>JADMNL010000035.1:111120714-112424285 GCA_016271365.2 Neoceratodus forsteri | reverse complement strand
TCAGACTTCAGACATCGATGACTGTGAGGGCAGTTTTCTTTATGAGGATGATGATGCGGTTAATGTTGGCAGTTTTAACTGCAGTATTTAAAAGGCGGTGTGCCCACCCCAACCCTGACCACCACCACCGGGACTGATGTTATGCAACTCTGCTGCTACCATGAGTCTGTCTGCCCCCCATGGACCACCACCACCACCGGGACTGATGTTGTACCAACTCTGCTTACCATGCAGTCTCTGTCCCCCCACAGGCGACCACCACCACCAGGACTCATGTTATCCAAGTCTGCTGCCTGACCAGGTCTGTCTGCCCCACAGACCACCACCACCACCACCACCGGGACTGATGTTATGCAACTCTGCTGCCACCATGAGTCTGTCTGCCCCATGGACACCACCACCACCAGGACTGATGTTATCAAGTCTGCCACCATGAGTCTGTCTGCCTTTGCGGACCCACCAGTCACCAGTGCACCACCACCACCAACTTCTTAATATTTAAACCATAGTGAGTATGTGCACTCATGTTTGTTATGCTGCCTCACTTCCTTAAGTTGTCTGTTTTGTTTTCTGTAGCTTTTCAGAGCCGCGGTGGCAAAACACATACAATCACTTCTTTTGTTTCTTTTACAGGAGAACAAAAACAGGCTCCATCGCTATTACACATTGGGAAGATGCAGCAAATACACACAGAGAGGAAGCGATGTAATGTCCATATGAAAATCCATTGTGAGTAGTATGAAGATTTTATTTGATCTGTTTCTTTGTTTTGTAAAGACTGCTGCAAATATTGCACACAACAGGTTGTCTTAGTAGTTGACAAGATGTGTCTCTGAAATGTAACTTGACTTGACAATAGGGATTGAGATTTGAGAACCAGGGAGGGACACATAACTATGAAGTTGTAACTTTTAAGAAGTCATTCATTTCTTTTTTTATGAAAATCTGCGATACTTTGTTCCGTCAAAGTGGCCTTATCCAAAAAAGTTTGTCAACATCAGGCACACTCCTCCCCTGACCTGAGCTTGGGCACACATGCAACGCACAGAAGTCGTTTCCTTCCATGACCATCATTAAGAACCGGACTCGAGAAGGATGCTGATGAAATCTGTCAAGAAGTAAAAAAATTAAAAACCATTACAGACAAAACTGAAAATATGATTCCCCCCCCAAAAAAATAAATACTTACCTTCATGTGCTTGAGAGTTATCCGCTTCCATTTAAGTGCAAAAAATTTTCATTGAGCACTAGAAGGTGAACAGCAACAGTTTGGAGTCACCTGTGTGATGCAGAACAATAGCATGAGTCAAGTTCAACCCCCCTCATCATCACCTACAAAATACACAACAATATATCTTATATATATGTGTATATATATATATATATATATATATATATATATATATATATATATATATATCTACTCAACAAGGCTACTAGTACTGTACATCAAAGGCACCTTTCAATCCGGTTGAGATGATCCTTTTCACTTTTCTGCACACAAAGGAGAATGCATTGTGGGCCTGCAGAAAAATCTGGGGAGCCTCTGTGCCACCACTGGCGCATGATTGAGCCATTAATTCTAGGGACTTTGTATGTGTGAACAGTCTCTTTTCCTTGGTTACTGCTGTAATTTTCTACACACAAGGAGGATGCATTGTGGGCCTGCAGAAAAAACCTGGGGACTCTGTGCCACCACTCACGAGCATGACTGAGTGCGCCATTAATTCTGGGAGAATTTGTATGTGCTGAAACAGTCTCTTTTCACTTGGTAATTTTCAGCACACAAGGAGGATGCATTGTGGGCCTGCAGAAAAAATCTGGGGACCCTGTGCTACCACTGCGTGCATGACTGAGTGCGACATTAATTCTGGGGGACTTTGTGCTGAAACAGTCTCTTTTCACTTGGTTACGACTTGTCAATTTTTTGCACACAAGAAGGACACATTGTGGGCCTGCAGAAAAAATCTGGGGACTCTGTGCCACTTTTGTTTGTTCTACGATTGTTGCTGTGAGCTCATAGTCATGATGTCATAGTGACATTTTTACAGTTAAAGCAGCATTGCAAGAATGTCCTCACAGTTCTGAACTGTACTTTTTATGCTACTTTAAATTGCCACAGCAACCACTACTTACTTGCAAGTCGTCAGTGACTTGAATGATACGATTCTTCTCAATTTATACTACACTTCTCTTACTCCTACTTTTTTTACGTAATGTGAAAACAAAATAGAACACATCTTCCAATATTGTTCCAAAACCAACTTTGTATTTATTGCTTGGCTGCGTTTTTCAAGCTAACTTCTGTTGTTCCGTGGTGTCATATAAAACACTTGACTGATGCATAACTGTTTATTAACAACAGAAGGTATATATGACAACTACTTGATGTGATGGAAAACTAGAGGAAAACAATAACAAAGACCTGGGTCACACTCACTATCAGCAGCACCAATTTAAAAGAATGCTCCTTTCATTATTTCACACACAAAAAGGTAGACAACACCTCAACTACTGCAAATTATCATATCATTCAGTCAGTCAGGATGTAAGTAAAGGAAGTTGTAACATAGCATTAAAAAATATAGGTCAGAGTTATTAACAGATTGATTATTTGCGCTGCTGCTTTACAGACAATCACATTACATAGTTATGGTGATGCACATAAGCTAATAATATTAGGGGGCATTACTACCACTAGGTGTTCTTGCTCCACAGAGTGCAATATGTCTGTGACCAACCCATAATTTCATTACATGAGTCCATGACAGAGGAATTAACAATCTGAAAGTAACCCACAATTGTACCACACTTCCCAGCAATGTTAGGAGCGTGATGGCAGGGGCGCAGATGCATGCTCCACTATACTGAATGTCCAGCTAGCTATCCCAAGCAATGTTTCCTAATATTTATAAGGTTCACTTTGTGGTGAAATGATCGGATGTTTCCACTACAAGGCTCATTCTTACTGGAAGCGTGGCCACACATTTCACAACAAATGACCATTAACATAAAAGAATCATAAACCTGCACATTCCGATATTCACTGTGAGGCGGAACACACACACACGCTCTCACCATCAGTACTAATGTTGTTGAGAAGGAAAGGCAGAAATAATGGGCAGATTTTCAGAATGGGAATGCCTCTGTCACATAAACTCACCGCAATGGATTACGCATTGGTTTCAAAATGTATTGCTACTATGGTTCAACAAAAATTCCCAGGAAGGGAAAATGTGTATGATTTAATAATAACAAACAAAAACACACAACAAAAAGTACAACACAGTAGTGAGGTGAGGTCAGGGTGAGGGTAGGTGTGGGGGCAGAAAACAATACCTGGACTTACTATGGCCATGGGATGCCGTGGTGGTCCAGCAGCATGTGCAGCACTAAAAGTATTTGCTGCTGCTGTCCTTCCACTCTGGTAACCTGCTGCTCCAAATTAATGAAACGCTTGTTGTTTTCCTCCAGTGCTGCCCACACCAGTAGGAGGTCAGACTGGCTAACAGGGACTGTGCTGGGGTCCACTGCAGTGGGTAATCCAGGTAGTGGGGCTGGTGGTGGACAGGGTGGTGCTGGTGGCTGGGGTGGCGGTGGTGGTGGAGCACCTGATGTGGCCTCCTCCTCCTGCTGTGGCGGTGACTGCTGCTAGGCATATCTCCCAACCTAGCAGCACCCTCGGCCACTGCCACGGAAGGGCCAGCAGGTGGATGCATGGCTTCCTCCAGGGCAGCCTGGCACTCTGCCCTGTGATGATTCATCATGTGGGTGCGCTGGCCTCCGGTCCCCAAATGTGTCCCAGGGGGACCATGGTGCATAAGCACACCACACACACAGCACTGCACCACTGTGCTGCCTCCTCCCACACAATTAGAAAACTCCCACACTGGGGAGTTGCAGGGGACCAGACACAGTGGCATCACTTGGTGGGCTGAGTCCCACCACCACCCACTATTGCTGGGGCCACTTCCTGTGGCTGTGGAGGTGGTGGAGGGGGTGCTGCTGGAGCCCCAACAGCTTGTGCTAGTGGTGGTAGAGAAGGTGGATGACAACAGCCACCAGTGGCATTGGTGCTGCTGCTGCTGCTGCTCCTGTTGCTTCCACAGGGGAAGCAACACTGGCCAGGAGTCTGGAGTGGTCCAACATAACACGACCACCCCGCTCCCCACTGGTCTGCATTCCTCCCCTCCTAATGCTCCCACGTGCCAGCGACTCATCTTCCCCGACTCCAACCTGACCCCCCATCCTCCTGGGTCCACGGGACGACACACACACATGTACACACACACACACACAGTCAATAACACACACAAAACAAAAACAAAACTTATACAAAAAATTCACTAACCAAAAAAACACTAGCACAATACAAACACTAAATAAAATAACTTTTAAAAAAGCTGTTTGAAATAGCAGTAACAAGAAACAACTCAGAGAGCCAGCAAACTCCTCTCCTCTCACAATTCTGCTTTCTCCTGTACAAATGCAAGGAGAAAGTGAAACTACCTCTCGACTCACTTCCTTCCTGCCTGGCAAAAGCATGTGACTCAAGTACTGCAGGCCATGAGATGTGCACTATTTCTTCCTCCTTAGCCTTACTTTCTGGGTAAGGCGCAAGCAAAACGCCACAGATAGCATGGTAATGATAAAGCAGTGAGCACTTTATGAGATTCACTTAGTGTTGTGCTTGGCGTCCACTTAGCAGGTAGATTTATAATTTCACTGCATCTCTAGGTATAGTAGGAGGTCATACCTGAGGCCCTAGTCATGACCTTTCAGAGATCTGGGAAGAAGGCCTGCAGACCATTAGCAGGGTTCTAGTAGCACCATTTTGCAGTATGCATGATGGTACTTGATTCTCCCCTGTAGATTGAGCCAGCCTGTTCGAACACAGACATCACATGTGTGGGTGTGGGTTTCAGCACCAGTGAGAAGTCGACAAGCTTTGCTCAGTGTAGTTTTTAGTCTATTCAGAGATGTGGCAGAGGCAGTACCATAAACAACCAGACCGTAATCAATCACAGATAAAACTGATCTATTAATAGAGAGTTTGCGTGCTTCAGGGTTCAAGCTCCTACGATATCTAAATAAGACCTGGTTTGCATTAGCTCTTTTTGGCAATGGATGTCTCAATATGTGGTACATATGAGAAGTGATTGTCCAGGGTAATCCCCAAGGTATTTGAACTGTTGTACTTGTTCCAGCAGGACTCCATGGTTATTTCTGACTGTCAGGGCAAACACCTTGTGCTTATGACGGGAGGTTGAGAACAGCAGGAGTTTTGTTTTTATAATTGAGCACAAGTTTGCAATTGGAACCATTTTTAATTTCAAAGGAAGCCAAGCTGAGGTTGTGTTCTAGCAAGAGAAATCAGTGAACATTAAAGATTTATTTATTTAGTGTTTGTTGACCGGTAAGTACATTAGACAAATTCTGCCTATTTTCAGGCATGACCAGGGAAGCCCAGGATACAGATGAATATCAGCTGACCTTGAACCAGATTAAGCTGTTGGTGGTATTTTTAGTGAGTGGAAATTTGGCCCGGGGCACTGGGGAAATTCCCCCTGCTTTTACTGACAGCTGGCGATCAGTGGCCAATGGGGAATTTGGAGTGCGGTTGCAGCAAAGATGGCCACTGTGGCCAAGTCATCGGAGGTGAAGGAGGTAGTGTCAGTAGCAGACAAAGGTGAGAAAAGCATGTTGGAGGAGTCTTGCAGAAGAAACGGAGAGGATGTGGAGATCAGATATACGTTATTACTACTTTAGCATCTACGGATGTGTCTGAGGAGATGCTGGTACAAAATAACAAGTGTGGTGCAAAAGCGGCTGCTTGAGGAAGTCCTAGGGGCCAGTTTAAATGTCCCAAAGCAAGCGGTGCCTTTAAAACCCGGCATTCAATGGCAAAAGACTATTAGGAATACAGAAGTGTTGGAGAAGAAGAGAATTAGAAACTGTGAACGTTATCATGGAAGAGTTTGGAGTCATTAAAATATGGGCAAGTGAAGAAAATGTCAGGATTTGGCACTGGAGAAAGCGAGAGGCGGCAGAGAGAGGTCGGTCGGCGAGTCAGAAATTTTGGAGCCAGAAGGAATCGGAAAGCAATGGGGACTGGAAATAAAACATTGAATAAAGGGCTGTGAGTGCTGTACAAATGAAAAAATGTTTCCCCACCTTTATAATTAACAAAGAAACTGAGTTTGTGTTCAAGCCAACAGATAAAGGATGTGGTGGGAGTCGAAGAAGAACCCCAGGTGATGATTTTAAACGGACAAAGGGGGTAGGATGGGGAGTAACTGAATTCAGTTTCAAAAAAAACAGAGCAACATTATTGGTGAACAACAGGATTTAAATGTATTACAAGGGTTTGAAAAGGTGAACAAAGATAAGCCAACTTTGGTTGATAGAACTGTTACAGAACTAAAACCTGGGGAATATGAGGGAAGGTGGCTCCACAGACAGCATTACTAGCTGCAATGGAAAGAAGAAAATAGGGCAAGGAATCTGGACTCCTAGATTCATCTTAGGATAAATCTGGGAGTTAAATAAGGGGGGCCAATGTGGCAACCTGGGAGAATATTAAAACAGATTTAGTAGAAAGTAAAACAGAATTAGATGTTTTACAAGATAGGGGATTGGAAAATAAAACAAAACAAAGAGAGTTAGAAGGAAGTAGAAAAGCAAAGTGCTTTTGAAGGGAAGACCCTACACCTGAAGCCCCTAATCGTCCAGTTTATTTGCACAGTGCAAAGAGAGTCAGCTCCAAGGAGAATGCAGTACACAATAAGATAATAAAGGAGGTTTGAAGGAAAGACAAATAGATATTTTGTGGGTAAAAAACTTTTAAAAAAGAATCTTTAATGTTTTTCCCCGAGAGATGTTTTTGCATTTATTAACATTTCAGGAAGACAACTACGATATAAGCTTTCAGTCACCGGCTTTATTACAAGATATATTTGGGAAAGGTATAACAGGGTTAAGTTTTCCCCATTATGGAATACCTTTTAGTATACCATTGTCAAAACCACTGATTGGGTATACTTAAACAGTCATGTTTAGAAATGAGGGGTACATGTGGAGGATATTGTTTTTGGTTATCACAGAAGTGTGAGGTAAAAAGTGACCTAGAGCCAATCCTGGATTCTGACAATTCTGGACGGGAGGGTGGAAGTTTAAGGTAAAACCAAGACAGACAGATGCAGAAGTAGAACACATCCCTAACTCATTTTGCTAGGTAGAGATAGGAGTGTGCTTTTACAGTGGGCGGCCGAGGGCATGTGCAGATGTGGAGCACGGACACACATTTCAAGTACTTGTGACCAGCAAAATGTGATAACTGTGGGGAAGTGGGGCATGTTACCATGTTTTGTGAAAGCACAATTAAATGTGATTTGTGTGAAGAAAGGAATCATGCATTTAAAAGAATGTCACGTAGGCTGCTCAGAATAAGTTTAATTGTGGAAACCTAGATAATATCATTTCAAAAGCACAAGATGCTGAGTGAAAATCAAGCAAGGAATGGAAAATACTACCAGGACCTTTCCTAATATACAGAGCACTGTAGAAGCCTCCAGGGGTAAAGAGGGTGAATGAGGCCTTGATGGCACCTCCTAAAAAGGGAATGGGGTTGGTAACAGAAGTAATGAGCTTTTGCAACCTGCTATGTTACACAGCCCCAAATGAGAGTCTGTAGTGAGGAATGCATTGCCTGTGCAACAACCATACACTCAAGAAGGTCAAGTAGATCTTCAAAAATACAGAAACCTGAAGTTTTGAAAACTAAAATTCTTATGCTGCCTTATTCTGGAGGATTCAGAAATGGAAATGGGGATACTGATTCACAGGTGTCAACACAAGATACTGTGGCACCTGTGAAGGAGGAGTACTAAGGGAAGAAAAAGAAAAGAAGGAAAAATAAAACCAACATATTAGGTATGGATAGTAAGTTGGAAGCAAAATAATGGCTATGTTATGGGCTACCTTAAATACTCATAGCCTTTTAAAGGCTCAAAAGAGACAAAGCGGTTTTTCAGTTAATTTATGATCTAAATATATCTGTGTTTTCTTCAGAAACTTGGATGTCATCACTAAACCAGATTGCCTTATTTAAAAGGATTGGCCATAGGGACCCTCTTTCTGGTCATTTGGACAGGATAGGGCAGATGATCGGGATTATTTTTAATTCCTATAATTTTACTTTACATAAATTAATAGAATTACATTCAGGAGAATTTTGATAGTGGAGGGAAATGGGGTAGCAATACGCTACTTTTTATTAATATTTATAACCCACAATCAAAATCTGGGAGAAATAAAGTGTTTAGGCGAAATTCAACCATTTTTGATATCTTACATACCTATTCTTTGGGAGGGGACTTTTAACTGTAGTATAGGAAGAACAGGGAGAGAGAAGAAGGTAAGGGCAATAAAGTATGCTGTGATACAAACTGTTTAAAGAGATTATTAAGACAACAAAATTAGTATCCTGTATAGATAATAGGATTTCTGGGCCTAGAGGACATTCTTTAAAGGAAAGAAAAGTTATGTAATCGATTACCTGTTTATTTAAAAAAAATTCCAACTGATAATCCACGGATTATACCAGTAGAATTTTCTGACCACGCAATTTTAATGATAGTAAAGTAGGAAATAAAGAGACAGAGCAGACAGAGAACTAGGTGGAAGTTAAACACCTCAGTCTTCAAGACAAAATTGCTATAAATTCTATTAAATGGATTTTACAAGCTAGATTATCTGTAAGTTTTTATATCAGAATTTAGGGGAGTGGTGGCTAGAAACAAAAAGACTGCATTTTATGGTTCAAAAGTTTGGCAAGAGATCCAGAATTCAGATTTTAAATTATCTAAAACTGAGAAGAGTGCAGCAACTAATAACATGGGCAAATGATACGGGAGAGGATCTTTCAAAGGCAAATTGAAGAAACCAAAGCTCAAATGAGGAAGTTGCAATTTGATAGATCTAGGACCTTGCGGCCGATAATTAAAAACCACAGAGACAAAATCAGTGTTAGGAGACCCTTTTGAGTTGTATAAATCTTTAAAAAACAGGAGTCATTAGATTTTTAAATCATGGTAAGGGAAAGTGGATTCAGTGCAGGAGCTGGGAGATAAAATAATAGAACATTTTAGGAGATGGAACCTAACAAGATGAATAATTTGTATCAGGTGAAGCAGTTTCTGGGACCAGCCAGTAGAATTGTACAGAACCAGAAATTATTAAAAGTATGACAGAACATTCACAAAGACAGAAATTAAAAGAAGTTATAAATTCATTAAAAATAATATGTTCCCCAGGTCTAGATGGACTATCAAATGTATTTTCGGAAATTTCAGGAAGAAATAGTATGGTGTTTGGAGAGGTCTTTAATTTCTTCTTTAAGGAGGTAATATGGTGCCTTTACTGGGCGTACAAATTATATATAAATCAGGGAGATAAGGAGAATTTAAAATTGGAGACCGATAACCTTATTAAATTCTGATTACAAAATCCTTTCGACTTTGATTAACAACAATAGATTGAAGGTTTTTGTCAGAAGGATGTTTTCATGTCTGTACAACATTGTGGAATTCCTAATAAGAAATCCACTCTGTTCTATGTTTGATTAGAGATATTATTGAACATAGGAATGAGACTGGGAGAAGTGTTACATTTCATCATTAGATTTGGAAAAAGCCTTCGATAGGAGTTAACCATTTTTCTTATTAAGCCACACAGAATTTTTAGGGTTCAGATGATCTTGTAAATCTAATTAAGGGACTATATGTCAATACTAGGGTATTTCCCGCATAAAAGGGGAATTGGGAGGGATTTAGAATGAGTTGTGGAGTAAGACAGGGATGTCCACTGGGCCCCCTACTTTATAATTTTTCACTGGAATCATTACTTAGATCAATATGTTTATCACCAGGGTGGCTGGGTAAGATTCAGGATCAAATCATTTATTAATATTCAAGCATGTCACCGGATGATATATACCTTTTTTCTCAAAACCACAAGTAAAGTTCTTTTCTCTCAGTATTTGGGGCTTACATAAATATAATAGCATAAGATTAATTTCAAAAATCAAAGGGTTAGTAATTGGTGGACCTAGTATAAAACCGGTGGTTTGCAATATAATCAAATGGTCTTCTCTGAACCATTGTTTATTTTGGAGTAAGGTTTTGGCCCCAGAATAATCAGAGGATAACTGGAAATTAGTGTTGGAGAAAATAGAAGTCAAGATTAATAGATGGAAAAAGTTTAAATTTTCAAAAATTAAAAGAATTCAAGTGTTAAAACAATTTATTCTACCAAGATTACAATACTTAGCTGTCTTATACCCTTGCCAACCCAATATGAGACAAAATTATATAGTATTTGTTTCCAGTTATTATGGGGAACAGATTGAACCCAGTCAAAGAAAGTTTACTTATCTGAATAAGAAAACAGGAGGTTTAGGGATGATGAGACCGATTGTCTTTTGTTATGCAATCTTTTTGTCCTTTTCTTTAAAAAATAGCTTAGGAGCGTCAGGTAATCACGAGGGACTTATTTTTAAATAACATAATGAAGAGTATATATCTGCCTGATTACACTGTCCAGAAATTATCACAATTTTACCTGTGCCAGAATATTTTAAACCTGCAAAAAAATTATATAAATGGAAAATCACTAAAAATCAAATATTAAAAAATTCAGCAAGAACTCTGTATAAGGAACTAATGTCTTAAATTATTCACAGAGCCAGTCTTTAAAAATTGCTCGAGGGAACAAAATTTGGATGTCTTAGATCAACTGAATAACCCAAGGTTGCAGAGTATATGTGGAGTTTATGGTTGATGATGTATGGAAGAATAAACATAGAGAGAACAGCAAAGTATAAGGCAAAGAAGAGAGATCTGTCCTTATTTAGAGTGCATAAATCAGGAAGAAACAATAGAGCATTTTTTTCTACAGTGCTCTTTCCCATAAAATTGTGGATATATTTGGCAAAATATGGAACTTTCCATGGTTGGCCAAAATAAATTATGATATTCTGGTAATTGGGAGTTTTCCCAGCCTTTATTAATATATGAAAAGGTACTTTGAGAGTGTTTCTGCAAGTTTAAGATATTGTTTACTGGCAAACAAGATGCCAATGGGTGTTATACCAAAGAAAACCTCATTAGAGATTTTGCAGCTGCATGTAACTAATACTTTGAATAAAGTGTTTTAACAGAATTACAAATGTTTAATGTAAATAAAAGTAGAAGGATGTGGTGGAAGGGGTTTCACATATTATCAAATATAAATAATATAAAGGGGATGAGAGGTGGTACAGGTTGGAGATGAAAGTAAATGAGTTTCTAAGGATACAAAGGTAGTGGAGAGTTACAGGAGTGGTGTTAGTTGTTTAATAAGACAAGATTACGGTTGTATATATCAAGTTGTATTTATGCATTTATGAAATTATGTATTTATGTGTTTAATTCAATAAAAATCACCCCTACTCTTTTTGAGAAGTGCCATGGGATCTTTAACATCCACCTGAACTACCACCAGAAAAGGCAGATGGGACCTCGGTTTAATGTCTCATCTGAAAGATGCACCTCAGGAGTGCAGCACCCCCCTCATGTTGCACTACAGTGTCAGTATTTGGATATTAACCCAAGTGCCTGGTGTGGGGATAGAACCCACAGCCTTCTGATCTCCTGGCCTCAGAGGTGAGGTGCTACCTGCTGAGCCACTGACACTGTCAGCATAAAGGAGTGTCCTTTGTTGACAAGCAGAAAGCAAGTTATTTATGAAGATGCTAAACAAGAGTGGGCCTAAAATAGATCCTTGTGGGATACCAGACTGGATGACTTGACATTCGGAGATACTGCTTGCTATCTTTACACATTGTGACCTATCAGACAGGTAGCTTCTGAACCATTTTTGAGTGTCAGGTGAGAGACCAGTTTTCGTGAGTTGATCAAAGAGAAGTCGATGATTCACGGTATCAAAGGTCTTTGTGAGGTCAATGAAGGCCACTCCAATGAGGCTGTTACTGTCGAGACATTTATGTAAGAAGCTGGTGAGTTCTAGCAGGGCTATGGTCATGCTGTGATTTTTTCTGAAACCATGTTGTTGCAGGCATTGAATGAAGTACTTCTCTAGGTAGTCAACAAGTTGGTTTGCTACTATTCGTTCAAGTACTTTAAATATAGGAGAGGATTGATATTGGTCTGTAGTTGGATGGTTGTGTGCGGTCACTGGCTTTGTGCACTGGGGTGACCAGAGCAGTCTTCCAGACAGTAAGGAACTGTGATAGCGAGAGGGATAGATTAAGAATCTTGGTAATAGGTAGGATAACTTTTTCAAGGGTGAGAGAGATGAGCTTAAGGTCGAGGGAGTCCCCACTCTGCCTGGATTTCCCCAGGACTTTTGTTAGGAGTTTTCTGACCTGGGCTGTGGACTCCCACTCAAAATATAGAGGTGGGTGGTTAAGGTTTTTGTTTACCGCAGTCCCAGTTGTTATAGTGGGAACATCATCAAAGCAGTCTTTTGGAAGGACATCAGCTAGATTGGTGAAAGCTGTGTTAAAAGTATTGGCAATGGTGACTGGGTCAGTGATGGTGTTTTCCATTGTAGTTTAATGCTGTCGGAGAGGTCTTCCCTTCTTTGCCAGTTATATCTTTTATATTGGACCAAAATTTCCTACTGTCAACCCAGGAGTCAGATAGTAGTTCTCTGTGATGATTACTTATTGACTGAAGAATGGCCTTCATGGAGGCATTCCTAGCTGTTTTATATGCCTGAAAATCACATTGCTTCCCAGAGGCTTTGGCTCATTGCCAGAGAAGGTACCGAGGTTTCATATTGTTAATTAGATCTGGCATGATCCAGGAGTTGACCATTCCACGAACCTTCATTTTTCTTAATAGTGCATGGGTATTGCAGGCCATGTTGAAAAAGTTGATAAAGTGTTCCAGGGCCACACTGGCATCATCTATAGCATCAAGAAAGGTCTAGTCTTGTGATCCAAGTTGGTACTTTAGAAGATCTAAGTGTCCACGCTTTAGTATTCGATTGTAGATTGTAATGGGTTTTGGGATGGGGAACTTATTTGACTAACTACAAGAGATAGGGGAGTGGCCACTAATTAGGGAGTGGTGTCTGAGAGAGGCAGATTAAGTAAAGATATTTGATACAATGAAGGTAATAGCCAGGAAATGGTCCTGGCTTCACTCAAGTGGTGGGAAATTCAACATGTACAGTAAATGGTGGGTTATATCTATGTACACTGTTAACATAGCAGGACTTGCTGAAGAAGTGCTATCTGTTAAGTATGCAGGACGTGTGAGGATGATTGCTGAGGAAGTTAATTGAGTTGCTTCTGAATCAGTGGTTTCTGTAGTGAGTTTTGCCCTGGAAACAGGGTGGGATATTAACATTTTAAATTACAGGGCCTAGAGTGGCCATGGATATCCTCACACAAATCAGTTTAAGGTCTAATACTGTGTGCGGAGGATTAGATTTGTGCTCTGTCCATATATGCATTTATACCAAGAGGAACCTATTTTTTTTTTGTTATTCTTGAAGCTAGCTAAGAGGAAAACATACCAGCTTGTGAACCTACAGTAAAGACAGTAAGCCTGTGTTTGAATCCCCCAGCTACTCAGTGCATAGTACTGTACATGACCATGAGCAAGTCACTTAAGCTCCTTGTGTTCTCAAGTCATACCTGGAAAACTGCTTTGGCCCAGTGTGGTTCTCCCAATAAACATTTCTATAAGTGAATAAATAGAAAACTGAGATGATACCATGCCCTCGGAGATCTTGAGATTAGCCTAAGGCAAGTAGTAGGGATCCAGTAGTGTACATATACAGTAATGTACTGGGTGCTGTATATTATGAGTTTTTTCCCACACCTGAGGTGTATGACACCTCATAAACCCTAAGAGTAAAGCTCAATGGGTTTACAAAGGCATGTCACATTATGGGTGTGTGTAAAAAATGAGTATTCCAGCTCCCAGTGGTTGACTTTATACTAATTTCTGTTGCCCCTAACCTTGCCCCAACTGCCCCCAAAGAACTTGGTGAACTTGTCAAACCCCAACAACAACAGAATCTCAATAGGCAGTGGACTGTGCATAATGAGGTTATAATACCATGCCACCAGAGCCTCAAGATGGGATTATAGCAGAGTCATATATAGTCCATAATATTTTTGCTTTGCTAATTCTATGTGTGATAACAAATCCACACCACAGGATAGGACAAATGGGAGGCTGCCAGCCCCCCCAGGATATAAATAAACTGGGTAGAGAAGGAAAAAAGGAAACATTGATCAGGGGACAGAAAAATGGGTAAGGTGAATGGACAGCCATGAACACCGATGCCAGGAGCCTAGGAGACAAGACTCCGAGGGAGGGAGATGGATGTCATTGTCCACCTAGGGAAAAATGACCTGGCTAGGAATGGGATAAGAGCAGTGCAAGAGGAGTTTGTAGAGTTGGGAAGGGGCCTTAGACAAGTAGCGCATACGGTAACCTTCTCGGAGGTGCTGCAGGTCTATGGCAAGGGAGATGCTAGGGCACTTCTCACCAGGGAATTCAATGAGTGGTTGAAAAACTGGTGTGGAGTTCAGAGTTTTGGCTTCATTGGGGACTGGGGGGCCACCTGGAGGGATGCAGACCTATACTGGTGTGATGGTCTGCATCTGTCGGGGGAACCAGGATCCTAGGTGAGAGGTTTAAATGCTTCATTGGCAAGCATTTAAAACTAATGAGGGAAACACTGAAAGACGGGGAAATCTGAGCCTCCCCCACAAAACATGGTGATTAGTGAGGTAAACACCAAGGTGAGAAACTATTAGGAAGTAGAACAGATTTAAATGTAAAAGGCAAAGGCATTAAGGACAGAAATGGGGCTAAAAAGGGGTAAGGCTATCAAAAGTGGAGGGTGATGAGTACCAATGCCCATAGTCTGTGTAACAAGCTCCCTGAACTAAGAAGCCTTGATGGAGGAGGTTGCATGGATATTGTGACAGTTACAGAAACATGGTACACAGAGAACCATGACTGGGATGTCAACATACCAGGATTCACAATCTAGGGAGGGACAGGGAGGGTAAAAGAGGAGGGAGTAGCTCTCTATGTAAAGGAAGGGATCAAAGCAACAGAACTAAAGAGTAAACAGGGAACAGATGAGGCACTTTGGGTCACCCTGGAGACAGGAAATGGCACACAATCAGCATGGGGGTTGTATACAGACCCCCATCTGAGAGGAGGAGGAATGGACAAGGAAATGATAGAGGGCTTTCTTAGAATGGCAGAAAAGGAGATATTGTGATGGGGACCTGAATATGCAGATATTAACTGGATCACCTTTGCTGCAGGCACATCCAAGAGCAGGGTCATTCTTGATGCCCTACAGGGGCATGCCTCAGACAGCTAATATTGGAACCCACTCAGGAGGGGCAATCTTAGACCTGGTACTCTCAAATGGGGATGGAGAAAGAATCTCAGATTTAGAAGTGGGTAGCCATCTGAGAACAGCGACCACCAAACAGTGTGGTTCCCGATAAACACAGCCATACAATCAAGCCATACAAAAAAGCAAGAGTACTGGACTTTAGGAGGCTGACTTTGGGAAAATGAGAGGTGCCTCAAAAGCACTAGCAAACAGGCAAGAAGGAGGGTGGAGGAACAATGGGGAGTATCAAAACAGCCATCACAGAAGCAACAAGCCTTTGTGTAAAACAAATCAATAAAACACAACGAAGGAAAAACCGTTATGGTTTCTCAAAAGAAGTGGCAGGAAAGGTTAAGGAGAAAAGGACAGCATTCAGGAAATATAAGGAAACACAGAAACAACAGGACAGAGAACTTTATCAGTTAAAAAGCAGAAAGAGGCTGGGAAGGCAGTCAGAATAGCAAAGGCCCAAACCAGAAAAGGATAGCCAATTCTGTTAAGAAGGATAAATTCTATAGGTACATTAGGTAGCGAAAAAGACCAAGGAGGATACTGAAGCTTAATACAAAGGGAAGGGGAATGTGGATGAGAGGTGACGGTGCAAAAGCAGGGATGCTGAGCAAAATATTTCTGCTCAATGTTTACAAAAGGAAGAGGAGGATTACCTAAACAAACAAGAAGAAACACTCTGAAGCAGGGCTCGATAACAGTCGTTACAGAAGAAAGGGTACTACAGAAGAACTAACAAAATTAAGGTGGACAAAGCAATGGGGCCTGATGGGAGTTCACTCAAGAATTCTAAAAGAACAGGGTAGAACTAGGCGACATGACTACTCTGTTTAACAAATCATGGGAGGATGGGGTGGTACCCAAGGACTGGAGGAGGGCAGATATGATTCCTCTTCACAAAAGTGGGAACAAGACAGAGGAAGAAACTACAGACCAGTTAGTTTGACCTCAGTGGCAGGAAAATGATGGAATCACTTCGAAAGGAAAAGAATTGTTAAAATACCTAGAGGCCAGTGAGGCTCAGGACCCAAGGCAGCATGGATTCACGATGGGAAGGAGTCATGTAGATGATCTAATAAATTTCTTCGGCCTGCGATTTATCAAAAGTAGTAGACCAGGAGGGGCTGTATGGACATGAGTCTCTAGATTTAACCAAGGCATTTGATACAGTCCCACACAAAGATTAATACACAAGATAGCCAGCCTTGGAGCAGGTTAAAGGTGGTAGCCTGGATAAAAATTGGCTGAAACAACAGGACTCAAAGGGTACTAGTAAATGGAGTACAATAGGCGACAAAGAGAGGGTTAATGAAGGGATACCATGAGGTTCAGTATGGGACGGTCCTTTAAATGTCTTTATAAGTGACATTGCAGAAGAACTGGAAGGAAAAGTATGTCTCTTTCAAATGACACAAAAGATCTACAACAAGGTTGATACACACAGATGGAGTGGAAAGGATGAGAAGGGACTTGGCAAGGTTGGAGGAATGGTCAAATGTATGGCTCAAATTCAATACAAAGAAGTGCAAGGTAATGCACATGGGGAACAAAAACCCTGGGGAGCATACACAATGGGGGTGAGATACTGACAACAGTAAAAATAGAAAGGGACCTGGGGTAGTATATCAGAATGACTAAAGGTGGGCAAGCAATGTGAGGAGGAAGGCAAAGGAAAGGCTGGGGATACTGGGATGTATGGAAGAGGCATCAATAGCTGAGAAACAGGAAGTTAGTTATCCCTCTGTACAGACAGTTGGTGAGACCCCATCTGGAGTACTGTATGCAGTTCTGGAGACCCCATCTCCATAAGACATAGACAAGTGGAGGCTGTCAGGAGGGCAACCAAAATGGTGCAGAGATCTGCACCAGAAGACATGATGAAGAAAGACTAAAGGAGCTTAATATGTACCCGCCTTGAGGAAAGAGAGGGAGAGGACATGATGAGAAACTTTCAAGTACCTCAGAAGTGTAACAAAGTTAAGAAGGATAGCATCTTCCAGAAAAAGTGATGTGCAAGAACAAGGGCACAGATGAGAGGAAATAGAGGGATGGCTCCAGAGGTAATGTGAGAGAGAGTCTTTTTCTGGGGAGGGTTGTGGATGCATGGAACAGCCTCCTAGAGAGGTCATGGAGTCCAAGAACAGTGGGGAACTTCAAGAATGCATGGGACAGGCATAGGGCAGTCTAGTGAGGCAGGAGGAATTAAGCTGTTAGTTAACTAGGATCTACCCAGCTTATCTGTTAGGTAGGAAAATGGGCAGACTAGGTGGGCCAAGCGGTCATATCTGCCCGTCGGTCCTATGTTTCTATGTTTCTGAATTTATTAGCAAATTGGTCATGGCTGAACCTGGACATCATAGGAATTATGGAGATGTAGGGTCAGGATGGCGGGATTGGACATAGCAGTATTAGGTGTGTACTATTTAGAAGGACAGGTGGGAAGGGGTGGCACCTATATATGTGAAGGAGCACAATGAGGGACACTGTCAACCTTACAGGCCTCAAAGTGTCCTAGTTTAAAACAGCATCTTATGATTCAATGTCACTGCACAGCCAGTATAGATGTTATGCTCATGCAACTGTGTTAGTTTGTTTCTGACTGGCCGCCTCTCTATTCCAGGAGGAATTGCCACCCCTGTAGGAAGTGCGAAGGCAGGAACCCTCAGAGAGGTTCCACCACGAGGTCACATGGATGACTCCGTGGCTAAAGGTACCTTAGGAATCCCCAAAAGAAATGTAGTACAAGTATATCCCAAAATGAATGAGGTGACACAAAGCTTATGAGCAAGCGGTAACTGGGATGTAGGAGCAGTAACTGTGATGTAGTAGTAGAGAAGCATAGACAGTTTGATAACGTAATGAGATGCTCAGTTTGATAACGTGATGAGATGCTCACTTTGATAATGTAATGAAATGCCCAGGTTGCATAGCATAATACTGGTGGTTTGCATTGAAAATGAGGGGATCCTCTAAGGAGAGAGGGAATGACAAGGACAGCATCCACCTCCATCCAACAGCAGAACCTACCTAAAGAAACTAGGGGACACCACTATGCTAACTAACAGTTATGACCTGAGGCAATGCAGGAGAGGAAAAAAAAAACCCCTATGAGGAGGAAATCTCTGGGGATCCAAGGCCTAGGTTGCCTTCCCTCTAGGCTTGGGATATTTTATTTAGTGATGGCTCTGCAGCTGCAATTTGGAAAACCCAATTGAAGGGAGGTAGAAAATATTCCAATTTGGAGGAAGGCTCTCACTCAAACCCTCTAGCGAGAATGCCTTGGAAGATTGTGAGAAAACTCTGCAACAATAACAGCAACCAAAATGGAGGAGGAGAGCAACGACTGATAAAGTACTCACCTGGCCTACCCTGCCCTAAACTCAAACAAGGTGAACCAGAGGCAGTCGAGGAGAATACGCTGAAGGTGCCTTGCTAGGGAAACCACTAAAAGCCAATGGATAAACTGCTACAGTGGAACACTAGAGGCAAAGGAGATTAGAGTAACCACCCCTTCACTGCTAGTCTTAAATTCTACACCAGGGTCTGCTGTCACGTAGCAGGCAGCTAAAGCCAAGCCTGGGGTGAGGACATTCCCAGCTATGGGCCAGGTGAGAAGGATCCCACCCAAGTTGGACACACTCAAGATGCGGACTAAATGCAGAGTGAGATCGTCAGCTGCAGGAACTCTGTGCCAGAATAGAATGGCTGGCATGCCCCAGAATTAGATTGAGAACTGAGCAGCTGGTGAGCTGATTGGGCACTGGTGTGCTGAGATCGTAATGAGCAGTGAGTGCTGAGATCTTGCAAGGTCGAATGCAGAATTGAGTGCAGCAGAATCCCAGAGGCTGAAGCCAAGGTGATGGCAGTAGGCATAACGTAAGATCTGTGTAAGCAATGAACAATGATTGCTTAAGCAAGCATGGACCTGCACGTAGGTCAGTGAACAGAATAGTAATAAGTGGACCTGCACGTAGGTCTGCATAACGATAACATAGTAGCAATGAAACAGCACTAAATAGTGGAGCAAGCCAGCCAGGCATGTAAAAGCCAAATCAAGGTGATAAATACTCTGAGGATTTTTGGCAGCAAAGGCAGGATGCAAAACAAGAAATATTTAACCACATGGGGCCACGACTCCCCAAACACTTCCCAGTCCCCACCATAGGACAAACAAGAAAGTGATGGAACGGCCAAGAACCACATGCAGATATTAAACCTAGTTTAACAGCCTCAGCAGGAACTTTAGCTGACCTCAGCATGAAAAAAGCATTGTACAAACAGAGAATAGCATAACTGAACTGCATAGCAAGGTTTAGAGCTTGAAGCAGGTGAAAACAATCAGACTTGATAGCATGGGGAGCAAGTAATTCTGCAGCAGGGGAAGCAGCAGAGTGAAAACAATTGAGTATGCAACAAGGAGCAGCTATGGTTGAGGCTGAAATGCAGAAGATAGCAATTGCATTTACATTGCAATAGTTTGAGAGTTGTGAACAACAGTGCAAATAGTAGGAGCTCAGGAGCGATATGCTAGAGCTTGAAACAAAAGCCTCTAGAAAAAAAAAAAAAAAAACACAAACAGAAGAACAGAGACCAAAGACAGAAGAAGCACAGACAGCTGAAAGGCAAAAAACAAACCAGAAGCAGGAAAGAAACAGAATCCAGCAGACAAGCAAGAGCAGCAAGGTGGGGGGGGTAGGCCCCAACCAGCTCAGAGGCAGACGGACAGAGTCTTCAGCTGCAAAGAAAAAGTGCTTCACAATGAGGCTGACAGGGACTGCTTATATAGCTCAGGAAGTGGGAGTGGCTGGCTGCTTGGCCATCAAACTCCAGGGAAAGCCTTTCCAATTGTTAACATTCTATAGAGACTGTTTATGCAGTTGGTAGTTTGACGCAGATCCTTTTTTCTTTTAAAAAGTGAAAAACTGAGTGCCCACCATACTGGTGTTACCACACCAAAAGATGTTTGTTTACATTTCTTGACTGGCTTCCATTACGTCTTTCTTGGACTCAGGAACATCCCCAACACAATCTAGCCACTTATTATGCAGTGGAAGTAGAGAAGACTATTGAATCAAGAGTGGTTGCAATATTTGAGGGTGTTTCTAATTTTCAGGAAGTATGCAATAACAGTAGTTTCATGATTTGAAACAAAACAAGGCTGGGTATAGCTGAACATTACTATGCATTTCAGTTCTAATAAACAAGGTAACTGACAATACAACCAGCAACATCAATGATTTTTAGAGAAGGTAAACAATCATAAAACATGAGTTTTTACCTAAAAATAATATAATGCAAAACAGATTGATAGTGTCCTTTAAGGCCACATAATTGCAGAGTAGATGGGAGAGGGTACTGAGGCCATATGAGCATCACTGGACACAGGAAAAGACATCATACTTACTGGGTGATAATATGCAGCCAGCAGCAGGATGAGGTGGATAAGCCAATGATGGAGGAGATCCAGAGGATGCAAACAGAGGAGGTGCTGCTGATGGGGGACTTCAACACGATGGGTATTGTTCACCCCATCAGCAGCATCCACCAGTAGCAGGGACATTGTGGACTTCCTCAGGGAACCTCAGCAAGCAGTTGGTAAGGAACCTACCAGAAGGGGTGATCCTAGACTTTATTCTTACAAATGGGGAAGGGGTGGGAGAGGAATCTGTACGGGAGAACCTTGATGCAAGTGATAACAGAACCATTTGGCTCACAGTAAAACAGGAGCTAGCTGCATTCATGAGCAGTCTAGCTAGACCATGATGGTCTTTTGCTTCTGGCAATTTTTGTATGTTCAACTGCTGATGTTCATGGGGCCAAAGTGAAGGTGCTAGATTTCAGGCATGCAGACTTTAAGAAAATGGGGGAATGCATTCCACAGGCAATGGCAGGGATGGGGGAATATAGGGGGGTGGAGGAAATGTGGGATACAATAAAAGGGGCCATAATGGAGGCCACTAGACTATGCATCAGGAGGGTAAGTAAAAATAGGAAGAAAAGAAAGCCACTTTGGTTTAATAGAGAACTGGCAGAGAAGGTCAGGGCAAAGACAAAAGGTGTTTAGGACGTACAGTATAAAAAGACGCAGAGGGAGGAGAATAGGGCTATATACCAGGAGAAGCAGAAGGAAGCAGGTTTGGAGGTCAAGAGAGTGAAGGCAAGAACAGAAGAGAGAATAGACAACTCAGTCAAGGAAGGGGATAAAACCTTCTTCTGGTATGTGAGGGACAGTAGAAAGGCAAAGGAGGAGATAGTTAAGCTGAAAAATAAAGAAGGAGGTTGGTGGAAGATGACCAGGAGAAGGTAGAAGTGCTTAAAGGCTATTTCTGCTCAGTGTTGATGGTAGAGAAGGATGGGGAGGTTAGGAACATCAGGCAAAATGAGGTGGGGGGTTGATTCCATTCTGTTCCAGGTGGAGGAAATCCTGAGGAAGCAAGAGGGGTTGAAGGAGGACAAGACAATGGGGCTGGATGGGGTGCACACCAGGGTACTGAGGGAGCTTAGTAAAGTACTAGCAGTACCTCAAACAAGCCTCTTCAACAAATCCTTGGACTCAGTTGAGGTCCCTGTTGACTGGAGAAGGGTGGATGTGGTCCTCTTCATGGGGGGAGTGACAAGAAGGAGGAAGGCAATTATAGATCGGTGAGCTTGACAATGGTGGTGGGCAAGCTCGTAGACAAACTGCTAAAGAAAAGAATCACTAGGTACCTAGAAGCCAATGGCCTACAGGATCAACGGCAAAGTGGGTTCACTGAGGGAAGGTCATGTCAAACGAACTTGGCGGAGTTCTTTGACTGGGTCACTGGGGTAGTGGATCGGGGGGTCTGTAGACATTGCGTACCTCAACTTTAAGAAGGCATTCAGCTCTATGCCACACAGGAGAGTACTGCATAGAAACATAGACTTTGATGGCAGATAAGGACCGCTTGGCCCACCTAGTCGGCCCATTTCCCTACCTACAGGATAAGCTGCAGAACCTAGTTAGCCAGCAGCCTATTTCTTCCTACCCCCCACAATAATTGCCTCATGTCTGTGCAATGTATTCTTGAATTCTCCCACAGTTTTAGACCCCACAACCTCCTCAGGAAGTCTGTTCCATGTGTCCACCACCCTCGCTGTGAAAAAATACCTCCTCACAATGCCCTTGAGTCATCCCCCTTCTATCTTCAAATTGTGTCCCCTTGTTCTTGCACATTTCTTTTTCTGAAAGATGCTACCCTCTTGGACTTTATTGATTCCACTAAGGTACTTAAAAGTTTCTCTCATGTCCACCCTCCCTCCTTTCCTCAAGGGTATACATATTAAGCTCCTTTAGTCTCTCCTCATATGACTTCTCTTGCAGACCCTGCACCATTTTAGTTGCCCTCCTCTGGACTGCCTCCATCCTGTCTATGTCCTTGAGGAGATGGGGTCTCCAGAACTGGATGCAGTACTCCAGATGAGGTCTCACCAACTGTCTGTACAGAGGGATAACAACTTCCTGTTTTCTGCTGGTGATGCCGCTCCCTATACATCTTAGAATCCCCCAGCCCTCCTAATTGCCTTCTCACATTGCTTGCCAACCTTAAGGCCATCTGATATGATTACCCCAGGTCCCTTTCCATTTTTGTTCTTGTTACTGCTCTCCCTCCACTGTGTAATCTTCCCTGGGTTTTTGTTTCCCAGGTGCATTATTTTGCACTTCTTTGACTGAATCCAAGCTGCCATACTTCGGACCATTACTCCAACCTTGCCAGGTTCCTTCTCATCCTTTCCACGCCTCCTTGTGTATCAACCTGTTGCAGACCTTTGTGTCATCTGCAAAGAGGCATACTTTTCCTTCCAGTTCCTCTGCATGGTCACTTATAAAGACATTAAAAAGGACTGGACCAGTACTGAACCCTGTGGTACCCCACTAGTAACCTCCCTTACTTCAGAGTGGACTCCATTTACAATTACCTTCTGTGTTCTATTGTCCAGTCAATGTTTTACCCAGGCTACCACCCTGAGACCCACTCCCAGGCTCGTTAATTTGTTTATTAATCTTTTGTGTGGGACTATGTCAAATGCCTTGCTAAAGTCTAGATAGGCCATGTCCACAGCCCCTCCCTGGTCTACTACTTTGGTCACCCAGTCAAAGCACTCAATTAGATTCATCTGACATGACCTTCCTGCTGTGAACCCATGCTGCCTTGGGTCCTGTGCCCCACTGGCCTCTAGGTACTCAACAATTCTTTCCTTCAGAAGCGATTCCATCACTTTCCCCTCCCACAGAGGTCAAACTGACAGGTCTGTAGTTTTCTGCTTTTGTCTTGCTTCCACTTTTGTGAAGGGGAATCACATCCACCTTCTTCCAGTCCTCAGGTACCACATCATCCTCCCATGATTTGTTAAAAAGGGTAGTCAGAGGTGTCACTAGTTCTCCCCTTAATTCTTTTAGAATTCTGGGGTGAATCCCATCAGGCTCCATTGCTTTGTCCACCTTCAGTTTTAGGAGTTCTTTCAGAACCCTTTTTTCTGTGAAAGGATGGGGATCAACATCCCTATCCAGAGTGCTTCTGTTAATTGGATTAGGTACCTCCTCCTCCTCCTCTTTGTGAATACTGAGCAGAAGTATTCATTCAGTATCCCTGCTTTTTCACTGTCCCTTTCTGCCCACCCACCGTTCATTCTAGTCAGCCTCACTATCCCTCCCTTCATCTTTCTAAGCTCCCTGATGTACCTATAAAAGGTTTTATCCCCCTTCTTAACCAAGTTG
Source organism: Neoceratodus forsteri (assembly GCA_016271365.2). Lineage (NCBI taxonomy): Eukaryota > Metazoa > Chordata > Ceratodontiformes > Ceratodontidae > Neoceratodus > Neoceratodus forsteri. The sequence continues at coordinate 112,400,101 of JADMNL010000035.1, read as the reverse complement.
ATTAACTTTCCTAGTTTGGGCCTTTGCTATTCTGACTTCCCTCCCTGCTTCCTTCTGCCTTAACTGGTACAGTTCTCTGTCGTGCTCCTTCTGTGTTTCCTTATTTTATTTATTTAGCTTTTGTTAACTGGGTAGGTACACTAGACAAGTTATATGCCCATTTTCAGGAACAACCCGGGAGAGTACAACAGGTATTACAGGGTACATCAGTACAACATAATAGGTGAACAAGTACATATACATTTTGTGGTTAGGTACATTGAGTCAACAAGACAGCAGGCAATATACAGTACAAGTAGTGCAGCATTGAGCAGCAAAGGCTATCAGAACAAAAAGGTGCAGGAGGAGAGATGGACATGGAATTGGCAACAGATTACTTGTAGTTCCTGGAGTGGAGTGCCACAGGGTCTACAGTGCCCATGACTTTGTGCTAGGGTGGCTTAAGGCATTCACAGCATGAGGCCAGTTTGAGGTGCTCCCACAGGGAGGTCCAAAGGCAATTGTGGGAGGGGGCAGTGCAAATCAGCTCAGGGAAGGAGTTCCAGAGCCTGAGAGTATGTGCAGTGAAGTCCCTGTCACCCATAAGGGTGAGGTTAGATGGTACATTTAGTATCCCTGGGCCCTGGGACCTTAGGGGGTAGCAGAAGCGGTCAGCTGGGGAGAGAAGCTGAGCCAGCCCTGGGGGGGGGAGCCAGTGCTGATCACTTTGCTCACAAGGCACCCTGTGCCAAAGTTTAGGTGATTGGTCAGGGATAGCCAGCCTAGCTTACCATAAAGTTAGCAGTGATGGGTGAGGCGGGGGGGCCAAAGCAAAACGGCAGATGTTGTTGTACATCGTGTACCATCTAGTGAGAAGGACTTTTGAGGTACATGTAAATAGGTGGAGACCATAGCTGAGGGAGGGGAGTAACACACCCCTGGTGACAGCCAGATGAGCAGCAAGGGTGAGGTCGTATCTAGCCCTATAGGCCAGACCCAGCTTACAGTTAACACCTCTGCAGACACTGAGAATGTGACTCCCTAGGTCCAGTTGGGGGTCAAGCGTCACACCGAGATACTTGAGGGAGGTCACTGTGTGAAGGGAAGTACCATCTGCACAGTTGATTTGCAGAGGGACTGGAGAGGCAACGTATTTTGGCTGTAGAGCTGAAATGTATGGCCTGCATTTTTTTCTGGTTGAGGACTAGCTTCTGTTTGGTGAGTCACACCTGAGTATTCTTGAAGTCCTCAGATAGGTGGAGGTTCTGGGTGGCAGAATCTCGGGAGTGGGCCAGAAGTACCAGGTCATCCGCTTACAGGGTGACCCTACATCTGGTAACTATGGCAGGGAGACTGTTAATACACAGAGAGAAGAGAAGGGGTCCCAGCACCAAGCCCTGAGGGACACCAGAGGTCACAGGCAGGGGATCAGAGAGGACTTTATTGAATTTGGTTAACTGTACTCTACCATGCAGGTAGTCAGTTACCCATTTCAGAGCTAGGGGGGACAAACCAAGGGACCTCATCTGTATGCAGAGCAGATCATGGTCAACAAGGTCAAAGGCCTTGGACAAGTCGATAAACACTGCACCAGAGAGTTTTCCCTGGTCCATGGCTGCTCTGATGCTAGAAGAGACAGAGATCAATGCCGTAGTTGTACTATGCCCTTTGTGAAAGTCTTGCTTGGCGGGAGACAGCAGTTCATGGATTTGGATATACTCTGAGAATTGTCTAGCTACAACCTTTTCAAGGAGCTTGCTGATGGCCAAAAGAATGATGATCAGCTGGTAGTTATCAGGGACTTTAGGGTTGCTCTGCTTTAGCAGAGGGACAACTCTGGCCACCTTCCAGATCTCTGGGATCTCCCCTGTGGCAAGGACAGGTCAAAGATGTGGGCCACCGGGAGGCAATGTAGGGTGCCAAGTTTGAGAAGCTTGGGCTCCAGGTTATCTAGACCAGGACTGGTGTACTGGGAGAGGCCAATGAGGAGAGACAACACCTCATTTTCCGACACCGCCCTTAGGTGGAAAGGAGGTCTGGGAGGGACAGGCTCCTGACGGTCAGTGGGTGCTGGGCAGTTATGGCTCCTGGCCATTGAGATATGTGGGGAGACAGCAGGTAAGTCAGTGACATGGGAGTTGAGAGCGTTAGCAATCATGTGCGAGTTGTTGCAGGTGGCTCCTCCAATAATCATGTCGGTAACTTTAGAGTTGGAGTGCCCAGAGACCAGGGTTTTATATTTCCAGAACTTTATCGGGTTGTTAGCAGAGTTGAGAAGGGCTGTCTTACAGAAATCGCTTTTTGCCACCCTGATGGCTTTTTTGCACTCATTTCTGAGTTTTCTATATTGTTGTAGCAGGGACTGGTTGGGGGAGCATTTGAAGTGGGCCCAGCACTTGTCCCTCGCCCGCATAAGGGCGAGAAGGTTCCCACACAACCACTTTGTGGCTGACCCCCTGACCCTCCGTCTTATGATAGGGGCATGCCTATCTTGTAGATCCCCGAAGGAGTTGAGAAACAGGGTTGCAGCTGTGGAGGGATAGGGGGCACTATATACTCCTGACCAGTTAGTGAGCCTTAGTTCTTCCATGAAAACGTCTGGATCAAACCTGACAAAGTTTTGGGTGTGGATGATATTGTGAGGGACCTTTAGGGAGGGGATTTTCCATACACAGAAGACCGGGGAGTGGTCTGAGATGGAGTCGGATAGGGTCCCTACTGAGGAGATCCTCTCAGGGCAGTTTGACAGGATCCAGTCCAATAGGGAGCTTGTGGTTCCATTTGCCGACCATCGGGGCGGTTTCTGTACAAGTTGTGTCAGGGTGTGGGTGGCAAGCAGGGGCTCGAACTGCTTAACGTTTCCACCGGCCCAGTTTAGGCTCACATAACCCAGGATTAGGAGTTCGTTGTCTCCAGTGCTAGGACCAATAGTGTCCAGAAGGTGGGTGAGGCCCTGGAGCCCTCCCTTAGGGGGGTTATAAGTGCACACTACATGTAATTTTTTTGCGTTGCCAGGTAGGAGCACAGTGTGAAGCCACTCACAGGGAGACAGCAACGAGGTTTGGTGAGTCATCTGAGATACTTTAAGGTGGCTCCTGTAGTAAATCAAGATGCCTCCTCCCCTCTTGTTCCCGCTCCTGTCCAGCTGTATGAGCTCATAGCCTTGTAGCCACAGGCTGAGTCAGGAATAGAGCGATTGAGCCAGGTCTTTGTTATACCAAGGATGTCAGGCTTATAGAGTGTGACCCAGGCAACGAAAACATCCAGGTTGGGAAGTAGGCTATGAATGTTAAGGTGAACCACTTTCAACCCCTTGCCCAGCTGCCATTCCGGAGGAATATCTGAGGCCGAGGGGATGGGGCCAGGGTTGGGTTCAATGTCACCAGCCAGGGCTAGGATCAGTGGGAAGAGCCACAGGAGGTGCCTTCTGGGGGAGGAACACCTGGTCCAGGGCTTTTGGGCCAGACATTGCTGGACCCTGGTACGATACAGTATAGGTCTTGGTACCAGTCCACTTGTGGGATAGCAGGAACTCGCAACGTCAGCCAGGAGATTGGAGAAGGTGAAGTTGGTCATTTCATGGGGGGGGTGTCTGTTTGTGGTTACCCCCCATGCTAGGGGCAGTTGCAATGTGGAGGGACACAAAAATATAAGCTGCGGCCTTTGTCAACAAGGGAACCAATGCACACGGTAGATAAAATCACAATACGGTTATCTCATTAATCTGATACTGGCAGGAGTCATGGAAGGGAGCAGGACCAGGTAGACCTGGGCAGTTGGCAAAATTACAGTACAGTACAGTTATTCCTTTAGTCCAAGATTACAGTACAGTTATCCCTTTAGACTGAACAGTGACAAGTGTCATTGAAAGTGGCACGACCAAGTGGACCTAGGCAAATTAGCAAGGAATAGCGAGACAGTCGGACAGGTCAGATATCAATGGCTAGTGACACAGAGTAGTACAAGGCAGGCCTGGGCAAGATTCCTGTGGCTAGGGGAAAGAAGCACAACTGATCATATAACATTTCATTGGCAGTGATAAGGCAATGATGAAGCAATTTCAATACAGTTTCAGTTTCAATTTCAGCCACGTCCCCTGCAAGCTGATTGGACCCAGCAAGTCCAGTAGGCGAGGCAAACGAGGATTTAATGGGAGGAGGGAAGAAGGTGGGTGGGGGGGCCAAAAATTGTGTCCAGGAGTTTTCCTCTGAGGAGGCCCGCCGGAGCTTGCGTTTCAAGCTGGCACCTCAACTCAGGATTTGGCTGCGGTGAAGCGCGAGGGGGGAGGACCCTCCAGCACAGGTCTCCCTCGCTTCCCCTCCATCTGCGTAGTCTTCATACAAAGGCTTGTTGCCTCTGTGACAGCAGTTTAGATGTTTCCCCATTGTTGCTCCACCCCTCCTTCGGTTTTACCATGCCACTGCGACAGTTATCATGGCGACATCCCCGACAGTGACAGCCGCAGTGCCGACTGTCGGCATTGCAGTGTCGGGGATTCCTCCTTAGTATCCACCAGGCTGCGCCCTGAACTCCCCATGGGGAGGCCCTGCCCCCACCACCCCGGTCTCTAGGATTCCAACTCCAAGTTGGAGTTGGAGTGCGGGGGGCTAAACACCCAGCAAGGCAGTCTCGGTCACTGCACAGACCATCACAGTGACCTGCAGGTTTTGCCTGACTCCTGTTGTTGTGATGGTCTTCGCAGTCTTGGAGTCACTGCAGTGATGGTATACCCCCTCCTTCTAGCTTGTTTGCTAGTGCTTTTCTAAGGCACTCTCCCGTCTTGCCAGTCAGCCCTCCTGAAATCCCATACCCTCAGTTTTGTATGGCTTGACTCTGTAGCTGAGTTTATCATGAACCACACTGTTTGGTGGTCACTTGTTCCCAGATGGCTACCCACTTCTACATCTGAGATCCTCTCACTGTCCACATTTCAGAGTATGAGGTCTAAGATTGCTCCCTCACAAGTGGGTTCCAAAACTAGCTGTCTGAGGCATGCCCCCTGTAGAGCATTGAGAATGGCCCTGCTCTTGGATGTGGCTGCAGCAAAGGTGCTCCAGTTAACATCTGGCATATTCAGGTCCCCCATCAACAGTACTCTCTTTCTGCCATCCTAAGGATGCCTACTATCATATCCTTGTCCATTCCCTCTTCCTGAGATGAGACTGCACAAAATGAGATGTCTTGAGCTGGGGCCAGTAGTAGTTAGGTGGGTGCAGAACTGGCTGGGGGCAGAAGGTAGAGGGCAATTGTTAACGGGGTACCTTCAAATGAGAGAATGGTCACCTGTGGGGTACCTCATGGATTGGTGCTGGGGCCACTTCTATTTAATAAATTTATAGGGGACATAATGGAAAGGCTAGAGGGGAGAGTATGTCTTTTCACAGACGACACCAAGGTCTGCAATAGAATGGATACACCTGGGAGGGTTGAGAGTATGCGTAGGGATCTGGAGAAACTGCAGGAATGGTCCATGGAGTGGCAATGGTCCTTTAATAAAAATAAGTGCAAGATTATGCACTTTGGCAAGAAAACCAGGAGCGGAATACGGATGGGGGCATGCCCTGGAGGTAACTGAGCTGGAAAGGGACCTTGGTACAACCATTTCGCAGGACCTGAAGGTGACAAAGCAATGTGAGAAGGTGGTGGCAAGGGCCAGTAGGATGCTAGGTTGTGTTGGTAGGGCAACTACTTAGCAGGAGGAGGAGGTCATAATGCCCTTGTACAGACAAATGGTCAGGGCAACATCTTAAGTATGGAGTCCAGTTCTGGAGGCAATACAGTACCTCAAGAAGGATGTGGATAGAGTGGAGTGCATCCAGAGAAGGGCAACAAAAATTATGAAGGGCCTCAGTCATTTGTCATACAAGAAATGGCTGAAGGACCTAAACATGTACTCCCTACAGCAAAGAAGAGAAGGGAGGGGACATGATTGAGACCTTCAGATATGTTGAGGGTATTAACAGGGTGCCAGTAAGGGACATCTTCCAGCTAAAGAGGCAATTGAAAACAAGGGGGCATGATATGCAGATAGTAGGTGGGAAGCTTAGAGGAAACAGAAAATTCACCTGCACAGAGAGGGTGGTGGATAACTGGAACAAACTCCCAGAGGAGATGGTGGTGGCAAGAAGTGTGTGGGGGGATTCAAGGGAACATGGGAGAAACACAAGGGTCTTTTGGATCAAGGGGGGGTGGTAGGAAATTGCAAAGTCCTAGCAGCTAGTTATGCACACTTGGCAGAACAGGTGGGTCAGGCAGTCCTTTTCTGCTGACACATTTCTGTTTCTATGGCTAGACAGGAGCTTACCTCCATGCTCCTAACCAGGACTGCAGCCAACAGCACTCCGCAGAGCAGATTCTTCTGGGGCCAGAGGAAGAATTGCATGTTTTGTTCACGTCCAGCTCTCTCCAAATGCAAACTCTTCACTCCCCCCCTCCACACACACACACAGACAAGGCAGCAATGGGGCTGGAGGGACCAGGCACAAGAGGGGTATTTCTGTGGCACCAGTTTTGTTTCTCCTCTGTTGTACTGTCAGCTGGCTTTTACTGCACTCATTGGTTACAGTAAAATCTTGCTCTTGCAAGACTTATCTGGAGTTTCTGGCAGGATCAAGAAAATTAGCTGATACACAATTTTTAATTAAACTCTAGGATTACAAGTACCTTTGAAGCAGGAACTGCTCGTTTACAAAAAGTTCCATGTCAGAAATGCAACAATCTGTAGCTGTCAAGGTGTTTTTCTATCTGTACTGTCTCAGTGTCCAATTAGCCTTATAGTGGTGATTACTGAATGCATTACTATGTTTTAAAATTCAAACGAATGAAGGACATAGTTGAATTCCTCTAGCTTGAAATGAAGCAGTTAAACGCTAGGAGAAATGAAGCAGTTAAACACTTGGAGATCTACTAGGCAGAATCCTCAAATACCTTTCCACAATTCTAAATTTGCAGTTGTGAAGCTACTGAAAGATGATGCAGCTACCCCAGTTCCTTTTAATCCATTTCAGCAGCTGCTATGATCAAACCAAATGTGAATTTGGAGTTACTTGTCTCGTTACTTGGGAACTCCATTGAAGCTGTGATTGCAACCCCCACCCATAACACAATTTCTGCTGCAGTCCCAGCCCTGAGAATATTGGAGTGTCAATCTGACAATCTCTTAGCATTTTGGAAACCTTGAAGGAACCACAAACAAGCACTGAACAGGTGGCTGCAGCCCCAAGTATGCCGGCACTCCGTTCAGATTGTATCTTCTGCTCTGACAGTATTCTCCTAGGTAATTTAAAAATCTCGGACATACTTTTGTGAAGCAGTAAAAGTCCTGGGGCTGCTGTTAATGTAAATAGCTCTCATATACTACACACAGATCCCCAGACACCAGTAATGTTGCCACAGTCTACTATTTTCTCAAACCCTGAATCGTGATTAGCTGATTGACTGTGTATCCCAGCAGATGTCAACCAGCTGCAGTTGAGGGATCGAGCAACTTTGCACTCTGGCTCAGCAGTTTCTAGATGTCTCCTGAGCCTGTAACATTCCCCACAATAACAATGCATATAGGGGGTCAATAAGAAACATATAAACTAAAGGGCAGTGGAGCAAATACTGGCAGGGGTAGAAAAACAATTTTGACTTTGATGACAGCACCCAGCATGGTTAAGGTAGGCACTGAAGCAAACAATGCATTACAACTCTCACAGGTGTTTTTGGGGTATCCAAGTTAATTTCCCCAATTCCAGCCACAATTCTGCTTTGGCAAATAAAAAATATAATCAGGACAGGGGCACCAGTCAAGTTTTAAAGTATCACTGCCACAGAGTTCAGAAAGACTGCCTATCTTCAGAGACTGGACAGACTTAATGACAGGACCCCAGTTCAATGTAAACGATTCAGTGCTGAGGGATAATACAGTTAGTAAATCTGCTGATATCTCAACTGGTAAAGACACAAGACACAATTCCATTATAGGAGCAATCTGACATGCAAGTGAGCCTCTCGCCTATCAATTGAAGGATTCCCAGGATTATGTGGGGAAGAGCCTCCTCCTCCCCACTGCCTATTTAATTAGAGCAGCTAACTCCTGCTCTGCTTAGAGTGAGTCGCACTCGTGATGCGTGTGCAGGTTCGTGGCTGCTCTCTTCCTGCCTGTTTTTGCTTGTTGCCCCCCACTCCATTCCTCCTTCTGTCCTGCACATTTGTTGTTTATTTCTCCCCTCCTTTTGTCCTCCTCTTGTTCTGCATTTATTTTGTACCTTGTCTTTCTTCTGGGAGTGTCCTGTGGCTATTCTCCTTACCATGCTGTGCTCCATCTCCTGTAGACACCCGCTCTCTCTCTCTGTTCTTACTCTCTCCCTGTCACTATGCTTCGCTCTGCCTGTTTACCTGCTGCTGTCCTATTCCTTTTCAACAGCCACTGTTCCATGCCATTTAGTTTGCGCCACGCTCTTTGCTCTGCAGTCTGCCAAGCACCTGATTGCTGCAGTATCCTTCTGCTTGCTCCATGAGTCTTCACAGTCTGCCGGCCTCCACCACCATGTTTGCATCCTCCTCCTCCATGCTATTCAGCATTTGGTGATCCTATCACTAGACTCTGGTACTGCCTGTGATGCTGCATTATTTTTGGGCAACCTGCCTACCTCTCTGCATGTTGACTGCCTGTATATGATTCTACCTTTCACAACTCCGTCCGGCCGTTTGGAAGCCCGAGCTTTGTCTGCAGTCATTAGTGACACGCCGTGCAACTCTTCCTCACACATCTGTATGCATGATTCCTGCCTTTCAATCACACTGTTTCCTATACTGCCTCCCGATCCTGGTGTTTGATATGGATGTCTTTGCTGGCATTGGACGTTCAGGGACCTTCTATTGGCATGGACGAATCCGAGAAGCAATTTGGAGCACTTCCAGATGGTGTGATTCATTGACTTGCTCAGGGTCTCATAGTGCCCAGAGTAGCTCTGGGTTTTTAGCCTGCTTTTTTTAAGTTCATTGCTCTGCATTCCACCTATGCATCTACAGTGCTATTCCTCCTTTCCACAACAGTTCTACTTCATGATCAGCTGCATCTCTTTCTATTTGGATGTCATATGGTGGGCTAATAGTATTTCTTGGACATGTACAACACAGTACTTGACATATATATTTCTCCCTGTTTACAACTCAATGGGAACTTACAGGCAAGGCATTCCTCATTGCCTCGACCTCTGGACTTATGCCTTGCACCTTAGTTATGTGCCTCATCATTCCTTCCAGTGCCTGTTAGGATCCTTCCTGCTGACCATCATCCCTGCTTCTACATTGGTATTGGACACTTCAGGATGTCTTGTCTTCCGCCATGCTACTTGAGACCGGGATGCTGCAGCTCTCACCTCCACTGGTGCTTAATGTTGACTTACTTGCATTGTGTCTCAGTATTTGCTTCATGTCCCTGGATGCTTACCATGTTACTGCTCTACGTTTGTTTCTTTCTACTCCCTTATCGGCTGACTTATGAGTCAGCCGGCCGTACTCGGCTACCCTTTGGGGCTTAGCTGCCAATATTTACTTGCCTTCCTTCATGTGGTCCAGCTGCGCTTGCTAGCTTATGTGGGGCTATCTGCCACTCTATTACTTTACTAGCTGACTTACAGGGAGTCCAGCTGCATGCTAGCCTTGTGGGACTTAGCTACTGTTTCCTATGCGCTTATTGATTGTATGGCACGTCATCCTCACTCCTACCTTCTACCTCCCATCAGCTACTTGACATGGTTCAGCGACTCATCCTCACCTCATTTGGACTCGCCTCCACATCCCTGGATACTTCCGATCGAGATACTCATTGATTATGGCCTACCTTTTTTGCAATGGATGCTCCTTCCCATGTTTATTCAATTTCTGGAGATCATACTGCTGCTTCGGCCAGTATTCCCTGCTGAACTTTTCTTATTGTTCCCTGATTGAACCAATTCCTCCTACATCGCATACCTTCAGTTCCTGGATGCTTGTTGCCCTCTCAGTCCCATGCCCCTATGAGCGCTAAGGTCCTTCGCTCCTTATATACTACTACACCATATGCCCCTGCTTCTGTGACCTGTCTTGCCCATCGGGCTGGGAGGTTTACCTACTTTACTCTTGCCTGCTTGCTCAGCTTGAGGCTGGTGATTCACAGCTTTACAGCCTGCCTTGCCCTTTGGGACTGGGAGGTTTCCTACTACTCGCTTGCTTCTGCTACCTGCCTTCACCCATTGGGCTGGGAGGATTACCTACTAATTCCTGCTTCTATGTCCTGCCTTCGCCTATCGGGCTGGGAGGTTTACCTGCTACTCGCCTGCTTCTCTGACCTGCCTTCACCCTTTGGGCTGGGAGGTTCACCTACTTCTGTTCTACTTCTGCCTCACCCATCTTGGGACCTGGTGATTCCCATTCTACTTACTCATACCTGCTTCTGCTGTCTTAGCCATGGACTCACTGATGCTTCACCTTTTGGGACATTAATTGCCATCTTGACTTTGCTCCCCCTAAGTGCCCAGTCACTCCTACTTCTGCGACTCAAGTGGCTGGTCCTCATACTCAAACACTTCTGATTGCTCTTTGGTGCTCATTCAGCGGATTCCAGGGTTGCTATCTTGGATGTCTCACCCTGTGCCTCAGCAGTGGAATTACAGCTGCTTCTTTCCAGGACTTGGTTGGCGTCTCCTGCAGACTTTCCTTATCCTGCTTGTGCTCTACCATCTTCAGGCCTTTGACTCTGCTGCTTCATTGGACTCCACTTCTTCAGTTATCTCCATCTCAGACTCTTCGGGTCTCACCTGCTTTATGCCTCGAAATTGCATGCCTTCAGTTCTCCATGTTATTCCTCTCTTGCAGTTGCTGCTACTGCCCATCTCAGTCTCTCCAGGTGCTTACTATACCCATCTGCTGATGGATCTCTGTGCATCATCGAGGGACTATATTGCTTGATTTCTGCCTCCAAGGGGTCATTCCTGGGTCTAGTTGGGTTTCCTATACTGTAATCAGCCATCTCTCTCCTATCCTGCCAGCTGTCTATTAGCTACATTTTCTTCAGGGACTGATTACCATGTCCTGTTTCTTCTCATTTGCCTCCGTTGGTGCAATTCTGCGCCTACTGCCTCTTGTTTAGGATTCAGTTTGACTGACTTATTTCATTTGGGCTCACCTCATTCTACTACTTGGATGCTTCATAAATCGCACCAGTGTCTCCGATTATCATATACAGTATGCCATTATTCCAGCTCAACTCAGCTCTTATTCATATCAATTCCTAAAGATTATATATTTCTTATCAGGAACTGAATTCATCACTTGATTTGGCCTCATGCCTTCTCTCATTCCTCGTACTATACAAGCCCTATTAGAAACCTGGACGTTGCACTACTTTTATTTCGTCCTGCCTCGTAGACATCAAGCTTGGATGCAATTATTTTCTGGTCTCTTGTAATGAGTTCGTCAGTCATCAACTTCATCTCCACCATCATTCAATTCCTTGGATTATGCCCACTATCAACTGAAGTAAGTACAGAAGACAATTCTTCAATATATCTACTCTCCATCATTCCAAATTATACATGGATTCTCAGACTCGGACTTTATTAGAAGGAAATTATTTCACTGGACATTTACAATTCAGCTTTTCTTAAGCTCCATTTATCGGGATTGAATCTACAAATTAGAATTCAGATTTAGCTGATTAATTTAGTTTAATTAGGATCTCTCTCCTTTAGTATGCCCAGAAGGATGGGCAAGTCAGTATCCATGAGTCCTCAGAGGTTCCCCCAAGAGGGGTCTCTCTCTCTGAGTGCTACTGGTCACACTATCCAGAGTTGGAGGAGGTGATCGTCGTCTATTCTTATCATTAAGTTGTTATGCACAACTTCTTCAGCATTCAGTTACTGAACAATCATTGATATTTATTCTTTTTGGGGCTCCATAATTCTAAATCAAGCCTCCTTCCTACAGGTGGGATACAGAGAAAGGCCAAAACCATCAAATATTAACAAATGACTCAATTCAAGCATCCAAGTACCTAAGCACAAATCATTCTATGCTGGTCTCTGTATCCAACAACCATCTACATCATTCCAATATGTTACATAAGCACTGAGCTATGAACCACACATAATAACTCTGTGGTAAATTCGGCATGAGCAATTATAACCTTAAAGGGCTGGTAACATGTTCAGGATAACTTTAACAAAACCCAATATTTAGACACAGTTCAGCTTGTATTTTCCATTAGCGCTGTATTCCTTCTCCCCAATATATATTACTGATGTAGTTTGCATGAAAACAGGATCTTAGCTCCTGAAGAGTTCATCTATTCTTGCTGCTTTCTCTCTACTTGAGGTCAAAATGCATTACTTTTGCCAGCCTGGAGGTGCTGAGGTTTAAAGTGCTGGACACCACACCTCGCACCATGCTGGTGACCCAGGTTCGGGAGTGAGCTTGGGTTTCTGGGGGTTGGCAGGGGGAGGAGTAGAGATGGAGCATCTAGAGGAGAGCTCTCTCTTCCCGGGAGGGCTACAGGAGTAGTCACCTTGAGTGACCTCTGGCGGCAGTCAGAGGCACTCACTGATGCAACTACCGTATTAGCTGGGGTGGAGTTGCAGTGCTACATTGTTTTGTGCAGCCGAACTCCTAGGGGGCAGGACAGAAAAATGGAAAAACATCCCTGGCTCCAGGGAGGCGAAGGTGGAGTCCTGCGGCCGTGCCCACACACCCAATGCCAGCCTGAACCTGATATTGTTCTCCGTGGTCCTCTGCCTCTCTCTACGGGCCGGGTAGAGGAGAGGAGAGGACTCAGCATACCCGATTTCCTGGTTGGGCAAGGGTTCAGGCAGGTGGTGGAGGCAAGAGACCCCATGGCTCCACTGGAGAGATGCCCCTGTAGCCCAGGGCATCGGGAGGGCAAAAAGAATAAAAAAAAAATGCACTGCTTGTGTCATCAAAGTTACTCCCATGGCAACAGATTCTGATGTCACAACAGAGGAGCATGACTTGAAGTACTGTAGGGAGTAAGCTATAGAGGCAGATGGACTGTAAAGGAACTCGAAGTGACAAAGATCATATATCCATGCAAATTTCCTTAATAATAAATAACGGGGAGAAGAAATACATAAACTATAAATGGAATGCAGGCAGAATTGTACCTAATCATTATGTTTTCAAAAGTTTTCTTTGTGGCCTCAGTAGCATCAGTAGCTCTTTAAATAATAAAATGGAAATCCTTTTAATCTGTACCACATAACTTGAAAATAGTCAGTCTGGTAGAAGAAACTCTGGTACCCTTAGCTGACACGTTAGATCCTTTATGTGTAAGGTACAAGACCAAGATGATTCGTCTAGAAGAGGTAATTTGAAATTAGCTTAGATACCAGAAGGCCTGGAAAGGTCAGATGACCCACAACTGTTCTTTGAGAAATTAATTACAATCACCATGGGCTGTAAATATCCAGAATAACTTATATCACTAGATAGTACACATTGTGCTACGTTAAATAAACACCTTTAGGCACAAGTGGCTCAATTTATCCCTCCAAGATTTGTTTAATTTAAACCTCATAGGTTCCAGGATAAGGAAACAATTTTAAAGCAGGCAAGAATGGAGGGGGATTAATATACAAAGGTCACAAAATCAATGTTTACCCTGATTTTAGGCTCACCACCATGACCCAACATAAATCTTTCAACTAGGTTATTGGATTTTCAAGGGACAGGGGTATCAAATATGCATCATTATCACTAGCAAAACTGTGCATTTACCTTAGTGGCAAACTTCTGTAGTTTACCTCTCCAGAAAATGCAGTGAAGGCATTGGAAATGGCAGAATATACCCCAAGTTATGAGGGCTCAGGCCTTTCATAAGAGTTTGGGTCAAAAGGAACCTACACAAGTGAACAGGACTGTATCTTGGCAGAAGCAAATATCTGGAAATAGCAGACCAATGGACTCAGCTATGGACATGCTAGATAAGGAAACTGATGGATCAACCAATCAACAGCATAGAGACGAAATCAGACTTGAAGAATGAAACTTAAGTGGTGGTTTTATCTGAAATCTTGAAGAAAATGGGAGCTTTGAAATACTGTTATGTCCAAATTGTTTAGGCATGTTGTAGACTGAACTTCTAACATGTGGACTGAGAATTCTTATTGGAGAATAATACAAAAAACTGTCTTTTTTTTCTTTCCTTTCTTTTCTGTATTTTTCTTTCTACTGGTATACTCAGCGGATAGAGACAACTATAGGCAGTGATAAGATAGTCTTGCTACTTATTTTTGACACCAAGATGGCTTCCTCCCTTTTGCCCATGAGCGAGTTCAGTTCAGTTCAGTTTTATTCCTTATACTGGAAAGGAGTAAGTGGATCTATACTCTTTCTCTTAGCTAGGTCATGTCAAACAAATCTGACAGATTTCTTTGACTGGGTGACCAGAGAAGTGGATCAGGGAAAGCGATGGATGTGGCCTGCCTGGAGTTCAGCAAGGCATCTGACACCATTCCACGTAGGAGGCTTGTGAACGAGCTGGTAGCCTGGAATTGGGTCACAAGGTGGTGAACTAGTTTGGAAATTGGTTAAAGGATAGAACACAAAGGATGGCAGTAAATGGTACAAGATCAGAAGAGGGGAGGGTGACCAGGAGAGTGCCAGATATCAGTTCTTGTTCCCGTCTTGTTCAATAACTTAATTAGTGACACTGCAGAGGGGCTGGAGGGGAAGGTATGCCTCTTGTTATTATTGCTGAAGCAAAGAATATGTGACACATAGTACATCAAACTATATAATAAGCTCACAAAGATATTTTGAGTCTAAAAAGTAGATGTTACCTTAGGCATGACTGCAACGGGTGCAGCACTGCAGCCCTCACTCATATCTGATGACCTGAAAGTGGCCAAAATAAAAAGTTCGATAGTAGTAGCAGCATTGCAGTATAAGAAGTAACCTGATACATACACTCTAACAATGAAAGAAACATACAATTGTACTTGGTTTACAGGCTTTACATATTGGTAACATAACATTTACTCAAACATAAGGGGCCAAAATAGGCATTCAAGTGCTAGGGAGAGGGAACCAAAGAATGGCTGTTATGCTCAATATAAAGGTAAAACCTTAGAAAAGTAAATTAGCTGAATAGCATTTGCAGTTTTCTGGACTGCTGATTTAGCTATAGATTTGAAGAGATTCAAATATACTAATTTGTTGAGCCTAAGTGATTCATGGAGTTTGTTCCAGGCCAACAGAATGGGATATTGGATAGCCACTTTACCATAGTGGTGTGAATTTGGGCAGAACTAACAGGATACATAATGGGCCCTATTCACTAATAGGCCAGGTGGTATGTGCCATGTAACCCAGGTGGTAGCCACCCACACACCTGTTTGCCACTGCAGCATTTACAAATAAGTTATGCCCCTCTGCACCAGATTCCTGGCTGAGCATGGAGCTCTGCACGTGGGCAGGCTGGGGTCTATGGGGCAGTGTTCTGGCACTCTGCACATTCACAAATGTGCCAAATACATTATCACAGGGCTGATAGCTACTCATCTTAGGCAGTGTATCATTTATCAGGGCTCCCACAGTTGTTGCTGCTGGACCTGCTGGCGCAGCAGGGGGTCATTGGACCCTCACAGGATGGTGCCCTTGTTGGCAGGGGACAGTGGTTAGGCTAGTGGTGGGCGGTCCAGCACTTGCCCCCTGGCAGCATTACCAGTGCTCTATGCGCTCCACACCAAGATGGCACCATACAGGCACAAGAGATCCACTGTGGACCCATATAGGGTAGCCAGTTGGCTGCCAAACTGGGCCCACAAACCCGGCCCCATGCACCTCCTTGCCTGGGGGCAGGGATGCAGAAGGGAGCTGGGCAGGGACTGCTGCTTTGAGAATGCGGTCCCTGCACGGATCTCCCATGAGTGAGGAGCTGTAGTGCATTTACATGCCTGATTCATGCTCCTTAGTGACTAGCACCCATTTTTCCTAAGGGAGTAGCAGCTGCTGGAATGGTAGAACAAGGACGTGATATAAGTAGGTAGTTCATTCAACAGTGCTTTGTAGGCCCATGTACAGATATGGCGCATCCTTCAGGAAGCCAGTGACATTCAGCCTACTAAAGAATACAGTGGTGCATTAGTTATAAAACGTAGAGCACGGTGATAAAGAACATCTAGCTTATGCAGATTAGTAACTGAACTAGTATTATAAATAATGTCATCATGATCCAGAAGGGAAAGGAATGTTGCTTGAACTAACCTAATCCTAATGTCTGTGGAGAATAGTGTTTTGTTCCTGAAGAAAAAACCTAATCTGGCTTTCAGCTTTTTCTATAAGGGTTTTGATATGTTCTGCAAAGGATAGGCTACTGTTGTGCCAGATTCCAAACCCCAAATTTGTCAACAACTTCTAGGGAGTCCCCTAGTAATGTTATAATAGGTACAGGAGTGGTTTGTTTGCAAAGGGAAGTTGGAGGATTGAGGGGTGTAAAAAATATGACTTTGGTTTTCTTGGCATTTAGCAGTAATTTGGAAATTATTAGATTGAGTTGCATTTGATTAAAGTCTGCCTGAGGCTTAGCACTAACGTCTGCTAAGGAGGGTTTAGAAGTGTTGAGAACAGTGTCACCGGCAAAGAGGCAATGAGGTGGAGAGTGGAGTTGTGATATTATCACTTATGGTATTTATATATTGAAAAAGTAGTGGTTCAAGGATGGATCCTTGCGTATACCTCTTGTAAGCGTAACGGGGAGGATAGAGCCCATTGGCTTTGATAAGCTTGGATCAGCCTGCAAGGTAGCTGGAAACCAATTTAATGGACAGCTGATTAGCATATGCTTTTTAAGCTTAACAAGCAATAGGTCACAGTTAACCATGTCAAATGCTTTACTTAGGTCTAGAAAAACCTTCAGACACCTAAAGGGAATAAATAAGGTCCTGTACAAGAGAGTAGCGTCTTTCAAACCAGCATTCATCAATGCTGCATGTTGTCTTACTGGCATTGACATTGGTAGTGTAGAAGTTAGAGAGATGCATAATAGGAATGGCAGTGAAGTATGGAACCAACATTAACCCCACCTCCACCCTGTAGAGACTGACAGGCATCGGGTGTGCTTTGGGTTGTTAGCCATAATGCTCAGGCCATTTCGCTTCACTCCACCCTGCAAACACTGACACATGTCGAGGTGTGCCTTGGGGTGTTTGGGCTTTACACTCACCCCATTCCGTAAGGAAATAGTCTGAAATGGGTGCAGTATTGGAGAATGAGTGAATTTTGAGTCCGAAGAGTCCAAGGCAACCTCGATGCCTGTCACTGGCTGCAGTGGGATGGAATGGCATGAACATTACTGTCAGACAATCCCAAGACACACCCCTGACAACTGTCAGTCCTTTCAGGGTAGGGTGTTATGGTGGGGAAAGCCAAATGCCCTGGGTATTTCTTGGTATTTCACTCCAAGTTTTCAACATGGGCTTTTGTGACCCTACGCATGAGCGATGACACCATCAGTTTGTTAGCGAAAGGTGATTTTACCAATGACTATGCCATTTGGCACCGCAGGAGTGAAAAACATTTTGAAAAGGATCTCGAAAATGACAGCTCCACTGTTCATGAGGAGGTGTAAAAAATTGTAATGTTCAAAATATGGAGTGAATATAGAACAAAATTGGTGAAGTCATGAGCATGTGTAAAAACTGTACAATGTAAAACTGTAATGCAATTATTTTGGGGATTTTTTACACCAGATTTTCAGCATAGGCATTCTGGGACCTCCAATCATGAACAATGGCACTGTGATTTTCTTAAACTGTCCCAAATATTGATTTTGCATGACAACTCGCCCATTGTGTGAAAATGACAGCTGTACTGATCATCAGGTGGTGTGCAAAATGACAATTTTGAGAATCTGGAGTAAAATACAAGAAATTGGTGAATATCAGCGGCATAGAAACTACACAATGCACGCTTGAAATGCAGCTATTTTTGGGAATTTTTCACCACATTTGCAACATGGGCTTTTGAGATCTCTCCTTATAAACACTGTCACTGTGATTTTCTTAATCTGTCCCAAACATTGATTTCAGCACAGTGACTGTGCCATTATAGCCACATGTGTGAAAACACATTTCAGGCCAGTTGTGAAAATGACAGCTGTACTGTTCATAAGGAAGTTGAGAAAAATGGCAATGTTGAAAATCTGGAGTGAAAATATTAAAATTCTCGAAGTGTAGTGTGCAGAACTGCACTACACACGCATTTCAATACAGTCATTTTGGAATTTTTTCACCAAATTTGCAACATAGCTTTGAGCCTACTTCATGAACTCAGACATTGTCATTTCATAAATCATCCTGAAAGGTGATTCTGCACAGTGGCTACAAAATCACATTTCGGGACTGATTAAAGAAACAACAGTGGCTGAGTTCATGAGGTGGGTCCCAAGAACCCCATGTTGAAAATGTGGTGCCACAATTCACAAAATGGTTGAGATATCCACTTAGTTGGAAAACCCACTTATGCTATTATACAGCTTACTGGCATTTCTTTGTTTGTGGTCATCTTTGAAGAGTGCAGATGTGTTCCTGGTCCACTGGAAGATCATTGCACCAGGCTCCAGAGGTAAGTATGGGGTGAGGGGTGAGGGAGATGGAGTACACAGAGGTGGCGCCAGCTGGGGCAGGGGGACGGAGACAATGAGGGACCATTTCCTGTTTTACAGGTTTTAAAAAAAAAAAAACTTGTAAGAAGTTTTTTTTTTCACAGCTGTGTCTTGGCATACTGGGTGGGCCTCAGTGTGCCACCTGTGTTTCTTTGCAAGGGAACTGAAGACAACTGGATTGGGCCTCCCCTTCAGCACACAAAACATGTCCATGTTTGGGGGCGATAATGCCGGGGATTGGGCACCCCCTTGGCAGTCAGATTCAAAAGGAGCACATTATGCCGATTGGATACTGGGCTTCCCATTGGCAAACTGGGAAGAGGGCATGCTGACAGGGGATTGGGCATCCCTGATGTGATCTTTTAGGCAGCACTGTAATGTCACCATGTTTATTGAATGTTACACCATGCAAGGCATGCCCTGCAGTGACAGGTCGACTCCTTATTGCTGCAGTGAAATTGTTTTAAGTTGGTGGCATGCTTTTCAACTGCTGTCATAGACAGAGTGGTATTTAATTCATGCCACAGAGCCCAGCCCAAAAAAGCAGTGGTGCCATTGGCCACAACATGATTGCACCTCCAGCAACTTGCTACTCCAAGCTGTTCCAATATGTTGCTTGCGCTCATGCAGGACAACATAAAAAGGAGTTACTGTAGAATAAAAGGGCCTGATATGAGATTGAAAGGGAGTAGAATGGGCAGCGTGAGAAAATACTTCTTCACGGAAAGGGTTGGATACATAGAACAGCCTCTCTGCAGAAGAGGTGGGGCAAAGACAGTGGAGGAAATCAGAACTACATGGGATCATCATAGAGGAACCCTATTGATACAAAAGGTGTGGAAAAGCCAGCTATTAAGTAACATCTGTGGTTTGTTAGTAGGTCGGAAAAGGGCAGACTGGATGGGCCTATTGGTCCTTATCTGCCATCAAATTCTATGTTTCTAACTTTGTTAATGAGGGATGGTTTACTGTTTGGAGGGTTTGTATATTATGTACACCGACAACGCAGTAGTACTCCCATGGTGAAGACCGTCGCAGCGACATTACATTACAACTTCCTGTTGCTAGCCTTTTTTCTTGAAATTCAAGATCTTTGTTCAATTTTAATTAAACAACTGTAACATCAAGAACATCAACCATTGATGGACAACACTGGTAAAAGCAAAATATAAATAGGATTCCAGAATGTAGGTACTATGTTTCTCAGAAAAAGAGAACCCCTCCCCCCAGTCCCCCACACCCCCTTTATCCCCCTCCCTCCACCCCATGATCGCCTTCTGGGAGGTTAGCATATAATATACAGGACTTTCAGAAAATAATCAGTATACAATGTTCAGTATCAATGTGTGGTAGTATTTAACCCTACTGACCAGAAATATACACATACATGCATTAATTCAAATATAAAGCATACAATTTGTCCCATTTCCAGTCAAACAAATTCAGAGAATTCCTAGAACTAGCTATTAGCTTTTCAGTCCTGAAGCAAAGAGATATTTCTTTGATCCACTCACGATATGTAATGGGCAGTTGGTCCATCCAGTGTCTGAGGACCAGACTTTTAACTGTTATAGAGATTAGAGCAATGTGAAACCTATGCTCCAAAACTTGAATGTTGGAATACATCCCTAGAATACAAACCTCTATAGTAAATAAATCTCTTAGTCCCAAAGGGGATCTAGGTTAGATTGAATTGAAAGCCATAACGGAGCCACTTTGTCACAGTGCCAAAAGATGTGAACCAGGTTCCTTCAGCTGTGCCACACCTTGTGCAGGTATTCGAGGGTAATCTTCCCAGCTTGGCCAACTTAACCGGAGAATAGTACAAGTTGTTCAATATATGGTATTGAACGAGTCTATGCCTATCTTGGATAAGGTATCTATACATGTCTACTCAAATCCACACCCACACCAAAAGGGATTCTGGCAGAAGAAAGGACCAAATTTTGGAGCCAATGAGGGAGTTGGGATATTTAATGCCCAATAGAAAGGAATATATCTTGGAAACCCCATGGGATTTATTGGCATGTTCTTGTATCTGGTCTAGGAATGGTCTGATTTGGGATGGGATAACTGAGGAACCAAATTTGGAGACAATGAAGTGTCCTCAGCTGAAACACTTTAAAGATGAAATTCTGAGGATATTGGAACTTAGTCATTATATCTACTCGAGGAAAGAAAGAGTCTTGGGAGAACAAATTATCCACACAGCACTCCCGTAGTTGCAGGAGCCAGTCCAGAGGGAGAGGGGATCCTCCAATCTTAATGTTCGGATTTAGGGTGAGGGGTTGAGCCATATCTTTTTTTGGCGAGATATTGAAATAATGCCAGCATTGAGTCAACACCTTGATAGAGGTTCCGATAACATTACTTTGTATACAAAAGGGGCTAGCCTTTTTTCTTACTAATTGCCCTCCATCCCACCCACCCTAAGTCAGTTCTACCTTTATAGCCACTGTATTTGACTGACAACAGGAACTTCCTGTTTGGCAGTAGGGAAGGAATGATCATAGAGAAACATTAGTTTTATCAACCCCACGGAAAAGTAGATTGCTCTCTCCCCCTAGCTGCTGGTGGTCTGACACTGAGCAAGGAAGAAGAAGGCTACTGAAGAATATAGGAAGTTGCTGTCCCAGAACAGGGAGGGTAAGAGTTGTAAGGAGAGGAGAGAGTAAGCATACAGAGAAACAGGAGAGGGGACACAAAATAAAACATGATAGGAGTTGTGAAGTGCAATGGCTGTGGGGTGGCAGTGTTCCGGGAGACATTCTAGAGGCTGCGATGCTGCCCTATTTTCAGGCACCTCTCTGGTCTGAGGGAGGAGCTTGCCCATCTCCAGGCTGGCCTGGCTAGGATTCATGAAACCTCCTTCCCCACGCAGGGACCACCAGGACCAATGCCACTACCTCAGAGGTTGCCAAGAAAGAGGAGAGGCTGGACCAGGGTGGGCTCAGGGAGGGAAAGGGTGGTGGGGACAGAGTTGCATCCCTCCAGCTGTACCTCTCCACAATTCATACACTCTGGTCAGGATAGTGGTTTCCTCTATATGGAGGCACCAGCAGTATGGAGACTCCAAGGAAGGAAGATATAAGAACCTTACTAGGAGACCAATTGGAGGGTGGCTATGGATTCCACAGGGAAAACAACTCCAGGTGGGACTCAATCATTGGGAGAAGGGGAGAGGGAGGTGGGTGTCTGTCTGCTGCCACGGCTTGGAGGACAGGAAGCAAATCCTCAGGATCGTGGGGCAACTGCATAAGGGGGAGGGGCTGGATATGGTGCCACATAGGGACAAATGATCTGTGGCTAAAGATAGGATCAGAGTAGTGCAAAGAGGAGGTTGTAGAAACTGGGAGGCCTTGAACAAGGTGCACACTTGGTAACCTTCTCAGAGTGCTGCCTGTCATGGCAAGGGTCATGCTAGGGTACTCCTCACCCAGGGAATTCAATGAATGGTTGAAAAACTGGTGTGGAGCTCAGGGATTTGGCTTCATTGGGGACTGGGAGCCACCTGGAGGATGCAGACCTATACTGGCGCTGATGGTCTGCTGCATCTGTCCGGGGAACCAGTATCTTAGGTGAGAGGTTTAAATGCTTCATTGGCAAAGCACTTAAACTAAATCCGGAGGAAGGGCACTAGAAGAAGGACAGGAAATCCCAGCTCTCCTACAAAAACATGGTAATAGTGTGAGGTAAACACTAAGGTAGAGAAGTCACTAGGAGGAGGACAGGGGTAAATGTAAAAAGGCAAAGGCAGTAATGACAGCGTATGGGGCTAAAAGGGGTAAGGCTAGCTCTGAGGTGGAGGTGCGACAATCTATTGAAATACAGTGCCTTACTAAGACAGAGTGGAGATTTAGTTGAAAGCCCAGCAAAAGAAATGAGTCAGTTGGCAAATCCAAGGGCCAGAAGTGCGAAAAAGAACACAGCGAGAGGAGATTAAGACAGGAACGCAGCCCGAGTATTTCCCGATCCAGGGCCCTCGAATCAGCAGCCGGCTCTGGCGGGGAAGAAGAGGAAGAAACTACTTCGAGGGGAAGCTCTTTGGATGGCCGGGCTACGCATATATTCAGAATGCTGCAAAGGATCGACATGAATGTAAAAGACATTAAACAAGATTTAAAGCACTTGGAGAGGAGAACGGAGGATCTTGAATCAGGCCTAGAGGGGCTACGAGAGGATTCAGTCAAACTTACAAGGGTTCTCACTTATCTAGCCAGGAGGGAGAGAGAACTTACTGCTAGAGCGGAAGACGCCGAGGCAAGGGGCATAAGGAAAACACTTCAATCTTTGGCTTTCCTGAAGGGGCTGAACAAGATAATCCAGTAGAATTCATCAAAACCTGGCTGAGACAGGAATTAGAAATCCCAGATTCAGAACCCTGGAGCTTGAGAGGGTACATCGGGCCTTAGGGCCCTAAACCGAAAGTGTGAAGCCCCGCTCAATCCTGGTCAAATTTACTCGCTACCCAGTGAAGGAGATGGTGTTATGAAAGGCCTGGAGTTAGAAAGAGGGAAACAGGTATTTCTTGACCATGATTTTCCTCCCTCTACGATGATAAAGAGAAAACAGGTTTTAGCGGTTATTAAACAATTGAAGGAACAACAGATTAAAGCTTTTCTACGGTACCCAGGGAAATTACTGGTGCAGTGGCCCACGGGTAGCAAGCTTTACGACTCTCTCCTGCAAGCAAGCAAACCGTTGCAGAAAGCAGGCATTACTCTCCCGGATCTACAATCAGATCTCTCAGAGCAAACGCTGCTGCAGTTGCAGTGGTCTACAGTGAAGAAGGGACCAGCAAGAGGCGGATCTGGCAGAGGGATAAGCCCCGATCAGCAGCTGTGTGACGACTTGGTGTATCTTAACAAGGGACTGTTAGCGAACCAACGGAGGGGAAGCCTGCACTGAATGATTCGGCCGCAGGCCAGTGCTGAAGTTTGCTGCTTCTCCTGAGACACCATTGGGGATAGCTGTCAAATATTAATTCCTGATGGGTAGGGAGGCTGGGGATGACATTGGAAAGGGCAAAAGGCATAAGGAGAGCCACAAGGAAGGGGAAACACTGTGGACTTAAGAACAATACCCCAGATTTTGAACTCAGTTGAAGGGACAGCAGACCTTATGGGAACAAGTCGTGACTAGTTTGGAAACGCTTAAAAAAGCTTGTGGAATGTAATGGCATTTGGGAGGTCTTATGGGGAGGGGCCCCAGTGTCCCATTCCCCACTCAGAGCTTTCAGGAAAAGGTAAACTGGTATAAATTACCCTCCTCTCCCACGGAGTAAATAAGGGGTACTTAAGGAAAGGTGCGGGAGGCTAGGTGGAGCCCTTTGGAAAGCTTTGAGGAGGGGCTCAAATTGAGGGAATTGGGCAGAAATGTATATCTCCAATGCTCTATTGTCTTTTCAAAACTTAATGTTAGCTAGCAATAGCACTGGACTTGGTGATCGAGGGAAATTGGGGTGTGTGACTTTTCATATCGAAGCCTGCACCTACCCAATACGCAAGAAACGCACTCCAACCGGATGTCCTTATAGGGGACAGGTTGCCCATCGGAGGTCACCCAGTCCTTCGGGTTTTGGTTTTTTGGACGGTGTGACCCTCGAGGGGGATTATCGCCTTCCCAGTGGTATTCCACTTCAGGAGACCACCTTCTCGGCTATTTCAGAAGGGCAGGGGGTGCGGAGCTTAATTGAAGCTCATGCTCCTGGACTGAGGGAGCTTCCCCATTGAGGCCCTTGGGGCCTATGTGTAAATAGTTGGATGAAAGTTGTGTTTGTTGTACTTAATCAATTGTTGTTGTGTTGTAAGGGGGGAGGGAGGGTGGAACAAAAAGGGCAAAGGGGTAATGGTGGTGATGCTAAAACAAAATGGCCAGAAGCAAAGGGATTGGTACCTACCTTCCTTCAAAGGAGGGCGAAAAGGGAAATATCGAAGGAAAGTTTTAAGGAAGGGTCTACCCTCAAGAAAACTTAATCCTGAACTTATCATGGGAACCTTGAAATTAATTTTTTCAATGTTAAGGGTCTAGGATCCCCAGTGAAATGGCACAACATTTTAAGAGATTTAGCTAGAGTTAAATGTGACATAGGTTCTACTGCAGGAGACACACCTCTCCACATGGGAACATAAAAACTACTGCTTATGGGTAGGAGAGGTATTTGCCTCATCTCATAAAAGCAAAGAAGGCAGGGGTGGCTATCCTGGTGTAGGAGGCCTGGCTTTACCCAGTTGGATTTTATATCAGATGAAGAGGGTAGATGGGGATCCTGTCAGGTAGGGTTGGAGACAGGGTAATACATATTGTAAATGTATACGCACTCCCACCGCTAATCCGAATTTTTAGACAAGTTTTGGGTAATAGCTACACTCCCAGAGGGACAGATTATTACAGGAGGGACTGGAATTGTGTAGAAGATGTAAACAAGGATAGGTCTTTGGGAAGGGGGACGGGATAATGGGAAAGGGTCAAAGGTCCTCTCAAATCTGTGTGTTGAGGCAGGGTTGGTGGATACATGGAGGGATAGTTAACTGTCAAGTAGGGATTTCAACTTCTACTCAAATTCCCAGGATTCCTATTCCCAGATAGACACGTTCTACACCCAGAAGGGATGGTTAAACTCCATCATAGACCAGCAGATTTACCCGATATGCCTATCTGACCACGCCAAAATCAGTCTCACGGTAAATTTGGGGCCCCAACAAAAACAATCTTTGTGGCGTTTGAATGCAGGGCTACTGGGTGACAATAAATTTGTGGACAAGGTGAAAAAAGTGATGAAAACTATATTAAGGAAAACTCAGACTCTGTAACAAAAGTGAAGTTTCTATGGGATGGTTTAAAAGCGGTAGTAAGGGGGGAAATAATTTCATATGCAGTTCAACAGAAGAAGATAAGGCAACAGAAGCAGGAGGGGTTGGAACAGAAAGTTAAAGAGTTAGAAGACATTCATAAAAAAATAGGATGAGCAAAGATACTAACTGAGCTGAATCTAGCTAGAGCTCAATTACACCAGCTTTTATTGGTAAAGACCGAGAATGCTCTCAGGTTTACAGCCCAGAAATATTACACTGGGGGAAACAGAGCTGGGAGGTTACTGGCATTCAGATAATGAAAGCAGGAGTCAGACAGATATGTTTCCAGAATAGTTGCGTCCGGTGGGCCGGGGAAGTTAGTTACGAAGCCCGTTCAGATAGTGGAATGCTTTCAAAAATTTTACGAGGATTTATATAAGTCTGAAGCCCCCACTAATCAAACAGAGATGACTGAGAGATTCCTCTCGAAAATAAAATTACCGTGCCTTTCAAGTACTCTTCAGAAAGAATTAGATCAGCCCTTTACCCAGTCAGAACTTGTGGAGGTAATTCAAAAACTAAAACATAATAAAGCCCCAGGCCCAGACAGCTATATTGCCGAATATTACCAAAAGTTTAAGGAGGAACTGTCACCACTATTGCTTCAGGTATGCAACACAGCCTATTTACCCTCCGAGGCTCCAGATACTTGGGCTCAAGCTTTGATTTCAGTAATCCCCCAAACAAGACAAAGATACCACGCTGTGTGGGAACTACAGCCCAATTTCATTGTTGAACGTGGACGTCAAGATTTGGGCGAAGATGATAGCCAATAGGCTTCAGGGTGTGATAACCCGGCTGGTCCATCCAGACCAAATGGGTTTTATGCCAGGGAGACACCTCCATGATAACGTCAGGAGATTACTCACCGTTATGGCCCACTCCTGACTGAAAGGGAAAGGAGATACCCCGTTGGTGATCGCCCTAGACGCCGAGAAGGCGTTTGATCGCCTTGAATGGAGGTACCTAAGGGAGGTCCTCTGAAAACTGGGATTGGGTCCGAAGTTTCAGGCCTGGGTGAATGCTCTGTACAATAACCCCTCAGCTAGGGTCAGGATAAATGGAGTAATCTCCCAATCATTCCAAATCAGAAGAGGTACAAGACAGGGTTGCCCACTTTCACCTTTATTATTTGCCCTTAGTATGGAACCGTTGGCCGAGGCATTTCAGTCCCATAGAGATGTCTCAGGTATTGAAGTAGGCGGAGTGGACAACCGCATATCCCTTTATGCAGACGACACCCTATTATATTTAAAGAACCCAGACTCCTCGCTACCAGCGGCTATGAACCTCCTTAAGAAATTTGGAGCCATCTCAGGCTTCATAGTTAATGAATCCAAATCCGAAATAATAGCATTGGGAAATGAAGTTGCAGGACATGTGAAGACCCTCACAAATTTAAAGTGGTGCACTAGCAGCTTCAGATACCTGGGAATACAAATCCCTAGGAATCTGAGCAAGCTATACCAAATTAACTATATGGCACTTTTAAATAACATGCGAAAGGATTGTGATAGATGGGCGGCTCTACCTCTCTCAATCACAGGAAGGGTAGAATCAGTTAGAATAAACATTCTCCCGAGGCTGCTCTTCCTATTTGATGCTCTCCCTCTGACCCCTCCAAGGAAATTCTGGCAGGAATCCCAAAAGGTGGTTAGTAAATTTATTTGGGCTGGGAAGAAGCCTAGACTTGACTGAGCTCTCCTGAAGTTACCAAAAGGGAAGGGGGGCTTGGAGTCCCAGATTTCAATTGGTACCATAGAGTAGACCAATTACAATATTTAGGGGCATATATCTGTCCCCCGGAGATGCAAAGCTGGGTTAAGATGGCTGTGCAGTTGCTAAAGCCATTCACAGTCACCTCAATCTTATTTAATAGGATGACCCCCTAGGACAATATATGAATTGAAGAGCCAAAGTTTTAAGACCCTGGTGGCCTTGTGGGCGCAAACCATAAGGGACTTGAAAATACAGCCGTGGGTACTGAGGCAAGGGAAAATTGTAGAGAGGGCAGATTTCCTGCCTGGGAGAGAGAATCTGCTCTTCAAACGCTGGCAGGGACTGGGACTTGAGAGGTTATCACAGCTCTTTGAGGGGGAGACAGTTAAGAGTTTCGCTCAATTACAACAAGAATTTGGCATTCCCTCCTCAGATTTCTATGGCTACTTGCAGATCAGACACTATATCCAGGGTGTGGAGAAAGGCACGGGGGAGCTGAAGACAAATTGACCCATTCCGTTCCCGGAGTTGCTCCGGGAACTCTTTGGCTGGTTGATTCCCCAAAATCACTTAATTTCCAAACTATATCGACAGAGGACTGAGTGGTTTGGAACCCAGACTGCGAATACAAGCACAGTGGGAGAAGGACCTGAGACTAGTAGAAGAGGAAACTCTGAAATGGGAGGCAATATGGAGGATGGCACACAGAACCACTGCCTCACCCTCTTGGAGGGAGTTTAGATGGCAAATGCTGATGAAATTCTTTAGAACACCAGTGGTAGTTAAGCACTTTGCCCAGGCTCTTTCAGATAAGTGCTGGAGGGGCTGTGGGCAAAGGGGCATGTATGAACATATCTTCTGGAGTTGCCCTAAAGTTAAAAGGTTTTGGATCCAGGTGGCTCGGAGTCTAGGGCAAATTTTCCAGATGGACATTCCAGAACAGGCCCGATATTTATTACTGGGGGAGCTTCCACCTGGCCTGAAAGGTCCAAAGGCCCAATATCTGTTCCCAATACTAGTGGCAGCGGCCCAAAAAACAATTACGAGGCTATGGCTAAAAGAGACCCCTCCAGGGGAGGAGCAGTGGTTGGAGAGTTGCACTCAGATTAAGACAACGGAGAGGCTTACTGCCAACTTAAATCTAAGACTTGAACAATTTAAATCTCACTGGTTTCCCTTTTTTGAATTCTGGGGAACAAGGGAAGGGATTGACACTATAGAAATCTTGGCCAGAGAAGCTCTAGATTGAAAGTAGAAGGAATATCGGATGTGTGGCCTCACTGTTAGGGAGGTCATGGAGTGGGAAAGTAGGGCAAGGATATGACTCCTGAAAATAAAGACGCTCACCACCTAAGGGGGGGAGGGGTAAGATGCCAGTGGACTGTTATCACTGGTTGACTGTTTTGTCCCTTTTTTTTTTTCTTCTTCAGTCTCTCTCTTTTTCTCTTCTCCTTCTTTGGTCCCATCTTCTATCTCTGGGTCCATATAGTATGGATCAGGAGAATTAAGATTGAGGTGTTAAGTTATAAACCAGACAGATGGATCAGTCTGATGAAAAACCAGCTTAAACTTTATATTAATTGAATGAAGTAGTAGGAGGTTATTCAAGGTTGAAGTCATAAATGAGTTTGATACTTCTAAGTAGTAAATTAAGTTTGTGAAGGAGGGGTTTTGGTTTAAATGTATATACTGCTTTTCTTTTTCCTTTTGTCAATTGGCTACCTTCATTTTGTACCCTGACTGGTTTTTAATGTAAAAATTGAATAACGATAAAAAATACAAATTAAAAAAAAAAAATAAAAGGGGTAAGGCCATCAAAAAGTGGAAGGTGATGAGTACCAATGCCCATAGTCTGTGTAACAAGCTCCCTGAACTGGTGGCCTTGATGGAAGAGGGTTGCCTGGATATTGTGGCAGTCACAGAAACATGGTACACAGAGAACCATGACTGGGATGTCAACATACCAGGATACACAATCTACAGGAGGGACAGGGAGGGTAAAAGAGGAGGAGGGAGGAGGAGGAGGAGCTCTCTATGTAAATGAAGGAATCAAAGCAACAGCACTAAAGAGTAAACAGGGAGTGAATGAGGCACTCTGGGTCACCCTGGAGGTAGGAAATGGCATCACAGTCTGCATAGGGGTTGTATACAGACCCCCATCTCAGGGGGAGGTAATGGACAAGAAAATGATAGAAGGCATCCTTAGAATGGCAGAAAAGGGGGAGATATTGTTAATGGGGGACCTGAATAAGCCAGATGTTAACTGGAGCACCATTGCTGCAGGCACATCCAAGAGCAGGGTCATTCTTGATGCCCTGTGCAAGGCATGCCTCAGACAGCTAGTATTGGAACCCCACTCAGGAGTATAATCTTAGACCTGGTACTTTCAAATGAGGACGGAGAAAGAATCTCAAATGTAGAAGTGGGTAGCCATCTGGGAACAAGCAACCACCAAACAGTGTGGTTCATGATAAAAACAGCCATACAATCAAGCCATACAAAAGCAAGAGTATTGTACTTTAGGAGGGCTGACTTTGGGAAAATGAGAGAGTGCCTTAGAAAAGCACTAGCAAGCAGGCAAGAAGGAGGGGTGGAGGAACAATGGGGAGTAATCAAAACAGCCATCACAGCGGCAACAAGCCTTTGTGTAAAGCAAATCAACAAAACACAATGAAGGAAAAAAATGCTATGGTTCTCAAAAGAAGTGGCAGGGAAAATTAAGAAGAAAAGGATAGCATTCAGGAAATATGAAGAAACACAGAAGGAGCAGGACAGAGAACTTTATCAGTTAAAACAGAAAGGGGCAGGGAAGGCAGTCAGAATAGCAAAAGCCCAAACCGAGGAAAGGATAGCCAACTCTGTTAAGAAGGGAGATAAGACCTTTTATAGGTACATTAGGGAGTGAAGAAAGACCAAAAGAGGGATACTGAGGCTTAATAAAGGGGAAGGAATGTGGGCAGAGGGATACAGTGAAAAAGCAGGGATACTGAACAAATATTTCTGCTCAGTATTCACAAAAGAAGAGGAGGTGGAGGTACCTAAACCAAACAAGAGCAACACTCTGAAGACAAGGGTCAATACCAGTCCATTTACAGAAGAAAGGGTTCTGAAAGAACTAATAAAATTGAAGGTGGACAAAGCAATGGGGCCTGATGGGATTCACCCAAGAATTCTAAAAGAACTAAGGGTAGAACTAGTGACATTGCTGACTACTCTTTTTAACAAATGATGGGAGGATGGGGTGATACCTGAGGACTGGAGGATGGAAGATGTGATTCCTCTTCTCAAAAATGGGAGCAGGGCAGAGGCAGGAAACTACAGACCAGTTAGTTTGACCTCAGTGGTAGGGAAAATGATGGAATCACTTCTGAAGGAAAGAATTGTTGGTACCTAGAGGCCAGTGGGACTGGGACCCAAGGCATCCCTGGATTCATGATCAACGAGGTCATGTCAGGCGAATCTAATGGTTTCTTTGACTGGGTGACCAAAGTAGTTGACCAGGGAGGGGCTGTGGACATGGCCTACCAAGATTTTAGCTAGGCATTTGACACAGTCCCACACAAAAGATTAATACACAAGTTAGCCAGCCTTGGAGTTGGTCCCAAGGTGGTAGCCTGGATAAAAAATTGGCTAGACAACAGGACACAAAGGGTAGTACTAAATGGAGTCCACAGTGAAGAAAGGAGGGTTACTAGTGGGATACCGAAGGGTTCAGTACTGGGACTGGTCCTTTTTAATGCCTTTATAAGTGACATTGCAGAGGAACTGGAAGGAAAAGTATGTCTCTTTGCAGACGACACAAAGATCTGCAACAGGGTTGATACACAAGATGGAGTGGAAAGGATGAGAAGGGACTTGGCAAGGTCTGAGGAATAATCAAATGTATGGCAGCTCAGATTCAATGCAAAGAAGTACAAGGTAATGTACCTGGGAAACAAAAACCCAGGGGAAGAGTACATAATGGGGGGTTGGTGAGATATTGACAACAGTAAAAATGGAAAGGGACCTGGGTGTAATTATATCAGATGACCTAAAGGTGGGCCAGCAACGTGAGAAAGCAGTAAGGAAGGCTCAGGGAATACTGGGATGCATAGGGAGAGGCATCAATAGTAGAAAACATGAAGTTGTTATCCCTCTGTACAGACAGTTGGTGAGACCCCATCTGGAGTACTGTGTGCAGTTCTGGAGACCCCATCTCTGCAAAGACATAGACAGAATGGAGGCTGTCCAGAGGAGGGCAACCCAAATGGTGCAGGGTCTGCACCAGAAGACATATGAAGAAAGACTAAAGGAGCTTAATATGTATACCCTTGAGGAAAGAAGGGAGAGGGGGCACATGATAGAAGCTTTTAAGTACCTCAAGGGAATCAACAAGTCCAAGAGGGTAGCATCTTTCAGAAAAAGAGATGCGCAAGAATAAGGGGGCACAATTTGAAGATAGAAGGGGGACGGCTCAGAGGTAATATGAGGAAGTATTTTTTCACAGAGAGGGTTGTGGATGAATGGAACAGCCTCCCTGAGGAGGTTGTGGAGTCAAGAACAGTGGTTGAATTCAAGAATGCATGGGACAGACATAAGGCAGTCCTAGTGGGGGTAGGAGGAAGTAAGCTATTGGTTAACTAGGATCTGCAGCTTATCAGTTAGGTAGGAAATGGGCAGACTAGGTGGGCCAAGTGGTCCTTATCTGCCATCAAATTCTATGTTTCTATGTTTCTATTGTCTGCAGCTACTGTGATGATCTCTGTAAACGACATTGGTGCTGGAAAAGTGTTTGCTCATCCCTGAACCAACTTCACTGGAGTTGGTAATCTATAGTACAGGGGTGGTGGAAGAACCCCCATATGAGGGTCTGGGGGCAAACCTCCACAGAAAACACTTGCACCAAATCCTGAGTGACAGTGCAACACCAGTTGACAGTGCTGTACTGTTGCTGTGTCATCGGTCGACATAAAATTTGTCACCATGGCATAGTGGAACCTGTATATTAGGTAAGGAGAGGTTTAGCTATAATTGGAGGTAGGAGGGGAGGGTTGAATTATAAATGGGAATAATGTAATTTTTTAATTTTTTGACTTTGTTTGTATTAAGTACTAGTTGTTTGCAAGGGATGGGTAATATTTGTTTCAAAAAGGGATAAAAAAGAAAATGAGACTCATTGTGTTCATATTTTATGGGCTTCATTATATTGCAGCAGGAACTTTGAACAAACTATTATTTTCAAGAATGGCTGCATTGAAAAGGTTAACTTGGAATGTCAAGGCTTGAAAAATAGAATCAAGACATGCAAAGTGTTAGATTTTGCCAAAGAAGCCATGCTGACATTTTATTTCCTCAAGAAATGCATTTTATGTCTAAAGATCTCAATTATTTTCTAAAAAATTGGGTCCAGGCATTGGATCATGTTACTGTGAAAACTCATGCGGGATTGCAACTTTCATTAAGAAAAAATCCTTAGCCAGATTTGGAAGGTCAATGACTGATCCTAATGGAAGGTTTTTGATTACAGAAATTGATTTACCAGGATTTAGAGTTACACTATGGAATGTGATAGTGTATGGCTGTAATGAAAATGGATCACAGTTGTTTTGTACATTTATTCATAGAATTGGCATCATTTTCTTTGCCCTGTATAACTGGGGGTAACTTTAATATTACCCATAACAATATTCTGGATAC
Source organism: Neoceratodus forsteri (assembly GCA_016271365.2). NCBI lineage: Eukaryota > Metazoa > Chordata > Ceratodontiformes > Ceratodontidae > Neoceratodus > Neoceratodus forsteri. The sequence continues at coordinate 112,367,227 of JADMNL010000035.1, read as the reverse complement.
CGTCATCTCATAATATAGGAAGAAGTCAGTGCAAGCAGTATGCTGAGAATGCTGATATAAGACTTCTCGTTGGTGGATCCCCGGCATTATCACAATCCGATCTCTATCACATAGTCATTCTACTTGCCTGTACACAAGAGTTAGTCTATGATCAATTTATTTTTATTTTACCAGTCCATTCTGTATATGGTGACATATACAACATTTTATAGTATCTTAATTTCTGACCATGCCCCTATAACTATGTCAATTAAAGAGTTAGTGTGTTGCCTTAAAATAATATTGGATTTTAAAAGCAGCCAGTCATTGGATTTTATATCTGAGGTACATTTTTCTTTTCCCTTTGTTTAATTAGAAGAATGTATGCCTGATGTTAGTTGGTGTGATGTGTGGAACAACACCTTAGCCGGTTCTACTTTTGTAGGCACAGGATTTGACTGACAACAGGAACTTCCAGTTTGGGAGCAGGAAGGGAATGATCATAGAGTCACAAAAGACTCACCGTCGGAGAAGGAAAACAGTAGCTCTCCACCCCCCCCCCCAGCTGCTGGAGGTCTGACTCTGAGCAAGTAAGAAGGAGACTACTGAGGAATATATGAAATTACTGTCCCAGAACAGGAAGATCAGGAGCTTTAAGGGCACGGAGGCAGTAGGAAAGTAGGGAGAAAAAAAAAGTTATATAAAAATAAATAAATAAAATAAACAGAGAGAGGAAAGAATAAGTATACAAAGCAACAGTTAAGGGGCCACAAATAAGACATGATCGGAGTGGTGCTGTGCAGTGGCTGTGAAGCAGCAGTCTTCCAGGAGACATTCTGGAGGATGCAGTGTTGTCCCATCTGCAGGCACCTCTCTGGGCTGAGAGAGGAGGTTGCTTATCGTGATCCGGGAAGATAGTGACTCAGATGTTGCATGTATTGCAACCTTAAACATATGGTACCCCAATATGTCCTTGCTGCTATCACTGGAGAAGAGGAGGAATCGGGGCCTGGGGGACAGGATAGAAACATTCAAGGACCTTAAGTGTATAAACAAGGTGCAGGAGGGAAACATCTTACAATACAGGAGGAGTGCAAGAACAAGAGGGCATGAGATTAAATTGGAACATGGCAGGTTGGAAAGCAATATGTGGAAGGTTTTCTTTACAGAGAGGGTAGTGAATGTATAGAATGATCTGCCACATGAGGTGGTGGGACTGGAGTGAGGACTGTGCATGGATTTAAACATTCATTGAACAGGCATATGGGGACCCATGAGGTTACGCAGAGGGAGAGTCAGAAGCCATAATGAAGTACAAGGCTAACGGGCAGACTGTGTGGGCAGGGCTGTCCTTATGTGCCACATCTGCAGACAATGGCTATGTTTCCATGGTTATATGCAAGGAAAGAATGCCCTGGCCAGGACTCACAGCTTGTTAATTTATAACACAAGCTTGTTAATGTACAGCACAGACCACAGGTAGGAAAAGTCGATCAGGTGGTGATTCACTTGGTTGGTGAGGCACACAGACAGCATGCAATGAGTAAGTTGCACTGATGTCTGTCAGAACACCTGTCAATTCAGCCCAGTAAATTCAGCCCGAGTCAGCACGGTGAATTCAGCTCTATGGCATTTTAGCCCAAGTCAGTTCAGCTCCTATGTCAGTTCAACTCCATGTCAATTCAACCTCACGTCAATTGAGCCCCTATGTCAATTCAGCCCTTGTGTAAATCCAGCTCCTTTTGGTTTTGGATTAGAATGAGCATAACTAATTACATATGTAAACATAGTTAAGCATTACTGAAAGCTTTAAAACATATTTTTTTGCAGTTAAGTACGCTATTGAAAATGTTAATTTGCACATACAGTACACACACCAAACACCAATCACATACACCAGACAGAAAAACAAAACGACAAAACGCAAATAAGCCTAAACATAGCTTTCTAATCCACACAACACACAAGCCACCCCTACTAACCCTCCCGACCTTCATGTGCACATTCCAACAGCTGCAGCTGTGAATACTAGAATGGAGAGTAAGGATATAACTGCCGTTTGGGTTTTCTGCTTAATGGTGGAAAGGGCAGAGTACTCTCCCAACAGACAAATGTCCTCTGTAAAAAATGGAGGAAAGGCTGAAGAGTGGAGCATTAAAACATATTGGACTCTATTCACGAATAGATGCACATGAGGTGCATATAGGGACATGCAGCTCTGCACCCATGCAATTTCTGTGCAGGGACCATATTCACGAATACCAGTCCCTGCCCAGCTCCCATATGCAGCCCTGCCCCCACAGTGTGCAGGTCCATGGGGGCAGGTGAGTGCAGAGTGTCGGATCCAGGTGGGCAGCCAGTTAACTGTCCAGGCAGGGACCTGCAGTGGATCCCTTGCGCACAATGGGTGCCATGTTGTTGGCCAGCACACAGATCGTTGACAGTGCAGATGTGGGGGGTACCCTGCCCACCCAACCCCTGTCTTCCTGAAGTGCCCCAATGGCAGCGGTAATATTGTCGGTGGGGTCGATGCCCCTCTGCCGTGTCCGCTGCATCTGGAGGCAGCTTCCCGGGGGGATGTAACCAGCCCCAGTGGTTTACACTGGCTGCCTTCCAGAAGTGGGAGCCAGCAGCCCCTCGTGCACAGCACTCCGCAAGGTTATGAATGCGCAGAGTGCTGATTCGCGCTCTCCACTCACTGCTCCCAGGCCCGCCCCTGCACAGGGCTCTGCAATCAGTCAGGAGATCTGGTGCTTGGGGGCGCAATGATGTCATGTATGGGGTGGAGAGGATGCCGTGAGCACAGGCAGCTGTGTGGTGACTATGGGCCCGAGGTACGTGATGCATAGCCACAATTTCCTATAATGAATATGGCCCATTGAGAGAATTGTAAGCATCCATTAAGTTAAAACATGAAACCGTGTTCAAGTCCTCTCAAGTACTCCACTATGTCCCTTGCATGGTGTTCTGCAACAATGTACTGAATTCTGCCAGTAGAGTTCATGTACACTTTCTTTGGTTCTTGTGGTGGGCTCTATTCTTTTTTCATAGCATCGATAAGTTTCCATATTGTCGGGTGGTCAGCACTTAGGAGGCTTGCAAAACTGCTGTGCCATCCTTCAACGGTGTTGTTTGTCCTTGGGATGCCTTGATTAGTTGCATCATTGCAGTTCCACTGGCTGTGAAGAAATCTGGGCTGTCATCGCCTTTGTCTTCTGTACTTCTCTCCAACTAAACATCTTCAAAATAGTCAGTCATAGGATGTAGCAAATCCTCATGCTCTCAGTCCCTTAAAGCCTTGAATGCTTTCATTACATCGTGTACAGGCACGAATGCCAGTGCAGCCAGCATTCTCACATTCAGTGATAACTCTGGATCAGTCCATATTGTTATTGAAGTTAATCACAGAGCTCCACTGAGGATCTACCCACTGGGGGCAGGGCCATGTATGGGACCTGGGGGAGGAATCAGTGTTCATGAATGTGGCCCATGCATGGAAATCCCATTGGTGTGAAGTTGTGTGCCCCATACACGCCTCATGTGCATCTACTCATGAATAGAGGCCAATATGTTTTAATGCTCCATTCTTCAGGCTTTCCTTCATTTTTTACACAGGACAGTTGTCTGTTGGGAGAGTACTCTGCCCTTCTCACCATTAAGCAAAAAAAAAAAACAGCAGTTATATCCTTAGTCACTGTCCATTCTAGTGTTCACACCCAAAACTGTTGGAACGTGCACATGAAGGTCAGGGTGGGTTAGTAGGGGTGGCTTGTGTGTTGTGTGGGTTAGAAGGTTATGTTTAGGCTTATTTCTGTTCTGTTATTTTGTTTTTCTGTCTGGTGTATCTGATTGGTGTTTGCTGCATGTACTGTATGTGAAAATTAACATTTTCAATAAAGTGTACTTAATTGCAAAAAAATACATTTTAAAGCTTTCAATAAAGCTTAAATATGTTTACATATGTTGTCAGTTACGTCTACTCTAGTGCAGAACCAAAAGGAGCTGAACTTACCTAAGGGCTGAATTGACATGGGGCTGACTTGACATAGGAGCTGAATTGCCTCATATTGAATTGTCATGGGGCTGAATTCTCCTAGCTGAATTGATGTGGGCTGAATTGACTGGACATCCCCTGTCAGACTTCATCAGACATACACACACACACAAGCATGCACGCACACACCCACATAGTAGTTCACCTCACACACACTGCACTCACTATGTAAGTGCAGATAGTCGTAGGCCATACTATGTTGAAGCTGCGTATTTCTTTCTGTACTGCAGACAACACTGAAACATCGGCTCCAGTCCAACCACCAGAGGGACAGATGGAGGCAGAGTCAGCCACAAAGCAGACAAAGCCAATTAGCAAGCGCACAGAAAACTGTGTGCGAAGAACTGTGAAGGCTGCTTCCAAATTGGCAGACAAGGACGATCAGCCCTCAGAGTTAGCAGGGAGCAGCAGTGTGCCACAGGACAGGCCAGCTCAACAGCAGCAGCAGGCTGAGCCACGGACCACCTCCATGGCATTAATACCCATCCAGCCACAGACAGTACCGGAGGGCAGAATGCAGAGGAGGACCACCCTGAGTGGGAAACTCCAAGCTGCTCTTTGTAATGGCCTGAAAAGGGTTGAAGCCAGATTGAAAAGGATGGAGGCCAGATTGGAAAGGTTGGAGAAGATGGACAAAAAAAAATCTTGTGCCAGCTTAGCCAGTCATGGGTAGGGAGGCACAGCCAAGTCAGGAGTCATGAGGCATCTGCCCTGAGAAGATGGCAGTGCTAGCTATGGGGCAGCATGTTGTACATACACTGCCAGCCATCGACTATTTTTCCATCCATGCTGGATTAAACATTTTACAAATATTTTTTGTTAAAATAAGTCAATTTAAGTTACATTTTTCTAACATTTAGAATGACTGATCGATTTGTTCTTTTTTTGGGGGGGGTTCTGCTTGTTTGACTGGTTTGCATAGTTTGGATGTGCATATTTCTTCTACAAGTTCTGTGTTAGATGGTTTGTTTTCAAATTATTTATTTTCTATATAAACAGTTTGTTGTTGAAACCACACTTCCTTGTCATCTATCTTCTGCTGGTTTGACTGGTTTGCATAGTTTGGATGTTTATATTTCTTCTACAAGTTCTGTGCTTGATGGTTTGTTTTCAAATTATTTATTTTCTATATAAGCAGTTTGTTGCTGAAATCACACTTCCTCGTCATCTATATTTCACGGTCCAATTACTTCTTTTGGGGAGTGGTGTGGACCGGGGGACCTGACAAACTGGTAAACACTTAACATTTGACGGACAAGAACAATGTCCACTTCAATTTTTTGTTTTTTCTTATGAACATATGAATTTGACAGCAGATAAAGGACTTGTAGTTCATCGAGTCTGCTCAAGTGTGCAGCCAGCAACCCTTATACTGCAGCTGCCCCCTCCTCCCTCCCTCCTGACCTCCCTATTACCCTATTACTCTATCCCATCTCCTTTAAAGCAGTCCACTGTTCTACAGGATACCACTTCCACAGGCAACGTGTTCCACCCAGACACCACTCTCTCTGTAAAAGTGTCTTCTCATCTCCCTCCTGAACCTTTCCCCCCCTCCAATCTGAGATTGTGACCTCAAGTGTCCCTATCCTCCTTAACCTGAATAGTCCCTCTGTGACTGTCTTGTTTATTCCCTTTATGTACTTGAAGGCTTCAATCATATACTGACATCCTGGGCATCTCTCAGACACGGCTAAAACCATGAACTAAACAACATGAGGTTGCTGTGCCTGGATACAAATGTTTCAGGAAGGATCGACTGGGAAAAAGGGGTAGTGGTGTCGCCATGTATGACAGGGAACACTTGGATGCTGTTGAAATACCCGCGTCTGAATGTTGATCTTCTGTTTTTGAATCAGTCTTCCTTTCCCTCACCCTTGGCACCGTAAAAAACTCATAGTAGGTTGTGTATACATGCCCCCTAAGTTAGTAGTACCTGGCCTCCCCTCCTTCATAACCTCTGTTTCTAACCTCCCACAACATGATCTCATATTTGGTGGTGACTTCAACGTTGACTGGCTCTTCCAAACTGACTGCCATCCTGGATAACTCAAATCTGGTTCAAATGATTGGTGACCCTACTCGTATTAATACAAAGATGAGTAACCGTACTTTACTTGACTGGGTGGTCACAAATTGTGCCCCAAAGATAAAATTAGCAGAGGTCCTCTCAGACAGTATAAATGACCACTCACTGACACTCTGTGTATGGCATAACAACTTCCCTAACCCCCCTCCTAAGATCATCACTGCTCGGGACATGTCCAGGTTTGATATGAACAACTTTGTCAATACCATTCATGAAACTGATTGGGATCCAATTAACACCCTGCGGGACCTTAACTTGGCACTAGGCTATTTCATGGGAAAACTCACTAACATTGTTGATCTACACACACCTTTAAAGGATTCCATGTGATGATAGTGATTGAAAAACAGCATTTGCTATCATATGAATGTACATCGCTGAAAAGCATTTTGACGATACAGCGCCCTCAGCTTAACTGACATTTGATGAAATAAAGTGTTTTGTAGGAGGAACTTTGCCCCCCACCCCCTCTTCTTAGGATTGTCAATTCAGGAAGGTGCATGTTGAGGAGGGGCAAAATTCTGTCCAAAAAAATTACACAGCCGCATGCAGCGCCAAAATTGTTTCTCCAGCCGGTCCCGAACACAGTGCCTGCTGTACTGTAGCCAGCCACCCTCACCACCACACCACAGGGCTGGCTTAGTTGCAGCAGGCTCACCTATCCTCCTGAACCCTCCCTCCTATCCCTCCCCTACAGCTCCCCATCCCGCCCCTTCCAGTCACTTTACACGCTATTGCATTGCTACTCTTGCAGTGTAGCGGATCATGATAGTGCTATAAATGAGTCACTGTTTCTACAATGACTCATTTATAAGCGCTATCATCATAGGCTACCCCTTTAAAGAGTTGCCAGGTAAAAGGTATTAAAGCACAATGGCTTACCAAGGAATTAAGGCAGCCCATGTCCACTCACGATATGGCATGGAGGACTTATAAGGATAGCGGACTACCTACCAACTGGCAGACATATAGGCAACTAAGGAACAGCTGCAAGAACTCAATCCAAAAAACTAAATGACTCCACTTCAAGTGACTCCAGATTGAGCATTTTAGTAATCTGAAAGAATTCTGGCCACAAGTTAACTCCCTTTTGAAGGGTAACACCTCTGAGACCCACAGTTCCCTTGATGCCAAAGGATCTCTCTCACTGACCCCCCATCTATCACCTCTGGCTTCAATGAGTTCTTCACCAATCTGGATTGTGCATATCATTATTTTCTAATTCATCCACTCCATCCCAACCTGACCCCCTGCCATCAGTTGACTCTATGGACTGCCCTGCCTATCATCTAAAGCTTGCAAACCTTTGCAGAGGTTCGCCATCTCCTCATGAACTTAAAGGCTGACAGTTCACCTGGCCATGACACTCGAGAGCCTAAATTCCTTAAGTTGGGAGCTGATGCCCTAGCCTGCCCTGTGCCAGATTTATTTAATCAATCCTTCCTTCCTTGCTCCGTCCCTGAAAAATGAAAAGTAGCAGTGGTCATCTCCATTCACAAAGGAGGTCCCAACTAAACACTGGACAATTTCTGACCTATCTCAATACTTTGCCCTTTAGCAAAAATACAAGCGTGGATAATCTACGGTCACCTTCAGAATTACCTTGACCTCCACCATCTACTCTCAACCTCTCAGCATGAATTTAGGAAAAAAAACACAGTACACTTACAGCTCTGATTAAAGTCACCTCGGACATATTCCATGAGATGGACCATGGCCGAGCCACTGGAGCAGTTTTTGTAGACTTGACCAAGGCATTTGTCTTGGTTAACCAGGGCCTTCTATTACAACAACTGCATGTCCTTGGTCTTGATGCCACTGCCCTGTCCTGAACCCAAAGTTATCTTTACGGCCATACCCAAAAAGTAAAATGGGCAGGCTCCCAATCTGACCTGAGGCTCATTATCCATAGTGTCCCCCAGGGCTCCACATTGGGCCCATTACTTTTTTCTCTTTGTATATTAATGACCTCCCTAATAATTGTGGTGGAGCTTCCGTTCTCCTATATGCAGATGATGCTATCATATACCGTTCCTCTTCTGATACTGGGTGGCTCAATTCAATGCTAGCCTCCGACTTCCACACCCTTGAGGACTGGTTCATTCAGAAGCAGCTCGTCCTTAATACTAAAAAAACAAAAAGCATGTTATTTTCCAAGTCATCTGCACCAACCCTCCCCATGACTATTCTCATGTACAGGGGATGCACTCGAATCAGTCAGGTTCTTCAGATACTTGGGAGTCACCTAGATCCTCACTTACCCTGGATGCGCATGTTACAGCCATCGTGAAAACTATAAACCAAAAAATCGGTGTCCTCTACCACATCCGTCTGTTCCTTACATTGACCTCATGCCACAATATTGCAGATGTCACACTTCTGCCCCTCCTTATGTATGGTGCTCCATTACTGCTTTCTGCTTCCACATCCATACTATCATGCCTACCACAGGCTTACCACAGAGTTGGCAGGTTTGCCCTCGGGGCCAATGCTTGGCGCCATGACTGTGACATCCTCTCTGCCCTAGAATGGCTACCCTATGAGTTTAAATTACGCTTATGCCACACTAAGCTTTATACATAAGCTTGTACTTTGCTTCACTCCTCCTTGCCTTGCTGATATTGTTCTTCTCTCAGTGCTAGACTTAAGACTCTTCATGACCTCAGATTGTTTGCATTTTCTACTGTGTCCCACTGGAATGCTCTACCTCCTTCTATACTGGTCTGCACCTCCTCTCAGTTTCAAGCGTTGCTGTTAACTCACCTAACTGCTCCACCTTGCTTCTGCTTCTGTTGACTCCTAAGCCCTGGTCACATCTTGCATGATTCCCCTGGCAAAACTCTCTATTCACTGTGTCTACTGCTCTCCAAGAAAACAAAAAATGTAAATGAGGTCTGAACGTATGTAAGGTTTTGTTGACTGTGCTTTAAATTGCTTATTTTTGCATAACTGAATGTAACTGATGTGCTGTTATACTGAATGGCTGTTGACTGTGCTTTAGATTGCTGATTTTGCCTAACTGAATGTAACTGATGTACTCTTTTACTGTATGACGACTCCTTGTCTAATTTCCTGTGTCAATGATTGCACTATCAGTGTACTGCACTTCCTGGGTCACCCCTGAAAAATGGACAGTCTTATCTCAGAGGGCCTACCCGGTTACAAAAATTCAATAAATATACTGTATATTCCCCATCTCTCCTCTCCTCCAGTGAGTACATGTTCAACTCCCTCAGCCTGCTCATGTAGGGTATGTCCCCAGTCCCTGGATCATCTTTGTTGCCCTGTTCTGCACCCCCTCCAGTAACTTAATGTCCCTCTTCAGGTATGGGCCTCAGGTGTGGCTTAACCTGTGACCTATACAATGGCAGGATCATCTCCCCTCCCCTCTCCTTGAAAATATACCCCTGCAACACAACCCAGCATTTTGTTGGCCTTTGCAGCTGCCCTCCTGCATTCTGCTGAGTTGTTCATTGAGCCCATTATAATCACCCTAGATCCTTCTCCTCTGTCATGGCTAGCTGCCCCCACAGCTGGTAGCTACAACCAGGTCTCCATTTTGACAGATTATCCTGCAACCCATGCTGCCCTCTTAGGTCATCCACTACTTCTCCCATCTTGGCATCATCTGCAAACAAACTGATCTTGCTCTTGATGCCCATTGAGATGTCTGATATTAATAACCCAAATAATACCAGTCCCAGCACTGAGCCCTGTGGTACTCCGATTGTCACTGCCCTCAGAGATGACAGCTCCCCTCTCACCACCACCCTCTACTGCCTTCCTGTAACCAGTGTACTACCCATCCTGCCATTTTCACCCCTGCACCTGTACCTGCCAGCTTACTGCCCAGCTCTCATATTGTACTGAGTCGAATGCCTTACTGAATTCCATAAACAGGACATCCACTGCATGGCCTTTGTCCAACTGTCTAGTTACCCAGTCGTAGTAATCCACCAGGTTGGTCTGACAGGATCTGCCCATAACAAACCCATGCTACCTAATGTCCTACAGCCCATTGTTCTGCAGAAGGGACACCAGCCTCTCCTTCAGGATTGTCTCCATCAGTTTTCCCATGATGGATGTAAGGCTTACTGGCCTGTAGTTTCCTGGGTCATCTTTGGGACCGCTCTATGTAGGGGTACCATGTGAGCCATCCTCCAGTCCTGAGGTACACTGAGACTAGGATTCTTATTTTATGTGAGTGTGTGTGGGGTAGAACAGTGGAAAATTGGGACACTGGTAAACACTTAACATCTGAGAACAAGAACAATGTCCACTTAAATGTGTTTGTTTTTTGTTATTTTATGTGAGTGTATGGGGGCAGAACAGCGGCAAAATGGGAAACTGGTAAACACTTAACAACATAAAAGGACAAGAACAATGTCCACTTCAATTTTTGGGATTCTCCTTATTTTATGGGGGGGGGTTGTCAAAACAGTGGTGAACTGTGAAACTTGAAAGTAATGCAGTTTCATAAGTAGAGAACTGCTGGTGTCACTGTGAATTTTCAGCATAAATGTGGCTGTAGTAATCCTTTGCCTCAACATCACCAACATTTTTGGCAACACAGCAGGTTCAGGTTCTGGTATTGCTCACTGAATCAGGGTGCAAGGCTCTTTACTATTCAGGTAATGTAATTGAAGATATAGGGTGTTAGGATACCTAGCAACAAAATTTATGACACAGCAGCGTTATCAGGCTCTGTCTCCTACTCAGGAGAACATAAATCCCTCACTGTGTCTTCATAAGATGGTACGGCCACACTCTCCTCATTTTCTGACAAGCCCTGCTGCTCAGATCCTTCTTCAGCAGGATCCTATAATGTCATAGTTGTTGACACAACATACTGCTTGGGGAAGAAAGTGGAGTTCATTTTCGCAAATGTTAGATACTCAACATTCCAATCAAACAGGCTGCTTCTGTGATCAGTAGCAATGGCACCTGCAGTGCTGAAAACCCTTTTCTAGCTTACACTGGCACGGGGGAGGTGAGATACTCCATGGCAATAGCTGTCAGGGCAGGCCAGATTTCTAGCTGTCTATGCCAATAGTCCAGCAGCTCATCATCGACTGTCAGTTGCTGTGGGTCATCCATACATGACTGCAGCATATGGCATGCAGACAGCTGGAGCTCTGTGTCTCCCTCCTGAGAGTGGCAGGTAGACACACCAATGTCCTTCAGCATGGACCATAGGGGGTTTGTGCCACTGGTGCTGCCATATGAGGATGAAGGTGATGGTGCAGACACTGTACTGGTGGTGGATAAGGATAAAGAGCAAGAGGACCATTTTCGCTTGCACTTTCTGTACTGTAGCAGATTTTTCCACTCTTACCTCTGAGTGTGACATCCAGTTTTGGACTTTGCCCTGCAGGATGGACACACAGTGATCAAGATCAGCCTTCCCACCTGGAAGAAGTACCATCATGCCATGCTTGTACCTGGGACTGAGCAGAGTTGTCAGGATGTATGCCTCTGAGTTATTAATGTGAATGACCCTGGGATCATCATCATACAGCTGGATGATGCGGTCAGCCAGCTCCACTCTAACAGAGTCTGCAGCCACTTCAAATTGCTCTTTTACATTGACCAGTGCCTGGTGGAGTACATGCAGCAATGGTGTCACCTGGTCAAATGTGCATTTTCAGCACTCACACTATGTGTCGCCTGTTCAAAAGGATGGAGTACTTGGATAATGCTATCCATCAAAAACCACTGGAATGGACTCAGTGACATGGCTTCCTGTGCTTCACCATAATGCATGTGCATTATGTTCACATTCAATGGCTTGTATTGTTCATACAGCCTCTCAAACATACAGAGTGTTGAATTCCACTGGGTTGGCACATCAAGCCTCAAGCAGTGCTGTGGTACATTATTGGCCTTCTGTAGAGCCTGAGATCTGCTCCAGCCAGTGCAGAACTACTGAAATGACTGCAGATTTTGTGGCTGGTGGCCAACATGGCACCACTGCTTTGTGATCCAGAAAGACTTCACAATGAGATTCAACACATGAGCAAAGCAGGGGACATGATAAAAGCAGCCATCTGAGATTGCTTTGATGGCATTCTGGGCATTGTCACTGGCAATATACTCAGCTTTGAAACCATGTGGTTTTAGCCAGTGTGTAATGGCCTCATTGATACATGCAAGAATTCTGTCAGATGTGTGTGACCCATGCACACTCTGCATGCTCAACTTGGCATGCTGTCGACCAATAGTAAGACTGCTACTGCCAGTAATCAGGAGACAGGTAGATGAGGGACATGGATGCAAGGTATATACCCAAGGGAAATAGGCCCAGTGTGCAGTTATACACATATAACTAACACCCGATGATGGAGCACTTGTCCAGATATCGGTGGTGAGGTGAATCTTGCTACAGCTAGCATTACCACCTTTTAAGAACCCCAAAGTGGGACATTTCTTACTGAAACATGATTTTTGCAGGACAGTACATAACCTCGACCAATATAACAGACCTGTTTTCTCTGTATTGTCAGAATTAAGGCTAAATATTGTAGTTTCTTAGTTGCTTCTATTGTTTCTTATCATTTTAAGGCATTTTAGTTAAGGTATGATAGTTTTCTGTATCATTTAGTGGAAAATTAGAAAACAGTTTTACTACTATAAAGTCAGGACATTTAGTATTTTTCATGTTTTTTTGCAGGACACAGCTGCCCAAATCAGGACTGTCCTGCGAAAATAGGGACAGGTGGTAACCCTAGCTACAGCAGAGTGGGACAGAGCATGAGACACCATACAGGCTAGGTCATTATGCATTGCTGGAAGAGCCTTAGTGCTAAAATAAGTTTGACTTGGAACTTTGTATTTAGGTGCAGCCTTCTCCATAAGTTCAATGAAACCAGGATTCTCAACAAATAAGAATGGCAGAAGGTCCTTTGCCAGCATCTTGGCAACAGCTGTGTCCAGCTCTTTAGTCACTGGGTGTTTGCAATGATACTTGGTGGGCTTCATTAATGCTGATTTAATATCTGGCTGCTTAAACCTAATAGTGTGCTGAACTTTGGGGTGTGTTTTGGCCTTGCCAGGTATGCTGTTGTGTCTTTGGCTTTCTTGTCTATGAACAGGGACATGCTTGAAAAAATGGTCTATCCATGTGCCCGTGGAAGGATCACCTTGACTACAACCACTTGTATCTTCATGTGTGGGGGTGGAACACAGCAAGGGGTCATTAGGCTGCAGATCCTCTTTTACAGACTGTGCAGAACTATCAGAACTGGGCCTGGATGCCAAACGCTTATGCTGTGTCCATTTAATGGGGTGCTTACTTTTCATATGGCTGTACATACCAGTTGTCCCAAAGTGTGAATGTGGCTTACCCCTGCTAAGTTTGGAATGACAGATGTTGCACACAGCCACGCTGTCATCAGATTTATCAATGATAAAGAAATCCCACACAAGTGAATGTCCACCAACACGATGGATTTTTTGTGGGCAAGTCAGATGGAGACAGGAGTGCAGGGGTGGTGATATTCTTTTCTTAGGGTGCTCCTGCATCTGCTGCTGATCCCCATGGCTTGTTTTTGGCAATTGCTGATCCTTTCACCTGACAAAGTTGCATGTGGACTGAGAACATTAAAGGGGGGGCTGGCACTTTGCCACTGACAGTTGTGGTTGCCAATTGTGGAAGGTGTGGCTGCTGAGTAGGGTCCCGATACTGGGTCATCACCACCATCACCCTCAACACCCTCAGACGTACCCTCACTGCTTACTGAAATGTCAGGCTGTGACAGTAAGGGCTGGCTGTACCCTAACTCCTTTTCCTCACTGGCCTTCTCTGCCACATGAACAGTAGCACTAACAAGATATTCACTGCAGTGAGGTTCTTGCTCTTCTGAGAACTTTTGAAGCTCTCTGTGCCGTTTCTCCTTCTCAGTCTCTTGTCCACCCACAGTAAGCATTCCAGCACCAGCCTTACTGTCATCATCACTGATAATATGTGCCACTGGAATCAAACTCATTTTGATCTCAGCCCCTAGCAGCTCCTGACTTAATTCCCGGGTGTCCTGTGACTGGGACTGTTCAATCTGTTCCTGCTCCTCCTCCTGAGACCCTAAGGACTCACACAGTAGCAGTGCAGCAACATCCATGGCAGTCTTTTTACCCTCTTTTGTAGGCTGTGAAACAGCTGTGCCTGAAGTAGCAGCACCGCACTGCATACCAAAGAAGCTGGAAGCTTGGATTCCAGCTGTGGCTGCCATGGGAGCAGTATGTGGCATGGCACCTGGCACTGCACTACCAACAGAACTTGCAGTTCAAGAAAAAGTGCTGCTCCTACTGACACCTTCCCCAGCACCATATACACCTCCTTGTGACTCCCTTGTGAGTGATCTAGTACTACCCCTAGCACTTTTCCCACATCCTCCACACTTCCTCTTGCCTTTGCTTGATGACATGTTGTACTTTCCTGTGCTTCACTAAAGCCTTAAACACCACCAAATATTAAAAAACAATGAAGCTAAAGTAAAGACTAGGAATGCAGAACAGAACACTGAGGGTCAGATATTTAAACTATTGCGCCTGGTGCAAAACCATAGTGCTGGAATAGCACTGGATTTGCACCAGGCTGCTATATTCAAAAGCCCTATTAGCACCGGCACTGTTAATATATAACGGTATGCAGGGGTGGGGTAAGGGGAGTGCCCAGGAACTGATTTTTTATTTATTTAGTTTTTGTTGACCAGGTAAGTGCACTAGACAAGTCCTGCCTATTTTCAGGCATGACCCGGGGGAGGGGGATACAGATGAATACCAACTGACCTTGAACTAGATTAAGCTGTTGATGGTATTTTTAGTGAATGAGGGAAATTTGGCCAGGACACCGGGGAAATTCCCCTACTCTGTGGAGGCAGAGGGTGCTGTGAGGCTGAGCAGCATTACTGCTCAGTGGCGACTGGGCTGGCTGAGGACTACATGCGGAGGCTAAGGAGCGGGTCTCCTCCTTGGCTCCCTTTGATATTTTTGTAATGGAGACCAGAGCTGACACCTTTCAGAATGAAAAAGGAATTTTACCTATAGAAGTGACAGACGATGTGGAGGACACACCGGGGGATGTGGTTCCCCAAGGCCAGACAACGCAGCAGGAAAACGAGTTTGAAAATCCAAGTATGGAACAAGCATTAAGGTCACAACTTGAAGAGGTGGAACAGTGTTGTAAAGCTGCAAGGAAGAGATTACAGGAGGCACTGGAGCGTAGGAGCACATTAGCGAAGGTACAGGAAGCGGAACTACGGGACAACAAGATGGCCATGGAAGACGGAGAGGATGTGAGTGAGGAAGGCGAGTCAAGATGGTGAGGGATTACGAATGGAATTAACAAAGGAATCGGGGATGAAGCAAGTTGCAGGGGACAGAAAACATTGGAGCAGCAAGTGGGAGTTTCAGGGGAGGAAAAAATAGAACTGAAAATGATTACTGAGCAAAAGACAGAAACAGGTAGTGTGGATTCTACCAAACTTGCGTTGCCAGTGGTTAATTTTTTGATTGGGACCTCTGTAGGAGGCTCAAAAAGACTTCTAAAAGAAGGGGGAAAAGCAGGAAATTACTGAATTGAGCTGTGGATGGGCACAGGCAAGGGCAAGATCGTTTGCTGGTGGGAACTGACTCAGGAAACTGGGTGGACACTGCTTTGCAAGCTGCAGGATGGGTGAAAAGCCCTACAGGGCAAGAATAAGATGCAAATCTCAGTAATGACTCTTCTTTTGCAGTTTCTGATCCTTTAGGACACCCCCCTTACTTGGGATGGTGCTAACTCCTTCATTGCCCCAGGACAACTTTCCCCTGTAGAAGAAGAAATAATTCAGCAGCAAGATGACCCTCATCCTTTACTACAGGTTATTAGAGACCAAGAAGCAGATGATTTAATGGACTTAGTAGAGGGGGTTAGCTTAGAACAGGAGGTGGTGCATCAGGGATCCATTTCTGTAAATATGTCTGAGAATGTTACTTTGGGGACAAGTCCTGATAAAGTATGGCATGGGAAAGTAGCAGAGCATTTATTTCCGGCTGATAAAGACCCCTTGTTAGAACCTGCAGAAAGACGTAATGCTGTACGCTTAAAATTTAGGGGTGATGTAGATGCAATTCCAGATAGGAAATTTGTGGGCAGAGTCTTGTTAAAAGATAGTATGAAGTTCTATGCCTATGAGATTTACGCCTTAATACTTGTGCCAGGAGATGTATTATTTGATGTAAGTTTTAAACATCCAGCTGGGTTAGAAAGATTCTGGAAACAATATCGGTTAATGAAACTTTTACTTTTATGGAAGCCTTTTTTGGCAATACCTTTGACAAAACCCTTAACAAAGAAAATTATGGTTCTTTTTCGCAATGAAGGGGTGAATGTGGCAGATATCACCTACTGGTTGCAGCAACACCGTACGGTTCAAGGTGTTCCTGAACCAATTTTGGATGAAGAACAGTTATGGACAGGGGGGTGGAAATATCAAATAGTATTGAGATTAGTGAATGGACAAACAAATCACTTACCTAATTGTTTTTTTAGGCAGGGATAGAGGAGTTGATCTTCTATCCTGGGCAGCCAAGGGCTTGTTTTAAATGTGGAGACATGGGTCATTTAAGCAATGTCTGTGACAAACAAAAATGCGGATTGTGTGGGGATTTGGAACATGTTGGGGCTCATTGTAGGCAACCTTTAAAGTACAACCTCTGTGAGGAACAGGGTAATTCTTTCTGTACCTGCTCCTGGGCCTCACACAATAATGTAGACATTTCAGTAAGGGCAGAGCAAGATGTATACGTAGCTACAGCTCATAAAGAGAAAATGAGGATGATTGGGTTATTAACAAAGGTCCCATTGGTGCTCCATTACCACAGAGGGTTCCCAGAAGGGCAGGGGAGGTAGTGACGAAGGACAGCACAGGGGTGCAAATCCTGGAGGGTACGACTCACAATAGTAAACAGGATGGCGGGGGGGATTTGGTGGTAGGGGAGGTAGTAGAAGTCAAAGCAGTGCAGGAGGCGCACCAAGTGGAGAATATGGGGAAAGAGAGTATTTCTATGCCCCCTCCCTCAGTGCAATTAGACGCAGATTTTCAAAGGGTCACTAGGTCCAAGGCAGGAAAGTTGTTAATTGCTGCCTCAAAACAAACAAAAGAGCTCGAGGAAGTGGTAGTACAGAATTCATACGCTTGATTGTTTGAGGAAGAGATGGAAGAGGATGGCTGTGAGTCAGATCTTTCCTCAGTGACCTCCTCCCAAGCAGAGTGAATTTCAGAGTCTAGCCTTCCAAAAAAACTGAAGACTAGGAAGCGGAAAAAGAAAAGATGAATGGTACTGGATAATTTCCCCTTTTTTTATATAGGTTATTGATGGCTATATCTTTCTGTACAATTAATGTTAATAGCATTAAGGCCTATGAGAGGAGGCAGAGCACTTTTTTGAGCCTCAGTGTTGGGGATGGGCAAGTTATTTTGTTACAAGACACTAGGCTACATTCTTTAGCTGAAGTAAAAAGTGCACAGAAAGATTGGAGATGGGGAGTCTCATTTTGGGTGATAGGAGAGGATAAGTGCTCTGGGATAGGAGTGCTTTTTAAAAGTAATGCTCAGGTGATGCATGTGTATGATCTAATACCAGGAAGGGTTATGATTTTGGATATGGTCTTACAGAAAGAAGTATTCCGGGTGATAAATATATATGCACCACAGACTAAAGCAGAGAGGTCTGGAATGTTTAGACGAACAGAGCTTTACTTAAACACTTCAAAGCTGGTGTTATGGGGAGGAGATTTCAATTGTGGGCTTATTCATAGAGATTGGGGAAGAGGTACGCAGAAAGTTTTTAGTAATACCAATTCTTTGCTAGCAGTCATGCATCGCAACAATCTAAAAGATGTACATGATATCCTGCAATTAGAACCGAGTCATACCTTTTTTAAAGGTAGATTGTCAACCAGGACTGATTTTTGGTTAGTGTCAGCATGACTAACTTGTCAGAAAGTGGACATGCGACCATTGGAAATCTCTGACCATTTGGTAGTAGTTTTAAGGTTGGGAGGAAAACAGAAATTAATAGTTGGGAGAGGGTATTGAAAATGAATGTTTCTAAATTGCAGGATGCTATGGTAGAAAAAGGTGTGAAAGCTTTGCTTCAGGCAAGAAAAGATTTATGTTTTCTGTATGAGAGTCCAATAGAATGGTGGGAAGATTTTAAAAGGGATTTGCAGGATTGGTATGGTGCCTTTACGAAGCAGCAAGCAAAGGAAAGATTCATTGTTTATTTAGGATTACAGGCACAGTATCTACAAGTTTTAGTACAGGTAGGGGATAGTGAGGGTAAAAGGGCAAGGATTCAAGCTATAAAAAGTCAGATGAAGCAGTATTTGGAAGGAGCGGTTAAAAAATGGCATTACAGCAGAAATATAGAACGCAAGGTACAAAGGAAGATGTTAACCCCTATGAGGTTAAGACAAAATGGGTGGAAAAAAGACTTTGACAGGTCTTAGAGACAAACAGGGAACTCTAAAAGACCATAATTAAGATATTATGCTTATTATACAGCAGCATATGGTGACTACTTTTCAGAAAGACTGGAAGGAAAATCCAGATTTTCTTATGGGAATAGAGAAGCCAGATTTAAGTAGGGAGGAGGAAGATGAATTAGTTGCTCCTATTTGCAAGTTGGAAATTCAGGAGGCTATTTCACAGTTATCTGCTAAGATGGTTCCAGGTCGGGATGGGATACCAAATGACTTTTATAAGCATTATAGTGAGATTTTAGTCCCCTGCCTTGAAGTGCTTTTTAATGCCATTTGGGAAGAGGGACGACTTGCCCCCTCGATGCAGATGGGAATGATGTTTTTCCTCTTTAAGAAAGGGGATCCACATGAATTACAGAATTGGAGGCCATTAACATTATTAAATACTGATTACAAAATACTTGCAAAGATACTTACAAAATGATTAGCGCATGTAGCACAGAAAGTGATTGTTCAAGAGCAGACGTGTGCGATCCCAGGTAGAAATACTGTACAAAATCTGGCAATAATTAGGGAGATTGTGGTGCAAAGCTTAATGAAGACTTTCAATGGGTATTTAATGACAGTAGACCAGGAAACTGCTTTTGATGCAGTTAGTCAAGAATACCTTTGGCAGGTTTTACGTTATTATGGAATCCCTTCAGGGTTTGTAGAAATAGTAAAGGTTTTATATAAGGAGGCTCAAGCTGTACCGTTGGTGAATGGGTTTTTAGGGGTCCCGATTTTTTTTAAGAATGGGGTAAAACAAGGTTGCCCAATGAGCCATTTATTGTATGTCTTTGGTTTGGACCCTTTATTGAGGAAAATTGGGCAAAGCAAGAATATTGTGGCTATAAGAAACAAGGATGGGTATGAATTCTCAAAAGTCTCAGCATATGCAGATGATTGCATTTTCACTGTAGCAGATGGGAAATCTGGAATGGAAGTTTTATCAATGATACAAGCACTTTATAATATAACAGGTATCAAAGTTAACATGCATAAAAGTGCTGTTCTGATTTTAGGGGATAGTAACAACATAAGAGATTTTCCAATTCTGATGACAAGGGACCAAGTGAAAATTTTGGGTATCTATTTTGGCACCAAGGAGTCTGAATCCCATAATTGGAATGAGGTCTATGACAAAGTATACCTTAAAGTGCAAGACTGGTTGACCTGGAAGATGTCAAAGAAAAAGGAAGTGTATCTTTTAAGGGCCTATATAGCGCCTATTTTTTTGTACTTTTCTCATGTACTTCCCTTGCCATATAATATGCATACCAAAATTTTAAGTTTATTTTTTTCAATTTCTATGGGGTAGTAGGTTAAATCCAGTTAAAAGGCATCACACATATAGAGCACGAAAAGAAGGGGGGGTTAAGTATGATACAGCCCATAATATATCTATTTGGGACTTTTTTTTTTAGTTCTATTTTGCTTTATTAACACAGACAACAGGTTTAGGGCAAGTTTGTATGCAACTTTGGGGCAAGCCATTTTTGCAGCATGGGGGAGAGGGAAATGGCACCCTGCAGAGTGATTGTTCCCTAGTTATGTGCAAGCAACAATTCGATATATTTGAACTTGGAAGATAGAATTAGCTTGGTGTATGGGGAAAGGGAAAAAAGGGTTTAATAAAGCAATTTTAGACTCTTGGTATCGGGAAGACCCAGTTTTTCAGGTATCCTCTCAAATCAATACTGTTTTATTATTGGAAGGTATGATAGAGGCAAGAATTCCTTGGAAAATGCAAGATTTTGCCTGGCTCTGTGATCATCAGAAGCTGCAAGTCAAAATCAATCAGAAGCATAAGCAAATGAATGAGAGAGATTGTGGAGAACAAGCGTGTGCTGGGATTGTGGAGACAATGCAGCATCTTTTTTTTGAATGTATCCATGTGCAGGGCTTTTGGCAATTACTGCTAGATTTCTGAGGAGAAAAGTTCATATTATTAATAAATTACAATGTTTTGGTTCTAGGACAAATCCCAGCTGCATGGGCAAAATGGGCAAACAGTACAGTTCATGTTATTTTGGTATGTATTAAATGGTCTATATGGCAGGTGAGATGTCTACGGTCTTTACAAGGTGAAGTAGTACAACAACAAGATGTTTTTTTCGAATACAACAGGAATTGGATAGTATTTATGAGCATGAAAAACATACTCTTGGAAAAGACATGCTTGCAAAATTATGGAGAAATATTGACTGGGTGGGGTAGGGGATTAAATAAGGAAGAAGGGTGTTTGGAGATGTAAAAGTGGTTTTCAAGGTTATAATTTAAGTTTTTTGGTATATGAAAAGAAGAAGAGGTTGTTATATGATTTCAGATGTAAAATTATCTTTTCATTATTTTTCTGGTTATTATAGAATGTGATACTGTGTTCATTTGAATATTATTTTTTAATTTAAATTTCCCCTGCTCTTTCAATAAGTGCCATGGGATCTTTAACATCCACCTGAACTACCACCAATCCAGGCAGATGGGACCTCTGTTTAACATCTCATCTCAAAGACTGCACCTCAGAAGTCCAGAACCCCTCTCATGCTGCACTACAGTGTCAGTACTGGGATATTAACTCAAGTGCCAGATGTGAGAACTGAACCCACAGCCCTCTGATCTCCCAGCCTCAGAGGTGAGTGTGCTACCTACTGAGCCACTGACACTGACAAAATGCTAGCAGCATGGCATATTCAAAGGTATAGCACCACGCTACAGGCATTAGCTTGACCTGTAGTGTGGTGCTAGATACTGCAGAATAAAAGCTGGCAGTAATGCGGCAGTGCCCCCAACATTGTGGACTCAAGTAGCAGCAGTAGTACAGTAATATCCCTGGTAGTCGAGTGGTCCACCCACCCCACTGCACGAATCTGACCCGTACACAATAAAATAAAAATGAGTGTTCATTCGTACCTCAGTCGGCGGCCGGCCATGGTGGTGAGAGGAGGGCTGAGACAGTCACCGGCTCTGTTTGTGGATTGTTCCTGGGCTGAGTGGGGCATCACTGCCTGGTGGGGAGACCACTAGACTACCAGGCAACAGTCTTTTTTTGTGGTGCACGGGGTCAGGATTTCATACTGGGAGGGGGACCACTAGACTACCATGGAAATTAATTTTATTTTATTGTGAACGGGTTGGGATTTGTGCAGGGGGGTGGGGGGGACCACTAGACTACCAGGGAAATTAAGTTTAATTTTAATGTGAATGAGTCGGGATTCATGCGGGGGGGTGGGGTCCACTAGACTACCAGGGTCACTTGTGTGTACCAGGCACACATATGCATGGGTGTGTTGTATGCACCCATACCTCCTGACTGTCTCTGCTTTTCAGGGAGGGCCCTGATTTAGCATCTACATGTTCCTCTGTCCATCATACAACGTGTGTTTATGTGACAGAACAACATACCTCTCAACTGTCCCTGACTTCCAGGGATGTCCCAATTTCACCTCAACGTTTACTCTGTCCCTCCTAAAATGTGTCTTCCCATGACTAAACAGTGGGGATTGTAAGAATAAACCTAAGTCAACCAATGAAGCTGCAGATTTTTTATTCTTCAGGAAATATATTCTGCACCAAGTCCCTTATTCTGCCAGCTTCCTGAGTGGATATCATCAATTTCAACACTGTCCCTGGATTTGGGCTTTTGTCCCTGATTTGTTTAAGCCTTGTCCCTGATTCAGGAGGCAAGGGGTTGTGAAGTATGTATGCACCGACTGTTCCTGGCAGCACAGAGTTCCTGCTGCTTCCGGCCTGTACTTCTATTCTGACCAACAGGGGATGTTGTGGGCATGCCTTGGCCTGCAGCGTCCAGCCTCTACTTCCATTCCGACCAAAATGGGGAGCTTTGTGCTCCCTGCAGTAGCACTGGGCAAACTGCATGGTAATGTATGCTAAGCAGCACTTAATGAGATGCAAATGTACCTGTTTGCCCACAGATCACCTAAGTAGGCTAATTTGCATGGGAACTTTGAATATAGCTCCTGTTTGCCCCGGGCTAACCAGTTTGCACCAGGCTAATGTGTTAGCACTGTGCACTCAGGTTAGCCCCGGGCAAACCTCACTCAGCATAGCACAGTTCTGCAGTGTGTGGCTTACATTGTTGTTTGCTACAGATGTGAGACATCTCTGTGCAATCACACACATGTTTTCCACCTGCAACATTGGTTTTCTCCAGGGTCTAATGAGCTGCAGTAGCAGTGTGCTCTTCCCTGTTGCTATATTCAGTGCTGTCTTATTCCTGGGCTACTTTTGCCCAGCATTCCTAACCCTGTTTGCTCGGCTTCCTTTGCTTGCTATTTCAGCTGTTTTGCAGAGCTATTATTTTGAATATAGCATGCTTTTGCTCTGGGCTAAGTTTGCCCACTGAGCAGTGCTAATGTAGACCTAGGGCAAAGTTTTGAATATCTGGCCCACAGAGTGCAACAAGTTACATATGATATAATCACAAAAATCAACAAAAGTGCTGAAATACTTTTGCCCCAGCACTCCAACTACAGATAACAGCGGCAAATGTCTTCTTCTGAGCAAAAAAAAAAAAATACCTTCCATATTGGGAGCTTAAGCAGCAGGCAGGTAGGAAAGAGGGCTGGAGTTATATTCTGTTTTATCTGAAATATTTGAATAGTTTGTAAGTGAAATTAGTTTTATGTGTTAAAATTATTACCTTGAATTAGAACTGTTACATTGTAACTTTGGTGGCTAGGGATAGTTGTTTGGCAGGGATAATTAGAGGGAAATTTAAATGTGTTGTTTGCCTGGTCTTAAATACTGAAAAGCCACTGGGGGTTGGGATTGAAGGGCTGAGTATTTCTGTTTGGGACTGAAATTCAAAGCAACAGGAGCTGGTGGGCCTGTGACATCATACGGTACCTGATGTCTGCTTACACACACTGTTAGTGGGACTGAACACACACTGGACTGTATGTGTTTGTGAGACTTAGGAGCGTTATTGGTGGGGTTGAAATTGGGTTTGTAAATAACTACGGTCAGTATAGAGAGAAACTGTACTCAGGGAAAGGGACTGAGAAAAGGGGTGTGCTATTATAAACAGAGGGATAATCAGGGTGGCCATATTCCACCATGAGCAGGCATCTTTGGAAGGGTTGTAGGCTGCACAGGCTGTGGGATGGCAATAATTCTAAATTGGGCCTGGAGAGAGAGGCTGCCCACTCTGTGAGACAGCTATCTTGTATCAGGAGTGAGGTATATTGGATTAAGGAGGTAAGCTGTGAGAGCAGGGGGTCCAAGGATAAGGGGTGTGGATATGGGCAGCAGAAGGGTGGGGCAGAGGGAGGCTGGGGCAATGCTCTGAAATTACAGGACATTATGTTACAGCAAGCAGGAGGGGGATATTAGGACAGAGGACCCTTAGACAGGGAAGTTGATGCTAAGGGAAGCGTCAGGGGTGAACATTCTGAATACAAAGAGACTGGTGGGGAAGAGTCAGGAGGGCTGTTGTGTGAAGCCTAAAACAGCAGACTGTGGGAAGGGAGCTCCTAAGGTGAACAGTGCAAGAGAGGAAGAAGAGGATCAGTTTAGAGATGCAGTCAGGGAAACCTGTTACTGGATGGAGGCTGACATAGAGTGTCACAATAAATTTGATACTAAGCAACCTAGAGGGGAGGAAGGGGTTGGTGGAAATGAGGAAACTTATACAGAGGCCGGGAGGGAGTCGGATCCCCATAGGGCATCACAGACCAGCTATGGAAAGGATAGACATAGTCCCAGAGGGAGATGGGGAAACATATATTAAGCAAATGGGGAGATGCAACATATTCCAGACATGAGGGAGAGAGCATGATTGAAGAGAAACTGGGAGACAAGGAGGTGGGAGGGGGCCCCTTCAGCAGGGAGGTCAGTAGCAAGGATGGGGCCCTAGCTAAAGGGACCCACAGAGAGCCTCTGGAGGCAGGGGTACTATTACAAGGGAGGATGGTGGAGTGGGGAAGGGAAATCATCAGGGCCAGGATAAATGGTTCCAGATAAGAGAGGTTAAAGGGACACCTATTCAGAGGGGTTTGAGTTAAGTGGGCAAAATAGCAAGGGAGGCAGAAGGGGAGGGTGACAAGGGGTCTCTAATAAGGCAGGAAGACTCCCATGAAATTGAGATCATGAATAAAGGGGAAGGGGGGCTGAGAGGGCATAGTGGAGGTAACCATAAGGATGACGGTGTGTTAAGGTTCTGTTACTGGGAGACTCGATGATTAGGGTGTCCATTGGGAGGACGGGGTGGATGCCATAGCCAGGTGAAGGTAGTGAGTATCTCTGGGCTGACAGTGCACAGAGCAAAGTTCATGGTGTATGAAATGGTTAGGGATTGTGGAGGGAAACCGGATTTCCTGGTGCATTTGGGAACTAATGATCTAGAGGGAAATAGCATTTTGGAAATCCAAGCAAGGTTCCAAGAACTTGCCAGAGTCTGTCGGGATAATGGATGCAACATTTCCTTTTTGGATATATTGCCAGTACCAAAGGCCTCAGTGGAGAAAAAAATGAAGCTTACAGAGGTTAATGACTGGCTCAGGAAGTGGGGTGAAGAGAATGGGTTGGGGGTGTTAGGGAACTGGAATGGAGTTTTGGAGGATAAGGGACTATATGCCAAGGACAGGTTTCATCTTGCCCCATTAGGGAAGGAAGTCCTTAAACAGGGATGGCTGACTACATACAAGAAAGGTGGGGTTTAAACTTATAAGGGGGGAAGGGATGAGGAGGGCTGACCGAAGCCCTCTCCTCCAGATGAGGAGTAGCCGTCAAGTCCAAGAGGGGAGGGGGAAACAGACTGGAGGTGGGCGTTTCAGGAGGAGCAGGGGAGGATGAAAGTATAAGGAATCTGGGTGGGGTTCAACAAAGGATCAGGGATAAGGGGTGGGGGTTGGTGTTGGTACATGCCAGGAGCTTGGGAAACAAGTTGCAGGTTCCAGGCCATGCTGTTCGGGGGGGTGGATGTGGCGGCGGTCCGCAGTGCGCCAACAAAACCACGACTGGGACCTAAATGTACAGGGGTACACTATGCTTAGAAGGATAGAAAGGAGGTCAGAGGGGGTGGAGTGGCTATGTTCATTAGAGATGATATAGAAATTGCTAGGTAGAAGAGACAGAGGGAAACGTGGAGGTCTTATGGCCATTACAATCCCCAGCAGGAGACAAGGTCAAGCTGGGAGTAGCATATAGGCCCCCGGATGAGTAAGTGATGTTCTAGAGGATGGTTTGCTGGACAACATCATTGCCCAGTGTGTGGTCCAAGGGAAGGAGTGGTGTTGATGGGGACTAATATGCCAGGTACAAACTGGGGAACCATGTCCTCTAAGGTGGCCAAGGAGCAGAGGCTGCTGGATGGCTTCCAGGATGTGTTCTTAACACAACATGTGATGGAGCCCACAAGGAGGGGCATGTCCTGGATGTGGTTCTGGCAGATGGGGATCTGGTAAAGGACAGGTTGTACAGGACCCCTGACTGGGAGTGACCACAATACTGTCTGGTTTCAAATAAGCATGGGGGATTGGGTGAGATCTAGGACACTGGCAGTGGACCCCAGGGGCAGACTTATGGGCATGGGAATTTTCTCAAGGATCACTTGAAGGGATTACCTCAACGACAAGTGTGGAAAGGAGATGGGAGGTCATAAACGGGACTTCATGAGGCAGTCAGGATCTGCGCTAAGTTGAAACGGAAGGAAGCAAGGTCACGTAAACCATGCTGGTGGTCCAGTGAGGTACAGGTAGCAGTCAGAGAAAAGAAGGCAGCCTACAAAAAATATAAAACAACAAGAGGGGATAGGGATAAGGAAATGTACCAGCTTGCATCTAGAAAAGTCACCCGTATGGTGAGGGGAGCAAAGTCCAGTAAAGAGCAGCGGCTGGCACAGGGGATACATGGTGGGGAAAAGGGGTTCTTCTGGTACATTGGGGAGCGGAGAAAAACTAAGGGCCATCTCAGCAGATTGAGATCAGAAGGAGGGTGGGTGGAAGAGGCGAGGGACCAGGCAGAGGTTTTTATAGTACTTTGCTCTCTGTGTTCACTAGGGAAGGGATGGGATATCTACAAAGCAAGGCGCGAAGGGATAGAGCGGCAGGGAGTGGGGTCAGGGCAACAGAAATGGAGCAAGAGGGAGAAAGGTACCCCAGGGTGTCACATCTGGATAAGGATAAAAGACCAGTAAGGGTGGAGGGGACGGATGATGCTACTCCACCAAAAGGGGTGTTACCTCAAGGCCCTAAAGAAAACAAATCTCTGGGCGGATGGCATTCATCCGAGAGTACTATGGGAATTGGCGGACATACGGCTGCACCCCTGGTGGAGCTTTTCAGCAGGTCACTTGAGACAGGGAGGGTACCTAGGGATTGGTGAGAGGCACATGTGGTACCAATCCATAAATGGGGGTCGAGGGAAGTACCAGGTAACTATAGACCCATCAGTTTGGCCTCAGTGGTGGGACTCACACATGGAAATTAAATTTCAATATCACCAAGTGCAAGGTGTTGCATCTTGGTCGGAGAAACCCTAAACACAGGTACACCCTGGGAGGGGAGGCGCTGGAGGCCTCAATAGGGGAAAAAGACCTAGGGGTCATGGTGGATACATGTATGAATAACTCTGAGCAGTGCAGGAGAGCAGCTAGCAAGGCAAACAGGATGTTGGGATGCATCGTAAGGGGGATCACCTCTAGGAGCAAGGAAGTGATTCTGCCGCTGTACAATGGACTGGTTAGACCACACCTTGAGTACTGTGTACAGTACTGGTGACCACACTTGAAGAGGGACATACAGCTCCTGGAGAGGGTACAGAGGAGGGCAACAAAGATGATACGAGGGCTAGGGGATTTGACTTATGAGGACAGACTTGAGGAGTTCTGCCTGTTTTCATTGGAGGAGAGGAGAGACAGGGGACATGATTGAGGTCTTCAAGTACCTCAAGAGAATAAATAGGGTAAACATGGAGGGAATCTTTAGACTAAAGCAGGGAGGTATCACCAGAGGGCATGGTTTGAAGTTGGAAGGTGGAAGGGTGAGGGGGG
This sequence comes from Neoceratodus forsteri, assembly GCA_016271365.2. Classification (NCBI taxonomy): domain Eukaryota; kingdom Metazoa; phylum Chordata; order Ceratodontiformes; family Ceratodontidae; genus Neoceratodus; species Neoceratodus forsteri. Next base: position 112,339,593 of record JADMNL010000035.1, on the reverse strand, counting down.
AAAAGAGGAGGAGGTTTTTCACGAGAGGGTGGTGGACCCTTGGAATGCGCTGCCTGGTGAGCTGGTTCAGAGATCCACAGTGGAGGGCTTCAAGAGAGGGTGGGACAGACACAGAAAGTGGATGTATCAGATGATGGCCTGTCCCAGGGGGGTGGGGATGGATGATAGGGGTTTCTGAAGAACAAGGGATGGGAGGGTCTCGGCACCCAACTAAGGATCTAGGTTCGAGCAGACTCGATAGACCGTAAGGCCTAATCTGCTGGCAAATAGTATGTTAGCATATTGTCAGTCACAAAGCCTGTTCTGTGAAGCAGAACAAATAGAGCTCTGTCCTCTTCAGTAATGTCTTCAGAAATAAGGAGCTACGCAGTGAGAAATGTGTGCCATCACCTGATGCCTCTGTCTGCAACAATGTGACTGCAGAGATATAAAGCATGAGATCAGAGCTACATGTGTTGTGATTTGACCTTTCTGAGGAATTTCTGTGGTGAAAAAGAATTTTTGGTATGCCACAGAATTCAAAAGTACATAATTCTTGGTTCTGTGGAATTCAAAAGAAAGAAATGCGGAATAACAAAAGGAAAAGAGGGAAAAAAGAAGCAATTAAAAAAACAAAAGAACAAGGTTTATTACTGACCCCACACTTAAGGTGCTCGACAGCTTGGATGGTTACATTCACTGTGTGTACTTCAAATTGACAATAGCACCTCTAAAAAAAACAAATATAATTGTACATTGCTGGCGGGGAAAAAAAAAACAGCAGAATCATACAGAAAAATGTGGAAAATGACTGAAATGGCAACATTACAAGACACTTTTTTTCTGCACTTAACAAAAGGTCAGCAGTTTGTAATAAAATACCACAGTACTAGGTGGAAATCTGTGATAATTTGGTGAAAGTTTGTAATTCCACCACAGGTGGAAAGAGTGGAAAATTCTGCAAAATATTCAGCATTTTGCAGAACGGCAAAGGCGGAATCTGCACTCGCCCACCCCTACTTCTCATAGCAAGTCTTGCAAGCTTATTATACACACAATCTAATTTTTGTAAGTCATATTGAGTTGAGTTCCTGTATAACAAGTTTCCAGACTCTAAACCTCAAATCAATAATTGTTTTATAGCTTTGACTCTTGCATCACAAGTCAAACAAGGGGACACTGTCGAAAAGCCCTCAGTTTTCAGTCTGATTTGTTGACAATATGTTAATGTGCTCAACATGGACAACTTACTATCTTTCTGGTCATCCAGGTTTATAGCTACAGATATCTGTGTTTGTCACCTGTTGTTCATTTTCAAATATACAGCCTAAATCCAGATGCTTATTTTGTTGTCTTCCTGGATTAGAGTAGCACACTGTTTTTTGTTTGCCATTTAACAGAAAACTCAAAACAACAAACCACCATTCCATCGTATTAAGATCTAACTGTAGTTTGTGTTCACGTTCAGTACACCTGCATGTGAAGGCCACCAATAACTGCGTCACCAGCACACAGTCAAACCTTACTGTTCACAAGCAGACATGAAGATCGTTCACATAAACCTTAAAAAAGCACTGGGCACAATATAGCCCCCTAAAGAAGAGTCATGTAGATTCAAAGTGCTGTGGATATATGTTGTTCGGTTTGTGCCCCTGGCTCTGTAACTCTGCACTTGGACTTTGTATTTTTGCACATAATATATTAACACTTTTGCATCAAAACCATGTCAGACCTTTATTGACTGAGGTGTGCACAGCATTCATTTTTTTGTATGGCCCAATATGGTGCCCTGTGAACTCCCCAGTTTAATTCTATGGGCACTGATGTTGCATTACCTTGGGCTACACACTGCCTTCACTTTGACAAGTAGGGCTGGAACCACTTCAGACACTCATCATGTATACCCAAGTTTTGCATCTTTTTTCAAAACAACCTGATGGTTCATTAAATCAGATGCTTTACTGAGGTACAAACACATATATAGAGCATAGTGCCATATGACTAGCACTTTTGCCATGCTGGCATGCTGGGCACCATGTAAGTAGCACTGTGCAATTTTGGGATGTATTGCACCATGTGATTGGCAACATGCTATCTTTGGACATACTGCACCACGTGACTGGCAAGTTGCCATGCTAGGATGCACAGCACCATGCTACTGGCATTATACTATCTTGGAAAATATAGCACCATATGGCAATATGCAGTCTTTGGACATATAGTGCCATGTTGCTGGCACTATGCTATATTTGGTTATATACAGTACTGCCATGTGACAAGAACTATGCTATGCTGGGACTTGGTTGCAGTCACTAACAAGCAGGTTTGTTGGTACAATGAGGGCTTTAAGCCCATGGTTCGATGGGAAAAGAACAAACATCAATCCCTATGAAGCTTAAGCGTCACAACATCCTGGGCTTTGCCAGGATTCTTTTTTGTTGCAGCCGGAGGCGCTGCTCCTCTCTAGCTGGCTTATCCCATCCTTTGCTTTGGTGGTTGCCTTTGACTGCAGGTTAGTTTCTGTCCACCACCCCCCCGCTGGTCCTCCAGTTATCCTGACTACACCTATTCACTATGCTTTGTATTTTCAGTCTCATTTCTCTCTCTCGCTAGCCTGCTTCATGCCTTGTCCTGTACTGAGTGCTTTTCATTGTGTCGTTTTGCATTTTGGGTGGTTTCAATGTTTTGCTGCCTGATTACTGCCTCGATCTGCAGTACCACTACTTCAGCTTCTGTGCACTGAGACTTTGGCTAATCCAACTCTGTGTAGCTCCTCTCCACATTGCTGCATTTTGCAGTGCCTCTAACCACTGGCTCTCTGCTTTCTTCTCCATCTTATGTCTTTTGTTTCCCCTCTTATCTCCTTCGTTTGCTCTATGGGTTGCCCCATTCTTTGTTGGCTCCCTTCTCTAGCTGAGCATTCTTGTTTGCTCCCATTTGTCTCCACTTCTTCCCCGTACCTCGTTTTTTGCTGTTATGCTCCTGGTTCTCCTTTCACGCTCCTGGTTGCCCACTTCTCCTGTCCATCACCTGCCAGCGCTTCAGGGTACCTTCCCCTCCGTGCCTGGCTTCTTCCTTCACGGTGCTGCGGCAGGACCCATCTCTGTCTCTCCGCCCACCTTACAGGTTTGATGTCACCTGTTTGGCCTGGTTCACACTGTTTCTTCATTCTGTCCCCATCGTCACATCCTCACCTCGCCCCTCACCCACCTGTTAGTGCCCCTTCCTGTCCCTCTGCAGAGCTCGTGTGCTCCTCCACTTCCTAGCTCGAGTCCTGGTTTTCTCTCTCTGGGAGAATGCTATCTGGACCTCACTTGCTCTGCCCTCCTTTGTGGCACTGCACTGCTGATCTTCCCTGGTTAGGTGACACTTTCTGCTGTGCATTTTCCTTCTGTACCTTTCTACTGGTTGTCACTAGGCTACTTTTCTGCTCATTGAGGATTCATCCAAGTTTCATTCACTTGCCTATCTACAGGTCCTGTACCTGTTCCATCTCTTTATCTCCTGCACTTTTTTTGCACATGGAGTGCATTTAGTGCCACCTAAAATTCCTATTGAGCATGGGGTATTTCTCTGTTTTGCAATAGGATGTTTTTCTCTGCTCTTTGCTCTGTGCTCTCTTTTGCCTTTCATGTGCCAGATCACCTCTAGCCTCTTTCATGGCCTCTGGCTTCCATGTCAGCAGTTGACTGGTTTAGAAATTTCTGTGTCCTCTGGGAATACTTGACTCTGTCCCACTGGCCTTTAGGAATGTTGCTATTCGGGCTCTGTGGGTGGCTGCTATTAGCAGTGAGTTGCATGTTCCCTCCATCATTTTCTGGTAGTGCTTGCCACGGACTCTCTCACTTTGTTTTTCCACAATGATTTTTCCATTCAGTGTGTTTATATAAAAAAAACACTATACAGGGTGTCATCTTTCTCTGTCGAGTCCCCCTTTCCCTGTCTGCTGCTATCCTGCCATTCTTGTCTCGGCCACCTATCTTCTCCACAGTTGCCTGCTGCCTTCAGGCCTTGCTTCCCTCTTCTGGTCTGTGCTCATGGGTCATTGGGACACTAGTCTTCCCTCTTCACTCAGCTCCAACCAGCTGTCCCTCATTCCTCATACTACCTCTGCATTGACCTGCCTATCATTCCTATGTGTGCTACTCCTAGACTGCCACCGACCAAATCTGACCCATTATGGACCCGACCTCATTGTTCTCCATTGCCTCCCTCTTCTTCAACCTCCGCCCACCTCTGCTACCTTGAATTGAGGTAATCGCCACTTACTGGCTGGGTTCTATGCTACCCCATTGCCCTCCCTACCGTCATTCGTCCTTTCCTGACTTGCTTTCCAGTACCTGCCTCAATGGCTTCCATCCATCATTGTACCTTGTATGCTTTCTATTTTTACCTTCCTCATCCTGGTGCCTTTCTCATCCCCACCGACTCCATCTGACCTGCATTTGATATTTCTTTTGGGCATACCAATCACGCCTCACATGCCACCTCATTGATTTGAGGCCCTCCTGCCCATGTATCAGGTTCCTGACTCTGGTCCTCATTACCCATTTCTTATCTCATTGAGCCTCCCTTCCTGGATACATTCCATCATCAGCTGTTACGGATTTACTTCAGTCATGGTTTCTCTCCTTTTCGTATGATTTGATCACATTCCACCATATCTCATCTCAATCTGCTCATCTCTTTCAATCACTCCGTTGATATGCCTTGGCTGCCTTCTTCTAGTCTGCAGTGTTGGTCACCTTGATTCAGCTCTGTCTCCATTCCTGGCCATGCCTTCCTGTCCGTCACCCCTTGCTATGAACTGGCTGGAGGCTATCCACTATCATTCATGTTTCTTTCACATTCCTTTCTGAATCTACCCCATTTCATGGAACCTACTTCATCACATCGCTCTATTCATTTCTGGCTCTACCTTTTTTAGAGGAGTCTACTTGGTCACATTGCTCTATCATGTGTATCACCCCTCTAGTTCACATACCCTCTGGTCCCAGACATGCCGTTTTGGCCTCAGAGTGTATTTCCATTCGAGGAGCCTCATTACTTGCATCACTTGCATCACTCTATTGAATCCTCTGATCTCTCATCACCCACACATCCGGATCTCCTCATTCATATCACCTGTTTATGCCTTATCGGCCTCAGTGTCTACTTCCTCACCTTGCTCAATCAGGCATACCTCTCAATTGATTTTATGCTCCCTGCTTCAGGTTTCATGCCACCCCAACTGGTGGCAGCTCTGATCCCGGCTTCTCCGGCCACTGCACGGCTCTGCAAACCCCCAACTCACCAACATGCCTACTCCCAGACCGAACTGTTCCGAATTCTTGGGGTCGTTTTCCGTGGCCTGCCTATCTGATCTTTCCGAACATGCAGCTTGCCAGCTTTTGGATGCTTCCCCTATTTCCTTCCCCTTTGGCACCCTTATCATCCTGCAACGCTAGAAACTGAATACTACCAGCTGCATCTTTCAGTGTTTTCCTTGGTTCTAGTCTCCTTGGGGTCTGTCTAATTCTGCACTGCAGGTCTAACCTTTCTTAGTTTCCAGTCTCTCACCTAGTAGACTGCTCCACATACTGATTATTGCCTTCTGTGTATCTTAGTGCTTTCTGCTGTTTCCTCATCTCCCCCACTCTGAGGATATGCCCTGTAGTTCTGCTGCTTCATCAGCTTCAACAGGTATGTATGCTTCCCTGTCTATTCCTTGTAGTATTTGGACCTTTTACCATATTTCTTCTCACCTTCTCTTTACTAGGCTTGATGATTTGTATATCTCCATTGTTTTGTATGGCTCTCATTCCGCCTGCAGCCAATTGGCTTGGTCATCCCATGCTCATCTAATTCCATTGACTGTGAGCTTCGTTTTTCCTGTCTCACTTTCCCATCAAATACTCCTGCTTTGGTGTGCCCTCATTCTGCTCCTCTCCTTGGCTCTTTCATAAACTCTGCCATCCTGGTTTCAATCCAGTCATGGCTTCTATCTCTTCATGCCATGATTTCACTATTCATTTGCTTTCCATTCATATCCTCTGGCTTTCCATGGCTGACTCCATCCGATCTTCCATTGACCCGGGCCTCCATGCCACCTCATCCAGCTCACCCTCCTGCCCCCTTGCAGAGCCTTCCTCCTTCACAGAGTCAACTTGATCCATGTCGTCCATCGTCAATCCCTTCATGGGTGATCCTTCGTCTCCTTAGCCCCTCAGCTACATAATGCCTGGCCTCAACCTGTTCATCTCATTCAATCCCTCTTGGCATGCCTTAGCATGGTTTACTGCCAAGTTTGCTCTGTTTCCTTGCTCTGTCTGGATCTGCCTATTCTGACTCATGTACCGCCTAATCCGACTCGCCCTGTGCAGTTCACCTCCTGTACTGGCTGGATCCTATGCTACCCTATCGCCTCCCTATCATCCTTCCTCCTTTCATACCTCACTCTCAGTACCTGCCTTCATGGCGTCCATCACTCATCATGCCTCATCCATTCCTGTTCCCTTCCCCAGCCTAGCGCTTATTCTCATCCTGACCGTCGTGGCTTCTTTCCACTCTTGGCTTCCTTCCTCATCATATTTTGTCCAATTTGAATCCCCTTGATTGCCATCCTGTGCTTGCCCTCTGGTCTGCAGACCCTCTGGTTCCTGATGTGCCTTCCTGTCCTCGGTGTCTGTCTTTTTTTTGAGGTGCATCATTGTTCGTATCGCTCCATACAGCCTGATACCCTCGTTTAAGTTCTTTTCCTATTCATTCCTATCTCCTCTTCTTCCAGTTCTGTACCTGCTCTTCAGGATTCAGCCATCATAGCTTCCCTCCTCTCTTCACTTCACTCATCATCATACTTCATCCAATTTTGCTCTCTCCTCATCGTACATCATCCAGTTTTGACCCTTGATCACTTTACCTGAGTTGCCTCTGGTTCAGGATCTCCCTTCTTGGTCTTGGAATCTACCGCCTTTCAAGGTGCCTGATTCCTTTACTTCCTTTGTCCCAGTTCATTTTTGGTTCTTTCCTGTCTCCTCCTCTTCCAGTTCAGTTCCAGCTGTCAGGCTTCCCTCCACTCTTGGTCTGCTCACGATACTCTTTTGGGCATACCTATCATAATTCCTATGCCACATATCAGCCACGGCCTTCCTGCCAAATGCACGAGTTCATAACTTCTGTCATATCAGTTCATGAATCTGGTTATCATTCACTCAGCATTGCCTCAAGGTTTATATCTTTACATCATTTACTCAACATTCTATCATTGAATTCCATACTAACTCATTGACTACAACTCAGGCTCTAATTGTTCAGAGTCTAATCACTTACACACTGCATAATCAAACATGCCTCTATCTCAGTGTATGCTCGCTTGCATCGCTCAGTCAAGCCAGTCTGCATTATCATTTGTCTCCTCATCAGCACATCTGGAATCTCCTCATGAGCACATCTGGATAGCCCTTGCTCCTCTGTCTCATACATGGATTTACTCCCTCCCAGCCTTGCTCCTCTGATCTACTATCTCTCATTGACTACTCTAGCGTATCCTCCTTGGGTCCCTGCTACCTTATGTTCCTTATTTTATCCATGCTTGTTTTGAGTTTGTCCCTATCCTATCGTCATTCTCCTACTTATATCCCTCATCTATGAACCATTCTCTCTACCAACATATGCCCTCAAATCAAACGTCATCAGCCTGGAGGAAGGTGACCTAGGCCTTTGATACCCAGAGGTTTCCTCCTCAAAGTGGTTTTTTCCTCTCCCCATGACAATGATCATAACATTAGTTAGAGTTAGTGCTTTCTTCTCATTAGTTAGATAGGTTCTGCTTTTGGATGGAGGTGGATGGTGGCCCGGCTTTCCCCTCTCTCTTCAGTAAGTTAGTCCTTCTTCTCACAGAATTCATTCATCATCCTCTCCTCTTCAAAGGTTGACATCTTTGAGTATTATTTTTGGGCTTCTTCCTAACCTACCTTTAGCCGACTCATTCATTACCGGCACCTGTGGGGGGGACCCCCCTCTAGGGTTCCTTGCATGGTACCCCTACAAGGTGGTATATCCCACAGATAGAGAGGCAGAAAGCCACAAACACACAAACATCATCTCATATTTTCTCATTCAGTTGCATAAGCACATCGAAACCTTGTTTATACTGTCTTATATAGCTTGTGTCATGATTTGCATTGTAACAGTCATAGTTCTTTTTGCATCGTACTAGCAAGTATTAGTGCAATGGAGCAACTAATTTGCCCATACGTTACACCCCAGCTTCTAATGACTGAGAATGGGAACTAATAAATTAAATTGTTAATGTTTTTCCAGTATCCAGTAACCTTTTGAAAGAATACTGATCAGACACAATTCAGCTTCTCTTTGGATACATTTCTGTATTTTCTCTTCTCATTCTTTCTAATGTTCTGCTACATATTGATGTCCCCCAGGGCTCTACTGTGGGCCATTATTGTTAACCTTATGTCTGAAGTCCATCTTCTTCCAAGTTGTGTACAGGGTGTGCTTGGAAACAACTGAGAAGCTGCGTGTGATATACTATTTTGGACTAAATATCTGTAACTAATCTCTCTCTCTCTTGCTTACATCTGAGAGAAGTTCTCCTCACTTTTAAAGTGGTATTGCTTTGTGTTTGTTTTAGTTTTTAATTCAGGAAGGGTTTTTTTTAAAACTGCTTATCTTGTCAGCATCCTCAGAAGGGCTGAGATAACTGCATATTTGATTTTCCTTTGTGGCTAACTGGACTGATTACTAGAATTCTGTGAGAATCTGCATCAATATATTTTGCAACTTTTGATGGGTTGTGTGATTCAAAATAGCAAAAGCTGCAGTTTGTAATTGGATGCCAGACATAGCCTGATGGGGGGTAATTGTCTTCACAAGTCAGAGATCACCATCATAGCCATTTGTCTAGCTAGACCATTTCAGCATTATTCAATTACTATAAACTAGTGGTGTGATCCTGTGTGAGGCAGAAGTCCATCTACTTCCAAGTTGTGTACAGGTGTGCTTGGAAACAACTGAGAAGCTGCATGGGATATACTATTTTGGACTAAATATCTGTAACTAATCTCTCTCTCTCTCTCTTGCTTACATCTCAGAGAAGTTTTCCTCACTTTTAAAGTGGTATTGCTTTGTGTTTGTTTTAGTTTTTAATTCAGGAAGGTTTTTTAAAACTGCTTATCTTGTCAGCATCCTCAGAAGGGCTGAGATAACTGCATATTTGATTTTCCTTTGTGGCTAACAAACCACCAGGCTGTTTTGGGGCTGGAGAGGTTTACCTGTGTCTGACTTGGATGTCTGGATTTTTCTTTGTTTGATTAGCAGGGTACTTTCTCTGTCAAATTGTTGTTAGGGTATCTTGCTGACAGGAAGGTACTCATCGCAGTGGTGGGTGACAGCTTTTAGCTGATTGTTTTGTGAGGGCACAGTTTAGGGCCCAACCCTTCCCTCACCCCACCCACCCTGGAAATAGTTCCTTTATACCTGAGGTTCTGACATCATTTCCTCAAGTGCAAGGTGCATTTCACTGTCATATCCTCTCTAGCACACTGCACTGACAATATAAGCATACACATTGTATAATATATATATTTCTATATAACAAATCACACACGCATGTGCACACACAAATACAAAAAAAACTAGATAAACATGTGGGGAGTAGTGCAATGTAATGGCTGTGGGGCAGCAGTCTTCCGGGAGTCTTTCCAGAGACTGAGATGCTGCCCTATTTGCAGACAACTATCTGCCCTGAGGGAGGAAGTTGCCCATCTTCAGGTCACACTGGACAGTAGTAAGGAAACCTTCCCCCAGGCCACACTGGACAGTAGGAAGGGAACCTCCCCCATCCAGGGAGCACTAGCGCCACCACCACTACACCAGAGGTTGTGAAGAAAGCACAGCAGTTGGGCCACAGTGGGCTCAGGGAAGGTGAGGAGGGTGGAACAGAGGCACATCAAGTCAATTGTTTCACTCCACAATCCATACACCATTCTGGGGGAGCATAGCTCCCCTATGGATGCACCCACAGAGAAGACTGATGACAACTGTCACAAAGGAGGCCCACAGGAAGGAGGCAGAGGACACCACAGGAAAGGAAGCACTGGTGGGGACTCCAATATTAGAGGTATAGAACTGGGGAAGCTGGGAAAACTGAAGTAAGGTGCCTGCCTGGTGCCATGGCTTGAGGGACAGGAAGTGCATCCTCAGGATCATAAGAACAGCTACAAAGTTCTGAGCTGGATGTAATTGTCCACCTAGGGACAAATGACTTGGCTAATCATGAGATTAGAGCAGTGCAGGAGGACATTGTAGAGTTGGGAGGGACCTATGACAAGTAGCACACACAGTATCCTTCTCAGAGGTGCTGCCTGTCAAAGGCATGGGGAGGTGAGGGTAATTGGCACCATGCAGTTTAATGAATGGTTGAAAAATGGTGCAGAGCACAGGGTTTGGCTTCATTGGGGACTGGGGTTCCACCTGGAGGGACACCAGCCTATACTGGCAGGATGGTCTGCATCTGTCCAGGAAGGGAACAAGTCTTTTGAGCAATTGGTTTAAATGCTTCATTTGCAAGCTTTTAAACTAGTCAAAGGGGGAGGCACTGACAAGCAGCAGGAAAATCCCAGTCTCTCCCTACAAAACAGGGTACTAAATGAGAAAAAGACAGAGATAGAACGGTCAGTGGGGGATGCTACAACAGAAGGTAAAGCCATCAAAAATGGAGAGCAATGAGTACCAATGCCCGTAGTCTGGGTAACAAGCTTCCTGAATTAGTGGCCTTGATGGAGGAGGAACATCTGATATCATGGCAGTCACAGAAACATGGTACACACAAAACCATGACTGGGACATAAACATACCAGGATACACTGTCTACAGGAGGGACAGGGAGGGTAAAGAGAGGAGGAGTAGTTCTTTACATAAGGGAAGGAATAAAAGCAACAGAACAAAAGGGTAAACAGGAGGAGAAGAAGCACTGTGGGTAAATTTGGAGACAGGCAATGGCACCACAATACGCACAGGGTTAGATACAGACCTTCTCAGGGGAAGAAATGGACAGGAAATGATAGAAGGTATACTTAGAATGGCAGAAAAAGGGGAGATATTGCTGATGGATGACCTGAATATGCCAGATGTTAACTGGAGTGCAGTTGCAGCTGCCACTTCGAAGAGTGCAGTTATTCTAGATGCCCTACAGGGGGCATGCCTTAGACAACTAGTACTGGAGCCCACTCAAGAGGGAGCAATATTAGACTTGATTCTCTCAAATGGAGATGGAGAGAGGATCACAGATGCAGAAGTGGGTAGCCATCTGGGAACTAGCGACCATTGAACAGTATGGCTCACAATAAACACAGCAATAGAGTCAAGCCATACAAAGACAAAAGTACTGGACTTTAGGAGGGCTGACTTTGTCAAAATGGGTGAGTGCATAAGGAATGCACTAGCAAATGGGCAGGAAGGAGGGGTGGAAGAACAATGGAGAATAATAAAACTGCCATCACTGAGGTAATGAGCCTTTGTGTGAAGCAAATAAACAAAACAAGACGATGTAAGAAACCACTATGGTTCTCAAAGGAAGTGGCAGTGAAGGTTCAAGAGAAAAAGAAAGCATTCAGGAAGTACAAGAAATCGCAGAAGGAGCAGGACGAGAACTGTATCAGTTAAAGCAAAGGAGGCTGGGAAGGCAGTTAGAACAGCAAAGGCCCAAACTGAGGAAAAGATAGCCGACTCAGTTAAGAAGAGGGATAAAACCTTTTATAGGTACATCAGGGAGCAAAGGAAGACCAAGGGAGGGATAGTGAGGCTTAAAAGGAGGGAGGAGGGTGGGCAGAGGGAGACTGTGAAAGGCAGAGATACTAAACAAATATTTTGCTCAGTATTTACAAATGAAGAGGGAGTACATAAAACAAACAGTAGTAACACTCTGGATACAGAAGTTGATACCAGCCCATTTACAGAAAAAAGGGTTCTAAAAAACTCTTAAAACTGAAGGTGGACAAAACAATGGGGCTTGATGGGATTCATCCCAGAATTCTAAAAGAGCTAAGGGTAGAACTAGTGACACCACTGACTACCCTTTTAACAAATCTTGGGAGGATGGGTGGTACCCGAGGACTGGAGGAGGGCAGATGTGATTCCCTTCACAAAAGTGGGAGCAAGACAGAAGCAGGAAACTACAGACCTGTTAGTTTAACCTCAGTGATAGGAAATGATGGAATCACTTCTGAAGGAAATAATTGTCAGTATCTAGAGGCCAGAGGCACAGGACCCTAGGCAGCATGGATTCACAGTGGGAAGGTCATGCCAGACAAATCTGATAGATTTCTTTGACTAGGTGACCAAAGTAGTAGATCGGGAGGGCTGTGACATGGCCTACCTAGACTTTAGCAAGGCATTTGACACAGTCCCACACAAAGATTAATATACAAGTTAGCCAGCCTGGGAGTGGGTCCCAAGATGACAGCCTAGGTAAAGAATTGGCTGGAGAATAGGACACAGAGAGTAATAGTAAATGGAATCCACTCAGAAGAAAGGAGGGTTACTAGTGGGGTACCGAGGGTTCAGTATTAGGACCGGTCCTCTTCAATGTCTTTATAAGTGACATTATGAAGGACTGGAAGAAAAGTATGTCTCTTTGCAGATGACACTAAGATCTGCAACAGAGTTGATGCACAGGGTGGGGTGAAAAGGATGAGAAGGGACTTGGCAAGGTTAGAGGAATGGTCAAATGTATGGCAGCTTAGATTCAATGCTAAGAAGTGCAAGTAATGCACCTGGGAAACAAAACCCAGGGAAGAGTACACAATGGGGGTGAGATACTAACAACAACAAAAATGGAAAGGGACCTGGGGGTAGTCATATCAGATGACCTAAAGGTGGGCAAGCAATGTGAGAGGGCAGCAAGGAGGCTGGGGGATACTGGGATGCATAGGAGAGGCATCACCAGTAGAAAACAGGAAGTTATTATCCCTCTGTACAGACAGCTGGTGAGACCCCATCTGGAGTACTGTGTTCAGTTCTGAGACCAATCTCCGAAAGACATAGACAGGATGGAAGCTGTCCAGAGGAGGGTAACTAAAATGGTGCAGGGTCTGAACCGAAGACATATAAAGAGAGACTTAAGGAGCTTAATATGTATAGCCTCGAGGAAAGGAGGGAGAGGAGGGACATGATAGAAACTTTCAGCACCTCAAGGAATCAACAAAGTCCCAGAGGGTAGCATCTTTCAAAAAGAGGTGTGCAAGAACAAGAGGGCACAATTTGAAGATAGAGGGGGGCAGCTCAGAGGTAATTTAAGGAAGTATTTTTCACAGAGAGGGTTGTGGATGCATGGAACGGCCTTCCGAGGAGGAGTTGTGAGTCAAAATCAGTGATGGAATTCAAGCATGCATGGGACAGTCATAAGGCAATTCTAGGGGGTGGGGGTAAGAAGAAGTAGGCTGCTGATTAACTAGGACCTGCAGCTTATCCAGTAGGTAGGGAAATGGGCAGACTGGTATGGCCAAGGGATCCTTATCTGCCATCAAATTCTATGTTTCTATGAACACGTCCATTAATTTGTCATGACATTGACATACATTTGATGCTAACAACACAGCCATTTTCACAGCAGGTTAAAGTCGATATGCAATTTCTTCATCCCTCCAAGTTGCTTTAGATGCTTGGTTTGTGAACCACCGATTGGTACTTATTGTATCAAAAATAAAGTTCACAATGCATAGTCATTCCAAGAAGAATAGGTTTGGGTTGTTCAGCTCTGTCTATGAAAGCTTTGGATGGCTCTATTGTAAAATCAAAAGTCCTGCATTTTGGTACCCTTGGTCTCACCCTTGACAAGACTCTTTCTTATGAACTTTAAATGTTACATGCTGTACCTGAAGACCTATCTTAAAGCTGGTGTACTATAATATGCGTTAATTATTTTTCTCCACCAAGCACAAGTAGGCTTCTTGCACAAAGTGTTCTCCTTTTTCAGTTAATTATGAAAGATAGGAGAGCATGTTTGAGCTACTAAGAAAAAAGACCTCAGCAGTGCTCTTTCTCTGCATAAGCATTCACAGCAGGTACTGAGGAACATTGTTTCCATTTCTGTGGGCTCAAGAAGGTAAAGACTAGTAAAGGGGTGGGTGAGGACTTGGACACATTGCTACTTAGGAGGGAGACCATGTGGATGGTCCAGCTTGATGGTCATTATGCTCCATGGTTAACTGAAACTTTGATGTAATACCCCGATTAGGAAATGATGAATCGTTAATTCTTGTATGTTGTCATTGCAATGCTGTGTCAGGCTTCTAGTCTGCAGTTATGAGAATGTTTGTATTTTGGATTTCTTAGTGAGCTACTACAAAGGGGCATCAATTTAAATCTATATCTTGGACTCCCTTCCAGATATTTGCAGGTCATGAACTTTTTGATAGTGTGGACTGCCAGAATGGATTTTTAACCGACAAGTTCAAGTTATCAAACATTTCTGAGGCAGTCATACTTGACATTGTCACCAGCCTTTCTTACAATCGTACCTGAAATGTTGCTTTAACATCCTAAAAAAGTAAATTATTGTGAAAGTAAGACAGTACCTACTCCTCCTTTTTTGGCTGTATTTATACTTGAATTATTTTAATAAGTCTGCACTTACACACACCTTACTGTTACCTTGCCTTACTGTTGCAATATGTCTTCAAGATAGGTGGACGTATATCCAGGACTCCTGAGGAAGCCAAGAGTGAAACTAATATAATCATCTATCCAGGTGGTTTGTTATTTTCCCTTTTGCCTGCTACCATTGCAATAAGTTGCACTTGCTTCTGGACAGCTTTTTGCACTTGTAAGCACTTTATTGAATAAATTAACAGTGCTTCTCTGATCACGATGACTGGTTCTGGCCTTAATTTATAAAAAGGCAACTAGTTTTGTTTCCTAAATGCCAACTAGAACTTGTCATTCTACAGTTTTGTCTGTGTTACATTGAACAAGGTGTCCACTATCAAACTGGAATTTTGAAAAACAAATATGAATTTGTTAATTTGGGTCTACCTTCAGTCCTGGAGTTATTCTCATTAGCTAACAAAAATGATTTTCCCAGGTGCTCAACAGCGAGTCATTTTCAGATTCCATGCATGCTTACATCATCTGGCCTGAGGACTCTGTTTTTTAGATCCCCTAATTTTTTAAACTGTTTCCTGTAAATGTTGGTACTTCATCAACAAATCAGCTGTTTAAAGAGTAGTTTAGATTGTACATGTTAGAAAACAATTATTGTGGGTGTTTTTAATATTGTTGTATATGTCAATTGTAATTTGTCCATAAGTGTACCTATAGTTAACTTTATTGTACCTGGCTGTCCATGAAAAGAGGCTTTTCACTCACAGGACTTACTAGGTTTATCAGCAATAAGCCAAATCACATAAATCGAATAATGAAGAAGATTTGCTAGAGAACTATATCTTTGTGCCTATGACTTTATTTCAGATTCAATGTTCTCCCCCCATAATTCATTTTTTGGAGACCTGTAGTAATTTCCAAAGCAAGACAGAGATGTCACAAACAGAGCATTGGGATTTCAGCTGAGGTGGTGGGGCAACATAAAAGTGGGATTGCACATTTGGTCAGTGAGAAGTGCTGCTGTAAATGAAATACAGTGCACCAACTGCAGACAATAGCATAGGATGTATTCATGTTGGGTACTGAATAAAAGGGCTTCAAATGAAAAGTATACATGCATTTTAAGTGTTTCATACTTCACCAAGCCATAGTGTTTTTTTAGTAACTTTTTTAATTAATTTTCAAATAAACATCAATAAGCAAAAACACATTTGCATACGTCTATACCATTTAACCTTTGGAAGAGAATAAATACATATATAATTAAATAAATAAATAGTGAAAGATTATTGTTAATGAGGAAGTTACTAAATAAGATCCAACCTCATCTTCCAACTGACTTCTTATCCTAAGACAGATGAACTCAACACACTTAAAATAACTAACATTTAGATATAATATAACAATTGTACTGGAAATGGGCTACATGTTACTAAAATGCTTTTATAAGCAAATTACTGTACCTCTCATCAAGCCATAGAAAGAATGGAGTCCATATTTTAGTGAATTTATCTAGAGAATTTATTTCTGCACTTTTTATTATTGTATTCATGCAACTGAATGTAAATAACTTCTTTGTACACAATTATGTGATTGTATGTAATATTCTCATATATCTAGTTTATGTATGTATACTGTTGTAACTCCCTTCCCCTCATCCCTAGATGACACCTGGAAATGAGCCATGGTTCAGTGTGCTTTTCCAAGTTATCAAATGTTTAATCAAAATAAAATGACATTTAGAAACAGTGTGACTCATTCTCTCATTCATAACTGTGTTAGACATAAACCGTATCCAGTCTCTATTTTTGTATCTGTGGTATCCTTCCAATTGCAAGGAATTATACATTTTAGTCCCATCGCTGCTAATAACAACCATATCTTTTCATCTGCATTCAAATAGTACAAAGGAGTTGTATCACCCAAGATGAAAATCTTGGGATCCAGTGGAATGTGACGATTAAATATTTGGGAACATAATTTCTGACTTATAAGCCTACCTGATCTAACCAAGGGGCAGTCCCACAACATATAGTATGTTCATTGTCAGCCTGAATACATTTACACCTCCTACACCCATTATCAACCAGCAACCCCATTTTAGGCATTCTCTTTAGAGTATAGTGTCAATTGTGTATGGTCATATATTGCATGAATGTTCCTGTAGAGTGCAGAATTTTAATTTTTAATCGGTTCATTTGTTGTGCTGCCTCTCAGATCAGTGACAGGACTGATAGCTTGTTGGTCAGCTTTGTGGCATAACTGGGGTCTGGTAAGGGAACCACTTGGATATGGAAATAAAGAAGTAAGTGTATTAAAATTTCTCTATGCTAAATCAATAAATGTTTTTGAGGATGCCCACAAATTGCCTGGAATTTTTCAGTGAAGGTCTGCCTGTTTGGCAGCTTGGTTTTGCTATTTGTTTTCCTCATGTCTGACCACCCAGCTGTGACTGTTCTGAGCAGGATACTGTTATAGGAAAAGTGGCCTCAACATTTCAGCACAGTGGCCATTGTAAGCCCCCACCCTTGTTAGGCTTACCTTTAGGGCTGCGGCCTGCAGAGTCTCTGTTCTGCCTCTGGTCTCTGTAGCTGTTGGGCTCAGGACTGAGGGCCAGAAGTGGTCCCAGTGATATTCAGGACTGTGCATGCTCTTAGTCTCTGTGGCCACAGCTGCCAGCATTCCTCTGTCCTCGGCCCCATGCCAGAAGGGTGCTGAGGTTCAAAACTTGTTTCTGTGCCTCCAGGTACTGGGGAAGAGTTTGATTTGGTTCCAGGAGTAGTGGGGACCAGGACCACAGGTGTAAATAATTAAGATAGCCAGCAGGCACAAAATTTAAAGGAGTAATGGCTCCATGATTAGGAGCACCAAGAAAAGAGCTCGAAAGGGGGGAGTAAATGTTTCAGGGAGCCCTGGTGGGCATACAAGGGCTCCCTCAAATAAATTAAGAGGTATCCTGGCTTCCACCAAGCAGCAGACACAAGACAATTTACTTTCAGACCCAGAATGGGTTTTAAAATAAAAATTGTGGGACTGCATTAAATGGGGCAAAAACAAAACAATAATTGCATCCCCCCGTGGACTCCCCAGAATGGGGGATGCTGGTAAGAGTGTCAGAGGGCAGCTTCAGAGCCTGCCAGAAATGCAGCCAAACAGACGGAGGCATTGTAAAAAGTATTTAAGGGACTTTTTGCCCAGCAAAGGGGGAGATCCCTGAGAGATTCAGGAGAAGGAGGACTGGAAGAGACTGCTGTGGGCTCTTTGCCCCAAGGCTACTTGTTTGCTGACCAGCCTTGCTGGTCCCCAAGACTAATCAAGAAGGACACCATTAGAGAAAAGAAACTGGGAGCAGAAAGAAAATTGCATCTGCTTCAGAGAAGTTGACTTGCTGCAGAAAAGTTTGTCTGCTGTTAGATTTGAACCAGCAGCTGTGAGTAAGCATTGAGATGCAACAACCTGAGATTTGAAGTTAGAGTAAAGACTTTTGAGACTGGCTGCCAGAGAAAGAGAAAGAGCATTGACTCCTGTAGCTTAGAAAAACAAATTTGAGTTTACAGCTAGAAAGCAGGAACTGTAAAGTCGCAGCCTTATACTCAAACAGTGTCTTCAGCAGAGCTTAAAGCAAACTGTAACCTGTGTTTCCACTGAATGGGTGAGTATGTTTGAGACTGTTTTACTGCAAGCCTGAGAACTGTGTGTGCTAGGGCTAGAGATTGAGCCAAAGCCCAGCTCCTTTGCTGCATCAGAGGAATGTGTGTGCCAAGCAAACAGTCTGGGGAACAACCCCCAGCCTGTCCTGTCCCCAGACTGAAGACAGGACCACTGAAGAGGAAGATGTAGAGAGGCCGACTTGCCAGGTGAACACTGCATACAAAGGCCCTAGGGGCAAAGATCAGAAAGGCCTGGCTGGTGAAGACCAGCATTCTTCATTTCTTCATCCAACCACTCAACAACTGTGGTATTGCTCTAAGAACTCTTCATGCCAGCACAGTACTGTTGAAACCAGTTTCTGCAA
Organism: Neoceratodus forsteri; assembly: GCA_016271365.2. NCBI lineage: Eukaryota > Metazoa > Chordata > Ceratodontiformes > Ceratodontidae > Neoceratodus > Neoceratodus forsteri. The sequence goes on along the minus strand of JADMNL010000035.1, from coordinate 112,321,001 downwards.
AACCCCCTTTGAACTTCTGAACTGTATGAACCCCTGAGCTGCAGCTTTGGGAGGGGTCATTGGTTCTACTGTTTAATGTTACTTGGGCCCCAACAAAAGATCTCCAGTGTCTACTACAGAGCAATGTGGTACCAGCCCAAAGGACTTTATAGACATTTTGGACAGCTGTCGTAGGGAAGTTAGGTGCACCTCTAGGTGGGAGGTGTAGATTCTATGGCATGAAATAATTTTAAAAGTTATTAATGTTGCTGTGCTATCTTTCTTCCTTTTTCTCCTGTTCCTAAAATAAATATGGTTAATTGTTAATGTTGCATTCTAATACTGTGAATCATTGCAGGACAGGGGAATTGTTCTTGTGTGTGGGATGGTCTTTGGGGCAGCTCATGTATATTTCCTGGGGGAGGTAACTTGCCATTTGTTCACAGACCTTCCCAGCCATTGCCCCAGGTGAAGGTAGCTCAACATTACTGTTGTCTGCTGACAGATCCCAGGCTGACCCCTTGGGGTGTGTCCAGAGGTACCAGAGGGCCCTGGAAACAGCTGATGTGAGTCAGAGAGGCTGTTACACCATGATTTGTGGCAGCTTATGAACTGTGCCTAAATACTGGGGCTGGGAGTTGTAAGAGTCTTGAAGCAGGTCAAATGTCCAATTTTTGACATGCGCCTGCATCAAATCAATGCACTAAAACATTTGATTGTATTTAAACTACTTTTTCTATTTCTATCCCCTCATTCTTAAACTCAGAGGACATTTAAAGTGATTTAGTCAGCTATGCCATAGCAAATGGGATTGGTAAGCTGTAGTAACCTGTAGGAGCTGTGATTCAATCTCCTACCATTCAAACGACCAAAACGTGCTTTTTTTCCATGAAAAAACATGCTTTTAATTCAGTGCTCTACTTCATTTCCATAAACTCCCCTTTGTTTTCTCAGTGCTACAACCAAGCATGACATTATACAAGGGAAACAAAGTTTATAAGCACTGTTTTGAAACAGATACCTCTGTTGATCAGTCTTGGTATTGCAGACATCTACACTATCGACACAAGAGACTGCATCTCTCAGTAAAGAAATCTTGTAAGCTAGATACTATATACACAATGCCTTGCTTGGAAAATAAACATATGAGAGCTTTTATTGTTGAAGCCACTACAGAGATATGAGACTGCACCTCACAGTAAAGGAACTGGAAAACAACTTCTTACTGTACCCACAATGCCTTGCTATGTACATCTACATAATAGGTGCAGTCACCACCACCAAAATAAGGGACTGCACCTCTGAGTAACCAACATTTAAATCACCTTTATAATTTACCCAGAATTTCTTGGTGCTGTATGTAAAACATTGACAGTTCCCTTGCATGACATCATTTTGTGGGTGTGGCACACACAATAAACTGGAGGATGCGGTGCTGATAAAACATAAATAAAAATGACTGACAGTTTTTTACAAAACAAATTACAGCTTCAACATCTGAAGAATGGGTGGCAATGGCATACTATGAAAAGGCATCGGTGAAAGCTCACAAAATTACTTTAAATAATAAAATTATATTTGTGCAGTTAACAGAACCCTGGAGTTATTGGTTCTGTAAGACTGTTTCTTTCAATGGTAACTCTACAGTGGTCAAACTCACAACAAGGACAGGCAGGAGACAAACTTGGCAGAATGGAGAGGAAATTTATTGTGTGACACAAAACAGGGAGAAAAATGCAGTACAAACATTGCAATTAATGTTGCCAACTAGTAATGTAGCATGCTACAGATTTTTTTAAATATCACTTATAGTGCATAACTGAGACACTAAATCAATCAATCAAAATATTTATTTATCCAGGAGAGTACCATTGAGCAAAGCTCATTTTCAAGATGGACCTGGGTAGAACAAGGTCAGGGTATAATACAGTTACACAACAAAGAAAAAATTGGTTTACAGTAATTACAGGATTCAAGGTGACTAGCAGTGACAGTGGCACAGTTAAACATACAAGCAAGTTCAGAATATTTCAAGTAGCTGTAAGCAGTACATACACACAATACCTGAACAGAATTAACATATGTTCAAGGTTAACAAGAATCAGTGGACACGCCACAAGTTAGAGGCAAATCCAGCAAGGCTATGGAATTTCAGGACAGGGTGGGGGGTACCAGAAGGACTACAGAGAAAGTAGGGAGCTGGGAGAATGATTAATTTTGGGGCAGTAAGGATGGAAAACTACAAAGGGGAATAAGGTGAATAAAAGGAGCATCAGGAGGAAGGGAACCAAGGCACAACCAAGGGAGAAGGTGCAACTCCTGCCTCAAAATGGGAGAGGAAGGCAATCAATGAGTGCTGGTGAGAGCTGATAATGGAGGTGTGCCTGGTGCAGTGTTCAAGTAAATGCATATGCTAAAGAAATAATGTTGACTCTACATGCTTATGTTATACAGTTACAGTAACTGCCTTGGTCAGATATTTCTGGACATTTCTCTCAAGATTCTCTCTGGTGGCTCTACAGTGGTACTACAGGTACATAGGAATTTCTCTAGTGGTAACTCAGAAATTTCAGGAAGTATCTGACCATGTCCATTGCTGTAACTGTATAAATAACTTAGATTATAAATGCTTATGCTCTAGGATCTACAATCACATATACTCTCAGAGTCAATAGCAACACATTGCATAAGTTAACAAGAGAAGATGTGGTGCTAACGATGGATCTTGTTGATGAAAATACAAGACAAAAACCTGACAAAACATAGTCTGGCTTGGTTGCACATGAGAACATGAAGAAATGGATGATGTTGTGAACTTCTGTGTTGGCTTGGTTCCCAGGAAAGTTAGGAAGATTTGATTATGAACTGCAGTGTGCAGAACCTTCAAGTGACAGTGAATCAAGGAAATAAACAACTCTTGCAGACACCTCTTGGGAATGCTGAATCTTGAGCCATTGTGTATCCTGAGAAATGAAGAACAGCTGCTAAAGAACATTGAAAATGCTTAACTTCTGAGTATCTGTGGGCCTAGGGATGACAAAGATGGATACCCATGGAAGAAGGAACCCTAGCCCATTTTACTTCCAAAAAGCCTTTACTTATAAACCAGGGTGGTACTTAGACTTACTAATACTGGTGAGGGAGACAGGTGTACTGAGGTTTAAAATGCAAGATGGGTCTTACTAACATGCTACAGTACATAAACATGCATCCCTTTCAGTCTCTCAATCATATAAAGTGTCTGTTGTCATGAAATTAAAGAAAACTTTATTTCAGACATGCAGTGGCTTCATAGAACATGCAGATCCATTTATACAATCTATTACCAATTAATCAAGACACTGTCTCTTTAAATCATGCAGTTAGGTAAGTGGTAAATTTGTTCAAGCAGTTGAATAGGCACTACATTTTAAGGACTGATGTAATGCACACAAAGGTCAACATTGTTTTAGCACTAAGTGCATAAGAAAATGCTAAGGAGAACATGTCAAAGTGCTCTCATCAAATTAAGCAGTCTCTAGCATGCCATTCAAATTAAGGGCTTTATATGCTATATTTCGAAGTAAAGCCTTTGATTTGAACGCATATTAGAGACTGCTTAACTTAAGCATTCTATCAAGATATGCAGTCTGTAATCTGCAGATTCACTTTAAAACATAAGCAGTCTTTAGCAGGCAAGTCAATGAGGTATTATTATGTTTAACACTAGCCCACATTTTCAAAGAAGATGTGCTGATGCATCTCAAAAAATGCTCCAAAGCACAAAATTTAAAAAACAGAGATCCATCGTGCATCTCCAGATGTACCCCGATGTATCAATAATGTATGTGTCACATCTTGAGGGGGGGTTCCCTTGAATGTGCCGTGCATCTCTATGTTCAGCCAGAATAGATGGCTCATGTGTGGAGCATCTGCAAAGATGTGTTAACCAAAGCTAAGCATAAATGGAGCAGGCCTAAGTGCAAGACACCCCCTGGCAGCAAGCAGAACAGCAGCAGGCCAAACTATGGATGGTGCAATATTCCGATGGTGGAGGTAATGAAGAGTGTGAAGAGATGGTCAGAACAACAACAAGGCCATGATGAGCCATAGGCGCATGCCCAACAGAGATGGTACCGTGCCTGTGTTATATATGAAAGACTGACTGATTCAGAGATCATATTCCAATACCAACTCAACAGGGCATTCTGAGACAGCTCAGCGAGCTGTGCCATGATGAACTGCAGGCACCTACAAGCAGGAGTCATGCCATGTTGGTAGAAGTCAGGTGACAGCAGCAATGTGTTTGCTCACCAGGGCACCATCCAGATACCAGTGAGTAACACCACTGGTATCTCACATTCCATCATGTCATGTCACCTCACAGTTACTCACTGCTCTGCTGCCACATGCTTTGGAGTTCATCCCATTCCCTAGCACATAGGCAGAGTGAACAGAAACCATGTAGCACTTCCTCAGGGTTTCACACACATGACAGGCGGGCTTGGGGCCAAAGACTGCACCTATGTGGCTATCAGAGCACCACCTGGCCCTGACAGCATGCTGTTCATAAACTGGAAGGGTTACCACTCCATCAACTGCCAGGTGGTGTGCAATGCCACAGGGTGCATCACCAATGTCTGTGCCATGCACCCTGGGAGTGCACATGATGCCTACATCTGGCATCAGTCAGCCATGTGCCTCCATGTTGAGAGTGGGGAGATACCGAGCAGCCACCTAATGGGTGAGTTGGGTAGGATACCATGCCCACACAACACACCCTGTGGTACAAAACACAGCTGGCAGCAGTGCAGTGGTGGGGGGGATAGTGATAGAGAAAGTGCACTGGCCAACAGACATGTAGAAATGTGGAATGGGGGGCCTGCATGAATGGGACCAACAGATAGACAGACAGTGGAGTGTCAGTGCAGAGAGTGTAGCAGGGCAGGAGACCTGTAAAGCAGGCACAGGTGGCAGGGCAAGAAGCAACACATGCCCCGAGGCAAGAATAATGGCCAGGGCATGGGAAAAGCACCATAACTGGACAGGACAGTGGCAGGGTGGCCACACAAGCAGGGTTGGGGTTGTGCAGGACAGGATAGAGTGCTGCCAAGCCCTGCCCAGCCAGGCTGTAAGCATGCAAAAGATGTTGGTGCCCACACTAGTATTACAGGGTTTGTGCAGGAGGGGAGGGGAGAATGGCAACCAGGTTGATACGCAGTGGCAGCATAGACAAGCAAAGGGGGCTTGGTGTAGGAACTGCACATGCCTGATTGAAACTGACATAATGCTCTTCCCCCCAAGGTGACAGTGCGTACTCCCTCCGGCCATGGCTACTAACCCCCATTCAGTGGCCAACAAGTGATGCTGAGGAAAGGTACAATGAGGCACACACCGCGACATGCAATATAATTGATCATGTGTTCAGCATGCTTAAAATGTGATTCAGATGCCTGGACAGGTCTGGTGGTGCCTTACAATATAGCTGAGAGAAGGCCTATGGCATATTCCTGGCCTTAGAATACTTGTCCAGGCACAGGAGGGTGACAGTTCAGAGGATTATTATGAACCACAGGGTGGGGGTGGGAAACCAACCATGGACATGATGGCTTCATGTCTGGCTGCTAGGGCATGGTGGCACAGGGACACCATTGTGGAGGAGCACTTTGACAACTGCAGGTGAGTAACACAGGGAGACCAAACAGGGCAGTCAGTCTCTCACACAAACAGACACACACACTGACACAGGGGGAGGATACACACATGAATAGGTAGGCAGACACTGCACAGATATCATGGAGTGCAATGGAGAGTGCACACAACCATGCACAGGCAACTACTGCAGTGCCACGAAGGACAGGGGGACACAGTGGCATTGCAGGGACTGGCATGGATCAGAGGAGTCTGCCAGCACATATGCATAGTGGACACAGGGCCACCTCATCATGCCCATGCCACACAGCACAAAACCAGTTCCCCCACCCATGCCAGTACACCTCACAGACAGCCAAGACAGATGTGACACCAGAGTGAGCATGTGCCACAGCATGCAGCCCCGGGCACTGCTGGCTGGGCATGTGGGCAGCAACAGCAGCAGGGTACAAGGGCCATGTTGACTGCACCCAGCAGGCATCATTATAAGCCAGTACAGCCACCACAGCCATGTGGGTGGCCATGCTTTGGCTGGGAGAATGTCTCGTGTGTTACCTGCCACAGAGGGTGAAGCCTCCACCATAGCTGGGGTTGACCCATGGGACCATGACTGAGTGCTCATGGGTGTTATGGTCCTAAAGTTCAGATGGCAGTTGGGGGGTGTTGGGAATATAGTTGGTGAGGGATGGCATCAGCAGCAATGGGGTCCCTGATGCCATGCCCTAGGAGTGCGGGAACCCCTGTGTCCATGAGGTGCCAATGCAGCACAGCCCACCTCAATGGCCTGTGCTATCCTTGTAAGCACCACGGTCGTGTCCGCCCACAGTTGGCATAACTCTCCAGGCACCTGCATGTGCTTTATGGCAGCATGCTCATCAATGTGGCCCGCCAGCACCCGCAGTCCACGTATCACCCCTGAGTGCCACCTGGCCCTCCACGGTAGCCTGCAGGAGCTGGGTGTACTCATCAAGCCTGTCAGTGGGGGACATGTTGGGGCAGGGGTTGACAGGTGGGTGGTTCTGGCCACTGTTCCCATCCACTGGTCATGAATGCTGCATGATGGGCTGCTGTTTGGGCAGAGACTGCCGCGAGAATTCACGGCGAACTCTGGAGCAGTCATGACATGGGCCCCTATGGGCTGTTGTTGCACCACAGCACCCTGCTGGACAGTGGTGGCAGTCCCAGGCCCCACAGCAACACCCCACCTCTAGCAGCCCACGGCTGCTGCAGCAGCAGGTGGTGGGGGGGTGCTGTGGGGAGGGGCATATGAGGGCACAGGACCACCCGTGCTACCTGATGTCTGTGTGGCAACCAGAACATCAGCTGGGATGATGCTGTGTGTGTGTGTGTGTGTGTGTGTCCAGCTGGGTGGCATCATCATCAGCACCATCCTCCTCTGTGGTCAGTGCTAGCACACTGAGGTCATCCAGGATGTCAAGGCCGGACAGGGCCTCATCATCAGTAAACCCTAGGAGTTCCTTCAGCATGCATGTTGACTTGCGATACTCAACGATGGCCATGGCATCCTCAGCCAGTGCCACCAGATGGGACCCAGACCCTGCAGCAGCCCTGAAGTGTGATGGAGCTGAAAGACAGAATAGAAAGCATGGTATATAATGCATGGCCATAGTGCTGGCAGACAGGTGGACTCAGGGAGGTGTGTATGTGTGCCACAGGTGTGCTTTTGCCACCACTCATGACAGGGACCACCACTGTGGCCTGTACAGCAGACATACTCTGATGGCACGTGCACTGCATGTATGCTGGGGTGTGCATGCAGGGCAGAGTGTGGCACAGGACCACAATGGCCAGGATGTGTCCTGGCAACTCTCCCTCCAGCTCTGCCACAGGCACAGCAGCTATACTGTGGACCAACTGTCTGCAGTAGCTGGACAGTGCAGTTGCCCACTGCTGCCTGCTAGGTGGAAATGCACATGGCACACATGCTCCTGTGGGCATGGATGATAACCTGTGGGCTGTGTAGTTGAAATGACACCATTCTGGGATGTGCAGCATTATACTGGGCCAGCACAACAGCACACTGGGGACCATGTTGGCCCCTGACAGGGTTGTGCGCCACAGCAGCTCTGCATGGCACCCTGTGGACATGGTGGAGGGCCTTGTGTGGCATGCCAGGCATACCTGCAGACTAACACATGCAGCCCTCCACATAAGGTGACATTGCATGTTTACAGTGCTATGAAGGGCTGCCTCAGTCAGGAACCCACCACTGCTGACATCCTCCATGGAGGTTTGGCTTATAGTGGCCATGAATGAGCTCCTGCTGAAGTGAGTGTGGGCACTGTGGGTGGACCCCCAGTCTTTCTCAAAGAGGCTGTATGGCAGCCAGTTTCTCCCTGGCCCTGTGCTTGTCGCTGGTCATGTACTTCATGCACTCCTGGGGAGTGCGGTTGAAGATGTCATGGGCATTCAAATGCTCGCCCACCTCTTCCCATACCCTGGACCTCTTCTGCTGGGTGACGTTCTTGTCTGTGAGCAAGGGCTGCCTCAGAGTGCAAGCACACACAAGGGCATGCTGCTCATCGTCCATGAAATCTGGCCTACACCTCTTTCTTGGTCCTTCTTCAGCCATTCTGGTGCCTATGGACAGGAGAGTGGGCATACATTAGAACAGATCCAGCATATCTGGAAGTGGGCCAAATCCCATTGGATGCAGTGCAACAAAAGCTGCAACATGGGGAATGTAAACATATTTACCTCCAAGGCTACAGTACCTGTTGGTCACCTGTGGTGTAGGGTGACACAGGACAGCCCATTTATGGCTCAGCACATGCAAATGAGGTGAGGAGCAGAATTCCGATTCTGTTCAGGGTACATTGGTGGATCTAAGATTACTGCTAAATGAATGGAAAACACAATGGATTTTTTTTTCTCATGAAAGAAATCTTCATATGATGATTTGGTTTTGAAATCTAGAATAGATTTAAAAATAACCAGAGTAATGTCTTAGAAATATCTAGGGATGGTTTTAGATGAGCAATTGTGTTTTGGTCCTCATGTTCAGACATTGTCAAACAAATTAAAAGGATATTACCTATTTTTCAGGAATAAGATATTTTACTTGGCTTATTAGAAAATCCCTTGTAAATTCACTATTTAGCATGGTTCTTTCTTATGGTGATTGTGTTAACAGAAACACAAATATTAAAGTGATACACCCTTGGACACCTTGGGCCCAATTCCAGAAGAGATATGCCGACACAAGGTGCTTATGACAAACAACAATGTCACCGTTGCACCTTGTGTTGGAGTTTGTAGCATTCCCAATTCTGGTATGCAGTCTGCCCAGTGAGGGAATCTGTTGCACTAAAGGGGCACTGTCCCCCTTGCAACCTGTATCTGGGTAAGCCAGGTCACAGCTGGCTTGTGCCATGGCAGGGCTCACATTTCTGGTTCTGAAAGTCTCTGCTTGTGGCCGCCTCAAGGATTCCACTTAGACCTGCCAGGAAGTGATCTAAACCCCTTGTGACTGACTGGGACATTGTTTTGGGTGGGCTACAAGTGAGGTCCATGGGAAGTAGGGGCACATAAAAACATAAGGAGGGTTTTTGTGGCAGCTGGGATGTGTGGGATTGCTTTGGCACCTGGGGGATGCATATGCCTTGGTATAGATATAACATGTATTTGCTCCCTGCCGGGTGCCAATCCAATACCCAACCACCCTGCTGGCATACTAATCCACCCTATGTCCCCACCCCCTCACCCCAGCTGGGCACATGTGTACCACCTCACCATCATCACCAGAGCTGCCTGTCCTGTGGTGCACCAACGGGAGGGGTGCCAGTTCCTTGTGACATGTGCCACAGCTGCACTGTCAGTAGGGTGCTGTCCTGCACTTGCAGCAATCCTGGGGAGTATGGCACAGGAACCCTGCTTTTTCTTGGAATACAGCACAGGGTTCCTGGTGCACCCGGTATTGCTGTAGCCTTGGAGCAGTGCAATGTGGATCACTCCAAGGACTCCTTTCAGAATCAGGCCCCTTGTATCATAGTACTCTCAGGTTTATTACTGGACTTCCATGGAATACACATCAGTGAAATTTATATACAGCTACTGGTTGGAATTCTTTGACTATTTGTAGAAATTTGCACTGGTATTCTTATGTTTATAAATTTGTTTGTAGGACCATACTAAAATTCTTCCTAAATTCATTATACTTTAGAAATAATTCATTTTATAATCTTTGATAATCTAATCTCGTACATTTTCCATCCTCAAACAGCAATCTAAATATGAGTATTTTCTTTATCCACCATGGTCCCATGAACTTATTTGATTAAGAAGAACTGCAAGATGAATATGCTGATTTCTGGTTCTTATTTCAAAGCAACCATTGCTAGAGTATTTCACAGCTCCTGTGGTTGCTTTGGTTGAATTGACTCATGTTTGCTTGACTCACGTATGCTTCTGAACTGCAAGACTTTGTGTTGTAACACAGTAACTTATTGTTAATGTTATACTGTATTGAGTTGTAATTGTGTTGTAGCTGTTTGACTGATATAGATGTTTATGGCTCATAATTTATCCTGGAAGACAGCATGTGAAAAGTCCTCATAATTGTTCATCACATAAAAGAATGTGTACATGTTATTTTTTATTTATTTATTTTTAAAGGCAAATCCAGGATTGAGCCAGTGCGATATGGAAGCAGGAAGTACGAGAACTTACTAGCAAGTGCATGTGCAGGTTGTAAAAAAAAAAAAAACAATGACGGGACTGTGTATAGTGTTTTAAATGGCCTGAATACAGATGAGAGCACACCTGACTTGTGATTGTTGAGAAAAGACAGCATGTGAATAAGTACTCCCATTGTTTAAAAGAAGATACTGTAATATTCATTGTGTGGAGGAGTTGAAAGCAGCTGTGTCTGGCAAAGTTAGGCAGAGGCGATGAGATAAAATGGAATGTTATCAGTTTTTACTGACATAACTTACTGATCCATACTCATAGCTGATTACAGAACTGGCAATGTTAGATATAAACAAGGCATAAATGAATGACTTAATATAGTTCCCTCTCAATTTGATTTCCAATAAAATGAAATAAATGAAAAATGAATGAATGGTTGTCAGGCCATAATATAAAACGGTTGAAAACTAAGTGCCTCTTTGAAACATAAATTCAAGCAGTTCAGATGTAGATAAACCTTGTATACACAAGTTAAAGTTCTGATAATAAGGAAGTATCATCAGATGTGTAAGTTATGATGAATGGGTTCAGAGCAATTGGAGCAGCTGAGGACATTGGAGAGGTCGATTGGGCAGTGTAAAAGAAACATAAGGAGCTGAGGCATGTGATACATACTAATGAAGTGACATGCTTCCACTGTGGATGCTGAAAGTAGCAAGCATCAAATCCTCTTATTCCTTCTCATTTTCTTTTCTTACTGCATTGCATCATACTACGCTACAAATGGACCAAGGGGACTAAGGACGGGGGGATGAACAGGATCCCCAACTGCTGGGTTTATACAGGGAACAGGTACTGTGGGGTTACATTTGTGTCCTAGCCAGACTTTATTGCCTCCCCTGCAGTTTCCTTCCATTGACCTCAAGCTTGCCAGTTGTAAGCTCTATTTCCAGATTACTTTATGAATTGTACAAATTAAAATTGCTTTACTATACATCCCTACATTGTTATAAATTTGAACTAAAACATTCCTCTGTTTATGTGATCCCTAACATTTCCATAGCAAAAAACAGTGATGTCAGAGACAAAGGATTATAACTTCTGTTCACAGAAAAGCAAGTGGGTGAGATGAAGTCTGGGAAATATACAAATCCTATTTTCATGAAATCCCACACATAATAAAACAACAGGGTCATAAATAGAGACATTAATTCAGTATAAGCAGAATTGTGTTTGAATATTACATTTAAAAAGGTGTTACTGAACCCAGGAAGAATCACTTTAAACTCTAATGCAGATGAAGTTGAAATGTGCAAAGCAGCACTCATCTCCCCATGAAGTTTTCTTGGGCAGAAAGCACCATCCCACATCGCTTTGATATTGGATCATTTGGCTTCCCATCTGCCCAGTTGCTGTAGTTTAAAGACTCTCCATTTTTCCACTCCCACTTGTCACCCAGCCAGTTCCTATGCAGCCCAATCCACACTCCATCTGTATTGGCATCCTTAGTGACATTTGCCACTTTCTGATATCAGCACTGGTTATGCTCACCAGTCTTAGTCCAGAGCATTGGCAGGAGACCAAGGCTTCCTTCCATGTCTTGTTTTCTTTGATCAGAAAAATATCTGGAGGGTTTTTATCTGTAAGACAAACATTATCATTAATGAAGACTGAAGAAAGCTGTGCCACACTGTTATAACTGTGCTACACGTTGTAAAGGCCACAGGATAAAATTTTACCATCAAAGGATGAGAAGCTACAGTGCTTACTGAAACTGTAGATCTTCAAAATATCTTCTCCATAGAGTACCATTTGTTGCTCTCGGGACAGATGTGGTAGGACCCCAAAAGAACCTGAACTTTTTGGTATGAGAATGCAGGTGCACATACCCATGTGCACACATACATTGTCTGCGCGCACCCTGGTAGACAGTGGAACTGGCCCTATTTGCCTCTTTACCTTTTATAACATACAGTAAAGCCATTATACTAAACTTCTGTTTAGATGAACCTAACAATTAAGGGCATAAGATAGCCCAGTGGTCCCTGTAAGAAGGGACAAACACCCTTACATAAACATTACCTTCACAGCCCATACCAATCAGAGGAGGGAAGGAGGAAGATCATCATAGAAACACTGCAGTGAGTCCAGAAATGGTGGTGGAGGGATTCTATATGGAGAAGATGTTCTGAAGTATGTACCATTACAGTAAGTACTGTAACATCTCTGTCTTCCAAGAATTAATCTCTATGGAGTTCCACTTTTTGAACTCAAAAAGCAAGCAGACAAACAACAACAAAGATTTCATTGACTGATAGACTATGATTCTTTACAACTGTAAAAGAATCTAAAACAATCATAACAATTTAAAACAGTTGTTGTACATACCGTAATTTTCAGAAAAACCATTACAGGGTAACAACAACAAAAATGTTTTCCTTAAAGTGCAGTAGTCAGAGATGTATGGTTGGCCAGAAACTACTTAGTTTACACAATATTGTAAGATTTTCTGATATGAAGAGCAATTTGAGAATGTATTGGGGAGGGAAGCTGAGATTCCTCAAGATGGAGGCCAGTCATTCAGTCCACCTAACGTCAAAAGAGGACAAAGCAATATTATATGCTTTAAATTGTCACTGGTACTATTGTTGCATTTGCAATATAGGGAGGTATAACCAGGCCCTCCTTGAGTATATAATATATAATTAGCTTTATAAAGTTCCATGAGAAACCAAGACAGCAGTCTCCTCTGGTCAGTATCAGATAAAATCTTTAAATATGGTTCTAGTTGATTATTTTTTAGATTTTGTACCATTTGTAGTGTTTTAATAAAGAGATTCTTTCTAGATCTAACCTGTCTGAGTGATTTCTTAATCTATCTTTAATAGTTTCATTAATTTCTTTTCTAGGTCTTAAGTATATTTTATGTAGAATCTGTCTTAAGTTCAATGGGTATATGACGTTGATAATCTTTATATGCAGAAAAGCAAAAGCTTTGGATGAATATTTTGTTTGTCCCTTGAGACATAATCTTAGTAAGCGAAAATTAAGAAGAAATAGTGACGCCTAAAAATGCAGTTGCTTTTCCAGGATTAATGACTGGAGGGGCATTTGACCCAATTCTGATCTCAGAACTGCTGCGGACACAGACTGGGGTACCATAAGAATACACCAATAAAATGTGTTCATTTGTTGCTCCAAAAGTCTACTGTGTAAACCTCTTGAGGGTTGGGCCTAGATTGCAGCCCCATATAACACGCTTGAACTGACCTTTGCATTTACTACCCTAAGGACACCCAGAATATAAAACTTGCCTAGTTTTAAATTGAAAATCTTAAATGCATTGAAGGCAGTTTTTAATTTAGTCAGAGGTATATTCCTATACTGTTTACAAGTAAAATCTGCTGAAAAATGAACCCCCAGAAAATCATAACATTTGGTGGTTTCAATTGGCTCTCTGTCAAGATAAAGTTTCTTGTATCTGTTATTAATGTTATTATTACTGAAAACCACCATTTTAGTCTTCTTGCTGTTTATATGAAGACTGAGATTTTTACATAAGATGGCAAATGTTTTAATTGTTTCTTTGTAATCCCAGATAGGATGCTGACAAAAGTGTAACATCATCAGCATATGCCAGAAACATGACTTTTCTGTTTAATAAGGAAAGTGAATGAAAATCAGGGTCTTCTAGATTTTGTAGAATAGTATTAATATATACTTTGAAGAAAATTGGGGCTAAAAGTCAGCCCTGCCTAATGCCCTAATTAACTTCTATCACTTTAGTTCAGCCACCTTTCCTATTATATTACACCAATATCCAATTGTCATTATGAAGTCTTATGAGTGTATTTAATAAAGTGGGCTCAATTCCAAGGTCTGTTAGTGTATTCCAAAGAACTGATGTATTAACACTATCCAAAGTGGAGATGAAGCCCATGAAACAGCAGAACAATTTTGACTTTTTTATCTTGATATACTTCCAAATCAGATGTGCCAGTACAAAGCAATGTTGTATAGTTGACCTTTTAGATCTAAAGCTGTTTTGATATTCAGAGAGAATTCCCTCTGCATCAAGCCATTTTTGTTTTTTGTCAAGAATTATTCTTGTGAAATGTTTTTGGGAAGAATTTAATAGACTTATAGGCTAATACATCTTTGGGTCCCATGCATCTCCTTTTTTGTAAAGTGGAAAAATTAGGCTGCCTTTCCAACTAGCTAGTATATTTCCATCTTGAATAATAGAGTTAAATAATATTAACAAAGTATGTATCCATTTCTCTTTCATATGTCTGTAGGTTTCTGGAATAATCTTGTCTGGCCCAGGGGCCTTATTTCTTTTGACTATATCTATGGCATAAGAGATGTCAGAAAAGATGATTAACATGGGATTAGGCTTTATAGTCTTGTAGATATAGGTTCTAGCCACAAGAAAATTTTTAAGCTCAGCTTCATAAGACTTTGAAAAGTATAACTGATTGTAATATTCCTACAAGACATTGGGAGGAATGTATGCCTCAAGATCTTGAGAATATAAATTGTATCTGTAGCTAATCAAATTCCAAAAAACATTTGGGCGTCTTTTTCATACACTTTCTTTTTATAAGGCTCTTTTATATTCTTTACAAGCTTTATTAAGTTTATTAAAATTCCCTTGCAATTTATGTTTTTTTTACAATATTTTGCTGATCTATGAAGTCTCTTGCTAGCATCCCTACATACATGATTAAACCAGATGGTATGAGTTTTGCTTATTAAGGCTCTAGAGATCATTAGAGGTTTTATATGAGAGTTTAATAAGTTCCACCAGCCTGCAATTCATATATAGTTTGGTAGATTCTCTAACTCTGTCTTTATCTTAATAGCTTCATGGTCCTGAAAAAAGATTCTTTAAAAGAGAGGTGTGATAAGTATTCCTCCTGATCCTTTTTGTCATTTAGGTTCTCAAGTGTTCCCGTATTATTAGGGATATTGTGAACATGGTGGACCAGTTTTTGGAAGCTTCCAACAGATGAAATATGAGAGGTGAGCTTGGCAGAAGATACCAGGAGAAAGGACTGCTGTGTGACTGAACTTCTCTGCTGGGACTAAAGTAGAAGAACTTTTGTATTTGGACCTTTAATTTAGGGTAAAAAAAACTAACATACAAAACAAACAAAAAAAAGTGTGTGTTTGGGTTAACTGAACTGAATGGGTAACTGAAAAGTCATCTAGGTGTAAATCTCAGGTGACTGAAGGACTTAACTGCTGTGAGGTTTAAATTGCTTGTGAAAGATCTGGTGAGTAGGGGTGGCTTGGCTAGAAGGAAGCTACATTTAAAGACTGCCTTAGAAGATTCTGCTAATAGCTGGCAGAAGATACCAGGAGAAAGGACTGCTGTGTGACTGAACTTCTCTACTGGGACTATATTGCCTCTTCCTTCCCTCCACCCAAAGCTAGTTCTATTTTTATAGGCACAGGTTGACTGACAACAGGAACTTCCTGTTTAGGGGCAGGAAGTGAGTGATCACAGAACCACCAAGAACCCACCATCCTAGAAGGGCAAGAGTAGCTCTCCCCCTCTAGATGCTGGAGGTCTGCCTCTGAACAAGTAAGTGGTCTACTGAGAAATATAGGATATTCTTGTCTCAGAACAGGAATATCAGGAGCTTAAGGGCACACACAGGCAGAAAGTAAGGAGAGAGAAAAAAAAGAGGAGAAGAGTAAGGATTGCAAACAGTTAAGGGGCCAGGAAAATAAGACATGATTGGAGTGGTGCAGTGCAGTGGCTGTGGGCAACAGTCTTCAGGAAGATGTTCTGGAGGATGCGGTGTTGTCCCATCTGCAGGCACCTCTCTGGGCTGAGGAGGAGTTGCTCATCTCCAGGCTGAGTTGGCCAGAGTTTGTGGGACCTCCTCTTCCATCCAGAGACCGCCAGTGCCACTGGCCGTTGCCTCAGAGGTTGCCAAGAAAGAGGGCGGTTGGACCACAGTGGGCTCCAGGGAGGGTGAGGTGGTGGAACAGAGGCGCATCCCTCCCGTTGTACCTCTCCCTGTTCACTATGCCATTATGGCAAAGTGTGGTTCCTCTATGGAGCCTACAGTGGAGGCAAGGAGGATGCTGGGAACCTCCACAAAGGAGACCCACAGGAGGGTGGCAGGGGACCCTGCAGGAAGAAACAACTCCTGATGGGGACTCCATTGTTGGAAAGGTAGAACTGGGCAAGGAAGGGAGAGAGTGGGTGCCTGCCTGGCACCCATGGCAGAGGGACAGGGAGCGAATCCTCAGGATTGCCAGGCTGCACAGGGGAGGGCTGGATGTCATTGTTCACCTAGGGACAAATGACCTGGCTAAGAAAGGGATTGAAAGTGCAGGAAGAGGTTTGTGGAATTGGGGAGGGCCCTTAGTCCATGACACGACGTTAACCTTCTCGAGGTGCTACCCATCTATAGCATAGGAAAGGCTGGGTGTTCCATACTCATGGGATTCAATCAGTGGTTGAAAAAACTGTGGTGGAGCTCAGGATTTGGCTTCATTGGGACTGGGGTCCACCTGGAGTGATGCAAGCCTATACTGGCATGATGGGCTGCATCTGTCCGGGAGGGAACCAGGATCCTAGGTGATAGTTTAAATGCTTCATTGGCAAGCTTTTAAACTAGCCAGGGGAGGCACTGGAAGGGCAGGAAAATCCTAGCCCCCCAAACAATCATGGTATGCAAGTGTGCAAACACCAACATGGAGGTGTCGATAGGGAGAAGGGCAGGTGAATGGAGAAAGTGACAAAGGCAGGAAGGACAAGGGATGGGGCAAAGGAGTAAGACCATCCAGGAAAGTGGAGGGTAATGAAGGTACCAATGCCCGTAGGTCTGGGCAACAAGGCTCCCTGAACTGGTGGCCTTAATGGAAGAGGATGCCTGGATATCGTAGCAGTCACAGAAACATGGTACACAGAGAACCATGACTGGGATGTTAACATACCCGGGTACATAACACAGGGAGAGACAGGCAGGAGGAGAAGAGGGAGGAGTAGCTCTCTATGTAAAGGAAGAGATAAAAGCAACTGAACAAAAGAGTAAACAGGAGGAGAGGAGGCACTGTGGGTCTCTCGAGATTGGAAAGGCACCAATCCACACAGGTTATGTACAGATCCCCATAGTCAGGGGAAGGAATGGACAAGGACATGATGGAAGGCATTCTTAGAATGGCAGAGAAAGGAGATACTGTTGATGGAACCTGAATATGCTGGATGTTAACTTGGGGCATTGCAGCCACATCCAGAGCAGGGCTATTCTTGATGCCCTACAGGTGGCGGGCATTAGACAGCTGGTTTGGAACCCACTCGTGAGGGAGCAATCTTAGACCTCATACTCTCAAACTGGGGCAGTGAGAGGATCTCAGATCTAGAAGTGGGTTTGCCATCTGGGGACAAGTGACCATCAAACAGTGTGGTTCACATTAAACTCAGCTACAGAGTCCAAGCCATACAAAGTGAGGGTGGTTACTGGACTTTAGGAGGAGCTCGACTTTGGAATAAGAGGAGGTGCCTCAGAAAAGCACTATACATAAAGGATAGAAGGTGAAGTATGGAGCGAAATAATGGGGAATTATCAAAACTGCCATCACAGAGGTAACAATACTTGTGTGAAGCAAATAAACAAATCAAAACAAAAAAAAGCCACTATGGTTCTCCAAGAGAGGTGGCTGTGAATGTCAGGAAGAAAAAGATAACATTCCGGAAGTATGGAAACAATGTATGAGGAGCAGGGACAGAGAGCTGTACCAGTTAAGGCAGAAAGAAGCAGGGAGGAAGTCAGAATAGCAAAGGCCCAAACTGAGGAAAAAGATAGCCAACTCAGTTAGAGATGAAACCTTTTATAGGTACATCCATGACGTGAAAGACAAAGGAGGATAGTGAGGCTGAACAGAATGAGCGGTGGGTGGGCAGAGGGGACAGTGAAAAAGCAGGAATACTGAACGAATATTTCAGCTCAGTTCACAAAAAGGAGGGGAAGTGCCTAATCCAATTAACAGAAGCACTCTTGATAGGGGTCAATCCCAGTCCTTTCACAGAAGAAAAGGTTCTGCAAGAACTCCTAAAACTGAAAGGTGGACAAAGCAATGGGTCCATGGAATTCACCCCAGAATTCGAAAAAAGAATTAAGGAAGGAACTAAGTGAAACCACTGGCTACTCTTTTAATAAATCATGGGAGGATGGTGTGGTACCCGAGGACTGGAGGAAGGCGGATGTGATTCTCCTTCACAAAAGTGGGACCAAGACAGAGGCAGGAGACACCAAGAACCTGTCAGTCTGACCTCTGTGATAGGGAAAAGTGATGGAGTCACTTCTGAAGGAAAGAATAGTTGAGTACCTAGAGGTCCAGTGGAGCACTGAGGATCCAAGGCAGCATGGGTTCTGGCCGGGAAGGTCATGTCAGGCGAATCTAATAGATTTCTTTGACTGGGTGACCAAAGTAGTAGAACCAGGGAGGCTGGGACATGGCCTACCTAGATTTTAGCAAGGCATTTGACACAGTCCCACACAAAGATTATTAGTCAGATTTAAACCAGCCTGGGAGTGGGGTCCCAGGGTGGTATCTTGTAAAAACATTGGCTGGACAACAGACACAGAAGGTGGTGTAAATGGGTCCCTCTGAAGAAGGGCAGTTACTGGTGGGTGCAGGGGAGTTCAGGTATTGGGTCCAGTCCTTTTTAATGTCTTCCTCTGTGACATTGCAGAGGACTGGAAGGAAAAAGTATATTTTTGCAGATGACTACAGATCTGCAACAGGTTGATACACAAGGAGGCATGGAAAGGATGAAAAGGGACTTGTAAGGTTGGAGGAATGGTCAGGCGTGTGGCAGCTAGGTTCCAATGCAAGAATTAAAATAATTCACCTGGGAAACAGAACCCGGGGAAGAATACACAATGGGTGAGGAGGTAGTAACAACAACAAACAGGAAAAGGACATAGGGTAATCATATCAGATGACCTTAAGGTTAGCAAGCAATCGTGAGAAAGGCAGTAGGGAGGGTCGAGTATACTGATTCATAGAGAGGCATCAGCAGCAGAAAACAGGAAGTTGTTATCCTCTGTACAGACAGTTGGTGAGACCCCATCTGGAATACTGTGTCCAGTTCTGAGACCCCATCTCCGCAAGGACATAGACAGGATAGAGGCAGTCCAGAGGAGGGCAATAAAATGGTGCAGGGTCTGTAAGAGAAGCCGGATGAGGAGAGACTAAAGGAGCTTAATATGTATACCCTTGAGGAAAGAAGGAGAGGGGACATGATAGAAACTTTGGCACCTCAAGGAATCAACAAAATCCAAGAGGGTAGCATCTTTCAGAAAAGAGACTTGCAAGAACAAGGGACACAATTTAAAAGATAGAAGGAGGGCGGTTCAGGGGCAATGTGAGGAAGTATTATTTCACAGAGAGGGTAGTGGATGCATGGAACAGCCTTCCTGAGGAAGTTGTGGGTCTAAAACTCTGGGAGAATTCAAGAATGCATGGACAGACATAAGGCAATTCTTGTGGGGCAGGAAGATATAGGCTGTTGGTTAACTAGGATCTGCGGCCTATCCTGTAGGTAGGGAAATGGGCAGACTAGATGGGCCTAGCGGTCCTTATCTGCTGTCAAAGTCTATGTTTCTATGTTTCTATGAGTGAGCAGAGTCTAAATTGTCTAAAATTTCCATGTTATTTACTAAAGGGATTGCTTCCATACTGACCCAGATGAGATCTATAATAGATGAACCCCTATTGTTTGTATAAGTAAAATTACCAAGGTAATCACCCAGAAGTCATCCATTTAATAGGTAGAAATTTTAAGTTGCCAGCAAATTGAAAAGATTTATCCCTCTTTTATTATTATTTGGGTCACAGGAACTTCTATATCTCAAAATATTAGGATTAAGTTATGTAACAACTACGCAGGTCCAAAATATGTTCATAAGTACTTGAATCTAGATTAAATCTTGTGTTAAAGTCACAAATAATAATCACTGCATAATTCGCAAAATTATTTTTTAGGTCTAACAAGGGGGCTAGAAACTTAGACCATATGTCCATGAACAAGACAGCAGTAGGAGGCTAATATATACTAACTATGATTATCGAAAAATCTTCCTTGTTCAATTTTATTACAAGCATGTAATCTGAAGTTGTGAGAATCAGACATCCCTTCAAATTAAGGGATGTTCTAACATAGGTGGCTAGACCCTCTTCATTGTGGCCATATTTTTGTCTTTTTGGCCAAAATAAAATAAGCAGAATAATCAGAAATTTGGAAAGGACTATTAGACCATGTCTCCTGCAGACACAGGATATCCCACTTCATTAGGAAAGTTTTATTTCGGGATCCACCAGTTTAAAGCTTAACTCTTCAATATTCCAAGACAAGATTGCTATGTTTGAAAGTAACTTGGGTTCAGCCTTTCCTTGATATTTAGATTCATGGGTCAGAGTGTAATATCTTTGTCTAATATTCTGTATTCATTCTTAAAATAATGCTATCTGATGAACTGTTATTAGCCTGATTTTTCAAATTTCCTTGTGCCCTTCTGTTAAGTGCAGGGTTAAATACATCTGGAGTTACCAGATATATGCCAATTGCATCCACCCTGTGGGTTGCTTGAGTAATTATATCAGCCATCTCAGATGTTTTAAATGGGATGTCTATTTGAGGGGTATCAAAAATTGCCTTATGTAAGGTTATCCATTCTAGTGAACTTTTGGCTATGTTGAAATCCAGAATCTGAGAGAGAAACGATTTAATGTTATATTTGATCCTACCTATTGAGGTCCCTGAATATTGAAACTGTTTTCTCTCACAGGTATCTAATTTATTTGATTTGAACTTATTTATTGTTTCTTTAATTCTTTCTGCTCATGAGATATCTTCAAGGTCATATGTAGGCATAGTTATATCGTTATTATGAACTACATTAAATGTTCATCAAGATAAACATGCCTTGGTATCAGGGAAAAGTCATATGAATACCAAGAGGTAAAACTAAGCTGGTTTGCTTCCTAATGTCAAAAGCCAAATTTTGCATGCCGATATAGACCATAATACAGAAAATTATTTTGGGATTCAGAGGGTGTGATACAAAGATGTCATTCTTCTTATCTGAGATATTAAACAAGTGACTAATAAGTTCAAGAAGTGATTCAGGAGGTTCATTTACTGCTTTCTTGAGACCATGAAGTTCAATCATGCATTCTGTATTTTGGCCCTCATTTACATTGGGGCAAGGTGAATCACTGTGGGAGATAAGCTGGATGTCTGGGCATGCTAAAGGTGTAAACTTATCAGTAATTAGCCCCTTAGCTTGTGGAATCTCTGCTTACCCCCTTCAGAAAACAGATTAAATTTAACATTTGTATGACTCATATTGACACATAAGATTCCACACATTTCATTTTTGTTATAAGTGTCCTTAGGAAGTTCCTTGATTAGCACCAGACTCTCTTCTGTAATCCTGGTAGGACTACTAACAATAACAGCTGATCTTATGTTCTGCAGGTGCATTGGGTTACTTTGAATTTGTTTCTGTTAGCCTCACTGTCCTTAATGTATATAGTTTGTCCTTTTTCTGGGTTTTTAGACTCCTTTTTCTTTTTTCTCTGGGTTTTGGTTCTCTTTTTGCATGTCGGATGTTTATTTTTGTGCTGTCATCTATTTGGATAATTTATAATTTTTGGAATTTCCTTATAGAAGGGAGATGGTAGGTTTGTCTGATTTGCTTTGTTACATTCCCCTGTCTCGTTAATATCTGCTTGCTCAATATCACAGCTCTTAACTTCCAGCTTCCCTCTTTTCATTTTGGATAGTTTTTGATTAATAGACTGATTTATAATAAACTTCAGCTTTAAGATTAGCCCTCTCTTCTCACAAGATAACTGTGTTTTCCAGTATCACAATACTTGCGAGGTATGGATTTTTCTATAAGTTCTAGAATATGATTGGGAAATGTAGTTCCTGAAATGAATTTTTCTTCCTCAAACTGAATTTGTTTTTCCAGTTTGTTAGTTTTTATTTGATTTGTATAATTTCTTTAATTTTAAGATGGACAGATTCCTCAGATAAATTACTGCTTAACTAGCTCTTCAGTCAATTTTATGCTATTCTTGCTAAAATTTATTTCCCAGCAATTTGGAACAATTTTTAGACCATCAATAGCTATGCTTAAGTCATGTATGACAGATGTTATATCAGCCTGTGGAATGGGATTCAAACTGTTTACTGTTTTCTCCTTCAGGTGTGATCCTTGGGTGCAATAAAACTATTTTCACTGACATTTTGTAGATTTTCTGGTGAAAATATCCCAACAGTGTCTTGTGAGGATAGACTACTCTCAAATTCTAAAGGATCTTGCATTTCCTGGATATAAGATGATAAGGAGATGCCCTCCTGTGGGGGTTATAAAAAAAATAATCCAGGGATCTTTTTCCCTTGTCTTCTTAGACCATAGGCTCACCCAGAGTGGCTATACCCCTTTCATGAAAATTGTATGTTGACGTTAAATCTGTTCAAATTGAATTATGATTTTACAAACATTTTGTTATTTTAGACTGGTTACTATTTTCCTTAATCATTTCACCCTTTAAGCTTTTTTATTACAAATGGGATTTTCATCAGTTATTTCTAATGATTTGCTTTTTTATTAGACATAATTTTCTTACAGGGAATAGATGCAGAGTCAGATATTAATATGAAGGAGCTATTCCTTCCACTTCTGGTAGGCACCATTGTAAACTGGAGTGGACTAGAGAGCATAACTCAGTTTGAAGGAGAGGGGAAATTCTTAAGTAGCTGTTAATGGCTATGATAAACTATAATTATCGAAATAACTACATGATTGTCTAAAGTAGATGCATGTACAATTATTTGAGCAATGCCTGAATATATAAATATCCAGTGTGCAGTGTGCAAATATGCAATGTGCAAGAAATAAAGAGTTGCACAAACTTGTGCAACACATTAAATATTTAAGACAATGAGCATAAGCAGGTGCCAATGCTATTAAAGGTGAATATCCTTGATAATTAATTGCAATACCAGTTAATTACAATGATATCTCTGAAATCACTAAAAAATAGTAAAACTAAGTAGTATAACACAAGAACACAGGAAGGGCAAAGGTCACAAATAAGCAGCCTGAATTAATAAATGAAGGTAATTAATAAGATTTAAGTTTTAAAAAGGTTTTGCTCTGATAATTAAATAATAAGATGCTCTGATTGCCAGCCTTATAGGATTAAACTGCTTGCCTACTACAGATCTACTTATTTATTGTACCAAGGTGCTTTAAAGAGATCTAGGTAGTTAAAAACATATAGCTTTACACCACATAGAGTGGTGCCTTACCCCTGCATGAATCGTTTGGTGCAGATGGTGCAAAAAAGATCACTGTAATATTCTTGTAAAAATGCTCAAAAATTGCGGTCACTGGGTCTTGCTGACTTTCTGGTATATAATGCTACCCACGCTTTGCCCCATGCACAGCCACATTATGATATAAGGCCAGGAAGAGTGCAGAGATGTGCTTCATTATAGCCTATGGGGGGCTACTTTCCAATCAATTTTATATATTGTAATGGTCAACTGGTAATGAATCAAGGGCACCGATTGACTAACAAGGGCCTTGTTAGTAAATCAGTGCCCTTGATTGATCACCACTTGACCATTGCAATATATGAAATTGATTGGAAAGTAGCCCTATAGGCTATAATGGGAATCACCAGCTCTCCCTGGCCTTACATCAGAACATGTGCAAGGGCAGAGCGTGGAGGTTCTATATACTGGAAAGTCAGCAATACCTAGTGACTGCAATTTTGGAGCATTTTTCAAAAATATTACAGTGTTCTTTTGCACCATCTGCACCAAATGATTCATGCAAGGGTAAAGCACCACTCTATGTGGTGTAAATCTATATGTTTTTAACTATATTTATGTATGTGGTGCAAGCCATCAGTTTACTGAATCTCTTTAAAATGCTTTAAAGTGTTGAGTTAGCATTAGTTTATAATATAAGCAGGTAGGCAAAATGAACTCATATGGTATAAACAGTATTAGTATAGAAACCCAAAAGCCCAGATCTTATATATAAAGCTCTAGAGTTTAAGAGTATATAATACAGCCTTGAGATAGGGGTAGAAGGTACCCAGAGCAAAAACGAGTTAATTGATTGCAGTTGAGGAATAATTCAAATAGTTAACTGAAATAGTTAACTGAAAAACAGTGGTTGTTACAGATAAGTTACCCAGTACTGCGGCATGCCAACCAGTGCTGCACTCTCCTGTTTGGTATACCACTCAGTGCAGCACATATTGTAATTCTGTGGTGCGATATACTTAGCTACAAAGTGCATTTCATCATCAATCCATGAGGTGGTGACAGCAACTCAGCAAATCCACAAAGTGCCAGAATTTTTCTTTCTAAGTTGTTTGCACAGGAGCACTAGCAGGCGGCATGCATTAATTCTTACTTGTTTTTAACCCATACCAAAATGAACCAATTGAGGAGTAATTTAATTACTTTATTTACTTTCCCTGGTAGTTTAGCAGACCCTTGCAACACAAGATGTTAACAAAATAATGACTTTCCCTGGTAGTCTAGTGTACCCCACTCCTTGAGCTACAATGCTGCCCAAGATACAATATGCAATTACTGTGTTTTTAAAAATACAAAAAACTTTCCCTTTCAGTATAGTGGACTGGCCCCAAATCCCCAATTTTGGCCCACAAGATATTAGGAAAAAAACACTTTCCTGTTATTTTAGCAGACCCCATATCCCCCATGTTGCCCCCCCAAATGACTTTCCCGGTAGTCTAGTGTACCCCCTCCCTGACCCCCAATGCTGCCCAAATACAATATGCAATTACTGTGTATAGTGGAGAGGCTCCCCACCATCCCCATGATGCCAAACAAGATATTAATGAAAACACTTTCCTGTCAGTATAGTGGATCGCCCCTTCCCCTTTTGGCCCACAAGATAGAAAAACACTTTCCCTGTTAGTTTAGCGTGCCCTCTATCCCTGACATTGCCAAACAAGATATTAAGTTTTAGAAAAATGACTTTCCCTGGTAGTCTAGTGGACCCTCCTCCCTAATTCCCAATGCCACCCCAAATACAGTATTCAATTATATATATATAGCACACTGGCTCCCCATCCTGATGTTGGCCCACAAGATTAGAAAAAACTTTCTGTATTAGTTTAGTGGACCCCCTTACCACAGGAGATGTTAATAAAATAATGACTTTCCCTGGTATTCTAGTGTACCCCCTCCTTGATCCAGGATGCCACCCCAAATACAGTATGCAATTACTGTGTATATAAAAGAAACAAAAACACTTCTTTTTGGTCCAATAATCAGTATCACATATCACCTACTAAATAAAGGTAAATGTTCTAAGGTGTGTTTAGGATACATACAGTATGGTTGTTTCCCCTTTTATTTTGGAAAAGTGTTCAAGTGATATTCTCTGATATGAACACCTGCTATGAATGTAATTACTGCTTCAGTACTGCACTGTCTTGATCATCTATATCATATTTCTTCATTCCCTGTTTCCTGTACTAAGAAGCTAAAATAGTTAAAATCAGTTGAGACTTTGTCATACCTTACCATTGGTTACAGCTGCAGTTACAGGCACAAGACTAACAGATTTTGACAACTCCAGTTCTGCAGCAACTCCCTGGGGGCAGGGGTGAAGGGAGTAAATGATCTGATAATGAGACACTCTGCACTAAAGACTGGAAGAGAGTGCTAAATGAGGCATTCAAGGGGCAGCAGACCACATGCAACCTATGGAGAAATGTTTAGCTTTGTACCCACATGGACACTGATGGGGTAACCCAAGTGCATGTGTAAAGAGCAGACATATGTCTAATTCCAAACCTTTGATTGCATTTCCCAAGTGTAACTTTTGAATTCATGACTGAGGCACTACTATT
The DNA here is from genome assembly GCA_016271365.2 of Neoceratodus forsteri. NCBI lineage: Eukaryota > Metazoa > Chordata > Ceratodontiformes > Ceratodontidae > Neoceratodus > Neoceratodus forsteri. Next base: position 112,294,799 of record JADMNL010000035.1, on the reverse strand, counting down.
CCCTGTGTGCTGTCAAGAGATGTCAGGGAATAGTAGATATATTATGGGTCCAGCAACTGCATGGTAGCTGGGTCCATGACATGCATCTATTTGATTTTGGTTGCCAGATGTTTATAGACCTCATCCCAATGTACTGTAGTTTGGTTTACATCCATCCCAATGTAGCCTTGCATGACCTCCTTCCATGTATGTGGTGTATTATGTTAGTGCTTTGCAAGTTCAGCTGGGTACAGCTTACTGTATATACGATGCTGATTCTCCCACTTTATGGCCAGATCAAAACTTGCCGACTGCATAGAAATTTACATGAGGCACTCACTTGCAGATCCAGTCACTGTACAAAAGGGATGACATGAATTATGATTTCCTCTGCCCACACTTGGATTAAATAATGCCCTATAACTTAAATATTACACACACACACACACACACACACACACCTCAATAACATTTTCCTGTCCAAGTAAAACCAATATGCCCATCAATTATATTTACATGACCTTAGGGAAATGTGTCCTCCAAAGGGACCACTACAGACCGCCAGATACCCAATTTCAAACAATATGGTTAAGGTAGAGGGAGGGGGTTATGTGATGCCAGTCAAGTTAAATGATGGCCTTTATCTCCTCTGAGTGCCTGTCTTTGTATGGCAAACATCACATAAAAGCACTCAAAACTTTAGCATTTCTAGTTACATTAATACAGAATTAGGGACGTGACACGGCACGACTGCAACATAAATTGTAATAAGGAAAAACAGCTTTCTTCACTGAGGATGCTTTCATGCTGTGCCATTACGTGCTAATATTTCACACGGTGAAGTAATGCTTCCCATTAAGTTGCATTCAAACAAGCCTCAAAGTATCATCAAGAACTAATTTAGTTGACTGCAATGAATCATCCCCCATCCCAAAACCATGCCAAGACTTTTACATATCAATCCATGGGGCTAGTGGACCCACCCCTTTTGTAGCCCATGACCCTGGTTTAGAGAATTGTTCCATGGTTGACAGGACCCTACCCTCCCCCAAGTTCATGACAGTGTTTTCCAGAAATAATACTTGGTGGCTGGTGGACACTTCACCATCCAGAACACATGCCTAAAATTTAAAAATGAGCATTGTTACCTGGTGGCTAGTGGACCCCCCCACCACCACATACATAATCATCAGGTAGTTCAGCCACTATTATACCCAATCCCCCCACCCAACCCCCAGACCCATCTGCAAATGTCAGAAAACTACACCCCACCTGTCTCCTCAACTGTGCTCCATCTCTAGATTAAAATGTCAATGAATGAATGAGCATCATTCTTGTACGAGTACGTGCTCATTCATTCAGTGACAACACAGTCTGGCAAACAGGTCCACTACCCAACAGTGAATACATTATAAAACAACAGGCATGAGCTTGAAAATAGATGTGCCCACTAGCCAACAGGATATAATCTTTACAGCAGCAGGCATGGGGCAAGGAAAGAAGAAGGACTGTTAGGAACAAGGGAATAAATATTAAAATTGAAAGGCATAGTTTTCCGGCAGGGGGAGGGACAACTAAACAAGTTTGGTCAGAAAGGGTATGAATGAAATAATGCTGTGATCCTATGCTGACACCTGATTGGCTAGCAAGCTGCCAAGCAGGTTTCACTAAAGGGGCATTTCATCACTCATCATTTCACTCATTCCTTTTGTTTTTAGTTTAGTTTAGTTTAGTTTAGTTTAGTTTATTGGTCTAGGAATTAATACCTTTGAGCCAGGGCTCTTTTACAAAGGTCCCACGTCACATAGAACATCAAACAAACAATACACATTACAAGTAATACCAGAAGGAAAAGTTACATAATAAATATGCTTTAAACAGTTTCAATGCAGTAAACAATTTAGGAAACAAAAAACTTCCAGGGAGAGGGAAATAAGTAGGAGCCAACAGGGAGACGAGAAGGAGGGAAGGTGGTGGGCAGTACAGCAAGTGAGAAGGGACAGAAGGGGGAGAAGGAGAGTGAGTTAGGAGGCAGACAGGAGTAGTAGCGGTACATGTGGGTTCATTAGACAAGGAGGGTAGGCCATGGATGTGAGGATGGTCACGAGGAGGAATAGCCTTTAATGAATGCAATCACAGTTGCTAGAGGTAGTGAGGTGGGCATAGAGCATGGTTTTGAAAGCTCTAAGAGAGGTTGAGGATAGAGTAGGTGGACTTATAGCATTGAACCAGGTCGGGGCCCTGTACGTGAACGTTCTTTGTCCCTGTGCGGTCCAACATCTGGGAACCAGAAAAGGTTGGTGTTCAGATCTGGTGGTGGGACGTATGCCATGATTCAGACAGAGTAGGTTTTGGGTACATAATGGAGTCAGTTCCAAGATAGATTTTTTTGCCATTATGCAGGTGAGGTATATAAGGCAATTAGATAGTTGCAACCAGCCTGTTTCATAGATAGAGCTCACCGTGTGTGTCAGTCTTTCAATGCCACCGTGAGGGATCCATGAGCCTTATTTAGAGCGACTGAGATACGCCTTAGTGCCGTGGTGGTAGCTTAGCCATAGATATAAGGCCATAGTCAATGATTGAGATTATGGAACTCTGTTAGCTATCCTCAGTGCAGCTTGGTTTAGGAATTGTCAGTTTCAAATAGTATTCCTAGATGTTGGTTCACTGTTTTCGCCGTGTTGTCAATGTGGGTTTGCAAAGTAAGTCCCTTGGTCAAACGTGATGCCAAGGTATTTGAAAGTATTTACTTGGTCCAGTGTATTTCCAGCAGAGGTTTTTATGGTGAGTGGAGTATTTCTATTTTTGTTTTGGTGATTGGTAAAAAGCATGGCTTTTGTTTTATTGTGGTTAAGCACAAGTTTACTATCCAGGAACCACTTTTCAACACTAGAGAAAGCAAGTTGTAAGCTCTGACATAGGGAGTTTGGCTCTTTGTGAGAAGAGACAATTACAGCATCAGCAGCATATAAGATTATTCTTTCCAGGCAGGATTCTGGGAGGGAGTTGAGGAACAGGCTAAAGAGGAGCGGGCCTAGAATTGATCCCTGCGGTACACCCGAGAGGACTGGTTTGGAGCCAGAGAGTTCATCAGAGATTTTTACAGCCTGTGACCAATTTGACAGGTAACTTTTTACCCAAGCACTAGGACCTTCAGCCAGGCCTTGGCTAGTCAATAGGGAGATAAGTAGGCCATGATGGACTGTATCGAAAGCTTTTGTGAGGTCAATAAAGACCACACCGGTTTGGTACCCTTTTTCCAGGGCAGAGTGGACTTCTCCAGAGAAGTCAAGTAAGGCTGTTGTAGTACTATGTCCTTTCCTAAAGCCGTGCTGTTGATTACAGAGTAGATTGTACTTGTCCAGGTAGTCAGAGAGTTGGTCTGCCACGATGCATTCAAGTGCTTTAGAGAGGGGTGGGAGTATTGATATAGGTCGATAGTTACCTGTTGAGGCTTTGTCCCCCTTTTGCACTGGCGTGACTATGGCAGACTTCCATTTGTTGGGAAATTGACTTTGCAAAGGGACAGGTTAAGAATTTGGCAAGAGGGTGGATCACTCGTCCAAGGTGAGAGACAGGATTTTTAGATCTAGGGTGTCACTACTTGTTCTGGATTTGGAGCAGGCCTTTTTTATGTATTTGTAGGCTTTGTGCACTTTGATTTTCTTGAAATAAAATTGTGGTTTGTCACGAGGGGTGTTTTGCCATACTAGGTTAGGCACAGGTAAGTCCAAGAAGAAATCTGGGGAGAGGACCCCACTGAAGTCTGTGAATGTCTTATTTAGAGCATCTGCAATAGTCTTTGGGTCAAGTGTGGTGGATCCATCAACTTTCATAATGGTGGGAGAGGATTTCGATTGCTTACCCATTATATTTCGGATGTTGTCACAGAAAGCTCTCCCATCACCCCAGGTGGATTCAAGGGCGTTTTTGAAATAGGCGCTCTTCATTTCTCTAATTTGTGTGGTGCATATGTTTCATGCCTGCTTGTATTTTAGGGTATCATGCGGTGAGTCTGTGTCCCTGGCAATGGCCAGATTAGCTATGTCTGATTAGTGTGCAGCCAATCAGGTTTCACTGTAGGAGCACATTCTTGAGTACTTTTTTCATTTTCTTATTTTCATTTTTTTTATAGGATATTGTAAAATGTTCCATTTGCAATCATATTATTTATTATTGATGCTAGCAATGTCCCCCATCCATGGTCAGCTTCCCTGTCTGTCATCCATAAAAATAGCACTTTGGCCTTGTCGGGTGTAAAAAAAAAAAAAAATTAATTAAACCAAAAATAAGTGATGGTGATGTTCTTTTGGGGGACTTTCTTTTAAGCTGTATTTTACCTTGTAATGTTGTGTAGTCTTCCGTTTTTTTGGGGGGGGCATGGGGGATGATTTCTTTTGAGTCAGAGGCCCAGATATTCAAAGGGGTTACACCTGGCGCAACTTTGTTGCACCAGTGCAATGCCGCATTGTGCCCCAGTGGGATATTGAAAAGGCTGCCTGACACAGCACAAATCCGGTGCACCGGGGTGCAATGATAATGTATGTGGTGCAGATGCAGGAGGTGTGCCCATGCATATGTGGCACATCCCGATATTCAGCCCAGGATGTGCAGCACATATGCCAGCACACCCCTGCACTGCCCCGCATAGGGGAGGCTCAAAGTTGAGCCCATGCAGAGTAGGAACTAATCCCGGCCACCCACAGGTGGGCTGCTGTATTATGGGGTGCAACACAGCAGCCCAGCCATGGGTGGCCACCCACCCAACCAGAACACTGTCCGCAAGTACTCACAACCCTGGTGGTCTAGTGGACCCCGCCCATAGCTGCAATCATGTGGTATATGTTTATAAAGATATCCCTGGTAGTCTAGTGGCCTTCCCAGTCCCTGATTCCCTGATAAGTATGAAACATGACCATCCCTGGTGGTCTAGTGGTCTCCCCTCCCACTCGAGTCCCCGATTCCCAATAAATGTCAATATAACATCCCTGATGGTCTAGTGGAACCCCCGCCCATCACAGCGATTGTGGTTAAATCCCATGATAAATTGCCCTGGTGATGCAGTGATACACCCCCACCCCACCCACACACACAGAACTCCTTGTCTACCCTGCTCCCCCATCATCGATGGGCAGCTGGGTATCTCCCACTTGCACACCACACAGTCAGCTTCGCTGAATGACAGGTTGGGCTAGAAAGTCCATTGTCCTCATTGTGGACCAAAGGGCTTGCAGGGCACTGTGCTAGATAGCTACAAATAGGTGAATGGAGTCATTCACAGATTTTGAATCAAAGTAGTGCTAGTGGCGTTCCTGCGCTCATTGGTCCACACTGGGGACCAATGGGCTTACAGCCCATACTGTTCATGTCATTTACGGGCAGCCGCCAGTGTGCAGGGTAAGATGCAGCCACGATGATGGGTGGGAGTGGGGGTGGGCAAGGGGTTCTGGTGTGTGTGGGTGGTGGAGGGGTGCCACTGGATCACCAGAGCAATTCATCACGGGATTTAACCACGATCGTGGTGATGGACGGGGGTCCACTAGACCACCAGGGTCATCATACTGACATTTATCGGGAATCGGGACTCAGGTGGGAGGGGGGACCACTAGACCACCAGGGATGATCATGTTTCATACTTAATGGGGATTCAGGGACTGGGGGGCCACTAGACTACCAGGGATATCTTTATAAACATACACCGCGTGATCACGGCTACGTGGCAGAGGATGCCCCGGGATCCCCACAGCACATGTCATGCTGTGCAGAGTGCCAGGTGCAAGTCGCCGGCCTGCCCTGTGCAAGGCATGCAAATGGGGCCATAATGACATGTAAATGGCCCCATTTGCACCATGCATATATTATGGCCTCATTTGCATGCCCACTGATGAATATTGTAGGTGATGAGCCTAGCACAACTGCACTTGTGCTGGTGCATCCCCATGCTCCTTATCTGTGGCTTGCACCAGTGCAGTGCCACTGCACCATGCGCAATTTGTGTGTTGACCCTCCCATATTCAATGGTGCTGCACCATGGTGCAGAACCATTGAATATCACCTGGCCTGGCCTCGGCGCAATCACAGTTGCACTGCGCCAAGGCTTGCGCCACTGCCTGGCACATCTGAACATCCTGGCCAGAGTTTTAAGAACATAGAGGAGAACAGCACTCAATATGGTAACACACATGTTTTCCTTTCTCTGGGCCCAATTCTCAAAGGGGCCTCCATCTGGCGCAAGGTGCGTCAAACAGCAACTTGCACCAATGCCCTGTGTGCCAGAAACCCTGCACCCAATTCTCATATGGGAGGGGTGCTGGTGCTGCATGGACAGGGATTGCTGCAAGCCCCTTAGCGTGTTGTGGACCCAGTTGCCCCATGCCGGTATGGACATGCCCCAAACCTATGTGACCCATACTGCATGGGAGGCACACATCACATGGGACAGAGTGCTGCACATGCAGTCCAGTTGGGGCCGTGAAGGTGTGTGGAGGGCAACCCTGATCCCTGGCTCTGCACGACTCTGGGGGGTGATGGGGGCACTACAGGCAGGTGGTGGGGGTTGGAGGGCACTGGACCACTGATGGGGGAGTGCACTGTATGCTACTAATGGCATCATCATGGGGCTGGTGGGGGTTCACACCATGATTGCTGTTGTGGGGCACATCGGGAGTGGGGCATGGTGCCTGCACCACTATGCACCAGCGCTGCACACAGGGCAGCAGTTTCTAAGTCCCTTATGCCAGCCCAGGCAGGTCTACAGGACTTAGTTTCTGCTTCTCTAGGCGCTGTTTGTGAATCGCTCATCTGGGCTGTGTCTGCTTGCATCCAGTGCAGGGCACCCTTGCACCTTGTTACAGCCAGTTACTGGGAGCAAGGGTGGTGCAGGACCTGTTCAGGGCACGAGGCCACAGCCCTTTGTGAATTGCATGGAGGCTGCCTGGATGCAAGGCACACCTTGCACCATTTCTGTTTGGTGCAAGCACCTTGTGTCAGATGCTGGGCTTTGAGAACCGGGCCCCTGTCTCACTCTCTCTCAAAAAAAAATACATTAAGGGAGTATATATATATATATATATATATATATATATATATTAGTAGAGGCAAAACTCATTTAATGCATTAGTTAGGGTTGTTCCAATGTGATAAAAGTGAGAAATTCAGTGTTAGGGTTGAAAACCCTTTGGACCCCCCCACCCCCGCTAGAGCATTGGGGTGCGTATTGGGTCCATCAAGCCCTAACTCTCACCCCATGACATGTGTAAAGCAGCAGAAGCATAGGAGAATGGGGTGAGAGTTAGGACCCACGATCCCAATGCACACCCCAGTGCCGGCTGGGGGAGAGGGTGGGGGTCCAAGGAGGGTTTCAACCCTAACACCAAATTTCCTCACTTTTGTCGCTGTGGAACAACCCTAACTAATGCATTAAATGGATTTTTTTGCCTCTAATTTCCCTTCTTTTTGAGAATGATAGCGAGAAATAGTGAATGTAATGCAGCGGCGGCGGAAGCGCCACATGATGTCTTGTGGCATAGTAACAGGAACATCAACACAAACAGAAGTGCTAACAGTGGCGCACATAGTAACAGAAGCACGAATGAGAACAGAAAGGGTAACACACATGGTGGCGTAGACGGGAACAGTCTGCACGTGATGTGTTGTCACATAGTAACATGGTGCTTGCAAACAGAAATGTCAATGGGCATGGTGACGCAAAGTGAAACAGAAAGAGAAACAGTACTGTAGACCAAAATGGCAAAAAAATAACAGAAACGCAAGCGCAAATGAAAACGCAATGGATAACGCACATGGTGGCGCAGAAGTCAATGGTAAGTGAAACAGGTACGGAACCACAAGCGGAAAGGGCAACAGTAACAGTAATGTAAGCACACAGGCTGGTTTTCCCCAAAACCTGCATAGAGAAAGACAGTGAGTACAAATAATGTATGCATAATAATGGGTCTCGGAGCAGAAAATGAGGAGTTGGAATACTGAATAGCTTATATCTCAGGAACCGTATGACGTAGAAAAAAAATTTAAAAGTCATATGATTTATGGCTTTCCTGGCTAGTTTTATGCTTAGCCTAATGGGGGCTAAGCATTTTTTTGATGAAAAGTCCGTATCTCGCACCTGTTCCGAGATATGGGCCCTGAAAGGTGCGGCGAACGCCGTAATGTTATCCTATGGGAAAAAAAGAGAAATTCGGAGTGCCATAACTTTGGTTCCATGTAATATTTTTTCACCAAACCCCTAAAAGGCACATCTGTCAGATGTTGGCTGTCTTCCCTCCAAATTTCAGCCCAAAAGACCAAGCCGTTATATTGCAGCAGGGCGCCAAAGGATTGCTGCAATGTGTCGATGCTGTAATGTTATCCTATGGGAAAAGTGTCAAATTGGAGTGCCGTGAATTTGCCGCCGCGGTAATATTTTGTCAACACAACACTGAAAGGCACATCTGTGAGATGTCGGCTGCATTCCTTCCAAATTTCAGGCCAGTAGCCAAACTGTTCTTTTGCAGCAGGGGTGCCAAAGAATTGCTGTCATTTTCCACAGCCCTGTGAAAAGTATTGTCGCACTTCAGAAAGCTTTCACAAAATTTGCAACACTTTCGTGAGTGTGACACTACTTTGCGAAAGTACTTTTTCCAGAAATTTGAAAAACATATTTCTGGGGTGTTTTACCCCAAAATAAAGACATGGCTAGCATCCTCAGGGCCTGACTGAATACAAAAAGAATAAAGTTGCTAAAGGGTCCCAATTTTAAATGCCAAGCATTTTTCTGATCACTAACTGAAAACAAAATGGCATATTTGTGACAGTAAAAAGTGCATTTGTGACACTGTCGAACTTTTTAACTTTTCCCATTGACTTATAATGGAAATTGTTTTTTGAATAATCTTGAACCGCTTAATATTTTTTTCAGACCGGGCCACGCAAACCGCAGGACCTGTAGGCGCTTAATCGTAGAATTCAGAAAACATAAACGCATGCGCAGTATCACGCTATCAACTCCAGCCGCGGACCGGGTAAAGCAAAACTGGCAGATCCTAAGGTGTGTGGGTCTTGATCGTAGTATTCAAATTTCGAGGCAAATCAGTCAAACATTTGCAAGGTTATTAAGGTGCAAAATTTTGGGTTTAACATGTAATGACTCCCCTCAACCTAACTATGGTAGCACTACCATGCTACCATAATATATATATATTTATATATATATATATATATATATATATATATGTATCTTGTCCAAATGACTGAATAAATATTTAATAAGCCTCCCTCTACAAAAAATACAACAACAAAAAAATCCCTTTGATCTCTCTTCAAAGTCACCCACATCTGAATTAATTGGTGTGAGACTGACAGTAACTGATCACACAAGTACAGAAGTGAGGGATTTAAATTATAGTTTGAAGATTTTTTTTACCAAAGCAATTGTTGCTCTCACCTCTCAGCCAAATTAATTTTGGTAAAATAAATAGAAAAACAATACTACTTTATTAATGAGAACTTGGCCTCTCAATTTTCAAAGTGCTGCTCATGAGGCCACCATAATATTAGTCAGCATTATAAAATATGTAAAACAGAATTTGTCAGCAGAAAATGACTGGCTGGCCCATCCAGCCTGCCCTATTTTTCCATTACTATTTTGACATCTCGGACCCTATTTCTTTTCTAATGTTTCTCCCATCCCCCTTTCCTCTACTTATTATACAGTACCTGTGTTCTTATCCCATGCATGCATGATTTCCTCTACTGTTTTTACCCCACCACATCTTTTGGCATACTGTTCCAGACATCTGGTACTCTTTCAGTAAGATTTCCTCTCACCCTTTGATGTGTATTTTTATCTAAAAAGAAGGCCTCTTGCTGTTCAGCCCCCCACCCCATCTCTGACTCAGAAGACACCACCCCAGCACCGCATACTCCCCAATACACCCCCACACACATTAGGTCAAGGAACTCCATAGTAATAAGGGATAAGGGGGTAATAGAACAGGAATTATAGAAAACACTGTATGAAGTGGTCAACAAGTAACCAGTAATATTTTTTTTCTTTTTTTCTTCAAGCACCTTGTTCCATCCGGTGACCTTCCGATGCTGATCCACGCCTTTATGACCTCATGCCTTGATTACTGCAACTCCTTTACTTAGGGCTACCAGGGGTTGATATCAGCCACTTAGCTAGTGCAGAATGCTGGAGCCTGGCTGTTGCGGGACTTTCAGTCATGTCACATCACGCCGGGTGCTGCACAAACTGTCATGGCTGCCATTCAGTGGCGGATCACCTTTAGAGTCGGATTACTGACATACAAAGCCCTACATGGACTTGGTCTGGACCACCTGAAAGAGCTTCTGATTCCCTACTGCCCCAAGTGACAACTCTGCTTGGCTGATGAGGGGTTGCTAGAGATTCCAAGGCTATCATTAAAATCTTCAGGGGCCCGTGCATTTATGTATGTGGCCACAGCCCTTTGGAATTCTCTACCTCATCAGCTGTGGGAGTGCACGACCCTGGTGGGTTTTAAACAAGCACTTAAAACATATTTATGGGGCCAAGCACTCACTAGTTAAGTATATTTAATAACAGATTTTATTGATTGTCTTTTGTACTGTTGTTTTATGCTATTTTATGCTATTTAGAGACAGTTCATTTTTCTTTTCTCTTTCATTATATTTGTGCACCTTATTCTGTTTTCGGTTTTCAGTAACAGTGATTTTGTGCTGTGCTGCACTGTGGGAGTGAACCAGTGCCGTGCTGTACTATATTGAAGAGTGAGCTGTGCTGTGGAGTGAGCCGGTGCCTGATTATTTGTTGCACGGCTTACTCCCCGAAGAACGAGGAGACGTGAGGAGGACTTCTGGAGTCACCGAGGAGCAGGATTGATTGCCGTGTGGACTGCTCTCCCCGTGCCACTACAGCATTCACAAGATTGTTCGGATGCTGTAAATGTGTGTCTGGGGATTCTGAGTCCGTGGGTTGGTTGGTGTTGCCTGGGGCTGTCTGACGGGAGTAACCCCGAGGATTTGGATGTAAGGATTGTTCCCTTTGGATATATCTGTCAGAATTGTTGGAATTGGATTATTCTTGCTTCTGCTCTTGAAACTTTTGAACTATTTCTGAAATTTGGGAACTTTTGGACTATCGTCGGCCGAACCTTTGGAAATGGATTTAGGGGATTAGTGGCTCAATTCACTGCAAGTAATTAGGCCTGAACTGGCGGAAGCCTGCGGACTGGTCTGCAGCAGCTTCGGGGCCGGTACCTTTACCAGCTGGGTAGCTGGTGGTTTTTCTGCTTTGACCCTTATTTCTCCCAGGGGACCGATTAGTTTGGGTTCCATTGGGGGTCTGAGAGTAGTTGGCATTGTTCAGGCTCAGACCTTGGGCCAGATTTTTGGGGCTCTTTCTGCAGTGGAACTGATCTAACCCTGAAGAGTTGTTTTGGTCCTCCTCCTGTTCTAGCTCCTGTTCCTGTTCCTGTTACTGGTTTGACTTTTAATATTTATTTTAAGACATTTATTATTTATTTCTGCAAGTTCAAAACTCATTCTTTCCTTTGGCAGTGAGAGTCCCAATATACCTCATACTCAAGGGCCCTGATAGTGGGAGTATCAGTGGTCTAGGGTTAAACTGTGGTATTATTAAAGGATTTTTGCACTATTACTGTAGTAAAAACTGTCATATAGGTCTGGACTTAACTACGTTATTATTCAGGACTTCTATCATTATTGTTGGAAAGACTATTGCCCAGGGATTCTCCCTGAAGACTTCTTTAAATATCCTGCACAGTAGTGAGAGGACTATCAGGATATATACCAGCTGTTTTTTTTGTTTTTTTTAGTGCTTTCCTCCTCTGAGCAGTGAGAGTGTTCGGGGGTTGGGGGAGTGCTGTTTTATTGTTATGTAATGTAGTATCTGTATTTTGTGGTTTTTAGAAGTTTGGGGTATATTGCAACTTGTTTTGGATAATTTTGGAGCTTGATCTGACTTTCAGAAATAATTTTTATCCATTATAGTTTTATTTTGGGATTTAAGTGTTTATATAGTTTGGGGTGGGTGGGGTATTTTATTAGTAATCCTACTTGGTTGGGTATTGTTTTAATTTTATTACTGTAATTTTGAGGGTTTTTTAGGCTGGGCACCTGATTATTGTGAATTAGATATTGTTTCTGATTGTGAAATGTGTAAGTCCCCCCCATTGTCTGCTATTCGTCCTCCACCCTCTGCGCCCTCCGCCCCTTCCCCCCCATCTCTGTTGTGGTCAACTTACCAGTGCTGCTGTGTACTAGGTATTGCTCATAGGAAGCGGTGTGGGGGTGGGGTGTGTGGATATTGGAGGATGAATGAGCGCACCTCTCACATTCGGGTGGTTAGACCTAGAAGACGCCCTGGGGCAAAATGGAGTCTGGAACGGGGTGCTCCCTGTCTAGTCCCCATACCCAAGGGCACTGCCTTTTGTGGCAGGCAAGTAGCTGGGGCAGCCCTTGAGGCCCATCCAACTCAAATGGTGTTATGCAATGCCAGATCTGTTAAAAATAAGACTGCAATCATTGCAGATCTTGTTGGAACAACCGATCTGGCTTGCATCACCAAGACCTGGCTGGATGAAAATGCTGGCCCCATTTTGGATGCTGCAATTCCAGCCGGTAACTGCATACACTGCCCAGATTGGATCGTGTGGGGGAGAAGGGTCTGTTTCAAGACCGAGTTGGGACTCACGAGTGTACTAGCTGAGGAAGCTGAATCATTTGAGTGTACCATGGTGGCTGGTGTGGGTTGCAGGATAGCTCTCATCTACCGTCCACCCAGAGATGAGATGCAATTCCTGCAGGAAGTAGCAGATTTCATCACCGACATGACATTGGAGTCACCCAGATTGATAGTACTGGGTGACTTCAGTGCCTGGGTCGATGACAAACTCTCGCAGTTTGGACAACACTTCCTCCAGCTTATGACATCTCTGGGCCTTACACAGGTTGTTACCTCTGCCACCCATAAACATGGTCACTCTCTCGATTTGGTTTTCCTCCTGGGGATCGAGGCCTCCAACTTGGAGGTGGAACCGGTTGGTTGGTCCGATCACTACACTGTGAGGTTCAATTTCTGTGCCCCCCTTCGAAGGTCTGTCCCTATGGAGATGGTCAGTTACAGCCATTTATGGGAAGTGAGCCTTGAAGGCCTAGCGGTGGTGACTGATCTCTCAGTGTTTCCTGCAGCCAGCTCAAGTCCAGAGACTTTAGTGGTGACCTATAATAGGGCCATTTCTGTAGCTCTGGACTTGATTGCTCCATCCGTGTTCGTCCTCTCCCCCTTCGCCCTCGGGCTCTGTGGCTTGATGGGTCCCTGAGGGAGTTGCGGCAAATAGGACGTAGGTTAGAGTGGCATTGGTGGAAATCCACCCTGGAGGCCAACCACCTTAGATTGGTTGTGCATTATCAGATCTACCAATCAGCAATCTCCCGTAAGAAGGCAGAATTCCTGTCCAGGGAGATCACTGCCGCTCAGAGCAGACCAGCTCAACTCTTCCGAACTGTTGACAGGCTGTGCAACCCAGCCTGTCTGCAGCTCCAAAGACCTTTTTTGCAAGTAGAGTGCAATGAACTTGCTCGGTTCTTTGCGGATAAGGTGGCCGACATCAGGTCAGAAATTCTTTCGATCCGCTCTATGGGGGTTACTGATGATTGGTGCTTGGTTGCCTCACAGACTTCCTGGAGTTCATTTGCCTTGCCCGAACTTGTGGATGTCATGCGGTTTGTCCAGGGTATGCGCCCCACATGCTGTAGTTTGGATCCGGGCCCAACTTCCTTGATTATGGGTTGTTGGGATTTGATCGGCCTGGTCCTGGTGCAGATAGTCTGGTGCTCCTTGGAATCTGGTGAATTTCCAAACTCCCTGAAGGAGGCAGTGGTAACTCCTTAAAGAAGGCTTCTTTGGACCTGGGTCTTTCTGCTAACTACAGACCAGTCTCAGACCTTCCCTTTATAGGGAAGATGATTGAGAAAGTAGTTGCGAAACAGCTGGATGACCACCTGACCATCCATAACATCTACGAACCTCTCCAGTCCAGTTTTTGGAAGAGGTACAGTACTGAGACGGTGCTGGTTCGGGTGCTCAATGATCTCCTGATAGTGAGAGATCAGAGAAACCATTCTATCTTGGTGCTCCTTGATCTCTCCTCAGCCTTTGACACTGTAGACCATGGGGTGCTGCTTGATGTCTGGGTCCATCTGTGGACTGACAGATACAGTCCTCAGGTGGTTTACATCTTTCCTCACTGGCAGGAGTCAGAGAGTGGTGTCTGGGATGTTTTTCCTGGACCCATTCTTCCTGCCTTGTAGGGTCCCTCATGGTTCAGTGCTGTCCCCCATGTTGTTTGCAGTGTATATGCTGCCCCTCGGAGACTTGTAAGATGGTATGGGCTGAGGTTTCACTGTTATGCTGATGATACCCAGCTGTACCTGTCTTTTGCCCCTGACCAGGATAGAGCTGTCTCTGTACTTAATTCCTGCCTTGTTGAAATCCAGGACTGGATGTATTCGAGCTGGCTAAAGTTGAACTCCGGAAAGACAGAGGTGATGGTAGTGGACCGGGTCACCGGATAGAGGGGTTGCGGGCCATCCAGCCCTCTGGAATTTTTCTTGGGGGCTCTCAGATCCTAACCTTTGAATGGGTGCGAGACCTGGGGGTAATTCTTGATGATGGGCTGACTTTATGAGCTCAGGTGTCGGCCATCATCAAGACTTCCTTTTATCATCTTAGGAATATCTCTAGGATTAAGCATCTAATTCCATCCAGGGACCTGCCTTCTTTGGTCCATGCCTTTGTGACCTCTCACTTAGATTATTGTAATTCCCTGTACTTAGGGCTGTCTGGGGTTGATATCTGCCGCCTGCAGCTCGTACAGAACGCGGCAGCACGATTATTGATGAGAATTTCTCGATCTTCCCATATTACACCTGTGCTGTGCAATCTGCACTGGCTGCCGATTAGGTGGTGGTCACCTTTAAAGTTGGTTTACTGACTTATAAAACCCCTACTTGGACTGGACCCTGACTACTTGAAAGAGCTCCTTGTGAATTACCGCCCGGTGTGACAGTTGCGTTCTGCTGAAGAGGGGTTACTAGAGATTCTGAGGGTGTCTTTGAAATCTTCTGGGGCCCATGTGTTTATGTACACAGCTCCAACCCTCTGGAATTCTCTACCCCATCAGCTTTGGGAGTGCACGACTGTGGGGGGGGGTTTAAACAGGTGCTGAAAACCTATTTATGGTGCCATGCCTTCGGTGGCATCGACTAAATTTTGATCCTCTGACTATTTTACTCTGTTCATAGTTTTATCATTTTTTATCTTTCTGTAAAGCACCTTGATTGCTGAAAGGCTCTTGTGAGAAATAAAATATATTATTATTATTGTTTTTAGACATCTTTTGTAATGCATGTTGGCAATTTGAATGGCGCTAAATCAAATAAAGATTATTATTATTACTATTCATTTGTTTCTCCCCCTCCTGACCAGCTGCCTTCCACTGGCCTCCACAGCCTCTTCACCCCGGCATGTACTGGACTTACCTCTCGGCTCTTTCTTGGAGGTGCCAGCTGGCCAGGTGTGGTACCTGGAGGGCTGGCATCATCCTGCCGGTCAGGATTTTCTGCAGTTTCGGCCCAACCCTTGAGTGCGGTGTGGCGGCATTCCATGATGCCAATGGCCGAGCTGTGCATGTTTCTTTGCATGGCATGCCAGGCATCTGCTCCACATCTGCTCCCTCAGGCTATGGGTCTGCTGTGCCAGCCTTCAGCTGTCTCTAGGGGCCAGGCAAGCAGAAGACACTAATCCCACCCTCCCAGGAGAGAGAGGCGTCCTCGGACGCTTGATCCCTCTCCCTCCCCGGCCCGACTCCCTGCAACCCCACTAACACCGCAGAACACCAGTTGCCAGCATGGCAGGAGTATGGCATGGATGCCTTAACCCTCCATGCCACTGGGCTGGCCCAACCAGCAATATTGATCCTTTCCAGTTTTAACCTAATGCCTGAAAAAACATGTCGATTGATGTTTTTGCAGACATTCACATTCGCACACTTTTGCAGCCTGCACTTTAAATGTTGCAACTCCTGCAAAAAGTGCCTTTCTCATTTTTTAGCTTTCTACACAAAATAACTGAACTGAGATTCCATATCTCTTTTTCAGCAGGGTCCTGCTGTCATATACTTTGCATCTTTTAATTCACCTCCATCTGCTTGATCTGTTTCACAGCCATACACAATGTCAGTTGTGTGTGTGTGTGTGTGTTGTGTGTGTGTGTTTTGGGGGGCTGACTTACTTTGCATTTGCTTTAAGCAATACTCTGCTTTTGTTTTCTGCTTTGTCTTGTGTAGAAAAGCAGGATCCCACTAAAAAGGAGATACAGAATCTCAGCTGAGTTATCCTTTGTAAACATATTGCAACTGCTGCTGGAAATCCTAATAAAAAGGGACAGGGGAGGAAGTACAATGTCTCGGGTCCTTCCTTCTACATTCTGTATCTGGGAACATCCACAAAAAGAGTTTACTGTACTATACTATATAATATATCATATTTCTGGAACTGTAATAATGTAGTTACTGTATGTGCTGCTCACAGTTTATCTGAGTTATAAGGAACCAAACATAACTTTACAGCACTGTTTATACAATGATTTAAAGTTGTGGATATACCTTTGTATCTGATTTCCAGATTAATACATAACGTAGATAAGATAAAAGGAAGGAACATTTTGTCTGGCATTCTTGGACATTAGTTTAGCCTTTGACAACATAAACAGAGGGTTACTTTAGGAGATTTTAGCAACAAGAGGCACTGAAAAATTACTTTTTTTAATTTTAAAGTTACACAGTGGAGTGATAAGCAAGGTCAGGGTATGCAGAAATAGTGATACTGTATCACTAAACCAATACAAAAAATACAATACGGATACAAAATAATACAAGACTTGAAAGTATTTATGGCTCCTCCTTTTTTTCTTAGGTATTTATAAATCAGGAAATCAAATACAAATATATGCCCACAACCTTAAATCATGGTCTAAGTAGTGCTGCAAATGTATTCATGGCACCTTATAAACCAAATGAACTGAGAGCAACATGTACAGTAATTACATTATTAAAAGTCCAGAAACTTGATATATAGCAACAACTTTTCAAGGCTGTTCCCAGATAAGTAATTTAGCCCAGATACAGAACCTACAACAAAGGACCCTAGAAATTATACTGACTGAGCCCTTCTTATTTGGATTTCAAATGACAGTTGCAATATATTTACATAGGATAGCTTAACTGAGATGTATCTCATTTGCAGTGGGGTCCTGTTTTTATACACTTTTCATCTTGGTGGACTGAAGCAATGAGAGATTCAATCACTTGATCAAGATCAGACAGCGTAAGTGGCTGTGGTGGGGTTAGAACTGGATCTCATGATGTTCCAGATAGCGTCACTTAGCAATGCTGCCTCAAATTATTCAGAACCGTATTCATTCCTGTTACTAGAGAATGTTGTATGTAATGTGTTGTCAGCCTTGCATTACTACAATGTTATCCTTCATTCCTGTATTGTGGCTATACAGTATCATACACAAAAGTTAACCTGGCAAAACAATGAAGCACCTTTCTTCCTGTCCTTTTGCAAAAAGACTATGCCTAAATTAAGCATAGATTTGCCTAATGAATATGCATTGTGTTTTGGCTTGTGTTGACATACATTAACGAAGCATAATAATATTCAATGTTAAACTTTACGAGTATAACTTTAGGTTACCAAGATAATTAATTTTTTTACTGTGCCCCTTATTCAGTCCATTATGTGAAAGACGACTGCACTGTTCCAAATCCCTGCTTGGGCAATACAAAAAGAAACAATGTGTGAAAATTATTGTAACATTAGTCTTTTGTAAAATTGGTTCACATGATCAAAGTACTCAAAGTTATTTTGTGTCTTTATTAAAGGTAATAATGTTTAAAGATAACCATGTTGTAAAAATAATACATAGTTGCTTTTGATTACTCAAGCTAGTATTTCAAACAGTGCTAGTCTCTTAATCAATCAATCAATCAAAATCTTTATTTTGCCAGGCGGAACATCATTGAGACAAGCTCATTTACAAGATGGACCTGGGGCAAAACAATTGCCAACAGGGTTAAGACATAACAGGTTGAGTGAACATACATAATAATTACATAGTAACAATAACAACATAATAACATATAATCATCACATGTAACAAGATACTTCTACCAGAACATACCAATAGGTTCAACGAGAGGTAGTGCCATTTAAATACAACTGCATAGATACAGATATATGGATGTAAGGTAATGAGCTAAAGTTTATACAGTAAACATCACTGGAGGAGTCATAGTGAGCAGGAATGGCAGTTCCTCTAGCGTTAAAGTGAGAAGAAGATTGAGATGTAAGATAATGCGCTGGAAAAGGGGCACACCAAACATATCATTAATTATCTTATTGTATTAGTTTATACTTGTAAAACAACACTGCATGAAAAGGAGTGAGAGGTGATTGGAGAGGGGTTGATTTCCAGAGTCTGTAAATACTTTTTTTAATTTAAACACTGGAAGGAATGGCCAGCCTCTTAACACGTTATATTAATTTGAGCATCTCAGTGCCTCTGTAAACAGAAGGGCCAACTTTCACATATTGGCCCAGATATTCAAAAGGGTTGCGCATGGCACAACAGTGCTTACTGATCTCAACCGATACTGTCTTCCCGGCATGATATTCAAAAGGAAAAGTGCTTGGCACAAATCCCATCGCTACCAGACATCAGTAATGTATGCAGGGTGGTGGGGGGCGTGCCCATGCATACCCTGCACAGCCCGATATTCAGCCCAGGATGTGAAGAGCCATGCATGCGCAACCCTTACCTGCACCAGCACAAAGTTGATCCAAAAAAAAAAGAACAACTGATGGCCACCCACAGGTGAGCTGCCACATTGCAGGGAACAACATGGCAGCTGCCACCTGTGGGTGGCCACCTGAGTTCCAGGCTGCACCTGGAGGTGCCCTCCCATACCTTATTGCAGGCATTTGTAATAAAAAAAATGAATTCCCCAATATCCCTGGTGGTCCAGTGGACCGCTGCCTGCCAGATCGCAGGCATTTGTAAAACAAAGACATAAATGTCTAATATCCCTGGTGGTCCAGTGGACCACTGCCTGCCTGATCGTGGGCATTTGTAAAACAAAGACATAAATGTGTAATATCCCTGGTGGTCCAGTGGACCGCTATCTCGTTTATTGTGGGCATTTGTAAAATAAAGAAATATGTCTCTATTCTTCAGTGGTCTAGTGGATTGTAGTCTTCTGTTTGATCGTAGGTATTTGAAAACAAAATATTTTTCTTTCAGTCTTCTGGTGGTCCAGTGATCACTATTCTGCTCGATCGTGGGTATTTTAAATAAAAACATGTTCAATATTCTTGGGTTCAGTTTCCATTTTACTACTGGAGTTTCACCGCTCGGCTTCCTCCTGGAAAGTTGCTGGCGGGTGGCAGTATTCTCACCACTCTGCTACCTCGCCACTCGCTGATCGATACTCATGTCGGTCAGATTGCCGAGCGATTTCACAGCGTGAGTTAATGGTGTGCAGCCTTATATCGCATTAGCACCCAGATATGTGAATGATCCCATTCACATATCTGGATTTGTAGTATGGTATGGGCTGCTCACCCATTGGCTCACGCTGTGGACCAGTGAGTGTACAGCCCTATCGACGGTGTCAGTCAGTGGGTGGCAGTGACGGCAGGCAGGTGGGTGCTGCTACCCGCTGGCTGACCGGGGAGGAGCGGGTGGTGGGGCTCAGTGGGTGGGTGGGAGGAGGTACTACTAGAGCACCAGAGATCTTGGACATGTTTTTTTTTATTTACAAATGCCCGCGATCGGGCAGATAGCGGTCCACTGGACCGCCAGGGATATAGGACATATTTCTTTGTTTTACAAATGCCCATGATCAGGCAGATACCGGTCCACTGGACCACCAGGGATATTAGACATTTATGTCTTTATTTTACAAATGCCCATGATTGGGCAGGCAGTGGTGGTCCACTGGACCACCAGGGATATTGGACTTATTTACTTTTTATACAGATGCCCGCATTAGCAAGACAGTGGTCCACTGGACCACCAGGGATATTGGACATATTCTTCTATTTATAAAATGCCCACGATTGGACTGTGGAGTACTTGCCGCTGCAGGGGCGCGGTCCCTGATGGCTGCTGCCTGGCAGGACAGCAGGTGCAAGTCATCGGGGATCAGTGCATCTGCATGCAAATGGGGCCATAATGACATGCAAATGTGCACCTTGCATACATTATGGCCCCATTTGCATGTTAACTTTTGAATATCGCGGTTGCTGTGCATGGCAATGGAACTTGCAC
This sequence comes from Neoceratodus forsteri, assembly GCA_016271365.2. Taxonomy (NCBI): domain Eukaryota; kingdom Metazoa; phylum Chordata; order Ceratodontiformes; family Ceratodontidae; genus Neoceratodus; species Neoceratodus forsteri. The sequence continues at coordinate 112,274,398 of JADMNL010000035.1, read as the reverse complement.
TAGCACATCTCCATGCTCCACTCTGGCCACTTGAGCTGGCGCAGTGCCACTGCACCATGCACACTGCAGGTGGCCAGGGTGCGATATTCAACACTGCTGAGCCATGGCACAGCTCCGTTGAATATGGCCCAGTCCACACCCCTGCGCAGACAAGTTGAGCTGCGCCCAAGCTTGTGCCACACCCTGGCACTGTTTGAATATCTGGGCCATTGTTTTTTTTCTTCATAATTTCATTTAGGCCAGAGGCAGTGTTCTGTCCAACAGTGTTTGAAGGGATTAGGGATACAGACACCACCCATCCCCCAACTCAATGAATACTTTCATTAGATCAGCCTGTCTGAAAAGGATTACAGGAAACAAGAATTCAACCCCACCCCCCCAGGTGGCCTGCCAGAGCCAAAAGTAAGAAAAACAGGTTCTCAGTTCTCTGCTTACCCTCACCCACTATCATTGATGCTTGGCAATATCCCAAGATGTTGGCAGGTGAAAGCATTCCCTTAAAGAAATACGCCGCAGCTCCTTGAGGCTAGTCCTCCTCCTCCTAATGCTGTCAGGCAACATGCACCCAAACCCTGGCCCATTCTGCTCTAAAACCATTAATCTGAGCAAGCCTTGGGTGCCCTCTCATTTATATCAATCATCATCTGCAGCCTCCTTCCTAAATGGATGCCCTACAGGCCTTCACCAGCCAGCACAGCCCTGACATCCTGACGGTTGTCGAAACCTGGCTCATGCCATCAGTACTGGACCATGAAATCAGCCTTCTTGGCTACAACATCTTTAGGCTGGATTGCCTCTCCAAAGAGGTGGGGCCATACCTCTCAAGTGTCCCTGATTTTGAGGGATGTCCCTGATTTTGCCTCAAAATTTTACTCTGTCCCTCCTAAAATTTGTGTTTTGGCTAAACAGTGGGGACTGTAAACACAAAACAATGTCAAACATTAAAGTTACAGACTTGTTTTCTTTAGAAAATGCATTTTGCACTAAGCCCCATATTCTACCAGCTTTCTGGGTAGATATCTCAAATTTTGAAGATGTGTCCTGATTTTGATTCTTTGTCCCTGATTTTTTAAGCCTTGTCCCTGATTTATGAGGCAGGAGGTTGAGAGGTATGGTGGGGGCTGCACTCTCTACCTAAAAGACTCCATACAGAGGGCACCACATCATTACCTCTACTCCAACCCACAACTGCTCAGATACTGCCAGTGAGAATCCTCCTCGGAGCCCAAAACAAAACCCTCACTGTTACCACCATCTACATCCCTCCCAAAGAACAGGGAGCTGGTCTAACAGCTATTCTTGACTTTGTAAAGTCACTCCCACTGGACACCGAATCCATCCTCTGGGTGACTTCAACACACCGACTGGCCTGCGGCCGATAAGACAGGTGCACACAGGGATACCATTCTGCGGCACCTCACACAAATGGTTGACTCACCAACCAGGAAAAATTACAGGACCGGCACCACACACTCTTGGACTGGATCCTTAACAGTCACCCATCGTGGATATCTAACACTAATGTCCTCCCTGACCTCTCTCAGCGACCACTCCCTGTTAGCTGCACCTGGTAAAATAAATTCATCAAACAACCACCAAAACTATCACCAGCAGGGTTCTACCCAGTGGTCACCTTCCTCGACTCAAATCCCACCTTCTCCATCAAGACTGGTCCTCTATCTTCAATGCAATCAACATAAATACTGCCCTTGACCACTTCATAAACATCTTCACTGTGGCCTATGACATGTATGCTCTTATTAAGAAATGCAAAGTCAAATCACTCCAGTAACCCTTGGCTCACAGGTGACCTCCTTAGGCTGCTAAAACAAAAGACCACCTATGGGAGCTGACCAGAAACTCTGGAAGGCAAAACGACATCCAAAACTACAAACATGCCCGCAATGACTGCACCAAAACCATTCGGCAAATGAAGTCTGCCTACTATAAGCATGCCCTCACAAACTCCTGGGGCAATGGTCAGGAATTCTGGAAGAACATAAAGGAACTCACTGGAGTCACCCAAACCCCATCAATACTCAAAATCAACGGAACAACAACCCTCAACCCAAAAACCATTATGCGGATACCTTTAACAAAGCTTTTACTGACCTCTAGCACTGTCCTACCCCAGGACTACTAAAGATGGTGAAGCCCTCTGTCAGCAATGAACACTACTCCACCAGCTCCCGGCTTCTACTTCAAAGCATCCAAGGCTCACAAGTACTCAAATATGTAACTAAAGCCCTTGGTAAATCAAAGATTCAGTAATGACTCATTCGATCCTCAAAATCCTGTCTCTCACATTTGATGAAGTGCTTAGTCCTCTGACTGATTTTCAACCTCTCCCTCAGCCTTAGCCAGTTCCCGGACAGATGAAATCTGCCACTGTCACCCAATCCATAAAGTGGTGACAGAACGCCACATGATAACTACAGACCTAGCTCCCTACTACCCCACTCTCCAAGGCACTAGAATGCATTGTCTCGGATCAGCTCACAGAATACCTGGATATGTACAACATCCTGTGCAAGCAACAACATGGGTTCTGCAAAGGTCAGCACCTCCACAGCCCTACTTGAATTCACAGCACAATCCACAATGCACTTGACTCAGTGAACTACTAGGCTCAATTTACATTGACTTAACTAAAGCCTTGACACCATCAATCATTGCCTCCTGCTTGTCCAGCTTCAGAACACTGGGCTGTCAACCAACTCCACTCACTGGTTTAAGAGCTACCTTGAAGAACGGTCCCAAACAGTAAGAATCGCTGATACACCCTCAGACCCTAGACCGGTCCACTCAGGAGTCCCCCAAGGCTACATTCTGGGACCCCTCCTCTTCAGCCTGTTCTTAGACTCACTACCGGACAGCTGCCCAGAACAAATAATTGTCTACGCCGACGATGTTGTGATCCTCACCTCGGACCCTGATCCAATCCAATTACAAAATAAACTTCGCAGGCCTTCTCCTCCATCAAATCCTGGTTTCTAAATCATAAACTGCTTCTCAATCAGAAAAAAAACAAGTTTATGGTCTTCTGCAGCCCATAACAAAACAAACAACTCCACCTCTCCATTGCAACCAAACAAGGAGCCATTCTAAGCGCCAAACACAATCGTTCAAGTACCTCAGCATCTTGATCCCCCACCTCTCATCGCTGTCCATATCAGCAATGTTGCAAAGTCTGCCAATGTGAGGTTAGGCATATTATTCCAGCACAGGAAACACCTAACCCCAGAAACACTGGCAGTGGCCGTCCAAAGCTCCATCATCAGCATCATAGCCTATGGTCTTATCATATATGGGTCTACAACTACCTCTGCTCTCAGACATATTGTAACTTCCCTGAACAAGGCCTGTCATCTCATCACTGGCTCACATCGCTGTACCCACACTTGTGACCTTTATTCCCAATCTGGATGGCTTCAACTGGACAAACGCATAAAATACCAAACCTGTATCACGGCCAAGAAAATTATAATGGATCTGGCCCCACCTGGTTTCTGTGCCTTCCTTAAGCTTAGACATAGGAATGTCACTACAAGGAGATCTAATTCCCATCTACTACATATTCCATGATGTCACACGATCCAAGGACAAAGATCATTCACCTATCGGGCATCCAACTGGCTCAACTCTCTTGGCAGTGACATAGCGACTGCTCCAACAGTTGGCCTCTTCAAGTCCAAGCTGCGCCTCTCACTGCTTGTATCCTGTGATTGTCCATCTTAACATTTCCCTGTTCCAGCTGCAGATGCCCCAGCACCCAGCACTTACAATCAGTCTTTGCACCCCTAACACCTTACCTGTCATATTCCCTCAAGAAGGCCCCTGGCTGCACTGTCTCCCACCATTGCCCACCTCCCCTTATCTCCACTCTGCCTCACCCCAACCACCTCCTGTACTCCCCACCCTGCAACTCCTTCCCCTTGATCTCCTACCATCACTTCCCCACCACCACCCCTTCCCTTGTCTTGCTCTAGCTCATCTTTGTACTGGTTATGTCTGTAAATCAGACTATATGTTTGTAACTGAAATGATGACTGTTGCATACGCTGACATGGAACCTTTGTAAAAGAGCCTCGGCTCAAAGGTATTGTAATCCTCGATTGAAATAAATAAATAATAACATAAGGAATCTGATGAAATCACAAGACTGAACTCAGTCTTTTGTGTGCTTGTAGAAATACAGACTGTCTTACCCTTTTTAAGAAGTTTGTATATAACTGCACTGTAACACAAACATGTAGCACCAATTTTCAGTCTGGTGAAAGGAAGGGAAACACATCAGCCTGCTAACATAATAACTGATGCAGCATTCTACAATATCTCCAAAATCATAACTGTTTCATGGTGTAATGTCTCAAGTCACCACTTCTTCAGGATGTTAATATGTATTGCTTTAAAATGCATATTAGAGTTTCTACTAATATTCTAAAATAAATATCAAAACCAAATGAAATTTCAGTCTCAGACATAAAACATCAATCAGATATCCTTACCAATTCTACATGACAAATTGAATGGCCCAGCTATTCAAAGGAGATGTGCCAACACAACTGAGTTCCTGTGGTGCATTCCCAGAAATGTGCCCCTGGGCCCATTCCAAAGGAAGGGATGAGCTGCACAGTTCAGATGCATGGGGAGTAAAGATAATGTATGTGGCACATCTGGAGGGGACATTCCCATGCATATCAGGCACATTGCAATATTCTGCTGAAATGTGCGAAAGATGTGCCACACAAAGTTAGGTGAAAAAATACATCTAACTGGTAGCCACCCACAGGTGGGCTGCTGTACTACAGCACAACACAGCCACCAGTCCCTTGGTGGCTAGCCCCCCAATCCCTGAATGTAGAATAAATTAAACAAACTGTGTTTCCCTGGTAGTCCAGTGGCCCCCCTTCCTTCCCCATACCCCAATTGTAGTGTACAGTACTGTACAGTGAAAGTCCCTGGTAGTCTAGTGGTTCCCCTCCCAGTCCTGAGCACCATTCACTGCAAAACTGGAATAAATCACAAACCCCCTCCCTGGTAGTCCAGTGGCACCCCACAGCCCACCCCGCTCCCCCATACCAGCAGTGGCTTATGGTCAGCAGGCATAAAAACCCACCTGCACACCTCCACAGCTGTCCGCTTACTGAGCTGTCACAGAATGACAACTTACAGTATGCACTACAATACCATTGGTCAGCACTGTTGACCAATGGACTTGCAGTATGTACTGTAAGCTTCCATTCACAAAGTTGTCTTACTGCTAAGAGCATCACCTGGTGCATTTAAACAGCTGATTATGGGGTTAATTAATTCTGAACTCTCAACACATACTTAACACATCATTGGCGCTTTGAAAGGTACCACTAGGTGTACCGCTCAGCTCGGTATGCCACTCGGTACACCGCTTCAGTATGCTGCAGGTACCAAGGTACACCGAGGTACCAAGCAACTTTTCTTCAACAACCACTGTATAACTAACATATTAAAAATAATTTTAGGGCTTTGATCAAGTACAGTAATCCTAGAGCAGTTCATTCAACAGAACACTCAACAGTTAAAAACAAATATAACAAGTGCTGCAAAATGCCCAGTACTTGGATTATTATAGCAGTAATGTTGTGCTTCTAAGCACTAGTATTTTATAAACACCAGCTGTTTAGCAATATTGACTGTGAACAAAATGTAAAAACCTAGATAGCAGCAAAATAAACTAAATAAACCACACTTGGCACCAAGCGCGGGTAAATAAAAGCACATTGGCCCCAGAAACTGAACGCTTAAACTTTAAACTTTCAGACCCTAAACTTCAGATTATAGCGTGGGTTTTAAATGTGTTTTAAAAGTAAAGAGTGGTGTGTAGGCCTTTAAGGTTTGCCATCCACAAAAAGTTCTGAAAAAGGTTTAAATGAGCGTGTGGCAGTATTTAGAACGTTCAAAGGAGCAGTAAAACAGTAAAATTAAAATATAATAAGATGCAAAGTCCAACATGCAGAACTCAAAGGATGTTTCAAATTCAGCGCACACTGGGACAGCCAAGTGGTTTACTGAAGCTGAAAGATGGCAATGAAATTAAAATTGCAGTGACATTTTGCATCGAAGATGGGAAGCAGAACACAGTATCAGTTACAGGTATTTGATTAGACCAGGGCTGTCCAACCTTTTTTTGTGTGGGAGCAACATTTGAAATTTAAGAACATGTGGAGAGCAACATCACCATGCGGCACATGACTTTCAACATGTGCATAACATATTAATGCCATTTTTAAACTTATACATGTATATTGTATAGTTTTAAAATACATAACGACATCATTAGTCGATAATACTTTTGTAATCAACTTTTATTAAATATTTTTTTAAAAACTGTGATTTTATAAATAAATTTATGAATAAATCTACATTGTAATTCTATCAATTCTAATGTGAGCCCTGGCACTGCATATTTGCAGCCAGCTTCATGCAGTTTGGTATGTAGTGTTTTTTTTTCCTTTGGGTGGTTAACTAGTATCTGTGAATCATAAAAGGTACTCTGTAGAAGTCATGCAAAGGGGGTATGCAATTACTTCCTCACCTCACACATGGGTATCAAGCACTATGTGACCCCCACCACCACAAAAAACATCTAATAAAGTCACCCTTCAGATGTTATAATTGCCCTATATAGCTATTTTTTGCACAACAAAACAGAACTCTTATTCAGTGGTCTTTAGTTTGAGATTTAATTCTCTGGTATCCTTGCAGTGGGGTATCAGCCGAGTGAGAGAAGAGACACATTTTGATACTAAAAACTAGGAACTGTGCCTGAGAGAATGTCTTGTACAAAGCATCAAACTAGCTCCTCAAGGTCAGAGCAACAGGCTGTGAGTACAGGAAGCGATAGTCAAAGTGGAAAGGGACTGCCATTGAAGGGGAGCAGAACTGTGAATCGAAAAAGGTAAATTGATTTTTGACTTCTATTTCTGGCAAACTTATGCAAGTCTACAGTGGTAGAAACTTATGCAAGTCTCACACAATGACACTGAACACTCAGTCTGAAGTCTTTAGTTTGGGAATGCCATTTTAAACAGAAATCATTACCACAATGAAAGAAAAAAAACTTGATTTCAGACACATCGTTCACGAGCAACACAGAATGACATGGCAAGCAACATGTTGCTCATCAGCCACGTACTGGATAGCCTAGATTAAACAAATAAGCTGGAGTCCATTTTATTCAATACCAGGCTGAAGGAAATCCCTTAGATAGTTGCACTTATGGCTTACTGCCTGGGTCCTCGACTGCAGTTGTCAGTCACCATTTGTAGATATGCTGAAAGCGTTCTGACACCCAACTGAGGTGGTGGCAGGGGTTGTTTTTCTCTGGCCTTGGACCAAACACCAAATTCCACCAGGCTCTACACTCTTTACTCTTTCTCTGTGGTACCGGATAAGCAGCCTTAATAAATTTCAAGCAGTGTCCTGACCTTCCAGTGTGGTCCATGGAATGCATTCCCCAGAGATCAGGGTTGGGTGGCATGAACTCTCTGCTAACAAAAATGTGCTATAGGGTAAAAAAAATTAAAGAGAGAGAGAGCAGACTCAGAGGTGGCACTGAGGGCTGAGGCACTGGACAACTTTACCTTGCACTATGCCAGTGACCCATGTTCGGGAATGAGCATGTGCTGCTGGGGGTTGGCAGGAGGAGAAGGATTGACATCCGAGGACTACTCTCTTCTCCAGGGATGAGGGACACTAACTTTTGGTGCATGATGGGCCCTAGTGGAGGCTGGGGCTGGCACTGAGGCTCAAGGAATGGGAAGATGTGGCAGGCGCTTGGAGGAGTGCATGAGGAGAGTGCATGCTCATTCCTTGCATGGCCACTGCATCTTGGGGGTAAAAGAAAATTGGACAAGAAAAGCAGGCAGTGGTGGGCAGAATGATTGGATCCCTGTAGGCACTGCCTCTGTGATGGGCAGTAACCCTCAGCACCGGATTGCATGTGTAACAGTGGGTTGGGGTTCCTGCCACCCTACCAGGGGAACAGCTGTGGTAAGCTAGAGAGATGCTGTGAGCAGAGGATGGGACTGGGGATCACAAGAGAACAGCAACAGAGCCAGGGGATAAATAAAAGTAGCTGCAAAAACAAAAGAGAGACAGAGAGAGGAGAGGAACTAGAAGCTCTTACACATCATGCATTCAGTTTTCTAGGTTTCTGAGCAGGAATGGCAATGATAGCATATCTTCCATTAAATTTTTTTTATGCCTGTAGAAACCTCTATGGACCAGCTCCTCCATGGCCCTCCTCAGCTCAAAGTCAGCAGCCTGTGATGTCAGCTATCCTTCCTGACACTCTCCTCCAACAACAACAACAACAAAACAAGTTTTCTAGACCAGGGTGCTTGAAAACTTAGAACTCAAGAGGAGAGAAGGACTTGCTGCACAGCCAACCCAAAGTCTGAATGCTGCCTGGAATGAATGGCCAGGGCAGAATATCTTGTACAAATATGGACAGTGCTCCATTTGGCAACTTTACAGATTTCTGAAATGCACACTAAGCAAAGAGATTCACTGATGCAACCATGTCTCTGGTAGAGTGTGCCTGACAGAGTCATTCAACTGCAACCCTGCCACAGCATAACAGATGCTGGTTGTAGTTTTCAATCCAATTGAAGAGACATTGAACAGGCGCAGGTAATATTTTTCAACTGGGATTGAAAAAAGCTGGGATGCCTGTCCATACTCCTTAATTCTTTCAGGTAAAACTAAATATTCTCTTGACATCTAAGGAATGAAGGTTCACTTTCCTTGGGTTGTCAGGTTTGGGAAAGAATGGAGGAAGAACCAATGACTGGGTAAAGTGAAACTCTGACACAGTCTTTAACAGGTTAGTATGTGTGTGGAGGACCACCTTGTCCTTGTGGAAAATTGTGTATGAAGGATCCATTACAAGAGTTAATATTTTAAGGACTCTGTGTGCAGAGATTGTATGATGTCCACTAGAAAAACTGTTTTCCTTGTTAGATACTTCATGTCTTACTTAAATGCAGGCTAAAGGGCTTGCAAGTGAGTTTGTCAAGTACTAGATTGAGATCCAAGAGAAATAAGCTTTTTTACTGTGGGTCCTCTCAGGAGTTTTTGAGATGTAGAGCTAAGCTAGTGGTTCCCACTAACCCATGGTTTAATGAATGTACACAACCCCGATGTGGAGTGCTGATTGTGCAATTTGTTAATTGGTAGCCAAAAGCTAATTGTATGGTTTGATTTTGAATGCCATTTGTAGTTACTTTGGCCATTTGCATTCTCTGTTTCCTGAGGATTACAACCTTGTCAGGTTACCAGGAAGGCAAAGGTACCCTCTTGAGAAGGTGTCCAACTTAGGGGTGCCAGGAATGTGATTCCTTTGGCTAAATGTACTTTAGCAAAGAGCCCAAAGAGAGAAGCGAGTCATGGGAGCAGAAGGGGTGGATGGTGACAGCAAAGAAAGGAAACTTCTGAATGAGGCTAAAGGAAGCTGGTTTATATATCCCAGGAAGGGGATGTGGCTGGCTGCTTCCACCTATAAAAACACAGGCATACATTTTAATTTAATGGGTGCACACAACTACAATGTGGAGTAATTCTTGTGCAACGTGTTGGTAGCTGAAGACTACTTGTATGGTTGGATGTCAACTGTCTGTAGACTAACCAAATGGTCAAAACCCACGTGGTCAAAAACAGTGCTGTGCAGACACCCAAAACGCATGGTTGAAAGCCACATTAGATTAAATAAACCAACTCCGAACCATACACTTTGTTTTGACTGTGCAGTTTTTGACCCCACGTGTATTCTGTCATGATCTTGATGGTGTACTGGGATTACCACCCTTTCAAGGTACCAGGAAGAAAAAGTAACCCTCTTGAGGAGGGTTCCGCCTCTAGGATGCAACAGAACATGATTCCTTTGGCTAAAGGTACTTTGGAAGGAGCCCAGAAGAACTGTGTAGGAGGAGCTATAAACACAGAAGAGCAAAGTGATGACAGAGGCAAGTGATGAGAGACCAAGGCAGGATTGTAGTAGAAGGCAGGCCACCATCTGACACCAGCTGGCAGCAACAATTTCTAATACTGGTAAAATATCACTGGACAACTACTTTGTGACCTTAGCCACTTAGGAGAAGGGAAAAACAGTGGAATAAATCTCTGGGAATCTGAAGTGTTGGCCACCATCCCTCCTGGCATGGGTACTATTGTTAGGCTCACTGTACTAATTTGGAATTCCAAATTTGAGGAAACAGCACAGGGAAGATGTGGAGGGGAAAGCAAAGAAGCAGGCAAGGAGGGAGTAAGGTATGGAGAGCCATGTGCGCCAATGCAAGGAGTCTGGAAAATGAAATTCCAGACATGGAGACCATCCTGGTAGAGGCTAGCTTGGATTTGGTGGGCATAATGGAGTTGCAGTGCACTAACAGTCACAGCCAGAACATGGTCATACTGGACTGTTCTCTGTTCAGGAGAAACAGGGAAGGGAAGAGGGAAGTAAGGTTGTACTATAAGTGAGTGAGAGAATGAAGGCCACAGAAGTGCAGGGGTACCTGAAGGAAAAAGGATGGCTGGAAGTGCTGTGGATCATCCTGGAGATAGGTACTGAGGTTGCTATATGTACAGAGGTGGTATACAGACCTCCCGCACAGGGAAGCATTGGACAAGCATGAGGGAAAGCCATCATCAGAATGGTAAGTAAAGGGAAAGGGGCAGCTACTGGGGCACTTCAGTTTCCCAGATGTGGATTGAAGCTTTCCAACTGCAGCTACAGAAGAGAGCAGGGACATCCTTGACTTTCCAAAAGGGGGGTTTCTCAGGCAGCTCATCAAGGAAACCACTAGAGATTAGACAGTGGTGGAACTGGTGCTTACAAACAGGGACAGCATTGTAGACATCACAATGGGCAGTCCCCCAGGTACAAGTTTTCACCATGCAGTGTGGGTTAACATTAAGATGGGAACAGAGGCAACACACAAGCATAAAGTTCCTGGACCTTAGGAGGGTGGATTTTAAAGAAATGTGATACTGCTTCAGAAACTGCCTCATATGGGGGGGGGGTTGCCAGGGAGGGTTAAAGGCAGCATGGGGAAATTAATTGAGGCTATAATGAAAGCACGCAACCTCTGCATGAAGGAAGTGAGTAAAAGTAGAAGGGAAAATAAAGCAGCATGGTTCCCTAGCCAAGTAGCGAAAGTCGTGAGGGAAAAATGGGTGGCATTGAAGAAGTATGAGGAAATGCAGAGGGAGAAAGATAAGAAGGTATAATAAGTAAAGCAGAGGGAAGTAGGAAAAGGTTGTAAGGAGAACAAATGTGCAGACAGAGGAAAGGATAACCAAAGGGGTAGCTAAAGGGGATACAACTTTCTTCAGGTACAAAAGTGAGAAGATGAAAGCAAGGGGAGGGATAGTGAGGATAAGGAATGTGTCAGGGAGAGACTATGTAGAAGAAGATCAGGAAAAAGCAGGCATCCTGAAAAGGTACTTCTGCTTAGTCTTCACAGTGTACGTAGGCGGGCCAGACCACCATGGAGCAGCAGGAACAATGGGCGGGAGGTTGTCACAAGTCCATTTTCATAGGAAAGAGTCCAGAAGGGACTTGCATTTCTGAAAGTCTGAAGGTGGACAAGGCTGTGAGACAACCACAGGGACTAACAGCTTAATTTGATTCAAAGTCAGTTGGCATTCATCTGTATCCCCTCCCTGGGTCATGCCTGCAACAGGCGGAATTTGTCTAGTGCACCTACCCCTGTCAACAAAAACTAAATAAATAAATAAAAACTAAAGGAACTCTGTGAGAGGATAGCTACCCCACTGATGATGTTATTCAACAGCTCACTGGAAACAAGCATGGCTCCAAAGGATTGCAATAGAGAAGACATGGCCCATCTCCATAAGAGCAGCAGCAGGGAGGAGACTAGTAACTATAGGCCCATCAGTTTCACATTAGTGGTGGGGAAATTAATGGAAACCCTGTTAAAGGAAAGACTGATAGAGTATCTCGAATCCAATGGGTTGCAAGACAAAAAGCAGCATGGATTCAACGATGGAGGTCAAACCAGATGAATCTGATTTATTTGACTGGGTGACCAGGGAAATAGATCAGGGAGAGCAGTAGATGTGGCTCATCTGAACATTAGCAAGGCCTTCCACACTGTGCTGCACAAAAGACTGTTAATAAAATTAAGCAGGCTAGGTTGGGATGAGAAGTGCTTAACTGGATAAGGAACTGGCTAATGGATAGGTGACTGGGGGTGGTTAATGCACTCACTTTAATGAGGTAGAGTGGCCAGTAGGGTGCCACAGGGCTCAGTACTAGGAACAGATCTCTTCAATATCTTCATAAATTGCATATTACATCAAAATCTGTAATAAGGTGGACACTCAAGAGGGTGTTAAAAGAGAATACATAGGACTTTGGGAAACTCAATAGCAATTCTTCCTGTATCTGACTAAGATCCACCTGGTTCTGTTCCATATCCCTTCCTTTGGTTTCCAGTCAAGGCAGATCATGAGGAGGCCTAACCTTGACTGGACACTAAAGGAAGGGGATATGCAATAAGACTTGGTGGACCATAGGCATATACAGGGAGAATCAATTTCAGAGGTGCTGCCAACATGATCTGCACAGAGAAAGGAACCCATATGCACTCAGGGCCCCAACCTCCAGCAGCTGAAGTTTTAAGTACTATACCATGAGGTGCTGCCAACCATATGTCTGCAAGACTAAAGCTTCCCTCAAAGTGATGGATCTTCTCACCACCTGGTTAAACTGCCAGGAAGGACCACCACCCATGATGTGGAGCTCACTGTCAAGCTACCAACTTTGAGAGGACTGGAAGAGTGTAAGCTTGACTGATAAAGGCCAGTAGGAATGTGTTCATGGAGCCTGATGGGATGATGCAAAAATGGAATGACTGGTGAGCAGTATGATGAGAATAACAGGCTGAATTCTTTTGAGCAGCAAGATGGCTGGCAGGTTGATTGCTTGTTAGCAGTATGATGTGGCCAACAGGCAATTGTTTGGCTGAAGAAAGAGTGGTGGTATGATACATACTAAACAAAAGACAAGGTATCAAAATGTGAACATATGTCAAAGGTCAGTATCTCAGAAAACACTAAGCCATAATCAGAAGTTCAGCAGCAGTAGGGGAACCAGGTCTGTGTAAAAACACAGGAACACACTGATTGAGAAGGCTGACTGGAAAGAATGAATTAAATGGTTGCAGCTGTTGGCAGCATGAGGTGGAGTAACTGAATGCAAAGCATGCAGAGGAAACGGCAGGGAATTTTTCATAAGTGATGGTTGTGAACAGCAAGCAAATTATTGAACAGGTAGCAAGTGTTTGGCTACAAAAACAGGTAAAACAGTCTTGAAACAGACCTGAAGTACATCAGCATAACAGAGGCAGGATATAGAATTGAGCAGGCACACTGAAAACACATTGTAAGTAAGTACCAATTTGCATGAGGACAAAGAACACCAGAAGGACAAGAAGCAGCAGGAGAATCTGCCCTAAAAGGCAGACAGCAAAAGATGTAGCCAGAGGAGCAAACAAAATATTAACCCAGAGTTTGCAGATGACAAACCCAAACATGAATGCCCAAAACAACAGAGAGGAAAGCAGCAACTGTGTGTGGGGGCTAGGAGAGAGACAGAGCCACTGATCATGCAAAGAAAGGGAGCCTAAAATGATGCTGAAGAAAATGGTTTATATAATCCATGAAGGGAGTGTGGCTGGTTGCTCCTGCCCACCAAACCACAGGCTTATCTTTTAATAAGACGGACATCTGACAGACAAACCTTGGCAGACAAATACTGTGAAAAAGAGTCTGAAAGTTCCAGTAAATATTCCAAAACATTTTTTCTAGTGGACACTTAATGGGATCTACAGTGTCCCTTAAACACTGTGACAAATGATCTACACATCTGTTACCAGTTTGTTGTAAACTCACACACAAGAGTGACTGGACTTCAGATGGCTACTTGTAGTTCACTGCTGACACTACCTGGCTGACTATTAAGGTATCTTTATCTGGTTCATGTCCCACCACTGATCACTGCTCACCCAATGCAAGGCATTTCTTTGGCAACAGAACCTTCAGTCACTACCAGGAACCACTTACCCTACTCTGTATTTGACTTAGGTTACCTTTATACATGAAAATCATTCTCTTTGATAGCAGACACCAAATTGCCCAATAGAAATGGATATTAATTGAACCATAAACCACTGTGCAGTAACACAGAATATTAAATATATAAAAATTTAATAATTATACTACAATATTACAGATTATACAGTAATATACAATGGGATAGACCATACTAGGGAATGTAAAAGAAAAGAAATTTAGCCCCAACCTTGATATCTCAGTGATGGTTTCGAGGCCTGTAGACAGCACCACTGAAGTGGGCAACAAATGAGAAAAATATGTCTACAGAACTCTGAAAAGTGTCCTTGAGCATTGGTGTCAAAAGGCCAGACCCTTACGACAATGGCAGCATACCATCCACAGTAGGTACAGCAGTACTTGAGCTAAGCCCCAACCTTGGTGTCATAATAATTATCGGAGGTGCTATAGGTGATGCCACTGAAGTGGCACCAATTGAGAAAAACATACATCTATGGCACCCTGAAAAGGGTCCACAAACACTGGTGTCAAAGGGCACAGCCTTAAAGCAATGGCAGCATACCATCCATAGTAGGTACAGTAGCGCCTAAGCCAAACCACAGCCTTGGGGCTGTAGTGGATGCCACCAAAGCAGGCATCAAACAAGTACACACCTGTGCTCAATGGCATACTGAGTGAAGCTACAAAACACACTGTAATGGGAACCAGGGAAGAGTCAGAAACAGTTCTAGAAATCCAAAGACAGAACAGTAGGAGACCAATACACATCAGCACAACAGAGTAAAGCAGCCAGCAGTGGAAAATCCAACCAACAGGGCAGAAAACCCATAGAGATCCACGCGACCATCAAACAGTCAACAGCCAACACTGAGGATACAGTATGCATTACCAATAGCTGGCAGTATAGCCTAGAGGCTAGAGGAATGAGGTGTGAATGAGCTTGGTACATCCAGCAGACCAGACCTAAGTTTGATTTTCACAACTTCCACTTGCATACTGTGTGACTCTGAGCAAAGCACTAACCACCCAGTGCTCCCAGGTCACCCTGAAAACAGGCACTTGTGCCTAGTGGGCCTTATCCGCTGCAAAGACTAAAATAAAAATAAAAAATAGTACAAGATACAAAATAAAAAACTGAGGAGGAAGTTCTGTAGTCCGGCTACTGCAGGTCGACAGCAGAAAAGGAAAGAACTGAGGAGGCTTGGGGCTGCTTACCTATATAGATACTGATCACGTATTTATCGTGGGCACTCAGCTTTGCAAAAGTTTCTTATAGATCTGACACCAATGGTGTCTGTGTTCCACTGGTGTTACTCACTGGAGGAGATATCTCTGAAGATCTTTCAGTTATGGCCCAAGCATATGAAAGTCTGAACTGAACACACAGGAAATTGAAAAGGATCCACTGATCAGTTTGCTAAAACAGCATGGACAGGAAAGACTTCAGTGTACCAATTCAAATATCAAGGAAAATTGCTTATCAGGAGAGACTCCTAGAAAACTTGTTTTCACTGTGGAGAATATCCTCATTTTACTGTTTGTTCAGCAAAAGGTAAAGTCTACAGTATTTGTAACAAACCTAACCATTTTGCCAACATACTGTATGCAGCTCCAGACATGTACTAATCCATTACTAGATTCAGAAGTTTGTGAAACATATTATTCAGTAACCTGAAATAAGGCTCAGGAGATGATTTTGGTTATGATGTGAATGTTTTTGTGGTCTTGTCTAGCAAGGCAGTAGTAGAGCTCAGACCAGCCAAAACACAGAAACACAGACAATGATGACAGGAAAGATTGATCATCCATCCAGTCTCCCATGGATCCTTATCTAACATGAAGAACTATTGCCCATACAGGGTTCTAGCCTTCCTATCCACTCCTCCCTGTTGCTGTTACCTTAGTAACCACTGTACCCTACAGAGTGTCCCCACTTTGCTTGACACCATTAATGGTTTTACTTCCCACCACCTCAGCTGGTAGACAGTTCCATGGTTCCACCACCCTTTCTGTAAAATAAAACTTTCTCATATCCCTCTTGAACCTCCCTCCTACCAGTTTCCACTTGTGCCCTTGAAATGTTACTTATGCTGAATAATTCCCCTGAGTTAACCTTGCTTTATTACCTTCAGGAACTTGAAAATCTCTATCATATCTCCCACTCTCCCATCTGATCTTCAGCGAGTACATGTTCAGGGCTTTGAGTCAATCTCGCTAAGAAGTCCTGCTGGCCCTGAATGATCTTTGTTATCCTTGTGCACCTTCTCCAACCTGTCCTTATGTTTCCTAAGGTGTGGAATCCATAACAGGGCACATTACACCAGGTGTGGCCTCACCAAGGATCTATAAAGAGGAAGTATTATATTTTTTTCTTTTGACGTCATTACCCCTCTTGATACATCCTGAGCATCCTAATTGCCTTAATATAGGCCTTGTTGCACTGACTTGATTGTTTGATGGAGACAGTAACTCCTAGGTCTTGTTCCTCAGCTGTAATGATAAGTCTTACCCCAAACTTCCACTAATCTTTCTTGGGGTTCTTGTTCCCTAGGTGCATCACTTTGAACTTTTTGGCACTGAATTTCAACTGCTATACCTTAGACCACATCTCTAGTCTTTGCAGATCCCTTTGCATTTCCCCGAGTCCCTCATCACTATCAACTCTCTTCAGAGCTTAGTGTTGGCCATTAGTGTTGCTCAGATAGTATCCTAGAAACTAGGATACCAACTGATAACTCCCATTTAGCCTGATAGTTGCTGTGGTAAGATAGTAGTGCTATGTAACCATGGATCCTACCCTCTAGGATCCAGTGCATGGATACTAGCAACAGATCCAGCTCAGATCCTTCCTTACTAGCTGACCTAGGATCCCTGGATCTGACCTAGGATACATTGCTGTCTGACCCTAGATCCTAACTATCTGACCTAGGATCCCTGGATCTGACCTAGGATACATTGCTGTCTGACCCTAGATCCTAACTATCTGACCTAGGATCCCTGGATCTGACCTAGGATACATTGCTGTCTGACCCTGGATCCTAACTATCTGACCTAGGATCCCTGGATCCTAAATAGGACCCACCACTACTAGTATCTGACCCTAGATCCTACATCTATCTTTGGAAGGATTTTGGTAGGATCTAGGTAGGATGCCACTATTTGACGGATAGTGGTAGGATTCATAAAAGCACTATCTGAGCAACACTACTGGGCATTAAACAAAACAAAAGACAAAACACAAGGTATCGTTACAGGGTCATCAGTAAATGGTGTTTATGGATACCAAGTCTCTCTAGATGACATTGACATAAAGGCTCACACAGCATTCATTATCTATGCAGTCAGCACTTTAAAACCTATTGTTAAAATATACCCATCTGGCTCCACAAAAGCATTCAAAGTATGTGGGACTTTCCAATCAATGAGTGAAACAAAAAATAAATATGTGACTAGTACATTTCATGTGGTCACGGAAGACAGTGAGCCACTACCGAGCTACCAAACAGCAACTGACTTTAATTTGATAATAATAATAAAAAAAAAAAAAAAATAGTGACTAATTCTATGCAAACTGACAAGGTTCCTCAGGTGGTGAACACTGTTCAGGGCATAATTTAGCTTAAAGGCTACCAGATTAAACTGCTTATAGATGAACTGTACACTCTTCTGTGCAACCTGACAGGCGCATTCGATTTTCTGTATGAAAACAGGTTGAAGAAGAACTTTGATGCCTAGAGTCCCTGGACATTATCGAAAAAGTGAATGGTCCAACACCATGTGACTCACCCATAGTGGTACCACAAAAACTGAAACAACCAGGTAAATTCAGGTTGTACATATACTGTACATACTGTACACTTGCCAAACACAGCTATTAAATGTGAGAGGCATATCAGACCCGCTTTTATGGCTAGGGCTGCTCAGAATCCATCTGAAGGAATAGGACACATTACAATCTGGGATTTATTTCAGAATTCGGATTTTCTATATTAATGGTTAAAAATCCAAATTCTAAAAAGTAGTCAGAAATTGAATCAGTATCAGAATCCAGTTCTGAATCTGCACCTGACTTCACTACAAAATAAACATAAACCAGTCTAATCCCCCAGTCTCTGTGTCTGCACCCCACAACCCTTCATCCTGCTCTGGCCCTTCCTCTTTTATTTATCACTACTCTGACTTGTCTTTGTGTCCTCCTCCTGTCCTCTAACTCAGTCCACAGGTGGTTAGCCACTTCTCCTTCATGTAAGTAATAATACCCAACAGGGTGGGCGGTATTGTGCTATTCTGGACCGCCCTGGGGAACATATGAGGCCCAATGCCACAGGAGGAGACAATATAGCCCCAGGAAGGTTCAGTATAGCACAATACCACCCACCCTGGAGGGTATTATTGTGTTAGAAAAAGTGCCACTGCGTTATATATGTTTGAAAAAGAAATTAATGTAAAAGTCAAAACTCACAGCAGTTTCATTCATTTTGTACTAAAATAGTTCCTCCGCCTGTGTTTATACACACACACACACACACACACACACACACACACACGGCTTTAAATTGTTAAAATTGTCATTCTGTATTCATTCATTCAAGTCATTTTTATCTATACATTTTATCTCCCAAGTGTCATCGCAAGGTGAATGGCAGGGCCACGAGAGTGCCATGTGGTGTTTGGGACTATGGTAGGGAACAGTGGGAGAGAGGTACTGTGTGTTTAATTTTATGTGCACACCAGATAAGGAGATGCTGTCTTGATAGAGATATTACAGTATGCACCACTTATATTGGCTCCATTTTGACTGGACACCCACTTCTAATGGATATTTTGCATATTTCAAATGCCAATCGCTATACCTTTAATGTTAAAAATATCAGTTAAAGCGGACCTTCAATTCCAGGAGTAATGGCCGCCAGTGCCTTAACTCTAGCTTTGACAACACCTAATTAACACTTAATTACCTCCAAACCAATGCTCACAATAATGTTTAGCTGTCCTTGTGCCTTTATCTGGTTGACTGTTTCACATTACACTGATTGTTTTCCCTACTCTCTGGTGGTGTTGGTTGTAAGCCAGTTCTGATTGTCATGCTGTTGTGCTCGAGTTCTGCGTTAGTTCTCCAGTTTGCCATTCTGCAAAGGATGGGTGCCCCCAAGAGGAATGCTGGTGTTTGATCGCCTTACTCTTGCAAAAAGAGATCATTAGGGAGATTGAGAAAACGCCAAAGGTAAGTATGCGTGGCCTGAGCACGCATTTCCCAATCCCCAACTCAACTTTATCTGACTTGATTAAACAGAAAGAGGCACTTCTACAGACTGGCATGCTAATCAGAATCCTGACCAAAAAAGAAAGTGGGATGGGAAAGATAATGATATGGAAGAACCCCTCTTGCATTAGTTTACGAATGCGAGGGAAAAGGAGGCATTAATTAGTGGCTCTGTTTGCTGGGAAATGACCCCCCACTCACTGAAGAGGATGATATTGCGGAAGCTGTCTTGGGATCATGGGAAACAAGAGATGACGAGGAGAAGGAGATGTCACAAGAAGAGAACAGGGAAGATGAGGCACCTGTAACACTGGCGGACATGAGGAAGACACTCCTGACTCTTCGTAAGGCAGTCAAACAGAGGGACGATATTGTCCCCCAGTGGGATCAGGTCATGAAAGTTGAGTCCGTCTGGCATTGCTACACAATTGGAAAGAAGCATGAAACAACTATGGAGAATTACATTGCACATGGCATGAAGTAGTAGATCAGAACACAAATGGGCAAAAGATAAGTACAGCATGGAGTCGATCATCACTTACATTTTTTATGTGCTTCTCTTATATTGAATTTCTGATTTTTTTTTGTTGTTGTTGCTACAGTATTATTTTAAACATAAAGTTCCAGAATTTTTTTTGCTTACTGCAAAACAGAATCTTAAAGAACTGAAATTACTACCACTACCGTTCCAAGTACCACTCGTGGTGAATTTTTTTTTTAAGCCTACTTGATGTACCAGACGCTGCTTGTAATGGACAGATTGTTTTTCAAATCAGTCCTTTACAAGTGGCGCATACTGTAATTACTTTAACTGCAATTTTGAAGTCACAGATCAGCCACAGCTACTACCACAAGTGCGTGGACAGCCAGTATGCAGTCAGATTTAAAAGTGGGTAAAGCAGCTTGGAGTAGCAGTTTTGGAAAGCCATTTTTGTTTTACCGATAATGGAAGTGCATGCCATGTTAGGCTTGGCTGCAAAATCAAAACTGAGTTGAGCTGATAGTGTGAGGTGATTAAGACAGTAGCGCTACGCATCGAGATCAGTACTTTCTTCCTTTTCCATACCACAAATGGACATCCATCTGTGGTATGGGAAATGAAGAAAGTAGCACTCTCACTACACCAGCGCTACCTGAGCTAGGACTTCGCTGTCATTCAACTGACTTTCCGATATTGCATTTGAG
Organism: Neoceratodus forsteri; assembly: GCA_016271365.2. Classification (NCBI taxonomy): domain Eukaryota; kingdom Metazoa; phylum Chordata; order Ceratodontiformes; family Ceratodontidae; genus Neoceratodus; species Neoceratodus forsteri. The sequence continues at coordinate 112,253,814 of JADMNL010000035.1, read as the reverse complement.
GTTCCTTTACCCCACAACTGTGCTGAAGTTTACAATTTTGCATGTATATCTTGCCAAGAGGACAGGGGAGGCATGGGCTTCCTTCTGAAAATCGTAATGCTAGTACCAATGGGTAGGTGAAGCCGATCACACTGATGGCTTCCTTTATGTTTCATTACTTCCTTTTTAGTGTGCGACTACTTTTTATTTTATTTCATTGGTTTAACTTGAACTATCACACAGAGTCAGAGAGGGAGGCTGACACAGACTAGGGGCTGGGGTAGGGTTGCCAGCTACTATCTCGCTCCCGCTAAACAAGGGGGAAAAAATGGCAGTGGATGGAATTTGAAAATTCCAGTCGGACCCATGATTTTAGTGATTGGGTCAGGCGGACTGGCACTTTCCTGTTGCCCTGTTGTCTGATACATGCCCACTTTACCAGTGATATCAGCCAATAGAGCCCAAGAATTTCTAAGACCATTTTTAATCAGTATTGCTGCCCTCTGTGTGTGTTCACCCAAGATCCACTTCATGCTGCCTGTCAGTTCCTCCACCCCTGCAGTATTCTCCATTCCCAACAGACTCACTGCAATCAAAGTGCACATGTGCAGACGTTGGAGCTTGGCAACCAAAGACAAACACCCCTACCTGGTCCCAGCCCTGGTGTTGTTCTCCACTGGGTGATCGTACTGACAGCCACTCACCTCAGCCTGCTGCCTAACCCACAATAATGGACAGATGGAGGATTCATGAGGCCAACAGTATCTTCTTCTTATATTTCCTGATCTCAGTCACAGTTGTTGAAACACTGAGTGACTCTGCAGAAATTCTAGGTTACAGGCAGGTTGGTCACCACACCACTTGTCCCAGAAAGTGCACTTCAGGGCTGGGTTTGGTGGGTCAAAGGAATGCTGAGAAAGAGATAGACAATGTGAACATCATCACATTTGCAAAGAGAAGTTGTGGCCATGGGTGGTGTAGTTATTGTACTATGTGCAAGCATGACATCACAGTACTTACTTAAGTCACCTTGGGGGTGTCTGTTCAGGTCTCTCACTCATTCCTGGTGGCTGGACTCTGTCTCGGTAGTTGAGAAGGTGAAGTCTGACTGTCAGATAGTGAGATGACCTTGGTCCCTGGTCAGGACCAAAACACACACAAAAAATAATGAAGGAGCGCTGCTGGATGGACTGGGCCACCTGCCACTGCTTGCAGGTAAAGTAACTGGGTTTAGAGATGGAAATGTTTGTGCAGGTGGGGAACGCTGTGGGAGGAGGTATGCATAGTTCTGCACTCACTGTGTACTTTTTGTCTTATAGTCTCCTGTGTCAGAAGTGGAGTCAGAAATCCTATTCTGTTTCTGATTCCATAATGATCCCCTAAATAGAATCAGACTGGTATAAGAACTGATATAACTGAAATTCTAACTTTGTTCTGCTGGGACAAATCTGGAGGAATCTGAGCATGCCCACTGATGACATGATTGCTGTGTGTCAAAGTTTCTCTGAATCTGAACTTGGTTGCTGAGAGTAATCAGCTTGAACTGCACCCTGACTCCCATTACATTATATTTTCTACACATGGTAGATATACAAAAACACTCCAGAGCTAATGAATGTTGCAGTGGTAAAGTGTTTCTTAGGATTAGTCAATAATTGTGGCCATTTCATTCATGACCTTGGCATAATTGCACAGCCATTATATGAACTAAAAAAGATCACCAGTAGGAATGGACTGAGCAACACCAGTTTGCCCTCAAGATGTTAAAATGTAGACTAACTAGTGGTACAGTCATGGGACCCAATTCTAGAAGCTTGGTGCAAGTCGCCGCCAAAGGTGACTTACGAGAAACGCCATTGCGACTTGGACCCTGCTCCCTATTCTAGAAGGAGCAGGGTCTCCATGGCCAAGTCCAGTGACTTGTGACATGTGGACAGATTTGTCAACCTAAAGGCATACCTGAGGGGCATGTCACAAGTCGCAGCCCTCCCAGCAAGTGTACATTCCCCACAAAGCCCTGCAGGGCAGCTGTGTCCCCCATCCATTCCCCGACCCAATTGTGTACCGCAAATATTTATGAAGTAATACCCTGAGATCCCTGGTAGTCTAGTGGCCCCCACCCACCCCACCCAGCAGTGCTAAGTCCTCCCCACCCATCCCCAGTCGGGCCACTGGCACAGCCCCCTCTCCATTCCTCCAATGGCCAGCCACCGGCTGAGCTCGCATGAGCGCCTACTGTGTAGATGCGCTGAGAAATTAATGTGGGTTGGCCAGCAGGGCATTTAGGGTCTGGGGCACTGGGGGTGGGAGTGCGAGATGCCCAGCTGGGTATGGCTGCTATGGTGGACTGGGGCTGGGCATGGTGGGCTGCCCCGTGGGGTGCTGAAGGGGTGTTCTTGGCATGGGGGCACATCCTGGAGTGTGCAGTGGGTCTATGGAATCCTGGAGGATGTATGTACAGTTAGACTAGTTAAATGCTGGTGTAACTTACATTGCGGTCCTCCTCCGAGGTTCTTGTAGAATCCTAACATTGTGGACTTTGTGCTGCCCTACTAGAATAGGGCACAACTGCTGCTGTAAACCCCTAGCACCATGTCGCAGGGGGTTGTAGCACAACTACTGGCATAACTGCTCTTTCAACAACATTCAGCCAATAGTAATCCCTGTGGAACGCCTCTTTGTGCAATAGCCTTTTTATATCCCCTCCCCAATTGCCGCTCTTGTATTTGGCCCATTAGGTAGGATCCAAACCAGTGGCAGGTTTTCCTGAGATGCCAATATCTAAAATATACCAGTCATGAGTGCATGATTCACAGTTGTCCTTGGACAGATTTACAAACATCACACACACTGCCAGTCCCTCTCCAAGGAGGAGGCAATCATATCAATTAATTTGGTGAGTGCGGTGTCTGTGGAGTGTCCCCTCTTAAAACCAGATTAGTATCTGGACAACAATGAGTGCTTTTCCAGGTATTTGCTTACCTGTCCATGCTCTAATCTCTCAAAATTATTTAAGACTACTGACAAAAGTGCTATGGGTGATAATTAGAAGGTTCAGTTGATGACCCTCCCTTATGTCTAGGTATTATTGTTACTTTTTCAAAGGCATAGAAATGTTCTTTCTCTTAAACTCCAGTTAAAACATTTTGTTAATAGTGGAGAAATAATCCCAAGTGAACCTTTTTAAACCTTAAGTCAATTCCATCCATTCCATGGGCATACTGTTGCATTTAATTTCCTAATTACTTTCCTCCCTTCTTCGCATGTCATACATTTAAAATTAAATGTAGGTGTTTTTGCTATTCTTCATCCTTATCTTTCTTGGGAACCTGCCATTTGTACATGTGTGCTTACCAAAGGAATATTACTGTCAGGTAAAGTATCAAAATACTCTTTCACTGTATCAGCTAATGATTTACAGTTTTGTAACTCTCCATCCTTTTTTACTTGAATTAGAGGACAGTAGGTTCTTATAATCTGGCAGCTCCAATTGCCCATCTCTTTAACAGTTCATTATCCCAAGGGGAATTACCGCCTAGTTGGAAAATCATGCACATTATCCCCCTGTTCAAGTCAGGAGACTACACTGACTTGAACAACTATAGGCCTATTTCATTGCTTCCCGTTTTACCCAAGCTACTTGAAAAAATTGTAAACTCTCAACTAAGGGAGTACTTGGATCATGAGAAAATCCTAAATCCAGTCCAATCAGGTTTCAGACCCAAGCACAGTACCGTGTCTTCTCTTGCCAAAGTGTCAAATGACTGGCTAAAAGCTCTGGACAGTAAATAGCACATCTATGCATGCTTCCTTGACCTCAGCAAAGCATTTTATATGGTTGATCATTCCATACTTCTTTGATTCCCTGAGTAGCATCGGTCTAATCTCTGCTGCAGTAAAGTGGTTCTGCTGCTACCTCACAAATTGTAAACAGCAAATTAAAGCTCAAGGGGAATTCTCCCCACTAAAATTACTGTCCAAGGCATTCCACAAGGTTACATTTTGGGATCTATCCTCTTCGCCTCTTTACATCAACCGCATCGACTCTGGTCTGGTTGATGGAAGCGTTCATCTCTTTGCAGATGACACAGTCCTCTACACAATCAACCTCTCCTTGGACATTAGCGTACAAGGAGCTACAGCAAGATTTTATCATCCTCCAGCAAAACCTGATGAATCTGAAGCTTTTGTTAAAATGAAAAAAGCTATGATTATCTCTCCATCTCCTAATGGGATACCTGGGACCCCACAGATTATTACCCTCCTTAATGAACCACTAGAGCTAGTGAATAAATTTAAATATCTGGGAGTCTGGTTGGATAACAAATTCACCTTCAGTGTGTACATCTAAGTGAGTTAACAAAAAGCTAAGGCAGTGCCTGTATTTTCTACTGCTAAGATGGCTACTTCACCCTGGAAGCTAGCAAGTGGCTGGTTCAAACAACCTTTCTTCCCCTGATTGACTACACTGACTTTCTATACAGCCATTGCCCCTAGTATGCACTTCAAAAGCTGGATACACGCTATCATCGCTCATTGAGATTTGTTCTTGACTTGCCCTTGCAGACTCATCACTGCTCATTGTACCAAGCATTAGATTGGCCATCCCTCTCCATGAGAAGGCAAATAAATGCCCTCATGTGGCTATTCCAGGCTTTGTCCAACAAACTACCACCTTATATCTGTGACCTGTTTGACTGTTCAAAGGGTGCCTACAGAGTAAGGAACTCCTTCTTTGTCCTTCTTCAGCTACCACAAACAAGGACATGTCTTGGCTCAACTGCCATTAGCTCCTTTTACCAGTGCTTTGGAATAACATGTAAAATTACTTAAAATCTCCTGCTGCCCAGCCATTTTATATTTAGAGGGCTGCTCTAAAGATGCCTCAAAACGGCATGTGATTGTTTCAGGTAAAGACTTACCCTGCTCAACTGAGTCCCTTAACCTCTGTAATCCTGGGCCACCTATTTCCTGTGTCGCCAGCATCCCTTTAGGGCAACCATCCTCCCACTTCCCCTCTCATTAATTAGCTTCACAGGGGCCTCATTCTATTAGGCTGCCATATTTTCCTCTCTACTATGTGTCTGATACTCTTTTTTCCCACTGCCCTTCTCTATGTCCCGCCTTCCTCTCCTCACTTGTACTCTATACGCTACAACCTGTATATGCTGCACTTTAAATGCTTATATTTGCACTTGCTTTACATGTCTGATTCATCCAAGTACTGAGTTTGTATATTATAACTGCCTGTACCAATGTCTACTTTTGTATGTAGTGTCTACTGTCAGCAAAAGTGTCCTCTGTGTCCAGGACCATCTTGAAATGAGCTTGCTCAATGATATAACTGCCTGGTTAAATAAAGTTTGATTGATTGAGTTTTTACTGTTTTTCAAATGATGTAATCAATGACCAGTACTGCCTTGTGTCTGTTGCTTCATTAGTTGTTTTTTTTTGTAATATCCCCGTTTGACATTCCTAATATTTTGTTTTAATGAATTTCTAGCAGCCTTGCATTTTTCTCAGTCCTCAGGATCTAAAGTCTTAATAGCAATTTTCCATTATCTGTTTTTCATACGTATTTCTTAAGTCTTTCTGTAACCATAATTTTCCATTTGCTGAATATTAATAAATGATGCCACATCATCACATTCTACTTTAAACTGTTTGTTGGATTCATGAATCAAGTGATTGAAGTAGAAACAATCTGTCCCACTTCACCTTCATCATTTTAGACTGAAAAACCTCCTTACTGTAGTATTTGACATTGTCGCTTAGCTTTAAGCTCATTAATTTTTGTTTGCTTCTGATCCTTATTCATCAACTCTCACATACAGATCAATGAATTATGATTAACCAGTATTGGTTGGTGAACTGATAAACATTAGACATGTACATTCAGTGTGACAAATAACAAATTAATGATATTTCCAGAGCTAACATGTATTTTTCCTGGTTGCTGTTGAAATAACCTGTGGACATGGCCTGCCTAGACTTTATCAAGGCATTTGACACAGTCCCACACAAAAGATTAATATACAAGTTAGCCAGCCTGGCAGTGGGTCCCAAGACGACAGCCTGGGTAAAGAATTGGCTGGAGAATAGGACACAGAGAGTAATAGTAAATGGAGTCCACTCTGAAGAAAGGGGGGTTACTAGTGGGGTACCGCAGGGTTCAGTATTAGGACCGGTCCTCTTCAATGTCTTTATAAGCAACATTGCGGAAGGACTGGAAGGAAAAGTATGTCTCTGTGCAGATGACACAAAGATCTGCAACAGAGTTGATGCACAAGTTGGGGTGGAAAGGATGAGAAGGGACTTGGCAAGGTTAGAGGAATGGTCAAATGTATGGCAGCTTAGATTCAATGCTAAGAAGTGCAAGTAACGCACCTGGGAAACAAAACCCAGGGGAAGAGTACACAATGGGGGTGAGATACTAACAACAACAAAATGGAAAGGGACCTCGGGTAGTCATATCAGATGACCTAAGGTGGGCAAGCAATATGGAAGGCAGTAAGGAGGGCTGGGGATACTGGGATGCATGGAGAGGCATCACCAGTAGAAAACAGGAAGTTATTATCCTCTGTACAGACAGTTGGTGAGACCCCATCTGGAGTACTGCATGCAGTTCTGGAGACCCAATCTCCACAAGGACATAGACAGGATGGAAGCTGTCCAAAGGAGGGAATACAAATGGTGCAGGGTCTGCACCAGAAGACATATGAAGAGAGACTTAAGGAGCATAATATGTATAGCCTCGAGGAAAGGAGGGAGAGGGGACATGATAGAAACTTTCAAGTACCTCAAGGGAATCAACAAAGTCCAAGAGGGTAGCATCTTTAAAAAAAGAGGTGTGCAAGAACAAGGGGGCACAATTTGAAGATGGGGGCAGCTCAGAGGTAATTTAAGTAAGTATTTTTTCACAGAGAGGGTTGTGGATGCATGGAATGGCCTTCTGGAGGAGGTTGTGAAGTCAAAAACAGTGGTGGAATTCAAGCATGCATGGGACAGTCATAAGGCAATTCTAGGGGTGGGGTAGGAAGAAGTAGGCTGGTTAACTAGCATCTGCAGCTTATCCATTAGGTAGGGAATGGGCAGACTGGTGGCCAAGCGGTCCTTATCTGCCATCAAAATCTATGTTTCTATGAGTCACTTCCAAATGTTCAAAACTATTTTTCATGGCTTGCCCCTGTATTGCTCCTGTGCTGCATTAATATCTTCCTCCATCCCCAAAGTCACATTTTACTGTCCAACACAATATCACTTTCTTACTTCAACATCCTCCCCTTTCTTCTCCCTAAACCCATCTCCTTCAAAAAGTGAACACACTCATCTGTCAATGTGGATAACCTGCTTGTCACTGGGTGTACATTAACAATTGATGTTTTATCACTTGGGGATGGGGAGTGCATTGCCATCTGTCCTGTAGAGGAAGCTAAGGGAAGAGTTAATCTTGTACTTACTGAAAATCTGAGTTTAAAGAAATTATACCACCACTGTCTGAGTCACCATATAATTGTTCTGCCCTTAAAGGGAAACTGTTAGCTTTTTTACTTCTAATCACAACCTGTTTACATAGCAATGCCTTCAAAATGCATAAACAAAGACATGCCCTCAGGATTTAATTAAAATTTCATTTATTATTTTTTTTCCAGATAAAGATATATTACAAGCAACCCACATTGAAAGGACCCTGGCTAGTGTTCTGACACATTCACAGTGTCGAGCCACAGACAAGCTCATTAATGTGGGAGTTTGTTATATTTTAGCGCATATGAGCTAAATATACTGTCTGTTAGCACTTATCTTATATATGCAAACAATGTAACTCTTTTTAAAAAATTAGTGCTCTAACCATGTTAATTTATGGTTTGAAAACTGAAGCAATGACTCTGTGCTTTTGCATTTAATACCTGATTAAATGATCAAAAATACAACAGACTTACCTGAAGCTGGAGAACCAAATGGGCCACACAGGGGATGTGATATTAGAAACAAAGAATGTACTGTAAAAGACCTGTAGTTGCATCCCCTTGAAGATGGTTTACACACCACAGAAATAGTGCTGAAGAGGCTGGATATAACTATAGTAAATGTAACTCACACTATTAACAGAACTCGCTAGACTAGTACTTTATGAGAACATCTTTTGCTGTGAATGGAGCTTCTAAGCTCAGAGAATGGGAATATCCAATTTGTTCAGAAACAGGACAGCACTGCATATGTCACAGTGGGAAACCCCTCATATGAGCAACCCTTGTATGATGTGATTTGACATTTGAATTGGTCAGGAGAAGAGCCACACTAGAACGAGGGTCCAGGAATTCAGGAGAGCAGATTTTTGCTTTATGAAGTGGAGACTGCATTAGGGAATACCTGAAGAGGGATGCTGTAACCAGTACAATGGCTCTGAGAATTGAGGCACTGACAAGTCACTCTGGTGACCAGAGTTTCACCATGACTTTGGGTTGCCAGGGGTCAACAGGGGCAAGGACTTGAGCAGTATTGAGCTAGCTGCCAGGCAGCTTTTCTATCTCAGGTCGAGGTGGTAAGCTGTCCTTGTCTTGGCCTACACCTAGTGGAGGCCAGGTATCAGAGCAAGGGTGTAAGAAGGCTGATGTAATGTCAGGTGTTTGGATGGGGAAGTGGGCTGACAGTGAATGTACATATCCATGCACATGCACTTATCACATGCCATGACAATGCACTGGGGAGAAAAATGCAGAAGATAAAGGAAGGCATGGCAAGGATTAGTGAAGCCCCACACTACACCTCCACTCATCACATTGCCAGAGCCTACGCAGTGACTGGCTATGGACCTCCGGGGGAAAGGCAGCCTTCCCATCCTGACCCCACCACAGGGAGAGATTCATGGGGGGTAATGAACTGCAAGGTAAGCTAGGGGATTGTAGATATTGGAGGGAGAGTGGTGATGCCAGCAGAAGGGAGCCTGCCCTGACGTGGCCTAGCAGTAGAAACAAAGGATGGAAAACAAGATGGGAGGTTGCCAGGATGGAGTGGCTGTACAATGGGAAAGGATAAAAAGGAGATAACCAGGAAACAGCAAAACTGTTTGAAGCAGACAAGCAAGGATATTTGCAGAAAGAGGCCACTATGGTTCTCTGAGGAGGTTGCTAATGTGTCATTAAAAAAACAGCTTTTAGGAAGTACAAGGAGATCCAAATAGAGGGGATAGGTAGGTACAGCTAGATAAACAGTGGGAGACTGAGGGCAGTAAAGGTTCAAAACAGAAGAGAGGATCACCCAGGAGGTCAAAAAATGGTATAAGACTTTCTTCAGGTATGTAAGCAAAGAGGAAGGCAAGAGGAATGATAGTGAGAATCAGGAGAGCGGGGAGGAAACTGTGCAGATGAAGATAAAGAAAAGCTTAAATATTAATTGAGTACTTCTGCTGGTCTTTACAGTGGACCAAGAGGATACATACCAGCATATATCAACCAGCTCTGGGAGAGAGGGGAGTGAACACAAGTCCATTTTTGAAGATAAAGTCCACTAGAGAATGGAGATCCTGAAGGTGATGACACTACAACTGTGTGTGATCCACCCAAGGGTGCTAAAGGAGCTAAGCACAGTGCTAGCCACCCCTCTGGCAACACTTTTCAGCACCTCAATGGAGACACAAGTCATTCAGGAAGACTAAAGGAGAACTGATTTGGTCCCTTTGCACAAGAGTGGCAGCAGAGAGGAGGCTAGCAATTACAGACCAGGCAGTCTCACATCACTGGTGAGTAAATAGATGGAAACCCTGCTGAAGAAGAGATTGATGGAGCACATGGAGGAAAATGGGCTGAAAGACCACTGATGGCACCGTTTCACGTTGGGAGGTCATTTCAAACAAATCTCATAGATTTGACTGATCAAGGCAGGCAGTGGATGTAGCCTATCTGGACTTGAGCAAAACCTTGACACTGGCAGTCTCCTTGAGGAATTCTGGGCCCCAGGAAAAGTTCAGACTTTGGGCCCCTATGCAGCTGAGTAAAGTAGCATGCTGGGTGGCCTGGGCCCTCTTTGTGATTGGCCTTGGTGATGGACCTCAGGAATTATCCCCTGCCCCATTTTCTCAAGGGCCCTGACACTGTACTACACAGGAAGTTGATTAAAAACTCAGCACCCTGGGATGGGGAAGAAGGTGGTAAGCTGGGTAGAAATCTAGTTGATAGATAGGAGGCAGAGAGCAATGGTATACAGCAGTCATTGGAGAAATGACAGAGTGACCAGTGGAGTATCACAAGGATTGGAATTGGGTCCTATCTTCTTCAGTGTCTTCATAAGTGTCATTGCTGAGGAATCGGAGGGAAGGTGTGTCTCTTTGTATGTTACACAAAATCTGCAATGGTATGGATATCCAGGAGTGGGTGGAGAGAACACAAATGGGTCTGTGGAAACTAGAAGAGTGGTCTAGCATGTGGCAGCTAGGTTTCAATGCTAAAAAGTGCAAAGTCATGTACCTGGGGCAGGAAAACCCTTGGAAATGTTACTTATGCTTAATAATTACTGAATAAACCTTGTTTATTCCCTTCAGGATCTTGAAAATCTCTATCATACCTCCCCCTCTCCCGTCTGGTCTCCAGTGAGTACATATTCAGGGCTTTGAGTCGATCCTCTTAAGAAGTACCCTGCTGGTCCTGAATCATCTTTGTTATTCCTTTCTGCACATTCTCCAATCTGTCCTTATCTTTCCTGCGGTGTGGAATCCTGAACAGGGTACAGTACACCAGGTGTGGCCTCACCAAGGATCTATAAAGAGGAAGTGTTATCTTTTTTCTTTTTGTGTCAATACCGCTCTTGACACATCACCAGCATCCTAACTGCCTTAATATGGGCCTTGTTGCACTGACTTGATTGTTTGTAGACAAGTCGGGTGTTGTCCCTCCACTCGGGGATGATCGCACAGCCAGCCTCCCATCTCAACCTGCTGCATGACCCACAATAATGAACAGATGGAGGATTCATGAGGCCAACACCATTTTTCCCCTTGGGTCCCTGATCTCAGTCACAGTCACTGAGACACTGAGTGACTCTGCAGAAACCCTAGGTTACAGGCAGGTTGGCTACCCCACCAATTGTTCCAGACAGAGAACTTCAGGGCTGGGTTTGGCAGCCAGAGGGATGTGAGAAAGAGATGCAATGTGACATCATCTCATTTGCAAGGAGCGGTTGTGGTCATGGGTGGTGGGTGTAGTAATTGAATTATGTGCAAGCATCACATCACTGTACTTTACTAAGTCACCATTGAGGCTGTCCAGTCAAATCTCTCAATCATTGCTGGTTTCTGGACTTATTCTCAGTAGTTGATAGGGTGAGTCAGCCTGTCAGATAGTGAGATGACCCTGGTCTCTGGTCAAGGACTAACACACGCACACACACACACACACACACACAATAAAATGAAGGAGCTGCTGCTGGATGGACTTGGCCAGCTGCTACCACTTGCAGGTAATGTACTGGGGTTCAGAGATTCTAAACATTTGTGTGGATAGGGGGAAGCTATAGGAGGAGGTATGCGTAGTTGTGCACTTATTGTGTACTTCTTTGTGTAGTGATCACCTGGGTCAGAAGTAGAGTCAGAAACCTCCTTCCGTTCCTAAATCCAGTCTGCTCCCCTAAACAGAATCAGATTGATATCAGAATCGGAATAGCGAAAATTGCAACGTTGTGCAGGTAGGACACATTTGGGGGAATCTGAGCACCTCCATTGATGACATTATTATTGGGTATGAAGGTTTATTTGAATCTGAACTTGACTGCTGGGTGTAATCAGCTTGAACTGCACACTGACTCCTGTTACATTTTCTACACATATGGGATTATGTTGGTACAAGCATTTGAATTTTGATATCACATCAGATGCTGAGATCTTTCAAAATGTGATTAGCGAAACATTGTCTGGTATAACTGGTGCTCTGGTGCAGACAGAAACTGTGCAACTCACCTATCTCTTTATTTCCACCATGATGAAGGCACAAGGCTATATTCATAGCCTGTTAAAATGTTCAAATTTATTGCACATAATACATGGTAGTAACAGATACACAAGACAGGAGCAATACCTGGTAGCCATTTGCCCAACATTTCCATGACTTTTATATACTTTTTCAAGGCCATGAAAAAGAATGTAATGTGTCATGCATGTGTTCTACATGCTACCCTGTCTTGTCTGCTACCATCATGTATTATGTTAAAAAAATGAACATTTCGCACATACAAAAATAGTCCCTGTGACTTCATCATAATAATAATAATAATAATTTTATTTTTAAAGCGCCTTTCAAGTTTTCAAAGCGCTGTACAAAACTTATAATAAAAAGAAAACCAAACATTATAATACAGTATAAAACACTCATAAAAACTACAATTTCATCAACAATTTATACAGAATACTATAAAAAGGCAATTTGGTACAAATGAGTTTTTAAACCACTCTTAAATTCCCCCATGGAGGTGCACTGCTGTAACCGATGGGGTAGGAAAAAGCTCTATAGCCAGATGAATTTAGACTCACTCTCGGAATCTCTAGCAACCCCTCGTCGGCCGAGCGGAGCGATCGGCCAGGGCAGTAGGAAACTAGAAATCTTTCAGATAAGCTGGACCCTGGTCATGTAGGGCATTGAAAGTCAATAAACAGACTTTAAAGGTGATCCGCCACTGAACAGGGAGCCAGTGCAGTTCGCGCAGCAGCAGGGTAATATGACAAGACCTACTGGTTCCTGTCAAAACCCGGGCCGCCACGTTCTGTACTAGCTGAAGGTGGCAGATTTCAACCCCAGAAAGCCCAAAATACAGGGAGTTGCAGTAGTCCAGACGTGAGGACACAAAGGCATGGACCAACATAGGTAACATGTCAGACTGAACAAGGTGTTTCACTCTAGCGATATTCCTGAGGTAGTAAAAGGAAGTCTTGATGACTGCTGATACCTGCGAATGCAGTGTCAGCCTGTCATCCAAGATAACTCTAGGTTACGCACCGCTCAGAGGTCAGAAGTGACACACCCCAAGAAAATTCCTGAGGGTGCACCAACAGGCGACCTCTATCCGACAGCCCGGTCCACTACAAAACCTCTGGCTTTTCTGAGTTCAACTTCAGCCAGCTAGAATCCATCCAACCCTGGATTTCATTCAGACAGTTGTTAAACACTGAGAGAGCTCTATCCTGGTCAGGAGTAAAGATAGGTATAGCTGGGTATCATCTGAATAGCAATGAAACCTCAGCTTATACCATCTATAATGTCTCCGAGGGCAGCATATACACATGCAAATAACATGGGAGACAGCACAGAACCCTGAGGCACCCCACATAACAAGATGTTGGGCCAGAGGAAAAAAGCCCGACATAACTCTTGTTATCTCCCAGTGAGGAAAATGAGGTGAACCATCGAAGGACGGTTCCTTATATTCCGCAAATCTGCCTCAGGCATGCTAGCAACATCACGTGATCCACGGTGTCAAAAGCTGATGAGAGATCAAGAAGAACTAGAATAGAACATCTCTTCTGGTCTCTCATCCTCAAGAGATCATTAAGCACCCGAACCAGCATAGTCTCAGTGCTATGTCTATTACGAAAACCTGATAGGAAGGGTTCGTAGATGCCAAGGATGGTTAAATGGTTCTCCAATTGGGTCACCACTACCTTCTCAATCACCTTCCCAATAAAGGGTAGGTTTGAGATGGTTCTGTAGTTTGTGAAACAGTCAGGGTCCATGGTAGCTTTCTTCAAGAGGGGTGTCACCACCGCCTCTTTCAGGGAGCTAGAAAACTCACCCCATTCCAAGGAGCACCGACTATTTGCACAAGGACTGAACCGATGATGTCGCAACAACCCAATATTAGGAAGTAGGTCCAGGATCCAAACTACAGCTCGTGAGGGCGTACACCATGGATAATCCTCATGACATCCACAAAATCAGGTCTACTGAAGGAACACCAAGAAGATTGAGGTATGTGAACTCACGCTGTTCAACAGCATCCCCTTAGAAGCCGCAGGAACAGATCTGTCCTGATGTCGGCCACTTATTAGCAAAGAATCGAGTGAGCTCCTTGTACTGTAATTATGAAGAGTTTCCGAACTTGTAGACAGGCTGGTTTGCACAGCCTGTCCACAGTCTCAAAAGCTGAGCCAGTCGATTCCTAGCTACTGCAATCTCCTTGGACAGGAATTCTGCCTTCTTGTGGGAGATTGCAGATTGATAGACAGAATAATGGTCCATCAATCTAAGGCGGCCGTCATCAAGGGCAGATCTGCGCCAGCAATGTTCTAATCTTTGCCCCTGTCTCCGCATCTCCCTCAACGTCCCATCAAACCAGGGTGCCTTGGGATGAAGGGAAAGGGGGCGTACATGAACAGAAGCAATAGTATCCAGAGCCAATGTAACAGCCTTGTTATAGGCTGTCACCAAGAACTCTCTGGACTACTGCTAAGCCAACACGAGGCAGGAGGTCAGAACCGCCGCAAGGCCTAGGGTGTAATATCCCATAAAGGGCGGTATCTCGCCATCTCCACAGGGGTAGACCTTCTCAGAGGGGTACTAAAATTGAACCTCACCGTGTAGTAGTCTGACCAAATGACTGGTTCCACCACCAAACCGAAAACGTCAATCCCAAGGAGAAAGACTAAGTCCAAAGAGTGCCCAGATTTATAAGTAGCGGTGGAAAACACACAATAGGGGAGTTGCTGAGTGTGCCTCTAAAAGCTTGCTAGTTTTTACTGGTGCAGCCCCATTTAACTTGGTGCTGGCCTTTTGCACTGTGTAACTGGTGCTCTGAATGTCACTGATTATTTCTAGTACTTAGAACAAGTTAAGAGGAGCATGATAAGAGTCTGAATACAGGACGTCAAAATCTGAGAGAGAAACATCTGACTTTCAGGAAGCAAAATGTTACTATAACATTAGGGCATATGGCTTTTATGGTTATGTTTTCTCAATGCAAAGTATTTCAGCAGCTCCACAGTAGATAATAAACATACAAGAACATTCCAGAGCTACTGAATGTTGCAGTGGTAAGCGTTCTTAGATTTGTCAATTATTGTGCCATTTTATTTATGACCTTGGTATACTTGCACAGCCATTACACAAACTAAAAGAGACCACAGGTAGAATGGACTGAGAAATGCTAGTGTGCACTCAGCACATTAAAAAGTACACTAACTAGCATACAGTCATGGCCTATTTTGATCCTTAGCAGTAGACTGTGCTCATTTTGGATGCTAGTCCATTAGGAGCTGGAACCATATTAACACAAAGAGATCCACAAAACATGGATAAGGTATCTGTTGCTGCATCACCAGCAAATCTCTGACTCCCATGGAGCAAAAATACTCTCAAACAGGAGGAGAAGCTTTGGCAATTATTTGGGGCTGTCTACATTTCCATCTTTCTTTAGATGGTCAGCTTTTTGTGTTTACAACTGACAAACCCTTAGAAAATATATTTAAAAATCCAATCTCCAAACCTCCTGCCAGAATTAAATGTTTTTTTGAAACTGCAAACCAATGACAACAAAGTGATTTTTAGACAAGGGAAAGAAAACTGCAGATCTCATGTCCAGGCATCCTGCAGAATGCAAGGCAAGGAACGCAAATTTATTTTTTAAGGCATCCAATCCCAGACACTTTGGGCACTGTACAGTAAAGAACAACTTCAAACAATGCAAATAAAGAAAATACATTTTCAAAAGCAGTTTTAAAACAGAATTTAAAATCAGAATAAAATACAACTGCAGGTTACACAGTGGATCATATGGTCTCATTTGGAAAGGCCAGGCAGAACAGGTGAGCCTTAAGACCCTGCTTAAAGCTTTTGACCATTGGAGCCTCCCAGACAGCAGCTGGCACAATATTCCATATGATTGGCCCAGCAATGCTGAATGCTCAGTCACCTGGTGTCTTGAGCTGAACCCTAGGAATGTCCACAAGGCCCTTGGTCAAAGAGCAAAGAGAGCAGGCTGAGGTGGCCAGTGTCAGGAGCTCAGCCTAATAGCCAAGCCCCAGTCCATTAGGGCCTTATAGGTGAGCAAGACCTCCTTGAAGATGACCCTTCAGTTGATAGGCAGCCAGGGCAGAGCTTTCAGGACCGGGGTCACATGACTAGACATGGGCAGGCCTGTCAGCAACTGTGCCACTAGGTTCTGCACTAGCTGCAACCATCGGAGGTTCCCTCCAGTGACCCCAAAGTAAATAGTGTTACAATAATCGAGTCTCGAGGTGAGAAAGGTGTTCACAAGTGTTGGCAGTTCATCAGGTGGAACAAGGTGCTTAATCCTGGCAATGTTCCTCAAGTGGTAAAAAACATTCTTGACAATAGAAGACACCTAAGCCTCAATCTGCTGTTCAGGATCATGCCAAGTTCTTGCAAACTTGGGGGGGCTACCAACCAAGCAGACCCCAGACATAATCCTTTGTCCTCTTCAGAAGCACTCCCATCACACCCATGGCCTGGCTCAATCACCAATAACTCGTCTTGTCTGGGTTTTGTCACAACCAGCTGTAGTACATCCAGTCATTGATTTCAGCCAGGCAGCTGTTAATCATGCTGTAGCATTTGGAGTTCCAGAGGCAAAGGACAAATACAGTTGGGTGTCATCTGCATAGCAGTGAAAGTCCACACTGTGTTGCTGAATGATCTCACCCAGGGCTGCATGTACACTGTGACCAACATTGGCAACAATATCAATGCCTGAGGTACTCCTCATGACAGGGGCTTTGGCGGAGGAGGAAATCTCCACCACTCCCTGCTCACCCTACCAGAGAGGTAGGACTCAAACCAGCTGATGGCAATACTGGCTAGTCTGCAGCACTCATGGAGATGATTGAGAAGCACAATGTGATCTACAGTGCTGAACACTGATGAGAGATCCATGAGCACCAGCACAGACTGTTCTCTTCTGTCTGTAGCCCTAAGAAGGTCATTATGCACCTTCACCAACATAGTTTCCATGCTATGTCTGACTCTGAAACCTAACTGGAATGGCTCATAGATGTCAAAGAACACAAGGTGATCCTCAAGCTGTTGTGTCACAAGCTTCTTGACAACATTGTTCAAAATGGCAGGTTGGAGATGGCACAGTAATTTGCCAGGATGTCCCGTCGAGAGATGTTTTCTTCAAGAGGTGTCTCACTAAGGCCTCTTATAAGGCCATTGAAAACACCTCTTACATTGAGCATCGTACAATCCAAGCTAATACTGGGCAAACAGCTTGTCTAGCCTTGAAAGTGTAAAGAGGCCAAAATGGATGACGCCTATAATAACTTTATTTCTTAAGCAGTCCCTAAAGCTATGACATTAGATCAAACCAAATGAGAAACAAGACTGACAATCCTTTGTGAGCTGTAATGAAGGCAATTTGGGAAGGAAAACTAAATGACATTCCAGCAAAAGCACCACCATGGATTGAAAGTTGCATACTGCTTCTGCAGAAATTCTACAATGTTAGAGATAAAGTAACCATTTCAGACTGCGCCACTATACTGCTTTGTGACCATAGACTGTAACTGTCAATAGGCTGTGGGATTGCATGACTGATCTAAAACATGAGGGACACCAAGGTGTCATCTAAAAAAATAAACTAATTCGAGAAAAGATGTGTTTCTTACAACTGATAGTTAAGTAGAACAACATGCCAAAAACTGCATATCATAGCATGTCTCAATACCTGTCAGCATTAAAACATCTTTTTAAATGATTGAGTTACTAAGTGACCCTTGGAGACATATCATTATTGATTCTTGAAATCTTCCAAATGCTGAGTATCTTCTTCCTGTACTCGATGATTTTTCTCACTCTTCTGAAGCAGAGATTAAAACTTCAACTTCTACAAAAGTAGTAATTCTAAAGCTCTATAAGGTGTTTTCCTCTTTTCTGATACCAGCTATTGTCAAGACAGATAATGGCCCTCCATTCAGCAGTAGAGACTTCATGTTATTTGCTGAATATATTGGTTTTCAACACGGAAAAGTTACCCCATATTGGTCACAGGTTAATAGGAAAGCTGAATGATTCATGACAACTCTTAAGAAAGTGTGTCAAACAATCTTTGTAAAAAGGAAATGGGTGAAGCGAGAGCTTTAGAAATTTCTATGAAAATATCAAGCTACTCTACATAGCACAACCTCACTTCCTCCTGCAACTGCCTTATTCAATAGGTCTTTGAGAATCAAACTGCCAACATTACCAGAGATTAACAAGGGTACGTTACTTTCAATTCTATTTAATTTGTCTTCATTTATAAAAGTGCTATTCACACTAGTCATAGTGTTTGTACAATAAAACACAATAAATATTTTACTTAAAACATAAAATCTACTCAAACAGTCCTTCAGAAAAATCAGTAATCAGGAAAGGCAAGGTCAAACAGGTACATTTTGGAGTGGTTTAAAGCTCTGCTGAAAGAAAGGAAAATAAGAAACACAGAGTGCTGGAAATGGGTGCTATTTGCTAGTCAAAATCTCAAAATCTTTTTTTTTTACCAATGGCGAGACACACTAAGCTATAAGCTTGTTTACCGTGCAACTTGAGAGCACAAAGAAGTTTAGTGACTTTTTAGGGTCACACAGTATGTAAGTGTTCTGTGGGATTCAAACCCATATCTTTTAGGTTTTGCAGTTGAGAGCCTTAACCCACTAAGCTATACTGCCTGCTACCAACTTTTGGCAAGTTACAGAAATAAAGGGAATAATTTTAATAGTGCAGAATGAGACACATGATGATTCAAAATATATCACACTTTAAGCAGTTGCAGAGGCTACAAAGCAAGAGGGACTCAGATGATGAAGAAGGCCTTATCTATGGCATAAGGATCTCAGTGCAGCTACAGTGGATGAAGTTTCAGAGAATACTGGGAATACTGCTCCTTGCTATCCACAGAGGGTGGGGCTGATGTCTAACTTCATACTTGAAGCATTATACACCATGTTAAGTAATGTAATATGGCCTAAAAGAATTGCACAGTCTGATCCTTGGTGATGCACTAATTCTACTAAAATGAAGACACACCCTACAGTAGAGTCAGTCAGTCAGGGTGCAATGCAGTAATGCTGCAGTATATCACAAACTGCTGCAGTACGCGAGGAACAGTGTTATTCAATGGCAATCAAGTCCTTTTACTGCAGTATTTTGTGACATGTCATTTACTGCAAGTTACTGCATTACATCATGGCTGCCGCTGTATGAAATAAAAATGAAATATCTGAATGTGTATGTCAGACAGGCTTGGTGCAGCAACCATAAAATACTCTTGTTTGTGATGGGTATGATGCACATTTAATTTAGTACATCATCATGTTTAAATTGCTCAAAAAGTGACATGTTCATGTTGTTAACGGATTTACTATTATCTTTAAATTTGGGACAATGGGAGGGATATAGTATTCTGTCCTAGCGGTTTAGGTACGTACTGTAATGTGAGAACCTTATGTACTTTCCCATCTTATGGCGAAACAGAATATTGCACATTACAGTGCATATATGATATATTCTTTGAGTGGACTGTCACAGAATAAAGTTAGTTGTTGAAAGACTGCTTTGCTGAGCAGCAATGTGGATGACTCACTTTACATTTACTGCAGTCAGTCTTACAGGCAAACACTACGGCTTCTTCTCATTTCCTATACCTTATTTCCTCTCTATTCATCCCATATCCCCCAGCTCCACAAATGACCTGTGTGGCCTCATCCAATTTTCCTTTCTTGATTGCAGGCTCTCCTACTTGTCTTCTCTACTCAACTTCCCTCATTTCTGCATTTCTGTACCATTAAGGATTGGAAAGATTTGATTAATATAACTTACCAGTTAAGTTGGAGAAGTTGTGTTGCCAGGTCTGTCCATGCAGCCAGTGTTGAGTTATTTTGGGAGGTGTTTGTTGTCTGCCTTGTAGAGAAAGCTGAGAGAGAATCAAAGCTACTTGTTGTTCCTTCTGTGTAAAAATGTCAAGAAATTAGAGTACTGAAGTCACAGCCATCTGAGATAGAATATAGTAGTAGTACAAATCTTTACTTTTGTATAGGAATAGAATGGTACAATCACACCATTAGGAACCTGGGATCCTATTTACAAGGTGGTCCTGTTGATAAGTATTAACATTTTGATTAAAGGTTAATTAAACAACCAACCACATTTACGTAATAAATATAAACAGACATCAGCTTTACATTTATGCAATAATCATACTAGACCTTTCTGGGTTACACTTTATCCATTACAAATGCAATGTACAGGCAGCAATAAACATCTTAGGATTTCTAGTTACACTTTTCAGAGCATCAGTTATTGAGTTCCATACGGATACAGTCACATAGGGATTAGAGAAAAGTCATTTCTCCAAATTTAGTTAATGTCTTTGGTAATTTATATTCTCTCAGGCTCTTATTCAGTAGACAATGTCTGTGTTCAACTGTCTCTGATTTTTCAAGCAGGTATAATTGTTGTGTTACTTTTATTACTTTGAAATATAGATTTGACCAAATTACTCTTCTTTTGTTTTCTAAAGTTAACCATCTAAGATCCTTGTCTAGATTACAATTATGTGTCTTGTAATTACATCTGAAGATGAATCTTGCTAATGTAATATAAAGAACATTTCCCTTTGCAGCAGAGATTTATTAGCAAAACTGTAGACATGTCTGTCTTTGTCTAAAGAGGAACAAGTAGGTAATTCAGTATTGTAATTCTCATTTGCTTGTTTATACAATGGCCAGTTCATCTGAAAGTGAGAGTTCTATTATTTATTCTTTTAATCATTTCCTCAATATGAATAATCACATTTTAAATGTTAAATTTTGGTCCATCCAAACACCCATGTTCTTATACTGTTAGCAATGCAAGAAGTTTGTTGTTGTTGTTTTTTATTTCAACTTGATTACTTTACTTCCTTTTTTAGCCCTTAAGCTGCTAACAGAATTAAAATGTACTGGAGTCACAGCATCTGCCTGCACTTACTGCCTGCCACGTCACGTCAGTGAGGGTTGTACACCATTGTCCACAGCGTGAGACAATGGGTGTAAGTTTACTCTACACATTCCAGATATGATCCATTCACATATGGAATGTGGTAGCAGTATGGGCTGCACGGCCATTGGCTCACTCTGTGGACAAATGGGCATACAGCCCTACCGATGGTGTCAGCCGGGTGCAGCGCGGCAGGCATGTGAGGTGCTACCGCCGCCATTGACCGGGGGCAGGGTGGTGAGGATCAGTGGGCAAGTGGGGAGGAGGGTCCACTGGACCACCAGGGATAATAGTGTTATTATTTTTTTAATTCAGCCTGCGATCAGGCAGACAGGTCCACTGGACCACCAGGGATATAGAATTAATTCCATTGTCTACTTAGCCTGCAATCAGGTGGGCAGCAGTCCACTGGACCACCAGGGATGCAGGAGTTATCTATTTTTACACACTTAAGTCGATGATCGGGCAGACAGCGGTCCACTGGACCACCAGGGATATAGGATTAATCTACTTTTTACTGATGCCCGCAATCGGGCATGGAGGGGCACCACCATGGAGGTGCAGCTGGAGCTCAGGTGGCCACCCATAAGTGCCGGCTGCCGTGTTGCGCCCTGCACTGGGCAGCTCACCTGTGGTGGCAATCCATTGTCCTTTTTTTGGATCAACTTTGTGCTGGGCGCAGGTAGGGGTTATGCATGCATATTCAGCACATCCCGGCTGGAATATCAGGCTGTGCAGAGTATGCATGGCATGCCCCCTACCTGCGCCTGCATACACATTGATGCGCCCAGCTGATTGGGATTTGTGCCGCGATTTTCCCTTTGAATATCGTGTCGGTGTATCAGTGGATTGGCGCAGATGGCACAACACTGTTGTGCCATCACAACCCTTTTGAATATCTGAGCCCTGGAATATAAAAGATCTGCACTTGAATCCCCATGAAGATGGTATACACACCAGAGAAATAGCTCTGAATAGGCTGGATAGTACTAAATGTAACTCACACTAATAACAGAACTAGCTAGTCTAGTACTTTATGAGAACTTCTTTTGCCACTGAAGGACCTTCTAAGCTCAGAAAATGGGAATACCCTGTTTGCTTCCAAATTGGGACAGCATTGCAGATGTCACAGTGGGTAGCCCCTTGGGCATAAGCAACCCATGTATGATGTAGTTTGGCATATGGATTGTACAGAGAAGAACAACACATAACAAGAGTCCTGGACTTCAGGAGCGCAAATTTCTTTTTAAAATGGAAGCTGACCTTAGGAAATACCTGAAGGGGGATGGCTGTAGCCAGCACACTAGAGGGCTGAGGCACTGACAAGCAGCTTACCTTGAGTCACACTGGTGACTCGGGGTTTGATAATGAGTTTGGGTTGCCACGGCTCAGCGGGGAAGGACAGGATCAGGACTGAGGAAGCTACCAGGCAGCTCCCCATCTCATGTTAAGGTGGTAAGCTGTATTTGTCTTTGCTGACACCTAGTGGAGGCCAGGTATTACAGTAAGGGCATAAGAAGGCTGACGTAATGTCAGGTGGGTGACTGGCAAAGTGGGCCAGGAGTGCATGTGCACCTCCATGTGCAGGCACTTGTCACATGCCATGACTATGGGCTGAGGAGAAAAATGCAGCAGATAAAGGAAGGCATGATCAAGGCGAGTGAAGCCCCACACCACACCTCCACTCACCACATCATCGGAGCCTGCAGCAATGACTGGCTATGGACCTTGGTGGAAGGGAGGACAACTCTCCCCCTCCTGACCCCTCCATGAAGAGAGATTCATGGGAGAAATGAGCTGAAAGGTAAGCTGAGGGGATTGTGGATGGTGCAAGTGTAGTGGTGATGCCAGCAGAAGGGAGCCTGCCCTGCCATGGCCTAGGAGTAGGAAACAAAGGATGGGGAAAATGAAGAAGGGGAGGTGGCCAGGATGGAGTGGAGGCACACTGGGAAAGGATAAAAGAGGAGCTAACCAGGGCAATAGCAAGCTGTTTGAAAGAGAAACACAAGGCAGGAAGAGGCCACTTATGGTTCTTTAAGGAGGTGGCTAATGTGGTAAGGGATCAAAAAAAGCTTTTAGGAAATACAAGGAGAGTCAAATGGAGGGGAGACATGTAGGGACAGCTATATAGACAATAGGAGGCAGGGAAGAAACTGAGGTCAGTAAAGGTCCAAACAGAAGAGAGGATCACCCAAAAGATCAAAAAGGGGATAAGACTTCTTCAGGTATGTAATCAAAAAGAGGAAGGCATGGGAAAAGATAATGAGAATCACAAGATTGGGGGGAGCTGTGCAGAAGATCAAGAAAAAGCAGAAATATTAAATGAGTACTTCTGCTTGGTTTCAATGTGGAGGAGGAGGAGGGTACAAACCAGCATACATGAACAGGCACAGGTGAGAGGAGGAAGTGAAGACAAGTCCATTATTGGAGATAAAGTCCACTGGAGGTTGGAAGCCATGAAGGTGATGGCAATGTGGCTGGATGAGATCTACCCAAGGGTGCTAAAGAGCTAAGCACAGTGCTAGCCACTCCTCTGGCAACACTATTCAGCACCTCGTTGAGACACAGGTGGTTCTGGAGGACTGAAGGAGGGCTGATGTGGTCCCTCTGCACAAGAGCAACAGCAGAGAGGAGGCCTGAAATTACAGACCAGTCAGTCTCACATCAGTGCTGAGAAGTAGATGGAAATCCTGCTGAAGGAGAGACTGATGGAGTACCTGGAGACAAATCATCTGTAAGACCACTGGCAGCACGGTTTCTCATTGGGAGTTCATGTAAAACAAATCTCATAGATTTGACTGGGTTACAAGGAGGTGTATCATGGCAGAGCAGTGGATGTAGTCTATTTGGGCTTGAGCAAGGCCTTTGACACTGTACTACAGGGGGCTGATTAAGATACTTAGCAACCTGGGGATCGGAAGAAGGTTGTAAGCTGAGTAACAAACCAGTTGAAAGATAGGATGCAGAGATTGATGGTAAACAGCAGTCATTCTGAAAATGGGAGAGTGGCCAGCGGAAAACCACTGGTATTGTATTGGGCCCTGTCTTCTTCAATGTCTTCATAAATGTCATTGCTGAGGAACTGGAAAGGAAGGTGCATCTATTTCTAGATGACACACAAATCTGAAATGGGGTGAGATACCAAGGAGTGGGTGGAAAGAACACAAAGGGATCTGTGAAAACTAGAAGAGTGGCCTAGGGGTGTGGCAGCTGGGTTTCAATGCCAAAAACTTGTGAAGTCATGTACCTGAGATGGGAAACCACTTGGCTGTGTACGAGATAGGGGGAGGTACTCACAATCACCAAGCACGAGACAGAATTTGGCATCATCATATCTGATGATGTCAAGGTGGCAGGGCAGTGCAACAAGGCAGTAGGCAAGAAGAGTCAGGTGCTGGGTTGCATAGGGAGGGGGCTCTCTATTAGGAGAAGGCAGGTAGTGTTGCCACTGTATCGCTCACTAGTGAGACCCCACCTGGAGTACTCTGTCCAGTTCTGGAGGCCGCACCTCCACAAGAATATTGATAGGGAGAAGCGGTCCAGAGCAGGCTGCCAATATGGTGCTGGGGTTGCATGAGAAATTCCATGAGAAGAGGATACAGGAGCTTAACATGTACTCTCTGGAAGACAGGAGAGTGAGAGGTGACATGACTGAGACCTATAAGTACCTCACGGGGTGAATGAAGTACAGAAGGTGAGTCTCTTTCAGGGGAGGAGGAGGAGCACCATAACATGGTGGCATGCTATGGAGCTGGGGGTAAGAATGATGTGAAGAAATACTTCTTCACAGAAAGAGTGGAGGATGCATGGAAGAGCCAGCGAGAGAGAGATGGTGAGGCAAAGACAGTGAAGAGCCTCAAGCATGTGTGGGATAGGCATATATTAGGTAGAGGAAATGGGGAGGGGATTCCTGTGACTGAATAGGGTCCAGGGTGTTGTAAATAGGAAGGAATATAGGGCAGACTAAATGGGCCTATCAGTCCCTTTGCAAGCACATTCTATGTTTCTGTGTAGCCATGAAGAGCATCATGGCCCCATTTTATGCAAATCAGGACATGGAGAACATTGAAGAACAGTTCATACATTGTCCCTTTAATCAATCAATCAATCAATCAAATCTTTATTTAGTAGACTGCATTTCTCAATTTTACTCAGTGTGCTTTACGATAAATTCAGAAAAACTAAAGAATACAAAGATTAAATCAAACTTATACAAATATGATATCAATAAACTTTATTGAAAACCGATAAAAGCTTGACTGAATAAAAATATCTTTAGCTCCTGTTTAAAGATCTCAACAATGGGCTATCATGAATCTGCGAGGGAGGAATTCAACAGACTGGGGCTGCAAATGAAAAGGCAAGTGCCCCTGATATTTTAAAATAAATCCTGAGGACCTCCAATAAACCTCATCCCTGGAATGGAGGGAACAGATGGGCCAATAGGGAAACAGATCTTCCTGGTAACTAGGCCTCTGGGCATGCAGGATCTTATAGATCAGCAAGCTGACCATGAAGGAGATCCTCCACCTAACCAGCAGCCAGTGCAGACAACACAGCACATTTTTCAGATGACATGATCTTGATAGACCGGTCAGCAGCCTACTTGCCACATTCTGCATTAGCTGTAGGTGGCACAGATCTACCCCTGCTAGCCCTAGGTACAGAGCATTGCAGTACTCCAAATGCAAGGTCACAAAGGTGTGAGCCAGTGCCAGCAGATCAGCTGGGGAAATCAGGTGTTTCCCCCGGTGATGTTTCTAATATGGTAAAAGGAAGTCTTGACCACAGCTGACACCTGTGATTCAAACAACAAACTGCAGCCAAAAAACAATGCCAAGGTTCCTACCAGTCAGAAGTAGCAACCTGGAGTCCCTGAGCCTAAGCCCTGAGACTCAACCAGACTGCACCCTTATCCCCAGGTGACCAGATTTCTAGCTCTAGTACCTCAGTCTTATCCGGATTTTCCTACTGCTTGGGCCCAAAGGACATGTAGAGCTGAGTGTCATCTGCATACCAGTGAAAACTCAGCCAATACCACCTTATAATTTCCCCTAGCTGCAGCATATACACCATGAATAACGTGGGACAGAATGAAGTCCTGTGGGACCCAATATTGCAGAGACACAGGGGCTGAGGAATAAACCCCAGACACCACATGTTGCGAACTACCATTGAGGTAAGATTTAAACCAATTGTGGACTGTTCCCACTAACCCACAACATAACTGCAGGTACTCCAACAGCACCACATGGGCCACGGTGTCAAACACTGCTGAGAGATTGAGGAGAACTAGGATGGAACATTTCCTTTGATCCCTCACCACCAAGAGATCATTAAGTACCCGAACCAAGGCAGTCGAGAGCTACATCATCCATTCATTAGGACATTCAACTCTGAAAGAGGTACATAGATGTCCTCCTACTTTTGGACTGGGACAGTAGAGGAATTAAAATCTTTTATTGACAGTATGTTTTATTTATTTTAAAATTGATAATCAGAAGAAGCACGCTCATTTCCAGGTGTGAACCAGGGGAGTAAGAAAGAGGAGTACAGAAAGAAGGTAAATTATAAACACATCAACCAGCAGTTACAATAGCATTTTTCTGCAAGTGTCAGAGCAGATTAAACTTTGGCATGTATGCTATTGATTATATAAGGTGCACAGAACCTAATGGAGATGGTGACAGTGCCTAGGGTATAGACACAGACATCTGGCTAAACCACATTTAGCCTGCCAAAAAGTGGAACAACATTTCATGAATGTAGGATGGGTGGCAGGGAAACGAAAGTCAAGAGTAGGGCTGACAGGGATGGGGGGGAACAGGGAACCACGTTTATGAAGATATAAATTCCCAAACACCATATTTGGAGCTTATCATGCAATGTAGTAACACAGAGATTTCATACCTACCCCAACAGCTTTACATTAGAAATAACAGAAGTGAAACAGAACTTTCAGACAACCCACAGGCAGAAATACCCCTCTGTACACCTCTAGTTTCCACCTGAGAGCCTTTAAGGAAAGTATACCGTATTCCAAAATGGTAAAGATCCATAGGAACATAAGAGAGTAAGGAGAAAAAAAAACTGCTGAATATGGGCCGAAGATTGCATTAACAGAGGGCACCATTCAAAACTGATTAGCAGAGCAGTAACTAGGACCAATTAGAGGGATGGAAAAGAACTACTGGAACAAAACAGCACACTCATGAGTGATAGACACAACTGTATGGTGGTTACCGTACAATTCTCTGACCATATCAACAAAATAAAATATTGTTGAGAAGAATTAGTGTGTACTAGGGGGATTGGTGTACCTGAATTTGAGAACAGACCAATACCTGCTTCAAAATAAGTAAAGACCGTTAGAGAAAGACTGGTGGACACTGATCACTGTAAAGAACTGGGTGCAGACCACCAACTTTTATTGGGGCCCCTGTGACCTGGCATAACACCATGCTGCTGCTACCTATTGTGGCAACACTAATGGTAAAGACTATTTTGAACACCTCAGAAACGATAGGAAGTTCCAGATTAGGAACTGTATCAGCTGTGACTCAAGCCGCATATGATGCTTACTCATGTGCCCATGGAGTACGATTTACATAGGGAAGACCTTTAGACCCCTACAAAAGAGAATTAGGGAATGTAAGAGTAATATCTGAATATGGAACACTAAGCCTCAAGTAGCAATCCATGTTAAAGAGACTAGACACAATACTGAGTCACTGAGGTACTGGCAGATAGAAATGGTCAAGGATAAACACAAATAAATGGTAAAGAAAGCAAGGGGGGGGCTGTGGGAAGAACTAACGAAGGAAGAGATATACCAGATTTACACCCTTGATGCATTAAACAAGGAAGTAGGGATGAACAAGGAAGAAAACTGGCAGGCTTGATGGTAACAATCAACCTAATAGTACACGAAAACAATTCTCTATCCCAACTATTACTCCAGCATATTACTTAGAGTTAAAAAAAAACAATAATATCATAATTATTTAGGGATATAGTTTGCCACATGTGAGTGCTCTTTCTCAATCCCTGTACTTGGATCCTTTGACCGTTTGACCTCCCACAAACATAAATGCACACTCCATGCCACAAAACACTGGTGTCTTAGGTCTCTTGACCAACTAACAGCTATTTCTTTATAGGAATATATAGTCATGTCCTATTTTATTTCATTGTCTATTAGTGCTTTAGCCCTTTTTAGCACTGCAGTGGGCATAGCCCTGCAGACCTCTTGATGTCAGAAATGGACAACCGCATTCCTTCTGAATGAACAACATGTTGGAGTTGCACAGTCACCTCTACATCTGTGAAGCACACTCCACTCTCTGTCTCCATAGGCAGTTGCACTGCAGTACTTTAACTGATGGTGGTAAAAGCAGAACACAACACAATCCACTTCATCCAAGATGGTCACCAAACCATATTTGTGCATAAGTGACCACTAGAGCATGTGCGGTACAGAGAGGGGCCATCTTGGTCACAGAGGAGTGTGCTGTGTTGCACTGTGACCACCGATTTTTATTTATGTATTTTAATTAAATATATCTCCCCACCTAACCTTCCTGTCAGCACCCACTACCCTTTTCCCACCCAGAAAGATAACGGTGTCACTTGGGTGCCCAATCCCTCAATGTTGTGATGAGGACTCCTCAGAGATATCGCCTCCACCTGACACTACCTCTCAGCACCCCCCCAGAAACACAACTGTGACAATAGATGTGCCCAATCACCCAGTGTCACGATAAGGAATCCTCTGTTTTCTTTTCAGTGATCCTTGCCCCACTACCGTGCATGCGCAGTTCTTTCTCTTTCTTTCTTTTTTTGTTACAAATATATTTTGTCCCTACTGCCCACCAGCCCCTTCTTCTCAGCACTCACCCCACCCACCCCCGTAAACATAGCAGTGACACGGGTGCCCAATCCCAGTATCGATGAGGAATACTCATTTGTTTATTTTAAAACCCTATAAAAGAAAATCATCCATTAATGTCTTTTGCATCTGTAACTGCCCACCATCCAATCCTTCCACTTAGCACCAACCACCCTGCAGCCCCCAAGCCCTTACTTACCCATCAGGGTTCAACACCATAATCCTCTCTGGACTGGATACATGTCTTCACTCTTCAAAGCCAGACTGTGAACTGAAGAAATGTATTTCAATGGTGTTTTGAACTTAGAGCACATAATAACTTGGGCATTTTGCATATTTTGGCCACATTTTCAACATGTCATTTTAGGACCCCATCTCAAGAACAGTGGCACTGAGATTAGGGAAATCTGACCCAAAAGGTGATTTTGTGGTCCTTGCATGAAATCACCTTTTGGTCAGGAGCTGAAAATTTGTTCTGCCCTTGTCCATGAGGTGGTGTCATAGAAAGGCTATGTTAAAAAATTTGATGCAAAAATATTAAAAAAACAGCAAAGTAATCAGCCTACCTGAATTTTGCAAACACATGCTCATAACTTTGTGGTAATGTTCAGCATTTTACCACAAATTTACAACATAGCCATATCTTTACAGTACCTTGAATGGGACAGCAGTCATTTTGCAAATCCTGGCCAAAATATTTTTATATCCTGAAGGTGATTTCATGATCCCAGCGAAATCACCTTCGGGCAGAAGTTGAACATTTTCTCTGCCCTTGTTCATGAGGTGGGATCATAAGAAGGCTATGTTGAAAATGTTGTGCAAAACTTAAACAACAAAGCTATGAGCCTACGTTGAATTTTGGGATCTCAGGCTTGTAACTTTGTAAGTTTCAATATTTTTACCCCAACTTTACAAGAGACATATTTTAAAGCTCCTCATGACTGTGACAGCTGTCATTTTCAAAATCCTGGCCAAAGTGATTTTTTCACATCCCAAAAGGTGATTTTGTGGTCCTTGCATGAAATCACCTTTAGGCCAGAAGTTGAACACTTTCTCTGCCCTTCTTCATGAGGCAGGGTCATAACAAGGCTATTTTAAATGTGGTGTACAGATATTACAAAACAACAAATTTATGAGCCTATGTTACATTTTGCAAATACAGCTCATACATTTGATAATTTTCAATATCTGTACCCCAAATTCCTCAACTGCAGCCCTATTGGCTGTGGCCAGAGTTTGTTTTATGACCAAGGAGAAAACTGTTTCATTTTCCTAGTTTAAAACTTTATACTATAGTTCTGGTCAAAGGTGAATAATGATGAGGCACTGTCTGTGAGATACAAATGCTCCAGGTATCTTGCAGACACCACATTCTGTTGTTGCCATGACAACCTAATCCACTGCATAGAGCGCATGCGGAAGTTGTGACTCTTTCTAGAAAGAAAAAAGTAACTAAAGAGCAAAATTAGGGTAGTGAAGCTTACAAAAACTACTTCCAGTGTTTGCCCTTCCTTAGGTGCTGCTGTCACAAGTGCAGCACTAGCAACAGAACTGTAAGTATAGCAATGTCATCATGTGTTGTCATGCATAGCCTATTAACTGGGCACTAGCTTTGTTACATGAAAGAACTGAAACTAAATACATACTTTTGGTTTCAGCTTTCATTGTTGTATGTTAATGCTAATGCACATGACCAGAGTCATGGCTTCAGTTTCCAAACTGTGAATTAACACGGTTAGATTACTCACTGTTTGAAAAGAGTTATATTGCTGACATATGAAAGGTAAATGCTAACAGAGGGTATGGTTAGTTCATATGTTTTAATTTACACCAAACTCACACATGAATGAGTTTACCTCTGACTTGGCCCTTTGGACAGATGGTAAAATCAGCCAGCAGCCTTCCAGGTGGCCACTTGCAATTTATCTTTATGTGAAAAAAATTAATAAATTGACATTTTAATTAAATGCGGGGGTGTTTCTGTTATGTATGCATTCTTGAAGGCATTGTAATGTAAACAGGCTAAAAAACAAATTATGTGGAAGGTTAAAAAAAGATGACAGTGTGTAATACCCCAAAGTTTGAGTTCCCCAGCAGTTTCCAATAGTCCCCAGTCTCCCCAGTGTACCCCATAAAAAGGTGCCCAAGTAGTTCAAGTCAGTGTGAGGGATTTAAGTAGTCCAGGAGCCCAAGAAAGAAACTGCATCTTTGCAGTTTAAACTTTTTTTTTCCTTTTGCTGCAGCCTGCTCAGCACTGGCACAAGCATGTGCCATCCTTCTCCAGCTTGCACAGGGCAGCTGCTTGCCTCCCTGGTTGCTAGGGTCTCTGCATTCCAAATGCCAAAGAGGGTTCCTTTGGCCAGTAATGGCCATTTTAAAAAGTGGTGGTGGTTGTTCAGGATTGGCAGCAGTGGTCAGGAGAGTGCTGTCAGGCACCCCAACAAAGAAAACAAAGAAGAAGACATCTGCCAGCTGGAGTGTGAGGAGAGGTGGGGCACAGGTAGTGAGACATAGCAAAGGGGCTTACCTGTGGTCTGCTTCTTGTCCCTCCATGTTGTGCCGGGTCTCCACGGTGCTCCATGAGTGCGCAGCAGTTTAGGTCTCAGCTTTAGTCCCTTCTTCCTGTCCAGAGCATGGTGTGGGCTCTGTTTAGCCACATTTTTATTTAAAAAAAGTTAAAAGTTTTGTCCCTCATCGGTGGCACCTACAAGTGGGGCCACATCTTAGAGAGCATTGGGCCAGCAGAGGGAGCGTCGGGAGCAGCTAGACCCACAGTACCCAGTGCATCTCTGCCCACATCCTCCCTCAACTTCACCCTGGGCTGGGACGGTGAGTTGGTGGCAGCACACAGTGCAAAGTGCTTACCACCAAAGAGTTTGAATAAAATAAATAAATGTTTAAGCACTAGTAGGGCACAAGTAGAAAATAGCTGAGCGCTGTGGAGGGGGGCAGGCCAGAAGGGCTCCTGCCTTAAATATTTAATTAAGAATCAGGCATGATGGCACCCATAGGACAGGCCAGCCTAGAGGCCCACAGAAACATTTTTTTATATATATTCATAAAAGGGCAGAGCAGAGTGGAGGTTAGCAGAGGTGACTGACAGAAACACCCTACATAGGCCTAAAAGCATATTTAAAAGAGGCAGCCCTTAGGGAAAGTTTAAGGGGCCCAGCCAATGAGCCCAAAAGTAAAAGGGGCCAAGCCAAAAGGCCCAGCAACTTAAAGAGGCCCAGATCCTGAGAAGGGGCCCAGCCACAGTAGGCTCAACAGCTAAAGGGCCCAGCCACAAGGCCAGAGAGATAAAAGGGGTCCAGGAAGCCATTAGCCCAGCACTTAAAGGGCATATCAAGCCCAAATGTTTATTTAAAAGGGCAAGCCAAGCACAATGAGTTATTAAAGGGCCATACAGCCCATGTTATTTAATGGGGCTTAGCCAAGAGGGCTTTAGTATTTAAAGGGGCCCAGTTGCAGTAGGCCTGATCGCTTGTCAAGGGGTTTAGCCAGCCATTGAAGTCCACAGGTGTTAAAGGGTTTAGCTAGCCATTTAGGCCCACCCTATAAGTATACCTCACAGGCCAAGGAAGCCACCCAGCATAACACTGCCAGTGTACCCACAGTAGCAGAAGAGTCCATTTTAGTTAGAGGGACCCATTGCAGTTAGGTCCACAGCTAGCAAGGGCTTCACCAAGAAGGTGCCCAGACAGAAGCAATCAAATGCCTGTTATCTACTATGATCTGTACATCAAGAGACTGTGATATTGTGCATAACTATTGGAACTGTGACTTTTAATTACATTAAGCCAGCATCTTGTGCCAGTGTGTGTTTGAATCAGTCTTCAGCAATCTTCAGAGACATTTCACCATGTGTGTTCGCATCAGCCTTCAGCAATCCTTCAGTCTCCAGCAGCCCTGGGAGAGGAATTTCACAAGCATACCACTGAATCAGTCTGCAACAGTACTCCTGAAGGGAAGAACCAAGTCATATTCATACTTTGCAATGTCATGTTTGTTGTCCTCTAACAGTTTTCATTGTATGGCTTGGTAAAGTGCAGAATCTGTCATCGGTTTTCTTATTTTGTCATCTGTACCAGAGTGCCATCCAGATCTTTTGTTCCAGTTCCCTGAGTCAACATTCTGTTTATTGTTTTACGTTCACCATTGGCTCGTCCGGCCTTGGTGTCCAGAACTCTGTCATACCTCTATGCTCTGTTTATTGTTTTATATTTGCCCTTGGCTCATCTGTCATTGGTGCCCAGAACTCCATTGCTCTTCAGCATCCAGAGACTTCTTCATCCAAAGTCCTGATTTCCGTGGGGTCCTTCCAATGTCTTCTTCACCCAGCAGTCCAGAAGCAGGCTGTGGCACGGTGATCTGCATCATCTTTTTCTTTACCCAGCAGTCCAGAAGTGGACTTTGGCAGGGTGGTCTATATCATCTTCTTCATCTGGCAGTTCAGAAGTGGGCTATAACAGGTGTTCTACATTGTCTTCCTTACTCAGCAATCCAGAAGAGAAAATTACTCACCATAGTAATGTTATTTCTTCTGAAGGAATCTTGCTGTATTCTGACTATATGCAGTTAGCCCCAGCACTTGAACTGCTCCAGAGAGGAAAGGGTTAACTCTATGCCAAGGCATAGAACATTGAGCTCAAGCTCAGTTTTTAAACCTCTATCTCTGGTACTCATCAGTGTAACCATCAGATTCTTAAGAGCACTATGCCAACTAACTATTAAATAGAAATTGCTTTTAAAATTTAATGCCAAAAGGCAATAAACAGATTTTCTAGGGTTAAAAAGACTCAAGTAGAGAACCCCAAAAAGAATCCAAGTAGGTAGTAAAATTTAATAATAGATATTTAAAATAATGACAACAAAATCCTCATCCTAAGAAGTGGTAACCCAGGATCTCTTCTGGGTGCAGTACTGAGCCTGCCAACCCACATCTGAAAGCGACTAGGTGCAGGGAGGGTAGGCAGGGAGGGAATCAGAATACAGCAAGACTTCATTAGAAGAAACAACATTACTATGTTGAGTAATTTTTTCTTCAACATGAAATCTTGCTGTATTCTGACCATATGCAGACTACCAAGCTGTACCCCCTTGGAGTAGTGAGTTACAGAAACTATTTTGGGAACAAGCTCTGCAGCACTGCTGTGCCAAACCTAGCATCACTTCTTGACTGGATGTCAGGAAAATAATGCTTGATAAGTGTGTGAACAGTCTTCCAGGTGGCTGCTTTACAGATTTCCACTAAGGGTATGTCTTTAACTGCTGCAACCGATGCAGCTGTACCTCTGGCGGTGTGAGCCCTCAGACCTGAGGGAGGCTCTTTCCCCAACTTTGAATAGCAGAACTGGATACAGGAGACAATCCACTTGGCAATAGTTCTCTTAGTGGCAGGTTTACTTTTTCCCACTTCTACATAAGTGAGAAACAGCTGTGAACAGTCATTTCTAAGGGCCTTAGTGTATTCTATATAATAACTAAGGGCTCCCTTTACATCAAGACTGTGTAGTCCTCTCTCCCCAGATGAAGTAAGGTCAGTGAAAAATACAGACAATGACACAGACTGGTTCAAATGAAAGTTTGATACCACCTTGAGGAAGAACTTTCTGTTCATTCGAATGACCACCTTATCCCTGCGAAATGAAATGAAGTCAGGTTCCACTGATAAAGCCTGTAATTCACTGATTCTTCTGGCTGAGGTAATGGCTACCAGGAATACAGTTTTCCAAGTCAAGTATTTTAGCTCAGCTTAAGATAATGGTCTGGGGGGCTGCATAAGCTGTGCAATACAGATATTCAGATCCCAAATAGAAGTAGGCTCCTAAAGGAAGGATTGATGTGAACCAGACATTTTAAAATGTTCTTGAAAACTGGATGGGAGGCTAAGGAAGAGCCCTTCCCAGCTAAAAGGAAGGCAGAGATGGCTGCCAAATGCACTTTGAGAGTGGTAGGCCTGAGGCTTAAACTGTTAAGATGCACCAAATAGTCCAAAGCAGCAGCAATGTTAGCAGAATCTGGCTGAATGTGCCTCTGAGAACACCAGAAACCAAATCTCTTCCATTTGGAATTGTAAGTTTTTCTAGTTGAAGGTTTTCTACTAACCTTAAGAATGTCCAAGACCAATTGAGAAAGATGCAGGCTTGCATATTCTAGCTCCTCAAGAGCCAAGCTTTGAGTCTGAGAGTGTGAAGGTTGGCACACAGTATCTTCCCCTGCAAGGAGGTGAGGAGATTGTACTGTCTGGGAAGACAATAGTAGTGGGTACCATGGCTGCCTGGCCTAGTCTGGAGCCACTAGGATCACAGTGCAAGGCTGAGATCTGATCTTGACCAGAACTCTGAATATCAGAGGAAAAGCATACAGAAACCTGTTTGTCCAATCCAATTGGAGAGCATCTTGGGAAACAGACCCCAAAAGAGGGGGTCTGCAGCAGAATAGAGGAAGCTGGTGATTGTTCGGGGCTGCAGAGGTCTATCTTTTGAGTGCAACACCTCTTGAAAATGAGATTCAGGCCCCATCCATGGTGACCTTGAGAAATCCTGCTTAGAGCATCTGCCAATACATTGTCTTTCCCTGGGAGATGCATGGCTATCAGGGAAACCTGAAGGGAATAAGCTAGTGACCATATTTTCATGGCTTTGGTGCACAAGGCTGAGGACTGAGTGCCCCCCGCTTGTTGATGTACCACATGGTTGTGGCATTTGAGAAGATTTATGTGCAGGAAGTACTCCTCATGAGACCATGTTCCTTGAGCAGTGAGCTGGTCCAGATGGGCTTCACATCCCAGTAGGGAAACATCCATGGTGAGAATCACTGTAGGAACCTGACTGAAGAAAGGGACACCTTGCCTTAGATTGTCCTCCTCCAGCCACCACTGGAGAGCCTAAACCAGAGTTGGAGACACTGGAACTAACTTGGCGAGAGGGTCTTTTTTGTGAGACCAAAAAGATTTTAGCTGAAACTGAATATCTCATTTGAAATCTTGCCTCTTGCTCTACTGCAGCGGAAACTGCCATGTGGCCTAGCAACTATAAGAAGTGCCTGGCTGGTCGAGACACTAGTGGACAAAAAGAGGAAGCCGGGGTGATGAGGGATTGTGCCCTTGAAAGAGGAATAAAGGCCTTTGCCTGGGCAGTGTCCAGTTCCACCCCTATAAATGTGAGAAGCTGGACTGGTTCCAGAACAGACTTTTCTAGATTTAGGATGAATCCTAAGGAGTCCAGAGCTTCTGAGTGACATCTAGAGCTGACTTGACTTGGTCTGAGGACTGACCCATTATGAACCAGTCGTCCAGGTAAGGGAACAGTAAGACGCCTTGTCTCCTGTGAAAGGCCACTACTACTGCCAGACACTTGGTGAACACCTATGGAGCAGATGTTAGGCTGAAAGGCATTGCTCTGGACTGGTAGTGACCTGAGTGCAACTCAAAACTGAGGTACTTTCTGTGGGACTGTCTGATAGGTATGTGGAAATAGGCATCCTTGAGATCCAGGGAGGCTAGCCGGTCTCCTGGTCTCAGAGAGGGAAGAATTATTCCCAGAGTCACCATTTTGAACTTTGGCTTTATATGTCTGTTTAGGTATCTTAGATCTAGGATGGATCACCACTTCCCTGTCTTTTTTGTGGTAAGGAAGTATCTGGAATACAGTCCTTTTCCCCTGCGACAAAAAGGTAACTTCTCTACTGATTGTAGAAGTAGAGAGGAGACTTCTGCCTCTAAGACCTTCGTCTCCAAGGGAGAGGGAGGACTGAAAGACTGCTTTCATTTTTGGGAACCTTTTGGAACTTAGAGCAAGTCCCTGGCTCACTACTTCCAGGACCCATTTGTCTGAGGTAATAAGACTTCCAGGCTAGGAAATAGCGAGCCAGCCTGTTCCCTACTGAAACTGGGGAGGTGATTCTGACTGACACATCAGGGTGTCTGTTTGGCAGGGGGCTTAGACTGAGTGGAGGATGGAGTCCTGGTCATCCCCTCTGCCTCTTCCCTAAAGCACCCCTCTGCTGGAAAGAAGAGGAGGCCTGGGCTTGGTGAAAATGCCTATGAAAAGACCTGACCCTGCCAGCCCTAGATTGCTGTTTCTGAGAGTAACCTGCTTTTCCTTGGCTGCAGCACTCCTGTAGGTGATCTGTATTCATCCATCTTTTCATGTAAGCCCTGTTTGCTCCCCAAACAGGAAATTACCCATGCCAGGAAAATCCATGGCCTTGGTCTGGGTATCCTGTGATAGACTGGTACACCTGGGCCAAGCAAATTTCCTCAGGGAGACAGATGTAGCCATAACCCTAGAATGTACATCATTCGAGTCGACAGCAGCATGAAACTGGACCTTTGATGCCTCAATACCATCCACAGCCACCTGCTCCCACTCCTTGACCAGCTGGAGAAGGGCATTCTTAGCCAGCTCCAGAACTGTATCCCACATATATTTCTGGTATCTGGCTGTATATGCCATGTAAGTAGCTTGCCTGAGCCCCAAAGAGGATGCCAAGTACTGTTCCTTTGCCATGGCATCCACTTTCTTGGAATCCTTATCTGGGGGGGGTGAGATGCCTGGGGAATGTTAGCCTTGCCACAGGCTGCATCTTGCACTACCCCAACATGGCTGCAATGATTTGTAAGAAATTCTGTCCCAGGACCTGACAAGGTATACCTCCTGTCCATCTTTTTATCCACAGTGGTATGGATGTTGGAAACTGAAGAATTGTTAGTGTCTGTTTCCCAGAGATTTATGCTGTGGGATAGACACCCTTTGGACTGTGGGACATCCATTACCTCAACATAGTCAGGTTCCTCCTGATCCTGTTCAGCCTCTTCCACTGGAAGCTGAAGAGTATCAACCACTTTCTTGTAGAACAAGAAATGGGAGAGGGACTCAGAAAGTCTGGGAGAGACACATTAGAAGGCCTGTCTAGGGAGATGTCAGGCTCTACTGGCTCATCTAGGCTTTCATAATCTCTCTTCACAATCTTCTTCTTCCCAATCACCCTCATAAAATGCTTCAGGATCATATTCAGAAGCAGAAGCTTCTGACCAAACTGATCTTCATTGAGTCGGTTCAGTTGGAACCGGGTAAAGCGATTGTACACTACTAATCACTTTAGCTATTTCTTCAGTGGTCAGAACATGGGGACTGGGTCCAAATCGGCTGACTTGCACTTTTTCTTAGACGGAACTGATTCCGAAGAATCAGTTTTACCATTTTGACTGAGGAGGTATCGCCCAGGTCAGTGGGCACCCCCTCAGGTTCGATCAGAACTGAACCAAGCTGGCCATCCAGGTCAGCGGACTTCTCAGCCTCCCTTTCCTTTAGCCTACTTAAACATTTATCTAAGGTGGCTTTGGGAAAGTTTTTGCAAATCTGGAAGTCTTCCTTCAGGTGGTCAAACCCCAGACAATAAACACAGACGCAGTGGGAATCAGCCTTAGCAAAGGCCTCCCCACACTCAGTGCAGTGCTTAAACCCAGTGGGACCGGTTTTCTTTTTGAATTTCTCAGACATGCCTACAAAATAATAAGTTACCCATACTAGCGTTTAAGCCAGGCAACTACAAATCTATCAGTTCCAACTGTGTCACAGGTCAGTTAAAAACACAAAGAAAATTTATTTTTTTAAGGATCCAGTACATACCTGAATCCATAGTACAAAAGGTAGAAAAAATACAAAGAAAAAACAATGCAGAATTTGCTTTGGTTCCCAATCGGACCGACCGGGAAGAAACCGAACAAAAAACAATTTCTACCAACAAAACTCTAACTACCTACTAAATCCACTTACTGTACCTTAGACAAAGATCTGAGTACTGAAAAAATAAGAAAACGGTTGATTAACCAACCATTTTTACTTGAAGCAAAGCGAAGGAGATCTCTGGAGCGACTTCACAGTTAGGCGGAGTAAAGAATTTGATGGTTACATTGAGGAGTACTAGGGACAGAGGTTTGAAAACGAGCTCAAGCTCAATGGTGTATGCCTTGGCATAGAGTTAACCCTTTCCTCTCTGGAGCTGTTTAAGTGCTGGGACTAACTACATATAGTCAGAATACAGCAAGACTTCATGTTGTTTGAAGTGGACTGTAGCGTGGGAGCCACTGTATTGGTCATTCCAATCAGGCTGTCCACCAGTGGATTATGGCCAGATCCTTTATGTGTCAATTCTGGTGGCCCTCTGTGGGTTCTTAGCCAAACAAATCTTGGTATATGTTCTTGTATTCTGGCAACCCTAGAGAGGTGGGGTGTGACTGAGAAACACATGGTCCATTCCAAAATCCTCTCTGTAGTCCCTTTATTTCCCAAGCAGTCCCCAGAGTTGCTCTGGCCAGCCAGTCAGTTTGGTTCTTGTTATACCAATTTCTTTTATTCTGTTCTCTTCCCGATGACAGAGAAAGTACGACTGTGCATGAACTGTCATCAGTAATCCATACTGACTCTTGCTAAAGTATGCTGTATGATTCATAATGTGGAGTACTCCAGGGTAATAGGCTTTAGCTAGAGGGGCACCTCAGGGGGTCAGTTAGAAGGTTTTGCATAATACGCTCTTATAGCATAGCTCTTATAGTAAGTTCAATAATCCAGCTAGTTTGGCCATAGAATTGCCCTCTTATAGGGATTAGAAATAGGACACTCTTACAGTATAGCTGTTATAGCTGATTTGATGATTTTAGAGTTAGAGATGCTCTTTAAACATATCTGTTAAAGTAGATTTCTTCTTACAGTTCTCCTCGTACAGGAGATAAGAGTTACAGTATAAGGACTTTAGAGTACTAATAAAATCTTTTAGACAGAGCTAAATGTTGTTGCAGTGACCATGAAAGAATAGAATTTAAAATAACAGAACCCTTGTATAACAATGTAGGACAGACTACCAAAATGGATTTCAGCAAAGCTGACTTTAATCTTACAAAAAATAATATTGCTAAATGGAATTGGCAACAATATCTAAGTGATAAACCATTGAACAGTATGTGGGACACATGTTGCAACAAAATAATTAAAGAAATGATCAATAATATACCCTGTAAACAAACATATAATAATACAAGATTAAAACCCCAGTGGCTTACTCCAGCAATAAAGAAACTCACAAACAGGAAACATAAGTTATATAAAAAATGGAGAGCTAATGGTACAGAAATACATAGACTTAATTATAGACATATTCTTAAAACTCTAAAAAATAAAATGAAAACTGAGAGCAAACTATGAGCATACACTAGCTTCTTCAGTTAGCCAAAACTATAAATTATTTTATTCATGTATTAATAACAAAAAAGGAAATTCACACAATGTGGGTCCTTAAAAAATCAAAATGGGGAATTAATATCTGATGATAATTCCACGTCCAACCTACTTAATGTATATTTTACATCTGTATTTCATAACAAAATAAGTAGCATGTTTTTGTCAAAGGTAGATCCTGCCAGACAAACATGTTGAAATATTATGACAAAGTGGCAAGAGAGCTTGACAAAGGGAGGTTGGTGGATGTGAATGTGGCCATGCTGGATTTTTCAAAAAATTTTGACAAGCTACACCATGCAGGTCTATTTTTAGCCATGCACTATGTAGGTATCCCATCTCCTATAGTATGCTGGGTGGAAGGTTGGCTAATTAACAGAAATCAAAGAGTTAGTATAAAGGGATCTTATTCTACATGGACAGATGTAACAAGTGGTGTCCCCCCAGGGTTCAGTAGTAGGCCCTTGCTTTTTCAATTTATATATATATATATCTACATTACAGTATGACACAGTGGATGTTTCTTATGTAAATTTGCAGATAACTGCAGGTTAGGAGCTATAGTTAACCATGACACCTGAAACTCCACATTACAAGCAGCACTAAATCATGTTTCATGATGGACAAATAATACTGGTTTATTTATTAAAGTCAGGCAAATGTGCCATTGTGCATTTAGGGAGAAATAACCCAGAGCAGAAATATGTGTTGGACAATAAAGTATTAAGAACTACACCAGAGGAAAGAGATTTGGGGATTATGGTTTCAAAGGACATGAAATTTACATCACATTGTAGGCATAAATTACAGAGAGGGAATAACATCTTTAACTGCATCTTTTGGCATATTAATGCAAGAAGCAGGGAGGTTATCTTGCCTCTTTACATACATTTCGTGAGGCCTATATTGGAGTATGGAGTCCAGGTTTGGTCTCCCTATAAAGAGTGAGATGTAGCTATGTTGGAAAGGATCCAAAATAGAGCCACAAGTAGAACAGCAAACATGAAGGGTAAATCGTACTCAAGAAAGGCTGAATGAATTAAATCTGTTTTCCCTGGAGTACAGGAGAAAAATGGGAGACATAACATAAAAACATAGAATTTGACAGCAGATAAGGACCACTTGGCCCACCCAGTCTGCCCATTTCCCTACCTACTGATAAGCTGCAGATCTAGTTAACCAGCAGCCACTTCTTCCTACCCCACCCCTAGAATTGCCTTATGACTGTCCCATGCATGCTTGAATTCCACCACTGATTTTGACTCCACAACTCCTCCGAAGGCCGTTCCATGCATCCACAACCCCTCTGTGAAAAAATACTTCCTTAAATTACCTCTGAGCCACCCCTCTATCTTCAAATTGTGCCCTCTTGTTCTTGCACACCTTTTTGAAAGATGCTACCCTCAAGACATGTGTCTTGTGCACAAGGCAAGGACAAAAAATGACTTATGGGACAACCTTGGCCTAGAAACAGCCAATAAAGTATATAGTACTAGATCTAACCAATTACAGTTAAAGGCAAGACAATCAAGGCTTTTGAGATCAAGAAACTGGTTTAGTCAAAGGGTGGTATATGATTGAACAGACTGACAACTGAGGTGGTGGCTAGCAACACCACACAGTCCTTTAAACATAAACTGGACACATTTTACAAATGTTAATTGATATCCATGGTGAGCATAATGGAAGTAAGTTGTCAGGCTCAGCAAAATTCTTATAATTCCTATGAGGTGCAGAAGCTTCCTCTATAATTCTGCTCTTCACCCCCTTTCCACTAGTTCTATTAATAACCTGTATGACTATTTTTCTCTGCTGAACTCAGGCTCTCACAAGCCATATCCACTACTCCTCCTGCCTCTCCTTCTACATTTCTGTAATTAGTACTAGTATTGGAAAGAACTCTATAACATGGGTTACCAGTTAATGTGGAGAAGCTGGTTGTTGTCAGGTCTGCGCATAAAGTCAACATAGTAATGTTTTGGGAGGAATTTGTTGTCTGTTTAGTAGAAAAAGATGACAGAGGATAGGAGCTACTTGTTCTTTTTGTGAAACTATATGATGAGATTAGTGTACTAAAAGCAATATCCACTGTAACAGAATATCTTTCTCCAGATCCCAAGCTCACATTTCAAGGCTGTACAACATCTCATTTCCTTACTCCAACATTCTCACTTTCATCCTGTATAAACTCACCTCCTTCAGTGAGTGACTGAACTCACCTGTCATGGTGGATGACCTGCTTGTCATCATGCTTGTGTGAGGAGTTGACGTTGTACCACTTGTAGAATCTGTAGTCTTCTGTCTTGTACAGGAGGTTGAAGGAGGAGTTGATGTCGTTGCTGTACTTACTGAGAAAAATATGAGATTAAGGTAATGAAACCATAGCTAACTGAGTTACCAGATAATTCTGCTCCCTTAAGTCTCTGATTTCCTACACTCAGCATTTTCTCCACACTATGCCACTTCATTACTAAATGCTGACTCATCTCTCACTATCCAGTCCAACCCTGACTCCCATTTCCCCATCCTACCTATTGTATCTTATTTCCTCACTCCCACTCCCTCCCTTTCCATCACCTCTGTCCTTCTCCTGAGCTGCTCTAGTGACTTATCTTGCATCATTCCATCCAGAACCCCAACTCTTCCCACCCCAATCCCACTTCTTTTTTTCTCAATAAAATTTTATTGTTATACTATATATGATCAAAGCACAGTCAGTATACATCACATACATAATTCAAACAATAACTAACATAAGAAATTAATTAGCAATTAATTCCACTTCTTTACCCTACATTCTTCTGTCTACTTCCAGCACATCCCATCTTTACCAATGACCTGAATGGCATCATCCTGCTCATCTCAACATATCGACATATCCTACACTCTCCCAGTGTGTCACCATCGGATACCTTCCCTAGTCCCCTATATTCCACAGAGGACTCTGTTGTTAAAGCAGCTTGGTGGTGGAGTGGGTATTGCCAGATCAGGGTGGTAGCTCTACTAAGGTGATTTGCCTGCCAGGAGCAACTAGCAAAGGGGGGTGGCAGGCCAGCAAGGAGGGTACTCACTTGCTCACCCCACAGCCAGCAGTGGAACCAGTGAACTAGAGGAGTGGCTATCTCTGCAAAGCAGTGCAAAAGATGGAGATTAGTGCCCAAGAGGTGGATAAGCAGAAAAGGGCAACATTCAGCAGAAGGGCAAGACAGCAAGGAGAACCAGGGATAAATGACAACCAAGGAAGGGGCTGGAGTGAGACAGTGAAGCAGTCTAAGGAGGTCAAATCATGGAAAGCCATGTGTGCAAATGCCAGGAGCCTTGGCAACAAGATGGAAGATCTGGAGGCTGTCATGGTTGACAGTCAGACCTGGACATTGTGGCCATCACTGATACTTGGTGTAATGATAACCATGACTGGGAGATGGCCATACCTGGCTACAACATATTCAGAAGAGACAGAGCAGGCAGGAAGGAAGGAGGAGTGGCACTATATGTGAAAAATGACGCAAGGCACATAGATCCAGGAGGAACAAAATGGGGAGAGATACTGTGGGTTAGCTGGAAAGGAAAATGGAGACAGCCATCCGCATAGGTGTGGTCTAGACCACCAGCCCAGGAGGAAGAAACAGATAGGGTTGATGCTAGCCATCCAAAGGATGGCAGGCAAGGTGAGGTGAGTACTGGTTGGAGACTTCACATTCCAGATGTGGACTGGAGCATCCAGCAGCAGCATCAACTAGAAGCAGATTTATCCTGGACTCCTTCAGGGTGCCTTCCTCAAGCAACTGGTCATGGAACCAACTCGGCAGAAGGCAATACTGGACCTTGTGCTCACAAACAGGGACAGTGTGATGGAGTAATAGTGGGGGAGCACCTGGGAAACAGTGACCACCAGTCATTGTGGTTTGAAATCACAGAAAGAGCAGAACCAAACCACACAAAAACACGTATCCAGGATTTTAGGGGGCAGACTTTGGGAAAATGGGAGATACTTGAAAGAGGCATTAAGGGAATGAGACAGGAATCAGGGGTTGAGGAACAGGGCAGTATTTAAAATGGGGATTACAAGAACAACAGAATTATGCATTAAGCAGGTTAGCAAGAGGAAAAGGAAGAGAAGACCATTATGGTTTTCCAAAGAGGTAGCAAAAGAAAGTGAAAGCCAAAAAGATTGCATTCAAGCAATACAAAAAGAAACAGGCAGAAGGGATAGAGAGAAGTACCAGGAGAAGCAAGGGAGGCAGGGAG
The DNA here is from genome assembly GCA_016271365.2 of Neoceratodus forsteri. Taxonomy (NCBI): domain Eukaryota; kingdom Metazoa; phylum Chordata; order Ceratodontiformes; family Ceratodontidae; genus Neoceratodus; species Neoceratodus forsteri. The sequence continues at coordinate 112,209,505 of JADMNL010000035.1, read as the reverse complement.
GTCAGTAAGGGAAGCCAAAGCTCAGACAGAAGAACACATCCAAAATCAGTGGGTAGAGGGGCCAAAACCTTTTACAGGTACATAAGTGAAAAAAGAAAGACAAAGGGAGGATAGTGAGACTGAAGGGGATGGGAGCTGCGTGGAGGATGACAACAGTAAAGCTGACATATTGAACAGGTATTTCTGCCAGTCTTTACTGAGGAGGAGGAGGTAATGGGTCTGAAGGGAGTACAAGGGTGAGAATGGTGCAGAAATGGACACAAGTCCCTTTACACGAGAAAGGGTCCTAAGGAACTGGAAGTAATAAGAGCTGGCAAAGAATGGGGCCAGATGGGGTGCACCCCTAGGGTCCTTAAAGAATTAAGAGAGGTGGTGGCTGAACCTCTGGCTATCCTGTTTAGCGGATCACTGGAAACAGAGGAGGTACCCAAAGACTGCAGGACAGCAGATGTAGTCCCCTTATACAAAAGTGGGAACAAAGAGGACCAGGGAACTACAGACCAGTCAGCCTCACCTCAGTAGTGGGGACGATCATGGAAGCACTGCTGAAGGAGAGATTGGTGGAACATCTGGTTATCAATGGACTACAGGACCCAAGGCAGCATGGTTTCACCAGGGGGAGGTCATGTCAGACCAACCTCGTTGAATTTTTTGACTGGGTGACTAGGGAGGTGGATCAGGGGAGGGCAGTGGACATGGCCTATCTGGACTTCAGCAAGGTCTTTGACACTGTGCCACATAGAAGACTATTACACAAACTGGGGAATATGGGTGTGGGCAGGACAGTAGTGTGTGGGTAGGTAACTGGCTGGGTGGCAGGACACAGAGGGTGGTGGTAAATGGCTGTCACTCCACAGAGGGAAGAGGACCAGTGGTACCACAGGATCAGTGCTGGGACGGGTCCTATTCAACATCTTCATCAGTGACATTGCGCAGGATCTAGAAGGCAGAATTTCACTGTTCGCTGATGACACAAAGCTCTGTAACACAGTAGACACACCAGAGGGTGTAGACAGAATGAGAAGCAACCTGCAGAAACTTGAAGAATGGTCAGGGTTTGCAGTTGAAATTCAATGCAAAGAAGTGCAAGATAATGCATATGGGGCATAAAAAACCCTGGCACAATATATCAGTTGGGGTGAGGATATAGCATGCACCAAGCAGGAAAGGATCTTGGGGTTATTATCCTCCTGATGACCTCAAGGTAGGGAAACAGTGTGACAAGGCAGCAGGTAAAGCAAATAGGATGCTGGGATGTATAGGCAGGGGCATCACCAGCAGGAAAAGGGAAGGTCATAATTCGCTATACAAGACCTTTTGAGGCCCCACCTGGTATAGTGTCAGTTCTGGAGACCATACCTCATAAGGACACAGACAGGGGGTAGAGAAGGTTCAGAGGGGAGGGCAAGAAAGATGGTGCATGGATTGCATCACAAGTCCTATGAAGACAGGTTGAAGGAACTGAATATATACTCCTGGAGGAGAGGAGGGAGAAAGGGATATAATAGAGACATTCAAGTATCTTACAGGGAGGAACAGGGTGCAGGAAAACACTATTTTTAAGCGAAAAGATGTTCCAGGACTAGAGGGCATGGGATGAAGTTGGAGGGAGGATGATTCAAAGGAAACATGAGAAGAATTTCTTCACAGAACGGGTGGTGGACAAGTGGAACACCCTGCCAGAGGAAGTGGTGGGGCTGAAACAATCACGGGCTTTAAGAATGCATGGGATAGATATAAAGGAATTCTAGAGGTCAGGGGTAAGGGGCAACAGACTTCTAGGAAAACAAACTGAACTTACAAGATCAAATGGGCAGACTGGGTGGGCCATAGGCCCTTATCTGCTGACACTGTCTATGTATCTATGTATCTATGAGTGCAGGCTGAGTGAGTGTGGAATCAGACCTAGCAAAGTAGCTGGAAGAAGAGCAGATGACCAAGTATTGGTATTGATGGACCTAGTTGTCTGTAATTCAGTCTTCATTATTCATTATTCAGCAGTTGAACCAGTGTGTGAGAGTTCAACATCTCCTGAGACTTCAAATCAAAGCCCACACTGGAAGTTCAGTGAAGGCAGCCTATTTAACCCAGCGATTGCTTAACACAAATTTCCATGCCTGTATTAGCAATAATCTTTGACTTTTGTTTTTTTTTTCTTTATGCTGTTTATCCTTCTTGTGGCTGGGACAGGCTGACCCCTTTGAGCAAAACAAGACTAGTGCTGCGACTCGCTATCTGCATCTGTTTAGACTGGTGCAGTTCCAAAGGGTAGCCTGCCCTTCACATAAGCAAATGTCTTGAAAAAAAACTGCACTCTGGCCACATAAAAACAGTATTGAACCAAGGAAATATTTATCAAGTGGATGTTGAAATCACAGCTTGGAAATAAGTGCACTTTTTGTCACAACATTTGACTCCTTTGAGCCCGGTCCCTCCAATCCTGACCATCCCCTACTTTGAGAACTTACCAGAATGCTGTTGTTGAGGCGGGTAAGGGATTGGCAGGCAGGGTGGCATATAATATGCCCCACCATCATTTGTTTCCCTTCCCCATGCTGAGTTTTGCTTGTCAATGTGTGGAGACACACACCTGCAGAGTTCTGCAGCACCACTCACATTCTGCTGCTCCTTCTCCAGCACTGTCACAAAGCCTGCACCCGGTGGCAGTCATTTATTGGTGCCAGCCGCCATCCCACCCCGTGAGAGGAGATCAGTCCCTTGGATGCTCAACTTTCTCCCCTGGCTGACCCTCAGCAGCCTGAGATTGTTTCTGAACAGAGGTCACTGGCATAGAGTGAGATGAGGAATCCAGTACCTCAACTTTCAGCACCACTGGGCCGGCAATGCTTGGTGTTTAGCTTTTAACCATTTATAGTGCGTTAATTTCTGTACGCATTAGTGGTGCTCAGAATCTACTAATTACATTCTGTTGGGTATTTGTTGGATATCAGACTGTCTGATTCCAAATATAAGTCCATTTCAATACCTATTAAAACACTAGAATCAATACTGGAAGTCAGAATTGGAAATTCTGATTTTGTTTCTAGTACTGAAATGGAATTTATTAACTTCTCCCACCCAGTATAATGCCCTTATAGGGTCAGGAGGAAAGCCCCCTTCCCACCCTAATCTCCCTCCTCATACTATTACCTCAAGTTCATTCAATACTTTCTTTCCTTAGTCAGGTCAGATGATGACTGGGCTTGGTCACTCTCCACTCAGAATGGTGGAGTGGATGTGGACTGGCTGGATCTGGACAGTGGACATCTTGGAAATTCACATCATTGCAACATTGACTAACTCCCATCAAGCAAGCAAGCTATGGCACTCAGCAGTCAAACAACAGCACCCCATCGCCATATATCTGAGTCTTAACTTGTGTATTTTGGTTTTAATAAATAGTTTTGATTATTTTAATGAATTATGTACAAGTGCCTTGGTTTTGGAAAGGCGCTTTTTATAAATAAAGTTGATTTGATTTGATATCCCAACCCCAAGCCTCTAGTCCAGTGAGAGGACCTCAACAAATTAAACTTCTGGCAGTAAAAAAGTGTACAGTCTACTCTAATGGTCTGACTTAGGGCTCCTCATCCTCCCCATGACCCTTCCCTGAATTCTCCTCTCTCCTCAGGTGCTGGCTGTTTGGCTGACTCAGAGTATGCCCTAAGTTGCAGTAGGCACAGCACACTTTATTTATTTATTTATTAGATCATCGGTTTACAGACCTTTGAGTCATTGACTCATTTATAAAGGCACCTCGTCAAGAGAGCAATATATCACAGTAAACAAAACAGTACAGTACATAACGCTTAGATTAAAAAGTAACCAGTGTTACAGGCATTCACTGGTGGTACACGCTGGTAATAGGTAAATCACAGTAGTCATAATATAGGTACACGAGTACCAAGTCAGGTAGCAACCAAAGATATTTTATTGCATTAGTCAGCAGATGTTGCATGAGGCCCCAGGTATATACAGCAAAAGTAGACAGGGCAGACCCAACCTAGGGGTGAAGGTAAGGGTTTCTTTACTGAGTAGCATTTAGTAGAGGCAGCCAAGGGCTTGCTATCAGTTGCCACCAATTGGGGAGACATGAAGAATGATGAATTGAGTCAAGGGGAGGAAGTCAGGGCCCAGTTCAGATCATCAAAGTCAGACTGCAAGAAATTGAATTGGACGGGATGGTCCTACACACTTGGACCATGGGCAGAGGATCAGCCTCAGTGTGGGGGCGGGTGCAGTTGTGTGGCTGCCAAGTGCTGAAGCTTGTTTGGTTAAGGGGGGATCAGTAGATGTCTCGACATTGTCAATTTACAAAATGTGTCCACTGTCCTTGTCCACAAAGTTGACGTCCCACTAGAGGTGTGCAGAACTTCTCCCCAGAAACCAAGCCTCCCCGGATACATGCTGCTCAGTTTTCATGAGACCCAAGCCAGACCTTGACAGCTTGTCCAATTTCAGATCTGTACATATTTTCCAAATTTCCAGCTCCCCAGCCTCCCAGCTTGCATGCCTGCCTGTCATGTGATGGGTTTAAGGCATGCTACAAGTGGAAAACCACTGGTATAAGAGGGCAAAGGGTGCGTGGGGAGTTGGTGTGCAGCATGTCTCTGACCTCCATACCACTGCATGTCTACTAACAGTGGGGAGGAAGCTTCTGTGCCTGCAGGAACAGGTGAGCAGGTAGGGAACCTCAGTTTTACACTGATGCTGCAAATGTTTAATTTGTTTGTTGTTCATGAACAAGACCGGGAGGAGTGGGACAAGTTAAAAATTCTAAGTAAGAAGACCGAGGATTGGTTGGCGACAGAGATGTGTGGGGGCAGGGTGTCATGTGTCAGACAGAGACTCTGAAGAAAAAGAAAGAGTAGATTTTAAGTTAAGCAGCCAAAATATTAAGTTAAACTTAAAGAAAGAAAACACAAACAAGAGGAGACTGTTGTGTGTGTGCGGAGGTAGGAGACTGCAGTGCTGCTATGACCAAACGCTGCAGTGCGTGACTGCACATGTGCTTAGCACAGCAGTACTGTCATGCAGTGCTGCGTAACAGTGCAAAACTGCAAAGAAAATACAAAATTGAAAAAAGAAACATTTATGGTAATGTGATTTACCAACTTTCTTTACATCAGCTACTACACACATTCTGGTAGTAGTTGTCGGTGAGTGTCATCCCAACTACTTTTAATAATTTTATCTGAAGTCCTTATTGTGTAAAGGGATCATAGTTTGGCCCTCTGAGTGGGTAGTGTAGTGGATCCCTTCTACTTCTAATAACATTGACCACGCCCGTGCTTGGCCATAAAATGATGTGAGACCAAGAAGAGCGTGGGGCCACGCCCATTAAATCGAACAGCACTCCATTTTGATGCCATTGATGTTTATGAATTGCCATTTGAGATTTAAAGAAGCTACTGCTTGACTACCAAAGCCCCTGTTAGTGGGCGCTGGCTTTCATTAACTCTCCAAATGGCCATTCTATGTATAAACATGGCCTCTAAATAGAGCCACATTCATTCAGGTGCGCACTCCCACCCTCTCCTTGGTCACATGTCATTTGTCATTACATGCCTGAGCACTGGTGGGGTTGTCAATGCTACCAGGAAGTGGAAGGGTCAGCTGACTACCCGTAGGGCCAATCTATGATCTCTTCCACAAAAATAAGCACTTCAAAATACAATTATTAAAAAACAGCTGATGACTATCACAGTCATAGCCACAAGAATGTGTTGGGGGATGATCTTGAAAAGTCACTTTAAGCAAGAAAAAGAAAATAAAGTTTACTGAAAAGAGCAAAAAAAGGAAAAGTTCCACTATTTTATTTTAACATCACAAAAGTGAGAGACAGTACACAAGTAGAGCCAGTAAAGGCTTGCATCATGCGTGAAGCCTTTTTGGGGAGGGTGTTATCCCATGGCAGTTTCATTGTAGTGCCCCTCCCAAAGCAGCACCAGCTACAGGTCCAGTTTTCTTATGTGCAGGCCTTAAAAAATGAATTGGCCAAGCAGAGCCAGTAAAGACTTGCGTCACCTGTGAACCCTTTTTGGAGGGAGGGGCAACCCTTTGCAGTGGCCATGAATCAAAACCAAAATCAGTGGTGAGTTGGCAAAATGAAAACCTCACTAGTTTTTCACACCTCTAGTCCACACCACTGAGCCAGCTCGGTGGCACTAAGGGTTGAGGTGCTGGACGCCACACCTTGTGCCACGCCAGTGACCCAGGTTTGGGAATCAGCCTTGGCTGTGGGAGGCCAGCAGGGGGAGGAGAAGATCGAGCATCTAGAGGACTGCTCTCTTCTCCTGGGGTGGGTTCAGGTGAACTCTGCGCTCAGCGGCGGCACTTAGCGGAGCCTAGGAGCACTCACCCAGTAGCAAGGAACAGCAGCAGGAGGACTGATGATGATAGGCTGTCTGCAGCAGAGCTTGTGCTGACACCATTGCATGCTGCACGGGGACGTGAAGAAATACTCCCTCCGTGCCTGACAGGCATGATGGCTCTCCACAGTTACTGATGCTACACTTCCAACACCAGGTTTCTGTCTCCACCCTCTCTGCCTCTCCACTGACCTAGCTAGGAGCTCTGTATTATAGATAGAGCACCAGTACATGAAGGCAGCCCTAGTTCAGGGGCTTAGAGCTGGGGGATTGTCTGGTTTGGGTTCGTGGAGGAGAGTATATAGATGAGGAGCAGGACCACAGTGGGCGGTGATCAATCTAGTGAGTTGGGTAGCCTGGGAGAGTTCAGGTTTGGAGGGTGAAGAAACAGAGTTTAAAAAAAATAGTCCACACCACTGTTCTGAGCATACACTGACCAACCCCAGTTACCAGCTGTGAGATCTCATCTGACCTGACTGACGCAACAGACAAAGTACTGACTGAACTTAAGGTAAGGGGAGACAGGAGTAAGATTAGATTGGGAGAGGGGGAAGGCTTGTTTCCTGGCCCTCTGTAGGTATTTTTCTGGGTGGGGAGAGGTTGCGAAATGATGCTTTAGGCTGTGTTTGGCTGCAGAATTAGATTTGGATTCCGCATCCACATCCAAGTAGGGTATCGAGAGGATTTTGGTCTTAAATACTGAACATCTGAGTACAGTACCAGAAAGAAAGCTCGGAATCCAAGGAGTCTGATTCTGTTGGACAGGTGTTATGGAAACCTGACAAGAAAGAATTAGCTGGGTGGGGGGTAGCAAGAAAAAAAGGGCAGACAAGATGGGCCAAAAAGTTCCCTTCTGCCATCACTTTTCTTATGTTGTTATGCTATGTATGTTTGGTGGATTACAAGCAAGAGAGAGTTTCACAAGTTTGTAAGTTCCTCTGATATATGTTCCTGTACCTGGTACTCTGTATTGTGCTTGTATACTGCCTATGTCTGCCATTTCCAGTGCACTTATGTTTATGTAACTTAAACTGTTATGCCCTGCCTGCTTTTTGCTTTTTTAATTGTTACTTGTCACTACTGTGCTTAAAGGGACACTGTCATTCCCTTAGGCCTCAGACAGATCAGAGGTGAAAACACATTTCATGATTGTTCACATTCTCTAGAACATGCTGATGTAGCTGGTAGTTTGATTATAATTAATTTTTTCCTTTTAAAATTGAAAAACAAACTACCACCACACAGTACTTGAGTTACCACACCTAAATGTGTTTATTTACATTCTTAACCAACTCCCACTGCACCTTTCTTGGACTTGGGAACAACACAGACAAGTCATTCATGATATTGTGGGAGATGAGGAGACTATTTCATCATGAGTGGCTGCACTGTTTTGGGGTGTTCCTAACGCTTAGGAAGTATGCAGTAAGAGTAGATCAAGGATTCAAATTAAAACAACTTGAGTTTTATTACACCATTAGCATGCATTTCAGTTCTGCTATGAAAAGTTTAAAGAGCTAGCAACACCAGTGAATTTTAGAGGAGATAAGCATTCATAAAATGTGGAGTTTCAATTAAAAATAGTATAATGCAAAAGGGGTTGACAGTGTCCCTTTAAAGTTATCTTCTTCATTATGTAAAATTCAGCTGATATTTATAATACCCTGGGTCATGCCTAAAAATATGAATTTTATTGTATAATGCACTTACCTGCTTACAAAACCATATAAATAAATAAACCTAATAAGCACTGTCACTTTCATAGGTTAAATACTATTGATACAGTTGAATGTTGTACCACTTACTTCCTGAGAAGGTGCTGTTGTGCACAACCAGTCTGTGTCATGGGAAACTATGTTTTGTCATGTTGCTCTCCCGTAGTTTTGCTCTTCAGAGTTTACACTGGATTTTTGCGCCAGTCTTTATGTGTGTAAACCTTTTTCATTAAACTTTGTAAAGCTGGTGGTGCCCACTTTCTTTTCTTTACTGCCTGCTTTGATGGCTATTATTAAATCTTTTCATTTCATTTTCAAGGAGGGCTCAAGGGCCAGGCCTCAGAGAATATTTTTATAATGCATTACCATCTTGGCCCCCTTCCCAGGGATCCCAAACCCACTAAGAGACAAAAGTGACACTGTCAAAATGTTTTCCTTCTAGGAGCCACCCCAATGGGCCAGATTTTAGAACAGGAAAGAGAAAGGGAAAAATTGTTTAACCAGGAATAAGGCACACAGAGTTGGAGCTTGTTTCCAGGTGTGACCTGGGAGCACAAGGAAGTTAAGTGACTTGTTCAGGGTCACACAGTATGCAAGTGGGGGCTGATGGGATTCAAACCCAGGTCTCCAAGTTCGCAGCTCCATGTCTTTAGCCACTATGCTGTACTGTCTCCGAGCTGGGTTGCTGTATTGAGTGATGAGCCTGACTGAAGAGGCTGCAGCTTGGCACTGCTCCTCAGTAGGAGAGCGGTGATGGTGCGCTCCAGTGACACAGTGACGCCTTTGGCTGGGCCAGGAAGCTTGACTCTCACTGTGGGAATACTGTAATGTTGAAGCTGCCAGAGAAACTGATCATGTACCAGGGGAGGGAGGGAGGAGGAACTGAGGAGGAAAAACAGGGGAAAAATACTCCCTGCCAGCTCAGTGACAGCTCATAGAGGCTGGACCAGCTATATCCCCTGTCTGATTATAAGATATATCCCAGGTGGATGGTATGGCATGGGAAAATAATAGACTGAAAGTAAAGAAGAAAGGAAAATAAGTTTTGATTTTTGAAAATAAAAAGAAAGATCCATCACTGTACTGTAGTACTACTACTACTCCTTTATTCTTCTAACTACTAATTACTTTGTAATACTAAACTGAGTCCACTCTGAAGAAAATGGGGTTACTAATGGGGTACCACAGGGTTCAGTACTGGGTATAGTCCTTTTTAATGTTTTTATAAGTGACATTACAGAGGGACTAGAAGGAAAAGTATGCCTCTTTGTAGACCACACAAAAGTTTTCAACAGGGTTGATACACAGGGGTGTGTGTGGCAAGGATGAGAAGGGACTTGGCAAGGTTGGAAGAATGGTCAAAATTATGGCAGCTTAGATTCAATGCAAAGAATTGCAAAGTAAATGCACCTGGGAAACAAAAACCCAGGGGAAGAGTACACAATGGGGAGGGTATTAACAACAATACAAATGTAAAGGGACCTGGGGTAGTCATATTAGATGACCTAAAGGTAAGCAAACAATATGAGAAGGTAGTAGGGATGACTGAGGGGATACTGGGATGCATAGGGAGAGGTATCACCAGTAGAAAACAGGAAGTTGTTATTCCTCTATACAGAAAGTTGGTGAGCCCCTATCTGGAGTACTGCATGCAGCTCTGGAGCCCCATCTCCACAAGGACATAGACAGGATGGAGGCAGTTTAGAGGAGGGCAACTAAAATGGTGCAGGGGCTGCCACAGCAGCCATATGAAGAGACTCTAAAGGAGCTTAATATGTATCCCTCGAAGAAAGGAGGACGAGGGGCGTGATAGAAACTTCAAGTACCTCAAGGGAATTAACAAAGTCCAAGAGGGTAGCATCTTTCAGAAAAGAGATGTGCAAGAACAAGTGGACACAATTTGAAGATAGAGGGGGATGGCTTAGAGATAAGGCAAGGCCGCATTTTTTCACAGAGAGGGTGGTGGATGCATAGAACGGCCTTCCTGGGGAGGCAGTGGGGCCAAAAACAGTGGGGAAATTCAAGAATGCATGTGACAGACATAAGGCAATTCTGGTGGGGTGTAGGAAGAAGTAGGCTGTTGGTTAACTAGGATCTGCAACTTATCCAGTAGGTGGGGAAATGGTCAGACTAGGTGGGACAAGCGGTCCTGATCTGCCATCAGAGTCTATATTTCTAGCTCACTCCAATAAACTGAGTTTCCAGATGGACCTTGCTCGCTTGGGAGCCAGCCAAGGAAGGGAAGGAGGATTCAGCATCCCATGGATGGCTTTCTCTTGGGAATGTGGGCTGTTACAGGCGATGCTTTGACTGTGGCTCTGCTTTTATGGCTCTGAGCTGTATAGAATTGTATAATGTACTGTTCATAGCCTTGGTGACTATGTATATCTTTTGTTCCTGTTCTAACTGTGTTTACTGACTGCTTGTGTTATGTTCATCTGGTTCAACCTGATTCTGTGCAATGCCTAACTTGTATCATGTTGTCCTCTATGAACTTGTATTTCATTGTATTCTCCTGGTCGTACCTGAAAATATGAAAATGTCTTCTCTACTGTACCTACCTGGTCAACAAAAGCTAAATGAATAAACAGTCACTGTCTCTCTCTCTGGGACTGCCATCTAGTGTAGCCTGAGTGGCATCACAATGAATGGGGGGGGATGAAATAAATGCATTTTAAAAAGAGCAATAAAAGCCTGCAGCCTCTTCACTAGTGTGATAAATAATAGCCAACAATAAAGGGGTAGAAAATTGTAAAATGGAAACAGAGAGACACTGTCCTGACCTATGGGCAACACACGTTGGGGCTATGTGGGCATTTGATTAAAACAAGATGGTTTCCAAAATGTTCCTTTGTAGGCTTAGTGCAAAAGCTGAGTGTATGTATACGTGCCTAGTTTCACAGCCTCATTGTTCATAAACAATATGTGAGACACTCCCACTGGATTTTGACTTTACTCTAGGGGATATTACATGTATTCAGCATCCTTGTTGTTTCTAAAATACCTGATGATGACATGCATTACAACAACAATAGAACATCTATCTTGTTCAGAAGAAATAAATGATTTATAATGAAGGAGCAGCAGTGACAGAAATAAGCATGAGGAAATACGTGCCCAGTGCACAAATACAGTCAGGAATGGCAAACTATTTCATGGGGAGGGCTGGCCCAGTGATGTGGTGGGTTGAAGCACCCCAATACCATGCCAGCAACCTGGCTTGAGAACAGACCAATGTCAGTCTTGGGAGCTGGCAGGGTGAAAGGAGACTCGAGCATCCATTGACAGCTCTCCTCTTTTGGGGTGGGGGAACATGCCACTGCTCAGCACCAGCTAGTGGAAGCCACCTCTCAGAGGGATAGGCACATGAGCCTTGTGTGTGGCATGAGTTTACATTGCAAGTCCATGTCAATCGACACTCGTGTGTACCTCAGGGACTGCGGTAAACAAAATGGAAGGAAAACCACCTCAACCAAGCATAAGGAAGATGGTGCTATCACAGGCTCTGTACCCCACCTGTGGCACCCACCCACTGACGGTGATCAGTAAGATGATACGGAAAGACCAGGGATAGAAGGTAATAGGGCTAGGGGTCACTGTCAGAAGAGAGTAGATCAGGATGTTCAGGTAGATAAACACAGAACAAAGAAATAACTATGTCATGAGGGTAACTCATATGTGTACCAAAGCAATGGGATATGAAGCTTAAAGAAAAAAAGCTGTACTACGTGTTCAGGGTCTAACACTGAACACTGAGGCTCAGGAACATCAGCGTGCTAAATATCCCATCAGATGACACTCTCATGAGGCCAACTGATGTAGCTCACAGCCACTTGCACCAAGTGAGGGGATGAGTGCATATTCTCTGAGCTCGGTATCCTACTGGATCAGCCTGACGTGGCTCTTGAGACTGCAGAATGGCCATTCAATGTATTTTCAACAGAAAGAGACTGTGATGATATTCTTTTCTATTGCTCTTGATGTAAGGATGTGCTGAGCAGTGCTCCCTCACTCTCATCCGTGCTGCCAGTACCAGTACCAGGTATTTGACCCCCCCTCCACCAGTGGAACCAGAATTGCCCCTGCAAAAATGTAATGGCCATAATCTATTTAACTAGCTATGTAGTTGCAAAAGTTGGAGGGACCTGAACCCAGGATTCCACACAGAAAGATAACAGTAATTACTACTGTCATTTATATAGTTGCAGGCTACAACAAAGCCAGTGAATTGACCAAGTCACTATAGTTAAGCCTGACTAAAATTAACAAAAGGCAAACATTCATTTTTCTATGTTCTTATGCACAAACAAATGTCCCTAACAGCTGAGTGACAGTATACACGAATAAACAAGCATTTGTCAATGCCAAATATTTCCTTGATGATTTATGTGGTGGGTTGTATACAGCAGGATGCTTCAATAAGTGGAGGAGTTTATTGAATAGGTAAGTGAGAGGCATAGGGGGTTGTGGGGTGGTGGGTGCTGAGAGGGCAGTTTGAATGTGAGGGGCTGGAGGGTGCTGGTGGGGGAGCAGAAGACTTCAAGGGACTTTTTTGTTTTCAGGTTTACAAAGATGAGTCCTGAGGTTCTGACAGTGGAGATATGGCACCCTGGTGTCAGTCTGTTCTTTGGCAGCACTAGAGGTGGGTATCCCCATATCACAACCTTGCAGTGGAGGACTGAGGTAGAGGGTAGGAAAAGGAAAGCACACAGAGGGAGGAGGGAGGAGGGAGTGGGAAGGATTTTACCCCTGACCAGGTAGATGGTGGGGAAGGATAGCATGCAGAGGGAGGGAGGGAGGGTAGCAGAAAGGAGTATTGCAAGCACAGCTCCACTGGAGGTGAATGCATGAGCAATCAAGTAGGATCTGCAGTGATGCTGTACTATAAGCAGCAAAAAAATGTACTGACTAGGTGGGTCAAGAAGTCTTTATCTGGACATTATCGTGTATTGTCATATGCATTGCACTATTGCCTGCTGTACCCTAAGTACCACAAACAATCTGAAATATTTTATGTACACTGTATAATATGTTTGTATTTCCCCCTTCCTCACTATCCCCAGGATGCATCTGGAATTGAGCAGTGTTCTACTCAGCATACTTTCCTGGTAAAAACCTTCAAATAAAAAAATAAATAAATCTGCCAGCAAATTCTATGTTCTACGTTCTCTTTCTTGATAGTGGAGATGCATTTCTGATAAACTATTTAGTTGGTTTCGTTTTGGTTTTTTGTATGCATTTTCTATGAAGCTAGGGGAACTGTATGATATGTGGAAGTTTCCCTTAGTTTTCTTTTTGTATAATAAAAAATCTCCCTTCTCTTGCAAATAGTACCTTGAGTTCTCTTACTTCCACCTGAGCACCCATCAGGATAACTCCACACGTGTTTGTTGTGCATAACATATATGGATAGGTGTTAGGGGCGCAATGAACTTGAACTGTCTCTCTGTCTCTCTGTCTCTCTCTCTCTCTCTCTCTCTCGTTCCCCTAATGAAATTCTCTGTCCACACACCAAGAGAGAGCAGCTGATGGCAATGCTGCACAACTTTATTGGCAGGCAGACACAGTAAGGGCACAGGGCACTAACAAAACAAAAAGATGCGAGTATCACTTAGTGGTCCCACTGTGTCTCTCTGCCTTGTCTGTCTCTCAAGCACATCCTGCACTCTTTGTTTCTCTGTCTGCTCCCCTGTGTAGTACAGTGACAGCAGCTTGCAGCTCTCTCCCACATTTCAGAAAGTTGGCTGCAGAGATCCAAGCTGCTGTCACTACCATCTCCATACTACTGGCACTGGCTGAAGCTGTCTGCTTGATGATTTTACTAAGGTATGACACACTGTGGGGACACTGACCTGCGCTGCTGATCAGCGGCAATACAAGTCTGCAGAAGTCGTATGTCCCGGCCTCACACTCTCACTGTCACTCTCTCTCTCTTTCTCTCTCTACGTTCACTGTAGCCAGTCAGCATGATTGTGTTTGCTGGCTCTTGATGTGTCTCTCACATGCCAGGGACTGAGGGGGGGATGGGGACTGTGCCTTCAAAACACTGAGCTGCTCTTTGGACTGCTGACGAGTAGTGCAGCTCTGATTCTGGCTCTCAGTCTCTCCCTCTGTCTCTCTCTCTCTCTCTCTCTCTCTCTCTCTCTACACACAGCCAGATTATAAACAAGTGCCTGTTACCCATATGCGACTACTCGGAATGAGATTGGGAATCACTGATCAGCCAAACTCATGCGAGGTGTGACCTGACCTCTATCTGTCTGCAGCTCTGCCCCCCTGGCCCTGCACCCTCAGCACACATGAGTGTACCTCAGGAAGTTTAGTTGTTTGAATTGTTCTGCCGGGGGTAGGCTGCTGCAGACTGCTTGCTGGGCTCATGCTCACTAGCAGAACAGGATGGATCAGAACCAAGGACTGCTGAAATGTGCACTTAGTTACAGAAGCAGAACACGCTGCCTGCAAGGGGAGGGGGGCTGGAGAGAAGAGACAAGAAGACACATGCAGGAAGAAACATAAAAAGACTAGAACACCTCCCCAGGAGAACAAGGAAAAGGAAGGTACTGGGTGGAAAGTAGGTGGGTGGGGGAATAAATGGAAGAGAATTAGACAGGTGAGGGGGGGCCACAAGATGGTGGCAAAGAAAAGAGAAGGTGAAAAGAACAGGGGATGAGAAGAGAAAAGAGAAAGAACAAGATGAGAGACATGAGCAAAAGGGGGAGGGAGGCTCAGCCAAGCCAGCCACAAGAGACACAAAGAGTTCAAAGTCACTCAGGTACTTGCCGGCGGCTGATGCTTTATATAAATGAAAGGAATGAGCACTCCCATTGGAGCACTTCATTTCTTTCTACTGGAGAATGGCTTCCAGTTGTGAAACTGTGACAAGTGTCACAGTCTGGTTGCATGTTCATTGGTCTGTTGTGAACAAGCCCATTGTAGATTACTCTGCATTGGACTAGTCCCTGGTACACCTCCAAAATGTCCTCTGAAGCAACGCAAGATGTTTCTTGCATAAGCACAAGGAAACATAAAACTGGCAGCCACTCAGAAGCAGAGGGGGTCAACCAAGAGAACTCCAGCTACACAGCTGCACAACTGGAAAGGACTTCAGCCTGGGTTCCTCTCAGAAATATTGTTTATTATTATCATTGCAGCAATGCTAGTCAATTTAACAAGCCACTATAGTCAAGCCTGACTAAAGTCTGAAAAAAGAATGTAAAAAAAAAACAAAGTCAATGCTCAAGCTTGACTACTGACTCTGAATGCTTCATTTTGCCATGTTACTTTTTCAAATAAATCTGCAAAGACTAAGTAAGAAAGATGCAAAAATATAAAATCCATTAACTTTTTTAAAGTAAACTTTTTAATTTGTTTCTGTTTAACAAACATACACAAACACTGTGCATTTGTGAGTGTGCATAGGAGTGTGTGAATACCTTGGGCCCGATTCTAGTACACTTATGCCTGGCATAACAGCAGTTGCACCAAGCAGAATGGTGCATGCAGCAACTTATGCCAGCAGTTGCAACATGCATGATTCTACAATGTGGCCTGTGACATGGTGCAGGCCACTTGCGACGAACAGCTGTTACGCCGGCAATTGCGATATAAACCCCCTGCAACATGGTGCTGGGGGTTTACTGGGCAGCAGTTGTGTCCAATTCCAGAAGGGCAGCATCAAAGTCCCCAAGGCCGGGATTGTACAAGAACCCCCAGAGGAGAATCGGCACTATAAGTTACACCAGCATTTAGCTGGTGTAACTTACAGACGCCCCCTAGGGGTCCTGTAGACCCACTTGCAGTCCATTGGGCATACCACAGTTGCCCACCCCCCATGCCCAGCAAACCCCAGTGGGTGCCCCACCCCAGATGTGTCCATTATGTGCCTGAAGGGTTGCCCATACCAACTGTCCCTGAAGTTAACTCAGAAAGAGCTTTGCAGGGCTGCCCACACCTACTGCCCCATATCCTGCAATATCCTATAATTAACTGCCCGCCATTTAAGCCCCACCTTCTGACTCTGAAGCCTCCATTTCAAAACACCCCACAGGCGTTACTGTCATCTCTCACCTGTGGCCCCACCCTGGTCACCCCACCGCATGTGGCTTCACTCTGACATTTGGTAGTCTAGTGGCCCCCACCCAGTTGTAAGCCAGTCCACCAGCACCCCCACATTGGCACCGACAGCCTGCTCACCTCTTCTCCACAGTTGCCGATCGAGCTTGCAGGAGTGCCACTGCAAAGACGCACTTTACAGTGGCACTTCTACAGAACTCAGTCGGGCGGCTGGCCGGAGGTGAGAGGTGGGTCGTGCCAGCCGGCTGGATGTGGGTGGGGGGTGCAGGTGACTGGCACAGCTTGGGGAAGCAACTAGACTACCAGGAAGTGTCAGGGTTTATGCCGCAAATCATGACGGGTGACTCGGGTCAGGCACGGGTGGGGGATGACAATGCTGCCCTGTGGGGCATTTCACAATGGGGCTTCTGGGCAGATGTGGGTTGCCCCTCGGGCGCAATCTATGCTTGGGGGCATGGGTGGCCAGTCCTGTGGGGCACCTCATGCAGCCTGCTGGGCATCGGGGGCACTTGCAACCTTCGAGGGACCTGTTGGTGGCTTGTGGCATGCTTGCCAGGTGCACCCTCTGTTCGGCATACCTGGCCGCATGTTGCAAGTCACAGGTGCACTACCCTTCTAGAATCGGGCACCTTATTTTCAATATCTGACAAGCATTTGTACTCGGAGGTACCAATTATTCATTATTCATGCTTTGTTATTTGTTATTCAGTTGCTGGAACTACTGTATCTGTGAGACTACAAGATCTCTTGAGACTTCCTGTCCAATCAGAGCCCACTTTGGAAGTTCACTATAGGCAGGCCAATTTTCTATCAATCAATGCTGAGACAAACCAAGTTATTGTTACACTTCTCTTAGCTGGTTAGTTGCCCATATAGAGTGAAGTAAACGAGCACAGTGGAAACAGTCTTACTAGCCTCAGAACTGTGATGTAGCACATACTGTGTGTGACCACTAGATTTACAGGATGGGTCAAACAGAAAACATAGGCTTTCACACACACCAGTGTGTGTGATCAAAGAAATATGTGCATGCATGGAGTTTGCACTGCAGTGGAAAAGTCCCCCTGCTGCCTCTTAGTAGTGTGACAATTCTGCCAGTTTGGCTCCACAGTCTGTGAAAATGTGGAACACAATGGGATCTGCTCAGTGGTTAAATTGAAAAGGTTATGGAGGTGAAACTTTAGCATCTAAATTTGTAGGAAGTTGATCTGTCTTCTTGGTAGGTAGAATGTCCATATTAGAGGTGTTGTGAATTAAAATTTTGCCAGTGAAATTGTGACAAAATCGGCAATTTCACTGCATGAAATGAATTCTCCCTGGTGTCTAGTGGCCCCCTGCTGATCACTGGCCCAAAGTGAATAAAGGAAGCCCCCCCACAGTTAACTCATTATTTTTACTGATCCCCTGGACCCCCAATCCTAAAACAAAATTCAGTCCCCACTCTTTGCTGTCTAGTACCCCTGCCCAGCTGATCACTGGCCCAAAGTGAATAAAGCAAGCCCCCCAGTTAACTCATTAATTTTTCCAATCCTCCAGACCCCCAATCCTAAAAAAATGTAAATCCTCACTCCCTGGTGTCTAGTGGATTACCCAACCTATCATCAGATAGTGCCCACCCCGCATCCCCCAGTACCTTGATCGGGCCACTGGCACAGCCCTCCACTCACCTCCATGGCCGGCAGCCCAACTAAGTGCTTCAATGAATGAGTGCATGCTTGTACAAGCATGTGCTTATTCACTGAAGTGTTCAAGTCAGACTGCCAGCCATAGAGGTGAGTGGAGGGCTATGCCAGTGACCCGACTGGGGTACTGGGGGGTGCGGAGTGGGCGCTATATGATGGTAGGGTGGGGGGGTCCACTAGACACCAGGGAGTGGGGCTGACTTTTTAGGATCTGGGGTGCATGGGATCAGAGAAATAATGAGTTAACTGGGGGCTTCCTTTATTCACTTTGTGCCAGTGATCAGCCCAGGGGGAACCACTAGACACCAAGGAGAATTAATTCTAATTAGAATTTGGGCCACTGAGTGGCCAGGGGGCTGGACCACTACATACTGAAAATTTTGCCCATGCGTGGAGAAATTTTGCCCGTGCATGGTGAATTTCGACGGCACAAGTGAGAACTTTTTGTTCATTCCGCTGGTGAAATTTTCAAATTTTGTACAACACTAGTCTATATTATTGAATAGCGAAAGGTATCAGAGGAAATGAATCTGAGTTTTTGAGATTCGCATTCCAGTCTAACCCCTGGATATGTTAAAAAATGTGGAATGTAAATCTGGTAATAATAATGTAGAGTGGGACTGTAATATGTTGAAAATGTGGACCCTGACAGTAATGTTTTGGATATGTGGAATGTGAATCTGATGGAAAAAATGTGGAACATGACTGTAATGTGTTGGAAATATGGAACATGAATCTAATGGAAGAAATGTGGAATGTGACTGTAGTGTGTTGAAACTGTGGAATGTAACTGTAATGTGTTGGAAATGTAGAATATGAATCAGAATCTGGTAAAGAAGAATTAGCATTTCTGTAGCAGTTTGTATACCCAGTATATCCCACAGCACAATCAATGTAGGAAAGGCAGTGAAATGGCAGTAAACATATAGTGGTAGCCAAACATTTTGCACATCAACGACCGCAAATGTGGAAAGTGACTGTTTTGTGCTGAAAATGTGGAACATGAATCTGATGAAAAAGAATCAGTATTTCTGTAGCAGTCTTCATAAACATTATATCCCAAGGCACAAGCAATATAGGAATGGTAGTGAAATGACTGTAAACATACTGCATAGTGGCAGACAGACATTTTGCTCATTAGCGCACAAAAATGCAGAATATGACTGTAATGTGCTGAAAATGTGGAACGTGACTGAAATTTATTGAAAATGTGAAACATAAACCTGATGAAAAAATGTGGATCGTGACTGTAATGTGCTAAATATGTGGAACATGGCTGTAATGTGCTGAAAATGTGGAATGTGACTGTAATATGTTGAAAGTGTGGAACATGGCTGTAATATGTTGAAAATGTGAAATGTTACTACAACTTGCTGTAAATTTGGAATGGATCTGATTAAAAAATGTGAAATGTGACTAATGTGTTAAGTATGTGGAACTTGACTATGATGTGCTGAAAATCTGGAACATGACAGTAATGTGTTGAAAAAGTAGAATGTGAAGCTCGTGAAAAAAATGTGGAGTAGGACTGTAATATGTTGAAAATGTGGAATGTGAATCTGATGGAAAAAATGTGGAACATGACTGTAATCTGTTGGAGATATGGAACATGAATCTAATGGAAGAAATGTGGAATGTGACTGCAGTGTGTTGCAAATGTGGAATGTGACTGTACTGTGTTGAAACTGTGGAATGTGACTATAATGTGTTGGAAATGTGGAATGTGAATCTGCTGGAAAAAAATTTGGAACATGACTTTAATGTGTTAAAAATATGGAATGTGACTGTAATGTGTTGGAAATGTGGAATGTAAATCTGCTGGAAAAAGTTTGGAACATGACTTTAATGTGTTGAAAATGTGGACCATTGCAGTAATGTATTGAAAATGTGTAATGTGCTACACTGCTCAGTATGCTTTTCATGGTGACATTTTTTAAATAAATACATTTGAGGGATGGGTCAAAATGAAGACATAGGCTTTTTCACACACCAGTGTGCAGTTAAGGACAGATATGCATGCATGGAGTTTGCACTGCTTCAGATTTCTGGTGTGCAGTGCAAAAGTCCTCCCCATAGCCTCCGAGAGTAGTGTGGCAATTGTCAATTTGGCTCCATGGTCAGTGAAAATTGGAACAAGATGGGGTCTGCTCAGTGGTTAAAATAGAAAGGTGAAGGAGATGGAACTGTAATGTCTACATTTGTAGAAGGTGGAACTGTCATCCATAGTAGGTGAAACAGTTATCCCTAGCAGGTGGAACTGTTCATATTATTGAATGGAGTAAGGTATTGTCGGAGATGGATCTGAGTTTTTGTGATGTCCATTCCACTTAAACCCCTGGATGTGTTGAAAAAGCAGAATGTGAAACTGGTGAAAAAAGTATAGAATGTGACTGTAATGTGTTGAAAATGTGGACCCTGATTGTAAGGTGTTAAAAATGTGGAATGTGTGGAAATAGAAAAAAACCTGGTCGCGCCCTTACACTTGCCAAATTTGTTTTTATCCATATTCCTTCATTTCTGTCTAATCACCCTTCTTTACAGATATTAATTTTGGTCTGTAAGAAATTTAATTGCCTAAAAAAGTGGAACATGTTCCCTTAAAATTTATGACCATTTGGGACAATCCCAGGCTTACTACAGATAATAAGGGCTTTATGATTACAGACTGGAAGCAGAAAGGAATAAGGGTCCTTGGGGATATACTGGATGATAAGGATAGATTGGCTTCATTTGAGGCCCTGCACAGGAACTTTGGTCTTAACAAATGTGATTTCTGCCTGTACCTACAGTTAAGAAACATGCTTGTTGGCACAGTCCTGCAGGATGAATTCTCTATCCCATTTGATTCAGCTTGGGCATTTCTTTTCAAAATTGCTTACCTACCCCGGGGCTTTAGTTTCATTTATAAATTTTTTCAAGACACAGATGAAAAGTTAACTGTAAATGCTAGATTGAAATGGCAGAAAGACTTAGGCATTCAGATCACCTTGGAATCCTGGAATACTCTCTGGATCAATGTTCATTCTGCATGTATAGAATTACAGGATAAATTAATTCAATTTAAGATCCTGCATTATTTATTATTATTCCCCTTGCTAACTTTTTACTTTAGGGTTACTTTTAGAAGGGGCTTGTTGGAGATGTGGTGAAAAAGATGCGGGTCTAGTGCATCTTTTTTGGTCCTGTAAACTTATAAATAAGGGTTGGAGTCAAATCTATGTTTGTTGTCAAAAAAATTCTGAGTGTATCCTTTCCTTTCTCCCCAGAACTATTTATTCTGTGTCATTTGACACCACTTGGTGTTATGAAAAAAGATTTTAAACTCTGGAAGTTATTGACTGCTCTTGCCTTTAAAAGGTTAATATTGATAAATAGGAAAGGAAAAAATCTCCCTCATTCCAACAGTGGTTGGACTCATTGGAAATTCTTGCCAATAACAAAATAATTTATTATGTGATACAAGACAAATTGGAGACATATAATTATATCTGGGGCCCCTTCCTAAGCTTCTGCACAAAGGTTTAAACCTAGACATTAATATTGATTTTTGTAGACTTTATATTAATATAGATATAGAGATCTCATCTCATCTTTTCATGGGATTTTTAATTTATATGTTATGTGTCATTGATAATTAACAGTCTATGATTACATATTTTATGATTCAGTGTTGGCTATCTATTGCTTATCTTGTATTGAACATCTGAAAACTTAAAACATTTTAATGCAAAAAAAAAAGAAAATGTGGAATGTGACTGCAATAGGTTGCACGTGTGGAACATGACTGTAATATGTTGAAAATGTGAAATGTTACTATAATTTGCTGTAAGTTTGGAATCAATCTGATTAAAAAATATGAAATGTCACTGTAATGTGTTAATAATGTGGAACATGACAGTAATGTGTTAAAAATGTAGAATGTGAATTTTTATAAAAACAATGTGGAACATGACTGTAATGTGTTAAAAATGTAGAATGTGAATTTTTATGAAAACAATGTGGAACATGACTGTAATGTGTTGAAAATGTGGAATCTGAATCTGATAAAAAATATGGAATGTGACTATAATGTGCATGAAGTGTGGAATGTGAATCTGATGAAAAAATGTAGAAAGTGACTGTAATGTGTTGGAAATGTTGAGCATGAAACTGATGAAAAAATGTGGAATGCAACTGTAATGTGTTGGAAATGTGGAACGTGAATCTGATGAAATAAGGTGGAACATGACAATAATGTGTTGTAAATGTGGAATATGACTGCAATGTGTTGGGAATGTGAAATGTGACTGTAATGTGTTGGGAATATGTAATGTGAGCGTAATGTGCTGGAATTGTTGAATGTGAATCTGATAAAATAATTTGGGATGTGACTGCAATGTGCTGAAAATGTGGAATGTTAGTCTGATGAAAAATGGAACATGACTGTAATGTGTTGGAACTGTGTAATTTAAGTGTAATGTATTGGAATTGTTGAATGTGAATCTGATGAAATAATGTGGACCAAGACTGTAATGTGCTGGAAATGTGGAATGTAACTTTAATGTGTTGGAAATCTGGAACATGAATCTGATGTGAAAATGTGGAGCGCAACTGTAATGTGTTAGAAATGTGGAACATGACGGTGATGTGTTGGAAATGTGGAATGAATCCGATGAAAAAGGTGGAACGTGACTGTAATGTACTGGAAATGTGGAATGTGACAGTAATGTGCTGGAAATGTGTAACGTGGCTGTAATGTGTTGGAAATGTGGAACATGAATCTGATGAAAACAAATATCAGCATTTCTGTAGCAGTTTTCATAAACATTATATCTCAAAGTGCAACCAGTGTGGGACTGATATTGAAATGACTGTAAAGGTATAGTGGCATCCATCCATTTCTCACATCAACAGCAACAAATGTCAACTGTATTATGTTGAAAATGTGAAATGTAACTGTGATGCGTTGGAAATGCGGAACATGACTAATGTGTTAGAAATATGTGAATCTGATGGAAAAACTGTGGAATGTTACTTTAATGTGTTGAAGATGAGGAATGTGACAATAATGTGCTGAAAATGTGAAATGCATCATGACCATGAAACACAGTGCCATAGCATAGTTTCCTGTGTTACAACTTGAAATGTTGCAAAGTTTTAAGTTGCACTCGAAGTTCAGGTGAAATGCCAAAGTCCGCTTTTGTGGATAAAATCACATTTTTTTTTGTCTCTGTGCTAAACATTCATGATTTTCCAACTTTGCCTTGTGACTTCAGTTTGTACCTTCTTCGATGTTACCAAGGCAAGTTTTTGTGAAAATTAAGATTCTGGTAAAAAATATTGTTTAAAGGTCACATGGAAGAGCTTGTGAAGGACACATGGTACATCTCTGCTCACTGACTGCCTGACTTGCTTCGTGTTTCTCATCTCTTGGCAAACAGAGAAAGTGGAAGGATTCTGTTGTGCACAAGAGAAATAATACATATTCCTTATGCTGCTTCCAGAAATTTCTTTATCTTTTTGTCTGTCCTGTATTGTACAATGTTTAGGGAACATTATCTCAATAGTTAATCTTTATTCTGATTCTCTTTTTTTAGACTATTGATAGTTTTATTTTCTCATTGTCTTGAGTCTTTTCTGCCTCTTTTCTGTCTCTGTCTCTGTCTCTCTTTTTTGTTTGGATTGTGATGGAGAGTTATTGTGGAGGTATTTGTACCTATGGTGCTACCATAGCTCTTTGCAGTCTGGGCTTTTGGGGAGTGTGTGTCTCCCATAGCACCTTACCTCTTCCCAACCATGCCGCATCCGTGACAGAAGCATCCCCACCTGATCTTCCAGTAGGGCTGTGCCCACAGGAGAAGGAGATGAAACTTGTCTTACACCAGCAGCAGCAGCAACAGCAGCAGCAGCAAGAACTAGAAATTAGTAGTAGTGAGGAACAGCAACCCTGAGAAGAAGCAGCAAGAACAGACTGTGCCCCCTCCCCCCCATTGTGGCTTAACCACCAATATTTCCACCCCAGCTGAGGAGCCCCACTTGTCATTGTCAGGCTCCTATATTCCTCTAGCAGTAGTAGCTTGCCCATGCTGCCAGAACCCCAAATCATCCCAGGTACATAGATACATAGACACTGTCAGCAGATAAGGGCCTATGGCTGACCCAGTCTGCCCAGTTGAGCTTGTAAGTTCACTTTATGTTTTCCTAGAAGTCTGCTGCCCCTTACCCCTGACCTCCAGAATTCCCTTATGTCTATCCCATGCATTTTTAAATACTATGATTGTTTCAGCCCCCACCATTTCCTCTGGCAGGTTGTTCCACTTGTCCACCACCCCTTCTGTGAAGAAATTCTTACTCATGTTTCCTCTGAATTACCCTCTCTCCAACTTCATCCCATGCCTTCTAGTATTGGAACATCTTTTTCACTGGAAAATAATGTGCTTCTGCATCCTGTTTATCCCTGTAAGGTACTTGTATGTGTCTATCATATCCCTTCTCTCCTTTCTTTCCTCCATGGAGTACATATTCAAGTCCATCAACCTGTTCTCATAGGACTTGTGATGCAATCCCTGTACCATCTCTATTGCCCTCCTCTGAACCTTTTCCATCCTATGTCCTTACGTAGGTTAGGTCTCCAGAACTGTACACTGTACTCCAGGTGGGGTCTCACTAGTGTCTTGTATAGTGGAATTATAACCTCCCTATTCCTGCTAGTGATGCCCCTGCCTATGCATCCCAGTATCCTATTTGCTTTACCTGCTGCCTTGTCACACTGTTTCCCTACCTTGAGGTCATCAGAGATGATAACCCAAAGGTCCCTTTCCTGCTTGGTGCATGCTATATCCTCACCCCACAACTGATATGTCATTCCAGGGTTTTTGTGCCCCATATGCATTATCTTGCACTTCTTTGCATTGAATTTACACTGCCAAACCCTTGACCATTCTTCAAGCTTCTGCAGGTCCCTCCTCATTCTATCTACACCCTCTGGTGTGTCCACTCTGTTGGAGAGCCTTGTGTCATCAGCAAACAGGGAATTTCTGCCTTCTAGGTTCTATGAAATGTCATTGATGAAGACGTTGAATAGGACTGTCCCAGTGCTGATCCCTGTGGTACCCCACAGTTCACTCTTTCTTCTGTGGAGTGACAGCCATTTACCACCACTGTCTATGTTCTGCTGCCAAGCCAATTACCTACCCACCACACTACTGTTCTGCCCACTCCCATATCCCCCAGTTTGTTTAATAGCCTTCTATGTGGTACAGTGTCAAAGGCCTTGCTGAAGTCCAGATGAGCCACGTCCACTGCCCTCCCTGATCCAACTCCTTGTCACCCAGTTGAAAAATTCAATGATGTTGGTCTGACATGCCTCCCCGGTGAAACCATGCTGCCTTGGGTTCTGTAGTCCATTGGCAACCAGATGTTCCACCAATCTCTCCTTCAGTAGTGCTTGTATGATCTTCCCCACTATTGAGGTCAGGCTGACTGATCTGTAATTCCCCACTTCCTCTTTGTTCCTGCTTTTGTATAAAGGGGCTGCATCTGTTGTCCTCCAGTCTTTGGGTACCTCCCATGTTTACAGTGATTGGCTAAACAGGATTACCAGAGGTTCAGCCACCACCTCTCTTTGTTCCTTTAGGACCCTGAGGTGCACCCCCATCTGGTCCCATGGTTTTATCAACTCTTATTTCTTCCAGTTTCTTCAGGGCCCTTTCCCATGTAAAAGGACTTGTGTCCATTTCTACATTGTTCGCACCCCTTGCACTCCCTTCAGACCCATTATCCACCTCTTTGTTAGTAAAGACTGAGTGGAAATACCTGCTCTGTATGTCAGCTTTACTGTTGTCATCCTCCATGTGCCCCCCATCCTCCCCCTTCAGTCTAACTATCCCTCCTCTTGCTTTTCTTTTTTCCCTTATATACCTGTAAAAGTTTTTGTCCTCTCTACCCACGGATTTTGCAATGCACTCTTCTGTCTGAGCTTTGGCTTCCCTTACTGACTTCCCTTTGCTTCTCCTGGTACTTTTCTCTATCCCCTTCTGCCTCTGCCTTTTTGTATTGCCTGAATGCAATCATTTTGGCTTTTACTTACTCCTGTACCTCCTTGGAAAACCATAATGGCCTCCTCTTCCTTTTCCCCTTGCTAACCTGCTTAATGCAAAATTCTGTTGCTCTTGTAAACCCCATTTTTAAATATTGCCCACTGTTCTTCAACCCTGAGTCCCACCCCATTCATATTAATGCCTTCTTTTCTAACTATTTCCCCATTTTCCAAAAGTCTGACCCCCTAAAATCCAGGATACGTGTTTTGGTGCAGTTTGGTTCAACTCTTTCTGTGATTTCAAACCACAGTGACTGGTGGTCACTCTTCCCCATGTGCTCCCCCACTGTTACCCATTACACTGTCCCGGTATGTGAGCATGAGGTCCAGTATTGCCTTCTGCCGAGTTGGTTCCATGACCAGTTGCTTGAGAAAGACACCTTGAAGGGAGTCCACGATAAATTTGCTCCTGGTTGATGCTGCTGCTGGTAGGCTCCAGTCACATCTGGAATACTGAAGTCTCCAACCAGCACCACCTCACCCTTGTCTGCCATCCTTTGGATGGCCAGCATCAGTGTCCTATCTGTTTCTTCCTCTTGGGCTGGTGGTCTGTAGACCACCCCTGTGTGGATGTCTGACCCCATTTTCC
Source organism: Neoceratodus forsteri (assembly GCA_016271365.2). Classification (NCBI taxonomy): domain Eukaryota; kingdom Metazoa; phylum Chordata; order Ceratodontiformes; family Ceratodontidae; genus Neoceratodus; species Neoceratodus forsteri. The sequence goes on along the minus strand of JADMNL010000035.1, from coordinate 112,182,998 downwards.
TTTACAGCTTAACCCACAGTATCTCTCCCCCATTTTGTTTCTCCTGGATATCTGTGGCTTTAATGCCATCTTTCACATAAAGTGCCACTCCTTTTCCCTTCCTGCCTGCCATGTCTCTTCTGAATATGTTGTAACCAGCTACCAATGGCATCTCCCAGTCTGGTTATCATTACACCAGGTCTCTGTGATGGCCTGATGTCAGGTCTGACTGCGCCATGAGCCTCCCGGATCCTCCATCTTGTTGCCATTGGTACACATGGTTTTCCATGATATAAACTCCCTGAACTGTTTAACTGTTCTACTCCAGCCCCCTCCCTGGTTGTCCTTTATCCCTAGTTCTCCCTGCTGTCTGCCCTTCTGTTGAATGTTGCCCCCTTACTGCCTATCCACCTCTTGGGTGCTTATCTCCATCTCTTGCAAACTGCTTTGTAGAAATATCCACTCCTCCTGTTCATTGGTTCCACTGCTAGCTGTGGGGGGTGGGCAATTGGGTACCCTCCTTGCTGGCCTGCCACCCCCCTTGGCTAGTTTAAATACTTGTCCATGTAGCATTTAAACTTATCATTAAGTGCCTGGATTCCCCTCCAGGATGGATGCAGACCATCAGGCTTGAACAAGCCTCCATCCCTCCAGGCGGGTCCCAAGTCACTAATGAATCCAAAACCTTCCTCACAGCACTAGTTCTTCAACCATGAGTTAAAGTTCCTGGTGCATGCGCCCCTATGTTATCCAGTGCCTCTCACAGGTAGGACTTCTAAGAAGGTGACAGAAGTAGCTACTTGCTTGAGACCCCTCCCCAATTTCCTAAACTCTCCCTGAACTTCCTTTAACTCCCAGTTTGCCAGGTCATTAGTACATAGGTCGATAATGACATCCAGCTCACCCTCCAGTCTTGCCTTCCCAGTGATCCCCAGGATCTTTCTCCCATCCTTCCATGCCATGGCACCTGGTAGGCACCTCTGCTCCCTGTCCTCTCCTTCCTGTGTTCCTAGCTTGATCCCTCTTACAATAGAGTCCCCCACCAGGAATCACTTCCTCCTCCTCTGGAGTACACTGATCTCCCCACTGAGGTCACCTACTTGGTTGACCTCTACATCCTTCCCTTCCACTTCTCTGGGTACCTCTGTTTGGCTGTCCCTGTTTGCTAGTGCAGCATATGAGTTATGGAGTGGAATAGGATTTGGGATGTGCATCTGCCTGACCACCCTAACACTCCCTGAGTCCACCATCATCCAAGTGCTCCTTGTTCTTGGCATCCTTTGAGGCAGCGGCTTTGGACTAGGTGGTCCCTGGATGGGGTGAAGGTACTCCTGATCCAGTTTACTTCTGTTCTGAGTCTGGCTACCTCATCCCACAGTCCAGAGGAATGCCTGCAGATAGGACAGCACCTGATCATCCAGAGGGTCTGCCTGAATATGGCTGCCCCACATCCACTGCATTGCACCACTCCCCACATTATACTGCACTTATACTGCTATTCCAGTACTTGTCTGTTACCGAAGCTCTCCTAGTTCCCTCTTTATTAATTTACTGTCCTGAAAATCCTGCCACTGATCCTCTGCTACTTTTTTAGAATTGTTTTTAAAGAAGAAAAGCAAACAAACAAAAAAAAAGTGTCAAAACACGTGTGCCAAGGGTGGGCTTCCTCCCCCTTATGCCCCTCCTACTCCACAACCTCTGCTATTCCCTGTGCCTAGCTCCATTCAGTCAGATTCAACAGGGCATATAATTAAGACTGAGGGGCAGGAGAAGGAGGGTGGGTGAAAATGTGCAGCAAGTAAAGGCAGCAAAAGAAACCATCAGCACTACTTGCGGGATTTTTTTTATTACTGACCATAGTTACCACAGCATGGTCACTTGTACTTTATCCAAGACTCATGTCAGCTGGGGCAGGCAAGATACCCACTTGGGTACTCAGTGCGAAAAGAACACATCTAAAAATGAGTCACTGGGCTGAGTTGTGAGAAGTGACAGAGAGAAGCATAGACCAGTGCTGGAGGTCCATCTGTGCCAGCAGTCATTCAATGAACAGAGAATCAAGGAGGTTTGAATTCCAAGGTGGGATGGCAGGCAAAACCTCTTGAAGCAGCTGCCCATCAGTTCTGCTTCAAGCTGCTGAACCATCAGTACCAGAAGCACCCACACCTCCAGCAACAACAACAACAACATCAGTACTAGAGCTCTCTAGCCTAAGGGAGGAAGTAGAACACCTGCATTGCTGGCTTACAGAGGTGGATCAGGATATTAAAATTATCCCCTACAGAAAGGAGAGGCAGATTGAGAGCATGGCCAAGCATTGTGATGGCAGTGTGGCTAGTGGCATTTAGTGAGCTTGTCACTTGGTACTTGCTTACTGATGTACTGTAAGACTGACTATAGCCTATAGTTGCTAATTTCTTCTCTGCTGCTGTCTTATGTACAAAACCACGTCAGCTCTTCTCCAGTCCTCAGGAACCATGCCTGTTTCCAGTAAGTTGTTGAACAAGGTGTTCAGTGAGCAGAAGCATCTCCTTGAGTTCCTTTAGAATACTTGGATGTACCCCATCCAGTTCCATAGCTCTAGCCATGTTCAGAATTATAAGCCCCTAATAGATTCTTTCATCTGGAAATGGATTTGTATCCACTTCCTCCCTTCCAGTTCCTTCTACTCCCTCATGGCTTATCTCCCACTCTCTCTACTGTGAAGACTGAGCAGAAGTACCTGATCAAAATGTCTGCTTTTTCTTCATCCTTTTCTGAGCAGTTTCTCCACTCCACCCTTCAAATCCTTGCCATCTTTCTCCTTGCTTTCCTCTTCACCATTATGTGCCTGAAGAAAGTCTTATCCCCTTTGTGACCCATTTACCGACTCTTTCCTCTGCCTGCACCTTTGCCACCCTCACAGCTAGCCTGCTTCCTCCTGCTTTACTGGGTATACATCCTCTTCTTGTACCTCTGTGTTGTTTCTCCTAAATGCTAGGCTTTTTTCTTCACCACCTTTGCCACCTCTTTAGAGAACCATAACAGTCTGTTTTTCCTTCTGCCTTTACTCACTTCCTTCATGCAAAGGTTAGCTGCTTTAGTTATACCCTCTCATATTTTTGTCCACTGTTCCTCCACCCCACCCTGGCAATCCCTCCCTCTGGGACAGTTTCTGAGGCAATCCCTCATTTCTTTAAAATCTGACCTACTAAAGTCCAGGACCTGCATCCTTGTGTGGTTTAGCTCTCTTTCTGTTTTAATGTTAAAACTGAATGATGATGACGGGTAACTAGGGGGCTGCTCATGTGATCAGCTGGTTTTGCTGTGCAAGCAAAAGTGCGAGTGCTTTCATTCAGTAGAAGACAAACAGCCATGGAGGAGGGCGGACAGTTTTGATTGATTTCCTCCTGTTCACCCAGTCAGAACTGAGTGCAGCATGCATGGGTGGGTGAAGCAGAAGAGGGTGCTGCTGTCAGGGTGTGAGATGGAGGTAGGATTTCTTACTAGTACTGCATTGTCAAGCATTGAAGGTTGGTGGCCAGTCGTAGAGGGCTGGAGTTGTACCAGTCACCTATCATTGGAATTTTTATTACAAAATACATTTTATTATCACAATATGTGTGCTGGGGGGAGCAGTGAAATTGGGACACTAGCAAGCGAGGGGGGATGAAGGGCATAAAGTATCTGGCTTAGGGAGAAGGTTGGGGGCTAATTCTTTTGCTTTTTATTTTTTGTAACATTCTCTGAATGAATACCTGAATATTTGGGGTCCTGAATAGAATATCTGGCCAAATATTGGGTATACGGTATTCATATAACCCTAGTAGCCTTACCCATTTCTCCAAATCTGTACTGATATTCTTCAACAATGGAATATCATTTTATTTTTTCATATTATTTTACAAATTTCCAAAGTAAAAGTGTAGAAAAATACAAAAGTATGTACAACTAATCTCCTATGCATTTTCAACTCAGTGAGAAGTTAATATTTGCACAAAATCATACCCAAGGTGCATACAGTTTTGTTCTAAAGTTATTTTATTCTAAATCTTATTGGACTGTTGAGTGTTATTTTCCAAAGTAAAATTGTTTAGAAATACAAAGGTATGTACAACTAATCTCCTGTGCATGTTCAACTCAGAGAGAAGTTATTATTTGCACAAAATCAAACCCAGGATTTTATAGTTTCTCTTCTAAAGTCATTTTATTCTAAATCTTATTGGTCTATTGATGAAGTGAGCAAAGAAATGTTTCGATAAAACAAATTGATGACTCCAGGATTGGAGGTCATTAAAATTGCAAAAAGTCAAATTATGGAACCTTAAATGAACTCATTAAGACCATCCTTCTTAGTGTGTAATTTATGAATTAAAGACATTTGAATATAGACCTGCAATTATACAACCATTGTGATACATATTTTTAGGATCAGAGGAATGGCTGCCGAAATTGTGGTGATCTCACTGCTTCAACACTTCAGTGTGCATGGATCAAACCAGAAAGAGCCATAATAAAAGCTTCTATCTTCTCAAAAAAAAAATAATTATGTTTTATTATATTTCATTTAACCTGAAAACACAAAATAGCAATAAGGAAGTAAAACAATCGAGATGAGATTTCAGCGTTCTCCAACTGTACATTGAAGCCGAGCCATGATAAAGACTTCTATCATCGTCAAAGCAATTATATTTTGTTTTGATATATTTAATATTCTGTATCTAAGTAGACCCTAGGAAAAAAATGTTTATTGGGTGTTTAAAAACAGGCAAAAGCAACTAGACACAGAAGGAAATCGAAAGAGAGTATCAGTCGCTGGGGCTAGTAACAAGTCAAGGAGCTCGCTTGACCACTCCAACTGGGGCCACCCACCAACACTTCTGACTGTTGGTAGGCACTGGTAGCAGGGGAGGAGCTAGGAAAGTGCTGGAAGCAGTCAGTATAGGAGAAGGAGGAGGCAGATGGCAGGCTGCCTGCCATAGTCCACCTCTTGTTTTAAATCCCCGGTGGTGCCTGAGTGGCTGTAGTAATAATCTGTGCCACAGCCCTCCATCTGTAGGGATAAAGGGAACTCAGTTTGGCTGTCCTGTTGTACTCAGGCAGGCGCAAGCTGCAGCAGGTCCAACTAAAGCCCCAGACACCTAACTCTGCTACTTGTACAGAACTGACCATTTGAGAGCGAGGGATCCTTGCTGCTTATAAAGGAAGTGGGGGATCACAGTTGGTGTTCATTTGTGTGCTAGGGCAGGCAGGGGAACTGGCTGGGCTGAGAGGAGTGTCTTTAAGTGTAAGCATTACATGTGTCTGAACTGTTGTGGATTGCATGGGCATAGGCAGGGGTGATATTCAGGGTGTTCAAACAGCCCCCAAAATTACCTCAGTACATTTTAAATTCCTGTATTTTATTTTCAGGTTGGCTCAGGCTCAGCTGCTAAAAAACTCAGTGTTTCATCAGTCTCCATAGCAACTAGAGCTAGCCACAACACAATGTGCATGTGTGGGGCCATAGATGGCTAGGGGTGATGAAGACATCTTCAACAGAGAGAGTGGAAGAAGCCTGATGAGACAGACTAGTGAGCATGCTGCTGTGTTGTGTCACCATCTGTACAGTGCTGAGCAAGTTGTGGTGTCCTGTCGACTGTTGTGGTGGTAGAGTCGGACTGCATGCTGCTCTTCTCTAGCCTCAGTTGAACTGTGGGAGAACTTGAAGTGTGGTCTACCAGAGAAAGAAATGACTCATCCAGGGCCAAGCTATGAGCAACATGCAGTGCATCTTCTTGACTGTTCTGGATGCTGGCTGGACTGGTGATGTGGTCCGAAGAGGAGACAGGAGAGGTCAAGGAAAAAGCTGCCCTGGCCTAGTAGCCTGTAGTCCTGTCTTGGGAGGGGAGTGACTGGCAAGACAAGCAAACAGGAGGATGATCAGCAGAAAAGTGGTGAGTGAAGAAAAGAATAAAGATTGATTTGGGGCTTCTCTCATTCAGAGAGGTGGTGAGAGGTATTGGCACCATCCCCTAGGGCAACCCACTCATTACATCTGAACCCCACCAATGTTCTGCCCAACTTGGAGCTTATCATGTGGAGTGGGAATAGATGTGGATAGGCAGATGCCTGACTAACATCTTTGTCTCTGGCTATTGCAGAGTGCTCCCATGTGCAAAGATTAAATGGGGTTAGGAGTACTCTCTATGTGCAGAGGTGGGCTGGTGGTAGAGGAGGAATGATGCAAATATGTGGAGGTTTCCCCATGTGTAGGAGTGGGATTGATGGGGCGCAATGCTCACCATGTAGGGGCAGTGGGATGAAGGGGTGGTGTGCTCTCATGTACAGAGCTGATATGAAGTGGGAGGAAAGCTCCCCATGTGTGGAGGTTGAATGGATGGGGAGGAGTGCTCCCTATGTGCAGGAGGTGGGATGAAATGGAAGAAATGATGTCCATGTGAGGGTGGTGAAATGTAGTGGGAGAAGCACTGGAGGAGTCAGGGAATGAGTGCTCACAATGTATGGAGGTGGGATGGAATGGAGCAATGATACCTATGTATGGAGATGGAATGGAGGGAAGAGTGCTCTCTATGTTTAAGTTCAAGTTTATTGTGAAGGGGAAAACATCCATTTAGCAAGCTCATTTGCAAGGAGGCCACTTGTACAAGCAATGATAAGGACAATACATGGTGTGAGATACAAAAAGTAAGGACACATAATATAATATAAATTAAAATAAAGCAATTTTCTTTACATTATTATTTACAATATGTACAATGTTGCATTCAACAAGGATTGAGACCAAATATGATTACATAAGGCACTATGTCCACCACGTGAAGCAGGCTGGTGAAGGAGAATTGCTCCCCATATGCTAAGAAGACATGGAGAGGAGGAGGCTTCTATGCAAATGTGTAATGGAAGGGAGGATTTTGTATGTGTGGAGGTGGGATACAGGAGGGAACAGTCCTTAGGGGCCCTCGCTCTAGACCCCACTCCAGCCTGTGTGAGAAACTTTTGGAATGTGGGACAGTTTTATGATGGGGCAGATGCAACCTACATCTCTTCTCTGGTTGCTGTAAAGTATTGGGTTGATAGGCTGGGTGCAAGAGAGGGCACCAGTCATGCATGAGCACCCACTGTATCCTGCTCCCCCACCCACCCAGCAGAGTGGGAACAGTGGTGGAGGGGCAGATACAAGATCCATATTTTTATGTCTTAGTACCTCAGAGTGCTCTCCATGGGCCAAGCACTTTAGGTGGGAGAGCCTCTGGCTGAAGCAGAGTGTTCTGCAAGTGTGGAGGTGTGACATAGGGTGAGGAAGTGCCAGTCGCGCAAAGCCCACTCCAACCTTCATGCTAGCCCTGATGGAGGGGATGGGTTTGAAGGCAGATGTGCAACTTGCATCCTATCCCTGGCTGCTGCAGGTGCTACCCTTGTGTGTGCAGGTGATGGGGGATAGAGCATCCCTAAGAGCCCACCCATTTGCCGAGGTGCACCAGCTTTTCTTGGAACTCGGATGGTGAAGACAGTTTCAGATGTGTTGATCACATCTGTCATTGGCTTCTGAAGAGTGCTCCTTATGTGCAGGAGGTGGAATGGAAGGAGAAAATGCTTCACATGTGCAGAGTTGAGAAATCCCGTGTTGGGTGCCAGTGGCCTTGGGTCATCCAGTGAATTTGGAACGCAACCCAATTTCCACTAACCTGGAGCCCACCATGCTAGAAACAGGTGCAGTGTGACAAATTGTGCAACTCACATTTCTGTCTGGCTCAGGCAGCCAGTGTGCAGTGGTGGGACAGTTGTCGAGAGGGCATCAACCATCAACCTCTGCCAAGCCACAATCCACTATTTGCCTTGGGCTGCCCATCAGGAGGTCACCGTGTCACTGTGCCAACCTGTGTGGAGTGGGATGGGTGTGGAGGGGAAGATGAGTAGCCTACATCAGTCTTTGGCAAGATTGTTCCATATGTGCTGGTATGAACTGGAGGTGTCAGGGGCAGCAAATGCCCAGGGGTGCCCATCCAGTGCCCGCCCAACACTGTGCTAGTCAATATGAAGGGACAGATATGTGACCCACATATTTGTGCCTGGCTCCGTCTGGGTGCTCCTCTTGTGCAGTGGTGGAATAGATGCACCAAGTTTGTCTTACACTGTGTCTCTCCTGGTCTCTCTCTCTCTCACGCGCTCAGAAGTCCGCTACTTCATGGCAAAAGGAAAACTTTGCAGCACTGCTCTCTATCCCAGTCATGGAATTCTTGCTGTCAATTTCTCTGCCTCTCTGTATGTGCTTTCCACTCCACTGGGCTTCAGAAGGACAAATAGAGTCAGAATGACAGCAAGGTTCTAAAAGAGTGAGCGGCAATAAAATTGATGGCAACCAAGCTCTGGTGCACACTGTACTCCACTTCTGTTTTTGGGGAGGGGTTGACATCATCTCTGACTGGAATGGATGGACCCTGGTATATGCGCCACACTGGAAGCGGCTCTTGCTGTTGCTGTGTCTGTCTCTGGAGGGTGGGGGGAGGGAGTAGACAGTGCTGGGGGATGATCCACCCATTGAAATGGACGTCTGTTCAGGTGCAGGCCTGTGAGCCACCAGTCATCGTGCTTATGGTCACTATATTGCACTTCCCCCAGTTTCACACTGCCAAGGTGTTTCTGCAATAGTGACAGCCTGTCAGTTGGTGATCATTCTCTTCCGCTTACTTGCCACATCTCAGCATGTTGATGTCACTGTTTGGGGGCTCTCGCTTTGCTCTGTCCCTGACACTGGTGCCACTCACCACTTATTTCAATCCTGCACTCTCTTTTGGGGGGAAGGGGCTGCTGCCTCTCCTTCTCAGTGTCTTTCCCTGCAGCCAGTGTCTCTGTGTCTTTCCTATCTCCCCCACCACCAGGGTTGCTTCTAAGCTCTTGCAGAGCAATGCTGCCTCACTTTTCAGAATTACTAGGTGCTTTGTGTTGTGCGGTGGGGTGAGAATAACACTGAAGCAGCACAGGATACCAGGAGATCTGGCAGGGACGGTCTAGTAAGTACCCATCACAGAGAGGAAGGACAAGAACACACACTATCATCTCACACAGAGACACAAACAAGTTCAAAGTGGATGTCTGATTAGGGAAGAACAAATTATATTTATTTGTTCTTTACTGCTAGGACTGTTTACTGCTTATGGCACATAGAGTGGGGGATGCAGTGTATGGCTGGGTACCCAGACATCAGCAGGGTGGGTAGGGAGACAAACAATAAGATCAGTAAGGGCATGAATGAATGGTGATAGGTATTTGCCTGTAGTAAAACATGGTTGCCTGTGACTCAGCCAATCAGGTCTTACTATAGGTAAATATATCACCATTCATTCATGGCCTTACTGTTATTGAACACTGAACAGTTTGGAGGTACTCTGCACTATGGGATTGACATCCACGAACTGGCTTTAAACAAATCTTTTTGGGTTGCTGCTGGTGAGGGGGATATGTTAAGCATCATCACTGGGGTCTCTGGTTGGGTAGGGGGAGGCAGGTGGAGTCTTTTGGTATGTGGGGGTGGGGATATAATACTCCACAGCATCAGGGCAGCATTACATAAATGAAAGGAATGAAGCATTCTCACTGGAGCACTTCATTTCTTTCAACTAGAGAACAGCTTCCAACTGTGAAACTGTGACTAGTTTGATAGTGTTACAGTCTGGTTGCATGCTCATTGGTCTGCCAGGGATAAGCCCACTGTAGATTGCTGTGCATTGTACTCATCCCTGACACACCTCTGAAATGTCGTTCTACCACAAGATGTTTCTTGCACACTCGCAAAGAAACATAAAAACTGTAAAGAATTTAGATTAGTGACTACACTCATTTGAAAGGCCTTTTGGTCCTGAGCACAAAAATGTAAAATAATGCACTTGGGGCACAGAAATCCAGGGGCAGAGTACAAATGGGTGAAGTGGTATTGACAACATTAAGAACGCACACATTAAAAAAAAAAAGCTTTTACATATAGTTGATTACTGTTTAGCAATATTATGCATCTATGGCTGCCACTGTACATCTGATGCAAACCCATAATCATTTCTCACTAGAAGCAAAAGGGAGGGAGGCCATAACTGACTCCTTGTTTTTGTCTTAAAGGGGTCAGTTTCTTTACAGCAAAAACAAGGAAAGGGATTATTTCTAAAATGTGCAGATGAGCATGGGGACCACTTTTTTCCAGAGCATGCCACCACCGGCAGCTACAACTTTAAGACTACTACCCCCCACTTAATTCAATCAGGGAAAACCAGAAGTAGTCTACCAGCACTGAGATCAATATGGTTAAGGCACATTTGCCAGAAATTACTGCTTTGAAAAGAATGAGAAAGTGACTGTGGTGATGAGCAAGTCCCAGACCAGATCTTTAGCTTGTTAATAGACTCCTCCGAGTTCGATTTTTACAGCTACAGTGGGTAAGCTTTTACAGATGTTTTGCCATCATCAGATTTGTATAAGAGCACTGTGGAGCATGTAACCAGACTGCTGTCTGATGTTGCCACTATTAACTCCAACATAGTTTCAGTAGCTCTGTTTATGCAGCTCGTCCTCCTCCTGGGACATAAACATATCCACTTCCCAAGCGCTTTCTTTTCCGTTCTGCAGCTGCAGTAGTGACAGATGGCGTGAGCATGGTGATGTTGACTAACTGCACATGCATGACTATCATGCAGAGTGTGCGGTATCATCTGCACGCACAGCACTGTAATCACTGCTGGTATTGCTTGATGACTCCGGTGCAGCAAACCACCGCATATTCTTTCATGCTCACTTGCCACTCCACAAAAGAAGCCCTCACAGCCATGGCCAGCTCTGACTAGAGTTTATTACCTACTGACATATTTGTTTATTCTTTTTTACATACATTTTGTATATATTTTTAGTGCACTTTTTACGGAGGGCATTTTATAGGGTGCAATAAGACACTCCCGGTGTGGGTTATAGCCCTGATAAGCATTTCTCAGGTACAAAGGCACTCCAGTACAAACAGCTATGCCTCATAATGCAACTGGGGTGTGCTCTTATCGTACCATAACCACACTTCATCGTGTCTTATTGCCTGCATGTGGGGCAAGTGTAACCCCCTAGCCTCAGTCCCTTACACTTTCATATGGTCAGTGTGACCCTATTAGCATCAGTCCCTTAAGTTTGTGTATGTATTCAATGCAACCCATTTAGGATCATTCCCTTATTACTGTGTATGGCATCAGTATGATCTCTGTGTTAATCTCTTATGATTGTATAAACAGCCCCAGTTATTTTGGAATCTGATGTAACTGGATTCTGCTGAAGTCAACAGTGAATATTTTTTCCTGGTTGCTGAACCTCTGTTTTACACAGATATCAATTGAAAGACTTTGCCTGCAGTCCAATGGGCTGAAGCAACCAGCAACATCCCCTATCTCAGATATATAAAGCAATCCTTCCAGTTTCTCTCAGAATAATTTTTCTTTGCTGTGGCAGAGGTTGTACTTCTCCCTCACTTTCTTCAGCCTTTGGCTCCTATGCTTTGGACCCTGCTTGGTTTGCGCTGACTTTCTACTTTCTGCTAGGTTTGTATTTCTCCTCTCCTAGATCAGTACTTTGCTTCTCCTCCAGTCGCAGTCTGTGCTTCCCTCTTTGTGTTTGTACCTGCTCCCTCCTGCTCTCCTGCTCGTGTTTTCTTTCATTTTACTTCTTTTTGGGCTTTACTAGTTTTCTAGCCTCCTGTGTCCCAATTGCTTCTGTGTGCTTTCCAAGCTTACATACTGCTGTTCCTTATAGTTAGCATTCCCCATTTACTTTTATTGTGCTTTTAGCAATTCCTCAGTTTACCTGCATTTGTTATCTGTGTGCTTTTCATTTCTACTTTCTATTTCCCTGCCTAGCAGTTTCCTTATGTACACCTATTTTTAATTGTTTATACTAAGCTACCCTCAGTTGCCTGGCTTTAAACAAGTTTCAACTCCTGATTTGCCCCCCGCTTGCTTTTCTAGCAGTGTAGTATGGCTGTCCTGCCAGTTTTATTGTTGCTCTGTTGCCATTTTCTCCTGCTTCCTTAGCAGTTTCAATCATTTATGCATACCACTTTCCCTTGCTTGTGCTCTGCAGGCTTGTGATATACCTACATATGAGCATATGAATTTTCTGGCAAATAAAGGCCCTATGGTCTGTTGAGTCTGCTTGAGTGTGCAGCCAGCAACCCTTATACTGCAGCTGCCTCTCCCTCCCGTCCCCTCCCCTGACCCTCCTTCTTACCCTATCCCATCCCCTTTTGAAGCAGCCCTCTGTTCTACAGGATACCACTTCCAGAGGCAATGGGTTCCACCCAGACACCACTCTCTCTGTAAAAAAAAGTGACTTCTCATTTCCTCTGACCTTCCCCTCAATCTTAGTTGTGACCTCATGTGCCACCCTTAACCTGAATAGTCTCTGTGCCTGTCTTGTTTATTCCCTTCATGTACTTGAAGGTTTCAATCATATCCCCCCATCTCTCCTCTCTTCCAGTAAGTACATGTTCAACCCCCTCTGCCTGTTCTTGCAGTCTATGTTCCCTAGTCCCTGGATCATCTTTGTTGCCATACACTGCATCCCCTCCAGTAACCTAATGCCCCTCTTCAGGTATGAGTGCCAGTACTGCACACAGTACTCTTAGTGTGGCCAAACCAGCCACCTATAAAACAACAGGATCACCTCCCTGCTCCTTGAAGATGCACCCCTTGCAATACAACCCAGTTTTTTGTTGGCCTTTGTAGCTGCCTTCCTGCATTGTGCTGCATTGTTCATTGAGCCCATTATAATCACCCCAGAGCCTTCTCCTCCTCTTTCATGGCTAGCTGAACCTCCTCCCAGCTGGTAGCTCCTTGTTTTTTTTTGCCCTGAAATGTAGCACCTTGTACTTTATGGCATTGAATCTCAACTGCCAGGTGTCTGACCAGGTCTCCAATTTTGACTGATCATCCTACAAACCCTGCCACCTTCCTAGGTCACCCACTACTGATCCCATCTTGGTGTCATCTGCATACAAACTGATCTTGCTCTTGATGCCTATTGAGAGGTCTGATATGAACAACCCAAACAACACCGGTCCTAGCACTGAGCCCTGTGGTACTCCACTTATCATTGCCCTCAGATGAGAGCGCCCCTCCCATCTACACCCTCTGATGCCTTCCCTGTAACTAATTTATTACCCATCCCACCATCTTCACCACCGCACTTGTACCTGCCAGCTTACTACCCAGCCTTCCATGCTTGCACTTAGTTGAATGCCTAACTAAAGTCCAGATACAGGACAGCCACTGCATGGCCCTTGTCCAACTGTCTAGTTATCCAGTCATAGTAATCCACCAGGTTGGCTCTGACAGGATCTGCCCGTGACAAACCCATGCTGTCTACCATCCTGCAGCCCACTGGTCTCCAGAAGAGACACCAGCCTCTCCCTTAGGATTGTCTCCATCAGTTTTCCCACAATAGATGCAAAGGTTACCAGTCTGTAGTTTCCCAGTTCATCTTTGGGGCTGCTCTTATGGAGGGGTACCATGTGAGCCATCCTCCAGTCCTGAGGTATACTCCCTGAGTCCAGGGATGCATTGAACAGGTCTGCTAAGGGCCACACCAGGATTTCTGCCACCTCCCACAGTACTCTGGGGTGAATCCCATCTGACCCTGGTGCCTTGTCCACCCTCAGACCCTTCAGTACCCTGCCCTCTGTTATTCCCCCATCAGTCACTTCCTCCCCCCAGGCTGTCCTCCCACCCCCCCTTGGAAGTGCTCCTCCTTTGACCTTAGTAAACACCAAGCAGAAGTATTCATTAAGCACTTTTACCTATTCTGCCCCTGTTTCTACCTACCCCGATCCCTGTTAATCCTTACTATGTTGTCCTTACAACTCCTTTTCTCCCTGATATACCTGAAGAATTCCTTCTCCCCCTTCTTGATGCTCTGAGCCAGCCTGAGTTCCTTAGATGCCTTGGTTGCCCTTACTGGCTTCATCACCTCATTGGATTCCTTTAGGTAATCCTCTCTGTCAACCCACCCTGTTTTTTTAACCTCCTAAAGGATGCTTTTTTCTTTCTTACTCTTTCCATGACCCTCTTGCTCAACCAGCTGGGTTTCCTGCCCCTAGCTCTTTTACTCTGGACCCTGATGCAGGGTTTGGTTGCCTCCTCAATCCTCAGTTTTATGACCTCCCACCTCTGGCTAGTGTCCATATTAGTTTGGATTCTGGTGAGATACCCTTTAATTACCTCCTCCTGAAGTCAGTCCTCCTGAAGTCCAGCACCCTTGTACCTGTTTCTACTCCCTCCTTACCCATTTTCAACATGGACCACATTGAGTGGTGGTCACTCCCTGCCAGTGGTTCTTCCACCTCCAGTTCCTGCACAAACTCTCCATTTGCCAGCATGAGGTCTAGGGTGTTCCCTAACCTGGGTTGGCTCACTGACCACTTGTATTAAGAAGCTATCCTGGAACACATCCAGAAGTATCTGCTCTCTTCCATTCATGGTGGCTGTGGTATTCCAGTCCTCTCCTGGCAGGTTGAAGTCCCCAACAATCACAGTGCTACCCTTCCTACAAGCCCTTCTGATCTGTCCTGCTAGTTCCTTGTCTAACTCCTCTGTCTGAGAAGGTGGCCTGTACACTACTCCCATCCTGAGAGTCCTATTCTTGGTATCGTGGATTTGCATCCATCACAATGCTGTACTACCCTCCTCCCCCTCCTCACGAACACACTTCAGTCCTTGTCTCAAATACAGTGCCACCGCCCCTTTCTCATTTACCCTATCTCTATGGAATATCTTATACCCTGGTACTGCCAGGTCCCAGTCCTGGTAATGGGTGGCCAATATTTTGGTGATGGCTGCCATGTCCACTTCTCCTTCTGCCAAGAGAGCCTGTAACTCTGCTGTTTTATTCCCTAGGCTCCTAGCTTTAAAGATGACCACCCTCCACCCTTTTGCCTTCCCCTCTCCCCCCTCTTGCTCTCCCTTCCAAGCATCCCCTCTAGTACTCCCCTTTTCTACCCTTGCTTCTGGCACGGGGGGTAAGCTCATTCAGCACCTCTTCTTGTGGATTCTGCACATCTCCTGACCACTTGCCACCCCCTGCTCCTAGTTTAAATGCACTTCTATTACAATGTAATCCCCATCCTCCGCGTCAATACATTCTTGCCCATCTTCACTGCCGTCTATCCTTAGTGTAGAGATCACTGTCCTCCCAGGTCCCTCCCCACTCGCCCACCAGCCCATATTCTTTGGATTGACCTCAGGTTCGTAGTCATTTGTTAAATTCCTCTATCCTTAGTTTCCTTGCAGTGCCTGCCCTGGGAACTGGAAGTACTTCCAAGACAGCTACTGATCTTTCTGCCTCCTCACATATTGGTCCCAGCTCCTCAACCCTCCCCTGAACTACCTATACCATCTCTCTTGCTAGGTCATTTGTCCACACATGCAGAACTATATGTGGTTTCACCCTACTCCTATTAGCAAACTTTAGAACAGACTCACCCACCCTTTCCGCTGTCATTCCTGGTATGGCTTCCACCCATATGTGACTATGCCTCTCTCCCTTGTTCCCCATCTATTCCTCTTAGTATTGAGTCTCCCAGTGCTAGGATTCCACCCTGTTTTCCAAGAGCCACATTCCCTGGTCTCCTTTCATCCCAACACCTTGTTCCAGACTTCTCCTCCTCCTCCAGCACAATTGTTTCCCCTTCCAACCCTGCTGAATCATCCCCAGTTGTTCTCCTGTCCATTCCATGTTCCTCTGGTCTGTATTTAGTTCCTCCTCCTCCTCCTCCATGCACCCTCTCTATCACATCACCCAGTCCTGCCAATACTGTGAATGGATTTTTTGATGACCCCCCACTACCAGATACTTCCTCCTTCTTCCTTTTACCAGCCTCTTGTTCGTGACTGCCTCTATGTCTGTTATCTCCACCATTCGCCATTCTTTGCCTTTTCTGCTCTCATTTGCCTCTTGAACTGGGCCCCCCCAGTCTCAGTTCCCTTTCCACCACCCTTTTCCAGCTCCTTCCTCTATCGGTCCAATTTGTCTTCCCTCCAAAGTTCCCCTCTTACCTACTCTACCTGTTGGGTTGTTATCCACTGCAGCCTGCTGCTTCCTTCTTAGCTACTTCTGTAGACCTTTTAATCTAATTTTTAAGCTGTATTATTTGCCTGCACACTGAACAACCCCCCACTCTCCATGCAATTCTAAGAAAGACTGGCTCTCTACAATTGTTGCAGTCTACCACTCTACCCATCTCTTCGTTCACCCACCAGTGCCCTCCCACACTCTCAGAAGAAGGATGCCCACCACACCCTCATGCATCCTCCCTTCGTCCATTTCCAATTTTGTTCATGTTCCATCAGTACAATGAATACTGTAGATAAGATGTATATACTAGCTATCTGTTTAAGCTATACTGTAGTTAAAAAGTCACTAATATTTTCTTAAATCCAAGATTATCATGCACTTTTGTTATCCCTCTGTCCTTTTCTTTTTCTCACAAAAATGTATGCCTAGCCAAAAACAGTTTTGCAATGTAATATTACAGAATATAATTTAGATCCCTAAAAAACAGTCACTTATAGCTTTGAATAATTTTTTGAATTTACGAGGACCACCTATGGGTCATTCCAAATTGCTGCACCCCTTTCAGCTGAGCATTTAATATGTTTCTCCTAACTAAACTTACTCTCCTTCCCTCTAATTTCCCCCTCTAAGTCCCTCTCTTTTTACCCCACTATCTCCTATCTCCTCCCTTTTTGTTTCCCCACTGTTATCTACATTCTCTCCATGGCTTCCTCTACATGTATACCATCTCTCCTAGCAGTTTCTAATTTATTCTAATAGAACCATATTACAACTGTTTTTATTGTACATATGTTCTTGAATAATATACACAGAGTACTGTAACTTAACATACATACTGTGAATCATTGTACATATTACAGTAATTCCATATAAACTTTAATGTACCTGACAAAGCCTATGGCTGCCTAAAACTACTGTACTTGTTATTGTCCTCACTATGTTCTGTATTGTTTCTCCAGTGTGGAACCTTTGTAAAAGAGTCTTGGCTCACAGGTGTCTTCTGAAATAATAATAAATAAAAATAAACACTATTAGACTCCACCACTTCCTTTCCTTTTGAAATACACTAAGCAATTCTGCTATGAACACTCCCCAACAGCTTTTCAGGCACCCAAAAAGGCAACAAACTATTGCACTGGTCAGTGGTCAGGTGACACACGGTCATCATAGATTAAGCAAAGGTCGGATGAGGTAACGTCTTGTGTCTTGTGTAGGGCAACTAAAATGGCACTGGTGTAAGGGCATTGTATGTGCACCCTGGAAGAGAGGAAAGTGAGATATGTCATGATAAAGACCTATACAAGTACCTCACATGGTAAAGACAGGGCACATAAGAGGAGTCTCTTTCAAATGAGAAAGAGCGCAAGTACCAGGGGCAATGGGGCATGTGATGAAGCTGAAGGGGGACTTTAAGACAGATGTGAAGAAATATTCATGGAAGGCATGGTAGATGACTAACAGTGACTGCAGGCATTAGTGACGGTGCCAAAAATGGTGTGGGGCTTCAAGCATGTGTGAGACAGGCATAGGGCTGGGGTGCATTTGAAAACAGGCAGGGAGGCAGCAGGGTTGCTTTAGAGTTTGCAGATGACACTCATAAGGCAGGGATGGACAATCTGGATTGACTGCATGGGCCAAGCGGTCCTTTTCCAACAGATAATTAGTAACCTAAAGTACACGATAGTAAGGTCACTAAAACCTGATACATTATTTAAATGTTTCTAGTTTAATAAGGGCCTCATAGTTGTCCTGCTGTTATATGCCAAAGAGTGGAGACTCAGATACCCTTTTACTTAAATATTTAACATGATAGAAGGAAAGAAAGGGTCAGCCAAAAACACGTAACATTACACTTTCGTAACATTAGGCAAATTGAGAGCTGTACTGTAGCACCATTTTTATGTGGGCAGGTCATGGGCCAGATTTTCAAAACATAGTGCTTCGTGCAAACCGTTTCACTGGACTAGTGCCGGGTTAGCATGGGAGTGCGATATTCAAAAAGGCCATTAGCATGTGCAAACCACAGTAGCACTGGGCAAACTGATAATATAATCCAAGGGGCAGATAGAGGGGGTGGGTCAGTGCAATGTGATATTCAATGCATAGCACCATGCTAGGTGCCATTGCACAGCTTAGTGTGACACATTCCGTGGTGGAAAATGCCTTCCGGGAAAAGGTGATCTTAACACAGGGCAAACCAGCATTGCGCGACACTGTGGCATAGCACTGCTTGTGCGCCGGTAGTACGGCTGTGCGCAACTCCATCCAATAAGCAGGACACAGAAAGGTGGTTGTGGGGTCACAAATGAACGGGACATTCAGGACAGTGTGGCACAGGCATGAGGCACACCGAGGGTGTGGTAGGAGAATGTGGGGTGTAGGGCAACAGGACTCTGCAGCTGCTCCGATATGTAGGGACTGAGCAGACTAGGTGGGCCAGGCAGACCCCAGCTGCCATCTAAAGTACTGATAATGGTGCTGTGTATGTACTGTATGCTGCTCTATATGGTGCAGCTGCCTGCTGACACCCCTGCTCAGCATGGCATATGTCTCTGTGGGCATTCCATGCCTGTTGTGCAGCACCTGTGAGTCGCACAACAACAATACATACAGTCCACCATCAGTATGCACTAGCATGATGGGGCTGGTGCTCTGTATGGTGCTACAGGCAATGCTACCCACCATGTCATAGGCAGTGCTGTGTCCAGCCTCCCTACTGGCCCCCAAGTCACAGTACTGGCTGCAGTGCACTGTATGGCAGGACCTACAGTTGGTTTCTTTAATGTTGGTACAAGATGCCCTATAGTATTATTAAGTAAGTCATGTATTCCTGGATCATCCTACTTGTCAATATACTGAACTTATTAATCATGTAGGACTGAAATCCAATAGTTCATTTTCATTTAAAAAGATGTTATTGTCTCTTATTTTCACACCATATATTAAGGCAACAGTTTCATGGCTTCCACATGATGAGGTCCTTATGTCATTGAGACAAATACTGAGGAATAAAGAAGAACTGTTCCCTGAAACAGAATTCTTGTTAGGTTTGGCAGATTTGGTTTTGTGTAAAAATAATTTTAACTTTGAGGGAGAATTTTATTAACAAATCCATGGAACAACAATGGGAAGTATGATGGCGCCATCATATGCCAATTTGTTTATCTGGACTTTTGAGAAAATACTTATATTAGATGAAGGTGGCAACCAATTTTTTAGGAATATTAAAGGATGGAGATGCTTTATAGATTATGCACTTCTTCAATAGGAAGGATCAAGAGAAGATCTAGATAGGTTTAACATGTATTTAGATAGTAGAAATGAAAATTTAACATTTTGTATGGAAGCTAATATGCAATAAGTAGCCTTTTTAGATTTGCTAATCTACAAGGGAAATAATAGGCTACAGACACAGTTATATTGGAAAGAAACAGATAGAAATACTTTACTACACTATAGTAGTTTTCATTACTCCAAGCTAAAGCAAAGCATATCAAAATCACAAATAATAAGGGCAAAGAGAAACAATAGCATAGATGAGGAATTTAGAAGAGAAACAGAGAAAATGGCAGTAAGATTCAGAAAAAGGGGATACAAACAATCAAATATCCTGGAAGCTATATCCGAGGTAGAAGTTATGTATCGGGACACATTACTAAGACAAAGGGAAGAAACTGCAATAGAGAATATGATAGTATTCTCAACAGCATACAGTCATTTAAGTAATAAGATTAAGGGAACACTGCTAGATAACTGGCAAATTTTACAGCAGGGGAGAGGCAGAATAAGAGATTTATTGAGAGACTTTTAATTACTTTGAAAAGAAGCACAACATTTAGAGACAAATTGGTACATACAGAACACAAGAGACCTAAAATACAACAAAAACAACAGAAACAACTGTTTTTAGGACCCTTAAAGGAAGGGAATTTTCCCTGTGGGCAGTGCTGTCATTGCAACAATACAACAAAAAAATAGATTTTTGAACATCCTTACACTAATAAAAAATATGTTATTAAACAACACATTACTTGCAAATCACATCATATAAAATATATCATACAGTGTCCTTGTGACAAACTTTATGTGGGTAAAATGAAGAGGGAGCTTAGAAATAGAATAAGTGAACATAAGAGCGATATAAGGTTAAAGGACCAGAAATCTTCAGTGGCAAAACATTTTAATAGTGTGGGCCACTCAGCAGACTCTCTTAGATTTTGGGGCCTTGAGAAGGTGAATGAACCAGAAGGAAGTAATATTACATGGGATGACTTCTTACTTAAAACAGAAGTTTACCGGATCTATATAATGGACAGCACTAATCCAAGAATTGGAATGAATGAATCCTGTAGTTGGAGTCTATATTGGAAATGAACACAAGTTATTTTTGTGAACAACAAAATACCTACAATTCTGGGAACTATTTCTTCAAAGAAATGGCCAGCAAGCTTATGTGAATTAAAGAAAGCCTATATCTACAATCCTGGGAACTCCTCTTTAAGGAAATTCATGATTGGAAAGTTCTGAGAAATAATGTGATATACAAAGGACATTTTGGAACCTCAGAAATAGGAAAATTAAGCTTTAACAATGTTTATATGTACATAGAAAGAAGCATTCTATGGTATATTATATTGTTTCTGTATTGTTGATATCTTATTTGTTGGAATCTGTTCATTTAAAATTCAATACAAGGTATAATGTAAAAATATATGAATATATGCATTGACTGAGTATAATGCAACTATGTAAGGATAGGGACAAGTTCTATAACTAAGTCAAAAGAAGCAGCTGGTTCCTTACACACTTGAAAATAAGGGATTTAAACCTTAATGCGAAGTATAAAGGACCAAGCAATACCTCATAATATTTAACGTTAAGATAATAATAAAACATTTAATTTATATGGTAGGTAACAAATATATGGATATTTCAACAACAAACAAAATATAATGCAGAAGAGGAAAAAAAAAGATTGGTTGGCATGAGATGTCTCCCTGGTGCAGCTGTAGATTTGTGTGAAATCATTGTTTTATTTATTGCTTCAATGAAAAAGGGACTATATGTTAGAGTCCATTTATTAAAAAATACAAGGAACATTAAAAAATATTTTCAATTTTTAGCAATCAGCCGAGGGCAGTGGGTGAACTGCCTTCTCTCCTTATATGTATCAAGTGAGCCCACTTGGATTATTCCACTTGGCTACATGGAGATACGGGCTGTCATTAAGATCCTTGAGAGCTAAGGCAATACCTTATAGTGGGTAAGGTAAAGACGTCACTAGTGACGTTGCTCCCCGCTCCAGTTTTCACGGTCTTTTTAAACTGCGTAGGTTCAGTGGGTCTAACTGTACTTTCCTCCAGGAAGATGGCCACCCATGGTGTTCAG
Organism: Neoceratodus forsteri; assembly: GCA_016271365.2. NCBI lineage: Eukaryota > Metazoa > Chordata > Ceratodontiformes > Ceratodontidae > Neoceratodus > Neoceratodus forsteri. Next base: position 112,161,563 of record JADMNL010000035.1, on the reverse strand, counting down.
CTAGGTAAATGAATGAGAAATGCCACTACAACAAGCTTTAAAATGATTCCTAGTAGGAGAAAAAGTCCATTATTTATATATCTGGTGGTTCAGTATATTCGGTTTTCTTTTATAGCAACAATCATTAAAGCAAAGGATGGATAAACATCACGGATAAACAGCAAAGAGTGCAGTAAAAAACACTTGCAGTAAATGAATAATAAAGGGCAGTTTTTGAAAGCCAGAATGTTCAATGCAACAGAATAGTTCAGACATAATAAAAAATGTAGCAAAGAAATAATATTTAATATTTGTATATTTAATAGTTGATCGAGAGGAGGACTGGAGATTTTTGTCAAAGTGACATTGGACAAACTGTTTAAATATTTGAATAATGAAACTGGAAGAGGATAACAAAAATCAGCAAGTAAGGGAAACGATATTGTGGTGCTTACATTTATGACTTAGTCAGTATGATATATGAATATACAACAAATCTTTTTTGGATAATTTTTGAAATTATGTTCTTTTTATTATTTTTGCAGCACTGGATTTGTGAGATTTAATTGATAATGACAGAGTGAAGAGGTTTAAACAAATTAATAATAAACACTGTAGGTATGCATTTGAAGTATTTGGTGAATGTATATAAGGTCTATGTAAATTAAAAGGTTATAACTGGAATGAACTGGAAGCCCAGCAATATATAAAGAAATATAGTTAACTGAATTAATTATGTGATTAATAAAATATTAATGAGCAAACCTGATAACATATGTTAAGTGGTGATTTAATAAGGGTGTAGCACTTTGTACTGTTGTGTTCTGTAATATAAATGTGTTAATTGGAGATGTGATATACTGATGTTTGTTTATATTTGTTTAATGTTTAGATAACAACACTGTCTTTATTTGGGGCCTGAAGAAGTGGCGTCAAGCTACGAAACTGTTACCTTAATATATGGTGCAAAAATAAGAGACAAAAAAGACTTTTTAAATGAAAATGAATTACTGGATTTCAGTACTACATGATTAATAAGTTCAGGACCTACAGTTGGACTATTGAATCCATCACCACCACCAGTGCCTGAACACTGCAGTCCCCTGGACCACATTATACCATACAGCTCTGAACATGTGTAGCCTGCAGCTCCCACCATGCTCCTCCTGACTGACCTACAGGTGGAGCTGCGAGAAGACCCAGCCAGCTCCTGTACTGCCAGACTGACCAATGGGTGGAGCTGTGGGACCCTGCAAGTGTGCTGGGCAAACTGCATGCAAATCAGGGCATGATGAGATGCAAATGTGAGTGTTTGCCCACTGACTGGATAAGTAGGCTCATTTGCATGCCACTTTTGAATATAGAAGAGTTTTGCCCTGGGCAAATGTGATAGCGCTGGGCAAATGGCTTAGCACCACTCTAGCCCTACACAAATGACTGTGCACCACACAACCATCATGGCATTAGTTTTCATTCCTGCAAACTGTACATTCCCATGCACTGATGCCTGCAGCTCTACTGACTCCACTCTGTTACTGGCACAAACATTGGCCACATATTCCACCTCTACAGTCCTAGTTGCTGTGTACTTTGTTGCTGTTATGGTGTGCACTTCCTGGTTGCTATATGTATGTATGTATGTAAAAAATTATTTCTACAGCATTACAGTCATTAGGGTTCAAAGAATCCCTATTTACAAGGTGTACCTGTTTGTACAAAAGTTCAGGTTCCAAAAATTACAGTACACAGTAATCATACAGAACAAAGCATTTATATATAACTAATACATATATCACAATGTTAAATACATAACAACACAAAATAAAAAACACAGACAATTACAACAACTTGTATAAAATATCATGTGTTGGTATCACGTAGGGAAAATTCACCTATTGCATTGACATCTAAAACATAACTCCTGCTTTACTGCTGTTTTATACTCTGTAGTGGATAGCTCTAAATCACAAAGAAAAGGAGGAATTCCATTCCAGCGTAAGGTGACCTTATATTGAAAGGTCATGTTGCTAAAACTATTTTTTATTTTTGGAATTAGCAATTCTCTTGCTCCTGATTTCTGTAGATTCAATCCATGTTTTGGTTTTTGAAGTTTATCTACCAAATAATGTTGAGATCTATTTTGATATAATCCTTGAATCTGGTTTAACCAGATTCCCTTAGCCCACTGATGTAATGAATTCCATCCTAATTTAATGTATATTGTAAAATGGTGAGTACTAATATCACATCTTAATATAAATATTGCTAATTTATTATAAAGTACCTCCAAATTTTGTAATTGCTTTTTGGAAGTATGCCTATAAATATGACTTCCATAGTCTATTACTGGTAGTACTAATTGATTTACTATACTCAGACGCATTTCTTTTGTTATGAAATTTTATATACATCTCATTGATCCAATATTTGCATTTGTTTTCCTTATTAATTGAGTTACATGTTGTTCAAAACTTAAATGTTGATCAATTTGAATGCCTAAATATTTATATACCGACATCTGCTCCAAAATGTTTCCTTCCTGGGTCTTTATGGTTATTTTTGGAATGGTTTTATTTTTCCTCCCTGAACCAAAGCACATTGTTTGTGTCTTTTTATATTTTATCAAAATCCAAGACAGGAGAAAAAATCCTGCATAGCCAAGAAATCACCTTGCAATTTTTGTTCTACTTCTCCCAAATCCTTTCCTTCAGCTATCAAAACGGTATCATCCGCATAGAGTCTAACCTGCAAATGTATTATTTATTTTGGTAAATTATTCAAATAGACTAGGAACAAGAGGGGGCCCAGTATAGATCCCTGGGGTATCCCTCTTGTCACAAAGCCCAGACTAGACTTCTGACCATTTAACGTTACAAATTGGGATCTCTTATCTAAATATTATTTAAACCATGTGCAAGTTTCTTCCTCCACTCCTGTCTTATTCCCAGGCTATGTTTGCACTGCAATCCCAGCCCAGTTTGCTCAGCTTCCTTTGCATGCTACTGTATATTCAGCAGGTTTAACACCGAGGCTATCCCTTTTGAATATAGCAGGCTTTTGGGTCCATGCTAAGTTTGCCTGCAGGGCAGGGCTAATTTTGCCCCGGGTCAAAGTTTTGAATATCTGGTCCCATATTTGTAGCCAATTACTGGTACATTTAGCTTAAGCAACACTAGCTGTTTAACAAGTTGAGGGTCCAGCTTAGAACGGTGGAGCTCAACAATGTCACCAGCAGTGCTAAACATCCTCTTGGATGGCACACTTATAGGAGGGCAGCTTAGGTATTTTAAAGCAAGCTGTGCCAGGTGAGGAGAGGAATTCATTTTCTGAACCCAGTAGCCCAGTGAATCAACATCAATGGCTCAACTGAGACTGCAAAGTAGCCATTAAGTAAATGTTCTGCAGAGAAAGGCTGAGACTATGAGCATTTATGTAGCTGTTGATGCAATGATGTGATGAGTAATGCCAAGTTACTCTCTTCTACACTGTCACTATGCCATCTTTCCTTATCTGCCCATGTATCATCCAATTCCAAACCATCATGTGCCTATCTCTCTCCCCCTGAGAAACCTGAACTGGAGCATGTTCCTCCCCTTTCAAGTGCCTGACTGCCTGCATGGCACTATTTAACTCTTCACTGAGCTGTTGCCTGAAATGAGTCACCCTATGGCTGTCCATGGCTATATGAAGGATCTCGCATTTGAGCTTAGGGTCCAACATGGTAGCAAACACATGATGGCAGGTATCCATGACTGTGGTAAACCTTACATCAAGTTATGTATCAAGATGAATAACAAGCTCAGTGACCTCTTGTGTAGTGAGTGTATTGTTACCCAAAAAACTGTTGTAATGATCTTTTGATAATATGCACAGTTGGGATAACCTGACTAAGTAAGGCTGTGGAAGCACTTAGATCATGTGTACTCCTCTCAAATGACATGAGAACCTTCACCATGACCTCAAGAACTAACTAATCATGATGTCATAGGACCCCTCTGATGCCTGCCCATCACAGACATTCTGTGTAGTGCCTGCTTTTGCCCCAAGAGTCATGAAAGCATCAGGTATGAAGAATTCTACCGAATGCTAACATTTTGCATTACACGATGTTGGGACAGACCAAGGCATTCCTGAACTTCTTGTAATCTGTTAGTGGATTTTACAGAGTGATGGAAATGGTTGCAGATGGAACAGGCTGTGGATAATAAGTTGTTGGTCCTAGTACCACTACTTAGTGCATGAGTCACCACTAAATTTAGTGTGTGTGTGTGTGCGCGCACGCACGTGTGCAAAGCAAGGAATACTCACAAAATGTCCGTCATTAATGGCTTTCACCATGTTTGTGCCATTGTCAGTAGCAAAAAAGCCAACTTTTAAATTGGTGTTAACACCAGTCTAAGACTGCAACATGTCTTGCAGGAATGTGAGATTATTATGTGCTCTGTGGTCTTCCTCCATCAGTTCAATGTTCAGCAAAGCTGATCTAAAGACTACTAAATTTTGTGTGTTTGTGTTGGCAGTAAGGGTGAGCCACAAGATGATGCATGAGACACAGCAGCAGCAGGGTGTTGCACACACTAGTGTGCAATTTAGAAGAGATAGGCTTGCAGGGAGTTATCGCTAGTCCAGATATCTGATGTGCAATGAAAAACAACCCCAGCAGCCTCTGCAAACAGAGCAGCACCAGGAGATCGCATGCCATCATACAGTCATGGCAATACACTTTGATAAAATGTAGTATGAGATGATATCTGATAACGTGGGTGCAAATAGCTGAGAAGCCATCAGAAATCACTATTTTCAACAACTGACTTAGGTTGGAGATCCAACGCCATCATCCCAGCAATCAGCTGTGTGACCTGCTGTGCTGTTGGATGTGAGGCATGATACTTTGTTCATGCGTGCAGAGTATCCATTATTGGAAGTGCCACAGAAAACATTGATATGGACTGCTTCAACAATGGTGGTGTGCGAAGTGCTGATGACTGTCTGCATTGTAGTATCACTGGAGTCAGAAGTGATCACCAGAGTAGAGGCCAGACTCTATGCTGGAGAGGGGGAAGGAGTGCCATGACAACTGGGTTTCTCTAAACCAGATCTGTTGGTACCACCACCACTGCCAACTGTGCATGCCAGTCCACCAGAGGGGTTTGATCTTAATGAAACCAGGGTTCCAGATTTAGACCCAGATGAGCTTCGAAACACTTGAGGATGCTTAAGCTTTAAGTGGTTCTGTAATGATGTTGTGATTAAGTTAGAGAGTGATTTCCCAATGGCTTATAGTGGTGTTGCAAAAAGAACAGACTACCTTCCTTGCGTCCTCCTTTAACACAGTGAAATGCAGCCACACAGCACTTTCAACACTGCAGTTACCAGTGATTCTGATAGCACCACATCCTCCAGTTGTTTACTCAACAGTTCTGCATGTCTTGTCCTGATGTTCTAGCCCTATGAACACTGCCTTGATGGTGCCATGCCAGTGCTGCCATCACTTGGCTGTCCTTCAGGCTGTGACAGAGCCTGCCAAAGAAATGTTAGTGTTGCTTGTTTGTTGCTTGTTTGGTCTTCTTAGATGGAGGAGGAGGACCCTTACCCCTACCCTTACTGCTACTTCTACTACCTTTGCTAGAAGTGCTACACCTAGAGGTTGTTTTGCCAGCCACCTTTTTTTCTGCCCTCAAGGTACATAGTGTACACTGCCTCATCTTCAAAGTCACTCACATGTGCCTCTGATGAAGAAGATGACGTTTCACTGGGCAATTCATTATGTGGAGGGAAATACTTAGAACCAGATGACTGGTCATCCTCTGCAACATTTTCAGGAGTACTGAAAAACTGAGAAGCAGGAGGCATAACTGTATCAACTGTAGTGGTCATACTGGTAATATGCACTGTGGCAGGGATAGCAGACTTATTATTTTTTTCTTTTGACAAAAATATAAAGTAGCACAGCAGTCTCTCATAGAATGGATATAGGGCACATAGAAATATCCAGTATATCACATCCTTCAAGGTATAATAACAAAATCACCTGTATTTGTTATAATTACAACATAAAATATTAGGACTAAGTCAGAGTGATTCAAGCAGTCACCCTTAATCAGGATAACACTCAATCTGGATTCTAATCAGTTCTCAATTTTATCTGCATTGGTGTCCATATTTGATTATATTACTTCATTAAGTGAATTGAAACATAATGTATGCATTCGAGGGCATTAATGCTCACCATTGCATTAAGCCAAACTTTGAAATGAGGGGGATCTGGGTCCTTCCATTTGAGAAGAATCTGTTTAAAGGTTTGGACTAGAAAGATGTTAATCAAACTTTGATTATGGAGAGATAATTTGTTGTAAGGTGGGCCGATTCTCAGTAACATCCATAACAGGTTTTTAGTAAGAGTACAGTTAACTGAGTCTGAGATAAAGTCAAGTATTGAGTCCCACCATATCATCAGTATAGTGCAGACTATAAGCATATGTTCTAAAGTCCCATCCTCAGAGCACATCTGGGGCATGATGAAGAAATTTCAGAATTAAATATATGTAGTAGTTCAGGGGTCTAATGGGTTCAATGCAAAATATTAAAAAAAGATTTGTTGCATCCTTATCAATTTTAGGCCCCACTTCTTAATATTGATAGAATACTTCCAACTTGTTTGAGTTATCTGTGCTCCTAATTTTTCTTCCCATTCAGCTTTTAATTGAATTGTGTGTTGTGTCTTTGGGACTACGATTTTATAAATTTGTGAGATGGGTTTAACATGAGTCGATAACTTAAAATAAATTTCCAAAGCAGACAATTTTGCATTCCTTAAATTGTTTATATTTTTGTATATAATTCCAAATCTGTAAATACCCCCAAAATTGGAAATTGTATAAACCAAATTTATTTTTAAGGTTGATACCAGATATGAATCTATTTGTGTGCAAGTCCAGGGCATTGACAATGACTCGGTCATATTCAGGTGTTTATATCACCCATCAGATAGTGCCATTGATTTAATACATGAAATTATGGCTGAGATAAGTAAGGCAGAGGACAAGGGTCAGCTTGTATTGATGGCTGATTTTAACATTCCTGGTATTAACTGGGTGGAAGGTATTTCAAAATCCAGCCTTGGCACCCTGCTGTTAGACACTTGTGCTGAGTTAAACCTAGAACAACATGTTACAGAGCCTACCAGGCAGGGGTAACACAATCTTAGATCTTGTGCTTGCCTCATCCAGTATTTCAATTACAGACTGCCTTATAGATGCCCCAACAGCCAACAGTGATCATAAAAATATATGAGTCATAGTAAATTATACCCACATACTTAGAAAAGGCTGTACTACAATAGTTCTCCTTAATAAAGCTGATAAGGATGGGATAAAGAAGGATTTGGATAAGATCCCCTCTGCTGCTGTTCTAAAGGATAAATTGGTCAATGAAGCCTGGATAATTATTAAAATACTATTTTAATGGTTGCCAAGAATAACATCCCCCAAGTTAACATAGCTAGCTCTGATAAATGTCCTAGGTGGTGAAACCTAAACATAAAATAACTAATTAAGAAAAAGGCATGGTTATACAAAAAATATTTAAACTATGGAACAACTCTTACATATGAATCTTTTAAAAACATCAAAAGTTATGCAAGGCCAAAATTAAACAGGGCAAAAGGAACATGGAAGTTAGGCTTGCTAACATTGCAAACAAATCCAACATTAAGCAGTTTCATTCATATATTAATTCTTTAAAAAAAGTAACAAAATGAGGTTGACCCTATTAGACTAGGTACCGATATTCAGTAAAAACCGATACAAACAAATGGCTGAGAAATTTAATAAACACTATCGCAGTGTTTATAAAAAAGGCATAAAACCAATTGTAAAGGGCAAATCTTTGACAAAATCTATAATAGAAATTACTGAACTGAAATTCTTGATCAAATCATGAATCTTAAGAAAGACTCCTCCCCAGGACCTGGCAAAATATCTGCCGGTATTCTCCAGATAATGGTTGAATATATATTACTTCCTCTCAAGATACTGTTCAAATTGTCTCTCTATAGATCTAAAGTTCTGAATGATTGGAAACTCACCCACCCAGTTTGTAAAAAGGGAGATAGGGAGCTTGTCTAAAAATGTCATCCTATTAGTCTTACTTGTGTCATCGGGGAACGTCTTGGAGAGTATCATCAATGAAAAATACTCTATTTTATAGCGGGATATGATTCAGCACAGCACGGCTTTGTAAAGGGAGAAGTTGTACAACTAACTTGCTGATTTTCCACAACTACATTAGTAAACATCTTGATCATAATATCCGCTGTGATATAATCTATCTAGACTTGGAATATAGATACATAGACAGTGTCGGCAGATAAGGGCCTATGGCCCACCCAGTCTGCCCATTTGAGCTTGTAAGTTCAGTTTGTTTTCCTAGAAGTCTGTTTCCCCTTACCCCTGACCTCTAGAATTCCTTTATGTCTATCCCATGCATTCTTAAATCCGTGATTGTTTCACCCCCACCACTTCCTCTGGCAGGGTGTTCCACTTGTCCACCACCCATTCTGTGAAGAAATTCTTCCTCATGTTTCCTCTGAATCGTCCTCGCTCAACTTCATCCCATGCCCTCTAGTCCTGGAACATCTTTTTGCTTACAAATAGTGTATTCCTGCACCTTGTTCCTCCCTTGAGATACTTGTATGTCTTATCATATCCCCTCTCTCCTCCTCTCCTCCAGGGAGTACATGTTCAGTTCCTTCAACCTGTCTTCATAGGACCTGTGATGCAATCCATGCACCATCTTGTTGCCCTCCTCTGAACTTTCTCTACCCTGTCTATGTCCTTACGTAGGTATGGTCTCCAGAACTGTACACTGTACTCCAGGTGGGGCCTCACTAGTGTCTTGTATAGCGGAATTATGACCTCCCTTTTCCTGCTGGTGATGCCCTGCCCAGCATCCTATTTGCTTTACCTGAAGCCTTGTCACATTGTTTCTCTACCTTGAGGTCATCAGAGATGATAACCCCAAGATCCCTTTCCTGCTTGGTGCATGCTATATCCTCACCCCCAACTGATATATTGTGCCAGGGTTTTGTGCCCCATATGCATTATCTTGCACTTCTTTGCATTGAATTTCAACTGCTAAACCCTGACCATTCTTCAAGTTTCTGCAGGTCCTTCTCATTCTGTCTACCCTCTGGTGTGTCTACTCTGTTACAGAGCTTTGTGTAATCAGCGAACAGTGAAATTCTGCCTTCTAGGTCCTGTGCAATGTCACTGATGAAGATGTTGAATAGGACCGGTCCCAGCACTGATCCCTGTGGTACCCCACTGGTCACTCTTCCCTCTGTGGAGTGACAGCCATTTACCACCACCCTCTGTGTCCTGCCACCCAGCCAGTTACCTACCCACCACACTACTGTCCTGCCCACACCCATATTCGCCAGTTTGTGTAATAGTCTCTATGTGGCACGGTGTCAAGGCCTTGCTGAAGTCCAGATAGGCCATGTCCACTGCCCTCCCCTGATCCACCTCCCTAGTCACCCATTCAAAAATTCAACGAGGTTGGTCTGACATGACCTCCCCTGGTGAAACCATGCTGCCTTGGGTCCTGTAGTCCATTGACAACCAGATGTTCCACCAATCTCTCCTTCAGTAGTGCTTCCATGATCTTTCCCCTACCGAGGTGAGGCTGACTAGTCTGTAGTTCCCTGCTTCCTCTTTGTTCCTGCTTTGTATAAGGGGACTACATCTCTATCCTCCAGTCTTTGGGTACCCTGTTTCCAGTGATCGGCTAAACAGGATAGCCAGAGGTTCAGCCACCACCTTCTTAGTTCTTAAGCGACCCTGCACCCTATCTGGCCCCATTGCTTTATCAACTCATTACTTCCAGTTCCTTCAGGACCTTTCTCGTGTAAAGGGACTTGTGTCCATTTCTGCACCATTCTCACCCCTTGTACTCCCTTCAGACCCATTACCCTCCTCTTCCTCAGTAAAGACTGAGCAGAAATACCTGTTCAATATGTCAGCTTTACTGTTGTCATCCTCCACGCGGCCCCCATCCTCCCCCTTCAATATATATCTTAAAATCCAAACTCTGTTTGCTATACGCCAATACTCTTCGAGTTTTTCTATGCACCTTGTTCATACACATGGAAACATTTTCTGAGTATTTCATTTCAGCATCTTTCCATGTTACCCACCCCTCTTCCCCCCTTCCCTAATGATTTTCCTAGTCCTGTCAATGCTGTGGGAAGTATAGTGCAAACATCTCAATGGCTCTGACCCATTTTAACAAAAATAAAAGTGATTACTTAATTCTTAGACCATCTGTCCTTAGCTCCAAACATCACACCAGAGGCAGTTAATGAATAAAGATAGAAAGAAATAACTATAAAGAGGCTGAGATCCAGTCGGGATGAAAGGAAAGAAAGAAAAGAGAGAAGAAAAAAAAAACTACTGTTTTCCCAATTCTAAAAAGTTTCTCCCAACAGGTCCTTCCCTATCCCCCCCCCACAAATGTTTTAACCCCTCAAATGGCAAATAGTCTTTTGTTATTTATTCCCTTTTTTGTTTTTAAAACACTCATGGGTTGAGTCACTTTTGGAAACCGAAAGAGACATCTCTTCCACCATAGACTTTCAGGTCTGGGATCCTAAAAACTGTTCTGCAGAATTAGGGTCTGAAAATATCCATGATTTGCCATGCAGAAAAAAATCGGATCCGAGCAGGATAAGGGAAAGTGAATCAGACATCATGTTGCTTCAGAATATCTTTAGTTTTATCAAATGCTCTTCTTGCCTGGAGTGTATGGAACAAAACATCTGGGCATGCTGAACATGTTATTTGATCATAGATTAACCCTTTATTTAGCCTAGTATGTTTGAGAATCAATTCCCGGTCCTTATACTGATGGGGTTTCACAAAAATGGGGTGAGGGGTTTTACCATTATTCATGTTGTGCAAGTTCTGCTTATGACCCTGATGGGATCTGTCTAAATTTATGCATTCTTCAGGATATTCTTTACCCAGTGCAACAGTCAGCAATTTCTCAAAAAAAGGAAGAGGGTCACACTGTCCTTCTAGGCCTTCTGGAACCCCAATGAGTTTAATATTTGAGCATCGTAACCGGTCTTCCAAATCTGCAACCTTGCTTTTAATTTCCCCCAGTTCCTTTTCTAGTTCCTGCTGTTTCATAATAGCTGGAGAAATGTTATCCTCCAATGCATTAATTCTTTCCTTGCTCTCCTTGCTGTCCGTGGTTCTTAGGTTTAAGGACTCAAGTTGGTTTTGAATAGCAGTTAATACCCCTGATAAATCAGAAATGGCAGAAGTAATTGTGGCAAACCCAATTTGATTCCCTCTTGAATTTCCCACTGAAAATGCCTGAAATCAGCCATTGGTAATACTTCTTTGTCACCTTCCTTCTGCAAATTACAGTCCCTTTCTACCCTGTCCATTGTGGTGGTTAAATTGACTACAGACAGATCCTTTGGCATTAAGTCTCTGTGTAGAACTTGCAGCCATTACATTTTCCTTTGGCAGTTTCACTACAACACTTTCAGAAATAATGCCTGCTGCTCCAATGTTGTTAGAGCAACCCGGCAAATCAGAGTCAGAAAAGGTACCGACTTGTTCATGCAGCTCTCTCCCATTAAGTTCCTTGGCTACCGCTTGCTGGGTTGGATCCATGTTATCCACATCTTCAGCTGTTGTGTAGCCTGTCTCTTCAGGTTCAGGAGCAGAGATAACTGCCGACAGACCACTTGACTGGGGATCTTGTGGTGACTGTGATGGGGGGGGGCAGAGGATTACCGGAAAAAATAGTATTTGTAATGAGGAAATCATTTAGTTTCTGCTGTTGTAGCAGCATTCCGCTAGGCATAGCTGGGTTGGTAGCATTGGTTTTACTACCAGCCACATTGTCAGCAGAGTTGAAGGAGTGCTTATCTCTTTTTCTCTTTTTGCGGCGTTGCTCTGAGGCAGAAAGTGGTGAAGTGAATAAGTCTGCTGCCAAACCAGACATGCTAATAAAAAAAAAAAAAAACACTGCAATTGTCACCAAAATAGAGTCACCCACCAGCAAATTCAGATATTAAGTACAGGGTTATGAAAATGGAGGGCTGTAGCATATTTTGCAAAAGTTGAGCCATCAGCAAGAGATGCCACCAAATTCATGCTGCAGCTATCATGCAACACTCACACGTGTGCCATCAGTCCCATGCAGTTTAATGTAGTTAGATGGGGGGGGGTTCCCAGAGATAACAGACTGTGGTGATACTGTTACAGTAGTGGCAGGGTTCATAGGGTCAGTAGTGGCTGGAGTGACAGTCACAGCTGCAGGAGTGGCTGTAGTGGTCATGCTGCTCATTGCTGTGGAAGAGAAAGACAGGGTCTCTACAGTGGTGGTGGTGGTAATGACCGATGTGATGGTACTGGTGAGAGATGGGGACACATTGGTGGCTGTGGTGGGAGTCATGATGGTACTGGTGAGAGATGGGGACACATTGGTGGTTGTGGTGGGAGTTGAGAACAGTGTCCTTCTGCTTGTGCTTCTTCTATCACTTTGTCCTGTGCCAGCCACAGTACTACTAATGCTGGAAGACATAGATTTATAAGGTGTAAAGAATAATTAATTTTGGCCATCGAATACGGGCTTACTGTCGCTCATATTCAGGTTCAGCCTCACCAACCTGTCCCTCCATTGTAGGTTTGCTTGGCCTGTATCAAGTACATTTTTTTTCCACCTCTGCCTGTCTTTGTCTATGACAACAAGTTCTAAACACTCTCGATTATTTAACACTTCATAAATGTACAAAAGTTCTGCTTTATATTAGCGCAGAAAGATTATTGCAAGCAGCACCTGCTGCAGTACTGCTTTATATTAATGCAGAAAGATTATTGCAAGCAGCACCTGCTGCAGTACTGCTTTATTATAGCACAGAAAAAATATTGCAAGCAGCACCTGCTGCAGTACTGCTTTATTTTAGCACAGAAAAATGATTGCAAGTACTCTGAGACTGCTGCTGGCTACTGACTTTCATGAAACCCCAGCCCAAACTCAGATTACACCACAAATATTTCTTACACAGAGATTTCTACTGCAGAACTACTGCAATTTATTTTTATGTTGATTGTGCACAGCGCAAGAAACATATTGGGACAGCTTTCTCAGAAGCAGGCTGAGGAGGCGCGGCACTGTTGTGGCCAATGCCCCCACAGGCTGCAAAGTCTTGTTCTGCTTCCCCCAATGTCGTTGCATGCTGCTGGTGACAGTAGATTGGAACCTTGCCACCAACTTGTGACAATTTCACCGCTGCAATCAGGGGCCACCTTGTCATTGCAGCATCAGCCATCCGCTGCAAAGAGGGAGCGACCCGTCATTGCAGGGAGAAACTTCCAAACCCTGATATTGTGTGTGAACATGGCGGTGGTTTGCTGCCGTGTTCTAAAACAATATAACCCCCCCACCGTGTTTATTTGCCGGCGGGGGCCCCCAATCCCCATCAGCTTCAGTGCCCCAATGTTGAGTTTTGCCGACAGGGGAGCCCACTCCCTGCCAGCACTCTGTAACCTCTCCCACTTTTATTGTCTGCGATGGGGTGCCCAGTCCGTTGGCATAATCTAAACCCGCCCCTTTGTGTGACGAGGGGTGCCCAATACCCGTCGGCTACTGCTGCCCCCAAAGAAAGAGTCAGGTGGCATGCTGGGAGCCCACCCCAGCATACCACATGCCCTGTAAAGTAAAAACAGTCCACGACGTCTTTTTTTACATGAAAATAGAAGCGATCCCAGGTGGTCTCCCTGGCCCCCCTCCCACAACCCGCACCCACCCACTGCGCACCCTGCCTCCCCCACACACACCCTCACCCATACTTACCTCTGGAGTCCTGCGATGATTCGATCTCGGTGAAGCGGAACATGTCTGCACTCTTCAAAGCCAACCGTGAACTGAGGAAATACGGTAAGCTGTATAATGGAATAAATAGGTTTTTTTCCCACCAAATTTGCATATCTCAGTCATTTTTTGGAATTTAGGCACCAAATTCTCAACATGGGGTTTTTGGGACCCCTCCTCATGAATTCTTGAACTGTCATGGCGTTAATCGGCCCCGAAAGGTGATTTTATGGTCACTGCACGGAATCACCTTCCAGGCAAATTAATGAAATGACAGTGCCATTGTTCATGAGGTGGGCTCTCAAAATGCCTATGTTGCTAATTTGGTGGAAAAAATCCAAAAAATGACTGTTCTGGCGTGCACTGCGCGGTTTCATACGCACGCCAGAACTTTTGAATTTGCAATATTTTCATGCCAGATTTTCAACATTGGCATTTTGTCACACCTCCTTATGAACCGTATAGCCGTCATTGTTCACATCCTGGCGGAAATGTGTTTACGCACTTCTGGCGTAGAATAGCACGGTCGCTGTGGGTAATCAGTGTTCAGGGCAGATTAAGGACAGATTAAGAAAATGACAGTGACACTGTTCATGAGTAGAGGTCCTAAAATGCCTATGTTGAAAATGTGGTAATGATACTCTATAAAATGACTGTGTTATGAGCATGCGTTGTACAGTTTGCACATACGCTCATAACTTCGCAAAATTATAATATTTTCTCTCCAGATTTCCAACATTGCCATTTTCCCACACCTACTTATGAACAGTACAGCTGTCATTTTTCCCATCCTGGCCGAAATGTGTTTTCGCACTTCCAGCAGCAGAATAGAACAGTCGCTGTGGAAATCACTGTCTGGGACAGATTAAGAAAATATCAGTGATACTGTTCATGAGCAAGAGGTCTAAAATGCCTATGTTGAAAATTTGGTGATGATAGCCCATCAAATGACTGTGTTACAAGTGTGCGTTGCACACTTTCCACGCACCCTTGTAACTTCGCAAATTTGTAATATTGTCAAGCCAGATTTTGAACAGTGCCATTTTTTCACACCTCCTCATGAGTAGTACAGCTGTCATTTTTCACATCCTGACCAAAATGTGTTTTCACAGTTCTGGTGCAGAATAACGCATTCGCTCTGGGAAATCAGTGTTCGGGACAGATTAAGAAAATGACAGTGGCACTGTTCATGAGCAGAGGCCCTAAAATCCCTATGTTGAAAATTTGGTGACAAAACTCCGTAACATGACTGTGTTACAAGCGTCGTTGAACTGTTTCCACGCACCTTAACTCGCTATTTTATAATATTTTCATGCCACATTTTCAACAATGACATTTTCAACACCTCCTTATGAACAGTACCAATGTCATTTTTCACATCCTGGCTAAAATATGTTTTTGCACTCCTGCCGGAGAATAGCAGGGTCGCTGTGGGAAATCAGTGTTTGGGACAGATTAAGATCAAACGAGTGAGAGCAGGGAGTGGCCGAGCTCAACTGAGCTCTGTTGGGACTGCTGTGGATTTGTTTGTGGGCAGAAAAAGGCCCCAATGCAAGAGCCCAGTACAAAAGGGCAGCCTGCAGCACAAGGGAGAAAAAGGACGAGAGAGTGGGTGATGGAGGGGAAGTGAGCGAACTCACCGGAGCGCTGTCAGGACTGCTGCGGATTTTTTTGTGGGCAGAAAAAGGCGTCAATGCAGGCAGAGTCCCAGTACAAAAGGCCAGCCTACAGTGGTGGGAGAAACAGTATGAGCAAGTGAGACAGGGGGACTGAGTGAGCTCAACGGAGCTCTATCAGGACTGCTGCAGATTTCTTTGTGGACAGAAAAAGGTGCCAATGCAGCCAGGAGCCCTGTACACAAGTGCAGCCTGCAGTGCCAAGAGAAACAGAATGAGCGAGTAACAGAGCGGTAGTGAGCGAGCTCAACAGAGCTCTATTGTGACTGCTGTGAATTTCTTCATGGGCAGAAAATGCAGCAATGCAGACAGGAGCCCAGTACAAAAGACCAGCTTGCAGCACCGGCCAAAACAGAATGAGTGAGTGAGAGAGCTCAATGGAGCTGTGTCGGGACTGCTTCACATTTCTTTCTGGCCAGAACAAGCCGCCAGTACAGGCAGGAGCCCAGTACAGAAGGGCAGCCTGCAGCGGCGGGAGACACAGAACGAGTGAGTGAGGGAGGGGGAGTGAGTGAGCTCAATGGAGCTCTGTTGGGACTGCTGCAGATTTGTTTGTGGGCAGAAAAAGATAGCAATGCATGCAGGGGCCCAGTACAAAAGGGCAGCCTGCAGTGGTGGGAAAACCAGAATGAGCGAGTGAGAGATGGGGGAGTAAGCGAACACAACGGAACTGTATTGTAAGTGCTGCAAATTTCTTTGTGGGCAGAAGAAGGCAGCAATGCAGGCAGGAGCCCAGTAGAAATGGGCAGCCTGCAGCACCGGCAGAAACGGAATAAGCGAGTGAGAGAAGGGGAGTGAGCAAGCTCAACGGAGCTTTGTCGGGACTGCTGCAGAATTCCTTGTGGGCAGAAAAAGGTGTCAACAGAGGCAGGAGCCCAGTACAAAAGGGCAGCCTGCAGTGCCACAAGAAACAAAATGAATGAGTGACACAGGGGGAGTGAGTGACCTCAATGGAGCTCTGTCAGGACACCTGTGGATTTCTTTGTGTACAGAACAAGGTGCCAATGCAGACAGGAGCCCAGTACAAAAGAGCAGCCTGCAGCGCCGTGAGAAAGACAACGAGTGAGTGAGAGAGAGGGAGTGAGCGGGCTCAATGGAGCTCTATCCTGACTGCTGTGGATTTCTTTGTTGGCAGAAAAAGGCATCAATGCAGGCAGGAGCCCAGTACAAAAGGCCAGTCTGCAGTGCCAGCAGAAATGGAACGAGTGAGGGGAGTGAGAGAGGGGAGCCAGCAGGCTCAACAGACTTGTGTTGGGACTGCTGCAGATTTCTTTGTGGGCAGACAAAGCCACCAACAGAGGCAGGAGTCCAGTAAAAAGGCAGCCTGCAGCACCAGGAGACACAGAATGAGCGAGTGACAGAGGGGGAGTGAGCCATCTCAACAGAGCTCTGTCGGGACAGCTGCAGATTTCTTAGTGGGCAGAACAAAGTGCCAATGCAGGCAGGAGCCCAGTACAAAACAGCAGCCTGCAGCACCGGGAGAAACAGACTGAGCGAGCGACAGAGGGGCAGTGAGCGAGCTCAACACACCAACGCAATCAACATTTGCCATTGACAAATGCCTGTTTTTACAGTATTTGTAAATGCACACAAGTTCTGCTATATTTCAGTATAACAAAATGGTTGCAAGCAGCTGTGCTACTTTTTTTGCACAGAAAAATTATTGCAAATAGCACATACAATGCAAGTATCACTACCTAGCTTGAAACTGTGGGGGGTGAAAATGCAGTCAGCCCATTGCCCTCTGAGACTGCTGGTGGCTATTGACTTTCAAGAAACCCCAGCCCAAACTCAGATTACACCACAAATATTTCTTACCGAGGTTTCTATGGCACAACTACTGCAATTCACTTTTTAATTTTATTTGTAAATGCACACAAGTTCTGCTGTATTTCGGTACAAACAAGCATTTGTCAATGCCGAATGTTTGCTTGCTGGCATTGGGATTGGTAGTGTAGGAGTTAGACAGCTGCATAATAGGAATGGCAGTGAAGTATTGAACTGAAGCCAACCCCCACCTCCTGCAGATCTACGGACAGGCATTGGGGTGTGCCTTTGGGTCATCAGGCATAATGGCCATGCTGTTACCACACCCACCCTGCAGACACTGACAAGTGTCACGGTGTGCCTTGGGATCTTTGGCCCTTATGCACACCCCATTCCATTAGGAAGTACGGTGAGATGGGTGCGGTATAGGAGAATGGGGTGAACTTTGGGGCCGAAGAGTCCAAGGCATACCTCGATGCCTCTCACTGGCTGCAGGGTGTGGAATGGTATGAGCATCACAGGCAAGAATCCCAAGTCACACCCCTGATGCCTGTCATTCTCTATAGGATCGGGCGTTATAGTTGAAAAGCCTAATACCGCAGGCATTCGTTGGTATTTTCACTCCAAATTTTCAACATGTTTGTTTTGTGACCCCACCTCATGAACAGGGGGAATATCGGTTTGTTAGCTGAAAGCTGCTTATGCACAGTGACTACGATTTAGCACCACAGGTGCAAAAAATATTCGAACAGGATGTAAAAAATGACAGCTGTACTCTTTCATGGGAGGTAAAAATGGCTATGTTGCAAATGTGTAGTAAAAATAAAAAAAAAAATGGTGAAGTCCGCGGCGTACATAGAAACTGTAATCTGACACCAGTAATATAATTAGTTGGGGATTTCTTACAGCAGATTGTCAACTCAGGCATTTTGGTGCCTCCGATCATGAACAGTGTCACTGTGATTTTTCTTTATCTGTGCCGAACAATGATTTCCCCACAGCGACCACGCATCTCTGCACTGAAAGGTGAAAATACACTTTGGCCATGCTGTGAAAAATGGCAGCTGTACTGCTCATAAGGAAGTGTGGAAAAATGCCACTAGTGAAAATCTGGACTGAAAATATTACAAAGTCATGAACTAACAATGGTGCGTGGAAACTGTGTAATGCTCACTCATAACACAATCATTTTATGGACTTTTGTCACCAAATTTTCAACATAGCCATTTTAAGACCTCTGCTCATGAACAGTGTAACTGTGATTTTCTTAATCTGTCCTAAACATTGCTTTCGCACACCAACAGCACCATTGTGCGCTACATATGCGAAAACACATTTTGGGCGACATATGAAAAATTGCAGCTGTACTGTTCATAAGGAAGTTTAATAAAATGGACATGTTAAAAATCTGGAGTGAAAATATTAAATTTGCAAACTTACGAGCATGCATAGGAACTGTGCAACGCACGCTCGTAAAAGTCATTTTTAGGAATTTTTTCACCAAATTCTCAACATAGCCATTTTAAGACCTCTGCTCATGAACAGTGTCACTGTGATTATCTTAATTTGTCCCGTACATTGACCTTGCACACCAACTGCGCCATTGTGCGCTACATGGGCGGAAACACATTTTGGGTGAGATGTGAAAAATGTCAGCTGTACTACTCATAAGAAGGTGTGGTAAAATGGCAATGTTGAAAATCTGGAGTGAAAATATTGAAAATTCACTGCCTGACGAAGTGCATGAAGAACCGCGCAATGCACGTCAGAAACAGTCATTTTAGACTTTGTCTCACCAAATTTTCAACATAGCCATTTTAAGACATCTACTCATGAACAGTGTCACTGTGATTTTCTTAATTTGTCCTGTACATTGATTTCACCACCAACTGCGCATTGTGCGCCATATGGGCGGAAACACATTTTGGTGAGATAGTGGAAAATGACAGCTGTACTACCTATAAGAAGCTGTGGTAAAATGGTAATGTTGAAAATCTGGAGGAAAATATTGAAATTCGCCAACTTACAAGCCTGCGAGAACTTTGTAACGCGACGTCAGAAAATACTTGTGGATTTTTGATTTGATAATAATTACGGGGTTTTTGGGACCCTCCTCATGATTGATGTCACTGTCGTGACATTGTTCAGGTCTTGAAGGGCGATTCGCAGCTCACTGCATCAAATCACCCTTCGCGCCGGCTACTACCCATGACAGTGACATCAATCATGAGGAGGGGTCCCAAAACCCTGTGTTGAAAATTTGGTGTAAAATTCAAAAAATGCCTGAGATATGTAATAGTTGAAACCCCCTATCTAGCCCATTATACAGCTTACCAGCATTTCCTCAGTTCGCGTCGCCTTTGAAGAGTGCAGACGGTTCCGGGTCCAATCAAGATCGCCTCGCCGAGGTCCGGAGGTAAGTATGGGTGGGGGAGGAGGTTAAAAAGAGTGGGTGGTGCGGGTTGTGGAGGGGGTGGGAGATTCACCTGGGACTGCTTTTTATCTTCACAGGTGAAAAAGAAAAACGGACGACGTGGATTGCCGCCACGCTGGGGTGGCCTCAGCGCAAGGCACAAGGACATTGAGGGGCGTCGCTCAGCCGACTGGGGATTGGGTACCCCTGCTGGCTCATTACGGTTTTTGCCACGCTGGGGTGGGCCCCAGCGTGCACCTCACCACCGGGGACAGGTAGCTGACGGGAATTGGGCACCCCTTTGGCTCTATGATTAGTGCCATGCTGGGATGGACACCCAGCGTGGCATTTTGTAAATGTTTGGGGAAGGCGGAGGGAACGCAGTACAGCCGATGGGGATTGGGCACCCCGTCGACTGTACAGTGCGTAAGGCGTCGGGCGCCACGCCTGGGCGAGCGCCTGTGGGGGGAGCTGTGCATGAGCAGCCTTGATTCTTATCGCTGCTCACTCAAGCGTAGCTCCCCTTTCAATAGTATCCTCACTGCATTTTGGAGCATGTCATAGACAGCTCCAAAATGCATTGGCTTACAGGCCGCCGTCCCCACCACACTGACTGAATTGAGGAGGAGGTGACACTCCCAAATCTCCGATGATGCATTATGTTTTTGCATATGCGCCAAGCAAACATAAATGGTTGCAAGCAGCTGTACTGCTTTTACTTTCTACAGAAAATTTATTACACACAGCGTGCACTCAGGCAGGTATGAGGGTGCGACTCTGCAAGTGTCTCTACCTAGCCCTAAACCATGGGGGTGGGAGTGCTTTCAGCCAACTGCCTCCAAGATTTCTGGCTAGGCTACTGCTGGGTTCTGTGAAACCTGAGCTCGTCTCCGTGAAATACTTATTATTGACAACACCAGATTAGACTCTTTCTTTTTAAATCAGTACAGTACAGTACAGCAGTCAAGGCAGAAGTTAGAACTACTGTAATTAAGGAGTTAAACTGCAACTTAAGTCTCTCTGCGCTCCTCCTGGCAAAATAAATCAGACAATTTCTCTGAGGAAAAATACAAAAAGCCTCACACCACAATCAGGCAGGCACTAAGAAAAGAAGAAGAAACACTACTCCTTCACTTCCAAAGCACAGCACACACCGAGGCTTCTGAAATGAAGGTATGGTATACTAGATTCTCTCTCTGCAGCTCCTAGCAAAACAAACTCTGGCCAGAGCCGATATGGCTGTGGAAAGCTTTTTGGAGTGGCACAAGCATTGAAAAGAATATGTGGTGCTCTCGCTGCGCAGGAGTCAACCATAACTAATACTGTAGTAATTTTAGTGCTGTGTATGCATGATACTTGTGCATGCACAGTTTAAGTCAGCGCTGCCATGTTGCACACAGTGGCTGTCACTACTGCAGTTGCAGAAAGGAAAAGTAGTGCACCAGGAAGGGAGTGGGTGTTTATGCAGCCCACAGAGGGGAAAGGACTGCATAAACAGAATCATTGGAAACTATGCTGGAGCATTGTGGCAGCACATCAGACAGTGGTCCAGACACTTGTTTCCAAAGTGCTCTTACACAAATCTGATGATGGCATAACATCTGTGGAGCTTGGCCCACGTGTCCATAAAAATCAGACTCAGGTGGAGACTATTAACAAATTAGAGATCTGGTCAGGGATTTGCTCGTCATCATCACAGTCACTTTCTCATTCTTTTCTAAGCAGTAATTTTTGATAAATGTGCCTTAACCATATTGATCTCAGTGCTGATAGACTACTTCTGGTTTTCCCTGATTGAATTAGGCGGGGGTAGTAGCAGTCTTGAAGTTGTAGCTGCCGGTGGTGGCATGCTCTGGAAAAAAGTGGTCCCCATGCTCATCTGCACATTTTAGAAATGACCCCTTTCCTTGTTTTTGCTGTAAAAAAACTGACCCCTTTAACAGAGAAACAAGAAGTAAGTTATAACCTCCACTCCACCTTTTCACTTCAAGTGAATAATGAGATTATGGGTTTGCATCAGATGTACAGTGGCAGCCATAGAAGCAAAATATTGTTAAATAGTAATCAACTGTATGTAAAAGCTTGTTTTTTTTAATGTGTGCTTTCTTACTGTTGTCAGTACCACTCTACCTATTTTGTACTCTGCCTCTAGATTTCTGTTCCTCAAGTGCATTATTGTGCATTTTTTTTAATTTGTCATTTGTGCTCCTCTGTTGAGCTGACAGGAGGCTCCAGCCCTTCCTTCAGAGGGCTCTTCTTCTGGTCCAGGACATCTGCTGTGCCAGCTCCCTACAATCCCCCATCCGCAGTGGGACCAGGGTGAGGAGTGCTGGCATACTCCTCCCCCTGGAGCACAAATCCAGAATCAGGAGCAGCATCATGGAAGAACAACTGGGAAATCATTGATCCTGTCAGCTCCCCACTTTTTCCTCTGTTTTCTCCCCTACCCTACATCTGTGCAATGGACGGGGCTGCTGTCCCAATCTCCATGGATGCAGCCTATTTCCCTGGATGTGGGGCCTTCCCCATAAATGGCAGTATGCCTGTGCTGACACCCAGCCACCTCTGGGACACAGTGGTTATCCCCCCCCCGAGGAAGGAGAGCTGTCTAAGGATGCTCACTCCATCCTTCATCGGCCAACTCCCGAGCAACCCAAATCTGTTCCCAAACCTGGGTCACTGGCATGGTGTGAGGTGTGGCATCCAGTGCCTCAACCCTCAGCACCACGGGGCTGGCTATTTTTTTACATTTTTGTGTTGAAACCTAGCTGCCATACCCCTTACCACTGTTCAAGTCTTCTAAGGTCTTTGCTCATACTTTTCCATCCTGCTGCAGATCTTAGTATAATCATTCAGAGTCAAACCTTCTCTTTCTGCTCCTTTGCAGTTTTACTTATAAAGACATTAGAGAGGATTGGGTCAAGCATTGATCCCTGAGGTACCCTCCTTCATCACCCTCCCTTCTTTGGAGTGAATACCATTTACTACCAACCTCTGTCACCTATCCCCTAACC
The DNA here is from genome assembly GCA_016271365.2 of Neoceratodus forsteri. Lineage (NCBI taxonomy): Eukaryota > Metazoa > Chordata > Ceratodontiformes > Ceratodontidae > Neoceratodus > Neoceratodus forsteri. The sequence continues at coordinate 112,138,824 of JADMNL010000035.1, read as the reverse complement.
AATCAGTGATGAACCAGCACATTGGTAGCATGGCATTGCAGTTTTAATCTCTACAATAAAGCATTTTGTATCCAGCTGAGAAGTGTGGGCTTTTGACTCTTTGGTAATCAAACAACCACACAGACTTATTGAAACCTGTTAAACTGCCAACTACTGAAAACATGGGGCCTGATTCCAAGATGGACTACACTGGTGTAAGGTGAGACACCAAACCCTATGGCGTATCTCACGACTTACACTATGCATTACATCAGTTGCTATTCTAAGTGGTGACTTGCGCCATGGCAGATGTGGGCTGAGACAACCATGGGTTACCATGGTGCTGTTAGCATCTGTTTCAGTGGAGGGATTTGCTAGAAACAGGTTGGCTCTCACTGCTTCTGTTAAGAGACTATTAACATACTGAAAAAGGATCAGTTTCTATCCGACCAGTTGCTTGTGTGGAGAAAATCAGGGCTGGTGTGTATTCTAGAGACATAGAGATTCCTGGTGCAGAGTGTTGCAGTTGTTAGTAATCCCCAAATGGAATCCACTCTTACTCTGTTCTCTCCTGTTTTCTTCCCATCCACAATGCTTCCGTGCGCCCTCTCACTCATCCTCTCATCTGCTGCAGGAAATCAGAGTATGGATACCGCAGTTCTCTGTTCACTTACAGTGAGATCTGCAGGTCTTTTGCAGTTGTTGCAATCCGAAAGACAAAGAAAATAAATCCTGTGAGCTACTAGAGTAAGGAGCAAATCACCGTGGATCCAGGTCTGAGCTGTGAGTGGTTTTACACCAGAACTCTATAGCCGGCAACCCGTGCAGACAATTCAAACAAGTCACTACATTCAGACAGAGAATGCACAAGGCTGGTGGTACTAAGGCAAAATGATGTACATTTGAAAAAAAAAAACACTTTTGGGAAGGATGTTGAAGTTTTCATTAACAAGACTTGTGTTACTGAGCACTTTTAAGTAAAGGATTTGCACTCCATGCTTGGACAACTTTTATTGTGGTGGTGAGTGCTGGACTACCTTTGACTCAAATGTACTTCCTTTTGCCTTAGCACCACCAGCCCTGTGCATTTTCTGCCTGAATATATTGACTTGTTTGAATTGTTTGCACATGTAACCCCTAGATGGCGCTATCCCAGGGGCTACTACCCCTGCCTGATTTGCCATTAACAGGTTGAGGGGCCTGGATCCAATGGCGGGTGCCTCCACCCAGAGGTCAGGGTTTGCAATAGTTAAACTTACTTGGTCGCAGCCCTCTGGGACACTGCAACCCCCCTTTCTTCCCACTAGTGGCCCACACACACATCGGAATTACCTTCACAGTATACACTTGCCCCCAGGGGTGGTTCAGGCACTGGGACCTCCTGTAAAATAAGATACAGTGCAACAATCACAGTACAATACTTTAACATAGACAAATACCTCAGGCAGTATAACTTGCTGAAACAAGCAGCTGGATTTATTTAGGGGAATATAACAAGGACAGGGGAAATCAGGTTAATTAGCTTATCACTTTTACTATCTACCTATGGCTCTGTGCACAGGCCTATCTCTACCAGTTACTGTCCCTGGGTACCCAAGCCCTAGTGGCTAGTCCAAACCGTGGCAGCTGGTAGGGGCCCTTTCACACAGTGAAAAGAAAAATTAGTTTAAACAGTCAGTAGTACAGTGATTCCAGTTGGATTTAATGTTGTAATTCAACAGGGAGCGACCCTGAATTAGTACTCACAACCTCCAAACAAGATAGGGTCCTTCAACGTCAGCAGGGCTACTCTTGAGCTCCACGAGACTCTTCACACATTTATATGGTAAAAAAGGAAGTACTATACCAGGTAGGCTGCTTCTCTATCCTGATCACGATTACTGCACAATACCCGGGAGAACACACAGCAGATTCAGTTCCTGACAGACCGAGTGCAATTCAACAATTTCTCCAGTCTTCTACAGGGTGAGCCTGGTTTCTACTCTTCAGAGATCCTTTGATTCTTTTCACAGGACCGATTCAGTCCTAACAAGCAGTTACACAAGCTGCAGACCGGAACTCTGGAGCCTTACACGTTTTTGACTGAAACTGTGCACTGAAGGAGCACAAGGTTCTTTCCCCTTCACTGCCAGATCTAAACTGAAACTCCAACAGACAAAACCGGGCACTTCCTTTGAGTTCCTCAGTTCTTGACTGGATTGGCTGTCACTCACATAGACTGCTGCTGTTGGTCCAAAAAGGCGGCGTAAGTCTAAACTACATCTCCCAGAGTCACTGCCCATAATCCTCTTGTGGCTGGCTCAGATTATGAGTCCAAGTTCTGATTCATCCAAGGCACCATTTTAGAGCTAGCTTACCCCACACTGATTGATCCAGTTCAGCAGTTCAAAACCAGAATGGGGAACTAGGCAGACACAGTTCTGACTGCAAAGAAAGCAGGTTAGACAAACTGTAATTTCATTATTACTGTAAATGATTTCTGGCAAACAGTTACATCTTTCAGATAGGTTCCTTTGCACTCCTAGTGACTGCAAAATGGAGTGGAATTGCAGCAGCTCGAGTGGTACTTAAACAGAGAAGCACACAGTCCCCCATACAAACTAATTATGTCTGCAAGCAGACAGCTCTTAAAGAGACAGTACCAGAGGTTCTAAAAACACTCACTGATAAATGGCTTAAACACCATGCAGGCTTGGAGCATTCAAGCAAGCTCCTGGAAGTCTTTTGGGAACCCCCATTTGCAGGGGGGTTACACCCTTCCTGGCCTGGGAAATCTTGAAGTCCGCGTCAAGCAAGTACCCCCATAAGTTTCAACTGCAACCATATACATTTGCATTAGGCTCGCACATGTAATCATCAGTCAATATATCATTTTACCAAGAACACATTTCTGAAACGTTGCAGTACGTCACTCTTTACACAGTATTACATACACATTGTACCATAACTCAAGTTATTACCTCTTGTACATGAAACCTGAAGAGAAGGGGCCCTTCCCTATCAGTTACCTTGGGCTGGACAGGGCAAGGGCACCATACTAGAAGGGCAACACAAGTAACTTGAGTTAGCACTAACGTCAGTTTGGGCAATGAGCTCGGGGACACATACACTCTTTATGGACAACACTGAGAGGCAGATCCACTGGCGGCCCAGGGAATCATAACTGAGGTGCACCACAGGCTTTACAGCTCGACCAGTCTTTCTAGGGGGATGTTACAGTCTCTGCACTCTGAGCCTCATTTTCAGCATTGTCCTCACTTGTCAGGGAGTTCCATGGGGTAGAGAGGCTAGAACTTGGGGCACTTTCAGCTCCAGGAGTTACAGTTTCTGAGTCCACAACATTTGGCTGCATGGAGAGCTTTCGACACTGGCAGTGGACTGTCAGGGCACTCAAAATACTCTTCTTGTTCGGGTGTATCACCAGTCTGCCCCAATCTATCATTTTCCTCCTGAAAGCTCAAACAGTCAACCATGCACAATGATTCCATTTCATCTGATCTGATGCTTTGCACTTCACTTTCTGGGAGCATTGGCTCCAGGGACGAAGCTGGGGGCTTGGACAGTCCAGAAGGCCCAGCTTCATCTCCAGTATTGACTAGGGGATTGCCCCGAAACAATTGACTCAGTTTGTAAGAAGGATAGTATTCAAAGTCACTCTCACTTTCTTCCGATATGGACTGACAGTCATGCTCAACTGGTGGAGGGGAACACTTTAACTTTGCTTCTGTAGGTGCAGACTTTCTTGATCTTTTCTTAGCAGCAGCTCTAGTCACTGGTCCAGAGGGGGCATCTTCTAGGGACTCAGACTCAATCAGGATTTGTCCAGTGGGCAGTAAATGATTTCTATGCATTGTTTTTACATCTTTTGAATTGTTCTCAGGCCTTACTTTGTACACTGGCAGATCATCTAGTTTGCCCACTACAATGTGAGGGAGATGGTGCCATCTGTCAGCAATCTTGTGTTTGCCATGCAGCCCCAGATTTCTTAGCAATACCCAATCTCCCTCCTGGAGTTCCTTGATTCACCTGTTTATCATCACCGTTCTTTGTTGGCCAGATTTCTTTTGGCAGCCATGGTTTGAGCCAGTTGGTACGCATGAGTTAGCTGGGCTTTAACTTTTGCACATACTGTAAATAGTTGTCAGCTTGAACCCCATCAGGAGAGACCCAAACACACATCTACTGGTAGTCGAGTTTCTTCCAAACATCAGGCAGTAGGGGAGAACCCAGTACTTTTGGTGCAGTTATAAGCATGTACCGAGGTGCTAATTTGTTGGCTCCATCTAGGCTTGTCCTTTGGGTGCAGGGGTGCCTAGCATATCTAGCAAAGTGCGGTTGAAACGCTCAGGCTGTGGGTCCCCTGGGGTGGTAGGAGAGGGTTCTGGACTTTCACCCCACAGAGAAAAGCATCTCTTTGATCAGATGATCTCAAAGTCTCTCCTTGATCAGAATGGATTCTTTGGAGCCTCATAGTGAACAAAAAGTTTTCTACAAGTACTTTGGCCACAGTGGATGCTTTCTGGTCTTTGGTGGGGAAAGCTTGGGCATATCTCGTGAAATGGTCAGTGACCACCAGCACATTACTGATATTTCTTGATCTGACTCCAAACTCAGAAAATCAATACAGACCAGCTCCATGGGTGCACTGGTGGTGATGTTAACAAGGGGGGCAGCCTCTGTGGGCAAAGCTTTCCTCTGTAAGCAGTGACTACAAGTTCGAATGTGTTGCTCCACATCAGCCCCCATCTTAGGCCAATAGAATCTGGATCTCACCAAGTCAAGTGTTCTGTCTATACCAAGGTGCCCCATGTTGTTGTGCAAGGACCTCAGTACTGAGTCTCGAAGGCAGTGGGCAGCACTAGTTGTTGTTTGTCTACTTGTCCCCTCTGTCTACTGTTTCTCTGTATAACAGTTTATTGATCAGTTTCAACTTAGGACCTTCTTTGTATAACAGTGCAGTTCTCAAATCAGTGGAGCGTAATTTGGACACATCTTTTCCTGCATAGAGGGCTTCTAAAGCTGCTTTGATCATGGGATCGTGGGATTGAGCCGTCAATCATCTGTCATTGTCCAGCTGAGGCAGTGCAACAATGTCTATTGCAGAAAAGTGGCAATAAGCAGCAGGTATGCAATTCTCAGAGGGTCCCAAGCAATCCACCATGCAGTCCACTGCGTCCTTGGACATTTGTTCCTCCCTGTCAAACTTCCAGCAGAGTGCCCGAATGTCAGTTCTGCCAATCGACCCAATCATTCTGGGGAACAGGCCTCCGGGAGAGAGCATCAGCATCTATGTGGTTCAGACCTGCTCGGTATTCGAGAGCATAGTCATATGTAGATAATGCAGAAAGCCACCTATGGCCAGTGGCATCCAACTTAGCTGAGGTCTGCACATAGGTCAAAGGATTATTGTCGTTTTTACTAGTATTTAGCCCCATATAAGTACTCATGGAATTGGTCAACAATAGCCCACTTCAAAGCTAGGAACTCTAACTTATGTACAGGATAGTTCTTTTCGGATGGGGTCAGGCTTCTACTGGCAAATGCCACTGGTCTCAGGCCATTCTCGTGCTCTGGTACAACACAGCCCCCAACCCTTGCAAGCCAGCATCAGTGTGCAGGACGTAAGGTTTTCTTGGATCGGCATAGGCTAGCACTGGAGCATGGGTGTTGTTATATGATCTCATGAAAAGCAGTCTCACAATCAGGAGTCCAGTGGGCCCCAAATACTTCACTGGATGAAAATACACTCTTTCAGTCTTGAGGGACGCCTGACTTTGGTATTTTTTGTGGGTTGGGGATACCCTTGAGTAAGGTTAAGTAAAGGGCGGATCACTCTTGAATAGTCCTTGATGAAGTGCCGATAATAACCACAGAATCCCAGGAATCTTTGCAGTTCTTTTAGATTTTTGGGCTGTGGCCAGGTGGTCAAGGCCTCAACTTTACTTGGTGGTCTCTATTCCTCGGTGGATACTATGTTCCTACATACTTTACTGATGTTTGAAAGAATTGACACTTATCAATGGACAGTTTGAGGCCAAAGTCCTCCAGTTGTCCAATACCTTAAATAATCTGCCTCTATGTTCCTCCAGTGAGCTGCCAAACACACACAACATCATCTAGGTATACCAGGCACTCAGTAAGTTCATGTCCCCACTGCACGCTCCATCAATCGTTGAAAAGTGGCTAGGGCACCTGAAACCCTTGAGGCATCCTCATGAATTCATAGAAGCCAGCGGACAGATAAAGGCTGTCTTCTCACGGTCCTCTGGGGCCATCGGGATCTGGTAGTACCCACTGGAGATCCAACACAGAGAACCACTTGCTTCCTTAGGCAGTCCAGCATCCTGAATGCGGGCATTGTGTACTGATCAGGATAGTCCCACGGTTTAAGGTGCGATAATCCACACATCCTTACTGTCCCATTCTTTTCCTCACTACCCAATGGGGAAGCATAAGGGCTTCTGGATTCTTGTATTACACCAGCAGCTAACATCTCTTGCAGATGCCATCTCACATCATCTATGTCAGTAGGTGCCAGGCGTCGAGACCTCTCACGAAATGGTCTTTCGCCATGCAGCCGGATATTGTGCTCAGCTCTTGCACGCATCCTACGTCCCATTCCTTTAAAGAAAACACCTGGTCTCTCTGGGCAAGCTTTTCACTGATCCTCACTTTCCATTCAGCTGGCAACAGGGAGTCGCCGAAATCAAACAAGTCAGGTGTTACTCTGTCATTCTTCCTTGAACTCTTGCTGCTGGGTAGCACTGCAGTGTCTGCACAATGCATATTAGCTAGGATGCAACCTCTATTTACTCGAATGTCTCTTTCAGACACATTATGAACTTGGACTATTACCCTTCTGGCATAAGCATGGGCTCTAGCGGGCAAAATACTAGGCTTGACCAGCAGTCCCTCTGGAAATTTTCCATCGCCTGGTGCATCCAACATTAATATTTTATTCTTAACATCCTTTCTGATACGGACCTCTCCCTGTAAGGTACACTGGGCATTTGGCACCAGGATCAGAGACTCAGGATCCTTCTTCCATACAATTCCGACCTGTTCCTCTGGTTCTATTTTTCAGTATCTCTGTGCCTCATAGGCCTTCTTAATTAAAGCCGAACTCTTAAAGCTCTACTAGTCTTTGACCCTGTTTTTCATAACACAACTGTGCCAGCCTTCAGAACATATGAGCATTTGTTCCAATCAACAAAGGCACCATCATACAGTCCAGTGGGGGACACACTAAGGCTAGGGTCTCTACTTGTTCGGCCACTCCAGCCACGGAGGTGGGGAAAGACAGCCAAATTCGGATATACCCAGAATAGGGTAGGCCTTCTCACTTAACCCCATACATGCAGTCCTTCTAATGGTTGTAAGGTACGTCTGACAAATGCTTCTGATACCAATCTTGAAACATAATTGTCACTTGGGAGCCACTGTCTAATACAGCTCTTGTAGACACTCCATTCACCTTTACAGTGGTCTCCATGGAGGGACCCACTATTCTGGACCAGTCTGAGAGGCAGTAGTGGGGCCTGGGCAACTGACCTTGCCACAAAAGGACGTGAATTAGCATTTTGGTGCCTCACTGGGATCATTTCGTGCACCTCTTAACCACTGATTTGTTCTCTGAAGCTCTCCTTGTAACCTATATGCAACTTTGTCAGTGTCTTTTGGGGACCGGCATTCCCTTTTCATGTGCCCATCCTTCCCACAATTATAGCAAAACATACTTTTTGGAGTTTGAGCTGGCCGAGACGCCTACACTGGGAGCCAGGGGGGTATTACTAACTGGAAACCTTGGTGCCATCTCTCTGTCTGGCGTGATAAGCATTTGGAGACATCTCATCAGTTTCTCCACTTCCATGGTCAAGGAATCAAGTTGGAGCTGTTATCAGCAGGAGATACATGGTGGTACCCCACCCCATAGCAGATGCAGTCGGATATAGGTCAGGGCCCGTACTTGCAGGCGTGGCCTTCATAAAGGGACTGTTTTGAATTCGGATCTCTCTCAACAGTTCGCCCCATTGTGACATATCTTTTCCTTGTCAGAGCACTCATTGACTGTCAACCTCTGCCCTGAACTCACTTGATGGGTCACCCTCAGTCCACTCGGGTCGTAGCCACAGCTGTTGGTGCAGGTCCCTCCCAGGTCGCCTTTTCTCAACTCCTCGAATTTCTCTCATTAACTCATCATAGGAGTGGAGATTCAGTCGATTTGCCAGGCGTAACTGAAGCAACAGCAGTTCTGAGAAGGGGAGACTTAAGGATTCTGTCCAGTCTGGTTCAGTCCAGTTCAATCGCTGGCAAACTACCCTTTCTGAGGCATTCTTGCAACAATTTTTCCAGCGAGAGACATACACAGACAACAACTCCCTTGGTACTGTTGTGCATTTCTTACTCTCCACCATAGGTCCTCATCATCAGAATCTGGGCTCCCATACACATTCTCCAAGGCCTCAAGATAGGCCTGTGCAGTCACTTCAGGGTTACTGGCCCATTTAGCACGGATGGTAGCCAGGGCAGGACCTCAGAGGCTCTCACTAACCCTCTTTCGCTTTTCGGCTTCCGAGCATTGCCATTCTAGCACTTGGGGGGCAACATAGTCTATCCAGGTCTCCCAGTCATCCTCCCCTTGGGGGGTGGGGAGGGTGCCGGAGAAGATCCTCAACCTTCGGTAAGAGTCGTGATTAATGGCAGGTGCAGAAATAGGAGTCTGCATTGGTGCAGCCACCATTACGGGTACTGGAGCGGGAGAGGGTGTTGGGGGAAGAACACCCCCAGGTGGCAAGAATAGTTTCTTCAAGTCCTCCACAGTTTTCCCTTCTCCCAGCAACCATTTAGCACATTTCTCCTCAAAAGTTTCAGATAGTGGTGGGGGGCTCATTCCCCAGGTCCTTTACTGTCCTTAGTTATCACTCTCCAAGCAGTGAGGGCTCCCTCTGGGGTAATGGTCTGTGGCACTTTGGAGCTATCTATGGGATCCTTAAAGCTCTACTAGGGCCAGGAAAGTGTGGGTGAGCAGATTAGCATGCCGACCCACCACCACAGGGTTTTGTAAACCTTCCACCTTGGAAAGTACTCCTGCACAGTGTCCGTATTGATACCCAGGGGATGTCCAGGATAAGCATAGCATTTTGGGGTTCATCTCCTCCTTAGTACACCACCCACCAGCCGGTGCACAGCCACTTCGTCGGGTACCCATTTATTATTATTTTTTTTTTCCTTAACAGTGGTTTGTACATGGCCACTAGAGGATACACAATCCCAGCGGTGAGCCTCCAAGATGTAACCCCTAGATGGTGCTATCCCAGGGGCTACTACCCCTGCCTGATTTGCCACTAACAGGTTGAGGGGCCTGGATACAATGGCGGGTGCCTCCACCCAGAGGTCAGGGTTTGCAATAGTTAAACTTGCTTGGTCACAGCCCTCTGGGACACTGCAACCCCCCTTTCTTCCCACTAGTGGCCCACACAATATATCGGAATTACCTTCACAGTATACACTTACCCCCAGGGGTGGTTCAGGCACTGGGACCTCCTGTAAAATAAGATACAGTGCAACAATCACAGTACAATACTTTAACATAGACAAATACCTCAGGCAGTATAACTTTGCTGAACAAGCAGCTCGGATTTATTTAGGGAATATAACAAGGACAGGGAAATCAGGTTAATTAGCTTATCACTTTACTATCTACCTCATGGCTCTGTGCACAGGCCTATCCCTACCAGTTACTGTCCCTGGGTACCCAAGCCCTAGTGGCTAGTCAAACCGTGGCAGCTGGTAGGGGCCCTTTCACACAGTGAAAAGAAAAATTAGTTTAAACAGTCAGCAGTACAGTGATTCCAGTTGGATTTAATGTGGTAATTCAACAGGTAGCGACCCTGAATTAGTACTCACAACCTCCAAACAAGATAGGGTCCTTCAACGTCAGCAGGGCTACTCTTGAGCTCCACGAGACTCTTCACACATTTATATGGTAAAAAAGAAAGTACTATACCAGGTAGGCTGCTTCTCTATCCCGATCGCGATTACTGCACAATACCCGGGAGAACACACAGCAGATTCAGTTCCTGACAGACCGAGTGCAATTCAACAATTTCTCCAGTCTTCTACAGGGTGAGCCTGGTTTCTACTCTTCAGAGATCCTTTGATTCTTTTCACAGGACGATTCAGTCCTAACAAGCAGTTACAAGCTGCAGACCGGAACTCTGGGCCTTACACACGTTTTTTGACTGAACTGTGCACTGAAGGAGCACAGGATTCTTTCCCTTCACTGCAGATCTAAACTGAAACTCCAACAGACAAAACCAGGCACTTCCTTTGAGTTCCTCCCAGTTCTTGACTGGATTGGCTGTCACTCACAATAGACTGCTGCTTGCTGGTCCAAAAGGCCAAGTCTAAACTACATCTCCCAGAGTCACTGCCCATACAATCCTCTTGTGGCTGGCTCAGATTATGAGTCCAAGTTCTGATTCGTCCAAGGCACCATTTTAGAGCTAGCTTACCCCACACTGATTGGTCCAGTTCAGCAGTTCAAAACCAGAATGGGAACTAGGCAGACACAGTTCTGACTGCAAAGAAAGCAGGTTAGACAAACTGTAATTTCATTATAACTGTAAATGATTTCTGGCAAACAGTTACATCTTTCAGATAGGTTCCCTTTGCACTCCTAGTGACTGCAAAAATGGAGTGAATTGGCAGCAGCTCGAGTGGTACTCAAACAGAGAAGCACACAGTCCCCCATACAAACTAATTATGTCTGCAAGCAGACAGCTCTTAAAGAGACAGTACCAGAGGTTCTAAAAACACTCACTAATAAATGGCTTAAACACCATTCAGGCTTGGAGCATTCAAGCAAGCTCCTGGAAGTCTTTTGGGAACCCCCATTTGCAGGGGGGTTACACACGGGTTACCAGTGTAAAACCACTCACAGCACAGTCCTTGAATCCATAGCTACTTGCTCCTTACTCTAGTAGCTTTAGGATTTATTTTCTTTGTCTTTCAGATTGCAACAAACTGCAACAGACCTACAGATCTCGCTGTAAGTGAATGGAGAACTGTAGCATCCACACTCTGATTTCCTCCAGCAGATGAGAGGATGAGTGAGAGGGCACACGGAAGCATCATTGATGGGAAGAGAACAGGAGAGAACAGAGTGAGAGTGAACTCCATTGTGGGATTACTAACAACCACAACACTCTGCAGCAGGAATTACTGTGTCTCTAGAACACACACTGGCCCTGATTTTCTCCACACAAGAAACTGGTGGGCTAGAAACTGATCCATTTCAGTATGTTAATGGCCTCTTAACAGAAACAGTGAGAGCCAATCCATTTCTAGCAAATCCCTCCACTGAAATGGACGCTAACAGCACCATGGTATGTTCCCTCTTTGAAGCTTTTAAAAATATAGAAAAATAGTAACAAAACCAATAAAAGTATATTGGAACATTACTAACTTAGATGCTTATTTGCAAGTCAAAAGAATTCCCTGTGGCTTGAGAATTCTAAAACAAAAAACCCTCTTTTGGGCAGGATGTTGAAGCTTTCATTAACAGAAAGTGCAGTTACGTAAGATCTTACCATAACAGTAGATCTTCAAGGAATGTCTGTTGCAGTAAGTCATTGCTTCTGGGAGTATCCAGCAGAGGTCGTTGTTGCACATCAGCTTCTTCTGGCAGTCTTCGGCAGGGGCCACCCACACATGACATCACATCCTGCTTCCTATATAAGTGTGAGTGGTCCCTGGTATCCATTGTTCCACCGCTGGATTCAGCTCATAAAGGCAAGGCCTGAGGTGAAACTGAGGATCCAAGGAGCCCACTTCTACTTATGTGGAGCATACAGAATTTGTCTCAGTCAGAGAAGAAGGGGGTAGGAGGGAGGGATTATACTTACTGCGAGAGACATTCCTTGAAGATCTACTGTTACAGTAAGATCTTACGTAACTGCACTATCTTCTACAGAATGGTCTCTTGCAGTAAGTCATTACTTCTGGACGATTACCCAGCAGTTGTGCCCAGAAGGGTGGAGAATTATGATAAGAGATCTTGTAGGATTGCAGGCTAAAAGCCGTCCTACGTCTCAAAGCCACATCCAAATTGTAGTGGTGAGTGAAAGTGTGAATCGTGGACCAAGTGGCCACATTACAGATGTCTGAAATGGAGGCATCCTTGAAGCAGGCCACAGTAGTGGCCATGGCTCTTGTGGAATGGGTTTGGACTGGACCGGGAAGAGCCTTGTTGTACTTTTTGTAGCAAAATGTAATACAGTTTGCTAACCATGAGGACAGAGTCTGTTTAGCAACAGGAAGTCCCTCTCTGCCAGAGGCGAAGGTAACAAATAATTGAGACGTCCTTCTGATGTCTTTACTACAATTAGTGTAGTATCTTAAGATATGGTGAACATCCATTAGATGTAATAGGTGCTCACCCTGGTTGGAATGTTCCTGAAAAAATACCGGGAGTTCCATGGATTGATTCAGGGTCTTTTCAGACACTACTTTCGGTAGAAAAGAAGGGTTAGTAAGGAGTGCTACCCAGTCTTTATAGAAAATCAAGTAGGGTTCCCTACACATAAGGGCATGGAGCTTGGAGATACGCTGAGCAGAAGTCATAGCTACCAGGAATAATGTTTTCCATGAAAGAAAATGAAGTTCACAAGTGGCTGCAGGCTCGAATGGTTCGAGAGTGAGCTTTTCTATATTGAAATTGAGATCCCACGGGGGCGTGGGTCTTTGGATAGAAGGCTTCAGATGACGCATTCCTTTCAAAAACTTTTTGGATAAGTGATGCTGATACAGTATTTTATCATCCAGAGGTTCATGAAAAGCCAAAATGGCTGCTAAAGGAAGAATAGCTGAGTCCCGACTCAGATAAGGAAGCAAGGTAATCCAACATGGTCGCGAGTGGACATGAATAAGGATCCAAGTTATAAGAGGCCGACCATATGGAAAACCTTTTCCATTTGGAGTTATACATTTCTCTGGTTGCTGGCTTTCTAGAAGCCAACAGAATATTAGCAACAGAAGTTTGTATAGGAAATCAATCTTTTGGGACTCTTTATCTGGAAGCAAGGAGCGCAAGTGTTTAGGTCTCTTCGACCTGTCATGAGTGGCAGTAATGACCACCAAGTCAGCCTCAGGTGTAGTGGAGAGGAATGGGTGATCTAGAGGAGACTGGTATAGTCGATTAGTCTTGTAAGGAACCACTGAGGTTGCTGCTAAGCAGCCAATAAAGTATTTTGATATGTAGGGATTAGTGGTGGGACCACTAATGCCAGTTCCTCAGGCAATTCTAAATAATCTGCCATATCCTTATGTTCTTTATCACGTTCCATAGTGAAAAAACTCACCTTTTGTATTTGGTGCACCATATCATAAAAGGTGGGATCATCTGGAGGAGAGGTAGCCAGTGGAAGAGGCAGGTCTTCGTCCAGAGAAGAGATGGCAGAAAACGGTGAACCCAGCCCCTGAAAATCAGGGGCAGGGAACTCCTCATCCCAGTCATCAGGGAGATCTCCATATGTCTCCCAATCCTCCGAGTAGGGTTCCATAGGAGGAGGAGAGTATGCAGGATCAATGTCAGAGTCATCCATGTGATGATGTTTATGAGACGGAGAGGGAATATCCGCCCACCCTGGGTCAGGAGAGAGGTAGAGCATAAGCTGTGCAAGACCTACTGCACAATTTTGTTTTGGAATTCCTGTTCCTGGGAAGGGGGGTAAGGGGAATGGGATTTGGTTGGGGAACAATGGGAATGATGGAAGGAACAGGACGTGCAGAATAGGCAGGTCTCAAACCTGGGTGGTAGTAACCAGGGTCCCTGTCTCAATCTGGTTGACCTCTGTAAGAGCCCACTTGTGGTGGTGGAGGGGCATATTGAAGGGCATAAGCCAGCAGTTTACCCTGAGGTCACTGGGTCCTGGTAGCGGATCCCATTGAGGCATTATCATGACAAGAACCTGCCATCATTGATAGGGGAGAAGCCCCCATCGACGGAGCAACAGTGGGTTTTGTTGCATACATGACGCTTGTAAGTATCTGATTGACTTATGGTGGAAAGAACGTCAGACGGTGCAGGTGTTTCCTTCACTGTATTCAAGGCAGTGGCAAGCATCGTCGACGACAGAATATTTTACATTGACGGGGAAGCATGCCTAAAGCCTGCCTTTGATGAGAGAGGATCTCTTGTCGATGACGAAGCATGCTTTGAACTCACCGTTGATGAGAGAGGAGCCCTCGTTGATGGGGAGGCATGTTCCAAGTGTTCCATCAACTGTGTGACCATTGGAATGGTGTCTGTCAACGAACGCTTTGAGTGGGAGGAAGAGGGGAGTTTGACCACTCCTTACCTCGCCCATGATGAGAACTCTTGGCTGGGGAGCCCTTGGTATGGACCCCCTGGTTCTCAGGCTGAGATATTTTCTGCTCCGCAATGTAAAGTTGAAGTTCTAGCGCCGTCGTCGACGAGTGGCCTGGTTAAATTCTTGGCAATATTTGCAGTAATTAACATTGTGTGAGGGTCCCAGGTATCTCACACAAAGTAGATGGTTGTCAGAGAGGAAGATCTTCCTGCCACACTGACAGGAACAAAATAACGCTTGCTTGGATCAAGAATCAGTAGACATTCGTTCTGGAATCCAATTTCTCATCAATTAACTGCCACAGAGAAGCTGAACTAGCTGCTGCCCGAGCTGAAGACAGTGTAAAAACTAACAAAGGATATCAGGGACCACCCACATTTATATAGGAGGCAGGATGTGATGTCATATGTGGGTGGTCCCTACCTAAGACTGCTAGAAGATGCTGCTGTGTGACAGCGACCTCTGCTGGATACTCCGATAAGTAATGACTTACTGCAAGAGACCATTCCATAGAAGATTGTGTGTTACTGAGCACTTTAAATAAAGGATTTGCATGCCTATTCCATGCTTGGACAGCTTTTATTGTGGTGGTGCGTGCTGGACTGTCTTTGATTCAAATGTACTTTGTTTTGCCTTAGCACCACCCACCCTGTGCATTCTCTGCCTGAATGTATTAAGTCCTGCGAGATCCTGAATGTATTAAGTCCTGCGAGATCTTGAAAACCCACAGGAATGTTGATTTTTTTTTTATCATAGAATACTTTCTCCTTCGCAGAGCGGGTCCCACGAGCTCCGACCGCTGGCACCTGCACCCCTGGACCTGGTCTGGTGCGCGATATGCTTTATTGCACAGGGTAGGCCATTCCCTGATGAAGGTGCCTCTCGTGTCCGGGGCGCAGGGCACGGCCATCAGCCGCAGAGGTCGCCCCACCATTTTCCACTTTTCTGGCACCAGGGAGCCGGATGTGCAATAGCATCTTAGCATGTCCATACTGACGCCTGCCACGCTCCCTTTCTTTCTAGGCATGCCACTGTAGTGTGGCTGGCCTCCGCCAGTTGCCACTGCAGTGTGATACGCCATTCCCACCTACCCCAGAGGAAGGAGAGTGGTTGTTGAATGCTCAATCCTTCCTCTCCCCTGCCATCCCCCAGTGGCCTGAGTCCATTCCCGAATCCGGGTCACCGGCATGGCAAGAGGTGTGGCATCCAGCGCCTCAACTCTCAGCACCACAGGGTCCCATGGCAATGCTGAATACCAAATATCGTTGAATAGCTATGTTATTCGATATTCGGCTCCCAAATTTATTTTATTTCAACTGTTCAGGAAAAAAAAAACCTTTAATGAAAGCTCATTTGCAAAGGTTCCACATGAAGTACATGGCATATACAGTACAACAGAAGGGAAACTTTCCCCTCTGCCATTCGCACTTCATGGGAAGGAGAGTACACAATAAGAACAATTCAGGGAACATTTAAACAAACAGTGCAATGGTAATGCAAACAGAAAGATATAAAGTGGAATATCAGTACAGACTAACAAGTAACCAGCTACTGAAGCTACTGCCAGAAACCTTAAACAGAGTATGACTATGAGCTTATGGGAGAACACAGAGACAAGGACCTCAGCAGCCCATAGTACAGGCTTTGTCCTGGTAACAGAGATGGGGACTGAAAATAACCGACATGGGGGGAAGGGGATGGCTATGGTGGGGGGAGTCAGCTAGTACCAAGCATGTCTCCAGTAGGACAGTAAGTGCTAAAACAGAGCAGAATGCAAGCCTGTAGAGAAGAGATCAAGTCAGGCCCACCTAATTGCAGTAGCAGTTAGTGTGGAGGGCAGATGAGGAAACTCTGCTCACTGCTAAGGCCAGCTATGACAATTATGATGTGGGAAAGGTGAGGGAGGGGGCTGAGAGAGGGGGCTGGGGTATCAACACTCACACATAATAGACTCATGCTCAGGGACTTACGCTGGTGTACCCTAAAGCTTGTGCTCCTCCTCCTGCTGATGTCAGGAAACATCCATCCTAACCCTGGCCCATTCACCTCCAGCTCTGCCTACCAGGAAAAACCCTCAGGAGCACTGTCCATAGCATCTCTCAACATCTGTAGTCTACTCCCCAAACTGGATGCCCTATAAATCTTTACCGATCAGCACAGCCCAGATATTCTGGCAGTTTTAAAAACCTTACTTGCACCCAAAATCCCCAACCTGGCTATCGCTCTTCCAGGCTACAATGTTTTCAGGCTGGACTAGAAGTCCAAAAGAGGTGGTGGATGTGCAGTTTACCTTACAGATTCGCTAATGGGACACCCCATCACAACCCCCCTCCCAGCCACTGCTGCGCAAATTCTCCCTATCAGAATCTTATTATGTGCCCATAACAAATCCCTCACAGTGCCTTAGTGTATATCCCCCTGAAAGTACAAGGGAATGGCCTTAATGCTGTCTCGGAATTCACCAGGTCCCAACCTCCAGACTCAGAAATGATTCTGCTTGGAGACTTAAATATAAACTGGCTCGCATCTGATGCAGGAGTCTATAAGGATGCCATTTCATTGGCCAATCTCACCCAGATGGTCGTCTCTCTGACCAGAAAAATCTACAAATCCGGCACCAGCACCCTCCTAGATGGGATTATTACCAGCCACCCAGCTCATATCACAAATACCTCAGTCCTCCCTGACTCGCTTAGCAACCATTCGCCTGTCATCTATGAATGGTCAAACAAATTCCGCAAGCCCCCTCATAATATCATCACTAGTAGAGTCCTACCATGTGGGCAGTTGTCACACCTCAAAACATGCCTCAACCTCCAAGACTGGTCCCCTATCTACAAAGCAACAGATGTAAATACTGCACTGGTTTACTTTATCAACACTTTCAATGCAGCCTGCGACTCCTATGCTCCTTTTAAAAAGCGCAAAGTCAAAGCCCTTTGCAATCCCTGGCTCTCAGCCAATCTTTTATGTCAACTAAAATCTAGAAATCACTTATGGGATCTGGTCAGGACCACTGGTAAAGAAACTGACATCCAAAACTATAAACGTGCACGGAATGACTGTACCAAATCTATCCGGCAAAAGAAATCTACCTCCTTCAAGAACGCTCTCACGGATACCTGGGGTAACAGGAGGGCATTTTGGAACAATATTAAAGAGGTCACTGGGAAGCAGCCAAAAACCTCCCCTACCTTGCTTGACATAAATGGGTCTACTACGCTTGACCCTAAAATCATAGCAAATACCTTCAACACTGTATTCACTGATCTCAGCAGTGTTCTCCCTTCTGACTTTTTTAAGGACTATGACTCTCCCTCTCCCTCTCTTCCCCCCAATGCCTCCTCCTCCTCTAGCCACCTGCCTTTTTATTTCAAAGCAGTCAAGATGCATGATGCCTGCAAATACATTACCAAACCCATCACCAAATCCAGATCCAGCAGTGATACACTTGACCTTAAACTGCTGTCCCTCACCCTTGATGAGGTGTTACAGCCACTGACATATATTTTCAACCTCTCACTTAGGCTCAGCCAGTTCCCTGACAAATAGAAATCCACCACTGTTACCCCTGTCCATAAAAGTGTTGACAGGGCCACTCATGGAAACTACCGTCCGATCTCTATATTGCCACCCCTCTCCAGGGCCCTTGTACGTATAACAGCAGATCAGCTCACAGATTCCCTGGACAAATACAATATCCTGTGCTCACAACAACATGGCTTCAGAAAAGAACATAGCACCTCATCTACCCTACTGGAATTCTCTGGCATGTTTCACAGCTCACTGGACAACGGTCAGTTAATTGGGTCCATTGTTATCGATCTGACTAAGGCGTTCAACACTGTCCATCACTGCTTACTGTTTGTGCAACTTCTGAAAGCTGGGCTCTCTCCCTACTCCACTGCCTGGTTCAAAAGCTACTTGGAGAACTGGTCTCAAAGAGTAAAAATTGCAGATGTCCTCTCTGATACCAGGCCTGTTTGTTCAGGTGTCCCCCAGGGATCTATTCTGGGCCCCCTACTATTCAGCTTATTCCTGAACTCTCTTCCAAATTCTTGCTCCGAAACAATCATCCTTTATGCAGATGATGCTGTAATTCTTGCCTCCTACAAGGATTCTAAGCCTCTACAAGACAACCTTCAGCTTGGCTTCACATCTGTTGAAAATTGGTTCTCAAATCACAATCTGGTCCTCAATAATAAGAAAACAAAGTCTATGATGTTCAACAGCTCTCATAACAAGCATAAACTACACCCCCTAGCCATCAACACCATTCATGGAGTCACCCTGGAACAGGTTCAAGCCTTTAAGTACCTTGGGATCACTCTAAACCCTCATCTAACTTACATTGCCCACATTGACTCTGTAGCCAAAGCAGCAAAAACTTGCCTTAGCCTTCTCTTCCGGCATAGGCAACATCTTACCCCCAGAAGCCCTGACTGTCACCGTTCAGAACTCTGTTGTCTCCATTATTGACTATGGGCTTATCTTCTATGGCTCTGCCCCTGCTACCGCTCTTAGATGCATATCCACCTCCCTCAATAAGGCCTGCCGACTTCTCACTGGATCCCACCACCTCACACATACGTGCAACCTCTATGCACAAACTGGATGGCTGCAACTCACCAAATAAAGTACCTAGCCTGCACCATGGTGAAGAAACTAACTATGGGCCTTGCACCCCCTGGAGTGTGTGCACTCCTGCACCCTAGCAATAACCCCCACTCAACCAGGGGGTCTGAATCACAGCTTCTGCAGGTTCCATGTTGTCGTACCTCACAAGGTCAAAGATCTTTTACTTACAGGGCGTCCAGCTGGCTAAATGGTCTAAACAGTTACATCTCCTCCACTCCTACCCTTGGCACATTTAAATCAAGGCTCCGTCTCTCTCTCACTGCCTCTAGCTCCTGTGACTGCCTCCACTAGCTGACTCCATGAATATTTCCCTGACCTTATGTAGTTCTCTCTCCTATTAGTACTTGGTTACCCCTAAACATGCACTTCCTCATGTTATGTCTATGACAATGCCTCTGGCTGTTCTCCTCCTCTATAGCTCTTCACCCCCTCTACTCTTCCTCTCTCTTGTCCTCTATCCTCTCTGCACCTCATCTGCTATCTGCTTGTAACCCAGCCTCCAAAACTTGTTTTGTTTCTCAGATGCTTTGTAACTCTGTTTAGTTTACACTTTTGTAACCTTGTCCTATGTATTGAATTTGTAATCTAACTTTCATGTCTTATGTTTTGAATTGTAACCTGGCGTGGAACCTTTGTAAAAGAGTCCTGGCTCAAAGGTATTGTAATCCTAGACCTAATAAATAAAAATAAAAATAAATAATAGGAGATGGGTAGAGAGGGACTGGTGGTCTACAGATCCGCCACTGACTCTGTAGGGACCCAATTGTCCATGATTCATGCTTCATTATTCATTATTCAGCAACTGGAACAGTATGTGAGAGTTCAGTATTGCTTGAGACTTCAAATAAAGGCCACTTTGGAAGGTCAGTGAAGGCAGCCTATGTAACCCAGCACTTGCTTTACCCAGATATTTATGCCTGTATTAGTGATCATACTTTTTGATTTTTTGCATTTTATTCTGTATACTGTTTATCCTTCTTGTGGCTGAGACAGGCTGACTTCCTTCAGCCCTGTTCCATTGATCTCCACCATCCTGTACCTCCAAGGACTTACCAAAATCCTTTCAGTGAGGCAGATGAGGGATCGACGGACAGGGCATCATGTAACTCACCACCATTTTCCAGGGATTTATTTAACTCTAAAAATTGATTAGCGTTTTGCTCATAAAAGTACTAAATCTTTGTGAAAATGCATAGCTCTTGCCTCACTGTATTTAACAAACACAGCACTTCTAGAAAATCTATATAAATACTTTCTGTACAGTTAGTATAGTCCCAAGGAAAAAACTGCTAATCAATTATTTAAAACCCTGATTTTCTATCAATTTTTTCCCTTCCCCATGCTGGGGCAGGCTTATACACACACACTGGAGTTTCCCTACACCACCCACGTTCTGCGACTCCTTGACCCGCACTGTCACCAACCCTCCACCTGCTGGCCATCATTCAGTAGAGCCAGCAGCCCTCCCACCCCAGGAGAGGAGATCAGTCCCTTGGACACTCAGTTTTCTCCCCCTGGCCAACCTACAGCAGCCTGTGATCATTTCTGAACAGAGGTCATTGGCATGGAGTGAGGTGAGGCGTCCAGCACCTCAGCTCTCAGTGGCATTGGGCTGGCAATGCTTGGTGTTGAAACATAAAAACACAGAAAAATGTTGGCAGATAAGGACCTCTTGGCCCACCTCGTCTGCCCTATATTTCCCTACCTACCATGTCAATGCATACTCTACTCAGTCTTCAGTCTTCTCCCCCTGCCTTACTGTCAAGATCCGCTTGTATTTATCCCATGCATTCTTGAATCCTGTAACCATTTTATCCTCCACCAACTGCTCTTGGAGGCTGTTCCATGCATCCACCACCCTATCTGTGAAGAAGTATTTCCTCACATTTCCTCTGAACTTCTCCCCCTTCTATGTCCATGGTGTGACCCCTTGTTCTTGAGCATCTTTTTCCCTGAAAAATGCTGCCTTCTTGTACCTTGTTTTTACCAGTGAGGCATTTGTATGTTTCCATCGTATGACCCTTTTTCCCTCCTTTTGTCTAGGGAATACAGATTCCATTCCTACCACCTAAGAAGAACTGTCCTGCCAGACCTAAAAACAGGGAAAAATGTGCAAATTCTACTGGAGAAGCTAATCTTTGGTTCTCGAGGCATGGGAATAACCCTCATCTCAGTATATATCCCCTCCAAGGAGCAAGTTGAGCACTTCAAAGTGCTCTATGACTACCTTATGGACCACTGCACTAATTCTGAAGTATTAGTACTGGGTGACTTTAATATAAATTGGATGTCCCATGACTCTGCTCCCTACAAGGATGCCATCTCGGCAACTGACATCCACCAACTGGTGACCTCACTGACTCATGCAAACTACAGAACTGGGTACTGCACCCCATTAGACTGGTTGCTTACAAATCAACCAGATCGAATCACAAGTGTAAACATACTCTCAGATTCTATAAGTTATCACTCTCCCATCCTCTGCTTGTGGTCCAACAAATCTCCAAGACCTCAGGCAAATGAGAAGATGTCTCGTATACTCAGAAAAGGGCAATTAGATCCCCCAAAACAACACCTCATGCAGCAAAATTGGTCCCCTGTCTTTGCAACCACTGATGTTGACAAAGCACTCGAGAACTTTATCAGAATATTTAACGCTGCCTGTGACATGTTTGCTCCTCTTACCAAAAGGAAAGCCAAAGGCACAAGCAAACCATGGATAACCCTGCGCCTTCTTGGCCAGTTGCATACTCAGGACCACTTCTGGCACAAGTTTAAAAGTACAGGAACACCTTCTGACCTCCAAAACTACAAGATGGCCTGGAATCAATGTACCCAAGCCATCCACCAGGTGAAGGCCAACCACTTTAGATCAGAGCCTAAGTCCTCTTGGGGGGACAGCCACAAATTCTGGCAAAACATACAAACACTTACTGGAAAGCCAGACTAATCGTCCCTGTCCATGCTGAATCTAGGCGGAACCATTACTCAGGATCAATTAACCATAGCTAATGCATTTAAAAAGGCATTCACAGACCTTCGCGGGGTGCTTCCCCCGAATACCTTAACCCAGCTAACAATAAAACCAGGAACATACCATCTACCCCACCACCAAACCAAGCTCCTCTGTTCTACCTAAGAATAATCACAAAAGCAGAGGCAAAAAAGTATCTCTCAAAAGCAATCTGAAAAACTAGGTTTAGTGGCGATGGGCTTGACCTGAAACTTATTTCCCTTACCCTCGTCATGCTACTGGTACCACTCACAAGAATACTCAACCTCTTCCTCATCTCTGATAAATTCCCCAAGCTTTGGAAGGCCACAGTTATTACCCCTGTACTCAAAAGTGGCGACAGGGCAATCCACACAAACTACCAACCTATATCTATTCTTTAACCCATCTCTAAAGCTGTCGAAAGAATCGTATATGATAGCTTGTTGACCATCTCAAAAGCTATCAACTGCAATGCAAACAGAAAACTTGGTTTTTGAAGGCTTCATAGCACCACAACTGTACTGACTGAGTTCACAGATTACATACATGCGCCTTCGTTCGAGGGCACTTGGTCGGTGCTACCTTCATAGACCTCACCAAGGCCTTTGACACAGTCAACCATGAACTCCTTCTGTCCCAACTAGGTACCTTAGGTATATCGTCAGACTCGCTTTGCTGGTTCAGGAGTTATCTCTCTGATCAGGTACAGCAAGTAAAAATTGCTAACACACTGTCAGATACCCAGCACGTTTGTACTGGAGTCCCTCAGGGATCCACTTTGAGTGCACTGTTGTTCAGCCTCTTCTTAAATCAACTGTCCCAAGCATGTCATTACCAAATCCTCTATTATACGGATGATGCTATCATATACTCAAGCCACCCAGACCCTGTCACCCTAGAACAACAGCTTCAGAATGATTTCAAAAACATTGACTACTGGTTCTGTAATGCCAAGCTACTCCTAAATCATAAAAAATGAAGACCATGCTGTTTGCCACAACAAATAGTCAGCACAAGTCATTTTCATTAGCCATTATGAACAAATAGAATGTACCTCTTGAGAAGGTCTACAACTTTAAGTATCTTGGTATCACCCTGGATAGTTCCCTCTCTTACTCCACCTATGTTGACATTGTCACCGGATCTGCAAGTCACGAACTTGGGCAGTTATAGTGACACTGTCACTTTCTCACTGATGCAGCTCTCTAACTTGCTATAACCAGCACAGTCTTCTCCTGTATAGACTATGGCCTTGCTATATATATATAGTGCAGCCCCCAACACTTCCCTCAAACATATAGCCACCACCCTGAATAAGGCCTGCAGATTGGCACTAGGCATGCCTTGTCTAACCCACATCTGTCATCTCTATTCTCTAACCAGTTGGTTAGATCAGGAAAATAAAATTCAATACCTTGTTTGTCTCTTGGCCAAAAAAGCTGCCTTTGGCCTTTTGCCACCAGAAGCATGTGCTATGCTCAGCCCAGCCGAAACAATAAGGCCAGCTAGGGTGTCAAACACCAGTCAATTCAAGGTCCCTTTCCATCACATCAAGCAAGGCCACAGATCCTTTGGTTACAGCGCACCACTCTGGTTAACTCATTGCCTCCCAGAATGCGCCTGTAGGCAGCAGCAAATGTACTGCAGTGTGTCCCAGAACGACTACAGAACTCACCTACAGACTTTCTGTGTGCCCTAGTAACATCTGGAGACATCACTCACATGTTTTAATATTACTTGCCAGCCAGAATTGATAAGAATTGACTGCATAGCACCATTAGAAAGATAATGTTGTGCTGAACAACTTTGCCACTGACACTTTGTGTGCATCTTGCTCACTTTAGGAGTTATTCACATTTGTTTATGACATGGTGTGTATGGCAGACATTTTGTCCATCAAGAACCACCTAAGCACTCTGAAGAAAACACACATTCTGGTTATCTCAGCCAGTATGAAACAAAAACCGAACTGAGCACAGCTGACTGCATAGCACCATTAGAAAGGTAATTTTGTGTGGAACAAATTTGCAGCTGATACATTGTGTGTATCACGTATACTTTATGGCCCAGATATTGAAACTGTGCCAGGCTGTGGCTGAAGCCTGGGTGCAGTGCAACTTGGCTGTGCAGGGGCATTGACTGGGTGATATTCAATGGAGCTGCGCCATGGCTCAGCATCATTGAATATCGCACCCCGGCCATCTGCAGTCCACATGGCGCAGTGGCACTGCGCCAGCGCAAGTGGCCAGAGTGGAGCAGGGGGATGCGCTAGCACAAGTTCTGTTGCGCTATGCACAGTAACTGCGATATTCAAAAGTGCACATGCAAATGGGGCCACAATCTATGCAAGGTGCAAATGGGGCCATTTGCATGTCATTATTTAAGGAGGCAGTATTGCGCAGCGGTCTAAGGCTCTGAGCTGCAAATCTGGTGACATCCTGCAGACCAGACCTGGGTTTGAATCCCACAGCTTCCACTTGCATACTGTGTGGCCCTGAGCAAGTCACTTAACCTCCTTGTGCTCCCAGGTTGCTCCTGTAAAAAAGCTTCCAGCTTAGTGTGCTATACCTGGTTAAACAACTATAAAAAAAAAAAAAAAAGATTATGGCCCCATTTGCATGCAGGTGCACTGATCTCTGGCGAATTGCACCTGGCGCCCTGCCAGGTAGCAGCCGTCAGGGACCGATGCCCCCTGCAGCACGGCAATGTGCCTCACAGCCCGATCACGGGCATTTGTCAAATAAAAACGTATCCAATATCCCTGGTGGTACAGTGGACCGCTGGCAGCCCGATCGCAGGCTTAAGAAAGAAAAGGAATCCAATATCCCTGGTGATCCAGCAGACTCCTCACCCACCCACTGAGCCCCATCTCCTGCTCCCCTGGTCAGCGGCGGTGGCAGCACCCCACCGCCTGCTGCCCCACCGCCGCTGACTGACACCGTCGGGTGGTGCACGTTATTGTCCATTGTGCTGCCAGTCAAGGGCTCAGAAGCTTGTATTGTATTCACATTCAGATGTGAATGGATCCTTCTCACATATCTGGAATGTGTAGTCAGCACGAGCTGCATGCCTGGCTGGCTCACGCCAGGACCAATGGGTGTACAGCCCCACTGACGGTGTGTCAGTCTAAGGGTGGCTGAGTGGCAGCAGGCGGTGGGTGCTGCCCGCCCGCTGACCGGGGAGGGGCAGGGGGCTCAGTGGGCGGAGGGGTCCGCTGACCACCAGGATATTGATTTTATTCTTTACTTAAGCCTATGATCAGGATACCAGCGGTCCACTGACCACCAGGGATATTGATTGTTTTATTTTACTAAGCCCGCGATCAGGCTGACAGTGGTCCACTGGACCATCAGGGATAGGGCAATTTCATTCATTTTATATATGCCCGCGATCGGGCTGACAGTGGTCCACTGGACCACCAGGGAGATATGACGTGAGTTTTTTAAACAGATGCCCACGATCAGGCATGGGAGGGCACTGCCAGGTGCAGCTGGAGCTCAGGTGGCCACCCACAGGTGGCAGCTGCCGTGTTGTGCCCTGCAATACAGCAGCTCACCTCTGGGTGGCCAGCCATTGATCCTTTTTTGGGGGGGATCAACTTTGTGCAAGTAGGGGTTGTGCATGCATGGCTCAGCATATCCTGGGCTGAATATCGGGCTGTGCAGAGTATGCATGGGCATGCCCCCCTACCTACACCGCATACATTACTGATGCACTCCAGTGCATCGGGATTTGTGCCAGGCGCAATTCCCATTTAAATATCATGCTGGGGCGCATCAGTGAGTTGCGTATGGTGCATACTTCAGTTTGTGCTAGTTTCTTAAGGACTGCTTCCTCTGTAAAAGGACTAGTGTCCACCCCACAATCCCTTAATACCCATGTACTTAATCATTGGGCTGTTACCTGCCCCTTCTTCTGTAAATACTGAACAGAATTATTTGTTCAAATGTCTGCTTTTTGGTGGTCCTCTGTCAAGCAATCCCTTCCCTTTTCAGTCTTACTATGCCTCCTTTTGTCTTTTACTTTTCACTTATGTATCTAAAAATGTTTTACCCCCTTCATTGATTTGACAATATTTACCTCTGTTAGTACTTTTTATGCCTCTGACCATGTTCCCTGCCTTCCTTTGTTTCTCCTGTTAACTCTCCCTATCATCCTCCTTCTGTGTTTTTTTGTACCTTCTCAATGTTATTTTTTCTTCCTCTTACTTTTTCCGCTACCTCTTTTGAGAACCATAGTGGTCTTTTTTCTCTTGCCCTTGCTAACCTGCCTGACTCAGAGTCATGTAGCCTTTTTAATGCCTCTTTCAATTTTTTCTCAGTGTTCATTGACTCCACCTAGTTTCCTGATCCCTGCTAAGGCATACCTCAGGCATTCTCCTATTTTCTTAAAATCAGCTCTACTGAAGTCCAGGACCCTTGTCTTCTTGTAGATGAGCTCTGTCTCAGTACTTATAAAAAACACCATACAGTGATCACTGATCCCCAGGTGGTCCCTCACTGTGATGTCAGCAGCCCGGTCCCTGTCTGTCAGTACCAGGTCTAGTAATGCCCCCTCATGAGTGGGTTCCATACCTAGCTGTCTGAGGAATGCCCCCCTGCAGGGAGTTCAAAATGTCCCTGCTCCTGGCTGTTGTCACAGTGGGCAAGATCCAGTCTACGTCTGGTACATTAAAGTGTCCTTCTAGCAATACCTCATCCTTGCAAGTTATCCTTTGGATTGCTTCCATTATTTCCTTATCCTCCCCTTCCCCCTGTGCTGGAGATCTGTAGATTACTCCTGTACTAGTAGTGGCCACTGTCTCTGTCTCCAGGGTGACCCACAGTACCTTCACTACTGGTTGCTCGCCCTACATTTCAATAATTTGTAAGCTGCCTCTTACATAAAGAGATACTCTCCTCTCTTCTCATTCCTGTCTACCCAGTCTTTTCTGAACAGAGTGTTAGCTGGTGTAGCCACTTCCCAGTCCTGGTTTCCATTGCACCAGGTTTTACAGCTGCAGTGGATGTAGTCCTGCAGAAGTTTTAGCTTTGAGAAAAGGACTCCCTGCATAAAGTACCTACCAAACAACATGATGGAGTGTTAAAAATAGTGTCCTCCTTTGAAGCCTCATTACTATGCTGCCTGTATAGGTGTGTGTGTGGCAGCTGGAGAGCACTATGTTTCCCTCTGGCTTAAGAAGTTAATTGAGCTCTCCCCAGTACTGCTTTTTTTGCAAGTTGAAACCTCCTCCATAATGTTTTATGGGCCTGTTCTTTCTTTGTTAAGTTTCAGTGATTGTTTACTACCATTTGCAAACTTAGAAACTTGTTTTGCTGGTATCCCCTTCCCCACTCATCCAGAGGTGTGAATGCCTTTGTTTCTTAACCATGCTGGTTGATTTTACTTGCTTCCCTCATAGTAAGAATATGAAACTAAACTTGTGTTATTTTACATGATTGAAAAAGTGACATGTCCAATCATAGAATCATAGAAGCTTGATGGCAGAAAAAGACCATACCAGTCCATCTAGTCTGCTCCTTTTCCCCCTACACATCCTCCTCCCTTCAGCCCCACCCTCCCTGATACTCAGCCCCAAATGCTTGTCTCATGCCCTCTTGAATTCTTCCACTGATTTAGCCCCCACCACTCTATCTGGTAGTCTGTTCCAGGGCTCCACCACCCTCTCTGTGAAGAAATGTCCTCTCACATTTCCCCTGTATCTTTTTCCTTGCAGTCTGAGGCTGTGCCCTCTAGTTTTGACCCCCTCCTTCCTCTTAAGCAAACACTCTTCTCCCACTTTATTGAGCCCCTTTCAAAAGTTTCAATCATGCCTCTCCTTTTCCTCCTTGTCTCCAGCGTGTACAGATCCAGCTCCTTACACCTCTCCTCATATAACTTGCCCAGAGTACCCTGCACCATCTTGGTTGCCCTTCTCTGAACCCTCTCCAATGCATCTATATCATTGCAGAGATTAGGCCTCCAGAATTGAACCCCATACTCCAGGTACGGCTTTACCATGGTTTTGTAAAGGGTCATTATTAACTCCCTCTTTCTGCTAGTAATGTCCCTGCCTATGCATGCCAACAATCCACTGGCCTTTCCCGCTGCCCGGCTACATTAGATTCCTACCTTAAGGTCCAATATGCATCTCTTGGGGGTGAAGCTATATCCCTTTACCTGTATGGAATAATTCACTTGCCACCAACTCTTAAGACCTCAGTTGTAAAATGCATCATGCATGTAAGGTGATACACAGTATGAAATCAAATTGCATCACCTGAAAAACAGATTCATTTCTCTTCCCTACCTCTGCAGCCACACAAAGTCAACCCTTATTTCTCTCTCTTTCTGATACCTACTGCTGGACAACACAGCTGCCTAAACACTCAAAGCTGGGTTTTTTTCTTAAAAAGTAGGGGGCTTCTTCTTGCTTGTTTTAAGTGCCTGGGTAAGCCACAGAAAGACATTTCTATTGTCAGGGATGTATAAAAAGTTGCAAGGTATCTATAGAGAGAAGGGAATACAACACTTGAATGGTTACAACTGCATTAGATTACAAATTCAGACCATGACACAAAGTTCTCATGAACTGATTCAATGTTAAACTAATTGAGTTGATGTTCTTTATGCTTCTGTTTTCTTGATGTTACTATGATCCCTATTTGCTGCTGCAAACATTTGTTCTGGAGGTCCTAGCTATCTCAGAAAATAGATAGACTATGTGAAGGCAGTATAGAAAAGGGCAACCAAAATGGTGCATGGCCTGCACCAGAAGCACTAAGGGGTAAGACTCAGGGAGTTAAATATGTACTTTCTAGGGGAAAGGAGGGAAAGGGGGCATGATAGAAGCATTCAAATACTTCAAAGGTATCAATAAGGCACAGGAAAGTTCAGTTATACTCAGAAAGAGATGCTCAAGGACAAAGGACATGATATGTAGCTGGAAGGGGAGACAGAGGGGGATGCAAGGACATACTTCTTTACAGAGAAGGTATTGGACACCTGGAACAGCCTGCCAGCAGAGGCAATGAGTACCAAAATGGTAACAGGTTTCAAACATGCATGGCCTACATATTAGGGGACCTTGGTAACAGGGCTTGTGGGGGGTTTAAAGCTGGAGATCAGTTATGGTCCATGGAAGCACATTAGGTAGGGACCTTAGGGAAGACTATATAGGCCAAGAGGTCCTTTTCTGCATACAGCTTCTATGTTCAATGTTAAACTAATTCTTTATGCTTCTTTTTTCTTGATGTTACTATGATCCCTATTTGCTGTTGGTGTTGCAATAATTTTTTCTGGAGGTCCCTGCCATCTCAGAAAACATATAGATTGGGTGAAGGCAGTACAGAGAAGGGCAACCAAAATGTTGCATGGCCTGCACCAGAAGCACTATAGGAAAATCCTCAGGGAGTTAAATATGTACTCTCCAGAGGAAAGGAGGGATAGGGGAGACATGATCGAAGCATTAAAATACCTCAAAGGTATCAATAAGGTACAGGAATGTTCAATTCTGCTGACAAAGAGATGTCCAATGACATGGGGGCATGATATGTAGCTGGGAGGGGTGAGACTTAGAAGGGATGTGAAGAAATGCTCTATACAGAGAGGGTGGTCGACACCAGGAACAGCCTGCCAGCAGAGGTAATGGGTACCAAAGTGGTAACAGGTTTCAAACATGCATGGGATACACATTGGTGGACCTTGGTAACAGCGATGGTGCTCGGCGGGGGGCTAAGGCTGGAGATCATTTATGGTTCATGGCAGCACAGTAGGTAGGGACCTTAGGGCAGACTACATGGGTCAGGAGGTCCTTTTCTGCCAACATTTTCTACATTCAATGTTAAACTAATTGACTTTATATTCTTTAAGCTACTTTTTTCTTGATGTTACTTTGATCCCTATTTTCTGTTGCTGTTGCAAACATTTGTTCTGGAGGTCCCAGCCATCTCAGAAAAGATATAGATTGGGTGAAGGCAGTACACAGAAGGGCAACCAACATGGTGCATGGCCTGCATCAGAAACACTATGGGGAAAGACTCAGGGAGTTAAATATGTACTCTCCAGAGGAAAGGAGGGATAGGGGAGACATGATCGAAGCATTAAAATACCACAAAGGTATCAATAAGGTACAGGAAGGTTTGATTCTGCTGAGAAAGAGATGTTCAAGGACAATAGGGCATGACATGTTGCTGGAAGTGGGGAGACTTAGAGGAGGGCTGGTGTGTGTGTGTGAGGGGGGTTAAGGTTGGATATCAGTTATGGTCCATGGCAGCACTGTAGGTAGGTATCTTAGGGCAGACTAGGTGGGCCAGAAGGTCCTTTACTACCAACAGCTTCTATGTTTCTATGTTAGTAAATAGCTGGTACATGAGCATTATACATTCATGTTCGCATCAGTTTTAAGATGTTAAATATAAAGGCATTAACAAGTACTGTTCAAATATTCAAAATATACAGATTCAACCTAATGTCAATTTAAATCAAAAATATGTATCTCTATAGAAGTCAGGACCATAAAGAAAAAGAGAAAAAAGGAAACAAACACAGAAGAAAAGTATGCATAAAATAAGCTGAAGCAAGGGGGCGGAGAGTAATATGAGCAGCACTGAAATGCATTTTTATTATACTTGTGAAAGGATGAAAGCTCAAGTAAAATATAAGCCCTAAATATGGAAAACAGTTGGAAAGGATAACAAGCATTTGTCAATGCTGAACGTTGCTTGCTTATATGTGCAGGTTAGGTATTTGGAAGTGAAAGTACCATGCCCAAGAACTGTCATGGGCCCCTAAAATATCCACTGTTTTATTACAGCAATCATAACAGTATAGCTCAGTATTTAGCTCAGTTAGAGAAATAAACAGAACAAGTAAATCTGTATTATTACAGCAATCCTAAAAGTATCTAATCATTGCTCTGTCTCCACTCCAGCTACCCTGCTGTAATATAGGACCACAGAGGACCCTGGGAGGAGGGTGGGCAGCTCTAAAGTCCTGGCAGAGCTCCATTGAGATTGCTCATTCCCCTCTCTCAAGCTCATTCGGTTTTTGCCAGCGCTTGCAGGCTGCCTTTCTGTACCGGGCTTCTGCCTGCATTGGCACCTTTTTCTGCCCACAAAGAAATCTGCAGCAGTCCCAACAGAGCTCTGTTAAGCTCGCTCACTCCCCCTCTCTCACTCACTCATTCTGTTTCTCCCAGAGCTACAGGCTGCCCTTTTGTACTGGGCTCCTGTCTGCATTGGCACCTTTTTTTGCCCACAAAAAAATCTGCAGCAGTCCTGACACAGCTCCGTTGAACTCATTCACTCCCCCTCTCTCACTCGGTCATTCTGTTTCTCCCTGCACTGCAGGCTGCCCTTTTGTACTGCGCTCCGGCCTGCATTGGTGCCTTTTTTTGCCCACAAAGTCATTCAAAGCTGTTCCTACAGAGCTCCTTTGAGCTTGCTCACTCCCCCTCACTCACTCGCTCGTTCTGTTTCTCCCGGTGCTGCAGGCTGCCTTTTTGTACTGGGCTCCTGCCTGCATTGGTGCCTTTTTTCTGCCCACAAAGAAATCCACAGCAGTCCTGACAGAGCTCAGTTGAGCTCGGTCACTCCCCCTCTGTCACTTGATCTTAATCTGTCCCAAACACTGATTTCCCAAAGCAACTGCGCTATTCTGCGCCAGAAGCAAGAAAACACATTTTGGCCAGGATGTGAAAAATGACAGCTGTACTGTTCATAAGGAGGTGTGAAACAATGCCAGTGTTGAAAATCTGGCATGAAAATAATACTAATTTGTGAAGTAACAAGGGTGTGTGGAAACTGTGCAACGCACGCTCATAACACAGTCATTTTATGGACTTTCATCACATAATTTTCAACATAGGCATTTTAGGACCTCTGCTCACTGTGATTTTCTTAATGTGTCCCAAACACTGATTTCCCACAGTGACCATGCTATTCTGTGCCGCAAGTGCCAATTGCATGCTCTTGCGCATGCGCAGGATCTTTGTGAATGAATCTCGAGTGCATGCCTGGGATTTCAGCTCAGATTTAAAATAGTAACTTTTAGTACTCGCAGTGCTCGGTTTGTCGTGGGAGATGGCAGCAGCATTTTTGTACAACATAAGGCACGGGATTATTATTCTTTTACTGACACAATATTAAAAATTTGCAGTTCATGAACATGCTCCTGCCAGACCCGCGTTCCCAACTTGGATGTGCTTCCGGGAAGTGGGGCACTTTCGGTCGGGACAGATGAATAGAAATTAAGGCAGAAAATGAAAAACATGGTAAATATACTTTTATTTCAACCATATGGGGGGTTTCTGCAGTGAATATTTAATCGGTGTGTGCAAAGTGGTGCATTTTTTGGATCAGGCAAAAAGCGAAGGAGTAAAGCAGACAGTGTCCCTTTAAGTGCCTGTTTCAGTTTCAAGGTACTGTATCCAGAAACATGTAAAATAAAATAAAATAGTAAATAAGATTACAACTAGGGCTGGGAGAATATTGAACATTGATTGCCAAATATCACATTTTATGGTCACTGTTTGTTATTTAGAATCAAAAATTAATTGCAGCTGCTAGTCATGGTATTAATACTTTAAAACTTAAAAATCAAAGGACCCCTCTAACTCTCCCCAGATGGGCAGGGCTAGTCCCTTTGCCACCCCATCCCCATCCTGATCTTTCTTGCCCACCTCCTCTTTCCCCATTGTCCCACAGCTTAAGGGGAACACTCTTCTGCCCCCATGCTAATAGTCGGGGACCTTAAGATGCCCTATGATATTTTTATATTTTAGGTGCTTACTTTCAGCTACAAGGACTTTATGTTGCTGGATAGCATGAATAGTATCTGTGGTTTTAGAGTGAAAGTGTGCTTTCATATTTCTTTATCATCAGATAATTTCATTATGACCAACACAGTCTCTGGAGTTGTACCCATCATATACTTCATCAAAGAGCTCAGCTCTGGGGCACCCAGGGCATCTTACTGGCTGTAATGGTGGGTGACAGTCAGCAGGATCAACCACACTACTAGGGTTGTCAGAACTAGTTCAGAAAAGATTTGAACCCATCACGAACCCTGGTGTTCGAGTTCTAATTCAGAACTCGAACACTAGTGGGTTTGCAAACGGGTTCGAATCTAGCAGCAACCGCAACGCAAGCTTGCCTAGCCCAGTGTCAGCTCTGAAGGGACGGGACGGAGAGAGGTTGAAGGAGCAGGATGGGATTGGGAGGCACAGTGCCACAGGAGGCAGAAAGGAGGTGGAGGGAAGGGTCACGGGTGCATGATGACAGCATGCACAAACTTGTGGGGGCTGATGTGGACTGCACTGAGTCGGAGTCTCGGACTGCGCGCCTGCATACTTCATCCCCACAGTCGTGTTACCACCTGACCATCTGCTCTGCGGTCAGGTGGTGGAGAGACGTAAACCGGTGCGGGGTTGCTCTGCTCATTACCCAGCCAGTGCCATAAAGGAGTTGCAGGGCAGGCTGCAGCAGCTTGTGCTAATCGCTCGCTCCCTCTGTCTGGGCTAGCTCTGGCAAATGGCAATTGCTTGCTAATTAAAATCATCGTGTGTGTATTGGGCAAACTAAAAAAATAAATAAAAAAGCTAAGGGGTGGATGGGGGTGAAAACTAAAGGTAGGGACCGGGGTGGGACTCAGGGTTGGGATTGGGAGTGGGAACCGAGGAAAAGAAAGGGCCTGAATGAACGTAGGAACAGTTGGTGAGAAAGCTCAGCCTCAGGATGAGACGGACAGAGCAAGGGAAGGAAGTTAAAGTTGCTGAGTATTTGAGTGAAACTGAGAGAATTTTATCGTAGTCTCAAACAACAGTTCAAAAACTTTATTTTCTGCATGGTGTAGTTGTTTCACACTGGGAAGAAGGAGTGAGCATCAGATGGCTGGGGGAAGGGTGAAGAAATTAAAACAAACAGATTGTGACTCAAGGAAAATGAAGTTTAACTTTAATGTGTGAGTCTCTGAGAAGTTGAAACATTTGAATTTGATGGCATTTTTTTATTTTTTACTCACTGCTTTATATCCTTCTCCACAAAACAAAGTAAAATAATCAGGAGGACAGGGAGGGGAGGGGAAGGGATTCCGTGGTACTGTGCTGCTGAGCGTTCTTCTATTCCACCCTACAAAAATTCCTGATAGAACAACACCAGGCTGTTTTTAGTTTTTTTTTACACAGTACTCCCTACTTGTGTGTTGTGTGTGTGACTCCACTAAACTGTATCTCTCTACTCTCCTGTGGTGTTCCCATCACCCTGCTGTGGCTGCTGACTGTGTACCCTACCCAGTGTGTGTTTCTGCGAGAAGCCCATTGTTGGGCAGGTGTGTGGAGGCATTATCCTTAAATACATGACAGAAGCCCAGAAATATATTTCCCTGTTGGGAGGAGAGACAGAAAAATCTCTTCCTTGTTGTATGTGTGTGTGTGTGTGTGTGTGTGACTGTCTCCTGTGGTCAGCCCATCTGCTGTGTGCCTTTGACTGCACTGTACCCTACCCAGTGTGTGTTACGAGAGAGGCCCAGTGGCCAGTTGTCGTGGGGTGGCATTATCTCTAAATGCATGACAGAAGCCCAGAAATATATTTCCTGTTGGGAGGAGAGACAGAAAAATCTCTTTCCTTGGGTTGTATGTGTGTGTGTGAGTGTGACTCCATCTCCTGTGGTCAGCCCATCTGCTGTGTGCCTTTTGACTGCACTGTACCCTACCCAGTGTGTGTTACCGATAGAGGCCCAGTGGCCAGTTGTGTGGTGGCATTATCCTTAAATGCATGACAGAAGCTCAGAAATATATTTCCCTGTTGGGAGGAGAGACAGAAAAATCTCTTTCCTTGGGTTGTATGTGTGTGTGTGAGTGTGACTCCATCTCCTGTGGTCAGCCCATCTGCTGTGTGCCTTTTGACTGCACTGTACCCTACCCAGTGTGTGTTACCGAGAGAGGCCCAGTGGCCAGTTGTCGGTGGTGGCATTATCCTTAAATGCATGACAGAAGCCCAGAAATATATTTCCCTGTTGGGAGGAGAGACAGAAAATCTCTTTCCTCGGTTTGTGTGTAACTCCATCTCTTGTGGTCATCCCATCACCTTGCTGCCAGCGCCTTCACTGCTATGCGATGCTTATGTCTAGCAGCCCAATCATTCTGTAAGCCTTGAACCTGGGATCCTTTAGTTGCAAACCGTCATATTCTTCAATTACTTTCAGTCCACTGCATCACAGTGTCCACATAGCCAAAATAAAATTTTGAGTTGTAGCCAGTGATCATAGATCACGTTGCTTTCTTACACAGGAATTGTGTGGGTGTATTCTCTGCAGTATACTGGTTCTGTTATGGCTGACACCAACATAGATGAAGCATCTAGTGCTGGTGTTGGAGCAGGTGTTGGTGGTAGTGGTAATCCTGGTGCTAGCAAAATAAGCAAAATGTTTCACGTGATAAAAATTCAACAAACAGCAAAAGAGCAACAGTGAAGTGTGGTAAAGGGGGACCTTTTAAGAAAACCTGTACAGCTGCTGGGGTCACACGGAGAGGCACCATAAGGTATGCCATTCATGCTTTTAAGATCCCTGTGACTAGCAGCAATAATGCAAGTGACAGTGAGTCCCTCTCTGACTCAGACAGTAGCTCTTTGTCTCAGTCCGACACTGTTGTGTCTCATGACGAATCATTACTTCCTCAACAAAGTGAAATGAGCAAGTCTGCTGACAACGAATCAGGTAGTGCACTTGCAAATACATCCAGCACTGTTGGCAATGAAAAGGACATATCCATTGAATCCACCACTTCTGTGTTGGCCAGCAATGAAAATCCATCAGAGTCTTCTGCCCACTCTTCTAGCACCAAGGAGCATGTCCCAGGTTCTGTTAGGACAGGTGAAAAGACACAAACAGTCTTTAGCTATCTCTCCTAGCACTCGAACAAAATCTGTCACATCTGAGGTGTGGAATTATTTCTCTGTCAGTAAAACTGATCCATGCAGAGCAATTTGTTCCTTGTGTAAACAGAGTGTAAGCCGTGGTAGTTGTGTCATGCCTTGGCACTACAGCTCTTAAACGCCATCTGAAAAGCATTCAGTTTTGCTTGATCATCCAAAACCATGTCCTCCATCTTCCAGACCCACATGAGAAGGGTCAGGAATCTGAAATGGATACTGAATTGTCTGAACTTGATGCAGGCAGAACCACTGCCAGCCCTAGGATCATTGTTACCACCAATGCCAGCACCATTAGTGTTGTTGCACATCCAGTGATGGCACTGAATGTATAAGTCCTAGTCCACCATCTCCGCGCCCATCTGTCCATCAAGCACGTGTGTATAATAAACCAGCAGGGACACGTTATAAACAGCTAACACTGTCTCAGGCATTTGAAAGGAAGAATACCTTTACTAGAAATTATCCAAAGACCCTTCATCTTAATCACCAAATTGGTGAACTGTTAGCCGGAGCCCTTCTCCCATACTCTTTGGTAGATCATGAGGATTTTAGGGAGCTCATAACATTAGCAGAGCCTTGTTACAATGTTCCTCATTGAAGGTACTTTTCCTATGTTGAAATACCAAACATTTATCAGGCTTTAAAAGCGACAGTGATGCTTGCACTTAAAACTGCGGAGGGTGGGGTTATTCATGTCACAACAGATATGTGGACCAGCACTCAAAACATAGATTACATGTCCCTTACCGCTCATTGGGTCAATGCTTGTGCTTCTTCAAAAACAAAGACACCCCAAAAGATGTGTGCTGCTGCATATAAAGAAGTTTGGGCAAGTCATACTGCTGCAAACATCTTGCAGGAACTAAATGACCTCCTTGACGAATGGGTTTATTCTCACGGTCTAAAATGTGGCTTCATAGTAAGTGACAATGGAGCCAACATCTTGAAAGCAGTACAGGATGGAGGATTTCTGCATGCTTCTTGCTTTGCACATTGCTTACACTTAATTGTCATGGGATTTCTCAGCAATGAAACACAAGTGGATGGTATGATTGCTGTTTGCAAAAAAATTGTGACTCACTTTTCACATTCAACCAAGGCTATACGGAAATTGTCTGAACTGCAAAAAAAAAACACAAGCTGTCCCAGCAAAAGCTGATTCAAAATGTTTCCACTCATTGGAACTCAATGCTCTATATGCTGCAGTGCCTCTTGGAGCAAAAGCAAGCTGTACATGAGTACTGCTCCAGTTACATTATTGGAGATGGCATTATGCTGTCTATGCTGCAGTGGAAATTAATGGAGACAATGTGCTGTATCCTAGCTCCTTTTGAGACAGCTACAAGGGACATGTCTTCTGAAGGCGCATCTGTGAGTCAGGTTATCCCACTCATAATGCTCATTTCACATCATCTTAGTGTTCTAAATCTACAAATAGAAAAAGACAGATCTGAAGCACAGACAACATGTCGCCTGTATCATGGGAATCTCGTAAAGAGAATGAGTGAGCGCTTCAAAACCAATGACAAATTAGTTGCAATGATGAAATCAAAACACTACATCCTTGCAACTCTCTTAGATCCAAGGTTCAAGGCTATA
The DNA here is from genome assembly GCA_016271365.2 of Neoceratodus forsteri. Taxonomy (NCBI): domain Eukaryota; kingdom Metazoa; phylum Chordata; order Ceratodontiformes; family Ceratodontidae; genus Neoceratodus; species Neoceratodus forsteri. The sequence continues at coordinate 112,101,328 of JADMNL010000035.1, read as the reverse complement.
CATCTTCCAAAAACAGATGATATAGTGCAGTACAAATGTATGTTGCTAGATGAGCTGCAGCACTCACAGGAGTCAAACACAGACACGCACAGTACCCTCAGGTTGTCATCACCACAACATGCAGGTTCATCTTCACAAAGGGATACAGAACTGGAAAAGTCACCAAACATTAAAAGTAGTTGTTCCACAACTGCCACTTCTTCAACCCTTAGTAGCAAGCTAAATCTGTGGCAAACCTTTCCCAAATTGCTGCCATACCAGCTTCTGCTGATTCCTCTTTTGAGCGGTCTCTGTCCATCATGGTAGACAGTTACTTGCAAGAACTGCCTATTCCTATTGATGCATGCCCTTTTGAATACTGGAGAACAAAAAAGTCAATTTAGACAGAGCTGTATGATGAAGCCTGTAAATATCTTGGTTGTCCTGCAACAAGTGTCTCTTCAGAACGCATATTTAGTACAGCTGGCAATATTGTGACAGACACCAGAAATAGGTTGCTGCCAGAAAATGTACACACGTTAACTTTTATTAAAGTTAATAAGTCAAGATTTTCGTATCCCTACAAGAGTATACAAACTGATCCTGAAGTGATTGATGTTGTGGATGTTGATGGTGATGACAACTCAGATGGTGGTGGCTGGTAAATACTGTGTGGGACAGAGTCTCTGCACCAAAAAGGAAACTTTTACAGACTGTGATGACTTTGGTTGTCTCTCTCCTTTCTCGATCTACTACCTTGACTATATACCTCCAAAACTTTCACCATTTCATGGCAAACTGCTTTGTAGCTAGGGTCTAAACTAAAGTCAACAAGTTTTATATACAGGGCAATTTTAACATCAGTGGGAACAGGCCCAAATTTGGCATAAAAGGGACACTGTCACGTCAAGTCCTTTCTGTATCATATTATTTATAGTTTAAGTGCAAACATATATTTTTGGATTTACCTTCTGTGACTTTGTGGTGCATCGGTATGGGCTGGGACAGGAGACGGTCTATTTTTCAGTTTTAAAGAGGACAAAACAATGAGTTCTAATTGGTAGCTGTTTATTATTTTTTCAATTACAGAAATGTTAGCATAAACCAAAAATGGATGCAGTACATGGGTGAGGGTTGTGGGTTGGTTTTAACATGGGTGTAAGGGTGGCATGGGTGCTGCTGCACAGATGAGGGTGGTGGAAGAAAAGTGGAATGGGTGATGGGGTGAAAGGTGGGTATTGTTTTAGTCCTTTCATTTACAGATTCGTGATCGGCTGGGGATGGTGAGGGAAAAAATGATGACAGACCGAACCTACTGTACACATAATATGTATTCTTATTAAATACATTGTAGACTGCTGCCACCTAGCACAATTGTCCTGTCCCCTTTAAAAAAAGAATAAAGGAATCAGAAATAAAAGAAAATCTGCATCAGCAGTTTTCACAGAATGTGACCTATCATGAAGTGTTTTTGCTTTACAAGTAGTGATAATTTGATACATAATGGGGTTAACAGATGCTGTCCCTTAAACATCACATGCCAACTGCTGCAGCTACATTAAATGTTCCTAAGTTAGTATGTGGTGAGGAAACCACTTTTTTATTTATGTGACTGAAATACAGATTTTATTGAAGTATCAGCTGCAAAATGCATCATCTTAGAAAGTTGTATGTATTACTTTAATTTGCCAACAAAAATGTTGGTATATGTATGCATTATCTTAGAAAATTGCATGCATTTTTTGCCAGCAACAATGCCTGGCATATTTTTTTTATTCAAATGTCTTGACTGACTACGTTATGACATAATATGTTTTGCAACAGTTCCACATGCTGCTGCTGTAGTACTTGACTTGACTTTGTTATAAAAGCTTTCTTTTAAACATAGCAACTTTTGATTTACTCATTTAAAACAGAAAGCAGCAAATAGCTGACATTAGGTAATATCAGTTGTTTTTCTCATAATTCATGACGATGAGTATATATAACTGAGTACATAAATGGCTAATGTGCCTCTTTCTTTCACTAAGGAATTATGATGCAGCTGCAGCAGGAAAACTTTAACATATGGGTGGGTGGGTGGGCCTGTTACATATTAAGTTGCTGGCTTTAGCAAACAGAAGAAACCATAGATAAACCTAGTTGTATTCCTATCAATGTCACACATGATAATTTCTCTCCCCCTTATATTGAACAGTTTTTCCTTTACATGTATTTTATTACTATCTTCATTACTGGCAGCACAATAAAAAAATATGGTTTGAGTTCTAAAAGGTTCTAAAAAAGATTAGAACCCTAGAACTTTTTCAAAAGTTCTAGACTAGAACTAGAACCCAGAACTTCAGAGGGTTCTGACAACCCTACACACTACAATCTTTAACAAAATAAGCACTTAAAAATTATGACTTTGTGTGAGTATCTTAATAGGGACCTTGAGCTGCCTGACAATTAATGAAGAAGCAAATGACTGTTCCCTTAAAAAAAAAATCATCCCATATGCCAAATCATGGCACAGTGTCAGGGGCCACAAGCATTTGTTTAGCAGGACCCCCCCATCCCTGCACGTCCCCACCAGTCCTTAAAGCATAATAATTTAGAAGATGTTCCCCTCATGGCCTCTGATTTCAGGGTGGGGGACAATGTCTCTCAAACCCAGTATGCCCAGTAATCCCATCACAGCATCTCTGCTCTGCTAATAGGCTGTTGGTTAACTAGGATCTGCAGCTTATCTGTTATGTAGGAAAATGGGCAGACTAGGTGGGCCTAGCAGTCCTTATCAGCTGTCAAATTCTATGTTTTTAAAACTAGAACAAGTGGACTGGTGCTTTGGGAGGGAGGAGGCAAAGCAAGTGCAGTAGTAGTATTAGACAGACTGATAATTATTCTAGCATCGCCAGTGATACACTTGCTCTGCCCTGTCCTAGTAGTATGCTAGGCTGGTTAAAGGTTTTCTCTACATCAATGCTGAAGTAAACAAAATAGCAGTGGTGTTGATATGCTGTGTTAATAAAGCTCTGCACTATGTACAGTTGATACCCAGCCCCTAAGACCACTGCCACACACTGCAAAATGTAGCACATAGAACTCCTGAAAGTAGTTCCACAGTGCTGCTCCTGCAGGCACTTAGATTCCAATGTTGGAGCGAGTGGTGGCAATGTGCAATTTAGATTGTTGAGAGGTTAAATCCATTTTTGAAGCACATGTGGAATAGGGCTGGAGAGGCAGACCACTGAACACCGCAGATAGTCAGCCACAAATGGGGCTTTGGGGGAACCACTGGATCAGCATGGCTTGTAGGCCAGGAATAAAAAAAAAACAACAACAACCATGCCTACAAAGGTACAAAAAGATATGGAGGTCAGGTTTGGAGAACGACTTCAGTGGTAGCACCATGCCACAGACACTTGAACATGATAATCTGATATCGACTGGCACACTGCCATGTGACATGCACACTGCCATGGGACTAGCACACTGTCACAAGACTGGCACACCGCTATATGACTGGGGCATTGCCATGCAACTGGCACACTGCCAAGCAACCAGGGCTCTGTCATGTGACTGGAACACTGCCATGTGACTGGTACACTGCTATGGGAGTGACACACTGCCATGTGACTGGACATCTGCTAAGGAAGTGGCACAATGCCATGGGACTGGCCCACTGCCTCTTAACCAGCACACTGCTATGTGGTTGGGGCACTGCCATGCAGCTGGTACACTGCCTAGTATCTGGAGCTCTGATGTGTGACTGGAGCAGTGCCATGTGACTGGAACACTGCTAAGTGATTGCCACACTGATATGTGATAGCACACTGCTGTATGACTGGCATACTACCAGATAACTGAAACAGGGTTCATCCACTTTAGTGTAATGGAAAACAGGGTGATGGTCATTAGAGCGACACCAAAATCCTGACGGTGACTATATCGCCAGGAAATTGTGTCACCTGACTGCCATCACACCCAAAGCACTGTGGCACATTCAGGCTGTTTGTGAGGGGCTTCACCCCCTGCACACCAAAACAATTATATAATCACCTCCATGTGGGGAGGTTTATCGGGGAAGGAATGCAACACCAACATGGCAATCTTTCTGCATGGCACTCCAACAACTAGTCCACCACTGTGAGTGTCGAATTGGTTGCCATGCAGCAATGGCCATCATCCTAATGCTGTTGCACTGGTGGTGGGATGCCCTAAAACACTGCCATACCTCTGCCATTCATGAGTGACACACTGCCATGTGATTGGCACACTGTTGTACAACTAGCATACTGCCATGTGGCTAGCTCACTGCCATGATACTGGTGCACTGTCACGTGACTGGAATATTACTACGTGATTTTCACACAGCTATGTGACTGGCACTCTGCTCTCTAACTAGCATATTGCTATGAAACTGGCATACTGCCATATGATTGGAACACTGCCATACCTCTGTCACCCTGTCATGGGACAGATGCACTGCCATGGAACTGTCACACTGTTGTACAACTGGCAGATGGCCATGTGGCTGGCCCACTGCCATGTTAATGATACACTGCTATGTGACTGGCATACTGCTATGTGACTGGAACACTGCCCCACAACTGGCACATTGTCATTAAATTGGCACAGTGCAACATGACTCACACACACTACAATGTGACTGGCACACTGCCTTACCCAAATATATGTGGGTACAGCATGTCAGTGTATATGGTTTGCATTACAATCAAGTTGCTGAGGAAGAGTTCACCAGCAGTTATGTTGTGGCTTTGAGTGTAGCTGTTTTCAGGCTGGTTGTACAGGGAGCATTTGTGTGACCCCAAAGACTGCCACCCCCAACTGTAACTGCATGCTGGGCCCCAGAAGTCTCATCAGTCATCCAGCTGCACAACATTTTCTATACTGTAAAACCGTATTTATCTTCATATAATAACTGAAGTCTTAGCATTAATGTAAACAAGTCATTACTGTAAAGACCTATGATGCTGTATGTTAAATTCAAAAACAGAAATGTATGTTGTTTCAATGCTCTTTAAGTGCTGCATTAACTACCTACCAGGAGAAGGACAGTGCAACACCTGGACCTCGCAGAGTGTCAAGTTTCTTTCAGATCCTTGAATCATAACAGTGACAAACTGGCCTTCCACTGCACCACAGTCAAACATTATTGTTACTCCCTTATCAAGTGACTTGATTGTTCCACAGCTGTAAACCAAAATATAAACAACAAGAGAACATATTAAATGATGCAAAAGTCTTCCAATCTGGCACTCGATTTCTAAAATGAAATTCATCACCTTTGATTTAGGGTTCCATTATTTGACTTGCTAATCCAGATTTCAGCTCCATTGATCCGTTCTGGACAGCAGTCACCTCTGTTGGTGACAGCAATAGCGCAAATATTGAAAGCTACCTTCAGATCAACCTGCCACTTGGGGTTTTGCTCTATTTTAGTATGAGAACAAGACATGAAGCTGTAATTACTGTTCAGGTTTCCATCGATTGTTCTATTTGCGCCTGCATTGTCGTAAGTGGTGCTTTGTGTGGCATTTCCCCCAAGGGCAATGTTCGCATCTAAAAACAAGACATGCAGACATTATTAAATATATTCACTGCAGACAATGTGATGACTGGATAGGTTCCTTTATTACTCCTGTTGCAGACAAGACAGTAAAGATCTGGAAAGGAGGCAAACCATTTATTCAAAAGCAATGGATTTGTTATTGCAGTAGTTTATTGTCTTCCCCCTATTTTATTCGCATAGACCCCTTACAAAACAGTCTTTTTCAAATTCTTTCCTCATGCTATGCCCACCCCACCCCATCAATCAAGGTTACCCTGTCAGTCCCTTCCTTGGTCCAGGAGGGCAGGCAAGCAACTTTATTTTTAGCCAATGATCATTCCGCTCCTTGGCTGGGTGGCACTAGAGGTGCAGATTTTTGGTGGCCCATGCCCCTCTGTCCTTGAAAGCTAAGCCCCTCACCTCAATGTCTCACTCAGCACCACTACCTGTCCCTTTGTGGGATTCTGAGGCTTACGTGCAAAGGGTAAGAGTAAAAACCGGAATCAGTGTGGAACGGAATGTGCCCAAAACCAAAGTGCTTCTGGTTTTCCTATTGTCTCCAACTGGAATGCCAATCAGAATGTCACATCCCACCAGAACAGTTACCGCAACACCCCAGAATGACCAGCTTGTTGCAACAGCAACTATGACCCTGAAAGGTGACAGGCAAAGGTATGTAGTACAAGGCTGACCCTATAATGTCACTTACCTTCTAGGGCTGGGAGAACTCGGTGAAGTTTTAACTCTTATTAATAAGAACCTGAACATGGGGGGGTGGGTCTAATTAGTTCTAGTTATTTACAAATATTTGAAAAAATGCGATGAAATGCATAAAAGTTGCCAAACTCTTTTATATTTAACACAGAGGCCCAAAGGAAATGATTTAATCCATTATAAAAATTAATGTTAACCTGCTAAATAAAAGCCATCACTAGTTCCTTCATGGCTGGCCTGTACTGTGGTATATCCTGCATGCGTCCATGACTGTGCTGAGGGAGAGAGATGTATGCAAGTACCTATAGTATAAATCATACTAGGCATGGTCTCCTTTGTTTGATTGGGACCTCCAGGTGATGAAGATTAGGGGTTGGAAGTTGGAGCACTGCTAGCGGAGGTCCCAGTCGGAGGTGGACAAACTGGTCATGTGTTCTCACTATTTTGAGTACCGGGGGTAATCAACTGTAAGAAGGCAGAGTTTCTGTCCAGGGAGATTGCTGCAGGGAAGAACCAACCATTTCTGCTTTTTCAGACTGTCAACAGGCTTCTTTATCCGGCCTATCTGCAGCTGAAAAAAGCTTTTCCAATCATCCTGTGTGATGAGTTTGCTCATTTTTTTTTCTGACAGGGTGCCCTCCATCTGGCAGGGAATACCGTCAGTGAGTTGCATTGTGACTTGCAGTGGTTGCCTTGGGTGTGGTAGAGGCACTCCACCCATTTGGGAAGAGTTTAAACTGGTGGAAGTGGCTCAGGTCATTGAGGTCATCTCACAGCTGAAGCAAACATATTGTGAGCTGGACCCGGCACTGACACTTTTTTTGATGAGATGTGTTGGTTCCATAGGCCCGGTGTTTGCCCTGATTGTCCGGTGCTCGATATCGAAGGGGAACTTCCTGGATTCCTTGAAAGAGGCTCTGGTGAGGCCCCTTCTGAAGAAATCATCTCTCAATCTGGATATCTTGGTGAAATATCGACCAATCTCCAACCTCCCATTTCTGGGAAAAGTTATTGAGAAAATTGTTATGCAACATCTTGAGGAGCACCTTGTGACTGTTGACATCTATGAGCCACTCCAGTTTGGTTTCAGAGCCAGGCATAGCACTGAAACAACGTTAGGGTGCATAATGACCTCCTCAGAGCTAGAGATAAAGGAGACAGGACAATTCTTGTTCTCCTTGATCTCTCTTCAACCTTTGACACTGTAGACCACAATGTGCTTCTTGATCACCTTGATCAGAGTACTGTGGACTTGAAGGCACTGTCATCAGCTGATTTGAGTCCTACCTCTCTGGCAGGATGCAGCAGGTTGTGATGGGGAATTTCTCCTCCTTCCCCAGGCCCCTGACATGTGGAGTATCTCAGAGGTCAATCTTGTCACCGATGCTGTTTGTAGTATACTTCCCACCTCTGGGAAAGCTCATTAGGTGATCTAATGTGGGTTTGCACTGCTATGCAGATGATACCCAGTTGTATGTTTCCTATGGCCCTGGAACAGCAGACACTGTGAAAGGGCTTAACACTTGCCTGGCCGAGATCAATAACTATATGTCTTCCAGCTGGTTGTGACTGAACCCTGACAAGACGGGGTGCTGGTGCTTGAGCCGGGCTGAGGGCATGATGGGAGTGTCTCCAGTGTGGCCTCAGGTCTTTTTCTTGGGACTGCACTGTGGATGGCCTCCCCTAGGGTGCAAGATCTTGGTGTGCACCTGGATGACAGGCTGACATTTGAATTTCAGGTGTCATTTGTTGTCCACAGTGGTTTCTACCACTTGAGGAGCACTGCCAGGATCAAACCCCTAGTTTTGCCTAAGGACCTACCAACACTAGTTCATGCCTTTGTGACATCTAGGCTTGATTACTGTAGCACTCTTTACTTCAGGGTCTCTGGAGGTACCCTCCGCCAACTTCAGCTGGTGCAGAACACAGCTGCCAGGTTGCTGACAGGCCAGTCAAGGTCCTGTCATGTGACCCCCGTGCTGTGGGAACTGCACTGGCTGCTGGTCAAGTGGAGGGTTATCTTCAAGGTATGTTTACTCATCTATAAGGCCCTACAAGGACTAGGCCCTGGATACCTGACTGATCTTCTGACACCAGCCACCTCAGTCCACTCCCTTCACTACTCATCTAGGGGCCTCCTTGAAGTTCCCAGGACTAGACTCAGAACAGCCTGCAACAGGACATTTAGTGTCATTGGCCCAATCATATGGAACATGCTGCCACCATCTGTCAGGGAGGCCCCATCAGTCGAGATTATTAAGGGTGGTCTCAAGGCCCATTTATTCTCTCTGGCCTTCCCTGACCATGAGATCTGATATGGCTGTCAAAACCTACCTTAGTGAGATATGCTGCTGTGTTGTTACTTTTACTTTATTGTTGTATTTTATCCTAATATGTTATGATGTTTATTGTTTTATTTCTCTTGCTTGTTTTAATGTAAAATGCCCTGATCCTCTGGGATTGGGAGCCCTAGAAATTAACCTTGCCTTGCCATATATAATACTACAAAGCAATACCAAGCAGCTAGGATACATTTTATTAATGCTGCTATGAAGGTATATTATTTTGATGGATGTTCCAGTCAGAGCAGACCAGGCCAACAAAATTTATATAATGAATGATCATATGACCAACAGTAAGAGCCCACCCACCCTTCCCATGTGATGCAATTGCATTGCATGTTCTGGTGTATTGCGGTGTGGTACACTACCTAGTCCAACAGGTGGTAGTGTTTTCTACTATTTCTTCTACTGATCAACATGCTAAACATGTTTATTAAAGAAGAAATAAAAGATGTACTGATCACCACCCAGGCAGTCCTATCACAACGGTCAAGTTCAGTGTAGTCATAAAATAAGGTTTGCCATTGCTGTATCATGTATGCCTGATGACACAGTTACATCCCTACTAGTTCCAAACAATTGCTGCCAGTGCTAAATAATGTAATTATATAAAATATAATAATCTCAGCCCAGTTACTGTAACTAAGATGTTGTGTTAAGTTGGGCTAGCATACCACACACAATAAAGAAATTAATTCAGTTTAGTAAAATGTTTCTCTGTGAAGTAATTGCAGCCAAATATGGGGGATTTGAGAAATACATTATACAAGATCATTCGGTGTCAGAGTTCAGGCTTCTGGTAAGCCATCTGTTGTATGAAAATTAAAACACCAATACTGCAGTACAGTCTTTTCTCACCAGCAGATCTCAGAGGGTAGTGTCTGGTATGTATTCCTCTGACTCATTTTCTCTGCTGCATGGAGTCCTGCAGTGCTCTGTGCTGTCACCCGTGTTGTTTGCAGTGTACTTTACATGCTGCCGTTGGGAGACATTGTAAGGCGGTATGGGTTGGGTTTTCATTGATATGCAGATGATATCCAATTCTACCTGTCTTTTGTGCCTGAACAGGATAGTGCGGTCTCAGTGTTTAACAGCTGCCTCACTGAGATCCAGGACTGGATGAATGCCAGCTGGTTGAGGCTGAATCCAGACAAGACTGAGGTTCTAGTGGTGAATCTGGGGCATCAGGTAGAGGGGTTGATGGCAGGTTCTCCTTCTGGGCTTTGGCTTGGTTGTAGCCAGCTGTTGACCTCTGAACAGCTGCAGAATCTGGGCATTATTCTTGATGATGGGCTGACGCTTCGTTCTCAGGTATCAGCCGTTGTCAAGTCCTCTTTTTACCATCTGAGGAATATCACCCATATTAAGCACCTTGTTCCACCTGGTGAGCATCCTACTCTAATTCACACTTTTATGACATCCCGCCTTGACTACTGTAACTCCCTGTACCTAGGGTTACCTGGGGTTGATATCCGCCACCTGCAGCTGGTGCAGGACGCGGCAGCCAGCCTGTTGATGGGGCTGCCTTGTTCAGATCATGTCATGCCTGTGCTCTGTAGTCTGCACTGGCTGCCAGTTCAGTGGTGGATCACCTTTAAGGTCAGTTTGTTGATGTTTAAGGCCCTACATGGACACGGGCTGAGTTACCTGCAAGAGCTCCTGTGTCTCTACTGCCCTTGCTGACCACTCCGCTCTACCAACAAGGGATTGCTAGAAGTTCCCAGGGTTCAGTTGAAGAATATTTGGGGACTGAGCCTTTTCATTTGTGGCCCCTACCCTGTGGAACTCTCTACCTCATTGGTTACATGAGTGCCTGACTGTGGAGAGCTTTAAAATTGCTCTAATACTCACCTGTTTGGGCTGGCTTTTCCAGACTAGTGACTTTACTGTAGGATGGCTAGAAGTATTGTATTGCATTTAATATGTATTTGAATATGATATTTATTGAGTTTTTATTGTTAAGCACTATAATCAATGTGAATAGCGCTCTATGAATAAAATTTGATTGGTTGGTTGATTTCAAAGGATCAGTAATCCAGCTAATATTGGGCTCTGCCAGGAACATTTCAGCAATGGTTTGTGCTGAGGCTTTGTTAGAAGATGTGGATTGACTCCAGAGACATGAAGCTGAATCAAGTGACTGTGGGATGGTGCTGTGTTTGGATGGTGTTGAAGAAGAAGTTCCTGCTGCAGTGGCCTAAGAGGAAGAGGGAAAAAATGCTGCAACACCAGAGGATAGGCCACCTGATAGTGTGCTGTGTTGCTAAAAAAAACTCTGAAGCTGGTGCTGTTGTACTCTGTTCCATGACAGCATGCACCTCATCAATTATTTATTGTTTATCTTGAAAGAAGTGACATCATTACTCAATACTTGCTTTGATCTGAATCATGGGTCCAAGATTGTTGCTTTACTGTAGTACTCAGAATGAAGCAATTACGAAGTTTGTCATTTTCATCAACTTTTTTGATCATACATCTGGTTAGATCTTTTTACATTCTGGGGGACAACCTGTGTGTGTCAGCAGCACCAGTGAGAACATGTATAATGGAATTGTCTTGGTTCTCTAACTTTTCCCTATATCAGATTTAGTCTTAAGTTAAGAACTTTGATAAGCCATATCACCTGGCTCATAGCTGCTGTTTTGCACTCACCTCTCTAGTGAGTTCCTCAGATGGCTGGCAGAGTAAAATTAAAAACCCCAGCATGGCCCACAGTGGTGGAGTAATATAGATGTCTGCATCACCAATTTTATTTTCCAAAGTGTACTGTCTGACAGCTTTCTTTTATTTCAGCAGCCTTTGGAACATAAGAAAGGTCAAATTCCATCAAGTAGAAATGTCTTGGATCAGTCTGTGCAAAGGTTAACTGTGCTCCTGCTGTATTTTTTCAAACAAGTGACAGGCTTTGCTTGAGTTACTGCAATGAGTGCATATTCTTGTTGCAGTGCTAACAAGAACCTTAATGTCTCTGTTCTCATCAAGAAAACTGTAAACTATTTAATGTAAGTAATGCGCGAAGCAGTGGATGTGAACAAAGACCCTGTCCTCCAAAGCCTTCTTTATACTGAACTCATTATCCACAACAACAATAAAGCCAAATGACAGTCCCTGTGAAGTGAACCATTGCTGCGTTGGGTTTTGGAGCTCATTTATATTGTATGAGGTATGTTCAGATGGAAAATCAAACAGTCTTAGAACAGCAAACTACATTTCACTGTCCCCAAAGAATGATCAAAACTTACCCAATGTGCAGTGACAGACATGAAGGGTTCAGGCTGACAGTTTGTCCAGATATCTGTTGTGAGATGCACTACCCTTCCAGCAGCACTGCACATAACTCATCTCAACATTTTACACACAACATTGTAGAATTCTGGAATCCCTGTTGAGGAGAAGTATTTTCTCAATGGTATACTATATCGAAGTTTGAGGCAGTCAAGCAGCGGCCTGAATCCTACTTGATTAACCACATTATATAGTAGCATATCAACAGCTATCATTTCTGAAATTCTCTTGGTTATTTTAACAGCCGTCTACAAATAGCGCATGTTGCCACCAACTCATTAAAAGCACTAATGGAGAAGTATGCCCAAACAAAAGATAGTATATTTTTTGTTTTTTTTCTCAGGAGGGAACAGTGGGTCAGTCATGTTTTCAGGGCCCCCCCCCCAGATTTTTCTTGGGCCTGTTTATGTTGTGGTTTATTCCCTTCCCCTAACCCACTGTCTTCGTCCTCATCCATAGAAACATTTTCTTCTTCATTAGCAAATTCCAACCCCTCCAGAAAACCTTAATGCCTAATTAGTGTCGTCATCATCTTCATCTTAACCCTCATCTGGTTCAACTTCAGAAGAATTGGATGACTGTGAAGGATTGACAGTAGCATAGTATGCAACTGTTTCATACCTTGGGGTGCCTCTGCACTAGGTACCCACCAACCCTTTAGCCTTACCTACATACTGTAACTTTTTTTAAATTGGGGCTGATCTGAAAAATTCACCTTTTTTTTTTTTTAATTTAAGCATTCCCTTGGAAGATAAAAATTTAGTTACCATAATCACTTTTTGGGGTTTGATTTTGTTGTCTCTGTGCAGGCTGACTGCTCCTGTCCTTTGTCCCTGAGACCACAGTGCCTACCTGAGAATGTGCCTGAACACTTTGATCAATTTTTTTCTTATTTTTAATTTTAACCTGTAAAAATATCCCTCCTAACTACCTAGCATCCTCTGACTCCCCCACCATACAGTGCAGAACTTAGCGAACAAAGCACACCACCACCACTTCCCTCCAAGCTTAACTCACTGCAGAAGAGTGACTCCTACTGTTACTGTGCAATGATCAACTGTATTTAGCAACTCTTACTTAACAGTGCATGCTTCCACAGCCTCAGAATTTAAACTGGTGATGCAGACACATCTGATGCACACTGGTATGGCGTGGTTGGTTTTATATTTATATATATATATATATAATACAAATAAGGATGAGTGATGATGACACTTCTCGTAGACTTGTGTTGTGTCTGTTTGCTATAGTTGCAATATATTAAGGAATGAAAACACCTTGTGATTTTTGCTTTCTCATTTTCTGATTTACAAACAGAAAAAATAAAAAAACATAGACTGCTGTGAGTCACAATGTCCCCTGGGCCCCCCATAGCCAGCAGCACAGGCTCAGCAACTTGTTTGTTTTTGTCAGAAAAGTATTTTGTTAACGTGATGGCTTGCAGAAGACAGCCATCAGTCTCTCTGCCACCCACAACCAGTACTGGTCTGTCTCTTTGCCCTCCACAGACCCCCCCCCAGCCAGCAGCACAGGCTCAGCTGTTTGTTTGCTTTTGCCAAGAAAAGTATTTTTTATACAAGATGGCCGACAGCAAACAGCACCCAGTCTCTCTGACACCCACCACCAATACAAGTCTGTCTGTTTGCCCTCCATATGGCCCCCAACAGCCAGCAGCACAGGCTCAGACTGCTGTTTGTTTTGGTCAGAAAAGTATTTTTTGTATATATGATGGACCAAAGCAGACAGCACCCATTGTTTTGGTCTATCACCAGTACAGCAGTAGTGGGATCTACTGTGCATCACTAAAATGGCAAGTTTTCCCATAATTCTTAGTGCAGCTCTATCAGGTTTCTCAAGGAGTCACCTTCACTTCTGCATTTGCCAAAACTCAGCAAACTAAAATTAGAAAGTAAGCGCTTAAAAATTATCAGTATGAAGGCCTCAGCTGTGAGGGTAAGTGATAATACAGGGACAGCCCTGTACTGCTTACCTTTGCCTGTCACCTTGAGGAACAACCACCTTGCTGAAATGACTATCCTGACCCTCAAATTACCCACCTCAGTCACCAGAATGGCAGACTCAGCCCTCCAGAATGCTCACCCCACTGGCATGCCAACTGGACAACAGGAATGCCCACTCGGTCACAATTCCAACCTTATTTACCATAATAGGAATTTCCACAGATTATGGCTGCTGGTCCAGCAGGTCAGGATGGTCATCAGAGGGAACAGGGGTTTGATTACCATTCTGGCAAGCCACGTAGATATTGGTCAGGCTGCCATTCTGGTGGTTAGGGGTAGTCTATCTGGGTACTGAGTGGCCTGCAAGGGGGGCTCTCTCATGGGTTGAAGTGACCATTCTGGCAGGTAAGGGGACAGTCCAGCTGGTAAAAATAGGAAAATCACAATCATTCCTGTTCTGGGTGCATTCTGGTTCCTGACTAATTCCAGTTTTTACCAAACCCCTGCACAGTGTTTGGTGTCCTAAGTGACAATATGACTTACTGTACTGCCAACACACTGCTGTGCTGGCCATCACTAATGAGTTTTAGGAAGACTTTAGAAATCTACTCTGTTAAAACAAGCTTCCATGATTCAGTAGTGGATGGTTGTGCTGGCACTGAATATGCATAACTCTCCACCAATCAGGGGTGCTTTCTGTAGACTCCTTCACAGCAATTCAGCAGGACTCTAATAGCTCCAGCTGACATGTTTTATGGTCCCCCATTGCACCAAATGGGGAGTGTAGGCAGAAGAGGGATGCATCTGGTTTCTGTGCACCAAAAAGATGCACTGAATTCTGCTGTGTGAGCCACATTAATGAGTGGGGCACTTACCGCACAGTAAACTTGCATGGAACAGCATGACCCATCGCCCATTCCCTGCAGACTGCAAGACATGGACTAGAAATTACAGAGGGACAGCTTTACTTGCAGCACCAGGAGGACACCAGAAACTCATGTTTAGTGGCCCAAAGCCAGCAGTGGGACACTGGGAGAGGTCTTCTCTGGTCACCACCATCTTGTACATTTTCAACCCATGAATATCTGGTGCAGTGTCAGTGGTCAAGCCAGCAACAGGGCATAGGAAGATGAATAAGCAAGGAGAAAGAATTAAGGTCAAGGTCTGATTCATTGTGTAGCATCAATAGACAGACAGTATCAAAGGGAGGAATAGTGAGGCTGAATAGAATGGACGGTGGGTGGGCAGAGAGGGACAGTGAAAAAGCAGGGATACTGAATGAATACTTCTGCTCAGTATTCAGAAAAGAGGAGGAGGGGAAGGTGCCTAATCCAATTAACAGAAGCAATCTGGATAGGGTGGGTCGATCCCAGTCCTTTCACAGAAGAAAGGGTTCGGAAAGAACTCCTAAAACTGAAGGTGGACAAAGCAATGGGGCCTGATGGAACTCACCCCAGAATTCTAAAAGAATTAAGGGGAGAACTAGTGACAACACTGACTACCCTTTTTAACAAATCATGGGAGGATGGTGTGGTACCTGAGGCCTGGAGGAAGGCAGATGTGATTCCCCTTCACAAAAGTGGGAGCAAGACAGAGGCAGGAAACTACAGACATGTTAGTTTGACCTCTGTGGTAGGGAAAGTGATGGAATCACTTCTGAAGGAAATAATTATTGAGTACCAAGTGGCCAGTGGGGCACAAAACTCAAGGCAGCATGAGTTCACAGTGGGAAGGTCATGTCAGATGAATCTAATTGAGTTCTTTGATTGGGTGACCAAAGTAGTAGACCAGGGAGGGGCTGTGGACATGGCCTACCTAGGCTTTAGCAAGGCATTTGACACAGTCCCACAGAAAAGATTAATACTCAAATTAACCAGCCTGGGAGTGGGTTCCAGGGTGGCAGCCTGGGTAAAAAATTGGCTGGACAACAGGACACTGAAGGTAATTGTAAACGGAGTCCACTCTGAAGAAAGAGGAGTTACTAGTGGGGTACCGCAGAGTTCAGTACTGGGTCCAGTCTTTCTTAATGTCTTTACAAGCGACATTGCAGAGGGTCTAGAAGGAAAAGTATGCCTCTTTGCAGATGACACAAAGCTCTACAACAGGGTTTATACACAAGGTGGCATGGAAAGGATGAGAAGGAACTTAGCAAGGTTGGAGGAATGGTCAGAAGTATGGCAGCTTGGATTCAATGCAAAGAAGTGCAAAATAATGCACCTGGGAAACAAAACCCAGGGGAAGATAACATAATGGGATAATGGGGGGGTAGTAACAGCAGCATAAGTGGAAAGGGACCTGAGGGTAAACATATTAGATGACCTTAAGGTTGGCAAGCAATGTGAGAAGGTAGTAGGGAGGGCTGGGGGAATACTGGGATGTATAGGGAGAGGCATCACCAGCAGAGAACAGGAAGTTGTTATCCCTCTGTACAGACAGTTGGTGAGACCCCATCTGGAGTACTGTGTCCAGTTCTGGAGAACCCATCTCCACAAGGACATAGACAAGATGGAGGCAGTCCAGAGGAAGGCAACTAAAATAGTTTAGGGTCTGCAAGAGAAGCCACACGATGAGAGACTAAAGGAGCTTAATATGTATACCCTTGAAGAAAGGAGGGAGAGGGGGACATGGTAGAAACTTTTAAGTACCTCAGTGGAATCAACAATGTCCAAGAGGGTAGCATCTTTTAGAAAAAGAAATGTGCAAGAACAAGGGAATACAATTTGAAGATAGAGGGGGGGACAGCTCAGGGGCAATGTAAGGAAGTATTTTTTCACAGAGAAGGTGGTGGACACATGGAACAGCCTTCCTGGGTGGGTTGTGGGGTCTAAAACTGTGGGAGAATTCAAGAATGCATGGGAAAGACATAAGGCAATTCTTGTGGTGGGTAGGAAGAAATAGGCTGTTGGTTAACTAGGATCTGCAGCTTATCCTGTAGGTAGGGAAAAGGGCAGACTAGGTGGGCCAGACTAGGTGGGCCAAGCGGTCCTTATCTGCCATCAAAGTTTATGTTTCTATGTTTCTAATAAGTTAGTTAGCTAGTTAGTTGAAATTTAAGGCCTGAGCAGGACTGCATCATAAGGTAACTTACAGGTTGAGACTCAGGAGTTTCTTTGGTTTCATGACATGGTGTGCATTGTTTTCTCCCTTGTGGATTACAAATAGTCTGCTCTTCAGATCTTTACCTAACATAACATCATGTCATCCTGTTCCCAACTGGCACCACAGCTGAAGCTGATCCTAGACTCTGTAAAAGGTGGGCTGCTGTACCAGAGAGATGTTTTTCCTCCTCCTCAATGAATGGTGTGCCCCTGGTATTCACACCAGTGGGACTGTGGATTGCATTTCCAATTTCTTTATTTTGAGCACTGCAATTGCTGTTAGTGCACAATATTATTCATTTCCCTGGTGCCAGAGGATAGAATCTTGGTACCAGCTGTGCAATTGAAGCCTTTGGGTGGTGGCAATACACCCTGATGCAAGCAGTCTCAGTCACCTGGAGACCTTGAGCCCGATTCCAGGGGCCCAATTCCAAGTCGGGATATGCAGTCATAAGCCGAGATATTTCAGACCCCATGGTGTATCTTGGGACTTACGCCAAGCGATACGCCAGCCCCTATTACAAGAGGCGCCCTGTGCCATGTTGGATGCAGGCTATGACAATCATGGGTTACGCCACCTACTATGATGCAGCCCGCAGTGACATGGCGCAAGTGCGGGTTATGACAGTAACTGAGCCCTATTCCAGGGGGGTGGCTGTCATAACCTGCAAGTGCGATTCTGAAAGTCACACTGGCAGGATTATGTTAGAACAGCTCAGAGCTGCTTTAAGTGGTGACTGATGGTGCTGTCTGTTGGTTGCTGGCCCTGTGGCACCATGACAACAGCGCCACTGTGTCCCATGTACTCCCATTGGCATGCCTCTGCCCCCCAACCCCCCAAATCTCGGGGACCCCAGGGGTCCATTCTAGGGCACACACACCTGGACAGCTGTGCCTCCCGTCCTGCCCCCCATGCCACCTGGTGTGTACCGTGGTGTTCTGGGGTGGGGGGGCTCCTGGGGGCCACCAGTAGCTAGCCACTACTTGTGCCATGCAGGACATCTATGCCATGCCCATGGCATGTGCCTCCTGCATGGTGTAACCTATATGGCACAAGTGCCGGGACCCAGCCACTCTTGGAATGCAACACAGGGTCCCTGGCATGTCGGCGAATGGTGTAACTAGCAGCCGCTTGTGAGTTACACCATTCGTTCTGGAATCATCCCCCTTACCTAAGTGGCTTCTAAACTGACAGGTTCTGGAAAGTTTCTTTGAGGAGTAGCAAACTCCCCAGTAGAGATGCAGCAAAGTTTTTCTTCCCCAGTGAATTTTCAGCAAAGTGGCCAAATCCGCCTCCATGGACCATTTTGTAAATTTGTCCCATTTAATTAAAAATTTACCATTTCTAACTTCATCTTGCTTTTGTTTTATTTTAAGTGCAAATTGCACTTAAAAAAACCCAAATCAAGTAGAAGTTAGAAATGGTGAATCCCCCTCCAACCCCCTCAATTCAATTCCCTGGTGTCTAGTGCCCCCACGATCGCCACCTGATGTAAATTAAAATGATTAATTAAATCCCTGGTGTCTAGTGCCCCTCCCCCTTGCTGATCACTGGCCTGATGTAAAAATAAATATTTTACTTTAATCCCTGGTGTCTAGTGTGTCCCCTTCCTGTGATCACTGGGCCCAACTTAAACATTAACTATTAGTGGTTCCCCTTATCACCGACCTCCTGTTGAATAACACTGTTTACCTGGTGTCTGGCAGACCCCCCTTCCAGTCCCCATCCCCTTCCTGAAATATTGTTAATTCCCTGGTGTCTAGTGGACCCTCCACCCCAACAGGTAATGCCCATCCCTCTGTTCCCCCAATCTGACCCTGAGCTGGTGATAGGCACAGCCTTAGTCTCCACCACTGCCATCCTCCCAACAGAGCTGTCAATAAATGAGTGTGAACTTGTAAAAGCACACATTCATTCATTCATTGACAGTCAAGCCAGATCACTCTCATTCATTGAGCTCTTTTGGGGGGGTGCAGAGAAGAGCAAAGGGCTGTTCCAGTCACTGCCGGGGGATTGAGATGAAAGGAATGGCATTGTGGACCCCCATCAGTCCATAATGCCATTCCTCCCATCCCAACTCTCACCAGCAACCAGAACAGCCCTCTGCTCTTGTCTTTACCCCCAAAAGAGCTCAATAAATGAGTCCAAGCTGGCAAAGAATTAATGTGTGCTTGTACAAGTGCACACGCACATTCATTCAAGCTCAGTCAGGCGGCCAGCCATAGTGGAGATTGTAGGGCTGTGCTGTGATCTGGGCTGGGGCTGTGGGAGCGGGTTGTTGGGGCACAACCTGAGGTTTGGGAATCCACTGGATACCAGGGAATTGAAAACATTTGGGGATGGGGAGAGGGAGGGTGATCCACTAGAAGCCAGGGACTTAATGTTATTCAACATCAGGTCAGTGATATGGGGTGACCACGAGACACCAGGGATTGAATCAATAATTTACTTTTACATTGGGGCCAGACATTGGGGGGGGGGCCACTAGACACCAGGTATTACATTAATAATGTAATTTTACATCGGGCGGAGATCAGCAATCAGTGGGGGGGTGCCACTAGACACCAGGGATTAGAATTATTAATTTAATTTTACATCAGGCGGCATAGACAATCGGTGGGGGGAGACATTTGACAGAATTTTTACAATGGGCAGCAATTTTAGCATCAGCTAGGGGGCTACTAGACACCAGGGAAGTTTTATTCTTCATGGGGTAGCAATCGAAAGGGCAGACTACAGTAGACACTAGAACAAGAACTCTGCAAAATGCGGAGTTTGAACTCTTTTGGTAGAGTTGCTAAACCTCTGCATTTTGCAGAGTTTTTGGGGCAAGTTGTGTTTCACACAGCAATTAAACTGTCGGAAATGAGGAAAATTTGCAAAATATATTGCAGAGCAAATTTTTTCCCACTCTCGCCATCTCTACCCCAAATAGGTCATTGTCCTATCTGAAATTTAAAAAGCTTCCCATATCATCTGCAAAACTGCAGGAAAAAGGAACCATCAAGCAGAAGTTCTCACTGTAAACATGAAAGTATGAGATCTGTATGGCAGCCACCTGGGCATCCACCTACACTTTCTCTCACTACAGTGTGAACCTACAATCATGTCCAGAGATGTACACTTCTCTGCTGTTTTTAGAAAGCTTTTTCCCAAATAACTTTCATTCTCTCCCTCCTCCCAATAGACTATAGTCTCTGCAAGTGTGAGAGTAAAGCTGTCAGAAGAAAAGTTTGAGTCACAATGATTCTACCAGTGATATTCAGCTGATATATACTGTATATAACTGCAATAAAGAGAAAAAATGAATAGTACATAAATATATGTATAAACAATAATTAATGCAAGCACTACAATACATCAAAAAAGAAGCAAGGTGTAATACATTATACATGTGCAAACTAAACATCAGCACAGGGTAACACAGTAAAACAAGGTATTTATGGTAGCTAAAACTGAGCCTTTATAGGCATAATGAAATAACACAAATTGCACATACCCAATAATGCAAAACATCATGGGAAGCATATGCAAATGCCCATGAATTAATTTGGACTGGCTCAATTTTATGCAGAATTGCATGGGGCCAGAAGGGCTCACAATGCAATCGGCAAAGGCTGAGAACAGCAGACACAGACATATGTTTCATCCTCACATGGACTCATCCGTGTGCCATATCTGTACCTCTGCCCATGGAGAGCGAGCCAGCCACCCTATAGGGGATCTTATTTGTTTGGGTCATGGGCAGCCCAAAATATAGAGAAAAGAGAACTACAAAAAAAAAAACATAGCAAATGGTCTGGGTGATGGGTTATCCTGGAGGACACTGGCCATATAGCCAAGTTTTAAAGAAAACACAAATTGCGCATACCCCAATAATGCAAAGCATCATGTGAAGCTTATATACAAATGCCCATGGATGTTGGACTGAGCTCCCAACTTTAAGCAGAATTGCTATGGCATAGAAGGCCTCACAATACAATCAGAAAGGCTGAGAACATGCAGACAGACATGTGCTCTGTCCCTCAAGAGCATGATTGTATTGTGATGCCTTCTGACATCATTCTGTTCTGCTTAAAGTTGAGCCAGTCCAAATTAATTCATGGACATATGGCCAATATCCTCCAGGATAACCCATTCCCCAGTACATTTGCTCTGGGGTTCTTTTATAATGAAATAACTACATAAGAGAGTAAAGGCAGGGGGAAAATAAATACCAAACAGGGCAGGAGAAATCAGTGGAGGGGATGCTGAGGAATGAGATCAAGGACGGTTACAGGGAGGGAGTTGTAAAGTCAAAAAGAAGAGTCTTAAAGGAGACAGGAAAGAGTAAATGGACAAAGAAAGAAAGAGCAGAGTTTAGTGATTCAGTTTGATAAGGCAGCTGGGCCAGCAGTAGATGTTTAGGGGGATATAAAAAGGGAATGGGAAACATTGCTATGGAGTTAGTAGAAGGAAAAGAGGGGATAGGAGAGAGGTAATGTAATAAGAAAAGGAACCACATTCAAATTTGAATGTGAATCAAGGAAGGGAATGGAGAGGAAGGGGTATGGAAAGCAGTGGTGGGTAAAAGGGGGAAAAATCCATGGAAAAATAGCAAACATGAAAGAAGGGGTCCGGTCTGGCAAGGAAGGAGCAGCATGGTAGACTGTGTCACCATAGTCAGAGATGGGAAGGATCATCTTTAGCACAGTCTCACAGCAGACAGGAAACAGGATATGCACTTGTTCGTGTAAAGTGCACAAACTTGAGGTGGAGCTTTCATTACCTATAACATGCTGATTCTCTTAAGCAGGCAATATCTGATGACTAGAAAAAACAAAGTATTTTTACAAGAGTTTCAAGAAGATTCTGCTCCTTTGCCATACCCACCATATACAATCTAAGCCATTTAGTATGGCTCTGGGCTTTGTTATCATCAGAACAGTGAGCTAGCACCATCCAATACATTTCTACATTAAGGCAGTATTTTGGAGATGAAAAGGATGGAGGGTCCATCTTGTCTACCTCCTCGCTGTGCAGCATATCATATACAAGGTTTGATTATGGACACACATCCAAGCTTATAGCATGGAATGTTACCCCCTACTCATGATGCATAACCCTGAATGCCCTTCTTGCTCAGCAATCAGTCTAGCCCTTCTTTGAAAGCATGACCTGCACCAGCTTTCAAAACCTCACCTATACAGATGAGCAAGCCACACAAATTTTAACTCAGGTAAGGTCAGAGTGAAGATATTGGTCGACCTTCCCAGCAGAAAAGATGATTGATTTTATAATGATGTATCATGAATGATCAATGATCATGTTCAAGTTTCAAAACCATCATTGTAATCATAATTAATAATTAGACATTAACATTAAATTGTTGCCAATCAAAAACCATGATGTTATGGAAATGGTGACTGTGATTAATAATTATCTCATATCTTCATGATTTTTTCATGATTGCCCATAGTCAAGATTACTGTAATACATTAAAACATATTTTTTTTTACTTTTGGAATTTATCTTGCCTCCTATTTAAACATCTTTATTGGAATTATCAGTTATGCATCTTCCATAGAAGCACACTGCTTTCAATTACACTTACTTTGACACCTCACTTCTTACTAGTGTTATGAAGGCTAAAACTGGTTTACATAGCTCCATTCAGTAGCCCGTTTCATGACTGTGGTGAGTTCCTATAATTACTTCTGTGCTCAAAACCTTAACAGTCTGCAAAGTAATACTTTCAAGGCAAAATTATACGAAAAATAGAAATGACCATTGTTTTGATCCATAAACTGGGATCCTGAAATATGTAAATTAGTTAT
The DNA here is from genome assembly GCA_016271365.2 of Neoceratodus forsteri. Taxonomy (NCBI): domain Eukaryota; kingdom Metazoa; phylum Chordata; order Ceratodontiformes; family Ceratodontidae; genus Neoceratodus; species Neoceratodus forsteri. The sequence continues at coordinate 112,078,578 of JADMNL010000035.1, read as the reverse complement.
ACAAATGTATGTATTGGGGCCAATATTCAAAACATGCACCTGGCAATGGCATAAGTGCGTCGTGCATGCTGAGAGTTGCTCGGTGGAACCCAGATAGGTCCAATGAGATACGTGAAATGGTGCAACAACCTAAATATATCAGGTAATGCACACCGCTAAATATCATGCACTGATTCATCCCCAGACAGGGCTGAATACCAGAATGGGAACTGTGCCTGCACAAGAGAGTTACATTGTGCACAAATTCCTGATATTTAGCCACAGGCGTAAATGGGCCATAATACATGCAAGGCATGGTCCATTGCATGTTGCCAGCAGGGCAGGGACAGCAAATGTGCATGGTGCTCTGCACAGCATGCGGTGCTGCTGGAGGGGGTCTTGTGGCACTCCCTGCCTGCTCCATAGCCACGATCCCCATAAAATGCCATGACATATTTCCCAGTAGTCTAGCGGTCCCCCCACCCCTCCCGATGCTCTGATCCCCAAAGAAATAACAGTTGACATGCCCTGGTAGTCTAGATGTACCCACTCCCTCCTGTAGCCATGATTGCTGAGAAAGAAATGCTTCATTAATCCCTGATAGTCCAGTGGTAGCCCCCTCCCTCCCCCTAGCTGTGATCACTGTAATAAAACATTTAGGCATCCCTGGTAGTCTAGTGGTCCCCCACCCCTCCTGCAACCCTGATCGCCGATTGGCAGTGAAAGTCATGTCCCTGGTGGTCCAGTGGCACCCCCACCCACACAGAACCCCTGCCCACCCAGCACCCCCAGTCAGTCATCGGTGGTCAGCAGCATACTCACCTGCATGCCTCCGCGGCTGCCCGCCAAATGACAGTGTACAATACGGGATGCAATCCCATTGGTTTACATTGACTTTGGGTGGGTATGCTGCTGCTTGCCTGATGACAGGGACATGACTTTCACTGTCAATCAACAATCAGTGTTGTGGGAGGGGTGGGGGACCACTAGACTACCAGAGCAGTACAACACTGTTATTCCTACAGGGATTGGAGCATCGGGAGGGAGGAGATACCACTAGACCACCAGGGATGTCTAAATGTTTTATTTATGGTGATCACAGCTACGGTGAGTGAGGGGGTACCACTAGACTACCAGGTACATTATAGGGTGCTTGTGCACAGTTTACTTGGGGGGGGCACCCACAGCCAGCAGCTGCTGTGTTGTGCCTTGCATTATGGCAGCTCACCTGTGGGTGGCCACCATTTGAGACACATTTTTCAGGCTTGACTTTGTGCATCGGTATGCTGCACATCCCAGGGTTATGCCAGCACATACCACACATCCCAGGCTGAATATCAGGATGTGCCGCATGCATTAGCTTTTACCTCCTGGGGTTACACCGCTCCATTAAATTTTGTAACTAGCATATCAGGACTTGCGCTTGCACCAGTTCATCTTTGGAATATTGCACTGGGCATAATACTGGGGTTGTGCTGCTGCACCTCAGTTGCGCCAGGTGCAACCCCTTTGAATATCTGGCCCATTATGTATAACATTGCATGCACTCTTAAATAAAGGGATTAACACTTGACTTCAAGTGATTTACACTATAATTAATTTGTTTTTGCTGATATTTGACATCATATTGTCATAATAGTAACACATAAAACATTGCCAGGTATTTCTCATGTGACTTACAATCTTAATAAAGAACTAATATAATCATCAATGATCATCATCACTTGTTTACCCACAGGTCATGAAAAAATCATGCTGATTTAAATTTACAAAAATCATCAATAATCATCAGTTGGTGATTTGAAAGTTCATGCTTGATAAGTAAATCATCATCCAGATGATGATCTTAGGTCCTCCTTTGATGATCATATGGTAAAATGTAATGATTAATGATGATCAGTCATGACTGACCTTTAAAAAACATGACTGATGATTTTGCATTTTTTTCCTGGGATGGCTCTGTAAGACCAAAAAAACAAACAAACAAGCAATCCAAGATAGCTGGCAACAATATATACAGTATACGTGTGTTTCACTAGTTACAGGTTCCCAAAACTGCACTAACTAGGGTCAGGCTGACAATAATGTGTGTGCATGTCCATTCTGAGTTATCAGTTCTCATGACTACACCAAATGGGTTCTGGCTGAAAACGGCACGTGTGCTAATCCAGGTACAGTAGGCTGGCTCAGATGTGCGTGTCAGTTACCTAAGAATGTAGCACTGAGCAAGAGCAAGGTATTGGACTCCAAAGAGACCGGAGCTCCCCTTTGTTTGCCATCTCATACACTGAACACAATTTTCACATTGCAACCAACCTCTGTATAGTAATGTTTGTTTCTTTGTTTTTCTTTATTTTTTTGTTTTGTTCTTTTCCATATCCCATGTCGACCCACTCCTTCTCCTTCAGGTCATTCAAGCGGCAACCATGTGCCTGCCAGACTCACTACTCACTCCTGTTTCCACTGTCTAGACATCCTCAGGGGGAGTTTCCATCATGAACCCTGCTGTATTTCTGCTGGGGGCCCTTCTGCTCTCACCAGGGAGGGAGCACTTCCCTTCGTGGCCCATCTCAGTTTCTACCTCTAGTGCCCTATAGCTCTTGTCCCCCTGTCCTGGCGGTCTATAGAACACCCTTATCTACATCATCTTTCCACATGCTGTCATGAGCTATACCAACAGCAATTCTGTCTCAGTTCCTTCCCTGATGAAACCATCTTCTACCACCTCTGAGTCTTCCCTGACTTAAAAGGCAACCCCACCTCCTTTTTCCTTACTCCTTTCTTCCATGCATGGTAAGCCCCAGTGTTGCTAGACCCTAGTCATTATTTCCAGTGGCCCATGTTTCTGTTATGGCTACAGTGTCTAGTCTGACATCCACCACCTTTGTCTGGAGCTCACTAGTTTTGTTTCCTAGAGGCCTGGCATTTAGGCAAACTGCTTGCCTTCCAGTTAGCCCTTATATCCATCCCATTTTTTTTTCAGTTCCTCTCCAGTTGTTCTTCTCTTAAATCATTAATTTCCCTGTTCCTTGCCAGCTTTGTAAACCCTATCTCTCTGACTCCAATTCTTAACTTTTTGTGGACCTCTGCCTTGTTGCTTCCAACCAAACTGCTCCAATCTCCCATTTCTAGGGGTTCCCCTTTTGCACTCCTTCCTCTGTGGTTCCCCTAGCTGCAGTTTGCCTTCCCAATTCAGTTTAAATGTCCATCAATGTAGCCATCACATTTTTCTTCCCAAGCCTACTAGCTCTCATTCTTATTAGGTGAAGGCCATCACCCTTGAGGAGACTTCTGTCCCAGAAGCCCCCCAGTTCCAACAAAATGGTACCCCCTCCTCCTGACGCCATTTCTTCAGTCAACCATTAAACTATCCAATCTCTTTCTACCTCTCTTTCCTTTTCTCATTCCCCCTACCCCACACATGAGGATCTCAGAAAGGTCAGGGAAGCTGAGTGTGCCTTCAGTCTGTCCCCTGGTCTTTTAAAGTTCTTCATTGTCTCAATAGACTGGTTTACTGGACTGTTGGTAACAAAATGTGCCTGTACCCCAAGCCCCATTCTCCTTCCTCTTCCATCATCCCTATCCTATCCATGTCCCAGATGGCTGGTGCTCCGGGAAGTCACCTGACCACCCCTCCTTTTCCCTTCCCTCATCAACTTCCTGTACTCTTTAATCATAGAGCCTGCTACTACTTAGGTGCGTTTTACTGCCTTTATCCTGTTATCACCACTCACTGACACCAATCATCCTATCCAGGTCTCTTGACTGTCTCAAAGCCCCCACCCCCGAGGAATCAGGTACCTGTGCCTCCTCCAGTGGTGTAAAGTGATTTGCTGTTGGGATTAGGTGAGCTTGGCCAACTTTGTTGTGGATGCCTGTGTCACCATTCCCCATTACCTTCCAGCCCCCGAACTGAGTGAACCTTTGAAAAGTGATGATGTGGGTGTGCTTGTGGGTACACTGCAGGCACCTCTCCTCCCTTACTGCTACAAGCTGTCCCAGAAGCGCCACAGTCATCCAACATATGGGGAAATTTCTCCTCCTTGGCGCATAGCCTGAGAGAAGAGCATCATACAGTCCCTGCTGCTATTTTTTTTTTTATTGAGGATTCAGAAAATACCTCCCAACTGAACCAGTGCTCCATGTCCGTTGTTTCCCCTTGCACAATTCTGATCTGATTCTACTGCTACCTATCTGAATCCCCTTTACCTAATACCTATACTGTATAATCCTACCCTAGAAAGGCTATTTGCCTAAACTGTAGATTACACATTATACAGTTACTCACTTACACTCCTAAACATGCTGTGTTGGGTTTCCTCAAAAGGGGTTCAATAATACAATAAAAAAGGCAATGAAACAGAAAAAGAAAGCTGGGAAACCAAGATAAATCCAGTCATACTGAAGCAAACTCAAAAAGATTCTCCAATTTGAAAAAAAAATACAAACAATTAATCAAAAAAACAAAAAGAGACCATGAATACTAACTTGGAGTTTACACAAAAACGAATAAAAAATCATTTTACAACTACATAAACAATACTAAACAAGGCACTGTTGGGGTAGGAATAATCGTTATACAAGATTCAATCATAACAGAAGGCAATGAAATGTCAGCAGAACTGAACAAATTATTCTCTAGTGTCTATTACCTGAAGAACAATGTTCTAATGTGAAATATACATGGGTATAATAGTAACTGAAGCGTAGATATACACATTATTATTGAACCAAAATCCTAACAAATCACCAGGCCATGGTGGTTTCCATCCAGTCCTCTTGAAAGAACTAGCTGACCTAGTAGCAGGACCAATAACATCGATATTTAACTCTTCGTTAAAAGAGGGATTAGTCCCCAAAGCAAGGAAGGATGGACATGTTACACCCATCCACAAAAATGGAAACAGAGGAGAGGAGAGGAGAGGAGGAAACAAAAACCCAGGGGAAGAGTACACAATGGGGGGTGAGATACTAACAACAACAAAAATGGAAAGGGACCTGGGGATAGTCATATCAGATGACCTAAAGGTGGGCAAGCAATGTGAGAGGAGGCAAGGAGGGCTTAGGGGATACTGGGATGCATAGGGAGAGGCATCACCAGTAGAAAACAGAAAGTTATTATCCCTCTGTACAGACAGCTAGTGAGACCCCATCTGGAGTACTAGTGCAGTTCTGAGACCCAATCTCCACAAAGTCATAGACAGGATGGAAGCTGTCCAGAGGGAGCAACTAAAATGGTGCAGGGTCTGCACCGGAAGACATATGAAGAGAGACTTAGGGAGCTTAATATGTACAGCCTCGAGGAAAGGAGGGAGAGGGGGACATGATAGAAACTTTCAAGTACCTCAAGGGAATCAACAAAGTCCAAGAGGGTAGCATCTTTAAAAAAAGAGGTGTGCAAGAACAAGGGGGCACAATTTGAAGATAGAGGGGCGGCTCAGAGGTAATGTAAGAAAGCATTTTTCACAGAGAGGGTTGTGGATGCATGGAACGGCCTTCTGGAGGAGGTTGTGGAGTCAAAAACAGTGGTGGAATTCAAGCATGCGTGGGACAGTCATAAGGCAATTCTAGGGGGTTGGGGTAGGAAGAAGTAGGCTGCTGGTTAACTAGGATCTGCAGCTTATCCATTAGGTAGGGAAATGGGCAGACTGGGTGGGCCAAGCTGTCCTTATCTGCCATCAAATTCTATGTTTCTATGTAATGCAAAAATTACACACCAATAAGCACTGCATCTGTAGTTAGTAAGGTGTTGGAAGGAATAGTTAAGGAAGCAACAAATGAACATATGACCAACATAGGAAAGCTAGACATAAACCAACATGGATTTAGTGAGGGAAGGTCATGCTTAACAAACCTCTTACATTTCTTCAACCCAGTTAGTGGTGCATTAGGTACGAATTTACCTGTAGATGTATTTTACAAGGACGTCTCCAAGGCATTCAACACCTTGCCACATGAACCCCTCATAACTAGGTTACAGGGTTTTAAGTTTGATTCCCATCTTATGAAATGGATCTATTCTTGGTTTGGAAGGTAGAAGACAAAGGGCTAATGTGGCTGGCCATGTATCCTGTGACTTGACATTATTAGTGGAGTGTCACAAGCATCAGTGTTGGTCCCAATTCTCTTTAGTCTGCATAAATCATCGCTACACACAACACTTAATAGCTGGTGCAACAAGTTTGCTGATGACATCAAGTTAGGAGCTATTGTAAACAACCAAATATCTGTAAGCAATTTCCAAAATGGAATTAATCAGGTGGGGGAATGGGTAAAATGCACTTTGGTATGGGTAATAACAATGCAATATACACACTATATGGCAAGGAAATACCAACTACCAACCAAGAACAAGACTTAGGTGTTGTAATATCTTAAAACCTCTCCTCAAGGGAGCATTGTCAAAAAGCTGCAAGTCAGGCTAACAAAACACTGAGCTGTATCATGTGTAATATAAAAAGTAGAGACAAGCAAATGATACTGCCTCTATATACTTCAGTGGTGAGACTGCACGTCGAGTATTGTGTACAGTTTTCGGTCCCGGCCAAAAAGAAAGGTGTTAAAATACTGGAAGAGTACAAAGACAAACAACTAAAAGATTTCAAGAACCAAAAGAATGAACTTTGGTGACAGACTGAGGAATCTTAACCTGTACTTGCTTCAGTATAGAAGACTCGGGGGACATATATGCCTAACATATAAAGCCTTCCAGACTGTCGATCTGTGGGAGTGTCTAGGATCATCAAAAGCTGAATCAAATATGGAAAGCAGATTCCACCCACTCCATCTAAAGGGTGAGAATATTAAGACAAACTGAAGAGCTAATTGGCTCAGTCACAGAATTGTTAGTGTATGGAAAAAATACCTAAGGATGTAATACTGAGTAAGACCATGGGTTCCTTGAAGAACTCACTAGACACATATATGAAAAACAACAAATTCTCCTATTTGGAGTGATTGACTTAGATGAGTCACTATGGCTCTTCGGCTTTAGACTTGTAAACGCCCATGAACCTGTTTGGCAGATGACACACACCAACTCTGGGGCACTCATACAATGGGCCATTTGGGTCAGAGTCCTTTTATGCCACTCCTCTGCTTCCTGGATGTGCCTGTCCTCTCTCTTGATTGCATTGTGCAATCACATGATCAGTGGCCAGTAATGCAACATTACCCCTCCTAGTTAAAAAAGTTCAAGCTGCTTCTTTCAATTGTCTCCATGTTCTGATAACAAGAACTCACACCTTAACTGAAGATATGTCTAAATGCAAGACAACAGTTTTACTTCTGCCTAAACCTAATCATTCAGTTTGAAGCTATCCCACCCAGCTAATTGCAAGTATGATTGTCACCTGCCCTTCCCTAAACTCAGGCAAGCACACTATTAAGTGCCGTACCCTTTATATTCTGACTGAAGGTTCAAATTTAACTTGTCCCTACACCTCCAGTATAGTATTTATCTTCTTACCCCTTATGATTAGAAATGTTCTAGCTACCTCAGTCAGTTGCCTCCTTTTTCTGATAACAACAGTTCACAGTTTAATGGACAGTCTCTACTGGGAGAATGGCTTACTGGTTCACTCCTTTAAATGATGTATTGGAGTTACTTGTAGCTGTCAGAAGAACTGAGAGATCCCTTGACTAGGTCTGCACTGTCCAATTTTATGGATTATTGCCCTAGCCCAAAGTGGATCACTTGATATGGTCAGTGTCCACTTGCATAGCTCCTGCAAAGATGGGATTACTTCAGATGCTAACACATGATAACCCTCTCCTTCAATCAAAAACTACAACTGCAAACAGTTTAGTCCACAGCAAACTCATAACTGTAATTTTATTCTCAATAAAAGGACTGCTGAGAGCTCAGAGCAGTCACTGCATCATCAATAAAATGGTAGTATTGACATTATCCTATTTTATATTCTGATTGGTCTGCACCATCAGAAACAAGTACATTGCAGGGAGGGAGAGGAGTAGAGTTACTGCGAAGTTACTTATAAGGACAAAATAACAATATCACTAGCATTTTTCAAACACATAAAATATAACAGTGATAATGTTCTAGCTGGCTCACTATCCACAGCAATGATGTTATTGCCTTATGATGATAAAGTATGCTTCATTTTCAAAATTATTGCATGAGGCAAAGGAGGTATAAATAGTTCTAGTAGCACTTGACCAACACACTCTTGAACAAAGTCTGTTCAGAGTCAACATGGCTATCATAATGCTTTATAGGGACACTCTCTGCTTTTATCTGACTTTAGCACTGTAATGCCTCCCTCTGTTGGGGATCTGCTTTTCCCTCTGAATCCCATTTGACAAATGTGCTTTCCTTATTTCTATTCAATTTTCTTTAGACACTGTGCAAACTGTCTCATTAGATAATGAAAATCAGTTATAAGGTTATCTGTAGTATCTGTAGTAAGGGATCCTGAATGAGGGATTGATCTTCTGTTTTATTTTGAGAAACATTTGTTTTACGAAATATGTATTCTAGAGATGGCAAACCATGGGAAAGTTGAAGTTTCAGTATACTTATTGGTTTATAATATTATTTAATTAGTAATCTAAGTACACAAAAGATGACTGCACTCAGAAAATTGTTACAACTGTTTTATGGAATTCAAGATTGACTACTAGCAGAGTTATACTTTATAAATAGTAATTAACTAATTTGCATATATGCTGAATGCTTAGAGTAATTGGAGGGTATCAGCAGGAAAACTGTTACATAAGCTCCATAGCAATCACATTGGCAATATGTAAGTCCATACTATTAGTTAACATAATGTGATCATTCTAATAAACAGTTTGCACAGTGCCTTTGGAGTATCAAATGGACTTTTCATCATAGTGCTGCTAGCTCATGAATATCATGAACTAATTTATATATCTGTTCTAACAGTCTGTATAGGCCAGACTATGGCTTAAAAAATGTCATGCATATTCATAAACTATTCCTTAGTAATTATAACAGATCCTGTTGTTGTCCTTGGTGGGTTACAAGGGAGTACTTTAACTACAGTTGGAGGAGATGTAATACCGTCCATCTCATACTCTAGTTGGAATGTGCATCATCAGTAGAGATGGGACCGACATCCCGGGAGATCGAGAACAAATAACTTAAATTAGAGATCAGCTTTCAGCAGCTAACCATTATTGATATTACTTGTGTTAGTGGTATATGTGTCACACACAAAAATGTTTCATTAGAAGTAGGAATCGTGTCAAGGCTTTGGTTGTTATGACCACATGACAGTTGCTATGCAATAATGAGAAACAGTGTTTTACCACCTTCTCTGAGAAAGTTAATTTTATTAAGCTTTTAGAAAAGGTCAAACCACAGTTATGAAGTTTATGTGTTAATAATTTTTTTTCAATATAACATGGATTAATCTTTTTAAATGATTTGTAAACATGCAGTATGAACGGATCACAGTTTACTAGAGCTACGAGCCGAACTGTCTCCTTGGGAAGAATCTGTAAATTGATGGAATTCTGCCTTTTAGCACAGAGTTTGTAACATTTCGCAAGCCAGAATAATAAAATGGTGACCTTGGACAAATTTGTTGTGAATGCACCTCTTACCCACAGACATGATCTCAGTGTGCATGCGTGATTATCACTGACTGTGCATGCAGCGAAACTCACGGATGCGCTGTGAGCTCATGGTGGCCATCTTGGGCACAGCAGGCTCTTTCTTGTATCTGCAAATGTGGACATGATAGGCAGAAAGAAAAGAGCGCCCCCACAGAGTGGGGACTGTGCACCTGCAGAAGGCAGGGGTGGTGGAAAAAAAACACTGTGGACACTTACCACAACACTGTAGTAGCACGTAGCAGAGGTATCCGGTCATGTGCATCCACAGTTGCTTTTCCTTCTCCTAGCAATACATCTGCAGGGCCCCAATAACAAAGCCATAAAAAGCACACGTGAGCTGTGAAAGTCAAGTTTTTTCTGTTACTAACACATCTCTTTTAACCATTTTTGTATGAGACTCAAGTATTTTATGTACTGATTACTAAGCTTGGCGATTTTCTTTTTTCACAAAAGAGTTGAATGATAGGTTGTTTTGGAACGGTCACCTCCAGTTCACAATGGGGAGAAGTCAGATTACATTAAGGTAGATAAAGTGGTGAGACACCAGGCATGAAGTCTGAGGGGCCCCAAATAAACAGACAGTGACTCAATAACATGAAAAGGAAAAAGAGTGTGAGATCGGAGTGGAACCCAAACACACAGGGACTCAGTAACATGAATAGGACAATGGTCATGAGGTCTGAGGGCCTCCGAAAAGCACACAGTGATTTAATAACATGGATGGAGCAATGGCCGTGATGTCAGAGGGGAACGGAAAGCATACAGTCAGTCTGTAATATAACTGAAATAATGGGCATGAGGTCTGAGGGCCACTCACAAGCACATTGTGAATCAGCATGAATGGTACAATGGGCACGAGGTGTGATGTACACCCGCAGGCACACAGTGACTCTATAAGCATGCATGGGACAATGGGCACGGTGTGATGTACAATCGCAGGCACACAGTGACTCTATAACATGCATGGGACAATGGGCACGGGGTGATGTACACCGCAAGCACACAGTGACTCTATACATGCATGGGACAATGGGCATGAGATGTGATGTACACCCGCAGGCACACAGTGACTCTATAGCATGCATGGGACAATGGGCACGAGGTGTGATGTACACCCGCAAGCACACAGTGACTCTATAACATGCATGGGGCAATGGGCACGAGGTGTGATGTACACCCGCAAGCACACAGTGACTCTATAACATGCATGGGACAATGGGCACGAGGTGTGATGTACACCCGCAAGCACACAGTGACTCTATAACATGCATGGGGCAATGGGCACGAGGTGTGATGTACACCCGCAAGCACACAGTGACTCTATAACATGCATGGGGCAATGGGCACGAGGTGTGATGTACACCCGCAAGCACACAGTGACTCTATAAATGCATGGGGCAATGGCGCGAGTGTGATAGCAGTGACTCTATAACATGCATGGGACAATGGGCACGAGGTGTGATGTACACCTAAGCACACAGTGACTCTATAACATGCATGGGACAATGGGCACGAGGTGTGATGTACACCGTAAGCACACAGTGACTCTATAACATGCATGGGGCAATGGGCACGGTGTGATGTACACCGCAAGCACACAGTGACTCTATACATGCATGGGACAATGGGCACGAGGTGTGATGTACACCCGCAAGCACACAGTGACTCTATAACATGCATGGGGCAATGGGCACGAGGTGTGATGTACACCAAGCACACAGTGACTCTATAACATGCATGGGGCAATGGGCACGAGGTGTGATGTACACCTGCAAGCACACAGTGACTCTATAACATGCATGGGACAATGGGCACGAGGTGTGATGTACACCCGCAAGCACACAGTGACTCTATAACATGCATGGGGCAATGGGCACGAGTGTGATGTACACCCAGCACACAGTGACTCTATAACATGCATGGACAATGGGCACGAGGTGTGATGTACACCCGAAGCACACAGTGACTCTATAACATGCATGGGGCAATGGGCACGAGTGTGATGTACACCGCAAGCACACAGTGACTCTATAACATGCATGGGGCAATGGGCACGAGGTGTGATGTACACCCGCAGGCACACAGTGACTCTATAACATGCATGGGGCAATGGGCACGAGGTGTGATGTACACCATGCAAGCACAGTGACTCTATAACATGCATGGGGCAATGGGCACGAGTGTGATGTACACCCGCAAGCACACAGTGACTCTATAACATGCATGGGACAATGGGCACGAGGTGTGATGTACACCCAAGCACACAGTGACTCTATAACATGCATGGGGCAATGGGCACGGGTGTGATGTACACCCAAGCACACAGTGACTCTATAACATGCATGGGGCAATGGGCACGAGGTGTGATGTACACCCGCAAGCACACAGTGACTCTATAACATGCATGGGGCAATGGGCACGAGGTGTGATGCACACAGTGACTCTATAACATGCATGGGGCAATGGGCACGAGGTGTGATGTACACCCGCAAGCACACAGTGACTCTATAACATGCATGGGGCAATGGGCACGAGGTGTGATGTACACCCGCAAGCACACAGTGACTCTATAACATGCATGGGGCAATGGGCACGAGGTGTGATGTACACCTGCAAGCACACAGTGACTCTATAACATGCATGGGGCAATGGGCACGAGGTGTGATGTACACCCGCAAGCACACAGTGACTCTATAACATGCATGGGGCAATGGGCACGAGGTGTGATGTACACCCGCAAGCACACAGTGACTCTATAACATGCATGGGGCAATGGGCACGAGGTGTGATGTACACCTGCAAGCACACAGTGACTCTATAACATGCATGGGGCAATGGGCACGAGGTGTGATGTACACCCGCAAGCACACAGTGACTCTATAACATGCATGGGGCAATGGGCACGAGGTGTGATGTACACCCGCAAGCACACAGTGACTCTATAACATGCATGGGGCAATGGGCACGAGGTGTGATGTACACCCGCAAGCACACAGTGACTCTATAACATGCATGGGGCAATGGGCACGAGGTGTGATGCACACAGTGACTCTATAACATGCATGGGGCAATGGGCACGAGGTGTGATGTACACCCGCAAGCACACAGTGACTCTATAACATGCATGGGGCAATGGGCACGAGGTGTGATGTACACCCGCAAGCACACAGTGACTCTATAACATGCATGGGGCAATGGGCACGAGGTGTGATGTACACCCGCAAGCACACAGTGACTCTATAACATGCATGGGGCAATGGATGTGAATTCTAAGGGACAACCACGAGCATGCTGTAGCTCTGTAACATGGATAATAGAGTCAAGCAGTGAAGCAGATTCATTCTGGCATCAGACTTCTGTCTTCTGGGATTACATCAGCAGGGGAATTAAGCTCCATAGAGATTAAGACAGATGACAAATTCATTTATATATTCTACCTAGACATATCATAAGGGGGGGTTAGCTCCATTCAGGAACTAAATATGAAACATTGTTGATGTAGCATATTATTGGGCCTTTGGGTTAATGGGTGCTGCAGTCAAAGCTGGGCACTTTGAAACAATTTGCTCCCAGCAGACACTGGACTTTTTAGACTGCTGGGGCCAGATTCCAAGTCGCATGGCGCAACTTGTGGGCGTATGCAAGTTGCGCCATGTGGTGCTATGCCAGGGACCCTGCTCCATATTCCAAGACAGGCAGGGTCCCTGGCACCTATGACTCATGACTTGTGGCAGCGCCACAGGAATGGCACAATGGACTTGGGTACCGCATGGTCCCAGCCCTGATGTTACTGCCCCCAGGGGCCCCCACCCCAAAACACACCTGCAATCACCTGGGGGCCTTGGGGGGGGGCTGGCTGGGTGGCACAGGCTCATTGGGGGGAGTGCAGGAAATGGACCCCTGGGGGTTCCCGACAATCGAGGGGTGGGAGGCATGACTGTGCAGGAGGGGTGAATGGGGCAGGGTACATGCTTCCTGAGATGCTGCGGGGGGGCATCCATCATTTTTCCAGAACAGATGCCCCATAGACCACCTCCATGTTGGTCTAACACTGCAGCACTATAGCGGGTCTTGGAATTGCATAGGCGGGTTACGGCATCCTCCCTTTCAGAACAGGGCACAGTTGTTGCCGTAACCCAGCCTTGCACCATGCTGCAGCAGGTTGCAAGCATAGTGGGTGGTGTATCCCATTTTTGGCGCAACCCGCATGCAGCATGGCGCAAGCTACATCTTGGAATTCTAACTTGCGTTATGCCTGGTGCAAGGTGCAATTTATGGCATAGGGTTGCCTGACTTGGAATTGGGCCCCTGGTACTCAGTGAGCACATCCTAGCACATAGGCACTATCACAAAGTACAACACATTATGCACACTAGCCCTTAAATGTGAACATCATGGGTAGACAGATGCAGCTTAACTGTAATTGCTATTTTCCCTTGCAATTTGGAATCCCATTTATTCTTACATCGGTACCACCTCTGTGGGGAGCATAGGCATTCAATCTGAAGTTATTTTAAAAGTCCCATGCCTGAACGTCAGTACCTCTTTAAACATGGTACCCCTGGCTAAAGGAAATTAGCTTGATGAAAAAGGCAGCCACTAAATCAGCTGGGCAGATTCTAACTGATTCTAGCAGCTTCTCTACAGAGAAAATCAAACTCAGCTATTCAGAGCACATTCACTTTGATCTTACTGCCCTGACCTAACTGAGGTGTGCTTGATGTGTAGTGAAGGTTTAAATGAGGGTTACATCTTGGCTCACCTTGAGGCGTATACCTCACCTGCTTTACTGTCTGACAGGTGTACATGAGGTGCAACAGCAATGCATTTACAATGCAATTTAGGTGTAGTTGATGTGCACATGCAAATGCTAATTAGTTACACCTCAGTGAGGGGTACACATCAGCCTAAAGTGTAGTCAGAATGTGCACTGTATGTGTGTCTAAAAAATGCTAATTAGCTACAACTCAGTAATGTGTATGCCTCAGCCTGAAATATGGACAGGAGGTTTAGTTGATGGTCATCTAAAAATAATTAATAAGGTACACCTTGGTGAGTTGTGCACCTCTGTTAGAGATGTAGTCAAAAGGTGTAGATGCAGACATGAGTATGACTAGTGTACAGTAGCTGTAGAAAATACACTCTAAATACAGGTAGAGAACCCATCTAAAAGAAACATTGAGTGCTATTTGGGGGTAGGAAGAAGTAGGCTGCTGGTTAACTAGGATCTGCAGCTTATCCATTAGGTAGGGAAATGGGCAGACTGGGTGGGCCAAGCGGTCCTTAACTGCCTTCAAATTCTATGTTTCTATGTTTCTATGTATTTGCTTAAATAACTAATTTTAAGCTCAGATTCAGAAGCAAATTGTTTGATCCCTTTTATTGGATCGACATAGATGTTACAAAAAGAAAACAGTGCCTAAGTTTTCAGACCAACCAAGTCTTTTTAATTGAACCCACAAGCAATTAGAATTTTAAGCTGAAATTTATAAATTATTAACAAGGGGAAGTTCCTTACCTCTTCACCACCTTCTGCTTCACTACAAGAATAGAGAAAAACCTAGAATATTTATTTATTTAAAAACTTTAATCAGGAATAGCTTACTGAGCCAAAGTAGCTAATTTCCAGAGGTGCCCTGGGCCTACACCTCTCATTGCATTCCTACATTAAACTCATGTAAAACAATATTAAGACAAGGGTATAGGTTCTGGAGGTGGATACTAGCCCTTTCACAGTGGAACGAGTCCTAAAGGAGTTGTCAATGTTAAATGTAAACATGGCAATGGGTCCAGATGCGGTGCACTGCAGGTTGTTGTGGGAGCTCAGGGAGGAGCTGGCTGCACCTCTAGCAGCCCTATTCAACTGGTCACTTGGAACAGGAGAGGTACCAGGGGACTGGAGGAGGGCAGATGTAGTCCCACTCCACAAAAGTGGAAATAGGGAGGAAGACCGATCAGCCTGACTTTGGTAGTGAGCAAAGTAATGAAATCACTACTGAAGGAAAGGATTGGAGAAACCTTTTACCAGAGGTCTACAAGATCCAAGGCAACATGGATTCCACAGGGTAGGTCCTGCTAGACAAACCTGATTGAGTTATTTTACTGGGTAAGAAAGGAAGTGGACTAGGGAAGGGTGGCTGACATGGCATATCTGGATTTCAGCAAGACCTTTGACACCATTCCACGCAGAATGCTGGTACACAAACTGAATAGCTAAGGAGTAGGTCCTAAAATAGGTAGAAAGTTGGCTTACTGATAGGAGCCAAAGAGTGGTGGTAAATGGGGTACACTCTGGGGAGGGCAAAGTGACTAGCGGGCTGTTGTAGGAGTCAGTACTAGGCCCGGTCCTTTTCAATGTCTTTATTAGCAACATTGCAGGATTGGAGGGAAGGTGTGCCTATTCGTGTATCTGACTAGTGGTGGGCGTGTCTCTACTCATGAAGTGATTCACGAGCAAAGGCAGATCATGAGTGCTCACAACGTGAAGCGGAGTAATTTATGCTTATAATGGTAATACGAAGTCCATTGAAAACACTGACTTCAGATTACTCCGCCTTTTCAGACCACTACTCCACCAAATCTTAAGTGAAGTGCATTGGGATCAATGCACTTCGCCTCACTTCACCTTGTTTTTGAGCTCCGGAGGCAAATTTTGCAGTGATTCTTGGGATTTCAGGTCACATGGGCTCTATATTGATCTGCACAGCCTCAGTTCAGGGTAGTGTGTGTAGGAAGCAGTAGGAAACAGTGTGTTCTGAGAGCTGTCTGTGATTGAAATCTTCTAAAAGCTGTTAAAAAAAGCATTTTTGCTTTTTTGGGGGGGGCTCCACCTTTAGTTCATCGATTGCAGGAAACCCTCCTGTGCTCATATTATCAAGCGTTTTTGTTTTTGTGTGGATTTTGAATGTTAATGTACAACATTGAGTGTGTGTAGTGAAAGACAGTGAAAGTGTGCTTTGAGGAAGGGGCGTATCTGTGGTGTAGGTAAATTTAAGTTGGAGAAATAGAGATTTCTTTGTTTTTTGGTTATATTTTTGTTTTATAACTGACTGTGTTAATGTACACACAGTAATATTGTCAGTAATTGTTGAAATTTCCTTGCTGATTGTGTGTTGTGTGGATCTGGTGCAGCAGTTCATAATTTCAGGTTGTTTACATTACAGTACGTGGCATATTACTGAACTTTTCAATTTGGTATGCATTACTCGTTCACCATTGCAGAGAAACTGTTCTGTGTGTGTGTGAGTGGTGTTGCGTGACATCAAATAATACACCTTTTATTGTGCCACAGACTAGTGTAACTGCAGGGCAGGCGCAGCAGTGTGAACCTGCTAGCCACTGCAGCTGCCGGATTTTGTACTGCGATCATGGTATCTGTTCCTTGTTTTGCTGCTTGTACTGCTGTAAAAATCTGCAGTCAGTGCCTCCCCACCCCCACTGACAAAAGGAATTTTTTACCAGATTGGATTGTTTTTGTGACCTCATCAGTACCACTGGTTGCTGAAGTTGTTTTCATTGCGTGACAGTCTCTATCTGTTGCTGAGGCTACAGTTGTTTTTTTGGCTTCACATCCAGCGTCCCCCCAATCAGAGAGTGAACATATCAAAATCTAAATTTGGTTATGATATTGTTGTTGATCCCCCAAAATGCCCGCAAAGAGATGTGCAAGCAAAGCTGGTTCTCGCCATGGCAATGCTGGCAGTATAGTAGTCTGTGACGTGGTAGTACGCAGACGCAATGGAAGCAATAACAATACTGTCCAAACCAGGTTGGGATCCTAGCGTGTGACTTTTATTCACATACACACAGTAGGAATATTTACAAAGTGAAGATGGACCCCCAAAGGGCTACACATACTGGTAATGCAGATTCTCCAGAGTACAGAAAGTCCAGATCGTCCCATTTAGCATAAGGCAGAAACACAAACAGTGAACTCTCAGGTTCTGAATTGCAGGTTGGCATACACAGCCAGTTACTGGTACATTTCACCTCGACTAGGCACACACAGCCAGTACTAGGTCACTTTCCCATATTTCATGAGGAATGCAAGTGGCACACATGACCACCAAAGAACACTTTCAGGCAAAAAATCTTCCAGCGCTCACTATGCTGAGGTGAACTGAAAATGAAGAATCCAAAACCCACATCTGGGTAACTATTTCCATTAGGCACTGGCCAAATGCACTGACTGAAAATTTAGCTGGTGCCCAAACTGAACCTGGAGAAGTAAACTGGTTACTCCAGATGTGGGGGGGGGGGTCTCCCACCTTTTGTTTCCAAGTTTAGTTTTTTTTTAAATTTATGATTTTATTGATTTTCAACAACAAAAGAAACAACCATACAACTTGACTATAGTAACAAACCAATAAATTACCAGGTACAACATAAACCCCATCCTTCCAACCTCTCATTCCCTAAACATCCACCACAATTCACCCTCCCCCCCATTAGAGTACTCGAAATTTAAGTTTATTAAATCCAAAGAAAAACGGATAGAGTACATTCGTGACAAACCATTAATATATTGAACAGTAAACCACCCCATCCCCCCAACCTCCCAACCCCAATTAGATACATAAGGTATTTGGGGACTGCAAAACATAACAGCGATCAAAAACACTTAATATGGTCCCCAACCAGATAGTACAGGAACATAAGTTTCCAAGTTTATACTCGGCCATTCATCTGGTTAATAACACCCTCACAGAAACTTGTAGATGCTATCTTGAAATGTTTTTCACACTTAACATACTACATGACTAAACGTTCTGGACTTGGACAGTCTCTCTCTCTCTAGACTCCAACATAGACAGACACTTTTAAGCACAGAAACAGTCTAGGTGACAGAGTCCCTTTGTCAGAGAGAATTCACCAAAACGTATGCAGGTGCTCCTCCTGGGTTGACACAAAAGTACTACTCAAACTTCTGAAGTTGTCACATGCAGCTTCACTATACAGACTGGGTGAGGGGATTGCCTCTGAACCCTGAAGATTGCCCCATACCTCCTGGAATGGGGCAAAGGAAACCCCACTTGGAAAGGTCTCCGCCACTTCACTCTGTCTTCTGTGTTCTTCTTCTAGGGTGAGAACAAACTACCTAACACCGTGGCAGCTGTGTCAGAGCTGTGTGAAGAGCTGCACAGCAAGCTGCAGCCTCCTCCTGGAGCTCCTACTCAGGACTGCTCCACTCTCAAACTGCACTCTAAACTCAATGTTCTCAAGCTATCTCCCTCAGGTGCTAGCTACAAGTGTGGCTTATGCTGCTGCGATAGTTCTATGATTACATCATCCTCCAGCTCAGCTGAGACTGAAACCAAAGAATGACAGTGTGAAATCCATTTAACTGGCATTTCACTAGCTGCCTTTCCCTGCCTGCCACTGGTTCTAATGGGAGACTAGTAACCCCTGGAAACAAGGGGATTACACTTACCCTGGCTATGATACAGTTCAGACAGAGTGCATGTACATGCAAAGTAAGAAATTACTACTCATGCCAAAATTGCTGAAGGAGAGCTGTGTACGTGGTGATGCTGGGATCACAGTGCTCAGGAGGAGCAGTTCAACTCCTAGAGACAAACAAAATCAGGAATGCTCAAACAGTCATGGTAGAAGTCAATCTATGTAAGTAAATGTCACAGACAAATGCTGATGCTTCAAAATATTTATTTCAGGTTAGACATGGACAGAAAGAATGCAAACAGGAAGTCCCTACAGTCCCAATAAGCCCAGGCGTGTAGACCAGTAGATCTTCATCAGGGGACACTATACAAAACAGTTTCCAACCCCCAAACTCCATACTCCCCGTCTTTCATTTCATGCACATCTCTTTCTGAAATTAAGTATTATTGCTTCGATCTGAGTTTAGGTTTTAAACAATAGTCTTGTTGAACAGTAACTGACTGCTATTTTGTTTGTTTTTCTCAGGTGTCATTATTTGTCTGCCAGTGCTATCTGTTCTGCAGCACTGGGCTGTGGTATATTCTTTCCTTTGTGGATCCCAGGGAATCCTCTTATACCGTGCAAACAGGTTATGATGGAAAGGCTTAGTGCACAAAATCAGTTTTTCTCTGCCTAGGGATGTTTACTATATCACGAGATCCATGAAATCCTATAGTAAAAATAATTTTG
Organism: Neoceratodus forsteri; assembly: GCA_016271365.2. Lineage (NCBI taxonomy): Eukaryota > Metazoa > Chordata > Ceratodontiformes > Ceratodontidae > Neoceratodus > Neoceratodus forsteri. Next base: position 112,058,868 of record JADMNL010000035.1, on the reverse strand, counting down.
AGTATCTTCTCTGATTTTGATTTGAATCCATATTGAGCCTTTATGACTTAACCTTGTATTAGGAGATTTTTAAGGTTGCATGGGCATAGCCATGCTGACTTACTGTTATGAAGAAGGTGATAAAAGGAATTTGGCTGGACAGCTATTCTGTGATCTTACACAGTGCTGCAGTCATTTTCACAGCATTGTTTTTCCACTGCCCTTCCCTCCATGGACCTTACAACCTCTCACCTCCAACCCTCCTATAGGGGCACTATTTTGTTCTGCCTGTCGCTTCCTGTTTCAGCAATAAATCTGTTTAGTATACATCTTTTGTGTTCAGGAGTTGTTTTTTGTTTTGTTTTGTGTTTTTAGTCAAATGATAGAAGAAATGCATCTTTTGTACCTTTCATCTGTAAATGTACAGTATATAAATAAACAAATTGATGAAATCCAGTGCAACATTGCTTCAGGTTGCCTACTCAGTCTTGGACAAATATAAATCTTCCCCTGTCTCTCTCACACACACACACACACACACACACCCCTTTCCACCCCTCCACTACCACAGTATGCATACTAAAAGAGCATGTCCAAAAAATATGTGCCAGTACATTTTAAAAGTAAACATGCGTTTGAGGAACAGTAAAACTGTGTCATTATGAGAAGTAGAGATGCAGTGAAGTTAAATTCCACCCACGAAGTGGACGTGAAGTAGTCCCCTTCATGTTATTTCCCGGCTACGCAAAGTGCCCATAGAAAAGCGCTACTTTGCCACTTCACCTTGTAATAATGATGATAATGACTTTGTGTTGCTCACTCCGCCTTACTTTGCTTTAAAGGCGGAGTGAGAATTTACAGGCAGCCCACACACATCACATGGCTTACACAGTCTAGGTCACGTGCTTCAGGCAGGCAGGAAGTGAATCATTGGATGGCACAGGCATGACCTCATCAACAGCACTGGAAACGTGAGATTGCGACGACTCTTCATTAGCATCAGAATCATGTTCAACCAATGTGGGGAAGGGGATGGGGACGTCGGGGAGTGTGACATCTACTACACTCTGACTCACAGTCATGCCTTTAGAGTCCACAACATTTGGGAAACCAGTTAACTTGTTGCCATTGGCACAGGTTGAACATGGGGCAATACTCATGCCCTCAGCAGTTTCACTACCATCAGTGAGGGCAACAGCATCTCCAACTATGACTGAAGCTACTGATTGTGCTGTGAAAAACATAGTTTGAGAAATACCTTTACTGGTATCAACTATGCACTTCTGCTGCATACTGCTACCATGCCCATGGCCAATCTTGCCACTGGCAGCAGTGCCACGACCAGAAACAGTTTTGCTTGCACATCTCTTTGCAGGCATTTTTGCAGATCACCAAGAAAATTCTAAACAAATTTCGATTTATGAACTTTCAGTTTGGGATGGATGGGAAGACAAAAAACAACAACTGTGGCTTGTAGATAAAGAGTGGGCACTAAACAGATGCAAACGCACAGACAGCTTAAGATTGCACTGTGCACTCAAGAGATGGAGATGCAAAGGTACAACAACACCTTAACCAGTGCACACAAATCCAAAACTGGAAAAGAATACCTTTTGCTGGTTGAGGATGGGCAGTACACTGCAGTAAGAGTCCACTACCAAGATATCACAAAGCAGTACAAAATAACGCAGACGGATAACATGTTCACAGTGCTGCAATTACTGTGTGGCACAATAAAATATGTCTGACTTGATGGCACGTGTTGCACACATACCCACACATACACACACTACAGGTAATACACAGCAAATTGAGAACTTCAGTAATATAACCAAATCTTTTAAACAAACTGAAATTATGCACTGCACCACAACAATCAAAAAATGACAAAAATTACTGAAAATATTACTGTGTGAACATAAACAGTTATACAACAAAAATATAACCAAAACAGTTAGAAAGACTGCCTTTCTCCCAGTTAACCTACCTCCACCACAGATACGCCCCTCCCCAAGTAGACTTCAACAGTGTCTGTCAGTACACAGACTGAATGTTCTAAATTAACATTCAAAATCCACACAAAAACAATAAACAGTCAATGATATGAGCACAGAAGGGTTTCTTACAATTGATGTACTAAATTTTGAGAAACAAAATGGCTCAAAAGGGCTTTTTGAAAGGTTTTTTGAGGGCTTGAATCTCAGAGCTCTGAGAGCAAGTTGTCTCCAGCTACCACTACACACACTCACACACACACTACACAGAACTGAGGCTGTGCAAAACAATCTAGAGCCCATGTGACCTGCAATCCCACAAATCACTACAATATTCGCCTTAGAGCTCAGAAATGAGGTGAAGTAATGCGAAGTACATTGAAATCAATGTACTTTGCATTAAAATTGGTGTAGAAGTGGTTGGGGAAAGGCAGAGTAATGCAAAGTCAGTGCTTCCAGTGGACTTTGTGATAATAATTGCAAGATGGAATTCTCTGCTTCACACTGTGGATTACTCCACGGATTCTGCTTTAATATGCAAATTGCTCTGTGTAGCGGATTTTGGCCACTTCGCCTGCCTCTAATGAGAGGCCATCAGAAGAACTCCAGAGCCATAACACTCTGCTTTGCATTCTATTTCAAATGCAATCAGTCAGTTCTGTTAGACGTTTCCTAAATCAAATGAGACCAGTAAAGAAGAGGTTACAGCAATAGCAACAGCTACTGTATGCTAAGTGTTAAATTACAAATCCACGGTAAACTGCTGCAGACACCAGAATAAACTGATTGCAGTTTTACACAGCTCCAAGTAAATTCACATAGATTACTGTTTCTGCATATTGACATAGTTTACTTTCATGATTCCAAACACGTTTGTCTTTCAAATGTTTAGTACTGTAATCCCCTGCTGTTTTGCCAAAGAATACATCAGAATAGTCTCTGCTGTAATTTGCAAAACTTTCACAGTAGAGAATTTCAAAAAAAAATACTTTTCAATACAGTTTGCAGTCCGAGAAGTAATCCACAGTAATATATCACTGATGTGCAGTAATCCATGGAAAATATAATGTGTTTTTATTTTTACATTTACTTTAGATAAAATAGAAAAAGGCTGCAGTGAGCTGTAACTTCTTTGCAATTCTGTTCAATATGCTTGGTATTCCCTTCCCCACTTCTTCCTGTCCCATCCTGCCATATATGTCTGTTATCTCTTGTTTACTGTTTGCACAGTGTGGGCTAGTGACTGGGAAAGTTCACTAGCCCCACAGACTCTTTCACTAGCCCAGCTGATGTACTTATTGGTTACATTCTCCAGTACAAACCTGCAGGGCTAGTTAAAAGAAAATCTTGCTTGCCTAACACAGAATCTGGCTAGTGGACCAGTGCCAGTTTCACCCCCTGCATTCTCTGTGATGGGTTGCCCATACTTAAGTTTTTTAAAGATTTATGACTGGGGTGTGGTCAATTCTAGGAGTACCAGTGGTTGGTGGTTAGTGCGGTGACTGTCAAGTGCATTGCTGTAAGGGGGCAGGTAAGTCCTACAACTATTGAAGGAGGTTCAGAGGCAGTGCTGTGTTAATGGTGGGGGTCAGTACTGTGATTGTTTTGGTTGGGGAGTGTCCAGTGCTGTAACAGTCGAGGGTGGGGAGCCAGTGCTGTTGTTGTCAGGAGGGTGACTGGCAGGTACCATGACTGCCAGGTAGGGGCCAGGGCTGTAACTTTTGGGAGTGGGGGGGCAGTGTTTTGACTGTTGGGGGTGGGGATCACTGCTGTGGCTGTCTGTGAAGGGTATCAGCCCTGTGACTGTTGCAGATGTAGTGGACAGTGCTCTGACAGTGGTGGTGGGTAGTGTTGTGCCTGTTGAGGGTAGACGTCAGTGCTATAACTGTTGGGGAGGAGGATAAGTGCTGTGACTGTTGGGTAGGTGGCTACTGTGACTGACAGTGGAAGGTGTTAGCTCTGTGACTATTGAAGAGGTGGTACCGTTCTGTGACTGTTGGGTTGGGGGGTCAGTCCTGTGACTGTTGTGGGTGAGGGGGCAGTGCTGTTGCTGTTGTGGATGACTGGTCAGTGCGGTGACCATTAGGAATAGTGGGTCTGTGCTGTTATTGTCAGTAGATGGGAATTAATGCTGTGACTGATGGTAAAGGGTGTAAGTTCTGTGACGTTTGGGGGTGAGGTGGCTGTGCTGTGACTGTTGGGGATAGATGATCAGTGCTGTAAGATTGGGTGGGGTGTAGTGCTGTGACTAGTGCTGTTACTATGGGGGATGGGGATCAGTGCTGTGACTCTCAGGGATGTATGATCATTGCCATGACTGCCAGATTGGGGGGGGTGTATTCTGTGACTGTTGGGAATAGTGAGAAAATGTTGTAATGCTTAGGGGTGTGGATCAGTGCTGTGACTGCCAGAAGTGGGTGGTCATTGTCATGACTGTCAGTGGAGGGTGTCATCCCGTTACTGTCAGTGGGTTGCTACAGTCCTGTGACTGTGTGTGTGTGGGGAGGTGGTACAATCCCGTGACTGTGGAAGAGAGATGTTACAGTCCTGTGACTGTGGGGTGGGTTAGTTCAGTCCTGTTCCTGTGGGGAGTACAGTGCTCACTGGGGGTGCAGTCCTATAACTGATGGAGGAATTGCATAGTCCTATGACTGTTGGGGGTGGCCATTGTTTTGACTGATGGTGGAGGGTGTCAGTATTGAGACTGTTGGAGCAGTGGTACAATCCTGTGATTGTAGGGAGGAGGGTCAGTTATGTGATAGGGATAGGGTATCATTTATGTGACTGTTAGGGTGAGGGTCATTCCTGTAACTTTTGGGAGGTCTGCTTCTGCACAATCCTACAGCTCTGAGGGACGGGAGCATTTACAGGAAGTTGTATATGCGGCAGTAAGGTTGTAGAAGGCACCAAACAAAGTTACCGTTCAGAGGGAACGGTCAGTCCCGACTGTGTGGGGTGGTCATCAGTGCTGTGACTGAGGTACAGTGTTGTGACTGTTAGGGGTGGGGATTACTGATGTGTCCAGAGCCACCTTAGACTTTACGGGGCCCAGGGCAGAGGTCAAACACTGGGCCCCCTATTACCGGCAATTGGCAGTCTTGTCTTCACTTACTGTCATATTGACAGAACAACTTGTACTGCCTGTAGGTTTGGAGGTGGGCAGGAGACCTCAGTGCCACTGTGAGGTACATAAAAAGAACCCATACTGCAAGTATTGGGGCTGGCAAGAGATGTCAGTGCTGCCAAGTGGGAATTAAAAGAACCCATGCTGCCTGTATTTGAGGGTGGGCAGAAGACCACAGTGCCAGTGAGCAGCTGAAAGAAAAAAGCCCATCAGGGCTGTGGAGATCCCCCACAATGGGAAACTTTAACAAAAAGCCTTTCAGGGCTGTGGAGACCCACTGCTGTGGGCAGCTGAAAGAAAAAAGCTCATTGTGGCTGTGGGGAGCCACCAGAGAAAGCAGCTGACAGCAAAAAAAAACAAAAAAAAAACTTTAGAGCTATAGAGATCTGCCCCAATGGACAACTGGAAGCAAAAAAGCCTTTAGGACAGTGAAGATATATAGGTCATTGCAATCCCCATGTTTGTAGCTGAATTGTAACCATGTTAGTCATAAGATCCAAACAGCTTCCAGGATATAGGTACACTTTTGCAGGCCGTGGCAGTTTACAACTGTACTGCAGTGGGTCTCGTCTCTGCAACCCTTGTGATTCTTCTGGAGAGATTATACTCTGCCTCCTTCCACACCCCTCAGCCTGGATTTGGCTTGCCTGTTTGTTCTGAGACAGTATCTGGAGTGGAAGTGGCTGAGGCCACTAAGCACTTGATCTTTGTTCTGAATCTGCCTGAAAGCCCCACTCAAAGTCTCAACCCCTACTACCAACACCATCACACCACTCAACAACCCCACACCAACAGCGAGATCAACACACTAAAGATTCAACATCACAGAACCCTGCTGAGGATCTGAGGAAGATAGGGGAGACCATGGTGCTGGGTCAATCAAATTTTTTTTTTTTTTTTTATGACAAATGCCAGTGGCCTTGTGCAAATTGCAGATGATGGAACATGCGGTGCTGGCACTTCTGAGATCGACAACTCCAAGTCAGTGAGACACGTGCCTCAGTCTGAGATGAGAGGCCAATGACTCCAGACTTTGCCGAGCCCAAGCGAAAGTGCCTACTGTGGGGTCTGGTCTCTTGATCTGGCATGGGAAAGGGAAAGGGTGTGTGTGTGAGTGACTCCTGATCATGTGACCTTTCTCAGTGCTCCAACAGGAAGCACATCATCAAGTGACTTACCTTAGCTGTCTGCAGGGCTTCTCTCAGCTGGGTCTTAATAAGTGAATCATCTGATGTACCCAGCTGGCCAGTTTTCTTTCAAAGTGCAGGGCCCCCCAGAAGTGCAGAGCCCAGGACAGCTGCCCCTACTGCCCACCCAAGAACTGAACCAGTCATCCTGGTGGTCATGTGGGACACAGATAGGCAGGTAGGGCTTTATGAAGCATGTGCTAGCCATTTCTGCATTTTCCCCCCTTGGATTCCTGCCTTCACCTGGGAGATGTCAAAGATCAAGTCAGCATGCCTTCCGACCCAGGGACATTGACAGCTATCTAATGAATGCTCAGTCTTATGTCCGATCCCCAGCAATCTAAGCATGTTCCTGAACTCAGGTTCCTGATATGGTGGAAGGTAAGGCACACAGTGCCTCATCCCTCCATACCACGGGACCAGACCGGCCTTATACTGCAGCAAGGAAATTATTTATTAATGGGGCAGGTGACTGGACAACAGGGATGCCACAAAACACCATGGAATGATTTTGTATTAATGAGACCGGTGGTCAGAGGGTGGGACGAACCTGTGGACACCACAGAATGTGTTAACTTTAACATGCCCAGCAATCAAAGGTAGATAGTGTTATTGGCTGGCAGTTTGAAAGAAATATTGCACTGCTCAAGGTTCCATATACAGTAAAAACACTTTCTCTGTAGATGACTCCTAATCCCTGTAAAACAGCATTATGTAGCCTTGTTGGCTCTGACCAGATTTTGTTTACATAGCATTTAGTATTCACATTTTTCACTTTCAGTTTCACCAGCAAAACAATTGGAATGATTATGATAGTATATGTGCATGACTATTTAAAGCAGCAGTGCAAGAAAATGGTGAACATTTTGACCTATACTTTCTTATTCTATTTTACATTGCCCCTTATCTATTGAATTGTATGATGCCCTTCTTTCCACAATTTGAGTTCACTTTAGTACTTTTTTTCACATCTGAAATAATAAAAGAAGCGCTCCTTTTACTATGACTTGGAGCAGGTTTTCATCAGTGTTCTCGGCTATTTTTCTACATCAATTGGCTCTCCACCAGCTGCCAGCACCGAACCTGAAGCCCACCTGCCCATTCTGTGGACAGGTCTGCCCTCGCCCAGATGGGGCATCCTGTGAATCAGTGCACCACCAGCACCGAACCTGAAGCTCACCCACCCATTCTGAGGACAGGTCTGCCCTCACCTAGACAGAGTATCCCATGGCTCGGCACACTGGCCCCACTTTCCACTGGCCAACAGCACTGAACCGGAAGCCAACCCACCCATTCTAAGGACAGGTCTGCCCTCACCCAGATGGAGTGTCCTGTGGCTCAGCACACAGGCCCAGCTTTCCACTGGCCACCAGCACCAAACCTGAAGCCCACCCACCCATTCTGAGGACAGATCTTCCCTCTCCCAGACGGGGCATTCCGTGGCTCGATGCACTGGCCCCACTCTCCGCCAGCCACCAGCACCAAACCTGAGGCTCACCCGCCCATTCTGAGGACAGGTACGAAGTTCCACTATGAGGAAACTGGCTTGAAAAGCTGCAATCACATTGGCAAATAAGCTGAGAAGCAGCCCCTAATTGGCTCCCTTCTCCTGCCTAGGGGCCATTTTCAAACGGCTCTGGCAGATTTTTAAATTGGACTTTTGTTTTCTCTGCCTATTATTCTGAGCTAGCAGAGCTAGCTCGGTCTGCTGTGTCTCTCTCGGGGGATAATTTGTCCCCCCCTCCCACTCTCCCCAAGCCCTGATCTCTAATAAATTCTCTCTTCTGGTGCCTCTCCTTAATCTCCTCCTCCTGCACTCTGTTCCCACACCAGAAGACCGCCTCTTAAAGTAACAGCCAAACATTACTGAGCCTCCATACTCTGTGGGCTACCCTCCCTCATCCCTGCCTAAACAGGTAAAAAAAGAGCCTATGGTGTATTCTCCCACTGTCTGATGACTCTCCATAGCATCAGGCACACTTCCCAAGTGCTCAAGTGTTCTCCACTAATTGGCGGTGCACAGTGGAAGTTTGAATGTCCTTTTACTGAATCATGCATGTTTTGTAGGTTTTAATTTTGTCTGCACCTCAGATAGGGATTACACAGGTCTGTCTTGTAAACTGGACTTTTTCCCAAATGACATGTATTACCTGTATAAAAATAAACTTTTACCTACCTACCTACCAGTTCTCCAGTACTCTAGTGCTCCTTCCTCATTGAAAGTGCACCCTGCATTGGTAGTGCACCCTAGTGCTCAAGTGTGCACCACTAATTGGAGGTGCACAATTTTACAGTACTTTAGTGCTCTCTCTTCAGTGATAATGCACTCTGTTCCCCTACTGCTTATTTAATTGTCAAGGTGTAAGGAGGTGCCGGAAGGCTCATACACTATGGACCCTAAAGTGTGCGTACATCTCATAACGTGAGGGATCCTTCTACAACTGTTTCTACTCCTGTTGGGAGTCCCTGTTCTAAATTTTATTTTTTTATTTTATTCTTTGGTAACCGGGTAAGGCCCACTAGGGATAAGTGCCTGTTTTCAGGGGAGACCTGGGAGCACTGGGCGGTTAAGTGACTTGCTCAGAGTCACACAGTATAAGAGTGGAGGTTGTGAGAATCAAACCCAGGTCTGGTCTACTGGATGTAGCAAGCTCATTCACAGCTCATTACTCTAACCTCTAGGCTATACTGCCCCCCCAATACCCTAGCAATTCTACTCCACACCTGGTAAAGCTGGCACAGAGGAGACATGCAGCTCTGTGTTCCCACATGCTTGCCCCATGCAGCATCCCCCCTTGCCCTTGTCTAACTCTATCCCAGCCATATGGCTACTCCCTAGCCTACAATTTGTGGTCGGTACACTGCCTACTAAGTGCCTCTTGCAGAATCAACAGAGGTTAAAGGCTAGGCATCTCTTCCTAAAAATCTGCAGAAGACTCATCATTCTCCTACTATTGTTGTCAGGTAACATCCACCCTACCCTGGCCCTCAGACATTCCATACTCAGACCCAAACACCCACTGGGCAACTAAGGATTGTGTCTATGAACATTGGACACCTCCTAGACAAGTTTACTTAGTTTGAGGCATGGGTGGCACAAACTCAGCCTGATGTCATTGCATTGACTGAGACATGGCTCTCTGCACATACACCTGACTCAATAGTATCCGTACCAGGTTACAATCTATACAAGGTAGACCGCCACCTGCAATGCCACACAGTTGAGTTGACTGAGACCAGCAAGGACTGTGAATGCTTAGGTATAAAAATCATGATAGGAAATGGTTGCAAAAGCCTAACTATTATGGCAGTCTATATTCCAACCGGATGGCAACAGGCAGGGTTAGAAACCTTCGCTAGCTTCTACACCCAAGCTAGCCAGAATAAGGAAACCATTGTCCTGGAAGATTTTAACTCCAGCTGCTGGTCAGCTCCAGCGCCACACACAGAGATCTAGTCTTGGGACACAGATGGTTACAAGCACCACCCAGACAAACTACTGTACAGACACCAGCACCCTGATCCACTGAGTACTTACAACACACCCAGAAAGGCTAAAGAATGTCAAGGTACTCTCTGACACCCTCAGTGAGCACTCACCAGTCCAATGTGAGTGGTCAACTAAACAGGCCTAGCCTCCCCAAGAATGGTGAGAAACAGAGTAATTAAGAACAGCGCAATGGGCGGCTTCAGAAATCACCTTAAAGGGATAGACTGGAGCTTCCTTGACTCATGCCCCTCTGTTGACACCACCATGAAACTCTTCATCAATCACTTCAATGTGGTGGCAGACAAGTTCACCCCCTACTGCAAGAAGATGATCAAAGGAGGTAGCATGAACTGGGTAACACCACAACTAATTGGTATGTTGCGGCAACGAGATCTCCTCTGGCACTGAGCATGGGGAAACAGGAACTCCAGTGGATGCCCAAAACTATAAAGTGGCCTGGAACAAGTGCACCTGAGCAATCTGGCAGGTCAAGGCCACATATCACAAGAACTGGCAGTCACAATGCTGGGGGGAAGGGGGCAGGAAGAAATTCTGGGCCTCACTTAAGAACCTCATCGGAACCAGTGATAGGTCCCCTTCAGTTATACTCCACCACAATAACAAGGTCATCCTTGTTGAAGCCACAATAGCAAATGTCTTTAATAAGGTCTTTACGGACTACAGCACAGTCCTACACCCCCACAACGATTTCTTATCTTGGTGATACGTGAACCACTGACCACTCGCCCTCCCCCCCACCAAGACCTGTCCAACCTTCTACTTTCACCAGGTAACCATCAAGGAAACAAGAACACACATCAACAAGGTCCTGGGAAAAACAAAGCTTATTAGCAATGGGATAGATATGAAACTGATGTCTATCACCCTTCCTGAGGTCATCATTCCCATCACTAAGCTGTTAAACCTGTCCCTACGCCCGGCCACCTTCACCTCTATCTGAAAAATGCTCTGGTCACGCCCGTGCATAAAGGAGGGGATCAGTCTCTAGTATCCAATTACAGACCAATTTCTATCTTATCACCGCTCTCTAAAGCACTGGAAAGAATCATTGCTGTTCAAATTACGGACCATCTGCACAAATATAACCTTCTCTCCCCTCAACAACACGGGTTCCGCAAGCTGCATAGCACCAATAGTGCACTAGTTGACTTCACTGGCTATGTACATGAGGCTCTTGATCAGGAACATTTGGTTGGGGCTATCTTTATAGATCTGACCAAAGCCTTCAACCTTGTGGATCATCAGGTACTGCTCCACAGGCTAAGTTACCTTGGGCTGTCCCCCACCACGCTTAGCTGGTTTTCATGCTACCTGTCTGGGCAGTTTCAGAAAGGTAAAATCAGCAGTACCATCTCTGACTCCTGTGATGTCACAGTAGGGGTCCCCCAAGGTTCTATTTTGGGCCCACTTTTATTCAGCCTCTTTGTGAACGACCTCCCTGACACCTGCCCCACTCTAAGGTCCTGCTTTACATAGACAACACGGTCATTTTCTCCCAAAACACAAACCAAGAAGCTCTCATTAGGGAGTTACAGCACAGCTTTGACCCCCTACAGGATTAGTTCAGAGATAGCATACTAGTGCTTAACAAAAAAAAAAAAAAACAAGGTAATGTTCTTTGCTGGGCATCAAAAGAGGGGATCTACTGCATCACTCTCAATTACCTGTAAACCTAAATCTTCCCTTGAGCAGGTGTCCTCATTCCACTACCTTGGATTCACAATAGACGAGTCCCTCTCATTTGATGAACACATCTGCAATATCACCACTGCAGTCAACAGGAAACTAGGGGCCCTTCATAGACTCCAATTCTGCCTCCCACCAGAGGCCAGGCTCCTGGCGGTTACTTTAACAGTACTACCAATCCTGGACTACGGAAACGTGATCTATGGCACGGTCTCTGATACAAGCCTACCCAGAGTCCAAATAACCCTCAATAAAGCCTGCAGATTTGTCTTAAGTGCTCATCGCCTAACACATGCATGCGACCTGTACAGTAAAACTAAATGGCTTCCTCTCTCTGATCGCATCAAGTTTCAATCTTGCCTGCTAGGGGAAAAAAGGCCCTCCTTGAACTTGCTCCCTCCTCCATACAAGTTTTACTCCTCCCTGCACCTTCTGAGCATGATATAAGAAACATTGCTAAGCATGCCCTAGCAGTCCCATTCAGAAGAAGCACCCTGGGGAAATGAGCCTTCATGGTCAGGGCTCCTGCCTGGCTAAATGAGCTCCCCCACTCCACCACAAGCCTCCCTCGCATTGGCCCCTTTAAGTCTGCACTTCAGAATATGATCTCCCCTCCGGTACACTGCTATTGTCACACCTGACCCTGCTGTTGGTAATAATAATAATAAGGGGGACGCAATGAAACTTTCAAGTACCTCAAGAGAATCAACAAAGTCCAAGAGGGCAGCATCTTTCAGAAAAAGAGGTGTGCAAGAACAAGGGGACACAATTTGAAGATAGAGGGGGGACGGTTCAGAGGTAATATGAGAAAGATATTTTTCATGGAAAGGGTGGTAGATGCATGTAACAGCCTTCCTGAGGAGGTTGTGGAGTCAAAACAGTGGTGGAATTCAAGAATGAATGGGACAGTCATAAGACAATTCTAGAGGGTAGGTGTAGGAAGAAGTAGGCTGTTGGTTAACTAGGATCTGCAGCTTATCCATTAGGTAGGGAAATGGGCAGACTGGGTAGGCCAAGTGGTCCTTATCTGCCATCAAATTCTATGTTTCTATGTAATAATAATCTTTATTTCGCATAAGCACCTTTCAAAGTACCAAGGCACTTTACAAAAGGTTAAAACAACAGTAATAAAATCAATAAATTCGATCCAGAACAATCACAAAAGTCTAACGAGGTTCATTATTCAGTGCCATGAAAAGCCTGGCACCATAAATAGATCTTTAATGCCTGTTTAAAGCCTCCCACCATTGTGCACTCCCGCAGCTGACAGGGTAGAGAATTCCAGAGGGTAGGAACCATGTACATAAATGCACAGGCCTCAGAAGACTTCAGAGACACCCTTGGAATCTCCAGCAACCCCTCGTTGGCTGAACGGAGCTGTCGCTTGGGGCGATAGGGAATAAGAAGCTCTTTCAAGTAGTCAGGGCCGAGTCCATGTAGGGCTTTGTAAGTCAGTAAACCAACTTTAAAGGTGATCTGCCACCGAATTGGCAGCCAGTGCAGAGTGCACACCACTGGAGTAATATGAGAACTTTGAGAAGTCCCCATCAACAGTCTTACTGTGGCATTCTGAGCTAGTTGCAGGTGGTGGATATCAACCCCAGGAAGCCCTAAGTATAGGGCGCTGCAGTAATCAAGGCAAGAGGTCACAAAGACATGGACCAATGTACGTAGATCACCAGACAGAACAAGATGCTTGATCCTGGCGATGTTCCTAAGATGGTAAAAGGACAACTTGACGACTGCCGACACCTGGGATCTTAAAGTCAGCCCATTGTCAAGCACCACCCCCAGGTCCCACACCCCTTCAGAGGTGAGGATCTGGGAGCCCCCTACATAAATTCCAAAGGTTGACCAGTCCTCAACCCCCTATCCGGTGACTTGGGTCCACGACCATCACCTCGGTCTTTCCGCATTCAACTATCAGCTCAATTCATCCAGTCCTGGATTTCCAACAAGGCAGTTGTTAAATACCGAGAGCGCACTTTCCTGGTTAAATGCGAAAGACAGGTAGAGCTGGGTATCATCAGTATAGTAGTGTAACCTCAGCCCATACCATCTTACAATGTCTCAGAGGGGCAGCATGTACACTGCAAACAACATGGGGGACAGCATGTACACTGCAAACAACATGGGGGACAGCACTAAGCTCTGAGGGACCCCACATGACAAAGAGAATGGGTCCGAGGAAAAAATCCCCGACACCACTCTCTGAGTTCTTCCAGTGAGGAAAGATGTAAACCACCTGAGAACCTTACATGTCAGGCCACAGATGGACCTCAAACGCCCAAGCAATACCTCATGGTCAACAGTGTCAAAAGCTGAAGAGAGATCAAGGAGCACCAGAATGGAATGGCGTCTCTGATCTCTCACCATCAGGAAATCATTGAGCACCCGAACCAGCACGGTCTCGGTAATATGTCTCTTTCGAAAACCGGACTGGAGAGGTTTGTAGATGTTATGGATGGTCAAGTGGTTCTCCAATTGTACCCCCACTACTTTCTCAATAACCTTCCCTATAAAGGGGAAGTTTGAGATTGGTCTGTTGTTGGCCAGAGAGTCTGGGTCCAAAGAAGTTAGCTTCAGGAGGGGTGTTACCACTGCCTTCTTCAGGGATCTTGGGAACTCACCCAAATCAAGGGAGCACCAGACTATCTGTACCAGGATAATATCACAACATCCCATAATCAGGGAGGTTGGGCCCGGATCCAAACTACAGCATGTAGGGTGCATACTCTGGACAATCTGCATGACATACACGAATTCCAGCAGGTCAAAGGAACTCCAGTAAGTGTGAGGTGAAGTGACCAAGCACCAATCACCATCATCCCCCACAGGGTGAGTCAGAGGATCCCCGACCTGATGTTGGCCACCTTATTCGCAAAGCCTCCACCACTCCTGGGCAATGCCCCTGATCACCCTCTGCTGCTCCACAGAACCATGAGGCTTACCCACCTGTCTCATCTGCCTGACCAACTGACAGTACTCCCCCTGCTCCCATTCTCTTCCCCCAATATGCCCCATTCCCTCCAGGTGCCCTACTCCCTCCAGCTGTCAGTACTCCCTCTGCTCCCATTCTCTTCCCCAAGGTGCCCTCTGGTGCCTCCATGCTATCCTCCTGCCACACCTCTCTTCAGCTAGTCCTGTCTCCTTCCGGAGTATTTCATATGACTCTACTGGTCAGGACATTGACAGTGATGTATAGCTACCATCCTAATCACTCATGTTGTACTCTTACTGGCTGATATTATACTCTTTTCTTTAACTAATGCATTGTATTACCAGTGCTGATATGGGTATTGTATCCCCTTGTCTTCCTGCACTAGCACAATGGCTATGTAATACCTGCCTATGATTATCTTATGTTATGACTTGCCTTATATTCCCTATTAGCAATTACTGTATGTTATTTGTTGATACCTGCCAATGCCTTTTCTGGTTGCCACTGTATTACCTATCCTGTTTATACTCCCCTGCCCTTGTCCTTGATGAGGATCCTTTGTAAATGAGCTTTTAGCTCTAAGGTTGTAATTCCAATTACCTAATATATAAATAAGTAAAATAAAATCACTTCTGTTGTGACTAGAATGAGTTAGCATGCAGAAGGTAGTGCTCCCTTGCAAAGGTTTTTCTAAAATGTCCAAATTTGCTGATGGTGTAGCTGTGATGAAGTAAGGAGAGGCAGGAGACAAACTAGGGAATAAAAGCAGTTTCACTGAGTGGGGGTACCAGGGGAATCAAACAGTACACAACCAATAGCTATACTACCACTTAGTATGCTGTATCTTAGGATCCTATAACTCTACAGATTCTTATACTCTAAAGGAATACTTACACTCTATGCGAATTCTTAGACTCTAAAGAGATTCCTATACTCTATGGGAATTCTTATACTCTAAAGGGATGCTTATACTCTATAGGAATTCTTATACTCTATAGTAAACTTATCATTACAAGTTCTATACTCAATCTGATTCTGCATTTCAATGTACAAATACAACCTGTTGATCAGTAAACCAACAGAACATAAAGTTCTTCATAAGTCCAGAGCGGTGGCCACCAATGTGTTCCGTTGGCCAGCTTTTTAGTCAAATTGGAAGAGCGAAAGGGGTGAAAGAACTGAACGAGCAAGCACCCCAGCTGCGTAAGCCTCCTGGCTAGGTAGGGTTCCTGAGTGACAGTGCTGTAACGAAACTGAGATACTGGATGCAAGAAAGATGTGGGAGTCTTTGACCCGTGGAAGACCCCAAGAAAACGAGAAGACACACTGTTGTAGACAAACTCCTAAACCGGAACTGGTTTCAGGGAAATTCAGGATGCAGACACTGAGTCGAAACTGGACTCCAGGATAGCAAACAGGATGCGAACACTGGGCCGAGGCCGGACTCCAGGATACCAAGTAGGATGCAGACACTGAGTCGAAACTGGACTCCAGGATACCAAGTAGGATGCAGACACTGAGTCGAAACTGGACTCCAGGATACCAAGTAGGATGCAGACACTGAGTTGAAAATGGACTCCAGGATACCAAGTGAGATGCAAACACTGAGTCAAAACTGGACTCTAGGATACAAGTAGGATGCAGACACTGAGCCAAAACTGGACTCCAGGATACAAGTAGGATGCAGACACTGAGCCGAAACTGGACTCCAGGATACCTGCGTCCAAGGCCCCACCCTTACTTTTATGACGGATCCCTATCTGTGAACCAGGGTGGTTCCCTACACTTCCTAAAAACTGTTGGGAAAGGGAATGACTTGATGTTCTGAAAAGGAAGCGGTTGGTCGGGGACTAACTACGCTAGACCTATACTAGCGACCGGCCCCAACTGGTAGCACCAAGAAAGTAACTTCAGTCTCTGAGTGGTCACTGTGATCAACAGTACGTGAAGAAGGTGAGAATCAGGTGAAGACAATTAACATCAGGCTAGAAGGTTCATTTCTTGGACAAGCTGACAGTTCGGTAGCAGACAAGGCAGTTCCTGAGTGGAGGCACTAGTGTAGGATTGATCCCATAGTCTCTAAGCATACTCCAAGGGAAGAAAACCAACATAACAGTTTGACATAAGCACAGCATATACAGGGTTGATCCAATAGTTATTTGCAGCACCACACTTCAAGCAGGAAATGGTGGCTATGATATAGGATTCAGGTACAGTCTTTGTAAAACACAGTCTCAATATTTCTACAGTGCTTTACTTCTCCATATACTCCCAGCATTACACAGCAGCGATCCAGACAGGAGTTTTAGAAAGGGGATACACTGGTGAAAAACCTACCAAAAGCTAAGGGCTAGCTATGTGGGGACCCTAGGGTATACCTTCTGTACCCTTCCCACTGATAATAAGCTCCAAGAGCATCTAATGGGAAAATTACCCTAAGGCAAAGGTAATCTGATTAGCTCAAGTACTAAGAGTCCCTCCTAACTGTCCTTCCCCAGACTAGGGCTGACGGGAAAGTTACAGGGGTTACTAGCCCTAAGGCACGAACATGGCTACTAACCTGGGGTTGTGGCTAACTACCTGACTCACTCCCCTTGGCTGCTTACTAGTTATCACTAAAACAGAGTGCCTTTCTAAACCACAGGAGGTCACTCATTAAGCATTAGCTAGCTTCTCTATTGGTGGCCACCTGGCTACTGGCCGATGACCCACACTTTGGGGCAATATACCTTATCTGTGGCTGGAATCCCCTCACTGGCCCACCCAGAACTAGAGAAACTGTGTAGAAAGTGAATAACATCAAGAAAATACATTGCTACCTGGCCCCTAACTTACTAGCCCACCTGGCTACTGTGGCTACTGAAGTAACTGGGCTCACGCTGCCCATATTGGCCCTTATATGTGCTGAATAAAACATAAACAATAATTTTGGGATCAACTAGCCCATCCTGGTACCCCATTTGACTAGCTAGTCCAAGACACTGGGGCTTACTATACTCCGAATGGGACCCCTTAACTGGATGAGATGTGTGAACACAGTAAAATTAGCATTTCCCATTTTAATCTGCTAGCTATGACGTTGCCACTTTAAATCTGGGAGACTTGTCAAGAGCCCCTGTCCATTAAACAGCTAGTTCTGCACTAGCTCCACCCCTGACTATGTTCTGAAGCTGGGCTGATTTAAATAAACCCACCCACAGGCACTCTCTCTTCCAGGGGCTTTGCTATGCCCCTATAAGCTGCCCCACTAAGCACCCGATGGCACTGAAATCATATTAATTAATTTAAATATTTTAAATTAAAGCTGTGGCGGTCAGCATGTGCCAGATGGTGCTGCCGCTGACTCACCACTCCGACCTGGACAGAAGCTGCTGCCGGAGGAGGCTGAAGAGGGATGCTTCTGGCATGCAGGTTGGCAGATCGGGCAGGCGGCTGGCCGGACGGCTAGAGGGCCTATCGCTCGCCGCAGCTCTTTGCTGCAGTAGCTGGTGCTGGGATCGGCCCCACTTGTAGGCACTGCCTCCGAGGACCGAAAGTTATTTTTAAATTAAATTAATTAATTACAAGACACTTCTAGCCCGCGATCGCGGTCAATCACCATTGCTGCTGTACTGCTGCTGACACAGGAGGAACCACCACAACCGGGAGAGCTGCTGCAGGGATGAGAAGAGGACTATAGGTACTTTTACAAATTACTTTTACCTCCCTGCGTCCTCTCTCTCCCTGCTTTGGCCGCACTTTTCTTTTTTTTCAGTCAGGGCACCTGGTAGCACTCACCCGACCACACTGACTGCTGGCTTCCCTGAAAACAACTATTTGAAAAAAAACGGCTGTTATTGCCGCAGAAGCCCTCCCTGGCATTCAGGAGACCGAGTCCCTAGCGACCAGGGAGGCAGGCAGCTACCCAGCGTGAGGATGGCATTCCCTCACGCTAGGGCTGGGCAGACTGCAGAAGCAAAGAAAAAAAATGAATGTAACTGCAGCTGCAGTTTTATTGTGGAGCCTTGGGCACACAGGAGACTGGGGCAAACAGGAGGGGAAGCAGTATTTGGGGCATTACACCCTGACCTTATGGAACAGCAGGTGTTCTAAAACAGCTGGGAATAGTGATGAAAAACTGGTCTGAGCAATATTATCTCTTCATTATTTCAAATGTGAAAAAACTATTAGAAAATACTCAAACTATGCAAAGAAGGATATCTTACAAGTCAGTAGAGAAGGGGCAATCTAAAATAGAATAAAAAAGTATATGTCAAAATGTTCACCATTTTCTTGCACTGCCACTTTAAATGTTATCCTATCTCCAAGGCCCTGACCCTGATGTTGCTCATTTTTTGACCATGGGCACTGTGTCTCCTGTTGTGATAGCACTGGTCAGCATGAGTTTTGTCATTTTATTAACATGTACTATTTTGCTCTTCAAAGGCATTAGAAAAATAATATTTTTGTGTTGGACATAAGACTGACTGAGTTTGCCTATTAAGTGCTGTAAAATTGTCCTTCAGCAAAATAGACATGGGTGGACATTTCTTCCTGACTTTGAGGACACATTCACTTTCTCTAAACAGAGACAGATAGACTGACTCCACCCCAACACACATTGCCTATATTCCAGAACAGCATGCCCAGAAGGAGCTCACTGATTTTCTCTTTAGGTGCCGAAGCAGCCTCTGTTGAAATATAGGAACCAGTAGGAGTATCCTAGGCTTACATGAGCATAAAAAGGGAAGAGTCCTGTTCTAAAAGGGGTGAGAAAGAAAGCACTACAAGACAGAGAAGTCTTGATCAATTCAGAGTGTGTGGACTCCAGAAAAGTAAGGTGCTGATATGTGAAATGGATCTCCCCTGGATCTTTAAGGAAAGGAGAATGTAGTAGGTTGCATGGGTGAATGTAAGCACCTAGATGGACCCATAATTAAGGGTCTAGCTGCAGTGAGTCTCTCCCAAGTACATCCTTCCTCCTGTGCAAGGGCAAATGCTCACCTATGGTAGGTGCTGCCAGTAAACTCCATTGGAGTCCAGTTAGGGAAATAGATTCCCATAGAGCACCACTGAAGTGAGTGTTCTGATTCTAAAAGATGAACTTGCTAGTCAAATTTGCATAGATTCCACCTCCCCCAGATTCTGTGTAGAGTAATAAATTGTGCACTATGCATTTGGACAGTAGTGCTGTACCATCTGCGTTCAACAAACCCAAAGCTACTTACGTGGCAGTACTTGTGGATGACACCACTGTCCTACATACCCAAAATTCAGGGTTCACTACCCTGTTTAAGGTTAAAGTGTGAAATTTTGCAGCATAATAACTTTACCACTATATGATGGATTTGCCTAAAATTTGGCATGCATGGAGTGGTACCATAGATCTCTGGATCTGCCAAGTTTCGCTACGGTTGGATATACAGTTGCGGAGCTATAAAGCACAATAGAAGGTTGTATTTACACTTTTTTGTACATTCTTTGCTCGTGCCTACAGGTGCCTTTCGAAGATTTCATGAAAAAATATTAAACGGTTCAAAAGTTATTCAAAAAACAATTTTCCCATTATAGTCATTGGGAAAAGTTAACAAAAAGATTTGACAGTGTCATAAATGCAATTTTAGTGCCATAAATAGCCTCTTGAGTATCATGAGTCAGACATTTTTCAGTTACTAGTCATAGAAATGCTTGGCATTTAAAATTGGGACCCTCTAGGGACACAAATCTTTTGTGTTCACCTAGTAGAGCCCTGAGGATGCTAGCCATGTCTTTTGGGGGGTTAAACACCCCAGAAATATGTTTAAAATGTTTGTAAACTGTGAGTGCTCATAAAGGCGACACTTTCATGGTCCCTGTGAAGAGTGTTGTGATTTGCGACACTACTTTGCAACACTATGCCCAAAAGAATAGGAAATCTTTGCCACCCTGCTGCAAAAGAAAAGTTTGGTCTTTTGGGCTGAAATTTGGAAGAAAGACAGCCAAGATCCCACATATGTGTCTTCTTGTGGTTTGGTGACAAAATATTACAGGGCTGCAAAGTTATGGTACTCCAAAGTTGACAATTTTTCCCATAGGATAACATTACGGCATTTGCCGCGCCTTTTGGGGCCCGTATCTCGGAAACACTTTGAGATACGGACTTTTCATCAGAAAAATGCTGAGCCCCCCACTAGGAGGCTAAGTGCAAAACTAGCCAGGAAAAGTCATAAATTATATGAAATTTTAATTCTTTTTCTACGTCGTACGGTTCCTGAGATATAAGCAATTTAGTATTCCAAGTGTTCATTTTCTGCACAGAGGCCCATTATTACTGTTACACTTAGCGTTTCCACTTGCGTTTCCATTACCATTTGCATTAGAGTTCCTGTCTAAGCCACCATGTGCGTTACTCTTTGCACTTTTGTTTGCGCTTGCATTTGTGTTACTGTTAACATTTGCATTTCCATTACTGTTTTTGTTTGCGTTTCCTTTTGCATCACCATGTGCCTTTCTATTTGTGTTTGCGTATGCACTTCCATTTGCATTTCCATTTCTGTTTGTGTTTCCTTTGGCGTCATTGTTGCTGTTACCGTGTCTGCATTTCCAATTGTGTTACCGTGCCAGTGCGCATTACGGTTTGCATTTATGTACTCACTTGCTTTTGCGTTTCTGTTTTCACTGATGTTTGCGCTTGTGTTTTTATTACCAATCGCATTATTGTTTACATTTGTTTCACCATGTGTGTTAGTGTTTGTGCTTGCATTTGTACGGCTGTTACTTCACTATTTATAATGCACATTCTCAAAAAGAAGGGAAATTCATGGCAAAAACTCCATTTAATGCATCAGTTAGGTTGTTCCACAGTGACAAAAGTGAAATTCGATGTTAGGTTCCCACCCCCTTCGCACTAACCCCACCGCTCCCACCAATAGGCATTGGGTAGTGCGTTAGACATCAGTCTAACTCACCCCATTTCTCTATCAAATTTCATCATCACTTTTGTCACTGTGGAACAACCTAACTGATGCATTAATTGATTTTTTGCCATGAATATATATATATATATATATATATATATATATATATATACACACACACACACACATAGAAAAGAGATATATAGAGATAGAGATATAGAGAGAGATATAGAGATAGAGAGAGAGAGAGAGAGAGAGAGAGTATATAGCGAGAGAGCTAGAGAGAGAGTGATAGAGATAGAGAGATAGAGATAGAGAGAGATATATAGAGATATAGAGAGAGATAGAGATATAGATACATATATATATATACACATAGAGAGAGAGAGCTAGAGATAGAGCTATAGAGAGAGTGATAGAGAGAGTGATACAGAGAGAGATAGAGAGACAGAGATAGACAGAGAGAGAAATAGAGTGATAGAGATAGAGAGTATGAGAGAGATAGAGAGAGAGTGATTGAGAGAGAGATAGAGTGAGATAGAGAGAGAGGCAGTAAGTGATAGAGAGAGAGAGTGATAGAGTGAGAGTGTGAGAAAGAGATAGAGAGAGAGTGATAGAGAGAGAGATAGAGAGAGAGAGTAAGTGATAGAGAGAGAGAGTGATAGAGGGTGAGAGAGAGATAGAGCTAGAGATGGAGTGAGATAGAGAGAGAGTGAGAGAGAGAGAGTGATAGAGATAGAGATAGAGAGAGTAAGTGATAGAGAGAGAGAGTGATAGAAAGAGAGAGTGATAGACAGAGTGAGAGAGAGTGATAGAGAGGGTGGTAGAGAGAGAGATAGAGATAGAGATAGAGATAGAGATAGAGATAGAGATAGATCTATAGATATTAGTATATGTACACAGTGGCAGCCTTGAAAGCCATTGCTTATAAATGGTTTCAACTAGATTTGATTCCACCAAGCTGCAGTGACAGGAAACCCAGCAATATCCCTTACAGTAATGGAATCCCGCTGACATCCCAGTCACTGACACATCCTGACCTATGACCCGCAACACGCTGACACCAACCAACGCACATGAGCTTAGAATAGTGGGGCTATACCTCGCACTCCTACATACACTTTAAAATATCTAATGCCACATCACACAGACAGTGGAGTTAGCGCCAACCCCACCTCTAGCCACAAGTCCGTCACTGAAATCCCTGTCACCGCAAAGTCTGTCGACATCAGGGCTTCTCTGTGGGGGGGGGATGCTGTAGGGGTTTTGATGTTATGACAGTATGTCACTAGATTCACCGACTGTACAAGACTGGAAAAAGTCTTGGGGTAAGTAGCCAAAATGGAACAACTGATCTACAAGGTGCAAAATGGAGATGAGGCATACTTAAATAGATGGATATGATGGGTGCTAGTGGGAACGGGGTGGATTAAAGGATCAGTTTCACTATATACCTCATCATGTGCAATGTGCCTCTTCCCGCAAACAAATTAGCCATACAATACAAATAATTTCTTCTATTATAACCCTGCATATATACCACACATGCTTGACACTCCCTACTGTTTTCACATCCACCACCATGTTAGTAATCTTACCTGCAGTGGCACTGCAATTTGAGCTGTTGGCAGGATTCTGAACTGGACAGGATTCTGTAAAAAACAAAAACCTGGGAACTTAATCAGCAAGCAAAAGAACTGTCCATGCAGATAACAGATACTTTCTAAAGCTGGAAAGGCAAGAATTCATCAATGCCAGTCATGTTTTCTTGTACACTGTTTCAAGTTGGAACAACAGTATGTTGAGGTTGTGGGCAGACATTTCTATCCACTATAGCCATTGTTTCGTGTACTTAGGATTCTACTGGGCTAGGGGATACAGAACTGAAAAAAATGGTGAACACAATATAACACAATATAAAACATGAGAAAAGCAAAATCTAGCACTCTCCCACCCAAAATGTAAAATGCTGCTCAAAGTATCAGGTGAAATAAAAAGTGCATATTTTATTGCCAAAGTGCCAATGCAGCGCTCATTCCTGTAAAGCTGAAAAACGGTGAACAGAATAAAGAACATCTTTATAAGTTCACAGTCTCTTCATAAATTTGTTGTTTTTTAACATTTTGACCCAAATTCCAACATATTCTCTTTATGGCCTCACTTTATGATCAAAACAGGTGAAGTTTCTAAAATCCTGTTTTAAAGATGATTTTGCAGAGTGACAGTAAAAACATGTTTTGGAGGAATTTGAAAACTGACAACCTTCATGTTCATGATGTGGGTAACACGAGGGCTATGTTGAAAAGTTGGTGCCAAAATCAGCAAAAAAAAAAAAGTTATGAGTAAATGATGGAAAATGTAAATGTTTCTCTGTTACTTAGTTGTTTTTTTTTTTACATTTTGACCCCAGTTTCTAAAATAGTCTTTATATGACATCACCTTATGATCAAGACAGGTGGAATTTTTAAGTTTGCCGTGTGCACATGTGCAGTGAGCGTCTTGCTATAGGAGTGCCTTTTGAAGGGTGTGACTGTGTGATACTGTCCAATGCAGAGTGGTCTGCAAGGGGCGAGACAGTGCCACACCAATCATCAGCCAGACTGACTGTGACATTGTTTTGCCTTGATGGGTGGGAACTTTGTCTAGTTCAAAAGAAAAGGCTGAACCAATCATACGGTGGCTTTTTTCTTTCATCTGCAGGACACTGCCCAGTGAACAGCTGATTGGTGTTCTGATCAGCCTGCCTGATGTCAGCCACTTTCGGTTTGGTTGTCTGTGCTTCCCCCCCTCTCCACCCTACTGGTCCTGTCCCTCATTGTGTCCTTCTAGATCCTGGAGCTGGATTTGGCCCTCAAAATCATGGACCACAATTCAAGCCATTTGCAATCAGCTGCAATTGCCCTGAGTTGTGGCCATATTTGAATAAAGTCATATTGGTATCAATTAATATAGAGCGACCCCACCTCCACTTGCCCTTTCAGCAACTGTGCTGACTTATCAGTGACTCAAGCTTTAGTTTCACCTCAGCCAATGCTACTGAAGCTGTGCAGCTGCTGTGCAAACAAGAGCTTGTTTCACACTCTCCAAAAGGATGTGTTCAACATGTGCTGGCCATGCCCATAATTAAACCATTCTCAATGCTAACACCTCTTAATGTGTTTACAACCCTTAACATGTTTATAACTTCCTCAGAGCCTCCTGTGAAAAACAGGGCACTTCACACCTTCTTTTAGCTTAGCCATTCATGCTTTTCAGGTGTGTGTGGGGAGGGGCAGCAAGCATTTTGAAGTCTTCCTGCACTTGCACCTCCGTGAATAACAGCTGACTGTTCACTGCTAACAATGGGGAAGTCTAAGAAGCCAGATTAGTCATATAAAAGTAGGATCCACATCACAGCCCTAATTTCTTCGTGCAGTTGCTTCTAACTTTTTAAGTTTTGTCTAGTAACCAGTTGGGGTTAGTTTACTGCTGTGTGTTTGTGTGAGCTGCCAGTGTCTCAGACCATCCTTCCAGAATGACACATTGCCAACCATCCACTACAGTAGTGTCGCCTGCTCACTCATGCTCTCCAGTTCATGGTAAAGTTCTTAAGTACTGTTACTGTATCCTCTCTAGTCCCTCTTTGAGGTTGTGTCTCTCTTTCTCTGGGTTCGGGAGGGCCAAGGTCAATGAGGGTTTAGTGACGGAAAAAAAAAATCAGCCAAAATTCTGACAGTAAACAAACTGTTTCTGAGTTCTGACCAAGGAATGAATAATGGCAGGGAATGATGCTCTGGGGAATCGGGGTATTTTATGATGCCCCTTTTTTTTTGCTTGGCAGCTTAATAATAATTCAATGGAACAGCCTGGGATATATGTACTGAAGTATAATTCAATTTGGTTTATTGTTCAACTTTGCTGCTTGTTACCATCAAAGTTTTTACATCTGTTCAGGCAATAGGGAATTTAATTGGCAGTATAGCCTAGAGGTTAGAGGAACGAGGTGTGAATGAGCTTGATACATCCAGCAGACTAGACCTGAGTTTGATTCTTACAACCTCCACTTGCTACTGTGTGACTCTGAGCAAGTCACTTAACCACCCAGTGCTCTCAGGTCGCCCCTGAAAAGAGGCACTTGTGCCTAGTGGGCCTTACCCAGTTACCAAAGACTAAAATAAAATAAAAATAAAAAATTCCCATTGTATAATTTTATCATGTTTCTGTATAACCTTATAGAGGTCTGTATGCTTAATTTGACCTCTTTTCAATTTATACCTTCCTATAGAACTTAAGTCCACTAAAGGCCCAACATTTTCTAAGTGATCAAATTGAGTTTTACCAAACTGTATTTTTAAACATAAAGTCACATGGTCACTTTCTGATTTCATCTGTACCTTAAATTCTATTATATATTTGAGCATCTCCATATTACATACTGTATAACATACTCTTTTGTGCTCTGACCATTTGATGATAAGTATGTTGTTTTGCCCTCAAGATTGCATTTATTCTGCCATTTAACATCCATAGCTCATTCTCTTCTATTAATTCAATCTCTTTCCCTGTTAATTTATATGAGGATCTTGATGTTTCCTGGGATCAATTAGTCCAATGTCTAATACATCTCTCAGAGTTTCAATCTGGTCATATTGTGCAACTCTGGCATTGAAATCCCCCGCTATCAAATTATTATTATCTGTGAATCTTTCAGAAATTTCTCCCATATCTTTCTGTAAACTATCCCATAATAGTACGTTATTTTGTTTCTTTGTCCTTGGAGGGATATAAATGTTAAATAAGGTAACAGGAGTGGAGTTCAGATAATATTTTGTATTATGTAAATATGATCAATTTTACTGTCTATAATTGTTATTTCTTTTTAATTTTAATGTAAATTGCCAGACCAGCTCTATGTCTACCACACTTTTCTTCTTTGGTAGCAGGGGAATAAATAAGGTGAAAACCATTTAAGTCAAATGCAGAGTTTGCCCAAGTCTCTTGAAGGAAGATAACATCTTTACTATTCACAATACACATCCATTCAGGGTCATTAAACTTTCCCAACAATCCAGCAGTATTCCATGACATGAAATTTATCTTTGTGTTGTCCAAATTACCAATAATTGAACCCATTATTTCTTCATCAACTGATCCCTTCCTTGGTCACTCATTCTGAGGAATGAGTACATCATATCTGTTTGAAATAGAAACATTACAACAACTTTGAAAATTGTCTAGTAGAAGGAGTTACTCATAATAGGTGAAGTATAGACTGCAGTATTATTACCGTTTTCATTGACCTCATAATTATAGTCTACTATGTAGAGGCCCAAAGTATCCAAAATATTTGTGTTATCCATGATCTTTTTATGAAGGCTTTCATATTTTATCAAAAGCTTAAGTTGGTCACAGTCTGCATCATTACTTAAATGAAAAACCTGGATAGCCTTGCAATCCTCAATGGAAATATGTAGCAATTGTTCCAAAAGATTGGTCATCATTTGTTTTATTTTTAAAGAATTCTCATTTTTGGACCTACTAAGGCCAAAGATGGTCACTGATTTTCTAAATGACAATACATCGTCAGCCGGTTTTTTTTCCTGCTTCTTTCCAGTTGGGGCACAGAGCATTTTACTGTCCACAATATGTACTCCTATTGGGTCTAACAGGGTTGCAATTGCAATAATTATGTTTGCAATTGCATCTGCTTCTAAGCAACATTAACCTGCCCTGATTTGTTCTCTGTTTTCCTTCTATGAATGTCCTTTATTTTAATCGCTTATGAGGGAGTTTTCAAAACATGGAAACAGAGATTTAAAAGGGCATTCTTTAATTTCCAAAAGTTTTCGTTAGGAATTGGGCTTAGCCCCAAAATACTAATATATCTTTGTTGATTACAAACTTTTACATTCAATTGGTCTCTATTCACAAAATCAATATAACATCCAATATTCTCGAGGAATCTGCAATTAAGCCAAATTTGGTTGGCAATTCTAATCGCTGAACAAAAAATGAACATGCATTCATTACCCTTTATACTGTATCTCTGTCATTCCAAATTTGAACAATATCCCTGTGCCTTAGATCAGCCCCTCATGGTGGTTCTCAGCAGATGGACAACATTGTCCTTGTTTTCTCTGTTGACTTATGCATTTGCCATTTATATCCATACAATACAAGGTTGCACAATCTGTGATATTAACAAGATTATCCTGTCTTTTTCAAAATGTACCTTTAAGGACCCCAAATTAGAACCCAGCTGTGAACTGTTGAGGTCACAAGGCTCAGTTTGCATATTATGAGACCATTGTTTCTAGTCATTCCTAAATGCCTTTAATTCCTATTCAGACCCCTTCATCTGTGTTAATATAGTCTCCAATATTGTCTTTTGATCCAAATTTGTTAAACTGTTTTCTACATTGGGATGTTCTGAAAGTTGAGATAACTGTAAATCTTGAGAACTATCCCTTTTATCTTTCATTTTATGATCATCATTTATTGTGCAATCACTTGTATTGAAATCCAATTTGTTATTAAGCTCTATGCAACTATGATTAATGGCATTCTTTAACTGACAGTTAGTTTCATCAGTTTTTTTGTGTGCAATTTTTCCTATTTCTTTTATTTTTTCTGTTTTGTTTTTTCCTTTTTATCTAAGGCACTATTTTGACTGGAGTATCTGGAATGCACAGAATGGAGAAACCTGGTCTCAAGTTGGATGTATCCTCTGGAATTATTGAGGGAGATTTAATTTGGGGTATCAGTTTATCTAGTTTTTGAAGAATACCATCTAAACGAGATCCATTAACAGCAATATTACCTTTCAAATCCTCAATTTCATGCTGTTCAGCAATTATTTGATCCAAAATCATAAGATGTGTGGCATATGGGTCTTTCAAAAAATTCTTTAGATCCTCATCAGAGCTAAAGGGATAAAAGGAAACCAAATCAGATTTTACCCCAGGATTGTCAAAGGGTTGGTTCTTTGATCCCAATACATTTAACTTATTAAGAGTAGTTGAAGTACTGCGTAGGTCCATGATAATACTTTTTAATTTGTAGATCAAAAGTGTATTTTGATTAATTTCTGGACTATGTAATTCTGGTGAGAATCTCAGTGACTCCGAAAAAGAGTCACAATATAGATCTAATGAAGCTTCATTACCTTGATTCTTAATTATATTACTGTTACTTTTATTGTTGTTGGAAAACTTTTTTTTAATTAATTTTAACTGTTTCAGTGGACACATCTGTCAAACCTGGATCATCCTCTAATAGAATAGAAACATTATCTTTGTTTAACATTTTAGGGGTAGAGGAGAGTCTAGAACTATCTTGCCCCAGATAACTAGCTAAAGACATGGGGCCCAATTCTAGAAGGGTGGTGCAAGTTACAGCTAAATGCAACTTGTGCCACCCATAACTATGACAATGACCCTGTGCCCTATTCTAGAAGGGACAGGGTCTCTGCAACTAAGTCCTGTGACTTGTGATGTGTGGCAGGTATGCTGAACTGCAGAGCTACCTGGAGAGTATGTCTGGCCCAGCACTGCAGTTCATAACTGCCCCACCCAGCTTTTCTGAGAGGTGCCCCACAGGGCTTGCCAACCCCCTGCCCCAAACCTACATCAACTGGCCTGCAGGCATCTCATTTGCACAGCCTCGATGTGCCACATAGAGCCCAGCAGGACTATCCATACCCCATCCCCAAAAAACACCCATTGGCTGCAAGCCCACAAGGCTACCCATCCCACAATCCCCTGAACACCCATTGGCTACAAGCCCTTGGCTACCTGCAGCCCCCAAAGCACCTGTTGGTAGAAGTCCCTTAAGGCAGCACTGCCTTCCCACCTGTGCCCTGACTCGAGTCACCGGCTGCAAATGCAGCAGTTACCCTTCCCTGGTAGTCTGGTGGCTCCACCCAGCCATGCCAGCCCACCCAGCACCCCTCCACCCATCCCCAGCCGGCAGCTGGTGCAGCCCACCTCTCACCTCCACGGCCAGCCGCCATCTGAGTTCAGTATGACTGTGTACTGAAAAGACACACTCAGAAATTAATTTCTGAGCACGTCTTTCCAGTAGCACTCATACAGAATTCAGTCGTTGGCTGGCTATGGAGGTGAGAGGTGGGCTGTGCCAGTCACCAGCTGGGGATAGATGGGGGGTTCTTGCTGGGCTGGCACAGCTGGGTAGGAGGGTGGGGGGCCACTAGACTATGAGGGAATGGTAACTGCTGCATTTGCAGCTGGCAACTCAGGGGATCTGGGCATGGGTGGGGGATGGTAGTGCCCGCCTGCAGGACTTCTGCAATGGGTGTTTTGGGGGCTGGAGGTATGGAAGTAGCCCTGCAGGGCTTGTGCCAGTGGGTGTTTTCAGGGGATGGGGTATGGGTAGCCCCTGTGGGAGCTTGTGTCAACAGGTGTTTTGGGGTATGAAGGGATGGGTGATGTCCCTGTGGGACTTGTGCCAATTGGGTATTTCAGGGGATGGGGGATGGGTAGCCTGCGGGGCTTGTGCAAATGGGTGTTTGGGGGGATGGGATGGATAACCTGAGGGCCACTGGGGTATGCTGACTTGGGGGTGGACAAGGTGCATGACTGCAGGTGGGTCTGCGGGCCCCTAGGGCACATCTGTAAGTTACACCATCTAAATGCTGAGTGTAACTTATGCTTGCGGTTGATTCTCCTCCAGGGGTTCTTGTAGAATCCAGACATTGGGAACTTTTTGCTGCCCTTCTTCAATGGGCACAACTGCCACCTTAAACCCCTAGCACCCATGTCTTCAAGGGGTTTTTGGCACATGCCAGCATAATGCTAGTTCGCCCGCAGTGGCCTGTGACATGTCACAGGCCACTTTGTAGAACTGCGCATGTCACAACTGCTGGTGTAAGTTGCTACATGCGCCATTCTACTTGGTGCAACTGCTGTTATGCCAGGCATAATTCTTCTAGAATCTGGCCCATGTTCTTTTGCTTGCTTGGGATGCTAAAAATGCTAGGGGTCACAACATCATTATTGATTTCTAGCTCAGCAACTATTGTACCTGTCTGTCTAAAATGGTCTTTCATTTTGGATTGTTTCATTTTACCCTTATTCTGTTGTTGATAATTGTTTTTCCTTTAGACCTTTCTTAGTGTTTATTTATTTTTTGGTCCTTTTGTTGTTTGGCCTGAATTCTTCCCTCTTTTTTTCAGAGTTCTTTTTATCCTGTTTCTCGTTCTCCCTTAATATCTTATCAGCAGAATTTCTGACAGAGATTACAGATGATTGTGGGGAATTAACGCCTGGGTCCATTATAAAGATGGGCTCTTCAATATTCAGTAATGCAGTGGCAGCTGCTTGTCTGCAGGTATTAATCATTTTAAATTGTAACAATGGATTGCCAGTATCAATTATAATACTGGTATGCAACAATTCAGGTACAGATGCTTTTTTCGACTTTCAGTACTCAGTAAAGACAAAGAACCTAAATTTAGTGATATTCCAAACTAGAAAATATTATCAAAAAGTACCTTTGGAATATCACTTCTTATATCGGAAACAAATTCGCAACAAGATCTTAGTGTATCCGTTATAACCTTTCTAATTATCTAAATCCTCTCTGTAAAGAAATTGTTCTTGAGAGTTAGTCTTGATGGAATTGTCCAGAAGTTTTATGCTGGGTCAGTCTTTCCAAAAGCTCAAGAGTATCCAAGAATATCCAAAAGTCCAGCTATTGCAAAGTTATCCAACTGTCTGACTGTTCAAGAGTATAAAGTGCACCACAAGCTACTGCAGCAATAAGCTTATGGTATTTGCCAAAACCAAACAGCTGACACAAAGGCAAGTGGGTATTAGCCCCCTAGTAATGCCCACTTGCCGTTGGGAGCGCGTGTACTAACAGAAAAAAAACAGACAATAAGTGACTATCTACCTATAGGTGGCGCAACTGCATACCACAACACACAGAAACGTAATAGTTGTAAATGTCCTACCAACTCAGGGCACCTCACAGAGTTGTGTGAGTATTTGTAGACGCAGCTAGGTTAAGCATCGAGAGTGTGCCAAAATACAGTAACTGTGGTTCTCAAGTGAGAATTAGTAATCTTGGCGAGTACAGCCACATGATCAGTGGAACAATCTGAGAGGAGCCATTAGTGTTGTTGAAGGGATGAGAAGAGACATGTAAATGCACATATCCCCACAATGCACTAGTGTAATGTATAAGTACGATCGGTTGAACAATCAAGCACAAACAGTAAAAGTACCATTAAGAATAAAGAAATGTTTAAGTTTTTCTGTGTTTCACACGGCACTGTTATGTTGTTGTTCTTTAATGAATTTGCTGACACATCAATGTATGTGGAGCGTGGAAGGTGCATGTGCATGTTGTTAGATCTTCATACTATTTGAAAATGAGCAAACTATACCATGGTTTGTAAACTACAATTACTGCTGTTCTGATTTTGTATTGTGTTGTAAGTGAAACTGTATTGTAAGAATACTTCCCTTGCACTTGCAGTGTTACAAGTGCATTAAGCCACTCTGAAGGTGGCTTCTATTGAGAAATAATGCATGGTTGGTTGATTTGTAGGCACTCTGCTGGCCTCTATACCCCAGC
This sequence comes from Neoceratodus forsteri, assembly GCA_016271365.2. NCBI lineage: Eukaryota > Metazoa > Chordata > Ceratodontiformes > Ceratodontidae > Neoceratodus > Neoceratodus forsteri. Next base: position 112,026,993 of record JADMNL010000035.1, on the reverse strand, counting down.
CATGCATTAATTCCCTCATTAAATACCTTCATCATGGCTAATGTACATAGTTCAAGTTATGCTGGGAGAACTCCACCCTCACGGATCCCTTTGATCTCTCTGAGGACAACTGTGTGCGTTGCTGACAGTAATCAAGTATATCCAGTATAAAGTAATTAAAAAGGACAAACACTTGAGACAAAAAAATAAATAAATCTCTGAATGTTCCAAAAAAGCAGAAAGTATAAACACAGCAATAGCAAAAAGAGAAAAAGGGTCTTTATCAAACGCTTTGTGGTTACATGTTAATTATAAAAAGTAAACATATATGCTGAGCAAGATGAAGCTTGGAAACTGTCTTTACCGCGTCTTTACCAAACTCTAGTATAAAAAAAAGTATTTGTCAATGCCGAATGTTTGCTTGCTGGTATTAGCAGTGGAACTGCAGGAGTTAGACAGATGCAGTATAGGAATGGCAGTGAAGTATTGAACTGACGCCAACTCCACCCTCACCCTGCAGAGATGGACAGGCATTGGGGTGTGCCTTTGGGTTGCCACCCATGATGGTCATGACATTTCACCTCACCCTACCCTTCAGACACTGACAAGTGTTGAGGTGTGCCTTGGGGTGTTTGGGTTTTACATTCACCTCATTCCATAAAGAAATATGCTGAAATGGGCACAGTATAGGAGAATGGGGTGAATGCTGGGGGCAAAGGGTCCAAGATGCACCTTGATGCCTGTCACTGACTGCAGGGTGGGGGTGGAGGTGCAATGGCATGAGCATTACTGTCGACAATCCCAAGTTACACCCCTGATGCCCGTCAGTCCCTACAGGGTAGGGCATTATGGTCCAAATACCTAATGCCCTGGGCATTTCTTGGTATTTTTACTCCAAGTTTTGCACATGGGCTTTTTGTGACCACACCACATAAACAGTGACACTATCAGTTCATTAGGCGAAAGGTGATTTTTCACAGTGACTGCACAATTTGGCACCACAGGTGCGAAAACACATTTCAAACAGGATGTGAAAAGTGACAGGTGTACTGTTCATGAGGAGGTGTAAAAAATGGCATTGCTGAAAATATGGAGTGAAAATATAAAAAAAACTGGTGAAGTCACGAGCGTGCATAGAAACTGCGCAATGTACACCCATAATGTAATTAGTTTGGGGATTTTTCACAGCAGATTTTCAACATAGGCATTTTGGGACCTCTACTCATGAACAGTGTCACAGTAAGTTTCTTAATCTGTCCCGAACACTAATTTCCCACAGCAACCGCGCTATTCTGCACCAGAAGTGCGAAACACATTTCAGCCAGGTGGGAAATGACAGCTGTACTGTTCATAAGGAGGTGTGGAAAATGTCAATGTTGAAAATCTGGACTGAAAATATTACAAATTTGTGAACTTATGAGGGTGCGTGGAAATTGCATAATGCGCGCTCATAACACAGTCATTTTATGGATTTTGTCACCAGATTTTCAGCGTAGCCATTTAGCACCTCTGCTCATGAACAGTGTCACTGTGATTTTCTTAATGTGTCCCGAACACTGATTGCGCACACCGACCATGCCAATGTGCGCTATATGTGCGAAAACACATTTTGGGCAAGATGTGAAAAATGATAGCTGTACTGTTCATAAGGAGGTGTGGTAAAATGGCAATGTTGAAAATCTGGAGTGAAAATATTAAATATTCTCAAAGTCACAAGTGTGTGTAGGAACTACGCAATGCAGCGCATAGAACAGTCATTTTGGGGAATTTTTTCACCAAATTTTCAACATAGGGTTTTTGGGGGCCTACCTCGAGAACTGTGACACTGTTGTTTCATTAATCAGTCCTGAAAGGTGGTTCTGCACAGTGACAATGAAATCACCTTTCAGGACTGAATAACAAAATGACAGTGACTGAGTTCATGAGGTGGGGTCCCAAGAACACCATGTTGAAAATTTGGTGAAAAAATTCCCCAAAATGGCTGAGATATGCACCGAAGTTGAAAAAAAAACATTTATGCCATTATACAGCTTACCGGCATTTCTTCAGTTTGCAGTTGGCTTTGAAAGAGTGCAGGCGTGTTCCCGTCCACGAAGATCATCATGCCAGCATCCGGAGTCGTAGGGTGAGGTGGGGGTGTGAGGAGGTGGGGTACACAGAGGTGGGCATGGATTGGGGAGGGTGAGACAGTCAATGAGGACCATTTTCCTTACAGTTTTTTTTGAGACGACACAGGACTTTTGCCACACTGGGGTGAGCTCCCAGCGTGGCAGCTGAAAGTTGTTTGGGGGCAGTGGAGCTGATGGGGATTGGGCACTCCCATCAGCCATACAGACTTTTGCCTCTCATGGTGTGGCTCCAGTGTAGCACCTGGAAGTCTGTTTTGGGGGTTTACAGTGGAGCCGGGGGAGTGGGAACCCCATCGGCCCATAGAGTGTGCTTGGGGGAGTGCATGAAGCACACTGGGTAGAACTCCTGCGTGCTACACAGGTATTTGTTGGGGGGAATCCAAGGAAAATCAGAGCTGTCTATGACAGCTGTTCCAGATACAGTGCTGACGTGTGGCACTTTGCATACTGCTGACAGCAGTATGCAGGTACTACTCGATGCATGGCATATGCAATTGCCTACATTACCACCACTCATTGTAGCAGTCTTTTTTTGAACCATATGCCACTCAATCTGAACTGCTGTCATAGACAGCTCAAACATTTATTGGTGGGGTGAGGTCATGCCTGTAAGAAGGAGCAGGGCATTGGAAGCGGGGTGGCACACCTACGAAAATTCGTATGGTGGCACTATGTTTCTTGCACATGCGTGCAAGCAAACATAATGGGAATCTGAAAGCATGTGGCAATATAAGTGCAATAATACCTGTTTGGCTTAATGTTTATGTAAGTAAGAATAAGAGTATAACTTACTTATTTTCATCAAAAATCCTTATACGCTAACAGAAGCTGTTTTCCTTTTCCTGGGATAAATTCAGTTGAGTGCTCACCTATTATGGTATAGCAATTAGCTGTTATCCTTCGTTGTCACCAGTTTGCAGGCTAATATTGTGGTGTAATATTTATGACTGATAATGTTTAAATAAGGCTTTAATATCAGAAACAACACCTGAAAAGGTCTTAAAAATGAATCTTTAAAGCAGCTTTAAAACTTATTTTCTCACTTTCTGAGCTATATGGGACTGCAGTCTATCTGACGTCTATGAAAAGCGAGAACAGGTTCCTTTAACATACAAAAGACACCTAGTTAGAGCAGCCGACTACAACATGCTCTTCCTAAAAAACTTATTTGTAAAGGGCAGTAGACCGGTTACAAATGCATTGCTAAGCTGCAGACTCTTTCTAATAAACCTCTACAAATTACAAGAGCACTGCTATGCTGCTATAATACCGCTGTTTAACTTGGCTGGTCAGATGGCTCATTGAATACCTGACTCATGTTATTACAACCGCACTCATCTGCACTCAATTGGCTAAATTAGTTCTAATGATCAGGAGATCAATCCTTAAATTAGCATTAATGCTGGAATATAGGACTGTGTTATACGGACTTAAGTAAGGGCTAGGATATGGGAGCACCTAATAATGTGATGCTCTAAGCAACCAGCAGTTTGCAGACAAATCAAGGCAGGTACTTAGTTAAGCAATTTATCCCCCCAGGGTGTGGGTATACTGGAGGATTTACCACACCAGTGGTTAAGTCCTCCAGTATACCCACACCATGGAGAGATAAATTGCTATTATACAATGTCAAATGTTGTTTATTAACTCACTGAGGTTGTACAGTTCAAAAGAGGATGTCATTTTTTTTTAAATTTACTGCGGTGTCTTAGCGAAGCGGCGATAGGAAAAATGGTGGCAGTTTTGTTTGAAGTGAAAGTGTCGTATTGATACATTGATTGGCACGAGATAATGTTGGCTGGTACCTTTTCCAGTGGGTACACTGGAGGATTTACAATTCTGGGAAAGGTACCAGCCAACCAATCAGGTTGCAGGATTTGGCTTATTGAGCTTACCACATTGTATAATAACTAGTCTGACACAGCCTCTGCAGCCAAGTCAATAATCAATAGAACAATTTAGCCCAACGTACATATTACTCATGCACATCAAAGATGCATAATGCCTGTGGGCATCAGGAGCATTAAAACTTATCACTCATTAAAACACGTAGAGCAAGATAGAGCAGTTTCCTTGTGCGGTTTCTAACCACTTTAGACTCAATTTGACTTTTAATCATTAAGGTCTCAACTGATTAATGCCTATTATTTGTTATGTCTCAACTCAGCTTGCTAACTGAATTTAATCATTTAACAAACTAGAACTCCATTTTTTTTATACCTGTACCAGTTTTTATGTTGGCTTACACATGCAGTAGTAGCAGAGCTGGAGACGCGGTCACTGTTGGGTGAATGCAGGACATGCATCAGTAGGTGTATACCTCATTCCAGAATAAGCCAGCAGCAGGCACTGACATCATGCATCCCTAATGTGGCCACCAGGTCTAACAAAAGGTCCACTGCAATGAGAGCGAAGCTCTCATGCAGCGGGACCACAACACACCTCCCAACGTGCACGCAACATGGTGGCACTGACTGCCGCCACCTGTAACAATGCCGATGGGGGAGCCCACCCTGTCAGCATAATGACCCCCTGCCATTTAAAATGTATGCCGAGGGGTGCCTAATCCCCCTCGGCATCATGCGCGCCCAACAGTCTTGTTTTGCTCCACGGGGCCTAGTCCCCATCAGCTTCAATCCCTTTATCTTTATTTTGCTGATGGGGGCCCTCCCCATCGGCATAATGTCCCCTTTTGTTGTTGTGCCAGGGGGTTCCCAATCCCCTCGGCTCTGTTCCCTTCAGTATGTGCCGACATGGGGTGCCCAATCCTATCGGCTAAAGCATCCCCAAAAAAACACTTGGGTGGCATGCTGGAGCCCATCCCAGTGTGCCAAATTCCTAGAAAGAAAAAACATCCCGCAATATTTTTTTTTGTTTGTTTAAACCCTGTAAAAAGAAAATGGTCCCTCGCCATCCTCTGCCCCTCCTGCAACTCGCGCCCACCTCTGTGCCACCCTGCCTCCCCACCCCCACCCCATACTTACCTCTGAGTCTGGTGCGACAATCTTCGTGGACTGGGGAACACGTCTGCACTCTTCAAAGCTGACCGCAAACTGAAGAAATGCTGGTAAGCTGTATAATGGCATAAATAGGTTTTTTCAACTTTGGTGCAAATCTCAGTGAGTCCGAACAATCATTTTCACTGTCGAGTCTGGTGGCTATGGAGCAGTGGCAGAACCGATATGGGACCACACCAGAGACCCCGCAACTACTGTCAAAGACCATCTAATGCCGGTTACCTACAGGAAGAAAACACACAACACCTTGGAGGAACCGTGGCATATAATAAACTCTGGTAAGGGAATGGTGGTATACCTGTTATAATATAAAAAACAGCAATATCCCCCTGCTTCTGTGTCTTACTCCACAAAACAGTGAGCGAGCTGCTGCACAACCTCCTCCTTTAGTGACTGTAAGCCAGTCTGCTGAAGAATGATAAATTAGGTTTAAAGCATTGCCCGTTAAAGTAATGAAAAAAAAATGGTGGTCACAGGCAAAACAGGTTGGCGTTCACAATATCGGGGGTGAAAGAGAGATGTGGTACTGGTGCATACTCAGTGCGGACTGGTCATCATGATGGCCCTCAGGAGTATTATAAAATAATACACTGATTCTCCAGAGCATCCTTCCCAGTGGTTAGTGCAGTTATTTAGTCCTTACAGTCAGAACTCAGAAACAGGTGGTGGGGTAACCGTTTCAATTCAACACTTTAATAAAGTACAGAAGGGTGTGCAACTGTTCCATGACGTTTCCAGCTCTCCTTTATCTGAGGCTACTTTCTGACCTCCCTGCTCCAAAAGTGGAGACAGATAAGGATGGATGAGCCAAGCTGCAGGCAGCCAAGTGAACAGATTATATTCCCCATATCCAGTACCTGCCTTACACTCTGTCATGTCTTATTCTTAACTGATTGAGGTGGACACAGGAATGAACTTTGTTAATACTTAATAGCAATCATAGCTGATTCCAGTTGCCCTCTTGTTCAAATTTAAAATTACTGAAGTATTTTTTGTTTGAGCATGTTTGCTTTGGTTAATTGATGGATTCATTCGACTCCATTCTGTCAGTGTTTCTGTCCCTAAGTAAGCTAACCACAAGTGTTGAGTTGACAAAGCAATGTTATGGATACCTTTTACATGCAAATGACCTATATAACAGTGGAGCCCACTTAAGTGCACATCGCATAAGTGCACATCCTGCTTAAATGTGCATTTTTTCCATATCCTGATTTTTTCCTTTTCATCCAGTGTTAAATATACCTCTTAAGTACACTACATGTAAGTGCACATTTCAGTTAAATGCACTTTGTTTTACTTTTCCTATTGATTTTCAGCAAAACACAACTTTTAAATGCACATTTTGTATGGTGCCACCTTAAATAGTCCACCTTAGCATCTTAACTCCAGCAGTGGTGCTGTCTATCACGGCCACAGTAAGAAAATCCATTGTGTCAAAAGAAAAGACTGACTTTAGCCTTCTGTTTAATTTTGAGTTCTACACTGAAACACACAAAACTAAAGAAGATTACTGATTGTTTTTTAAGTAGTACTGTGTTGTAGGACAGTGCAATAATGTTATTTTAACTTGAGTACCTGGTATTTAATAAAGCACATTACAGAAACTGTGAAATGTGCCTGGAAGAGATTTTCTGGTTAAATGCACAGCCCGCTTAAGTGCACAAAATACTTTTTTCCCCAGTGTGTACACTTAAGAGGGCTCCACTGTATAACCTCAAGATGTCCTCTCATACTAAAGCTTTAAAAAGTAGAATGTTCTGCATTTACAGTTGTAGGAGGCAAATATATAAAAGGCTAAATCTGGTATGTCCCTGTGAGCAGTGCGGTGCTGCTGTGGAAGAATCCTTCCTTACCTATAGGTCTGCCTAAGAGGAGTTCTCTTTTGTATCCCTTCCATACCTATATGTCCAGTTTATATATATATATATAGGATATAAATGGTGAGAGTAGATAAATGATTATCTACTTAGTGCTGTTTGACCAGAACTTCACGAGGGCATAAGTTACCAGTGAGGTGTCCGAACAAAACAGTACAAGTGTAGATAAATCATTTATCTGATAGCTCACCATTGTATATTTCATTTATGCAATAGGATGCTTCTTATCAGTGTGGGAACATTTGGTTTTGACTGTTTATGTTCTTTTTAAATGGTAATTTCTGGGACTTTCTGGGACTTTTGGTTAACTTTCCTGGTGTATGTCCACCTAGCGGGTGGTTGCTATTAAATGAAACACCACTCATTTTGTAGAGAACTTCTTGCTGAACAAATGTCATGGTGACAGTATCATGCTACCTTTTGTTTTGAAGTTATTCACATTTGTTTGATGAAAAGTGAAACAAAATTTAATTTTATGCTGTTTTTGCTAATTATAAAAAAACTAAAAGGTGTTTATTAATGAAATGCCACTCATTTTGTAGATATTTTCATGCTGAACATTTTTGTGCTCATAGTACCATGCTATCATTTTTAGTTTTAAAGTGATTCACATTTGTTTGTCAAAAAGTGAAAAGAAACTGAATTTATGCTGTTTTTGCTAATTTTGAAAAACTAAAAGGTATCTCTGAATGAAACACCACCCATTTTGTAGATATTTTTATGCTGAACATTTTCGTGCTCACAGTACCATGTTATCATTTTTCATTTTAAAGTTATTTATATTTGTTTGTCTGAAAAGTGAAAAGAAAATAGGATTTTGCTGTTTTTGCAATTATAAAAACTAAAAGGTATCTATAAATGAAACACCACTCATTTTGTAGATATTTTTGTGCTGAACATTTTCGTGCTCACAGTACTATGCTATCATTTTCATTTTAAAGTTATTCACATTTGTTTGTCAAAAAGTGAACAAAAAGCTTTGATTGACAGTTTGCATTTATCCCACATATGTGGGATAAATCTAGATGGTTAGATTTATTCCACATATGTGAAATAAATGGATTTATTCAATGGCTTTTGGTCTCCACCTATTGCATAAATATGGGATATACAATGGTGAGCTGTCAGATAAATGATTTATCTACACAAGTATGTTGACCTCGAGACTTCCGCAGTACTTTGGCGTAGCCACGGTGGTGTCGAAGGTCAGAAACAGCTAAAGTGTAGATAAATCATTTATCTGACAGCTCACCATTGTATATTTCATTTATGCAATAGGATGCTTCTATCAGTGTGGAAACATTTGGTTTTGACTGTTTATGTTCTTTTTTTAAATGGTAGTTTCTGGGACTTTCTGGGACTTTTGGTTAACTTTCCTGGTGTATGTCCGCCTAGCGGGGTGGTTGCTATTAAATGAAACACCACTCATTTTGTAGAGAACGTCTTGCTGAACAAATGTCATGGTGACAGTTTCATGCTACCTTTTTTGTTTTAAAGTTATTCGCATTTGTTTGATGAAAAAGTGAAACAAAAATTTAATTTTATGCTGTTTTTGCTAATTATAAAAAAACTAAAGGTGTTTATTAATGAAATGCCACTCATTTTGTAGATATTTTCATGCTGAACATTTTTGTGCTCATAGTACCATGCTATCATTTTAGTTTTAAAGTGATTCACATTTGTTTGTGAAAAAGTGAAAAGAAAACTGAATTTTATGCTGTTTTTTGCTAATTTTGAAAAACTAAAAGGTATCTCTGAATGAAACACCACTCATTTTGTAGATATTTTTATGCTGAACATTTTTCGTGCTCACAGTACCATGTTATCATTTTTCATTTAAAGTTATTTATATTTGTTTGTCTGAAAAGTGAAAAGAAATAGGATTTTTGCTGTTTTTGCTAATTATAAAAAACTAAAAGGTATCTATAAATGAAACACCACTCATTTTGTAGATATTTTTGTCCAGAACATTTTTCGTGCTCATAGTACTATGCTATCATTTTTCGTTTTAAAGTTATTCACATTTGTTTGTCAAAAAGTGAACAAAAAGCTTTGATTGACAGTTTAGATTTATCCCACATATGTGGGATAAATCTAGGTGGTTAGATTTATTCCACATATGTGGAAATAAATGGATTTATTCAATGGCTTTTGGTCTCACACTATTGCTATAAATATATATATATATATATATATATATATATATATATATATATATATATATATATATATATATATTTGTATGTCCTACATGGATTGGCCACCATGTGTTAATCATTTGTTTTCCCTGAGTATTTTCATTCTTGGAGTGTCTGCCCCCTTCCTGTCTCAGGCAGCAAATTGGTAAAATAATATAGAAAGCAAAATTAAAGCCTAAGCGTTGTTTTTCTTGTTTTTCTTAGCTCACAAAATATTAAGGGATAGCACTGGGTTAGCTAAGTTGTTCTGTCATTAGCGCAAGGAAGAAAAATACATTTGTGCAGTCAGTTAGTGAGCGCTAATCGCGCTAACCCCTAAACCACGATTTCCATGCAGTATGACTGCTCACACAGGTTGTGCTGAAAAATAAGCGTAAGAAACCCATTGAGAACATATGTTGTGGAAGTTCTGTCCTTAGTGCAGTAAAGATTAATAAAAGGAAAGGCAAGCTGTCCATTTATTCAGACGGCTGGTTGCGCTGCTCGCGCTGTATATAAAATAAATGAATATGCCTGCAAAGCTAGCACTCGCATAATTTTTTCTGATATCCAGAAGTATTATTCAAATACCAAAGTCCCTTTAGAGTACAGGTTATTGCCATGGTGAAAGTTTGTTCTGTACGATTGTGCGGCTCTGTAAGCCTCGCGAAGATGCGCACAATCGCAGCGGTTTGCAAACCGCCGGCTTGATTCAGCCGAAAACGAGCTACCTCCAGAGATTAAGCTAAACAAAGAATAAGCCTTCCTGCCAGTCCAATAAACAAAAACTAGACTGGCTATATCTTTTAGGTAGCTGCATTTGAGGTAATTTAACAGAAATAATTACAGGAATCCTTTGGTTGTATGAAATCAAAACGAGCTTACCAAACAAGGGCTACGAAGGATTCTGCTGTGTCACCACTTCAGCTAGACGCTCTAAGAGCCGGCTGGCCTTAATTGCCCTATACTTATACAGAGCCCAACTGAAGGAGGGACAAGAATTGTAATGTATCTGTTGTTATGACAATGTAAATTCATTCAAAGAAGTTAAAATGTTTATCTAAAACAGAGCTTGAATGACAGGAAATTTGAACCAATCCTAAACTCTGACAGGCTATATATGCATTCTCTCAAGCCTCATCAGATTAGATTCAGTTGGAGTGTTGAAGGGACAACACTCAGAGGGACTAGTGCTTTCTAGTCATATGGACAATATCTTTTGAAGTCAATCTATTTATGCTGAAGTTATGCCTTGTTTGAGTTGTTATTTATTTTATTCTTTTGACGATACCAGTCTGCTTACATTTTTTGTTCTGTAAATAAAAGAAGATTTTTTTTTAACTACATTTTTGGCTGATGTGTCCATCTGTACCCACTTAAGACTTTGACATATGGTGTCAGAAGTGGAATTGGTAGTGAAATTGTTCCCTACTGGAAGGTTCTGGAAAAGACCTTGATGGACAGCCAATGTCACAGGACAAAGTGGATGGTATGTGGCCTCCAGGAGCAACCACTGCACAATCAGTAGCAGCAGTATATCAAATACCCTTATTATCAGGATTACCCTTGGTGGTGAGAAAAAAAGAAAGTAAAGTGTTGCCAACTCAACCCAAGATGGAATACCCAAGAGAAGGAGAGGAGATAGGGGCTCAAGCAAGTGGAGGATCTATTGAAGAAGAACCCCCTCAGGAGTCACAAGATCTTCTCAGATGGCTATGTATATGCCAGGTGGAGCTAGAAAGACAGAAGGAAAGGGACAGGAAGAAAAATGAGGTCCGATGGACAGATACCTTGTGGGCTATTTAAGCCATGGGTGCTCATCAACCCCCTGTTTCCCCTGGTGGTGTACACAAGGATATCAAGCTAGTAAAGTTGTCAGAAAGTGATGATATCAAAGCCTATATAATGACTTTTGAAAGGGTGGCCTTTGCTTGCCTGTGGCCACAGGACCAATGGGTTACACGGCTAGCACCGTACTCAACCGAGAAAGCTCAGCTAGCCTATAGCCATATGGACATAAATTATGCAAATGACTATGACAGAGTGAAATTGGCTATCTTAAAAAGGTATGATATCAATACAGAAACATATAGGCAGAGATTTTGCTCTCATAAATTTTGGTCTGCTGATAATCCCCAGGATGTCTATACTCAACTCAAGGACCTATGCATGAAATGGTTACAGCCTACAACGAGAACACTAGACCAGATTTTGGAAGCAATTATTTTCGAACGATTTATTCGAATACTTCCCCAAGATGTTCAACTCTGGGTAAAGGAGCATCGTCCTGAGGCATCTGAGGTAGCCATATGACTAGCTGAAGACTACTTGGCAGCTAGACCCCATAGGCAGAAAGGAACGTCACTCTCTACTGCCTATCAAACTCCGGTAAAATCTAATACTGCAGGGGGGAACAGTACTAACTCTGGGGTCAGACAACCTCCTCAAATAGGAAGGGGATACAATCCTGAAATAATTTGTCATGACTGTAAAGGGAAGGGGCACATAGCAAAGTTTTGCCCCAAAAAGAAAAGTGAACAAACGCATTTGATCCTGGCTTATTGGGGGTAATATACAGTTCCAGTAACTTTGGAGGGAAAAACTGTACAAGGATTGTTGGTCTCTGGCAATAGACAGACATTCGTGCAAAGTGATATTTTGAACTATTTACCCAGACTAGGAGGGCCAACAACTGAGGCTACCTGCATTCATGGGGACATACATCACTATCCATTGCAGGAAGTTATAATGTCAGTGCAAGGTCAAACCCAGCAGCTACAAGTGGGGATAGTACTCCATTTACCAGTTCCCATTCTACTAGGACATGATTATCCAGACTTTGAAACCTTATTATCCTTTAACATGTGTGTCATGGTAACCAGGTCTCAAACCCATAAAGGAACTTTGGGACAAGTATTCCCTTTTACAGATGAACTTATTGAGACCCTGGCAGGGATAGAAAACCCAAGAATCAGAGGAGAAAAGAGAAATTATTATGGACTAAAAAGAATTGTAATGATGATGTATCAGATGATATGCCTACTGTACTAAAACTTGTTCAAATGAAGGACTTTAAAGAAGTACAAAATAATGATATAACCTTGCAACCTTATTTTCCGCAGGGTACAAGTATTGAGGGAACTGTCTCAGGACATACGTATGAATTAGAAAAGGGGTTATTATATAGAAGCTACATTAATCCCAAATCAGGTGAAGAAGTGAAACAACTAATGGTCCCTCAAATGTAGCGACAGCAGTTGTTGGAGGTAGTCCATGATACTCCTTTGGCTGGACACCTGGGCAGAGATAAAACTCTGAGTCATCTACTTTGCCAGTTCTTTTGGCCTGGCATTCTTGAACAGGTAGCAGCCTATTGCAGTAGTTGTAGTGAATGCCAGAAGGTTGCCAAAATTGGTAGACAAGATAAAGTACCCCTCCTACCCCTGCCTCTGATTACCACACCTTTTGTCAGGATTGCAATGGACATTGCAGGGCCATTGCCAAAGAGTACAAAAGGTAACAAGTATATTTTGGTGGTCAGTGATTACACCACCAAATACCCAGAAGCTATTCCCCTACAGAGTATAGCAGCTCAGAAAATTGCTGATGAGTTGGGTAAGATCTTTAGTCGAGTGGGTATACCCCGAGAGATATTAACTGTCCGAGGTAGCAGTTTTTGTTCAGTGTTGTTGAAACGTCTCTATCAGACTTTGGGGATAACTGCCTTACATACAACACCCTATCATCCCCAAACCAATGGTCTGGTTGAGCATTTCAACCAGACTCTCAAAAAAATGTTGCAAAAGTATGTGCAGGAAGAGGGAAAAGATTGGGATATTTACCTGCCATACATATTATTTGCCTATTGAGAGGTACCCCAGTCTTCCACAGGGTTTTCCCCTTTTGAGCTGTTGTATGGCCGCAATCCGAGGGAGCCCTTAGATATCATTAAAGAGCAGTGGGAGGAAGGTGAACTACCAAAAGGGATGGCACCCACTGAGTACATGTGTCAGTTACGATGACGATTAGTAGATTTTGTTCTAGAAAGCATACTTAACTAATCAAAAGCAACAACTGGTACAAAAACAACAGTATGATAAAGGGACTAGGATTAAAGAATTTAAATAGGGGATAAAGTTCTCCTATTATTACCCTCCTCCGACAATAAGCTTTTGATGAAGTGGCAGGGGTCCTATCCAGTGTCAAGACAAATGGGTCCCGTTACCTATGAGATAGCTCTTCATGATAAAGTATCTAAAAGAAAGATTCATCATGTAAACCTGCTAAAGTCCTGGTCAGAGAGATTCCCTCCCATGTGTGCCTTTATGCATCCAGAAGAGCCAAATAGTGCTCTGACCCTTACATACCAGAGATTGGAAAAACCCGGTGAGCTAAATGAAGTCACCAAAAATCCTGATCTAGCTCCTTCTCAGCTAGCTGAGCCACAGACATTACTCCACACGCATGAAGTTACATTCTCAGGAACACCAGGGAAGGATCGTAATGTCACACACCATATTAATGTAAATCAAACATTACCCATAAAGTAAAAGGCATGTAGACTGCCAGAGAAGATGAGGCCTGAAGTTATTAAAGAATTAAAAAAGATGCAAGACCTAGGCATCACAGAACCTTCAAAAAGTGAATGGAATTTTCATATGGTGGTAGTGGAGAAGAAAGAAGGGTAGGGGTCAGGCTGTGTCTAGATTTTAGATGTTTGAATAGTATTTCACAATTTGACAGCTTTCCCATGCCCCTGATAGATTTTGGACCATTTAGGCAAAGCCCAGTACATTAGCATACATGACTTATCAAAGGGGTTTTGGCAAATACCCTTGGATGATAAAGCAAAGGATAAAATGACTTTCAGCATACCCTTAGGGTTATTTTAATTCACAGTGATGCCTTTTGGCTTACACACTGCCACTGCAACTTTCCAAAGGGTAATGGATAGGATCTTAGCTTCTCATATTTCCTACAGTGCAGCTTACTTGGATGATGTAATTGTATTTAGTACATCATGGAGTGACCGTATACACCACCTGTCACAGATCTTGTCAGCCATTTCTGCAGCAGGCCTCACTATTAATCCAGCAAAATGTTCTTTGGCCATGCAGAATACCAGATATTTGGGTTTCCAAATTGGGGAAGGGCAAGTAAAACCAGAGAAAAGTAAGGTTGAGGCAGTAGCCAATAGTCCTCGACCCCATACAAAAAAAGATGTGAGGTCATTTTTAGGGTTAGCAGGCTACTATCACCGCTTTATTCCCACTTTTTCCACTCTGGCCACTCCCCTTACTGAATTAACCAGAAAACATAGACCTGAAAATATACAACGAACTGCTGAGTGTGAACATGCATTCCACTCTATAAAAGCTAGGTTATGCTCTTCCCCAGTTTTAAAAATATCAAATTTTACCCAACCCTTTATATTGCAAACAGACACTTCTAATAGTGGAATAGGAGCAGTTCTCACACAGATAGATCAGGGTGAAGAACATCCTATTATTTATATAAGTCAAAAATTACAAGATAGGGAGACCAGATATTCTACAATAGACAAGGAATGCCTGGCAATACATTGGGCCGTAGAAGCTCTTAGATTTTACTTATGGGGCACTAAATTTGAGATATGGACCGATCATAATCCTTTGTGTTGGCACCATGTAATGAAAGATAAAAAACCCAGAATCATGCGCTGGTATCTTACTTTAAAGCCATACCAGTTCATGATTAAGCACCGGAAAGGCAATGCCCTTGGTAATGTAATTTATCTCTCTCATTTCACTATATAATTTAAGAAACCAGTGTAACACTGGATATCAGGCCTTGGGGTAAGGAAGTAAGAATGATTCTCTGCTATCTAACTAGAGAGCAGTTATAGCATTAAGGGACCCCGGGGTGGAGCCATAGGAGAAGGGTGGGCTATGGCTCCATCTCTCCTTAAAGAGAGATCTGATGATCCAGTGAGTAAGAGATATCTGATGTTTCAGAGAGGAAAAGATAAAACCTAAGATATGTTTCATCAGAGGTAGGGAGGAGTGTGGAAGAATCCCTTCCTTACCTATAGGTCTGCCTAGGAAGCATTCCACTTTTTTGTATCCCTCCCATACATATATGTCCTGTTTATATATATATGCAGTATATATATATATATATATATATATATATATATGTTTGTATGTCCTATATGGATTGGCCACCCATGTATTAATCATTTGTTTTCCCTAGAGTATTTTCATTCTTGGAGTGTCTGCCTCCCCCCCTTTCTGTCTTGGGCAGTAAAATGGTAAAATAATATAGAAAGCAAAATTAAAGCCTAAGCATTGTTTTTCTTAGCTCACAAAATATTAGAGGATAGCACTGTGTTAGCTAAGTTGTTCTGTCATTAGTGCAAGGAGGAAAAATAAATTTGTGCAGTCAGTTAGTAAGCGCAAATCGCGTTAACCCCTAAACCACGATCTCCATGCAGTACGAGTGCTCACACAGTTCGTCCTGAAGAATAAGTGTAAGAAACCCATTGAGAACATATGCTGTGGAAGTTCTGTCCTTAGTGTGGTAAAAATTAATAAAAGGAAAGGAAAGCTGTCCATTTATTCAGAGGGCTGGTAAGCGCTGCTCGCGCTATATGTAAAATAAATGAATATGCCTGCAAAGCGAGCACTCGCATAATTTTTTCTGATATCCAGAAGTATTATTCAAATACCAAAGTCCCTTTAGAGTACAGGTTATTGTCGTGGTGAAAGTTTCTTCTGTATGACTGTGCGGCTGTGCAAGCCTCGCGAAGGTGCGCACAATTGCAGCGGTTTGCAAACCGCCGGCTTGATTCAGCCGAAAATGAGCTACCTCCAGAGATTAAGCTAAACAAAGAATAAGCCTTCCTGCCAGTCCAATAAACAAAAACTAGATTGGCTATATCTTTTAGGTAGCTGCATTTGAGGTAATTTAACAGAAATACCTACAGGAATCCTTTGGTTGCATGAAATCAAAACGAGCTTACCAAGTAAGGGCTATGGCAGATTCTGCTATATCTCCACTTCAGCTAGGCGCTCTAAGAGCCGACCGGCCTCAATTGCCCTATACTCATACAGAGCCCAATTGAAGGAGGGACAAACAGAATATCTCCCAATCCTATTTCTTAAAATAAAAGGGTGAAAATGTTTCTGATTCTTTGATATGCATATTTTGAATGCAAGAATTGTAATGCATCTATTGTTATGACAATGTAAATTCATTCAAAGAAGTTAAAATGTTTATCTAAAACAGAGCTTGAATTACAGGAAATTTGAACCAGTCCTAAACTCTGACAGGCTATATATGCATTCTCTCAAGCCTAGTCAGATTAGATTTGGTTGGAGTGTTGAAGGGACAACACTCAGAGGGACTAGTGCTTTCTAGTCACATGGACAATATCTTTTGAAGTCAATTTATTTATGCTGAAGTTATGCCTTGTTTGAGTTGTTATTTATTTTTTTCTTTTGACAATACCAGTCCGCTTATATTTTTGTTCTGTAAATAAAGGAAGATTATTTTTTTTTAACTACATTTTTGGCTGATGTGTCCATCTGTACCCACTTAAGACTTTGACAACTGCACAGCTGTTTTTCATTGAATGTGTAAAAATGACCACTTGCTGAAGAATTGGCTAGCAAGTTGAGATGCACTTTGTTACTAAAGCGATGGTGCACTACACAGAATACAATTAGCAACAGTCTCAACACACTCACCAGGACCAATTTATGCTACATTTTTACGAGTGCTCCCCTGCACCTTATAAATAATTATAATCAACTCTGAGGAGGGCCTCACACTGGGGTAGGGACACAACTTGGAAGGGGATATTGTAGGGGGGCTCAAAATCATCTGAACAATTGACACAGGACAATGGAGCACAAATGCAGGGATCAGGGAATGCAGCAAAAAAAAAAAAAAACACTTGGTGCCAACTAAAAAAAAAATCAAACTAACGTATTCACCTCTTGCCAGCCCAGAACCCAATATTTCCTTCACCACAGCCATATGCCTCTTCCGCCACACCAGCCAGCCAGCTGCCAGATGACTGCGAAACTACCTCCCATGTCCTCTATTATGTCAGCCCTTTCTTACTGTCGCTCAATCACTCTGTTACCATTATTTCTTCCTACGCTTGCTCTTTCCACATTTTGCATCCTTCCATACTTGCTTTATGCACAGCTGATCAGATAGAGTTCATTCAAATTGAGTCGCTCAATTTGAATTGCCCATATCACTGGATACCTTTTTGCCACCATAAGTATGCACAAAGCCTTGTAAGTTTAAAAAGAGCAGCCATAGTGTGACTTTCTTATGATCTTTCCAAGTATTTTACGGAACTGCAGTACTGTAGTTGGGATTTCAACTCCAGCTCCATAAATTTCTTATGGCATCTGTTGACTTTAAATCTGCATTTACACACAATTGTGCTTATATTTCTCATGTTCATCTGATGTTTCCATCGTTCTTTTATTATCCCTGTTCTTAGACTTAGCTGCTCCTACTCCCAACCTCGACAACCCTTTACATGCACTCCTTCCCTCATTATTGTTAGTTTCTCATTTTACCAGGTAAAGATCTTGAGTTAACCCTAATTTCCAAGATTGCATTTTTTTCTTGTAAGCAGAGAGCTGCAGGAGCACAGATGCATGCCCGCTGTCCAACCGCACCATGGAAGAGTGAGATAGTGGGTCACACATGTGCATGCTTCTTTTAAAGCTCATCCTGCTGCAAAACAGAGGTCACCTTGTGCACCCGGACCCCCGAATTGCCTAATCTGGGTCTGGGCCACAAATGTAGAAACATAGAAACATAGAAATTGTCAGCAGATAAGGATCACCAGGCCCATCTAGTCTGCTCTAACCCTACATTACTTTATGGCCTTTGACTCTAACTGGTCAATGGCTACTCCCCCCTTCTTCCCACCTCTAATGTACCCCTATGCCTGTCCCAGACATGTTTAAAACCCTCTACTGTGCTCACTCCTACAACCTTCTGTGGCAGTCTGTTCCATGGGTCCACCACCCTCTCTGTGAAGAAAAACATCCTCACATTTCCCCTTAACCTGCCTCCTTCCAGTTTCATGTCATGCCCCCTTGTCCATTTACAACTTTTGTATTGGAAGATATCTCCCGCTGCACCTTGTTTATACCGTTAAGGTACTTGAATGTTTCTATCATGTCCCACCAATCCCGCCTCTCCTCCAGTGAGTACATATTGAGGCTCCTGAGTCTCTCCTCATATGTTTTATATTGCCATCCCATTATCCAATGAGGATCGTGACTGAATATGAGTGACTGTCAAAATGGAAACTCATAATTAGCGCTATCCTCATGGGCTACCCTGCAAGTGTAGTGACCCTATACGAAGGCAATCATGCAGGAGGGCAACTGGAAGGGGAATATAGTGAGGGGAAGTGGAGGAATAGGGAAGAGAGTTTGTGAGGGGGCAGTGTGCCTGTTGCAGCCGAGCTAGCAGTGTGGTGTGGTGGTGAGGGTGGCTATCTCCAGCACAGCAAGTACTGGGTTCAGGACTGAGGAAAAATGTTTGCCACAGACTGTAGCTGTATTTTTTTTTTACAGGAATCCAGAGTGTCTCCCCCTTCCCGACATGCATCCCCTCTGAAGTTGATGATCGTTTAGCAGGGGGGAGTGGGGTGCAGCCCCTCATGAGAGAGCATAGGGGCACAGCCTCCCCACATAAACACTTGGATTCCTTGCTGGATCTCTGTTCATCGGCATGTATATATTGCCAATTTGCTTTTCAGTGATATACACTCACCATAATAGTGATCACTGTTTTGCAATCACTATTATGACACAGAACATGCAATCCCTGCACCATATTAGTTGCTCTCTTCTAGATCGCCTCCAGCCTGCCAATGTCCATATGAAGATGAGGCCTCCAGAACTGCACACAGTACTCTAGGTGAGGCCTGACCAGCATTTTATAAAAAGGCATCACCACCCCCCCACCTTCTGCTAGTGATACTGCTGCCTGTACACCCTAGCTTGCCACTGGCCCTTCTTGCAGCCTTTGTACTCTACTTTGACATCTTTAGGTTATCATAAATTATGACTCCCACACCCCTCTCCTCTTTGGTGATTGCCAGCAATTCCTCCCCCATTTTGTAGCTTATCTCAGTGTTTCCTCTTCCCAGGTGCATTATTTTGCACTTCTTGGAATTGGACCTCAGTTGTCACACCTCAAACCATCTTTCAAGCTTTTCCAGGTGCCTCATCCTCTTCACCCCTTCTGGAATATCCACCCTGTTGCAGATCTTGGTGCCATCTGCAAATAGGCAGACCTTTCCCTCTAGCTCTACTGCAATGAGACATTAAACAGGACTGATCCCAGGACTGATCCCTGAGGTACCCCACTGGTCACCCCCCTCACCTGACTGGATCCCATTTACCACCACCATCAGCGTCCTGCCCATTAGCCAATTTGCAACCAAGTTTACCACCTTGTTCCCTTTCCCAGACTACCCAACTTGTTAACCAGCCTCTTGTGTGGGACGGTGTTGAAGGCGTTGCTAAAATCTAGGTAGGTGACTTTTACTGGCCCCCTTGATTGATTTCCCTTGTTACCCAGTCAAAGAAAACTATCAGATTCATTTAACTCAACCTACATGACATTAATCCATGTTGTCATCTCAGATCCTGGGCCCCACTGGCTTCCAAGTGTGCCACTATTCTTTGTTTAAGCAGTGCCTCCATGATCTTACCCACTACCAAGGTGAGGCTGACTGGCCTAAAATTCCCTGCCTCTTCCTTACTCCCACTCTTGTGCAGAGGCACCACATGTGGCCACTTCCAGTCTTCTGGAACTACTCCAGTACTGAGTGACTCTGTGAACATGGCTGCCAGAGGTACTGCAAGCTCCCTTCGCAGTTTCTTCACTATCCTTGGGTGCATGCCATTTGGTACCATTGCTTTGTCCCCCTTTAGTTTTGTGAGCTCCACTAGGACTCTCTCCACTGAGAATGGACTTGTGTCTACCCCTCTCATGTTTGTAACCAATATATGGGCCCTGTCCCTATTCTTCTTCAGTGAATACTGAACAGAAGTATTTGTTCATTATTTCTGCCTTTTCTTTTTTTTTTATTAGAACTTTATTAAGAGGTTTTAACAATAAAACACATAAAATAACACCTTACAGAAATATAGGTGTGCTGTGTATATGCAGAATGCTTGCCACATGCTTATTTGTGCAATGTTTACATACGGTTCGCATACACTAAGCGAACATATGCGAACCAGGTTTAAAAAGCAAATCAGATTTGCATGCAGCAAGCTTGACATGTGCACAGCAGGTAAGCTGGTGTGAACATCTTCTAAAAATTGCATCAGGTTTGCATGTTGCACTCTTGACATGAGTGCAGCAGTTAAGCTATTGTGAATATCATTTAAACATCACACCAGGTTCACATGCCACATGCTTGCCATGTGTGCAGCAGCTAAGCTGATGCAAATCTCATCTAAAAACACATCAGTTTCGATTTCTTATACTACTTCAAACAATTAGAGTCCATAAAATACATTTTTATTTGAATTTCCATAAAAATTAGGTAAACTCATTCATTATGATTCTTTTTCAAGTTGTTTAATGACTTTTGATTTTTGTCATTAAATCACCATTAATCTGTAAAGTATTGTTTGCTTATTGTATGAAATACCTAGGATGTAGCCAGTCAACATCCTCCATTCCAGATGTACGAAGAGGGGCCACTGTGTTGTGAAGCCTATCGCTTTTTGTTTTGGACCATGCAAATCCCTTATGCATATTTAGTGCTACAAATGTGTTTCTCCATGACTGTTTTATCTCACTTACTTTCCCTTTGTCATTCTCTACTGAGCATATACACTATGGCCATGCTCAGCACTCTTTGTGCCGAGTAGGGTCTTGGAAGCATGCACCATACCTCACATTTTGTGACCGAAATGAGGGACATGGACACTCAAAATGTGGGACAATGAGGGACACTAACCCACATAATGATCAGGACAGATCATGAAACATGGAAATACGGTACCTCAGAACACAGTGGACACAAATGTATTAGCACCTGAAAATGAATTTCTACCATTAAGCAGTGATGCCATTTAGGTAGGGCAGAGGGGTGCAGTAGCCTCCCCCCCCCCATATTTGTGACTAGGTTGTTCTTATGGTGTGACAGTAATAGCTTCAAATTTGGATTTAATCTTTTGCACAAAAAGTGCCCACTTGGCCCGTGTGTGCTTACACTTCAGGTACTCTCCAGACTTGACTGTATCTGTATTGTGTTGTCCACTCTTCTCCACCTATTAGCGGCAGCACAATCACATGTGATGTGGATGAGCTCCTGCCAAGGAAGAGCACATAAGCCTTACAAGTGTGACACTGTCTTTCCAACCACAGAGTAGACAGGCTGAACACTATAGCTTAGAGGAGTCAGTGAGCACTGAACTCTCAATAACAGAGTTGTGGCAGCATATTTTTGTTCTACTCTTAGTGAGTCTCCATCTCCCCTGGTGGCTGAAGGGGCAGAGGGTGAGCTGGAAGCTAACTCAAGACTAGGCTACCTACTTACTCTACTAGGCTTGCCTTATAAAAAAACAGCACAGACCCCCCACAGCAGCAAGCTAGGCTTAGCAGTGATAACAGTGGTGTGGTTGGCCTTGATCAGTGCAGTGTAGCAGCAACCACAGCAGCAACCAAGCAAGAAGGAAGAAACCCAGGCTGGGTCGATTCATATGGTGAGGTGACTTGGTCATGGATCATGCTGGAAACCTGTGATGGTCAATTCTAGCATCCAGTTTCTGGTGAATGAGAGAGGGAGTAGACTAAAAACTGTGCTAGTGGCACACTATGCCAGACTGCAGGTTCTGGCCATATGGCCAGGTAAGTAAAAGTAAATAATTGTTTTTAAAGGAGATTGGGAAAGGAGGAAGGACTGAAATATTGATATGTTTTTCATGTTCCTTCACCTTTGGGTAGCTTCATGACCCATAGGGGATGGGTATTGAATAGAATGGAGTCAGGGAGAAAAATCAAGACAAAGTTATTTTATTTTGGGGGGGGAGAGGGTGAACTTCAGCCAGGAAAAAAATTGGTTTGATGTACTTATGCAAGTGAATGAGTTAATATGAGATGATGCTTGTGTAACTTGATTTGCTTTGTGGCTTTCCACCTCTCTATCCATGGGATATACCACCCTGTAGGGGTACGACGCAAGGGACCCTAGAGAAGGGTCCTCCCCTACAGGTTCTGGGAATGAATGAGTTGGCTAAAGGTAGATTAGGAAGTAGCCCAAAAAGAATACCCAAATATGTCAAGCTTTGAAGAGGCGAGGATGATGAATTAATAAATTCTGTGAGAAAAAGGGCTAACTTCCTGAGGAAAGAAGGGAAAATGGGACTACCATCTGCCTCCAACCAACAGTGGAAGCTAACTAACTAACAAAAAGAAAGCACTAACTTTAACTAATATTATGATCGTTGGCATGGAGGAGAGGAAAAAAAACCTTTGAGGAGGAAACCTCTGAGGATCCAAGGCCTAGGTCGCCTTCCCTCCAGGCTGACGACATTTGATTTGAGGATGTATATCTTTAAAAGGAAAGGGTTCAATAACTACAGGGATATGAGTAGGAAGGATGATGATGGGATAGGGAAGATCCTTAAAAGGAAGCACAGATTGAAGATGGAACATAAGGCTGCGTGCAGATCGAATACGAACATGAAGCAAAATGAATACTGATGGTGATTATCACCGGAAGAAGTCGGCAGGTCAGTGAGGTTGTATGAGATCTGATAATAGGTATGATCGATTGAGTAAGGCAAGGAAGTAGACATTGAGGTCGATTAGGCATGATTATGCGATGTGAACAATTAGATCCTGTTGTTGTGGTCAATGAGAAGCATCAGAGTCAATGATGGAATGCTCAAGGGAATGGTGAAACTAGATAAACTTCACTGGACCCAAGGAGAGTATGCTTGAGTAGTCGATGCGATATAGTGGATTGGGGAACAAGGATGGGAGGGAGTAAATCCATGTATAAGTCAGAGCTGCAAGGGTATCCAGATGTGCTCATGAGGATATTCCAGATGTGCCAATGAGGAGACAAATAATACTGCAGACTGGTTTGATGGAGTGATGCGCTTGACTGAGCAATGCAAGTGAGCAGACACTGAGGTTGAAGAGGCGTGCTTGATTATGTGATGTAAATGATTAGACCCTGAATGATTAGACCCTGAGGTTGTAGTCGATGAGATGGTATGGAATTGAATGATAGGAATGTTAGAGTGAGTGTTGTAAACAGATAAGCTTTGAGGTAATGCTGAGTGAATGATGACTGGATTTATGAACTCGATATGACTGGAGTTATGAACTCTACACATATGACAGGATGGCCATGGTTGATAGGCATTATAGGAGTTATGTTAGGCATGCCCTTCCCCAAAAATATAGACATCAGGCCATGAAGGGACTGAATCTTGAGGAGCCGGTATGGAAGCGGAAGAAGAGGAGATGGGAAGAAACATAAAAACAACCGAATGAAGGTATCAGACGCCATGGAGTGACTCCTGAACCATGCTGCTGTTTCTCGCAAAAGGAGGCAGACTCCAAGGCCAAGAAAGCGAGACAGGAACCAAAGGGTATGCAAATCAGAAGGGAAGCACAGTACAGCTATCACGGGGAGACAAATCAGATGATGAATGAAGAGGAGGGAAGCCATGAGTGGAAAGAATCTATGAAGATCAGAACAAGAATAAGCGATAGGCTGAGGAAGGCAACAGGAATGGATGAGTAATGAGAAGGGATTGATGGCATGAAAGCAAGTACTGGAAGTGAGGCGTGAAAGGATGAAGGACGAGAGGGAGGTCACTAGGTTAGCATAGGACTCAGCCGGAACGGGATGAGAAGAGTATGGGGTGAGATGGAGCAGGAGGAATATAAGCCATGATAGGTACGCCTAAAGAAATATCGATATCAGGTCAGACAGAGCAAGTGAATAGCGCAGACCAGGTAGTGAACTTCGCCAAGGTAGACCAATAGAGATGGTCAGAATTATATAATGGACTCTAAGGTCGGACTGATGGAGAACCATATGGAGGCATCGGAATGCTGTATGGACAAGGGGAATATACAGAGATGGGAGAAACCCACAGAAGTAATGAACAAGGAAGGAATGAGAGCACTCATCCAATCCAAGGATAGGTTGTCAGGATCAAGCAATGCAAATGAAGGAACCCTGAGGACAGACAGAGAACCCAGAGCCAGCGAATGAGAACAGGCCTCCATCAGGGAGGTGAGCAAGAGAGGTCGACTGCAGGAGGCAAAGGACAAGAAATGTAGTGCAGGAGGTCAATACAGGCAGGAAACAGTGAATGTAAGAAAAAGCAGGAAAATGCATACCACACAACAGTCCAGAGTAGTCAGGGATGTCCTTGAGTACGTGCCGTGGATCAGTCCTCTGTCCCACATAAAAGATGTGGTCTAGGGACAGAACAGAAAGCACCGATGGGATATGGAACAGGATGTTGTGCATGAATCAAAAGAACAGGAGGCAAGAAGAGTACAGATGGTGAAAGCCACAAAAGGGTGGCAGGTCGAGGATGTAGTAAAAGATCGAATGAGAGGTACACCCAATTGAGCAAGGTGAGGAAGTAGACACCAAGGCTGAAAAGGCATTAACATGGGATGTGAACGAAGAGACCCTGATGGTTTGGGCAATCAGATATCAAAGGAGTGAAGAGAGCGATGCAAGGAAGGATGCTCCCCGGAAGGATATAGACTCCGAGGCCAAGAAGGCATGTCCAGAACCAGAGGGTATGCGAACTAGAAGGATGGTAAGCTTGATAGAGCAATGTGACCAAAGAGGCTCCTTGAAAAGAGGTGGATTCAGAAATGAAAAGAGTGATGCTAGGAAGTAGGCTTCTCGAAAGGGGGTAAACTTCAAGGCTGAGAAGGGAGATTGAGAACCAGAGGCAACTTAGGTGGAGTGATTGAGGATCAAAACTGGACTAGGAATGATGAGGAGTGAGTAAAAATGGATGATGGATGATGAGGAGGGAAGCTAAGAGAGGAGTGAAGTCATGAGGGCTGGTACCAGAAAAGGTGCTAGGACAAGGAAGGTAAAAGGAAGAAGTGGATGAGGTACAATGAGGGAATGAAGCCATGGAGGCTGGTACAGGAAGTGAGGCATGAAAGGACAAAGGACGGTGGGAGGTCAAAGTGGTAGCATAGGACCCAGCTTGATACAGGATGATAATGGCAGGAAGGTGAGCTGGATGAGGTGGTGCATGAGCCAGATTCAATGGAAGGCCAGATGGAGTCAGCCGTAGATGGCCCAATGATGAGAATAGAGCAAGCTAATAGAAAAACGTGGCATGATGAGATATAGAAGCTATGACTGGAGTGAATCCTTGATGGCCGATGATGGATAAAATCAGGAACCTAATACATGTGGTGTGAGGGTCGTGGATTGATGAGGTGGGCATATGAGCAATGACAGGTATACCCAAAAGAAATACTGAATGCAAGCCAGACTAAATCAGCCAAGGCCGAGGGCACGATATGGATAAGACCCAAAATTTAAGAGCAGCCAAAGAGGAACGATGGCAAGAAGGACTGCAGAAGGCCAAAATGGAGGCATAACGAGGAATGAGGTAGGGCCTGGTGTAACAGGGCAATGAGGGAATGCGAGTGCCCCGAAGGCTCAGGAGTATGGACAAAGAAGAGCGAAGCAAGGCCCTGTAGGTGACGAGCACCATGAAGAAGAGAGACTGCTGGACTGAGGAGGAGAGTAGGCCATGCTGTGAAACAAACAGCATCCTCAAACTTTGCATCATTCAAATAAAAGCACAAGCCTACCAAACAGAGCTAGGGCTAGAATATGCAGCACATCCTGCGAGGTTCCAGTGCACACCACTGACCAACCCCACCAGGTTGGTCTTCGAGAAGCCCATGGACAAGACCCGAAAGCATGTGGTAAGCAGGGTCGAAGATCAGAGACTGGCAATATTGCAAAGGCAGACATCGAAGCCCAGGAGTGAAGGAAAAAAAATGCAAGAAAAAACTATGAACCAACTAACTGGGGGGGGGGCAGCAAGGCGGTTGTGGTCAGCAGTGCACATGAGGCAGACACCCAGCACCAGCAGAGCAATGAGAAATGTAAGAGGAAGAAAACCAATGGCCAAACTCAAGCTGGCAAGAAGGAAATATACAAATATAGAAAGGGGAGCACCAACATGGCAGGACGGAGAAAACAAGGAGGGATTCCAGGACTGCTCAGGCAGCCAAGGCATGAACAGCAGGCAACAGCCATGCAAGGCATATGGTGAGCAGGACGGGGAAGCGAACATGGAATATGACTGTTACTGAAATGAAGAGTAGAGGGAGATCCCTGCGAGCGGCATGTGGGATAAAAGAATGCGGTCGGTGCACAGCACCACTGAAGCAGAACCGGAAGACCACAGCAAAAAGCAGCACAATGGGGAAGTGGACAAGAAGACTCCCAGCAACAGAGAGGCAGATCCTAGGCAACCAACAGTCCATGTCCTTCCACCCACCACGACAAGTGCCCCATATCCATTCCAATCACTCTTGCAGATAAACTCCTCCCATGGCAGAAGCTCGGCTGGAATAAGGCAACGATAGGTGAATTGTGAATTGAAGGCCTCTACACAGCTGATAAACGCTAACAGCCAGCAGCTAACTACAGTCAGGTAACCACAATAACATTTGAAATTACAGACGGACGACAGGAAATTGGAATCTTACCATGCAGCATGATTGACTAGCCATCATTGTCAATTGCAAAATCTGCACGAGCTTCAGGCGATCGTTGTCACTGGTAACATGAGGGAATGAAATGTAGAGGGGTGCAACGAGGTAGCAATGAAGAAAATGCTGGCAGGCAACAGATCCATACGCTAACGAAGGCGGAGCCAAGAAGATTCGCCAGGCCCAGCTATTCATCCAGCCCACAGATTGATTCCAGGGTATCACATCATATAGGGGTCAAATAAAATCCTCGAAAGGGCACATGGTGTAGTAAATAACAAAAATATTTGCCACAGACCACGTGCATCCAATGAACAGGAACGGCACTAGTTATACTGATCTGTTTCATTATAAAAGAGAGACAAATTGGCCATGTTGCTGAGAATTCCCTTCAGAGAAAAACACAAAGTCACCTCCCTGTGAATTTGATTCTTGCCACTTATAAGGTCTAATTACAACAACAAGCACAGTACTGTAAAACATGAAGCAAGCTAAAATTACAAATAGCGGTAAAACTGAACTGGTGATCCATTACCCCCTGCTGTAATGTCAGCTTCTCCAGCTTCATGGCAGTTCAAGGAAAGCAAGCCGAGGAGTCAGGTAGTGAACCACTGAAGTGATGCAGAAGCAGGAAGAGACCCCTCCAACAGGACCACACGGAGGTTTTTTTTTAATCGGTGAACGATGACCAAAGATACAGTAGGAGCAGCAGGACAGGCAGACATCGCTGATAGTAGGGAGAATCGAGCAAGGTGGAGGGATGTAGCGAAGACACCCGAAGTACAGGGAAGCAGAATAAGAAGGAGATGGGCAGTCCAGAGCACGCCAGCAGAACATGAAAGAAATGTGGCAGTAGTGGGCAGCCACCGGGGCAAAGAGGTATGGGGTTGATAAAGAGAATGAGAAGATGGGAATGAGAGACAGAGGGCTGCAGGAGGCAGGGGAAATGCGCACAAACATAGGAGGAGCAACAGACAAAATAGGCGCAGGGAGGGGGAAGCAAGAATGAGGAAAGGACTGAACGGTGTGGGCGCATATGCCCAGGCAGCAAAGGCAGAGGATGGCCACAGAAGCAGGCTGACAAACAAGACAAGACAGTCGAGCAAAAACCGGAGATACTGAGGCTTCTAAAGCAAGGGAAAAGCAGAGCACTGCAGGGGAGCAGCAGCTAGAAATAGAGACAAATGAGGACAGAGGAACGCAGCACAAAAAATCGAGCCAACAGCTGCAATGAAAAAGAGTCTTGGCAAGCCCAGGATGTTGTGATGCTTTTAAGCTCAATGAGAGAGTGACATTTGTTGCTCTGCCCATCAAACCATGGGCTTAAAGTCCTTCCATTAGTAACTGGGTGGGTTTAAGCCCAAATCTGATGCACTGCTCTGGGGCATATACAGATGAATCTTATACATTTGAATGTTTCCTGATTTGCATATCACGTTTCAGTCAAACCAAAAAAGTTGTACCTTTTAGAGATGTTACAGACATTTTAGAGCTGTCCCTTGCATTTATGGACAGTTAAGCAATGTTTTATGCACAGATTTTTGGAGCCCCACTACAGTCAGGCTTATGTCCCCCCCCCAACCCGTGAAGCCGACCTCCACATCCACGTGCTCAGGCACATTATGACAAAGGGCAAAGGAGACTGCAGGGGTGTATACTATTGAAATTAATGGGGGTGTTTTTTAAATACTATTTTATACATTATTGATGGAGAGTTGGAGAATAATGAAGGTCACAGCTCGACTAACAAGGGCCTTGTTAGTAGAACAGTAGCCTTCATTATTCTCCAACTCAACATCATAACATATGAAATAGTAATAGAAAATAACTCCATTCATTTCAAGGGGGCACACCCCAGCACTCTGACCCATGGACATCATCTCTTAAAGACTCCTGCCTCTAACTCCCTAGTACTCAAGTAAGAGACTTTTTACTTATTTCTATACTTGGCGGGTTGGCTGTAGCAGCATGGCCATGCCCGCTACAGTGTGTGTGCGGCGGGGGGGGGACTGGCTGTGTCGCTTGTGTGTGTGTGTGTGTGTGTGTGTGTGTGTGTGTGTGTGTGTGTGTGTGTGTGTGTGAAGTTATTGCTACATTTGTTTTTGCACCTTAAAGTCTGTTTGCATGCAGGCATTTATCACTATGGAGAAAAAATAGTATAAGTACAGGCCAGACAGAAGTCATTAAGTGGCTTCCTGGGTAAGTTTGTGTATTGGGGTTGGAAAAACATGTGTTTCCATTGGTATGTGTGCTACAGTTCAACTGTGAAAATGAGATGAGGGAGAGAAGAAAACTGAAAAGCATACACTGGCTACAAGCATGCCGCATGCATGCAGATGTATTCAGATACAGTATGCATTGAAGTACTGTACAAGTGAGTCATTTGTGTGTAGACAGTATGTCTTAGTGGTTAAAGGCACTGAACTGCAAGCCAGGAGATTTGAAGGCATGAAGACCTGACTTTGAATCTCATCAACTCCCACTTGTGTATGGTGTGATCCTGAACAAGTCTCTTAACTTTTATGAGTGAAGCTGTCAGTGATCCCTTGCTTTTTTGGAAACATGCCACATGAATGCAGTCTTTCTCAATTTAACACTAAAATCATGGTTTCTGCACTTGTTTGCTGCACGCATGCCACATACATGCAATCGGTTCCAGTTTAACAATGAAATCATACTTGGAGCATGCATATCACTTGGGTAGTTTTATGTGTACAGCATGAAAACATTTCATAAAATTATTTCTGTAAGGGACAGCATTCAACATACCACCAATCATAATTTATGCCTTTTCTAAGTCCCCCTCCGCACACTGTACTCCACACACTCTCCTGCATCACCTTTTAGCTTCACAATCCCTTCCCCGGCCTTCCTCCTCCTCATGCTGATGTACCTATAGAATGTCTTGCCCCCTTTTTTCACTGTCTGAGCTAACCTTTCTTCAATCTGCACCTTTGCTCTCCTCATAGCCTTTCCTGCCTCCTTTAGATTCCTTTGGTGTACCTCTCTGTCTTCCTCCTGTTGAGTCTCCTTATATTTCCTGACCGCCCCCCCCCTTTTTGGCCCTGACTTTTTCTGCCACCTCTTTGACAACCAAAGTGGCCTCTTCCTTCTCCTGCCCTTGTTTACCACTCTGATGCATTGGCTTGTACAGTATACCATGTACAAGGTGATCACAATTGAGTGCTTACAAAAAAGGGCAATCACGGCACCTGTGTACAGGGCTACCTGGCAGGGGAGCGACTGGATCTAGGGGTAGGCAACTACAGTGACTGGATGTCACTGTATATACATGCGTACAGGGGGGAGAGACCACGTCATGAGACGGGCAGAAGGGAAGGGAGGGTATGTGGGGTGTAGTGCTGGTGATGTGACGTGGTGGGTAGATGGTGGGCTGCGGTTGTGAAGGTGCCAGGTTCGATTCTGGGCATGATTGTGTTTTCAGGTAGGGTCATTTTTTTTTTTAAATGTTTTAAGGTTTACATCCCTGACATGCAACCTCCTGGAGTTGAAAATCCTTAGAGGTGCGGGGCACAGCCTCGCTAACACAGAAAACCAGTCACCGTTTTCTAGTCGCTGCTGAGTACATCACCTGATTCAGTTTTACATGTATCATTTCTAGTAGCAATCGCTATTCTACATTGTCACATGCCATAGAACTGGCTAGCACCTCCCCAATGGTTCCTTTAAGTGTTCCCACTGCTCCTGCATTCCCTCCTATTCTCCTTGCCAGTGCCTCCTTAATGTATCTCCCCATTTCAGCAAAATCTGCCCTCCTAAAATCCAGGACCTTTGCCTTAGTGTTACTAGACTGAGTCTCTGTCTGTATGTTAAACCAAACGATATGATGGTCTAAATGACTGAGCCACAACAGAACAAATTTCATCCTTGCCATGTTTGTTATTGAACAAAATTTCTATTCAGCTGCCACTGTTTCTACATTACTTCTCATAATTTACATGGCCTGTATGTAAGCATGTACTGTATAATACGCAAGTTTACAGTTTCACAAATAACACCATTGCACACCTCTCATAGAATACATAGAATAGATGTCGTACCTCCATGGGTCAGCGGTCCTTTATCTATAGAGCTGCTCAATGGTTCAATTCCCTCAATAAAGAAGCACTTTCCTCTACTACACTTGGACCCTTCAAAAGGAATCTCAAACTTTACCTCACCTCTACCACTCAATGTGACTGCTTCTCTGAACAGAGATCTCTAAACACCTCCCAGCTCACTCATGTCTCACAGCCCGCCCTTTCCCAGTCTCATTCCCTCTGGCACTGGGCCTTCCTTGTGACTCCTTTCCTGCTTCACATCTCCACTGGTACAAGAATTTTCACCACCATCGGACAGTGGCCCATTAGCCTGCCAACTCCTCTCCCGGTCGCACGCCTGCAATACTAACTGTCTATGGTGCCTCTATCTCTTATTGTTACCGCAGCCAGCTGCCTACTCAAGCTGCTCATTATATGAATATTATCTCAAAGTATGTTATAACTGAGTATCTTTATTTTTCTTTTAGTTGTTTTGGTTGTTTATTGTGCATTCTTTTACTACCTCTGTATGTATGTTGACCTCATCCTTGACTGGAACCTTTGTAAACGAGCAGTTTCTGCTCAAAGGTATTTGTAATCCGAGAATTTAATAAATAAATAAAAATAAATAAATAAATAAAATACCATCAGATTATTTAAAAATAATAACTCTAGTACTAACAGGCACAAATCTTAGATGGCTACTAGCAGTGAAGTGAAAAAATATGTCCCATATGCTAGGAAACGTTTTAAAACAATATTTGTTATTACTAAAAAGTGTGTACGTAGCCATTGAATTGCACCATTCTGCTTTATAACTATCTTGTGCGCCACCATATACTTTCTCACTGAGCTCATGATTGTACAAATGCTACTGGCATTCTCACAAATGCCCTTTTTAACTTTTTTTATTTTTTCATCACACATGTGCTTCAAAAATGCGTACAGTTCATCCTGATGAGGAGGATTCACATCATCCTCTATCCGCCACTTCGTCTCTATTCTTCCCCTCACTGATCAATGTGTCCCCTCAAATTACTGCCATTGTTCATGTATTTTAGCTGCTCTGATGCATTGCCGCTCTCCTCTTCCCTGATCTCACCACCCCCATGTCTCAGTCCCTGAACATACTGCCATTCTCAGTATACATCACACGCTCTCAGGCAGGCGCTCTCTCTACTCCTCCCTGATTCCTTTCCCCACTTACTGCCTTTTCCCATACTTTACAGTACCTGCTCTAAACCACTTCTTCTCTCTCCTACCATCTCTGTCCCGCTATCCTTCCACTTTCAGCACTACTTCACATTATCCCCTATGCTCCATTTCCTCTCTGTGTCTTCCCTCCTCCATCTCTGCCTCCATCCCTCAAATGCCACTATGACTGATATGAATTTGTAACCTCCCCCCACCGGCCCCCGATTCTCTCTGTCAGCAGGGGTTGCTCCTCTCACATCAAGGCACCACCGAGAGGGGTGGGGGTACTTACTGCAAAAAAAAAAGCATCATCTTTCCTTTACAGAAACTGTGGACCCATTACTTCTACTACTGAGCCTGCCATCTTTCAGACAGGCAAACCAAGTGTGGCAACTACCTGGCTCACACCTGGGGGGATCATTTAGCATGGCCATCAACCTGGGTCCTTGGGAGAATGCGGTTGCTCAGCATTGTGCTAGGTTTGTACTTCTGGACAGGGGCACCCAGGTAACTCCAGACACAGGAAGCAATAACCGAAATGTCCAAACCAGGAATGGGATTCTCAAGTGTGGCTTGTATTCACATGGCACAGAGAATAAACAAAGCGAAGATGGACCCTCACAGGGCTACACTGACTGGTAATGCAGATTACATGGGTACAGAGCACACTTCCTCACAATTGAACCCTCAAGTTCTGAACGACTCTGGGCACCACGGCCCAAACTGGCACACTTCTCATGGATTCCTTGACTTGGCACCCCGGCCAGTACTAGGACACTTTTCCATATGGCATGGAGGTTGATGGTGGCTCCCTAAACCACCCATGAGCATTCTTTAGCTCTAAGGATAAATCCACAATCCCACATCTGGGTGCTTTCTTCAGACACTGGCCAAGTACCTGAGAGAAAACCATAGGTGCTCAAACTGAACCCGGAGAGGTAAACCTGGTTACTCCAGATGGGGGGGTCTCCCACCTCTTGCTCTCAAATCTATACTCAGCCATTCATTTTGGATTCAACACCTTTCTTTGGAAACACATTTAGTAGATGCACTGTAGAAATGTTTTACACATTTAACATCCCACATCTCTGGAGGTGTCCTGACTTTAAATGTACTGTAAGTGGCTCTATCTTTAACCTAGACCCCCACTGTTGCAAATGCTTCTAAGCAATACATAAATTAAAAGTTCTGTATTTGGCAAGTCTTCCTTCGACCCCACAGTAGGCAGATACTTTTACACTACACTCTGTCTCTGGTGAAACATAGTCTCTTTATCAGAGCAAACTGACCCAAGGTATGCAGGTGCCCCAGGGCTTCTTCCCACAAATTGTCTCTCTCAGGAACTCACAACAACACACTTCAGGCAGCTTCTCCCCCTCCAGGTTGGACCAGGAGATTGCCTCTGAATTCCTGGAATTCACCCCCATCTGTCTGGGGATGGGGCACTGGAACAGCACTAAGAACGGTCTCTACCACCTCCTTCTGGCCTCTTCTGTGTTCCTCTCTAGGGTGAGAACACACAACCCAAGTCGATCTAGGTAACTCTATATCAGAGCTGGGCTGTGAGGAGCTGCACACAGCAGCACTCCTCTTGAGTATGCACTCAACACTGCTCTCTCTGAAGACTGACTTGAAATCCCCAATGTTCTATTGCTAACCCCCTGCAGCTAGCATTCCAAAGTGGCTTATGCTGCTGCGAGAATTCTATGATGACTTCACCACTCCAGCTCAGCTGAAACTGAAGACAGAGTGAGACAGTGTGAAACCCATTTAACTGGTATCCCACAAGCTGCCATTCCCTGCCTGCCACTGGTTCTAAGTGAGATTCTAGTAACCCCTGGGAACAAGGGGGTTACACCCAACCCCAGCCAGGAAAATGACTGCCCGCAGTCATTTTCAACCTGGTACCAGGCCATCCTACCCTATATGTGTTACCTATGGAGGAGAGGGCAGATCAGGCCCTCTCCTACCATGTGCCAGGCACAGGCAGGCAACACCAAGGGCCCAGAGGCCATTGGCTGATGCATCAGCCCCTACACTGTGATCTTATTATGGTAACCAGTGGCCCTGGAAGAACTGTCCAGAGCATAGCCCTAATAGACCAGCACTGCGGACCCTACGACCATTCAAGACCACAGCCTATCTATCCCCCTAGCCCTCTAGGGAAAACCTATCTGGCCAGAAACCAAACTACCCAAAAACAAGGGAACCTCCCCCCATCCCTGGACACCTGCAACCCAACAACAAGGAGATAACACTATACCTAAGCATTACACTCCCACACTCCCCCACAACTACACCTATGGAAGGAAAAGTCAACCATGTTAACAACAACAACTTTACTTTAAACAACAACACTTTAAAGCACAAATTGAACTCTGAAGAGTCCCTCCAATCCTCTTCTTGTCTTCTCTTCTGTCTTCGTCAGGAACCACCTGAAATAGAAAAACAAAAACACCCCCAATCTGCAAACACAGCACACAATTATTACCCTTACCATCAAAACACTGGAGAATCCAAAAAAATATTTTTTTAGAAAGGTAGAAAACAGTAGAAAGACATTAACATTATATACCATACACATTTTGGGGATGGAATGCTCTAAATGCCCCATCTAGTGGCAACAGTGCCCAAAGGCAAGTCCAAAAAAGAGGCTGTCCTGGGACGGAACCCGGTAAAGCACACTTCTTGAGGACTGTAGTCCCGAAGGGGAGTCTTTGTAGACAGTTCCTATAGTCTGTAGTTTGCCAGGTGTAGGGTGTGTATTGCAATGTCAATAAGATAAGAAAGTTTGGACATACCAATCCCTTGAAGAACGAAAATGATATGGCACCTGGATTTCCAGCCGAAGACTCTCCCTGGCAGCATTCTTCGGATACAGCTGGGTGGAAATCTTCCAGAAACGACAGGATGGCACATCTGGAAACTGCTGGGTTGATGTCATGTAGGAGATGGACCCATGGAACAGGAAAGGAACAGCTTGTCTGAAGTCATCTGAAATCCCAGGCGATGAATCAGGAACATCTGGGCTGGTGTCCTCTCTGGATGATGTCATCTGGAAGGCCAGGCAATGAAAATGGAAGGCACACTGCAAGGTTGATGAATCTGGGGCTCCTGGATCCTGGAATATCAGACTGGCGGAACAACATAGGTATGGCAATGGCTAGATGGTAGCACTGGCTACCACTGCTCTGCTTTACACTTGGTAGACATGGGCAGATTCACAGGAAGTTGGTTGCATTGAGGAAAGTACCACAATGGGTCAGGTGGGAGAACTATTACATCGTCTGGGAGCTCATAATTCACAATGAAGAACGTTTCATGGCCCCCTCCATCCACGATACAAACAGTGTCTATAAACAGTGTCCTTCCCACTTTCCATTGTTTGAATTTTCTTTAAATACTCTGTCTCGGACATATCGACTTGCACCTGGATGCACACATGTTTTGTTGCTTCTTCCACTATCCTGGATTTCCTGTTTCTCTCAATCTCCTACCTGACTGTCAGAGGAAAGGTAGGAAAGGATATCCCATAGATTTCATTCGCCTTCCCACGAACCAGTCTTTCCTCTTTACTACACTTGGTCAACTTAAGACCTCTGGCCTGGCTTGGGGGTGGCCAGTCCTGGTTCTGCCAGTGACACATGCTCAATGCAATGTAAAATGGATCTCTGACTCCTCCTTGTGGGGACAGGGCTGTGGAGTCACCAATCCCCAATCCCTCCTTCTATCTGCTCCTCTGAGGCAAGAGCCCGAGGCTGTGAACTAGCACCTTCATCACAAGGCCACATAAGTTCCCCCCTCAACCTCTTCCTCGCTGAGGATCTGAGCCCAGGAGTGAGCAGTCGTCCTCACTACTGAGACTATCCACTCTTCACTGGGCATGGAGGTCGACACCTCCCATTCAAGAGTCTCTCATCTTCTCCTATTAGACTGGGGCTTGGCCCCTTTCTTCACAGATCTGCTGATGCTCCCTCCTCTCTGTGACCTGGACTCGGAGACATCAGCACTACTTTGCTCTGCCTGTACATCCGCACCCTCCTGCTTCGTGCCACACTCTGCTGGGCTTCCCCCAACAGGCTCCACCTGGTGCTGGGTGCTGCCACTTGCAGAATCTTGAAGCTTTGTCCATGTGGGAGCCAAGTGAATCTTGGGTGCATTAATTAGGCCATGTTTCTCTAGGCACCCACGACAGTGAGGAACCATAAAGATGTCCATTCCAGCCTTTAAGCACATAATGCACACACTAACTGGATAACCAGGAATTGCCACATGAAGAGGCAAATGTCCTCCGTAGTAACATCTCTCAATGTCTTTCAACCTGTTAACTTCTTCCACTACCATAGCCCAGGCATGATCCGGGTAGCAGGATGATCCCGAAGTAATGACTGCAGAGAAAACAAAAGTTCACTGTCATCTCATATCTAACTTGTTTGGAAAAAGTCTTACAAAATGGCTCCCCTGCTGCTGTGTTTACTTTACTACCCCACCCTGTAATGGTGGCGGCAGCACTTCTGGTGCATCACATTCTGTTTCTGACTCAAGCCTCTGCGCATCCAATTTACATGCTAACTGAAAAAGTTCACTCAAACTCTGCAGTCTGCACTGTTTTGCTCTCTTAGCACATCTATATGATTTTTACAGGACTTTTCATTTGCTTTAAATCACTGTTCTGCTTAAAGTCCCTAAAGCCACAGTATTTGATGCACAGGATTGCCTGTTTTTGTTGCATCTCTATACAACCCATAGTCTCTCACTTTGATTTGAAAATCACACTGTTGCTGAACCAATAATTATGCTCACAGTCTAATGCTCAGAATTCTTGCTAGTTTGATTTACTTTGCACAGTCCTTCTTTGCACAAACGATTACACTGCTCACACACAGATTCAGCTGGCTTTAGTAAAAATCACACACAGTTTGAGTTGTTTCTCTGAATGGTACTCACTTAGTCAGTAGCTGGTTTTGTGATGGAAATTTCGGCCTGCAGCCGATCCTGGAGGCCTCTGGATTGAAGCTGTCTGGCAGTCCTGCCAATTATCCCTAGGAACACCACACTTTCTTCCCAGTCGATCGAAATGTGGGTTGAGTCCAATTTTAAACAGAAAAGTCTGATTTTATTACTTTTACAATATTTTCAGTCACTGCGACGCTCCTCCTAGCAAGCCAGCTCGCACACCACTCTCTCTCTCTCTCCTCTCGAACACTGTGCAGCACTCTGAAGCTGGCTTGGGGGCAGGGACTGATTGCAGTCTCACCAATCACACGGACGCCATGCAATGAGCCTTCTCCTCTCGTGCTTTTCTCCACGGGCGATCGTCGAGCAGGCAAAATTTAAACTGCAAGCAACTTTTTTTTTTTAACTGTGACTCCTCGGTGGAAGCACCATTTTAACCATTTGTCATGGCATTTTCCTCAGCGACTCCCCCAGTCCACACAACAAGCACTTTAAACTTCTAGGGTACAATTCTCTCTTTGTCTCCCACAGTTTTACATACTTTTTCTTGTCACAGTTTAAAATGTAAAAGCTGGCAAATGTTATATTTTGATGCAGGACAAGGGACATACACAATCTGGCTTTACTGCTCCTTGGTAAACTGGTGGCAAAATTACTGCAGCATATGAACAGCAACACACAGCGGCACATTTGGATGGCAATGCTTCTGACTTTTTGGGCTACCTACTGCCAGACAGACAAAACACTAGCCACAATCTGAGCAAACCTTTCTGGTGCCTCCTCCCAAACTTCAAACAAATCCTCAGCGGTGCCTCCATTTTGTAACCCTGGGTGGTGGGAAAAAGTGGTTGCTCAGCATTGTGCTAGGTTTGTACTTCTGGATAGGGGCACCCAACTAACTCCGGACACAGGAAGCAATAACTGAAATATCCAAACCAGGAATGGGATTCTCGAGTGTGGCTTTTATTCACATGACACAGAGAATAAGCAAAGTGAAGATGGACCCTCACAGGGCTAAACTCACTGGTAATGCAGATTACATGGGTACAGAGCACACTTCCTCACAATCTAACCCTCAGGTTCTGAACAACTCTGGGCACCACAACTCAAACTGGTATACTTCTCTTGGATTCCTTGACTTGGCACCCCAGCCAGTACTAGGACACTTTTCCATATGGCATGGAGGTTGATGGTGGCTCCCTAAACCACCCATGAGCATTCTCTAGCTCTAAGGATAAATCCACAATCCCACATCTGGGTGCTTTCTTCAGACACTGGCCAAGTGACTGAGAGAAAACCATAGGTGCCCAAACTGAACCCGGAGAGGTAAACCTGGTTACTCCAGATCAGGGGTCTCCCACCTCTTGCTCCCAAATCTATACTCAGCCATTCATTTTGGATTCAACACCTTTCTTCGGAAGCAAATTTCGTAGATGCACAGTAGAAATGTTTTACACATTTAACATCCCACATCTCTGGAGATGTCCTGACTTAAAAGTACTCTATGTGGCTCCATCTTTAACCTAGACCCTCACTGTTGCAGATGCTGCAAAGCCATACACAAATTAAAAGTTCTGTATTTGGCAAGTCTTCCTTCGACCCCACAGTAGGCAGAGATTTTTACACTACACTCTGTCTCTGGTGAAACATAGTCTCTTTATCAGAGCAAACTCACCCAAGGTATGCAGGTGCTCCAGGGCTTCTTCTCACAAATTGTCTCTCTCAGGTACTCACAACAACTCACTTCAGGCAGCTTCTCCCCCTCCAGACTGGACCAGGGGATTGCCCCTGAATTCCTGGAATCCCCCCCATCCGTCCAGGGATGGGGCACTGGAACAGCACTAGGAACTGTCTCTACCACTGTTCATTACTACAAACAATGAATCTTAACAGTAAAACTTTTGTTAGACTTCTGCCCAAATTCCTTGTTAATGTAACACTCAATTCAGAGTTCCCATGAGTGCTGCTTTAAGAGGCATTTACTCTCTGTGCTGATGCCAACCTCTGTGCCAAGGAGGACTGGGACAGCTTGTGCTGCCCTGAGCATTCCAAAAGTGAGGGCCAGAGTTCTCTGTTTTGAAAAGAGAGGGGATTCTAGTCAGTTGGTGAGAACCAGAGGCTAGCACACACTGCCATCTCTCACCTAGTAGAAACCTTTTTCTCAGAGTTGGCATCAGTAAAAAAAAAAAAAATTGTTTGTGGCGGCTACCAATGAAATACAATCCCTAAAAGGGAGGGTACCCTTTCCTGAAGAGGGGAAAACAAATTTTGGTGAGGGATTCCTGTCAGACTGAATGAAGCTTCAGAACTGAAATGAATTTTAACTTTTTTGAAAGGATGATGCAGTAGCTGTCACCTATGCCTCTATCCTGCTTTTTTTCGTAGACTTTTTTGTCTCTCACTGGATGGAGCATCTCTCATAGGTCCTCTCATAGGTGCCCACTTGATGATCCCCACCACTCCCCTCCTGAAGCCTCTCCCTTCCTGGGACCCCCCACCAGGAACTTCCAGCCCCCCAGATCACCCCCCGAAGGAGGGCCCGCCCCACCTACCTGGCAGCCTTTTTGATATTAGAGAGTCGGTCCAGTGGAGGGTCGGGGAGCCCGGTAGAGAGTTGGGCTAGCACTGGGGATGTGGGGGATGTCCCTGGAGCCCTCGTCACCTCCCCAATCCAGCGAGGGTTTTTTTTTTCCAACTTCGTTTGTTCCCTCAGAGCACATCCATGTAATGGCATCCATGGCCAATACATCGACGCCTGCCACTCAGCCCCCAGCATCCGCTTGCACCACACGTTCTGACACTTCCCCTGGCCATCACTAGGAGCCGCGCAGAAGCGGCACTGTCACTGGATTCCTCCCCAGGAAGGGAAAGCAGTCATCCAGGCACTCATTCCCTTCCCCTGCCGACTCCCACCGGCCCAAGTTCGCTTCTGAATTCAGGTCAATGGCGTAGCACGAGGTGTGGCATCCAGTGCCTCATCCTCAGCACCACCAGGCTGGCTGCCTCTATCCTCCTTAGAGGAAGTGATATTATAGTGCTGTTTCCATTCAGAAGGTGGGAAAGAAATTGAAATGCACTGTGTGGGCTGTGAAGCCTGCACCTCTATGGATGTGCTCGGTTGGCAGTGCAGTCAAGCCCTGTGGGGCACTACTTTTATGATAGCTTTTCACAGTGAAAAGAGGTGAATTAAAAGAAACAAACATAAGAACACTCTGTCAGCCACAGAGTGAACTTAGTGCAAACAGTGGAGAATGTGTGGCACCGTTTATACTAGGTATAGTAAAAAACTTAGACACTAGCCTGTGTGGCAAGAAACAGACTGAAGTCCATTCCATAAGTGTTGAAATGAAATGTCCTGCCTGCTGAATTTGAAATGTTGGTACTCTCTCCTCCCAGGGGTCAACACTTGAGTGAGGGTGGAGGCAGACATCCCTGGCACCATGGACCCTCAGGGGATGCTCTGTCCTCCTTGCTGCTAAATTTGGATCCCCCTTGGGATGCTCTTTACAGCTGGGAAAGTGGACTCCCTCCTCATGGGGGTCAGTTCTTGAGGGAGAGTGGGAGGCGCTGTCCATGGAACCTCAGACCATCAGGGGACTATTGTCTCTCCATGCCAGCAATTTTGGAGTCTGGGAAGAAAGTCTCGAACCCATAGGCCTGAGATGTATCAAGATGAGTTATTGTGCTGAAATGAATGAAATGTGCCCTGTTGGGGCTGGCAACTGTGACTGCCCCTTGTTCTGGGGTTAGCTGAAGTAAATGGATACCAATCTCCCTGGAGACTTTCATTTTACAAATACAGTAAATGATGCTGTTCTTTGTGTAAAGATTATAAAATCCATCTGTACAGTAACTTTATTTCACGTTTGCTAGCAGCCTAACCTTTTTAAGCCCTCACTCTTGCCATCCCAGCTGTGTGCCA
This sequence comes from Neoceratodus forsteri, assembly GCA_016271365.2. Taxonomy (NCBI): domain Eukaryota; kingdom Metazoa; phylum Chordata; order Ceratodontiformes; family Ceratodontidae; genus Neoceratodus; species Neoceratodus forsteri. Next base: position 111,985,924 of record JADMNL010000035.1, on the reverse strand, counting down.
AGATATGCTCCAAAGATCACCTAGTTGGAAGGGAGGTCAAGTAAATGTATAATGTTGTTGTGCTTTCTCCTCCTTAAATTGAAGCTAAGTACTCTTAGCCAGTGGGATAAAGGGATTACATTAACAATCTTATCAGTTGCTGGGGACATAGAAGCTAACCTTGTTCCTTGTCCCACCAATACTTATATTATATCCCACCTCTGATCCAGCCTGGTTACATCCTAAGGGTCTCAAACAAGTTTATCCAAACATTAACAGACTAAGGCCAAAGATTCCTGAACTTGAAACATGGATGCATTTATATTCTCCTGATAGACTTGCCTCTCTGAAACCTGGCTGAAACCCTCTGTTCTAATGAGCAAAACAGATATCCCCTGGCTATAATACCTACAGAAAAAAACTGTACAGGCAATAAAGAGGGGTGCCATCCATACCTTTCAACCTCCTGCCTCATAAATCAGGGACAAGGCTTAAAAAAACCAGGGACAAAGGACCAAAATCAGGGATACATCTTCAAAATTGGTGGTATCCACTCAAAAAGCTGGTAGAATAAGAGACTTAGTGTAAAATGCATTTTCTGACGAAGAACAAGTCTGTAACTTTAATGGTCGACATTATGTCATGCTCACAACTCCCACTGTTTGGTCATGAAAACATAAGTTTTAGGAGGGGACAGAGTAAACTTTTGAGGCAAAATCAGGGACATCCCTGAAAATCAGGGACATTTGAGAGGTATGGTACTATCCTCTATGTCAGTAACACCCTCTGAACTGCCTAAGGATCTCTACCCCCTTTTGACCCATCTTTTGAATGTGTTTTAATTAAAATAATTTTAGGAGACACCAAACCCTTTTATGTACAGTAGATTGCAAATACAGCCCTCCAACAGTAGCCAGACTTGTGCTGGATGATCTTCTGGCCTGCATAGGGGAGCTTCCCCTTCATAAGCTCATCCTGTTGGGAGACTTTAATCTCAACTGGATAGACAAAGGCCCATGCTTCTTCAAAAATGCACTCAGGGACATTAACCTATGTCAGGTCATTCAGGAGCCCACCTGCCATAACAACAAATCTGGGAGACACTCCTTAATCAACTGGATACAGGTTAGGAGAATAGATTGAATCCAAACAGCAGGTACCTTCTCAGATGCACTGAGCGACCACTCCCCTGTTTATTTCACCTGGAGTAATTATTTTCCCAAGATCCCACCCTGGACCATGTGCACTAGGGATTACTCCAAATTAGATGACTCTGCTTTCCTAAAAGTTCTTGCCCAGGTGTGCTGGGTGGACATTGGTGGCCTGATTTTCAAAGACCCCTTAAAAAGAGAGATGCAACTTGAGCCCCTCTAAAGGTTGTGGCAAACCTGAGTTGCACCAGGGACCTTGCGCCAGATGTTATCATCTGCAGGGTCCCCGTGCCTAACATCTGGGTTTGCTACAGCCCACAAGATGGGCCAAAGAGTTGGCTGAATTTGCAGGATTCACTGCAGGCATGCAGCGCCATCCCCACCCCCACCTAGCACAACAATAGAGGGGCCGGGTGGAAAACTGATTCTAATCATGCATTACAAGAATTGACTCTATCATGATGTCCTGTTATGTATGTAGCCCCCCTACAAATTGTGGCTCACTATAATGTCTTCCTGGGCCCCTAAATGTCCACTGTCAGGTTGTTGTCATGTTTACAGTAGTTTTATTGGTAGGTGTCAGCACGGCTCAGTTGGTAGCACATCTGCCTCTGGACCAGAATGTCATGGGTTCTCGTCCCACACAGGGATTGTACTTGCACCTAAAAATCGCTGGCATCCGAGTGCAGTATTGGGGGGTGCTATACTGCTGGGGTGTGTCGTCCTTCGGATGAGACGTTAAACCAAGGTCCCTTCTGCTTGTCCTGGTGGGTGTCCAGGTGGAAGTAAAATAACCCAGGCACTCTTTGCAAAGAGTAGGGAACATTCCCGGTATCCTGGCTAACATCCCCTTCCCATAAACCGGTTCATGCAATTATCCAGGCTGTGTGTGGGTGATGATGTGTGATATGGCCATCACCACACATTCAGTCACTTCACTACCAGTCTAGCATTGCTTGTAAAGTGCTTTGGGATACACTGTGTATGAAAAGCACTATATAAATGCTGATTCTTCTTCTTCTTCTTCTATTCGTCTACATGAGAGTGCTCTAGCGAGTCTCTGAGCCTGTCTCTTTAAGAGAGTGCCTATGTTGTGTTTGAGAATCAGTCTGGACTGGGTCCGAGTAATTAAGGTTTGTGACCAGCCAGAAAGGCTGTTATATTGCTCCATTCTGCAGACGCTACATGCGCAGAGGGCGCCTTCCTGGGAAATATAGTTATTTGATGTTCACCTGTTATAATAGTGATAAAAGAGGAATTTGCCTAACCTGCTTTCAGTTGCAGCTTGACCTTCTGAATAGAGGCACCATTTTGGTTCTGGACTTCCAGTGTTGAACCAATCAAACCTCTGGGGACCTAAAATGGAGACTGTCACCAGAGGTTTTGTGGGATGGAAATTCTGTAGTTTTTGTAGTTTCAAGTATTTGGTGCCTAAATGGACCTGGAGGGGGAGCCCTACTGTGACAGACAGTTCCTCAGCCAACCGAACCTTTTTGGATCTCAGGAAAATACCCAGAACTGCCTGAAGCAGTGTGTCAGTCAAGAGTGGAAGTTGGAGCATGAACAGCTCGAGCGGTTGAGTGACTGCTCCTTGGAGGAGCATAGGAGAATTGGCAGGAAGGTTCTACTGGCCAGCCTTCCACGTTCTCCAGCATAAGATATTGCTTTGTGCAAAAGTCGGACCTTTCTGATTGCTGGCTTAGACCTGCACCAGAAGAAAGAAAATGTGCTAGTGTTACTTGCAAGTGGGACCAAAGACTTGCTACAGAAGCTATCGGCCTGCCTGAATGAGAGGAGATAGCCTCGGGTTGGAAAGTTTGTTTGTGCAGTAACGCTGTAATTAGCAAATGGACTAAACCCAAACTGGGATTTAGAGAAATAACTGAGTTAAGTGTGCTGAATGTGTTTCATGGGTCTCAATTTGGTTCCCCATGGTGAATACTGTTACGCCTGCTAGAGACTGTTCCAGCAATAGATCACAAACTTTTCAGAACTGTCCATCCTGCATAGGCCTTGCCATCTCGGCCTAAGCCACAGTTCCCAGTTCAGAGATCATCTCGGGTGAAAGACCCGCTTGGGGATTCGGCCTCCAACTCAACACCATCGAACAGGTAGCGACCACCTGGAGGTGAGTCGTGTAGGCCCTGCTTCCACTGGCCAGCCAGATCAATGCCATGAGGTCTTCATCTCGCCTGTCCTACATCCTGGTCTGGGTAATGTGAGTACAAATCTGGGTAGCTCCCTGCAATAACAGCTGCAATCATTGTGTGTCATCTGATTGTTTGTTCTTGGTTATTGCAACGGACTGAGCCATCCTTCTCAGGATTACAAATATTTGGGTTGTGCATATGTTATCTGTTTTCTTCCTAAAGGGCCCTAACAACAGCTGCGACACCGGCCACCCCCGGGTAATACTTGGATACTGGGTACCCAGGGTTGAGAGACTATTTATCTGGGACTCACAGTGCATGCTGAATCAACCTAAACTAAATCATAGTGTCAGTCATTCTCTTAGATTCATGCCCCTTCCTTGTTCATTTCCCCTGAATAAACCAGATTGTCTTGTTGCACATCTAACCTGGCTAGTGTGCATATTATTAGTTGGGTTACAGTGGTGATATTGTATTGTTGCTTTGCTGACCTTATTTTCCAGAGGGTCTCTAGAGCAGTTGCAGATGATCCAGCCCTGCTGGTAAGTGCAAGGGGCATTAGCGTATTACTACTGTTATTCAGTGAATGTGAATGTTCTATTGTATGACGGTTTAGGCTATTACAAGGGTTGGTGGGTGGTTATAGTGTCCCAGAGGGCTATACCAAAGAGTTAGGCTACCCCCATACCATTCTTCCGGGTGGATGCACCCGTTCACAGAACTCAGGCCCCTCAACCTGTTCCTAGCCACACATGCAGGGGTAGTAGCCCAAAGGATAGTGCCACCTAGGGGTTACATGTACATCAATTAAAGTTTTGAGAATGGCAAAGGTTCAGCACATGCCCTCACAGTAAAATGGCTCAGTCAAATATATATTTTCATATCAATGTAATCCGCTAGATGACTTGGTAGAACTTCAGACTTGAAATCAATGTTTTAGGTTATGGATCTCTAGTTAAACTGCATTTCAGTGATACAGCGCAGGAAAATGCTCAGTAGGTATGGCAGCACAAGGGGTAAAAGACAAAAAGTAAAGATTTCAGATAGTTCATGCAGAGCTGAATAGGAATAGTCACATAACAAGTTTGTTTATTTATTCCAATTGCAATAATGTACATGAATTTTTTTTTTACGTTATTTATTTATTTAATTGCTTTTGGTAACCGGGTAAGTGTGCTAGGCAACAATCCTGCCTATTTTCAGGCACGACCCGGGAAAGCACAGGACAGGATACAGGTAAGCACAATTGTACAGATTCATCAATAATTACAACAACATAGTACAAACAATACAATACAGGTTGAGATACATCTTAGGATAGGCGAAGTAGACAATTATACAGACACAATAACAGGTGCAAATAGACTAGTGGATAAGCTCGCACATTATCTGTTCTTAGCCCATCTAGTGAACAATAAAACTAAAACACTATAAATAATATACCATGAGGTAAGTTATACATAGACCGCAACCCAGCAAGGAGACCTAGTGGCAGTTTCATCTACGTGCATTTGCAGTTACCAAGGGTGTAGAGGTGAGAGAACAGCGAGCGCTTAAAGCAACGTGGGAGGTGGAGTTTTTAAACTGCAAGGAAGCCAGTTCCAGAACTTAAGAGCAAAACTGGAGAATGCCTGTTCACCCATTTTGGTAGCACTGTGTCATTCTGAGAGCATAGGGATGGAAGAAGACCTAAGGGTGTAGGATTGGGAGACAGGGATAAGCAAGTCAGCCAGAGAGTCCAGACGAGGTGGATGAGCAAGGGAGTCAATAAGACACCCTAGGAAATAAGCCTGGGGGTCTTTGGGTGACAGCCAGTTCAAGCCAGAGTAACGTAGGCAGTGATGAGTTAGGCCAGTGGCTAATAAGGCGAACCTACAGATATTGTTGTAGAAAGTGTCCCATTTGCAGAGCACACTGGCATGGGCAGGGTAAAGAACCGGGAGGGCATAAAGGAGCTGAGGGAGAAGAACTCCTCTAGCTACTGATAGTCTGGCTGACGGTGTGAGAGACTGGCACACATGATAGGCCGCGCCTATTTTTGCATTGACAGTCTGACAAACTTCATTGACATGAGCTTAAAAATCAAGAGCAGGGTCGAGTGTAACCCCGAGGTATTTGAAAGTAGAGGTGTTAGTGACCGCAGTTCCATCACTGCAGTGGACAAGGAGCTTAGGGGCCTCAGAGGGTACTTTTTTTGAGGAATCAGAAAGCAAGGCTTGTGTTTTACCTATGTTTAGGATTTGATGGTTATCTGAGAGCCATGATTAAAGGGATTGAAATTCATGAGAAAGTTTGTGGTTGATGTCGTCAATGGATTTAGGTGAGAAATAAAGCACCAGGTCATCAGCGTACATGAGCATGCTACTGTGAAGAGAAGGACTGGGAATATCATTAAGGAAAAGGGAAAAGAGGAGAGGACCAAGTATGGAGCCCTGCGGAACACCACGGGTGATAGGAATGGGGGAGAAGAGAGCCTTATAGAAAGCAACCGCCTGAGTGCGGTTATCCAGGTAACTGCCGAACCAGGATAGGGTAGAGTCAGTGGCTCCTAGGGTTTGTAGCTTCATCAGCATAAGAGGGTGGTGGGCCATATGAAATGCTTTAGAAAGGTTGATGAAAACCGCACCTGTGAGTAGGCCTTTGTCCATATAACCTTTGACATCACTGGCAAGTTGGGTCAGGGCAGTGGTGGTACTGTGCCCAGCCCTAAAGCCATGTTGAAAAGGGAATTGAAGTTTGAACTTGGTAAGGTACTCAGAGACCTGTCGATGGACTAGTTTCTCTAGTAGCTTGCTGAGAGTGGGGAGAAGTGAGATGTGGCGGTAGTTGGACAGTTGTTGATCATCACCCTTCTTAAAAATGGAAATTGTTCTAATTTAGATTTCAGATAACACCTTTGAGCCAAGGCTCTTTTACAAAGGTTCCACGTCAGTCATTAGATACAACATAGCAGCAATGTACATAGAATGAGACAATATAGAGGCAATATACATACAATGAGACTATGACAACTTTAGCAACTAGAGGCTTTGTCAGGCACAGGGAGCTAAGACTGCTTGCTCAAGATAAACAGGGAACAATTAGGTTGATTAGAAAAGGAGACTAAGTAGAAAACTGAAGTAAAGGCAGAAGAAAGAAAAAGTTATGGAAGAGGGAAACGAAAAAGGGAGTGAGTAGTTGGAGGGAGGGTAAGGGTGGAGAAAGGAGGAATGTTGAGAAAGACAGGGTGGAGGGTGAGGGGCCCTGGGTAGAAGAAAGGCAAAGAGGTGGGCGGGACATGCAGATTGTTGGCAGGGGGGTAGGATTTGTGATGGCTAGGGCTAGGGTCAGCAATCACAGGAGGCCATAGTAACGAGGTGTTGGAGAAGATCACAGTAGTAAAAGCCCAGAGATGTGTTGTTAGTAACATTTGGAGGAAGGGAGTTGTACCACGCTGGGGCTCTAGATAAGAAAGAGCGTTGTCCTTGTGAGGTGCGTCTGTGGGGACGGAGAAGGAAAGCATGGCTGAGCTTCCGGTTTGGAATGACCTTCCATGAGGGGCCAGCAAGGCTGAGACTCCAGGGGGTAGAAGGTTCAGCATGGCCTTTATGGCTATGATGTAGGTTTGGTACCACAGCCTGCCAGGTATTTGTAGCCAGTTAGCTTGTTCATAGAGATTGCAGGTGTGCAAAAGGCGAGGTGCTGCAGTCAGGAGACGGCATGCCCAGTTTAGCCCTATGAGAATACATCTGCGTGCAGTGTCAGTGGCTGATCCGTAAATCACTAGACCATAATCAATTATAGAGGTGATTGAGCTCTGGATTGCGGTCCTTAGTGCTTCAGTCATAAGGCAGTTTCTATGGTGGTACAGCATTTTGTTGATGTGTTCAGGGTAGGCTAGTGTGGAATCGTGGGTCACTCCCAGGTATTTGAACAGGTGAACTTGTTCAATTTTCTCTCCATCATTGTTAACAATTTTAAGGCCTGTATTTTTATTTTTGTTGTGGGAGCCATGGAACATCATAGTTTTTGTGTTTTTTTGTAGTTGAGGATGAGTTTGTAGGACTTAAACCATTTCTCAACTTCTGTAAAGCTTGATTGTAGCTGTTGCTGAAGATGAGATGGGTCGGAGTGTGATGTAAAGATAACTGCCTTATCTGCATAAAGAAGAATTCTATCCTGGCAGAAGGAGGGGAGATTGTTAAGAAAGATACTGAACAGCAAGTGACCCAGAATTGATCCCTGAGGGACTCCAGATTGGACCAGTTTGGGGATGGAGAGGGTGTCACCTATTTTGACCTGTTAGGTTCAATCAATAAGGTAGCTATGAAACCACCTCGTAGTGTCAGTAGAGAGTGTTAGGCAGGACAGTTGTTCGATCAGTAGTGAGTGGTTGACGGTACCAAACGCCTTAGTCAAGTCGATGAAAGTGGCACCAACAAGATGTCCCTGGTCCAATGTGGTGTGGATATAAGAGGTGAGATCAAGGAGGGCAGTGATGGTACTGTGCCTCTTATGAAAGCAGTGCTGCTCAGGGCATTGAAGGTTATATTTCTCTAGGTACTCAACAAGCTGATCAGCAACTATTCTCTCAAGTGCTTTAGAGAGTGGCGGGAGAATGGAGATGAGGCAATAATTGCTGGTAGTGGTTTTGTCACCGCTTTTGAGGATTGGTGTCACCACTGTGGATTTCCATTTTGGGGAGAATTGTGAGAGCATGAGGGACCTGTTTAGAATTTTGGTAAGTGGTGTCAGAACTTCATCAATAGTGAGAACAAGGAGTTTGAGGTCCAATGAATCAGAACTTGTTCTGGACTTTCCAAGAACTTTGAGAAAGTACTTTTTGGCTGAGGCCTCAGAGATAGATTTAAAGTAGAAAGGCGGTTGCCCCGGTGAAGCACTTTCGTTGCCAGATTTTAGCGCATCTGGTGTGGGATCAAAGAAAGACTGAGGGAGAACGATTGAGATCAGTGAAAGCCGTATTGAATGCATTTGCCACAGCGGTGTGATCTGTGGTGATAATACCATTTAAGTTGAGTACAGTGGGCTGAGATTTGGGATCTTTCTCTGTGATTTCAGTGATGTTTGCCCAGAACATCTCACAGTCATTCCAAGTGTTTGCAAGAGCGTTCCTGTAGTAGTAGGCCTTCTTGGATTGAATAGTTCTGGTGCAGGCATTTATTGCTGCTTTGTAGGCCTGGGCTTCAGCTTGGGTGCCAGAAGTATGAGCACGCTGCCAGAGTTGGTCCAGGGCCTTCATTTGTTCAATGAGATCAGTGTTGATCCATGGGTTGTTTACACCCTTGATCTTGCGTTTCTTGAAAGGGGCATGAATACCACAGGCAGAATTAAAACTGAGGATAAAGTACTCTATGTCGAGTGCTGGGTCTATTGGCATCTAGTCATGTTCCCATAGGAGAGATTTCAAGGGCCCAAGGTGACCCCTTGATAAGTTTCCTGCTGTTAAGTGTTTTTGGAGGGGGCTTAGCGAATTTGTTGGTCCAGGAGCAGAGGACTGGAGAATAATCACTAATAGAGTCTGGGAGTACTTCAGTTTTTGTGATATAGTCAGGGCGGTTAGTTAGTATCCAGTCTAGGAGTGTGCCTATAGTTCATCCTAGTGAAAGATTGTACCATTTGCTAGAAATTTGCCGTTAACAGGGCATCCTTATATTTGTTAGCGCTATGGGAGGACCAGTTTACATTGAAGTCCCCTAGCAAAATTGTCTCTGAGCTGTGATCCAGGGAGTGGCTGGTAGTCTAGTGTCAAATGTGTCAAATAAAAATACTAGGAATTTATGTTTAAACTAAATAGAGAAATGTTGGACATGCTTTGAAATATCTACCTGCAAATATGTCCCAATTTGGGATCTACTGTATGTTACAATAATAATGATAATAAATTAAAGCACTGCAGGCATTAGAAAATGGATTCTAATCCATATTGTCTGGATCCTGGATCCTGCAGCTGGCACAGACCTCCAAACACCACCATGGCCAAATGTAGAATGCAACTGCAGGCATCGCATGCTGAACACTTTTTAGTGCACAGAGCACAGTATGCATAGACTGCATTCTACAGCTGCCCACGGTGGTGTGCAGTGGGCTGTGCCAGTTGCAGAAACTTGTTGGGGAGAGTGGGGGAGGGGGAGCAGGGTGTTGAGCAATGCCATATGGGATGGGAAAGGTGGGAGCTCAACTAGGCCATCAGAGACTGTTATGTAATTTGCCAGGTTGGATAAGAGGTCGAGGGTGGGCATGACTGGACAGGAGCATTTTCCTACATGATCTGTGGAGACTGGGGAGTGGGGAGGCACTACAACACATATGTCACTAGAGGATAGTGGGGGGAGGGGCACGAGACTACCAGGCATGCAAATATATTAAGGGCAGCTGCTGTCACCACTCCTAATATTATTGCCGCATATGTCAGTGGCACCCAGCTGGGTGCCACATCTCTGCTGGAGATGGCCAGACTTGCCCCAACACCCCAACTGCCACCTCTGGTGCCCTTAGTGTGTGCCTCCTGCTTCTTGCATTACAGCACCTGACAGGCACAATGCAGTTAAACCACCTCCTGGCCGTTCAAACTGGTGCCCCCCTGCTGCATCCATGGTGGGGCTTTGAAGATTTGAAAAAGGGGATATGGCAGTGCTACCATGGCACAGCCCTCTTGGGAGGTGGAGAACTGGGTTGATGGATGCAACCCTACTGCAAGGGGGGCTTTGGTATAGCTGTGTCTGGAAGGGTCACAGACTGCCTTTGAAAATCCCATTTGACGCCCTGGGTCTTTTCAGGATGTCAATGTTGCATTGCAAGTTCTTTTTTGTTACATATTGAATAAACTTTATTGAAAGCCAAGGAGTAAATATCATACAGAAAAGGGAATAACTACTCCTGGATACACAAAGAAGAGAAAAAATAAAAAAGTAACATGAATACAGTGGTGTGAAAAAGTATTTGCCCCCCTTCCTGATTTCCTCTATTATTGCATATTTGTCACACTGGATGTTTTCAGGTCTTTCGACACAATGTAATATTAGATAAAGGGAACCTGAGTGAACAAATAACACTTGTATTTGTTTACCTATTTCAGTTTTTAATGAAAACAGTTAACCAACACCAACTGGCACTGTGTGAAAAGTAATCCCTTTACACTTAATAACTAGTTGCCACCTTTAGCTGCAATGACTGCAACCAAACGCTTCCTATACTTCAATATCAGTCTTTCACATCGCTATGGAGGAATTTTAGCCCACTCTTCCTTGCAGAACTGCTTTAATTCAGTAACACTGGTAGGTTTTCGAGCATGAACTGCTCATTTTAGGTCCTGCCACAGCATCTCTATTGGGTTTAGGTCTGGACTTTGACTAGGCCACTCCAAAACTTTAATTTTACTTCTTTTCAGCCATTCTGATGTGGACTTGCTTTTGTGTTTTAGATCATTGTCTTGCTGCATGACCCAACTACGCTCAGCTTCAGCTGACGGACGGATGACCGACATTCTCCTAAGAATTTTCTGGTACAGAGCAGAATTCATGGTTCCTTTAATTATGGCAAGTCATCCAGGTCCTGAGGCAGCAAAGATCTCAACACCATCACACTACCACCACCATGTTTGACTGTTAGTATGATGTTCTTACTGTGGAATGCTGTGTTTGCCTTTACGCCAGACATAATGGGATCCATGTCATCCAAAAGTTCCACTTTGGACTCATCTGTCCATAGAACATTTTCCCAAAAGGCTTGTGGATCATCCAGGTGCTTCTTGACAAATGAGAGATGAGCATTTATGTTCATCTTGGTTAGCAGTGGTTTCCACCTTGCTACTCTCCCATGAAGCCCATTTTTGCCCAGTCTCTTTCTGATTGTGGAATCATGAACACTGACCTTAGCTGAGGCAAGAGAAGCCTGCAGTTCTTTGGGTGTTGTTTTAGGATCCTTTGACACATCCTGGATGATTTACGCTCGCCCTTGGAGTAATTTTGGCAGGCCGCCACTCCGGAAGATTCCTACTGTTCCAAGTGTTCTTCATTTGGAGATTATGCTCTCACTGTGGTTCGTGGAGTTCCAGAGCCTTAGAAATAGCTTTGTAACCCTTTCCAGACTGATAGATAGCAACAACTTTTCTGATCTTTTCAGGAACTTCCTTTGATCGTGGCATGATGTGCTTGTTGACTCTTTGTGCTGGCAACGTGACTCTGATGGTAAGGGTCAAAATAAGTGAGGTTTATATTGAGCAGGGCTGGCTGTAATCAGGCCTGACTGTGTTCAATCAGCTGACTCTACTTATCCCTTTAATTGGGTTGATTTAACTAGGGGGCAATTACTTTTTCACACAGTGCTAGTTGGTGTTGGTTAACTGTTTTCATTAAAAACTGAAATAGGTAAACAAAAACAAGTGTTATTTGTTCACTCAGTTTCCCTTTATCTAATATTACATTGTGTCTAAAGACCTGAAAACATCCAGTGTGACACATATGCAATAACAGAGGAAATCAGGAAGGGGGCAAATACTTTTTCACACCACTGTAAATCCAGAAAAGTACAATTTTGTAACATGCAACAACAAACGAACAGTCCCCTTTACCCCCACCTGAGGCCCCCACTCACCCTCCTGCCCGAGGATGAGAAAAATATCACCACAAAAGAATCACTGGTTGGGACACCAATGGTATGCACCCTCTACTTGAAGAAGGCAGCGTACCGCACAAGAGTATGTACTCGTACTGTTAATAGGACATAGAAGAGTTTCCAAACATGGTTGTACTTAGGTAATGCACCAGCCATACTAGATATAAAGTGCTCAGCTTGAAGGGCAAACAAAATCTCCCTGTACCATTCAAGAACCTGGAGTATGCTTTGATCAAGCCAGTGCTGGAGAATAACCTTTTTCACAGATGCCGAGATCAAAGCCATATGCAGCCTCTGGTTGCCAACCAAGGAGGTAATATAGTCTCCCAAAATACAAATTTCAGGAAGAAAAGTGTCAGACAGCCCCAGCAGAGGGTCTAAATGCATTCAAATTGAGTCCCAAAAGAGGACCACCTTCTCACAGGATTACGAAATATGAAGGAGAGTGCCAGGTTCTTTACCACATCTGGAGCAAAAGTCCTTGGAGAAGTTCTTCTTAATAATTTCACAAATGTGGTGAATAAGCATGCCCCTCTAGTACACAGAAGAGCTAAGGGAGACTGCTCCAAATAGCTAACCCCTGCACTGCACACCTTAATAAAAACAAGAGATCATGTGTGAGTGATCCACAAGTCCTCATGCCATCTGCAGAACTGTCTCAAATACAGATGGCTCAGAAATCTATGCAAGACCAAATTAGAAAAGGACAAAATACATGTCCTACAAGGCCTACAGTCTAACAACCTGTAGAACCCAAAATGTTTCTAGAATCAGGCCAACAGCCTCCTCACAGGGAGGACTGGAGTGCCCAGCTGTGAAATCTTACATAATGGTACCACACTCAGTGACCCCCAGCAAATTATTGAAGCATTCAATATATTTTTTGCAAACCTGAAGGCCTATAAAGACCCACCTGTTCTGACTCCAAGATCCCCCCAACTGCTCACTCTAACTTTCATTTCTGGCTAATTAAAAAAACAGGAGGTTCTGAAACAATAACTAACCATCAAAATGGATATGACCACTGGACATGACAGCCTTAAACCTTGACTTTTAAATATTGCTGCCCCACCAAGTTATTCAATCTGTCCCAGCTTCGAGTGGTGCCCCAAGGGTGACCTGTGATGTGAGTGAGGGAATATGGGTGACTCAATATGTGCAAATATGGAATAGTGTGTGGAATATGAGCGGACGTTTTTAAATGTTGATGGTTATTTTAGCGAAGTTGTAGGAGGGATAGAAAGGGAGAGACTGAGGTGGTAATGTATGTAGGGGGAAAATTGTGGGGTGGAATCAAGCCGGCAGTGTGGCTCACAGGATAGGAGCGTTGCCTGCAATGCGGAAACCCTGGGTTAGGGATGGGGGTGGCGGGGTGGCATTTTACTGATTTTGCTGGAAGCAGGTTTTTTTTCTCAAGAGTCCAACTCTCCGCCGAGTTGGTTATTAAATAATTGGGGTGTGTGGGGGTGAAGACCCCATTAAGGGGTGTGAGGGGTGAGCCCCGCATAAAACATAGTATTGCATTGGCTCCCAAAGTCCAGAGTTAGAGTAAGCGCCAGTCGGTGTTTGTGATAGGTGCAATTATATTGATTGCCATATTAGTTTTCAACAATTTGTAGTCATGGTTGTTGCTGTCACATATTCTGGTTTAGCTGTTATCAAATGGTACTGCCTCAAGAATGGAAGGTTTCATACGTGATTCCTATTTACATAGGAGGAGCCAGTGAAGCCATTGAAAACTACTGCCCAAGCTCCATCCTTAGTACCTTGGTAAAAGTATATGACAGTCTAGTTTACAGCCAGCTCCTAGCCCAGATTGAATCACACTGTCTCCTCACTGAAGCTCAACATGGCATCTGCAAACACCACAGCACTGACACTGCATTAATGTGCCACATCTCTGATGTCCAGCAGGCCATTGATATTAGAAAACCTGTAGTGGCAGTATTCATAGATCTAAGCAAGGCCTTTGATCTAGTAGATCATGAACTCCTCCTGGTCAAGCTTGCAAGCATGGGCCTCAACACCCTCTCCTGCAGCTGGATTCAGAGCTACCTCCCTGGCTGCACACAGTATGTCAAGTGGGGTACCTGTCTCTTCCCAATACAGGATCACAGATGGCATACCATGCAGCTTTATCATGGGACTCATACTCTTTTTCAGTATTTATCAATGAACTCCCATCTAACTGTGGTGGAGTCAATGTGCTTCTCTATGCAGACGATGCACTGCTGTACAGATCTGACCTGGACCCCAGCGGCACAGATATCTTGGACTGGGGAAAGGGGGTGGGTGGCGCCGCATTAGCCTGACTCCCTTACCCATGCAAATTGGCCCATAATAGGCATGCAGATGGTCCCTTAGTGCCTTGTAAGCCCAGTGGACTTATTTACATGGGTCCTTTGAAAATTGTGGATAAAGTTTTGGCACTATCCCCTTTTGAGGTCCACCTCGGGAGTCATATCCTGGCAGCGTTACTTGACTTAGTGCTGCCCCTACATGGCCCTATATTCAGTCAGATAGCACTGCTACCCTCTCTAGCTGCATATAACATCCTCAGACCCCTCGGCAATTGCAATGTGCAGCACAAACCTTTGTGCTCCACTTTGCGCTTTTCTGAATATTGGGCCCCTAGTCTCAAGAGAACCAAATACTGGTGTCAAGAAACTGCCAAAAAGTGTTTTTAGTTAAGTTTATTAAATAAATACAACACCAGATCCATTTATATTAAATTGATATTGCTCCATGCCGCAGCCCCCAGAGCACATCACCTCCATCCCGAGTTTGCTCTTGGGGTAGTGTTCAGACTTCTTCTCACCCCCTTCCCCCTGCCTGGGGGATGGACCCTTTCAGCAGGGCAAAAGCCAGCCTTCCACCTGCCATCGGGTGTGTGGACCATGACTGAAAGAGGCAGGCAGTGGGCGTGAGACTGGCAGGAGCAAGGGACATGATGTAGCCCAAAGAAGTGGCAGACTGGGGGCCTGGGTATGGAGCATAAATAAATAAAAGAAAATGATATTGCATATGAACTCCTTCACAAAGCATCTCACTGATCAGGACACAAAATTCTGCAGGAAGAAAGAATGAGGAGTGAGCAGTCTAGTTAGTCTCACAAACACTGCCACAGCGAATATTGCTTCTTGTTTTACTGACTGAACCCACTTTTTCAATACAGCCATTTTTTTACCTCATTTAATGCACATGGAAGGTGTCATTTTCAAATTCCCCTTCAAAACCTGTTTATGAAGTCGTTCTGCAAAATCACATTTCTGGTGGCATTTGATAAATGATCCCTGTCATGTCCATGTGATAGGATAATAATTTACTTATCCTATCTCCATCTAAGCTACCTATTAATAATTATGTTTTATTCTGGCCATGCCTTATGATGATACATTCCCCTACTGCCTGGCTTCTTACTTCTAGGTCTACCCTAGTCCCCTCCTCTACTATTACCCACTTAACCCGAATTAGCATACTGTCACTTAAATCTGAGAGAGCCACAATTTGTCACTTGCAGATGATACTGCTGCAACATTGTTTGTTCTCTGCTATTGTCTGATGTCTTGTATGCTATGACCTATATGTATCAAATTGTTCCATTGTCATTAGATATGTATCCCTCATCTTTTGTATTTTGTCTGAGATTTTATCATAACCAGGTCCATCTTGCAAATGAGCTCTGCTCAATGATGTTCACCTGGATAAATAAAGCTTTGGATTGATTGATTGATTGATAAAAATACTATCTTGACAATTCAGAGTCAGAATCTAAGAAAACAACAATGTTATGTGTGAACCTCTTCAGCTCCAAAGCATGACAATTTCATTATTATAACTCATGTTACTAATTTGACAAAGAACCTCAGTGCTCAAGCACTGCAGCAATGGTTACCCCAAACGGCATTGACCAGGAAGCCAAGTTTAAAAAAAAATACAAAATCACACATACCCCCATGGGCTGTATATGCAAATCACCACACAATATTATGCTGGTTCAACTTTAAGCAGAAATGCATGGTGCCGAAAGGCCTCTTACACAGTCTGCAAAGGGTGCCAACAGAAGACACAGACAAGTGTTTCGTCCTACCAGGACTCATCAGTGTGCCTCGTCTGTTTGACACCCAATGTTATGAATTTGTTAATTTCAACTGCTATGTTATCTATTCACAACTACACAGCAACTAGAAGCAAACAAACAGTTGGCACTGGTCAATGCTTATCTTCTGCCACAAAGGTTTTTATCCTCCTGCAGCAGGTCTGTGGCTATCAGCCCTGTCCTGTGCTCACTGGTCATCCCCTCTCTCCTCTGGTTTGAGAGTTCAATTCCCAGTGGAGTCCCCACCTTCCTATGCCAGATACACATTCATGTACACCCTGGGACTGGAGTGGCCATTGAACTACTAAGACATGGAAAGGGTTTCACAAAGCACAGGCCCCAGCTTTTTCTGTTTTCTCCCTGTTCCCCATGCTGGGGTTTGAATGCAGAAGTGCACATATGTTGAGCCTTGCATGCTCTCCATAGATTAAGCAGTATACCATGACAGAGTACGGGGTAATTCTGGATTTACCCATGCCTGGTGTAGTTCAGTCACAAGGCCATAGGCCAAGTGAGTAAACCACACCAGAAGTGGGTAAATCTGGGCATTACCCCACACTCTGGGGTGGCATATTGTGATTCTACAATGGCATATTTATTTGACATACAGAAAAATGCTAAATAAGAACTTTGTTTCCCTTTTTCATTTATTTTTAAGTCTTTTTATTGCTCCACCAGAAGAAGTAGTCCTTTGTCAATGGGGAACTGGTGGTACTGTGCATGCACATTATTGGTTTGTTTCCCAGTCAGGTGGTGTTTTGGGGACAAGGAAATATTAATATGTGTGCCAACGTTGCTTTTTCACTGTGTCCTGGCTCCTTTTTTCATGTATGAGCCGGGACATCCTTTTATACTTGCAGCTCATTGACTTTGCTACTACGGAGGTACAGCTCAGTTTTTAGCTCATTGTGTGCATGCACCATAATGTACCTTGTTACTGCAGTTACTGTTATGTTATTTTGTGAACGCCTTCGGCTTATGGAAGAATGGACTCCATTTTGTTCATTTTTTTTCTGCTTTGCCTTGCTTACTGCACTGTATAGTTGTCCCTCCATTGCAGGGTGGTGAGCAGCGACAGCAACTGCTGCTGCTTTTGGAGCCTTCTAATGGACTACTGGGTGTTCCGCAGGGCTTGGTAGGAGCAGAGCGCGGGGAAAGGAACAAGCAGGAACTTGATAGCAGCAATGGAGAGTAGTGTAGTGTATGTGTAGCAACTCAGGGAATACTAAATGAGAGCTGCAGTCTGTTTTTAAATTTCCCAGGGTAGTCACGTCTTATCAGCAGTTATGAGTTGTGTGAGACTGCCGGTTAGTGAGGAAGTCAATATGGCGGGTCTCTGGTTTAAATTCAGAGGTTGGGTGGATTTTAGAGATGTAGCTGACTAGAACCTTTGCCTGTTTGGTAATGCTAGGATTTACAACAGGGAAAAGGTGCCAGTCAGTCAATCAGGTAGCAGCACTTTTAAAGCCACCGTATGATCTTGAAGTTACCTCTGTTCCTGTGCTGCCCTACGACCAACACTACCACCTGTCTTTCACCTGGTGGCAATCATTTGGTGGGAACAGTGCACCTCCCCCAGGAGAAGAGATCAACTCTGTCAGATGCTCATTCTCTCCCTCATTGGCCAACCACCACCAGCCTGTGATTGCTCCCAGTCCCAGGTGGTTGGAGTGGTAGGCAGTAGCGTTACCACCATGGCATCAGGCTGATTTTGCTATTTGCTTGCTGCAGTGCTTCTTAGCTACCGATTGCTTCTCTTTTGTGTTCAATATTTGTATTTATTAAAATAAGATTACGTATTTCAGTCTCATGTTTGTATATCTTTGATCGTTGAATAAAATTGTTAAAAAAAACAACTTAATAGGGCCACTGCGGCATTCTATTATTTTATGAGAGACTGTGAGCGTGAGGTTTGGGTGAGAGGACCACACACACAGGGCTTTGTTATTTTATGAGAGTCTCTGAGCATGAGGTTTGAGTGAGGGGGACCGCATGCACAGGGTTCTATTATTTTAGGAGAGACTCTGAGAATGAGGTTTGGGTGAGAGGACTGCATGCACAGGGTTCAACTATGTTAGGAGAGACTCTGAACTTGAGGTTTGGGTGACTGCCAAGCAAAGCGAAGCAGTTCAGACTGCCCAAACCTCATGCAAAGCTTCTCTCCTGCCATAAATGATACCCAACAGAGGCTCTGTAAACTTATTATGAATCCCTTGAGTCAGATAGTATAATTTATAATATGTTTAAGGTTTTTGTAATTTTTTTTTAATTTACATTTTCTCCCCATTGAGCTGTCAGGTGGGCTCGCATCTGTTCCTGGACCCGAAACTGCATCACTGGGATCATGGCCAGGGTATTCATGGAGCCTGTCATCTCCATTTTTCTGATTCTCTCCCCCCATGACTTGGCCACGAGTATGCGTTTGGAGGCACATGCACACCATGTTGCCAAAGTGCCCTCTCTATTCGTGCCACCTGAGTGTCTACACTACCCTAAAGCCTCCATTTGAGGGTAGTTGGACTGCAGGGGTGATAAGGTCCCACCCTGGGAGAGGAGAACTGCCTTTTGGCTGCTCAATCCAGCTCATTCCCTCCCCCCCGCTGCTGACCCCCGATGACCTAGGCTTGTTCCAAAACCTGGGTCTCCAGTGTGGTTCGAGGTGCGGTGTCCAGCATCTCAACCCTCAGCACCTCCGGGCCTGCCAGGTTTTTGTAATTTAAATGAGGTATCCCTCACCTGGCTATGAACTGGAATGTGCCACTCAGAACATTCTTGCACAGGACAGAAAGAGAGCATGACAGGACACATATAGAGGTGCCTCTACACCTACTGTCCCACGGTGAGTCAGCTAAATTGAGGCCGACTCTGTGCATAGCAGGAGCACAGAAATAGCTGTAGGAATTGACTGCTAAGGCGAGGGGTATGCACAGTGACCATTGCCACATAGGAGACATCCTAGAGAGGATCACAGACATTGCCCCACCATGTGTAAACTGTGAGCCTGAGTCCCAGTAGACTGGAGAAGCCAATGGCCAGTGTGGGAGGAGAACTAAGGGGTGCATCACAAGAAAGCAGGAGCTGCACAGTATAAAAGGCTCGCGCTACTCAGGTATGTACGACTGCCACTTTCCAACCGGCTTTTGACTGTGTACAAATCAGTTGAGAACTGTACTCATTTCATCCTGCCTGCTTACCTGTGATTTATGCAATTGCCCTACCATGTGTAAACTGTGAGCGTGAGTCCTAGTAGACCGGAGAAGCCAACGGCCAGTGTGGGAGGAGAACAGAGGGGAGCATCACAAGAAAGAAGAAGCTGCACAGTACAAAAGGCTTGTGCTATTACAGCGTGAACTCTGTGGCACAAGCATGAGAGAGAAAAAAGACATTGTATAAGGACTGCTTGTTTGGTAAACTGAAGTGGGTTTGATATAAATATAAGTTGTATACTTAAATAGGCAGTTTATACTATAAATAAGTAATTTAAACAAAGGGTAAACCTAGAATGTGTTTTAAAATCATTGCCACTACTGTCTGATACAATTCTGAAAATTCACTATCTGCCAACTGATTACTGCTTATTGACTGGTCGTTATTGTAAACTAGTGGTTGGTAGGTATTTATTTTTGTTAAGTCTAGTAGTGTTACAGAATAAAATATGGCTATAAAACAGATTTACATAAGCAATGAAAAAATAATATTTGGCTACGTTTTGGGGTATTGCTCACATTAAGGAGGGATGGAAACAACTGCAGGGGGACCTAAGCAAGCTAGAGGAGTGGTCAGAGAGGTGGCATCTGGGGTTCAATGCAAAGAAGTGTAAGGTTATGCATTTTGGGGTGAAGAACACAAGGAGAGAATACTGGCTGGGAGGGGTTTAGCTGGGGATCACGGAGGAGGAGAAGGACCTAGGGGTAATGATAACAGGGACCATGGACAACACTGCCCAGTGCAGGAGAGTGGTTGCAAAAGTGAACAAAATGCTGGGGTGCATAGCGAAGGGTTTTTTGTCCAGGTGAAGAGAGGTGATCTTGCCCCTCTACAGGTAGCTGGTAAGGCCTCACTTAGAGTACTGTGTGCAGTTTTGGAGGCCATACCTAAAGTGTGATATCAGGCTGCTGGAGGGGGTGCAGAGGAGGGCAACAAAGATGATAAGTGGAATGGAAGGGACAGACTATGACAGCAGGCTGAGAGACCTGAATATGTACACCCTGGAGGATAGAAAGGATGGGGGACATGATAGAGACATTCAAGTATCTGAGGGAATCAATAAGGATGGGGCAGATGGGATCTTTAAGTTAAGGAGGGATGGTCACCAGGGCATGCACTAAGAATAGAGAGAAGATTTAGGAAGTAAATGAGGAGACACTGTTTCACAGAGGTGGAAGCAAATGGAATGCTCTACCAGAATGGGTGGTATCATGTAAATCTGTGAACAGTTTCAAAAGGGCATGGGACAGGGAACAGGGGAGAGCGAGGGTGGGGGAGGTAGGGGTGGCACTGGGATGACAAAGGCTGGTGGGGCAGCTGCAAACTAGGGGTATTAGCTGCACACTAGAGCAGACTTAGATAGACTGGGTGGTCTGTTTCTGCTGGCACATTCGTGTGTTCATAATAATATATCTTTCCCAAGCATGTTTCACACGTACAGAAGAATCTTTTCCTCTGAAGTGCCAGCTTCATCAGAGTCTTTACCCTCCAGTCCATTCTATTAAAAACAGATGTGGCCTGGTAAACAGAAGAAACTCCTTCATCCTAGTGAAACTCCATTTGAAAGACCATCAGGTGAAGCTTTATTTAATCCCACATGTAACCCCTCACCCCTGCCTTTTTACTAAAACGGCAGGTGGCATGCTGCTGGCATTGGCAGCAGTACCTGGTGAGGACCTGGGTTCGGGGAGGATGAGGTTACCTGGCGCAAGGGACCTAGGTTTGGCTACTCTGCACAGGGGCACCCAAGTAAATCCAACTACAGGAAGCAATAACTGTAATGTCCAGAACCAGGATTGGGATTTTTCAGTGTGGCTTTATTCAAATCTAGTTGACACATGACAAAGCATTGTATGGTCTCCCAAGGGGCTACATTCACTGTATATGCAGATAGAGACTAAAGGCGGTCCATTTGAGAATGAACACATTTTTACATTGTCTGGCTCTGGACCCACCAGGCACTCAGCCCGGACTTTGCATGCGCATTGGATACACAGCCCGACTGGCCCGGCTCCCCTGTCGGCCACTTGACTGATGGTCCATTTGAGAATTAACCCAAACTTTACTTGGAGAGACTCCCATCACTCAAGGAGTATATTTTCCCAAGCTGTGGCTCCCCACACTACTTAGAGTCTGCGACTCCTAGAGGGATTTTCCAAGTTGCGACCCACGTCTGGGTACCTACCTCATCACTGGCCAGGCGCATGAGCAAGTAGCAAATCACAGAAGAAATCCGTAGAGGTGGACCTGGTTACTAAAGATGGGGGGTGTTCCCACCTCCAGCTCCCACAGCCCATACCCGGCCATTTCTCTGGACAAACATAAACTTAAACTGTGAAAATGTAGATTAAACGGTGGATGACCTGAAGCACCCCCTCTACAGCATTACTTGAAATCCATTAAACTTTAGACTTTTTGACTGCTCTATTTGTTTGTCCTAATTGAAATAGTCCTCCCAAATAGCAGTCCACATTCCAACTTCCTTTATATTTCCAAACCGATGAAACAATTGATTTGCCCCTTCAAATGGGGCAAAACACTCACCCATTCATTGCAGGTGCCCCACAGGCGAAGTACCACTTCTTTTACTGTTATACAAGAACAGAACTGAAAACAGGCCGCTTTCTTCCATAGTGGAAATAGGGGATTGCCCCTGGCATCCACAGAGGGACTTTTCTTCCAACCCCCCCCCCCGGAGGGAGGGGGCACTGAGACCTGGACGGTGGTCTCCACCACTTTCAAAAGGTAACACAGGATCACACTTCCTTCCAGATTTAAAACAAACCAAAGACTGCTTTGAAAACTCTAAAGTTCTAAACTCACTCCCTGAGCTGCAGATTCCAATGTGGTTTATGCAGCTGCGACAGTTCTATGATGATGTCATCTCTCAAGTCTCAGTTGTGACTGAGAACAGAGTGAGACAGTGGAAACCCATTTAACTGGAGTTTCACAAGCTGCCTTCCTGCCTACCACTAGGTCTTACTGGGATTCTAGTAACCCCGGCAACAAGGGGGTTACACACATAAGCCAATTGGTAAAACAAATGGATGGGTTCTTTTGGTGATTCTGGCTCTCAGTGGAGACATTGAAATAAACCCAGGACCAGAACCCAGGCAAATAAAAATTATGCATGATAATGCACAAAGCCTGGTAAACAAAATGGATTTGTTTCGGATGTGGACTGTAATGGAAAACCTGAAATAATTGCTCTTTCAGAAACCTGGTTGGGAAAGAAAGAAGAAAATAAGGAAATAGATTTAAATGAATATTATTCCACAGAAGGACAGAGGGCGGGGATAATATGTATGTAAATTACACCTTGGGGCATTCTGAAATTATTTATTCTAGTAAAATAGAAGGGATGGAATATATGTTGGTATCCATTTTTATGTTGACTGCGCGCATACACAAGAAACATATTGCTGCAGCTTTCTCAAGAAGCAGGTTGTGGAGGCGTGGCACTGTTGTGGCCAATGCCCCCGCAGCCTTTAAAGGCTTGGCCCGCTTCCCCCAATGTGGTGGCATACTGCTTCTGACACTAGTTCAGCCAGCGTGCCACCAACTTGTAAAATTTTAGCTGCTGCAATCAGGGGCCGCCTCGTCATTGCAGCATCAACCTTTTGCTGCAATGAGGAGTGACCTGTCATTGCAGAGCAGAACCTTGAAACACCGATATTGTTTGTGAACATGGCGGCGGCTTACCGACATGTTCTGACAATATTAACCGCCGGTGCCCAATCCTCTCAGCAGCATGTGCTCCCCACCATGTTTGTTTGCTGATGGGGACCCCAATCCCCGCCGACTTCCAGTGCCCTAAGGTTTATGTTGCCAACAGGAAGCCCACTCACCATCAGCAATATGTAACCCCCACTTCTGTTGTCTGCCAACGGGTGCCCAATTCCCATCGGCATTGTTACCCCCCTTCGTTGTGTGCCAAATGGGGGTGCCTAACTCCCATCGGCTACAGCTGCCTCTAAAAGACTCTGTTGGCATGGTGGGAGCCCACCCCAGTGCCATATGCCCCAGTAAAATCAAAACGCCCCACAATGTCTTTTTTAACCTGTAAAAGGAAACGGTCCCTCAGCGGTCTTCTGCCCTCCCACAACCCATGCCCACGCACTGCCCACCCCAGCCTCCACACCCCCTCAATCCCTATACTTACGGAGTCCAATGCGACTATCTTCGGTGGACCGGGAACACGCCTGCACTCTTCAAAGTTGACCGCAAACTGAGGAAATGCCAGTAAGCTGCATAATGGAATAAATAGGTTTTTCAACTTTGATGCATATCTCAGGCATTTTTGGAATTTTGGCACCAAATTTTCAACATGGGTATTTGGGACCCGCCTCATGAATTCTGGCACTGTCATGGTGTTATTCGCACCAAAAGGTGATTTCATGGTCAATGCGCTGAATTCCCTTTCGGGACTGATTAACAAAATGACAGTGCCAGTGTTCACGAGGTGGGCTCTCAAGAAGCCTATACTGCAAATTTGGTGGGAAAAATAAAAATAAATTACTGTTTTACACGCATGCGTTGCACAGTTGCTATGCACACTCGTAACTTTGTGAATTTGCAATATTTTCATGCCAGATTTTCAACTTTTGGCATGTTTTCAGACCTCCTTGTGAACAGCACAGCTGTCATTTTCCACATCCTAGCCAAAATGTGTTTTTGCTCTTCCAGCGCAGAATAGCGCAGTCACTGTGGGAAATCAGTTTTCAGGACAGATTAAGTAAATGACAGTGGCACTGTTCATGAGCAGAGGTCCTAAAATGCCTCTGTTGAAAATTTGGTGACGATACTCCATAAAATGACTGTGTTTTGAGCGTGCGTTGAGCAGCTGGCATGCATGCTCATAACATCACAAATTAATAATATTTTCACTCCAGATTTTCAACATTGCCATTGTTCTGCACCTCCTTATGAACAGTACAGCTGTCATTTTTCACATCCTGGCTGAAATGTGTTTACGCAGTTCCAGCGCAGAATAGCATGATCGCTGTGGGAAATCTGTTTTCTGGACACATTATGAAAATGACAGTGACACTGTTCATTCGCAGAGGTCCTAAGATGCCTACTTTGAAAATATGGTGATGAAAGTCCATAAAATGTGTGTGTTACGAATGTGCATTGCGCAGTTTCCACACACACTCGTACCTTCACAACTTTGCAATATTTTCACTCCAGATTTTAAGCATTGCCATTTTGCCACACCTCCTTATGAACAGTGCAGCTGTCATTTTTCACATCCTGGCTGAAATGTGTTTCCACGCTTCCAGCGCAGAATACCGCAGTCATTGTCAGAAATCAGTGTTTGGGACAGATTAGGATCGAGTGACTGAGAGAGGGTGGGGAGTGACCGAGCTCAACTGAGCTCTTCAGGACTGCTGCAGATTTCTTTGTGGGCAGGAAAAGGTGACAACGCAGGCAGAAGCCCAGTACAAAAGGACAGCCTACAGTGCCGGGAGACACAGAACGAGAGAGTGAGGGAGGGGGAGTGAGTGAGTTCAACAGAGCTCTGTTGGGACTGCTGTGGATTTCTTTGTGGGCAGGAAAAGGCAGCAATGCATGCAGGGGCTGAGTACAAAAGGGCAGCCTACAGCGGTGGGAGAAACAGAATGAGCAAGTGAGAGAGGAGGAGTGAGCGAGCTCAACGGAGCTCTATCATGACTGCTGTGGATTTCTTTGTGGGCAGAAAAGGGTGGCAATACAGACAGGAGCCCAGTACAGAAGGGCAGCCTGCAGCGCTGGTAGAAATGGAATGAGCGAGTGAGACAGGGGGAGTGAGTGAGGCCAACGGAGCTCTGTCGGAACTGCTGCAGTTTTCTTTGTGGGCAGAAAAAGATGCCAACAGGGCAGGAGTCCAGTACAAAGGACAGCCTGCAGCACCAGGAGAAACAGAATGAGCGAGTGAGATGGGGGTGGCGATCTCAGCGGAGCTCTGTTGGGACAGCTGTGGATTTCATTGTGGGCAGGAAAGGTGCCAAGGCAGGCAGGAGCCCAGTACAAGGGCAGCCTGCAGGCGCCAGGAGAAACAGAATGAGTGAGTGAGAGAGAGGCGGATAGCGAGCTCAATGGAGGTCTATCGTGACTGCTGCAGATTTCTTTGTGGGCAGGAAAAGGTGGCAACACAGGTAGCAGCCCAGTACAAAAGGCCAGCCTGCAGTGCCGGCAGAAATGGAATGAGCGAGTGAGAGTGGGGGAGTGAGCGACCTCAACGGAACTGTGTCGGGACTGCTGCACATGTCTTTGTGGGCAGACAAAGCCAGGCAGGAATGCAGTACAAAAGAGCAGTCTGCAGCAGCAGGAGACACAGAACGAGCGAGTGAGGGAGGGGGAGTGAGTGAGCTCAATGGAGCTCTGTTGGGACTGCTGCAGATTTCGTTGTGGGCAGAAAAAGGTAGCAATGCATGCAGGTGCCCAGTACAAAAGGGCAGCCAGCAGTGGTGGGAGAAACAGAACGAACGAGTGAAAGAGGGGGAGTGAGTGAGGGAGCTCAACGGAGCTCTATCATGACTGCTACAGATTTCTTTGTGGTCAGAAGAAGGTGGCAACATAGCCAGGAGCCCAGTACAAAAGGCCAGCCTGCAGCTCTGGCAGAAATGGAACGAGTGAGAGTGAGAGTGAGAGAGGGGCAGTGAGCGAGCTCAACGGAGCTCTGTCGGGACTGCTGTAGATTTCTTTGTGGGCAGAAAAAGGTGGCAACACAGGCAGCAGACCACTACAAAATGGCAGTCTGCAGTGCCAGCAGAAACAGAATGAGCGAGTGGGGGGTGATCCATCTCAACATATCTCTGTCGGGACAGTTGCAGATTTCTTTGTGGGCAGAAAAACATGCCAACGCAGGCAGGAGCCCAGTACAAAAGAGCAGCCTGCAGCACTGGGAGAAACAGAATGAGCAAGTGACACAGGGACAGTGAGCGAGCTCAACGGACCAATGCAATCAACATTCGGCATTGACAAGTGCTTGTTTCTATTGATCTTGTTGTTAGTGTGGTCTAGTCCCCTCCCAAGATTAAAACAAGCCACTCTAAAAAGTTGGCAGATGCCATAGGTTTGCATGTTAAAGACAAAAAAACAGTATTAGTGGGTGATTTTAATGCTGCATGGGGGGGAAAGAGAGGTCAGAGACTAGAGCAATCATTCTAGATTTTAAATTTGACACAAGTAGTTACAACTCTGACTAGGAAAGGAAAAATAGATAGTCCTGGAAATATATTAGACCTCATCTTTTTATCTCCTGATATTGTAGTTTCAGAAATAAATATTTGTCCCCCAAATTTGGGAGACCATAATGTTGTATCTTGCTCCATTAATATTGAACAACTTAAAGTCCACCTCCAAAGAGTGCATATTATTGCAAGGAGATGTTATAGAAAATATAATAAACACATAATGTCACAACAAAAGTGGTATAGGATCTCCCTTATCCCGGATTTAAACTTGGCAGTAGAGTAGTTTATGAGAATATCTTTAGAAGTGGGTAACATGTGTGCCCCCTATAAAAAGAAGATGACGAAACAATGTCATTTACCCTGGATAAATGATACATTAAAAAAATAGATTATACATAAAACACAATTATGGAAGAAAGCTAATAAAACTTTAGACCAAGCTGCACGGGATCATTTTAAAAAGATATGGGCTAAAACTACTCAGGAGGTTACGAAAACAAAGCACTTTATTATAAACATAAAATTAATGAAACAAATGATCCAAAGAAATATTGGGCCTTAATGAAATCTCTTACTAAATTACAAGTAAAACTAAAAAATATAAAGGTTACTGAAAATGGAGTTTTGCAAAACTCTGACAGTGCAGCAAACATTTTAAATAAATACTTTACTGAACTCCTTGATTTAGACATTCCCAGTAGGTCAAACAAAATGGGATGCCCTAGGTTGGAAGTTAAAGATATACAAGCTGATCAAAATAATGTCCTTATATTTAGATTTTAAATTATAGCCAAGAAGGAAGTGATAAGAGAAATAAACAAATTACAAACAAACAAGGCTAAGGGTCTTGATGATGTTGAAATAAGATTCCTGAAAGATTTTGTTCTTGAGGTAGCTCAACCTTTAACTGACCTTTTAACAAGAGCCTGATTGAAGGTTCCTGGAAACAGGCTAAAACTGTGCCCATATGCAAAAGGGGATAAGATTTTGGGCCAACAAACTGTAGGCCAATCATCCTACAATCTCTTCTTTCTAAACTGTTGGAGAGGATGGTCCATTGTCAACTTATAAATTATCTTGAAAGATATAATAAGTTAAATAAATTTCAATCAGGCTTTAGAAGGGACATGTTGATGACCACCGCACTCATGGATTTTATTGACTTGGTATCGACTCCTCTTGGTGAGTCAAGATCCGTGTGTGCGGTGTTTGCCAACTTATCAAAGGCTTTCGACCTGGTTTATCATTCGACATTGATACAGAGGTTGAAACAAACAGGCCTAGCAGTAGAACCACTAAGTTGGTTTCAATCTTATTTAGAAAAAAATCCCAAATGGTAATGGTGGAAGATACAAGTTCTAAATTTCTTCCAGTGACTCATGGTGTCCCACAAGGGTCCATATTAGGACCCTTGTTGTTTATTATCTATATATGAATGAATGAAACTTTATTTATATGGCGCCTTTCTTAAACCAAGTCGCCTCACAATAATTTAAACAATAAATAATAAACACAAATCCATACATAATTAATACTACACTAAATCTGACCTCCAAATCACAATCAATTAATTAAAATTAATCTTAGACCATAAATAGGTCTTGAGGGCCTTTATAAACTACTCCACAGTCGCACACTGATGAAGCGGACAGGGTAGAGAATTCCAGAGGGTCGGAGCAACAAACATAAAAGCACAAGCACCTGATGACATTAAAGAAACCCTTGGAATCTCTAGCAACCCTTTGTCTGCCGAGCAGAGATATCGCCCGAGGCGGTAGGCAACCAACAGCTCTTTCAAGTAGTCTGGACCCTGTCCGTGTAAGGCTTTGTAGGTCAAAAGACCAACTTTAAAGGTGATCCACCACTAAATCTGCAGCCAGTGCAGATTGCATAATACCCGCGAGATATGACAGGTACGAGATGTACCCATCAATAATTGGGCCGCAGCATTCTGCACCAGCTGCAAGTGGTGGATATCAACCCCAGGAAGCCCTAGATAAATGGAGTTGCAATAATCCAGGCGTGAGGTCACAAATGCGTGGACCAGCGTAGGAAGGTCAGCAGGCAGAACAAGGTGCTTAATCCTGGCGATGTTCCTAAGATGATAAAAGGAAAGTTTGACAACTGCCGACACATGCAAACGCAGTGTCAGTTCGTTGTCAAAAATCACCCCAAAGTTCCGCAGCCATTCAGAGGTAGGGAGCTGGATACCTCCCAGAAATAAACCTGTGGATAAATCAGCTCCCATCCCCTCTACCCTGCGACCTGGGTCCACAACCAATACCTCCGTCTTCTCCGAGTTCAACTTTAACCAGCTTGAATTCATCCAGCTTTGGATTTCAGTAAAGCAGCTATTAATGACCGAGAGAGCTCTATCATGGTCGGGTGCAAAAGACAGGTAGAGCTGAGTATCATCTGCATAGCAGTGAAACTTCAGCCCATACCTTCTTACAATGTTTCCGAGGGGCAGCATATACACTGCGAACAACATGGGGGACAACACCGAGCCCTGGGTTACTCCACATGACAGTGAGAGTGGGCAGGAAGAATTTAATCCAGACATCACTCTCTGAGTCCTGTAAGTGAGGAAAGATCTAAACCAACTGAGGACTGTCCCGGACAGACCACAGATAAACTCCAGGCACACGAGAAGTACCCCATGGTCCACAATGTCAAAAGCTGATGAGAGATCAAGAAGAACAAGAATGGAATGATTCTTCTGATCTCTAGCCATCAGAAGATCATTAAGCACCCAAACCAGCGCTGTCTCGGTACTATGCCTCTTTCAAAAACCAGACTGGAGGGGTTCATAGATGTCATGGATGGTTAAATGGTTCTCCAATTGTGCTGCCACCAATTTCTCAATAATCTTCCCAACAAAGGAAAGATTAGAGATTGGCCTGTAGTTAGCATGGCAGACAGGGTCCAATGTAGCTTTCTTCAGGAGGGGTGTCACCACCACCTCCTTCAGAGAGCTAGGAAACTCACCCATATCCAAGGAACACCAGACTATCCATGCTAGAACCGGGCCGATAGTCTCAAGGCAACCCTTTAACAGGGAAGTCAGGCCCGGATCTAAACTACAGCACATAGGGTGCATACTCTGGGTAATCCTCATGACATCAATGAACTCAGGCCGGTCAAAGGAACTCCAAGAGAGACCGGAGGGAGCAACCAAATGCCGATCAAAAGCATCTCCAATACAGGGAGCAGGTCGGAGTGCTGCCCTAATGTCAGCCACCTTATCTGCAAAGAAGCAAGCAAGCTCATCACATTCTAATTGTGAAAAAGCTTTCTGAACCTGGAGACAGGCTGGGTTGCACAGTCTGTCAACAGTTCGAAAAAACTGAGCTGGTCAGTTCTGAGCAGCTGCAATCTCTCTGGACAGGAACTCTGCCTTCTTACAAGAGATTGTGGAATGATAGAGTTGATAATGTTTCATCAGTCTAAGATGGTCGGCATCAAGGGCAGTTCTCCGCCAACAACACTCTAATCTTCATCCTTGTCACCGCATCTCCCTCAAGGCCTCATCAAACCATAGAGACCAAGGTCAAACGGGGAGAGGATGAACGCGGACAGGAACAATTTGATCTAGAGCCAAGGAGTTGGCCCTATTATAGGCCAGCACCAAAGCATTGGGATCATTGCTCACTTCAGAAAACACCGATAGGTTAAGTGCCGCTGTCAGACCCACAGAGCTAATATCTCATAAAGAGCGGCACCTAACCATCTCCACAGGGGTAGGCCTATGGGGGGGGGTGTATGCAAAAACTGAAGCTCACAGTGTAGTGATCGGACCAACTGACAGGTTCCACCCCCACATCAATGGCCTCAATCCCCAGGTGGAAGACTAAGTCCAAGGAGTGACCACTCTTATGCGTGGCAGAAGTAACCACTTGTGTGAGAACCAAAGATGTCATTAATTGGAGGAAGCGTTGTCCAAACTGCGAATATTCATCATTGTTCCAGGCATTGAAGTCACCCAGGACCATCAGCCTGGGAGACTCAAATGCCATGTCGATGATGAAATCAGCTACTTCCTGTAGAAAACGTTTCTCATCCCCTGGTGGACGGTAGATGAGAACTATTCTACATCCCACACCTGCCATGATGGTACACTCGAAGGACTCCACCTCCTCAACTGGTACACCTGTGAGTCCCAGTTCGATCTTGAAACAGAACGCATCCCCCCACCGTGGTCCAACCTCGGGCGGTGTAACACCAAGTACCTGGCTGGAATTGCTGCCTCCAAAATTGAACCGCCATTACCATCCAGCCAGGTCTCAGTAATGCAAGCCAGATCCACAGACCCCACCAGATCTGCAATAACTGCAGTCTTGTTCCTAATGGATCTGGCATTGCACAACACTGCTCAGGCTGGACGGGTTACTGAAGTGGA
Source organism: Neoceratodus forsteri (assembly GCA_016271365.2). Lineage (NCBI taxonomy): Eukaryota > Metazoa > Chordata > Ceratodontiformes > Ceratodontidae > Neoceratodus > Neoceratodus forsteri. Next base: position 111,955,148 of record JADMNL010000035.1, on the reverse strand, counting down.
ACAGACTACTTGCCCAGTATCATTAATAGTAGAGGTACCCTTGGGTTTGGGAACCAGAAAAGGAGACCCTCGCTCTCGAATTCATTTCGCCCCAGGGTATCTTCTGGTCTCTACAACCCCAATCCAATGTTGCAGCTCATTTGGCCTCCACTGTCCGCACACCCAAAGCCCTTCCTCCCCCTCCTTACAGTGCTGGTAAGTTGATAACTGTAATGGCATAGGGGAGAAAGGGTGGAGGGCACAGAGAGCAGAGGATGAATAGCGCATGACCATGGTGGCAGACCCTCTACACATTACAACAATAAAACCAAACCCAAACAATAACCAAAAATAAAATACAAATTAAATAAAATAATGTAAAAATAAACAAAAACAAAATTAAAGAAATCAATCAAATAAAAACATCCAAATAAATAGAATAAACAACCAAAAATTCAGAGGCTGTCACCCTCCTCTAAATTAAACAAATCGAAAAAAAAAAAATACAAATCACATAGTCTCTAAAAGTCAGTGTCAAAGGGCAAAATAGCAACTCTCCACTGGGAAATGTAGAATCCAGATGACAACAAGAGGGGCTCTCACCCCCTCTTAGTCCAAAATACCAAAAGATCCTCCAGATGATATTCGGACAAACAGCAAGAGGGGCTCTCACCCCTTCTTAATCCGATCACCAAAAGGGTTCTTTAGGAAAGCCAACTCTTCTCCAATAAACTGTATTCTCAAAACCCAGGCCTAGACACCTAAGATAAGATTGGGCCAGAGGGCTGTAATCTGAAAAAGGGCCCTGAGATGGGAATAATAATTCTCACCACAGAGACACCATAGGAACCCCAGGGAAAATTCACACCACCAACAAACCTCGGAGTTCCCTCAGAACAGCTCAACACAACCACAATCCCACACCCAGGAGCCAAGGCCCAAAAGGAGAATGCAAAACCCCCACCCTCACAAGAGTAAAACCCATGGAAAAGCAGGCCGCCCTAGGAGGGGAACCTGAGATCCCAGTCGCCCACCAGCCACCGAGATCCCCCTACCAACAACCACAAGGGAGAGTGGCCCTCTGGCCAAAATCCCTGTGATTCCTCCCAAAATGGCCCAAGAATTCCCAAGGAATCACCCATGCCAGGAGAGGGGAAGCATCCACCTAAACAGTCAGAAAAGGAAGATTTCCCTATGACCACAATACTCCATGAAAAGTTTCCAGAATCCAGGACAGGGAGAGGATTTTGTCTAATGCTCCCAGGCTCTCACCATCCAGAATGATATTTAGGGGCAATTAGCAGAATCCACCTTTAAAAATAACATCTCAAACGCTCTCATCACAAATTAAGATGAAAAATAAAGGAGGTCTACACTCATGAACTCGCGGTCCCAGTTTTAGTTCTGGAAAGATACCACTTAATTCATAGAGCTCTGGTCAATAGATCTCTTCTTCAGACTTCCAAAGGTTAATCCATAAAGACTTGTGGACAGTATTCAAAATGCCCAGATGATACAACAGCAACAGTCAAAAGCCTGTCTGATAAGTTCAGAAGTCAGAATCTTATACTACTCAGGGAACTCCTCAAGGACTCCCAGCTCAACCTTCAGCAATTTCCCGAAAGAGACAGGCTAATTAACACAAAACCGCAAAGTTCTGTATTTAGGTCTTATAAAAGTCAGAGCTGCCCGCAATGTTGTTTCCTCTAAATGGGCTTAATAAACATTTCAACACCCATGTTACGCCAAGAAGTAAAGCCACTAAATCCCGACCAAGAGATGCTGCACCTCAGCAATTAGCAGACGGCGGCCCAGTGTGCTGACGTAATCCTTTAGTGTACACTGAAGTGCAGAAGCGAAGTTGTTATGCTTCTGTTTGTTGTGACAGGCACCGGTGTGCACCTGGCAGCCCAGCGTTCGCTTCACACTCTCGATACAAACGCAACCAAAACAAAATGAAACAAAACTAACTAAAATACTAAAATAAACAAAAACTGTTAAAAACTGTTAAAAATGATAAAATAAAATGAAATTGGAGCTCAGAAAACTGCATTTAATCAGAGCTCAGCTCAGGCAGCTCACACATATCACCGCCATATATATGAACTCCCTAGCCAAATAAAATCCACTCATATTAGGCTTTACACTGATGACGTGGTCTTGGTCTCTGAGGGATCTGATTTGGGAGAGGTGAAAACCAAGTTGCAGACAGACTTTAATATATTACAAACCTGATTCACCTCCTCAAATCTTGTCCTAAATATCAAGAAGACCCAAACAATGTTTATTTGGTTCACCTATTGTTAGGAAAGGTTTAAAAGATGATAAATTACAAATAAATACTGTAAATGGTAGTTATTTAACTCAGGTTTGTGTTATACGTCTTTGGGAGTGCTTATTGATCAAAAGCTTTCTTCTGAACAACATTTAAATATGTTGATTAAAAAAGTTCATTCCAGGATAGGTGGACTTAGAAGAATAGCAAACTGCTTGAGCATTAAGGATAGATTGGTTATAGCAAACCAACTAATAATTCCCTTGATTGATTATGGGAGCCATGTTTACTCTAGTGCCAATAAAACAACATTACATAAGCGTGATACATGTTATAACAGACTAGCAAGGTTTGTATTGAGATGTAAATTTGATACTCACCATTGTTCTATGTACATAAAGCTAAACTGGATTTCTCTTGAAATTAGGAGACAAAAAATTTGGGTGAACCTAGTTTACAAAATTTATAAGACTGGTCTTCCTTCTGGACTGGTAAACAGGCTTATTAGTCCCACCCATCAGTTTAATTTATGAAAAAAAGGGGTGAGAGACTTGGTAGTCCTGAAAAATAAAACTAGATTTGTAACCATGACCTTTCAGTACAGAGCTGCCATAACCTGGAATGAACTTTCGCCTGCTCTGAAAACTCAGGATATGTCTACAGCTAAATTTAATACAGCAATGAAGCAAGAAATGTGCTTTCGCTGCTCTTGTAATAAAGACTTGCTTCACTTTTAATGATGTTATTGTAATATGATACATAATTTGTTTTGTTTTGTGTCTTAGTGATTTTGTACTGTTCAATGGGTAGTAACTGTTTATTGTTAAATGTGCAGTTACTATATACAATGACATCAAGCAGTGTACCTTGTAAAGAGGGCCATGTGGCCCTAATGGTGTTTGAAGTTGTTCTTCTTATCCTGTATAAATACATTTTACTACTACATTTGTCCCTGTGGACAATTGGTCATGGTATCCAGTGCCACCATCCCAGGGACCATCCCCACATCTCCCAAGCTGGACGCCCCTCGGGAGGAAGTACAGGTGAAGCCACTGACAGGCATATGAGGCAGGACAGCAGGGGAAGCACCAGCCAAGTCCCACCACAGTGAGACACATGCCACAATATGCAGGAGATGGCTGCAAGGCAATGGCCAGAGGCTATAGCATAGCCCACCTCCCCAGACATCCCATGCAGTGATACCACTGCCTGTGTACAGTATAAGCACCCCTTGACAGCATGCAACCCCTCCCATGAGCAGCATAAATACTCTTCATGGAAAGCACATGACCCCCTATGTACAGCATGAGTACCCACCCCACCACATTCACCACCCACAGGTGGTACATCCATCCTCAGTGTGCTCACAGCAGTTCCAGGGGGACACTACTCTGCATTGTGGACAGCATATACATAGTGACAGCACTTAAAAGTGATATCATCATCTTGATGCACCATGCCCATATCTCTTCCACCGTGTCACCAACACCACACATATATACCTGCACTACCCACTGAATGACCTTTATACAAGCCCATGCAACACCACCCCAAAATGTCCCCCTGCCCTGCCTGTTCTGGGACCTGCCAACCTCAGTTATCTGGTGCACCATCACCATGCCCAGATTACGTGAATCACAGAGCATTGGGAAACACCTCTGTACAGCAGTGTTGTGCAGCATGGCACATCAGATAAACATGTCAATAAGCATGTCATTCCTGGACCAAGCATCACTGTTCCGCAGTCATGTCCAGGCACCGGAACTGCATCTTCAGGAGTCCAGTCATCCTCTCCACCACATACTGTGTCCTTCTCTGCACCTTGTGATATGCCTCCTCCAGCTCACTGAATGCCGCTAAATATAGTGTCATCAGATAAGGTAATAATGGATATCTGCTGGCACCATAAGGGGAAAGGACAACAGTGTTAACAAACGGTGGCTGAATGGCATACACAGTGCCGGCATACATGTACAGTATGAGGCACCTCACTCACCAATGAGCCATTTGTCACTTTCCTGCTGTATACTAAGAAGTGTGCTGAGTAATGAACCATCAAAGATATATGCATTGTGTCCTGAGCTTGGGTACTTAACACACACATTCTTGATTAGCCCTGTGACACTGCACACACTGATGCTTTAGAAACACTTGTAGTTGCAGTATGCCTCCTAGTCATGGGCTGGTGCCATAATTGCAACATATACGATCAATAGCACCCAATATGTTGGGCATGCCATGCATGGTACTGAATGCCTCCTTTACTGCCCTTAATTCCTGGGGTACCACTGTGAATGTAGTGTGCTCATGCACATGCAGGAGCAGACCATCCATGACCTGGTGTAGTGCCCAGGCAAGGATGACTTGCTGATGCCTGTGGCATTGCACACCACCCTCTGGAATGACCCAGTGACATAGTATGACGTTGCACACAACAGTCTGCACTGACATGGCAAGTAGTACCATGTTCAAGGGGTCACATCAACCTGGACCACATTGAACAACTAATCCATGGTGGAATAGTCCACATCGAAGTGCTCCAGGCAGTGTGTGCCCCAGAGGGCATATATACTCACTCTGGGTAGGAGCTCACATGGCAGTGCCCATGGCCACATGCCTCCTCCAGCTCAAGCTCTCCATCCACCAGGAAGACACATCACATCAGAGTAGAACCATGCAGTGTTCTACATGGCAAGTGGTGTGCTACCACTCCTGGGTCCATACGGGTAACAACCACAGACAGGATGTGTCTACACCCTATATGTTTGCTGGACCAAGCCCTGTTGTGTCTTGTAGCCAGCACAGCCCACTACCTGGTGTTCCTGGTACAGTGTACCATGACATATCTGCCCACCAAGAGGCATGTTTGGGTGACATCTGGCCAAATTAGATGGTACTATGGCAGATGCTGCAGTTCACCCATCAGCAGTGGCCATCCCCAGACAGTTATAAAGGATGTCCCTCCTGTACTACCAGGAAGGTGGGGGATGTTCAGTCTGGTGTCTCTCATGGCAGCTCTATTGTTGTGTCTCCACAGGACTACTATGGCAGGCTCATCCAAATTGGCCTGCTTCGCATTTAGGTGCCACCTGGGATGGTGCCAGTAGTAACCTTTACAGGTCTGAATGACCCAAAGATCCCAGAATATCTGTCCCTGAGAGGCAGGTAGTATAAGGATGAGTTTGTCATGTTCTGTGCAGTGGTGGAGCCAGTAAGGCGTTGGGCCACTCATCCATGTGCATATGTGTGGCATGTGTCCATTCTGTGTGCTGTCCTGCCTGTACATGTGCATCTTGCTCATACATCTCCTCTACTCTGTGTTCCTCTTGTTGCAAGCCTACTATGGACCACTGCACTGACTTGTCCTCAGTGGGAAGTATTTCAGCACCACCAAGCCACAAGAGTCCAGCACCAACTCAGAAAAGAATGTCTGCGCATGTTGTCATGGTTCTATAATGCCTTTGTCTTACCGCATTAAAGTCTGCAGATATCATACCTCTGCCTGTGTCTAGTGTCTGCTATTAACATTCAGCTGTCTGTCACTGCAGCTGTGTGTGTATGTGCCTGGCTGGCATGCCAGGGGGTAACGTTGGGCCACCATGTCCATGAACATACCAGCCAATCCTTCCCTGGTGTATTCCACAGACGTGCTCTACCCAGCATGGGGACAGTGCTGCACATGTGTGGTGCTACTGTGCACATGGGCATTTCAGCAGCTCACCATCCCACACTATGCCATGATGGTGTACATCACTGTGGTGCAGGTCATAGCCCAGTTGCAGACATGTTATGCCATCCATCATTATGTCTGCTGCTGTGTCCCTTTGCAGTCTGTGCCCACCATGTTGCTGTTTACTTCTAGTGGAGTATGCTGAGGTGGGGGGAGCAGCAGGGCTGGGTGTCATTCATAGGCAAGGCAAGGCAAATTTATTTCTATGGCGCCCAATCTCAGAGGCTCTGGGCATCTTACATTAAAACAGACAGGGAAGGGAATGCAAATAAGGTCAAACACACAATTACAATATTTAATATGCAATACAACATTAAAATCAATATGCATAATCTTAAAATACAATAGTTCAGATTAGTCCAGGAAGGCCAGAAGGAAGAGGTGAGTCTTTAGACCCATTTTAAAATCCTCCACCATTGGAGCCTCCATAACAGAGATGGAAATCGAGTTCCAGAGGGCCAGACCAGTGACTTCAAAGGCTCAGCCACTGGAAGTTTTTAACCAGGGCTTTGGAACTGCAAGGAGGCCCCTGGTGGAGGATCGGAGGGAGTGAACTGAGGAAACAGGTGTCAGAAGATTAGCCCGGTAGCCAGGGCCCAGTCTATATAGTGCCTTATAGGTGAGCAAGCCCACTTTGAAGATGATACTCCACTTGACAGGCAGCAAGTGCAGAGCTTGCAAGACCTGGGTCACATGACTAGACATGGGCAGGCCCGTCAGTAACCTGGCCTCTGTTCTACACCAGCTGCAGCCAGCAGAGAGTCCCTTCAATCACTCTGAAGTAAAGAGCGTTACAGTAATAAAGCCTAGACATAGCAAAGGCATGAACCAGTGATGGCAGATCCTTGGGTGGAACTAGGGGTTTAATCCTGGCAACATTCCTGAAGTGGTAAAAACCACTTTGGGCAACAGACGACACCTGAGCATCAAGTGTCAGCCTGTCAACCAGGCTGACACCACAATTAGTCACTCTAGGGGAAGTCATCAATGGAGAGGTCCCCAGGACTAAGTCCAAGACTGCTGCAGAAGCACTCCCATCACACACGCAACCCAGTTCAATCACCAGAATCTCTGTCTTATCTGGATTCAGTCTCAACCAGTTAAAGGATATCCAGTCACTGATGTCTGACAGTTGTTAAACACTTCCATGGCATCATGTGTTTTAGGGGCAAAGGACATGCACAGTTTGGTATCATCTGCATATCAGTGAAAACCCAAATTGTAACACTTAATGAGCTCACCCAGGGGTAGCATGTACACCGCAAATAACACTAACTACAAGATCCAGCTGTGAGGCATTCTGCAGGGCAGGGGCTTTAGGGAGGAGGAGAAATTCCCCATCACTACCCGTTGCATCCTGCCCAAGAGATAGGACTCAATCCAGTTGATAAGAGTACCAGTGAGTCCACAGTATTCTCTAAGATGATCTAAGTAGCACAATGTGATCCACAGTGTCAAAAGCTGAAGAGAGATCTAGGAGAACAAGAATTAACCTCTCTCTGCTATCTCTCACCCTGAGGAGGCCATTTTGCACCACAACCAATGCTGTTTTGGTACTGTGCCTATCTCTGAAACCCCACTGGAATGGTTAGATGACAAAGGTCACAAGGTGCTCAGCAAGCTGCTGCACCACTATTCTGTCAAGTATCTTTCCTAAAAATGGAAGGTTGGAGATTGATTAGTAATTCACTATGCCATCAGTGTCAAGTGATGGCTTTTTCATGAAGGGTCTCACCAAAGCCTCCCTCAAGGCATCGGGAAACACTCCCTCTGACAATGTATGCTGGATAATCCTGGTGAACACCAGGGCAACGGTCTTGACACATCTTATCAAGAAAGGGGTCAGGAATGGGTCCAGTTCATGATAAGTGTGCCACAGCTTTGAGATCACCTCTATAACCTCAGCCACTTCCACTGGTTTGAAATTCTCCCAGACAATAGGAGTGCCTCTGCTCATACCAGGCTGGTCTGTGCAAGGCAAAACTTGCCTCACTAGTGAGATTCTTGACTGAATAGAGGACACCCTGTCAGAGAAGAACTGAGCAAACTCAACACATAAAGCGATTGAAAAGACTTTCTTAAGTTGAAGACAGACTGGATGAAGAAATTCATCCACAATCCAAAAAAGCCGAGATAGAAGCTGGCCAAGTGGTGAAGAGGGTTGAGGCGGGGGATGCCTTACCTCACGCTGCGCCAGCGACCTGGGTTCGGGAACAACCTTGGGCCGTTGGGGTGCCAGCATGGGGGGGAGGGTGGAGCAGGACTGAGCATGCCGGCAGGCAGCTCTCCTCTTCAGAAGGTGGTGAGGGTGGGTTGGTGCCCCCCTGTAGTTCTGTTCCCACTCGGTGGAAGTCCAGTGGGTAGCATAGGCAGAAAGGGGGTGGCAAATGTTTTGGGAGATAGAAGGGGCTGAGCTGGTGCCATGGGGTGTGATGCATGCCTCCATACGCTCGCACAGCCATGTACCGGAACCTCTGGGGGGGGGCAGGAGAGAAAAATCTGTAAAAAATACATATGTGTCCCTGTTGCCAGTTGGTGGGAGGATTTGATGGGAACCAAAAAGCTAAATGAAAAAGAACAAACTCTGAGATGGTCTGTTCTTCCCTATGGCAATCTCCCTGGACACAAACTCTGCCTTCTTATGGTTGTTTGCCCATTGGTACTTGCAATAGTGGGCATTGCAAAGCCAATTTGTCCTCTATGGAATGTGTCTTCTGCCAGCAGTGCTCCAACTTCTGACCCTTGATCTTCATCACCTTGAGATCTCCATCAAACCAGGGGGATCTCAAGCAAGAGGATCTGGGTTGTATACGGACCAGTTTGATGGCATTGAGAGCCTCGGATACCTCCTTATTATAGGCAGCCACTGCCTCACCCATGCCGACCTCACATGCAGCAATCACATTAGTTAAGTCAGCTACCACCAGCAGTCCCTGTGGAGACAGTCCCTTTAAAGAGCGATTGCTGATCATCTCAATGGGGGGAGCCAATCGGGGGGGTCCCAAACAAAAACTACACTGTGCAATAATAGGACCAAATGACCCAATCAGTCTTGAGGTTCATAACCTCAAGTCCCAATGAGAAAACCAAATCCAACATGTGGCCATGGTGATTGGTTGCAGAAGTAACCACTTGTGTCAAGCCCAGTGATGTCAACAACTGGAGGAGGTTATAACAAATTTGCGAGGATTTGTCATTGACCCAGGCATCGAAGTGCTCCAGAACCAGCCATCTGGGGGACTTTAACACCTTAATACTGATGAAGTCCACGACCTGCTGCAGAAACTCTCCTACAGACCGTGAAGGGTGATAAACAAGGACAATTCTGCAGCCCACACCTGAATCCCCATGCACTGCCACACACTCAAAGGACTTGGCAAGATCCACTGGGTACATGGTGAAGCAAAAGTTGGATCTAAAGCTAGGATTGCCACCTTTGAATGAAGCAAAAACTGGATCCTAAGCTCCGCCTCTAGCCCTACCCCTTTTCATGACTCATCATGCATTGTTCCTCTTAGAAAGCCATTTGTTATATCAATAAAAGACAAGGCTTAAAGCAACAGTTCAACACAAATGTTAAGGTACTGTACTGTACCTGTTAAAGTCACTTAACTAGATTCTTCCGAGTTATTTATTTACTTTATATATTTATTTATTGACATTGGTTTACCATATAAACAAACAGAGATAAAAGAAAACTCATTTACAGATATGAAAATGCTTGTCAGCAAATGAAAGTGGAAGACAACTGGCTTTGTTACTGTTACAAAAGGTGGGGGCAGCTTTGCTGCTATGCCATTTTAAGATGCAGTGGAAATGAATAGGTTAAATAAGTGCTAATGGTGTTAATGGCCATACTTTACACCTCCCAGTTGGACCGCTTTCACAAACAAAGGGCTACACTGAAACAGAACTTGTTTGTAACCTGGACATGCAGCTGAAACAATGCATGATACAACAAAATCCATTTCAGAAATATGTGAGCACTCAAAATGGCTCAAAACCTGACCAGCACAGAGGAAAACCGGATTACCTGATAGGAACCCTGAAAACCTGATCACCAGGTAAAAAACCTGACAGGTGGCAATCCTATCTAAAGCAGATGGCCACACCCCTGCCCCTGTGTTCTCTCCTTATACAGTGTACAACAGAGTACCCAGCGGGAACGACTGCCTCCCAAACTGGTCCAGCATTGTCACCCAGCCAGGTCTCTATAATGCAAGTCAGATTGACTGAAGAATCAAGTCCGCCATAATTGTCGTCTTTCTCAGTGATCTGGTGTTACATAGCACAGCCTGAAGGGGGATTAGCGGATGCTGCAGGCCCCCCAACTGCCTGCCCACTTGGTCTGGTGGGAGCCCTGGGAATGGAAACCAAACATGTCTGTCCTCTCTCTTGGTTTCATTTAGCCTCAGGGCATCTCCTGCTCCTGACCACCCCAATTCCCCTCACCTCCATTGAGCTCACCATGCCATGCCACTGCCATCTACACGCTCTCTAGTAATGCCCACTTCCCTACAGCCACTTTCCACTTCAGCTAAAATGGGGAGGTTGGCAAAGAGGTGGAGGTCATGCAGCTGTGACGCAGTCTACACTATATGAAGGGGTCATAGGTGACAGACTTGGGGGTCCAATATGGCCATGGCCTGATCAGTTTCATTTGGTGTGGCCAGGCCTATCAGTTTTTGCATGCATGCTTCTGTACTACTACAGGGACTGTACCTACCTGCACACTGCAGGATGTACAGTACACATTCTTACGTACGAATGACTCCCTATGTAGCTTGTCAAGTGTCAGCAGGGCTTTGGATTGTGAAGGCCTGATAGGTGTTGATGAGGGTGGGCTGAGTTCATGGCCTGTTGGGTTCTGGCACAGTAATCACTCTGCACACTTTACCAGAAGGGCCAGACCTTTGGGGGGGGGCGGCATGAAGGAACAGGACACAGGAAGCTGCTGTCAGCCTAATGGGTACTCTACAATTTACAGAGTCAGCAATGGAATACCTAGGGGTGTGGGTGGACCAGATCACTAGGGTCAGTGACATTTCAGCAATACAGCATGACCAAGAACTTAGATTAAATGCAAATAAGTGCAAAGTAATGCACCTCGGAAGCAAGACCATAGAGGAAGAGTTCCCGATGTGGGGGGAGCTATTAACAACAATAAAAATGGAAAGGGACCTGGGGGTAGTCATATCAGATGACCTAAACATAGGCAAGCAATGTGAGAAGGCAGTAAGGAGGGCTGGGGGATACTGGGATGCATAGGGAGAAGCATCACCAGTGGGAAAACAGGAAGTTGTCATCCCTCTGTACAGACAGTTTGTGAGGACCCCATCTGGAATAGTGTGTGCAGTTCTGGAGACCCCATCTCAGCAAGGACATAAACAGGATGGAGGCAGTCCAGGGGAGGACAACTAAAATGGTGCAAAAAGCCATACAAAGAGACAATAAAGGAGTTTAATAAGTATACCCTCGAGGAAGGGGGGGGACATGATAGAAACATTTAAGTACCTCAAGGTAATTAACAAAGTCCAAGAGGGTAGCATCTTTCAGAAAAAGAGATGTGCAAGAACAAAGGGGCACAATTTGAAGATAGATGGAGGAGGGCTCAGGGGCAACATGAGGGAAGTATTTTTTCACAGAAAGGGTAGTGGATGCATCGAACTGCCTCTCTGAGGAGGTTGTGGGGTCAAAAACAGTGGGGAAATTCAAGAATGTATGGGACAGACATAAAACAATTCTAGTGTGGGTGGGAGTAAGTAGGCAGTTGGTTAACTAGGATCTACAGCTTATTCAATAGGTATAGAAATGGGCAGACTGGGTGGGTCAAGCTGTCCTTATCTGCCGTCCAAGTCTATGCTTCTATGTTTCTAAGGGTTATGTAAATGGCCTGTTAATCACCCTCCAGGGGTGTAATGCTGAAAAAGGCATAGTCAAGTGTCACATGCCCATAAAGGGTGATTAACTTGACCATTAACATAACCCCTGGGAATTCCTTATTGCTATTAGAACATGAAAAGTTTTTTTATGTTGTCTTGCACATGCAGCACAAGCAACATTTTGTGACAGCTTGCAGGACTAGCTGGTTGTAGAGGTGCAGCTGTGTTGTGGCCAATGGTGCCACTGCTTTTTTGGGATGGTCTCTGTGGCACCAATGAACGAGCACGCTGTCTATGACAGCACTTGAGAAGCATGGCACCAACTTGAAAGAAATCCTCTCATCATTGCAGGGGCAGATCTCACACGCCACCATTACGTGCCCCTGGTGAAACAGTGCAATAAACATGGCAGTGGCTTCCCTCAACTGCCTCTCACAGTCCCTAAAAAGCCAACATCATTGGTGCCCAATCCCCCTGTTGGCATGCCACCTCCCCAGTTTATTTGCCAATGGGGTAGCCCAATCACCGTTGGCATAATGTCCCCTTGTTTTGTCGGCTAAGGGGAGTGCTCAATCCCCCTAAGGATCATGCCCCCCACAAACACAGATACACTTTCTTTGCCAACAGGGGGCCCAATCTCAATTGGCTTCACTCCCCTCCCCAAAAAACACAGGTGGCACACTGGGAGCCCACCCCAGTGTGCCCAAAACAAATCTGTAAATAAAAAACTTTCCCGTGACATCCTTTTTATGTTGATTGTGCACATGCAGAAGAAACATATTGCGGCAGCTTTCTCCAGAAGCAGGTTGTGAAGGCACAGCACTGTTGTGGCCAATGCCCCCACAGCATTTAAAGGCTTGGCCCGCTTCCCCCAATGCCATGGCAGGCATGCTGCTGCTGATACTAGTTCAGCCAGTGTGACACAACTTTTTAAAAATTTAGCCACTGCAATTAGGGGCCGCCTCATCATTGCAGCGTCAGCCATTCGCTGCGATGAGGGAGCAACCCGCCATTACAGGGCAGAACCTGAATACTGATATTGTTTGTGAACATGGCAGCTCTTGCCGCCATATTCACAAACAATATTATTCCCCCACCGAGGGGGTGCTCAATCCCCTCGGCAGTATGTGCTCCTCCCACCATGTTTGTTTGTCCGATAGGCCCCAATCCTTCGGGCTTCAGTGGCCTGGCACATGGTGTTGCTGATGGGGAAGCCCAATTCTGCCTGCATTGTGTAACCTCCCCGCTTTGTTGTCTGCCGATGGGGTGCCCAATCCCCATCGCATAACGTCACCCCCTTTGTTGTAAAATGGCTGGGGGTGCCCAGTCCCCTGTCGGCTACAGCTGCCCCCCCAAAGAAGACTCAGTTGGCATACTGGGAGCCCACTTCAGCATGCCACATGCCCCTGTAAAATGGAAAACGGTCCCGCGATGTCTTTTTTTTTTTTAACCTGTAAAAAAGGAAACGGTCCCTCAGTGGTCTCCCTGCCCCCCTCCCACATCCTGCTCCCACCCACTGCGCACCCTGCCTCCCCACACCCCCACTCACTCCATACTTACCTCCGGAGTTCAGCGTAACGATCTTCGGTGGACCGGGAACACGTCTGCACTCTTCAAAGCTACCGCGAACTGAGGAAATGCCGGTAAGCTGTATAATGGGATAAATAGGGTTTTTTCAACTTTGATGCATATCTCAGGCATTTTTTTGAATTTTGGCACCAAATTTTCAACATGGGGTTTTTGGGACTCTCCTCATGAATTCTGGCACTGTCATGGCGTTATTCGGCCCTGAAAGGTGATTTCGCGGTCACTGCACAAAACCCCCTTTTGGGACCGAGTAACAAAACAACAGTACCAGTGTTCATGAGGTGGGCTCTCAAGAAGCCTATTCTGCAAATTTGGTGGGCAAAATCCCAAAAATGACTGTATTATGAGCTTCCATTGCACTGTTGCTACGCACGCTTGTAACTTTGCAAATTTGCAATATTTTCACACCAGATTTTCAACAGTGGCATTTTTAGATCTCCTGAACAGTACAGCTGTCATTTTCCACATCCTGGCTGAAATTGTTTCACACTTCCAGTGCAGAATAGCGCAGTCGGTGTGGGAAATCAGTGTTCAGGACAGACTAAGAAAATGACAGTGGCACTGTTCATGAGCAGAGGTCCTAAAATGCCTATGTTGAAAATTTGGTGATGATACCCCATAAAATGACTGTGTTATGAGCATGTGTTGTGCAGTTTGCACGCAAGCTCATAACTACACGAATTAATAATATTTTCACTCCAGATTTTCAACACTGCCATTCTTCTGCACCTCCTTATGAACCATAAAACTGTAATTTTTCACATCCTGGACGAAATGTGTTTTTGCAGTTCTGGCACAGCATAGTGTGGTCGCTGTGGGAAATCCATGTTCAGGACACATTATGAAAATGACAGTGACACTACTCATTAACAGAGGTCCTGAAATGCCTATGTTGAAAATTTGGTGATGAAAGTCCATAAAATGAGTGTGTTATGAATGTGCATTGCACAGTTTCCACACACGCTCATACCTTCTCAACTTTGCAATATTTTCACTCCAGATTTTCAGCATTGCCATTTTGCCACACCTTCTTATGAACACTGCAGCTGTCATTTTTCACATCCTGGCCGAAATGTGTTTTCTGTCTTCCAGCACACAATAGCACAGTCGCTGTGGGAAATCAGTGTTTGGGACATATTAAGAACATCACACTGACACTGTTCATGAGCAGAAGTCCTGAAATGCCTGTGCTGAAAATTTTGTGATGAAACTCCATACAATGACTGTGTTATGAGCGTGTGTTGTGCAGGTTCCACGCACCCTTATAAGTTTGCAAATTAGTAATATTTTCACACCAGATTTTCATCACTGGCATTTGCTCACAGCTCCTTATGAACAGTACAGCTGTCATTTTTCACATCCTGGCCGGAATGGTTTTCAGCGCTTCGGCGCAGAATACACGCAGTCGCTGTTGAAATCAGTGTTTGGGACAGATTAGGATCGAGCAACTGGAGACCGAGCTTAACTGAGCTCTGTCGGGACTGCGGAATTTCTTTGTGGGCAGGAAAGGTGAAAACTCAGGCAGGAGCCCAGTACAAAGGGTAGCCTGCAGTGCCAGCAGAAACAGAATGAGTGAGTGAGACAGAGTGGAGCGACCTCAACTGAGCTCTGTCATGACAGCTAAGGTGATTTCTTTGTGGACAGGACAAGGTGCCAATGCAGGCAGGAGCCCAGTTCAAAAGGGCAGCCTGCAGCACTGGGAGAAACAGAACGAGTGAGTGAGAGAGGGGCAGTGAGCAAGCTCAATGGAGGTGTATCGTGACTGCTGTGGATTTCTTTGTGGACAGAAAAAGGCTGCAATGCAGGTAGGAGCCCAGTATGAAAGGCCAGCCTGCAGGGCCAGCAGAAACAGAACGAGCGAGTGAGAGAGGGGGAGTGAGTGAGCTCAACGGAGCTGTGTTGGGACTGCTGCAGATGTCTTTGTGGGCAGAAAAAGCCACCAACGCAGGCAGGAACCCAGTACAAAAGGGCAGCCTGCAGCAGCGGGAGACACAGAATGAGCGAGTGAGGGAGGGGGAATGAGTGAGTGAGCTCAACGGAGCTCTGTTGGGACTGCTGTGAATTTCTTTGTGGGCAGAAAAAGGCAGCAATGCACGCAGGGGCCCAGTACAAAAGGGCAGCCTGCAGCGGTGGGAGAAACAGAATGAACGAGTGAGAGAGGGGGAGTGAGTGAGCTCAACAGAGCTCTGTTGAGACTGCTGCAGATTTCTTTGTGGGCAGGAAAAGGTGCCAGTGCAGGCAGAATCCCAGTACAAAAGAGCAGCCTCCAGCACTGGGAGAAACAGAATGAGTGAGTGACACAGGGCAAGTGTGCGAGCTCAACGGACCAAAGCAAGCAAGCAGCATTCAGCATTGACAAATGCTTGTTTCTTGTTGTTCTCCATAAAACAGGAAATGGTCCTTCATGGTCACAATGGCCCCCCTCCCCCAACCTGCACCCACCCTCCATCTGCACACCCCACCTCCCTGTACCCCGCCCTCACCCCATACTTACCTCTGGAGCCCAGAGTGACGATCTTCAGTGGAGCATGAACACGTCTGCACTCTTC
This sequence comes from Neoceratodus forsteri, assembly GCA_016271365.2. NCBI lineage: Eukaryota > Metazoa > Chordata > Ceratodontiformes > Ceratodontidae > Neoceratodus > Neoceratodus forsteri. Next base: position 111,939,146 of record JADMNL010000035.1, on the reverse strand, counting down.
AAAGTCAACTGCGAATTGAAGAAAATCACAGTAAGCTGTACTGTATAATGGCATTAATGAGGGGGTTCAACTTAGTTGGCTATCTCGGCCATTTTAAAACTTTTGGTTCCAAATTTTCAACATGGGGTTTCGGGACCCCACCTCATGAACTCAGTCACTGTCATTTCGTTATTCAGTCCCGAAAGTTGATTTCACAGTCAGTGCGCAGAATCACTTTTCAGGACCAAGTAACAAAATGACAGTGTCACTGTTCATGAGGTGGACTCCCAAAATGTCTATGTTGCAAATTTGGTGAAAAATTCCCCAAAAATGACTGTGTTACAAGGGTGCATTGCACAGTTTCCACACACACTCGTAACTTCAAGAATTTTTAATATTTTTACTACAGATTTTCAACATTGCCCTTTTTTCACACCTCCTTATAGCCTTAGCGGAAGTGGAAATCACAGCAGAGAGAGTGAGGAAAGCCCTCAGGTCCCTTAAGACGGAGAAAGCACCAGGGCCGGATAAATTACATCCCAGAGTGCTGAAGGAACTTGCAGATGTCCTAGCGAAACCCCTGGCGGAGCTTTTCACCATCTCTCTGAGGACAGGGTTGGTGCACCAGGACTAGAAGGTGGCGCATATAGTGCCTATCCACAAGGGGGGATCAAGGGAGGTGGCAGGGAACTACAGACCTGTCATCCTGACATCGGTGGTGGGTAAGGTGATGGAGGGCATTGTCAAGGAGAGGCTGGGGGGGACCTGGAAAAGTCAGGGTGCCTGGACGATAGACAGCGTGGATTCGTCCTGGGGGAAATCGTGTCAGACAAACCCTATGAGTTCTATGACTGGGTGGCGAGTGCCTTGGACCTGGGTGAGACCAGTGGACGTCCTCTTTCTAGACTTCAGCAAGGCATTTGACTCTGTTCCTCACGTGGGCCTGTTGGATAAGCTGGGAGAAATGGGGGTGGGGAACCAGATGATCAGATGGATAGGAAATTGGTTCCAGGACTGGACCCAGATGGTCGTAGTTAGTGGGATAGTCTCATCCCCAAGGAGGGTCATTAGTGGGGTCCCACAGGGATCAGTCCTTGGGCTCCTCCTGTTCAATGCCTACGTCTCTGACATAAGGACAGGAATCAGGAGTGAGATGAGTCTCTTTGTGGATGACTCAAAACTGGGGGCGGTGGTGGATGGGGAGGAGAGGAGGGTGGCCCTACAGGGGGATCTGGAGGCTCTGGAAGATGGTCTAGAAAGTGACGCTGAGGTTCAATGTAGGGAAATGCAAGGTACTTCCACCTGGGGGCCAGAAACCTGGGCCAAGTGTATACCCTGGGGGGGGGAATGCTACAAGTCTCGATGGCTGAGAGGGACCTGGGGGTGGTGGTGGATGTCAAGATGAATAACTCAGAGACTTGTAGGAGGGCAGCAGCCAAGGCCAACAGGATGCTGGGATGCATCGCTAGGGGGATCACCTCCAGAAGGAGGGAAGTGATACTGCCTCTGTATAACTGCATGGTGAGGCCGCACCTTGAGTACTGCATGCAGTTTTGGAGGCCACACTTAAAGAGGGACATTAAACTCCTGGAGAGGGTCCAGAGGAGGGCAACCAAAATGATTTGGGGCTTGGAGGACAGGACCTATGAGGAGAGGCTCGAAGAACTAAATATGTACACATTGGAAGAGAGAAGGGACCGGGGGACATGATAGAAGTCTTCAGGTACATGAAGAGGATAAATAGGGAGGAACAGTCAGGGTGCTTGAAGGAATGAGAAGGGGCCACTACAGGCATGGGTGGAAGCTGGAGGGGAAGATTCAGGGGAGAAAGGAGGAGGTGCTACTTCACTGAGAGGGTGGTGGAGCCATGGAATGCACTGCCTAGAGGGCTGGTGGAGGCAGAGATGGTGGAGGGATTCAAGAGGGGGTGGGACAGGTACAGGGGAAGGGTTCTGGAAACAAAACCCAATGCAGCAAGAATATCCAGAACTGGGAAGGGAGAAACCAGAGAAGGTGAGGGGGGCAGCAAGGTCAGCACCCAGGGTGGGGGCTGACCAAATGAGCAGACACGAAAGACCGTTAGGCCTATTCTGCTGGCATTTTAGTATGTTAGTATGTTATGAACAGTACAGCTGTTATTTTTCACATCATGCTCAAAATGTCTTTTCCTACATCTGGCGCACAATGTCATGGTCGCTGTGGGGAATCAATGTTCAGGACAGATTAAGAAAATCAAAGTGACACTGTTCATGAGCGGTGGTCCCAAAATGCCCATGTTGAAAATTGGTGAAATAATTCCACAAAATGACTGTGTCATGAGCGTGTGTTGTGTAGGTTTCATGCATGCTCGTAACTGCGAGCATTTTTAATATTTTCAATCCAGATTTCAACATTGCCATTTCTTCACACCTCCTTGTAAATGGTACAGCTTTCATTTTTCACATCCTGCCCAAAATGTGTTTTCACACATCTGGTGTGGAATGGCACGGTCACTGTGGGAAATCAATGTTCGGGACAGATTAACAAAATCACAGTGCCACTGTTCATGACAGGAGGTCCCAAATGCTTTCATGAGGTGGGGTCACAAAAAGCACATATTGAAAATTTGGAGTGCAAATACCAACAAACACCTGGGGCATTAGGGATTCTAACAATAACGTCCCACCCTGTAGAAATTGACAGGTGTCAGGGGTGTGACTTTGGATTGTCGGCTGTAATGATCACACCATTCCACCCCCAACCCCACCCTGCAGCCAGTGACGAGCATCAAGGTGTGCCTTGGACTCTTCAGCCACAAAGTTCACCCCATTCTCCAATACTGCACCCATCTCAACGTATTTCCTTATGGAATGGGGTGAGCATAAGGCCTGATGACCCCAAGGCACAACGCGACACTTATCAGAGTCTGCAGAGCAGGGTGAGGTGTAATGGCATGAGCAATATGGCCGACAACCCAAAGGCACACCTCAATGCCTGTCAGTCTCTACAGGGTTGGATGGGGTTGACGTCAGTTCCATAGTTCACTGCCATTCCTATTATGCATCTCTCTAACTCCTGCACTACCAATGCCAATGTCAGCAAGATAACATTCGGCATTGAAAAATGTTGTTTTAATCACTGTTAATTCTTGTTCAGCATATGATTAGGCTCTACATGTACATTAATAAAAGATTAACGTAAAGCTAATAGAATCCTTATAGCCAATTAGAAAGTTCTGTTTCACAGACTCTTTTTATAATGTCCATTACATCCTTGGCCCCACCATGCTTCTGAACTTTCTATTCATGTATGGTGTCACTGGTAGTGCAGGGCCTCTGTGTATGGGGTTTACAGCGGGATTCCTGATGGCATTGTGTTCCACTTGGTCTCTGCACTCAATGTGGGCATACTTCATGTTCAGCATCTGCAATCTACAGGCTCATGCAGGGTGGTATACAGCCATGATCCCTCAGGCATGTGTAGAGTCACCACAGAGATTGTGCACACATGTCCATTGTGCATTCCTGTGGCCTGCATTCACGCATGCCATGTGGCCATATGTAGATGATTTTCTGGACATATCTCCATACACAGTGCTACTGTGTGCTGTGTCAGGATGTGGGCAGGATCATGTATAGGCCCCTATAAGTGATGTATAGGCCCCTATAAGTGATGTATAGGCCCCTATAAGTGGTACAGTGCATCTGCATGGCATGGTAATTGGCTGAAATCACATAAATGATTTATATTTTTTAAAATAGGTTGTTGCCAATTTGGGATTGCAAACATCATCTTTGTTTATATTGAAATACAAAAGATGTCAAAATACTAATGCAGAGCCTAAAGAGAATGTGGCATAGAAAGGATTAAATGTTGAGATGTTCAGATAGTCCACAGCAACATCCAGATAGCCAGATAATGTCAAATATATGGTCTAATATTGTGTTCATAGCAGATAATGAGAAATCCAGGGCCATTACACTGATACATTTTCCAGATTGTCCATGTAGTTTATCTCTTATCCAAGTCTCTTTATCTAGATACAGATTAATAAGAAATCCATGGATACTGACTCAGAGTGGTTAGTACACTGTTTGAATGCCTTTATCAGGGGTCGATCATAACTTTGTTTTACTAGCCCAAACACTAGTGTAAACTGACCAGGGTTAGTGCAGCTAACTCTCAACTTGTCTGTCTTGAGCAGGTTTTCATGGCTGTTAATGAAGTTAAAAAGTCTCTACTTCAGCAGTCTCTGGTCATCATGCTTATCTCTCTTGATGTTCCAGATGGCCTGGTGTGATTAACAGTTATAATTATCTGGCAGTTCAAGAGTGGGATCCCACAAAAGACTCAATGTAAGTCATTACTGTTTCTCCCTGGTCTGATGAAAGGACAATGTTAAAGAAAAATCTGTTATTGATGGGGCAGAGCATATTAAAATCAATGCTTATAAAAAATAAAAATGTGATATTTTTCTATTTCCCAAGCCCCTTAGATTTATGTAGCCCCCACCCCCAAACAAATCTTAGATGTCCCCCAGGCTCACTTGAGACTGTACAAAAACTTGCAGAAGCGCAGGTCTCCAGTTGACTACAGAGTGGGGGCCGAGAGTGTCTTTCTCTGCCTGACTGCTCATTGCCCTGTGGGTGGTGGTAACAGTCTGGAGAAGTGCCTGATGATGTTGCTATTGGGTGTGAAAAGCTGGGACAGCCTGATTGAACATTAGCTGTTGTGATGTCCTCTGGCTTGGAGGTGGTGGTGGTGGTGGGGTACAAAAAGAGGAAGAGGAAGAGAGAAGGCCATGGTACAAACCAATGGGATCATTGTAACATGGCATCAAAGTCTTTTTTTCTGCTGGGGAGCTGAAAGCAATGTGGGAGGAGGAAAAAATGTACAATAATCAAAGTATTTCTTGGCTTGCATTGTTTCCTGTATACTGTAAGTGATCAAAATTTACCATTATAATTTAGGGCTAGTGCAACCATCTGCGGGCTGCTGCAATTTTGAATCAATTTGCCCTGCTGGCTAGTGCGAAAAAAGGTTAAGGTTGACACTTGACTTTACATAAAAGGAGAACTGGGTCCCCATATTTAAAGGGGGTCAGATACGCTGTGCATCTAGATGTGCTGCCCAAATAAATGGGCTGGCACATCTAAATGGTATATTCAAACAAGATGTGCAATCCCAATGGACTGCACATCTTGTCTGAATATAGCAGGTGGTGCTGGTGGTGCAAATGGGGGTGGATGACAATGTACCCAGCGCATCCCCAGGATGGGCTGAATATCGACAATGGGGGATGCACTGCACCCCCAAGGGTGATATTCAGCAACAGAATGCAAAGGAGCCCATTAGGCATGCCTGGAGCAAATGGCTCACATACATGCCCATTATGGGCTTATTCTCATGTGTGCACCCAGCACTGGCCTGCTCGCGTCCCCCAAGCCCATGAATTGTGCCCCAGTATATGTAAGAAAAACCCCACCCTCTGAGCAGTGCTCTCCGGCCTGGGTTGACTGTGCCCCGTGACACGTAAGTAAAAAAATCCCCACCCTCCATACATTTTATGCCCTATTCCATTTAACATAGCATGATATCCTCAATACCTTATTGTAGTGGTCCCTCATCCCTGGAGGTCCTGCACCCTGAATGTTGATTGCTCTATATCACGGGCTTCCATGTTCAACACCTTTATGAATAACACTCACATACCTTATTTTTTCCATAGTGTAGTGCCCACATCCTGGTAGGCATAATCCTCCTTGCACTATCCTACAATCAGCCTATGTTGGCACTGGCAACAGCTCACCCTTGCCATGGCCAGCCACCAACTGATCGGATTGTGATCACTACCGTACAGATGATGCATCATCATCTGCACAGTAATAATCGCGATCCTGATAAGTTGTCATCTGGCCATGGCATGGTGAAGAGGGATGTGTCAGTTGCCAGCAAGGGTCGGGTTGTGAGGGTGCGGTGTAGGGAGGGGGTTCTGCCTACTGGAGTGGGGGGCCCCTACATTATGGAAAAATAATGCTTGCCAGTGTTATTTGTAAAGGGTTATTGGACTTGGGTGCCCAGTGATATTTAGCGAACAGGGTTCAAGGTGCAGGGCTTGGAGTGCGGGGACCACTTCCGTAAGGTATTGATGGCATATCATGTCCTTGGTGAGATGGGGCATGGGGATTTGGGGACTCTGCACAAAGGTTTCTTTTCTTACATATACTGGGGGCACAGTCAATCAGGGCTTGGGAGGGCACTACGCAGAAGGTGGGGGTTCTTCATTTCACTAGGGGCACATTGGAACGGGGCTGGGGGTTACACTGGGCTGCATGGGCTGGCAGGCTGCTATGCTGCTGTGTGCAGTACAGCAGCCTGCCTCTGGGTGGCCAGCAGTTAGGTCTGGTTTTTACACACCTAACTTTGTGCCACTCATCCCCTGCACTTGGGTGGTCAATTTCTGCTGAATATCCCATTGAGCTGGATATTCATGGGCATGCCCCCTCCTCTTGGGCTGCATACATTAACTTTAGGCCATGGCCCCTCTCGATTTGGGCAGCTCATCTCCCTTCTTTGAATATGGGAGTTCAGAGTATCTTTTGAGATGAGTGGCTCATCTCTGTTTGCTCTGGAGATGCATTACTCATCTCTTTGAAAACGTGGGCCCTAACATTCAGGGGATGGCAGAGGAGGATTTTTAAATCTGAGATGGGCATGTAGAGATGGGGGTCTGAGTACGAGAATCTCAGTGCTTAACTATAAATATTATTGTGCATCTGACAACACATGCTAATACAGAACATTAACATTTGTTTTAAAAGGAAAATGTTTCCTTCATGAGTAGTTGTAGCCCCTACTTACACTGGAGTGGTGATCCGTGACTGCAAGCAGGAGTGTAGAATTGAAAATCTACACAAGGCTGTTTATGGAATGCCCTACTCACATAAACAAGTGTATGTGTTTGTGTATATGTGTGTGTGCACGCGTGCGTACGTGTGTGTGTGTGTGTTTTGAGAATGATAGAGAGCGTGCAAAAAAATCCTAACAAGCTTGAAAATATGTAGTTACAGTATAAATAGGTCAGCATTTGTTCTCTGTTCTAGATAGAGTCCACAGTTGTGCAGTTATGAATATATAGAATAATGTATGGGTAATTATACACAACAAGGCTTTCTTTCTAGCATGGAGCTGACATGACATTACAGAGATCTCAAAAGCGAAGCTTGAGGGGTCCCTGATGTCATCCTAGCCCAAGAAGGAAACATACACTTAAGCTGGGCATGGTTGACCATATTTTATTTTTGATTGTGTAGTTTTTTTTTAAATGTTCTGTTCTCTTGAGTACTTTGCCTGCCCTGATTAGTTTCATGTTGAAAACTCACCCCACACTCAACTTTGCAGTACCTGCCTATCGACACCCCATTATAGTAGCTATATATATATATATATATATATATATATATATATTTTTATTTATTTTTCATTTTAAAGCTCCATAATCACCTCCACTGTTTCTTCAGCACTGTTTACTGTTCAAATGCATGTAATCAGTAACGGCAATGCCGCAACAGGAAACAGTGCTGTGGTGATAGTGGACAGCATTACAGCACCTGAAACCATGAAATGAATAAAAACTATAGTATGTACATTTTTACTATAATTAGGGGTGACTGATTAGATACTGCCAACTGGGTGCTGGGTGGATTTGCACATTAATACAATAATGAGCTGCCAAGGCTGTCTTTCAGACATAGTGATTCAGCACCAGTGATAGACTTACATGTAAATTTGATTAGGGAAAGGTCATTGTACCATAGTAGTCACATTACAACTATGGTACAAGAGATTTCAGAAGTCATTATAGGATAGTTATGACATCACAAGTATCACATAACAGGATTTTTGCATCTATTGATTTCCATACTCAGTAAATGCTGACCATACTCTATAAACTAAATACATTGAAAAAAGCACAACGTAATTAAGCCAAGATCTGAGAGAATCTGGATTTGATAAGTTCTGTTTTGCTGTGTGGTACATGCAGATGTCAAACACTATACCTACCTTTGTAACAAATAAACTGATGCTCTTCACTGCAATCTTTCCAGTCCAACCCATTAGATTGTATCACAGCACAGTCTTTGTTTCCAGATATAATCGAATAATTGCCAGTCACGTTCTCCCCATTCGACCATCTCAATTGACTTGAACCATCACATGTAGTTTGATGAAGTCCTATCCAGAGTTGGTCATCCTTAATGCTTTCTATAATGTTTTTGAATTCATTTGGGTCTATGCTACAGGCCAGGTCTGTGAGGTAGGCCCGGCAGAACTCACGGGCCTGGGTCCAGTTCTTCTTTGATGCCACAAGGTAGTAATCTCGGCTCTCACTCCTGCGCACCTGCAGCAAGACTGAAGAAGAGCAGGGAGGGATAATGGTGCAATATTTATTTACTTAATTTATTGTTGTAGTGTAAGGTAAAGCTACCAACTGTCCTGATAGTCCCATGATATTCCCTATTTTAGGACACATGTATCGGTATCCCCACAAGTTTTCAAAAAAGTCACTTTTGTCCTGGTTTTTGCTTACTTGTCTTGTTTCATCTCATTTTCTGCTGACTGCTGATCTGCAAATGACATTTATTTCAGCACCACTGTGGCGGTGCTCAAACTGGAGAGCAATTTGTAACCTTGTGCCTACATTGTGCCGTGAATGTGAAAATGCTCAGGTAGTCAGATGGCAAGTAGGTCAATGGGAGCATCGTAAAGCATGTTCCTTCCTGTTAGATTAGACTGGGTAGTAGTGAGGGCAAGCACATGCATCCATCTGCCTGCCAGCAGCTGAGAGGGACTCCAGACAGAGAAGAAACCAGCAGTAGTGAACTAAGGTACCTGATAGTGCTGTGTGGAATTTTCAAATTCTGGAGGAATTAAATTCTGTGGAATTTTCAAAATTCCAACGAAATTTCACCAAATTTCTCTACAAACTGAATGATGAAATTCTGCAATAGAAAATAGCTGCCGAATGATTTTCCACAGAAATGAAAATGCTGTTCTGTGAAATATTATTCCACGGACCACAGTAGATGGAATTCTGCTGAAGAACCAGTGAAATTCTGATGGAAATTCCACTGGTAGAATGACCATTCAGCACTAATTCCTCTGGCAGAATTCTACATTCTGCACAGCACTAGTACCTGAACCTGATCAGCTGTAGGGGAGTGTGTGATAACAACCCATTGTGGTGGTAGGAGTTATTGAAGTTTGCACAGCAAAGGAGGTGAGTGCGAACAAGTTGGGATGAGATTGTCCGGAAGAGCAATGTATGCAGCTCGAATGTCTAAACACAATTTAAAGCAAGTATGCTTGTAACTAACTTTCTGTATGTCACAATTCCGAACTTGTTGCAGCAGAATGTTGTATTGTTTTAATTCAGATGTTTGCTACTGGTGTTACTGTGGGGCAACATGGCCAGAACAAGTGGCAAAATGTTATTGACTGAGTGTGTGCAGAGCTGTCTGTGGCAGTGCCCAAGGGAGTGAGCTACATGGGGAGGAAGGGAGTCATGGTTAGGATAGACCCTGCCCCAGTTTTAGGCTTTGGAAAGTTGGTAGCTTTAAGCGTCACGGAACTCTTGTGCAATTAATTTGAAACCTAGTACTTACCACCAGCCCAAAGCAGAAGGATCTGGAATGCCATTTGCATTTTGGAAACTCCAAAACAGCCCAGGTCAACTTCTTTGTGGAGCCAGCACTTTAAAGCAGCATCTAGAGACAAGTGGTGAAAATACAGCAGGTTAACCAGAGACTTTCGCTACATACTGCACTGAGGAATTGGTTCCACTAATCAGCGTGCTTGTTTGTGGATGTTCACGTTTCACAAACAGTCTGAGGCTCTGTCGCAAATTGTGCTTGTGGGTTTTGGGGGATCTACAGCTACTGTAACCCAATTTAGGAGAGTTCAGATTCAAAGAACAATCTACTGATCTGGAGCCCTGTCTGGATCCATTATTCAGGTCCAATTGATCAATCAGTTTGGCTAGTGCAGTAACAGGATTCACCATCCAGGCCACATATCTTAGAAACTGCCCTTGGTGGGTCCAGTATCTAGACTACATGGGTCAGATACCATTAAATGGAGCACTCTGTACATTCACCTAGCCCATTATCTGACCTCAATCCTAGGATACACTCTGGATAGCCCAGCTGACATGTATCATCAGATTTTCAGTGGGCGGTATCCTACAACTGCTACTTGCATACTGTGTGATCCTGAGCAAGTCACTTTTTTTTTAAACCAGGAGAGACACATTAAGCTGAAAGCTTGTTTCCAGGTGTGACCTGAGAGCACAAGGAAGTTACGTGACTTGCTCAGGTTCACACAGTATTCAAGTGGGGGCTGTGGGATTCAAACCCAGGTCTCCAGGTTTGCAGCTCAGAGCCTTAAACCACTGCACTATACTGCCTCCTTAACCTTAACCTAACCATCCTGTGCTCTCAGGTCACACCTGGAAACAACTTTCATCTCTGTGTGCCTTTCACAAGAAAAAGAAATAAAAAACAAATAAAAGATACACCAATGAAAAATACAGATACTTTCACAGCCAAAAATACAGAAGACTAGTTGGGGTTGTGTTCCTAAAAGATTTACTATTGTGTCATTGGCACCCAGTGGGAGAAACTTGTTTGCTAATAGCATCCTAACAAAGGCAAACAAAGAATAGACAGTAGGCTTGACTTCTCAGCCCACATCGATGCCATCCATGCCAAACTCTGCCTCAAACGTGTTGCTAACTACTTCAACAAGGACTGCCTTTCTCCTCAGGTCCCCCAGTTGCTGGTTACTAAAATGGATCTCCCTGTTCTTGACTATGTGGATGTGGTTTATGGAACCCCCTCCACCTCCCTTGTCAGACTGGACACCCTCTGCAATGCCTTCTGCCACTTTGCTACCAAATCAAACTCTTGTACCCACCACTGCTCCATGTGCTCCCCCCCACCACCATCATCCCTCTCCTATTACATAGCCAGTCCTACTGTGCTTCTGTCATCTTTAAATACTGGTCAGATCCCTCTCCTCCTAACTATCCCACCTCCTCTTCCCCATCCACTCCTTCTCCTATGCCCTATGCTCTAGGGACCCTCTCACCTTCTCCCTTCCCCACTCACATTTCCCTGTTGGAAAATCTGCTTCGTCATACCACTTCCCCTCCCCTCAATCTAAAACCAGCTAGCCTCCTCCCTCTGTCTCTCCCACTCCCTTCCCTCCATTAGACACCAGCTAAAACTCCCCCTTCCCCTGCTCCTGTCAACCCGCTTCCTGAAACCTTCTTTACCATTCCTTGTGCACTTGACCACCACGTCTTTCCCTCCTTCCTAAACTCATAGTTCCAGCAGCTTCAATGAAGTTCATCAGCCTGTTTTGACTACTCCTGTCATCACCAGCTTAGTCTCCCTTTATACTGTTGCTATGCACTGTTTGAGCATACCCAATTTGCCAGATGATGTGTGTGCTAATTTAATTTGTCCTTCAAATGTCATTTTTTGATGTATTGTCTGTACTGCACTCAACTTATGCACTTTATGTCTTCATCCTTGTTACCATATCACCTGACTGGATGCATTTCTTTGTAAATGTGTTTTCCCCTTCCCCAGTCCACACCTAGAAATGAGTCTCAGTCCAGTGTGCATTTCCCAGTTCCACATGTTTAAATAAATAAATAAATAAACGAACAAATGAATGATGCCAAAATGCAGTCCTGGGTACACTGCCACTTGAGGGATTGCAATTCACGTTCAAGCCCTTCTTTTGGGGGGATAGCAGAGTACAACTTGAACAGCCTCCCACATTGAGTCGATGCAAAACAGACAAAAGAAGACTGGAAAATAAATTCAGTTCTAGGCTGTGCTCTGCATGAGGGCATTCATTTTCATCAAAAGTACAATAATTCAAAAAGTCTGAATTCCTAAAGTTGTTCAGTGTTGATGTCCTGGATGAGAAAATGGAACATTTTTATTGCACCCCAATTAGATTTTTTTTTTCAGAATTGTTGTTAGCTTTTTTCTGATTATTTTATTTGTTTTTATAATTACAATGTCTGCATCTCACAAAAACACTAAAATATCTTTAAATGGCCTTATAGTTATGAACACTGTTGGAAAAATCAGAAAATGGTGCCCTAAATGGGCACTGATCCCTAAGCAGACCAGATAGACCATAGGGCCTACTCTGATGGCTTCTTAGTATGTCAGTATATGACAAGCATTTGTCAATGTCGAAAGTTTGTCGTGTGCACCAGTGCCATTGGAGGGGAGGCATTACGAGCCAGTGTTGGCAAATTTCAATACAGGTTCATAACTCATATGTTTTAATATTTTACACCACATTTACAACATAGCCATCTTATTATGCTACCTCATGAAGAAAGGAAGAGTACAATTTCAACTCCTGTCTGAAAGGTACTTTCACGCAGTGGTGGCGAAATCACCTTTTGGGATGCAAGAAAGGTTTTTGCCCAATATCTGGAAAATGACAGCTGTCATGTTCATCAGGTGTAGTGAAGAGCTGGCTATGAAGAAAATTTGGGGTCAAAATATTGAAATGTACCAAAGGTACGAGCCTGCATTTGTCAATTTAAGTGCATGCTTATAACTGTTATTTGTTAATATTGTCACACCAAATTTTCAGTAGCATTCCTATGATCCGACCTCATGAAAAGTGCCAGTGTCATCTCATTCACTCATCCTGAAAGGTGATTTTGCAGAGCCACCACGCCATTCTGCACCACAGGTGCAAAAACATATTTCAAGCAGGATATGAAAAATTACAGCTATACTGTTCAAAAGGAGGTCTGAAATAATGACAATATTGAAAATCTGGAGTGAAAATATTAAAAGCTGGTGAAGTTAGGAACTGCACAATACATGCTTGTAATGCAGTCATTTTTTGGAATTTTTTCACCAAATTTGCAACATGGGCTTTTGGGACCCCACCTGATGACCAGTGACACTGTCCTTTCATTAATCAGTCCCAAAAGGTGATTCCACACAGCAACCACGAAATCACCTTTCAGGACTGAGTAACTAAATGACAGTGTCAGTGTTCATGATGTGGGATCCCAAGAACCCCATGTTGAAAATCTGGGGCCAACATTACTAACAATGGCTGAGCTATCAACCTAAGTTGACCCCCTCCCCCCTATTGATTCCCATTAAATGGCTTACCTTGAAATCTTCACTTTGCCAGTTGGCTTTCAAGAGTGCAGATGTGTTCTCCGTTCACAGAAGATCACTGCTCCGACCTCCAGAGGTAAGTATGGATAAGAGGGGTGCGGGGAGGTGGTGCACAGTGGGAGGGTTGGGATGGGGAGGGATGGGGAGACAACGATGGACCATTTTTAATTTCAGGTTTAAATATAGACATTGAATGGCTTTTTTTTTTTTTATATAGGGAAAGATGTGAACATTTCTGGACACTGGGATTGTGCTCCCCAGTATCTGGGGGGACGGGGAATGGAGGGTGCAAGGAGGTGTGTGTGTGTGTATGTGGGTGTGTGTTCAAACAGAATGTGAGTGTGGGGAGGACAGCAGCAGTGGGAGGAAACGGGTTGGAGGGATTTGCTGGTGGGGGGCCTCCAACAGAACGCAGGTGTGGGGAAGATAGCAGCAGTGGGAGGAAGTGGGAGGGAGTGATTTGCTGGTGGGGGGCTAGAATGGGAATGCAAAGAAGACAGGAGCAGTGGACAGCCTGAGCGCATTCACGCTCTAAGCGCTACGGCCATGTGAACGAACAACCAGGAAGTCAATGTAATGCAAGGCTTTACACATCAAAGGACCAAGCCGCATCGCTATTGGTGTGGCTCTGTCCTTTGAAAAGTTGGCCAACTCCACCCCAACAACAGAAAGTGAGTCATTGCCAACCTGCCGACTGATTCATCTACCGCTGACCTGCCCCTTGGAACTGAGCTCTCCAGTGGATACACCCCCCTCACACCCCTGTATAGCACCTGTCATGTCAATGAGTTCATCTGCATCTGCGAGCACAACAAACTGAAAAAGCACTTCATAGGAGTCACACAATGGCCCAGTGGGTACTGCATCATTCTCCCGTGCTGGTGACCTGAATTCATTAGTGGTACTGGGAGCCAGCCAGGTGCCAGAGTGGTGGTGGAACACTGCTACATATGATTGTTACCAGCGGGAAGGGAATGTCCTAAGGCTCCTTTGCACTAGTGATTCCCTGTGACTAGCCAGGGATCTCAACACTTCTTCAGGAGTACACTACTTGATTGGGCAATGCCTGGTGCTCAGCTGGTGGTGGTTGGGGTCCAGGAACAAAACAAAGAAAACTCTATGTTTCTCGGCTGCCAAGTATAACAGCACCGCTACTTTCAGTTCATACCCCATGTGGATCCCCGCCAGTGCAGCAGTAGAGCGCATGCTTGGTGGGACTAGAAAACTGTGTAAATGCCTGATGACAGGTGCAAGTGGTGCACTGGGAGCCACAAACCTAGGTATAAAAAATGCTTTACATGTTCTTATAATTCTTTATAATATCTGCTTCCTCAGTTAGGTCTACTTAATGCAATTATTTCTACATTAATAACCAGGAAATTCTGTCAATTTCTTATTTGGGGGAATGGACATCCAAAAACTCCTATGGAACCATGTTTAGAAGTCATTCCTGACATTCTGAAGTTAAAATACTTCCTGGTCCTGAATTTTTTAAGTTAGTATTCCAAGAGAGTCCCATTTGAAGCAGTTAATAAAATGTACACTTTTTCTAGCAAAATTCTTTTCTGTTCAGAGAAAAAAAAAACTCATCTGAAGCTCCTGCCTCCAGATCTGGAGTTCATCAAATTTAATTTTTTCCCCTGTTCATTTTCAACATTTTTGCCTTTATATTATTAAAAACATTGGATCCAGTTACTTGTCAAATATTTCTGAGTTTCACATTTTTTTAACTTATGTACTATACTGTATGTAGATATCGTTATAGTACTACTGCTGTAATCTGATTTAAAACTAAAAGATTTATTACAAAAAAAAAATCTTAACATTCTACAACATATTAAATGGCTTATTGTGTTCCTTTCAGTTGATGCAAATTAATCTTGAGACAAGTAAAGCAGCCTGAAGCAATGTGTAATAACAATATAATGTGACAATGAGGAAGTATCCCTCCAAAAATAAATATCTGGAATATACTTTCAACATCTGACATGCAAAAAGTCCAAATTAGCAATCTTTTATTGCAGCCCCAGAGCATGTGCTATAATTGGCGTTTTACTTAAGCACTTCCAGTACATTAGTTTCAAATCTGATTTTAATTTTTGTAAAACCTTTGGAGACAGACAAAAAGAATGATTTAACACTAACCTCCCCCAACCCACCCATCCACCACCAAACCGTGTAAACAGAATCACTGGCTATAAGATTTAAAGACTATAACATATTTTATTTTTATATTACTCAGTTAAATGAGAAAAAGGCAGTTGCATAAATACCTCTCTGTGCCCAAGTGTTTCTGCAGAGATGCAAATCGTACTGAGGATGATAGGGTATTGTTTAAAGTTACATATACTAAGCTCATCAAGGAAGAGGAAGGACTTTGGAATCCCATGATGCAAGTCAGACTATCAAGATCAATATGATATACTGGTTCCTCTTTACAGTGGTAGAGAATTTCCCCTCAGGAGGGCAGGACATGCTGTGTGGTCATGAGTCTGGGTTAAAATCTGCTAGAGACCTTTCTTTTCTAGTGTCTCTGCTCCCCGCTTCCCACCTATGGAGGGCAGTTCAGTTCTGCCTTGCTCTCTTCTTGTCTTGAATGCTCAGAGTAGAGCACAAAGATCCCCCATGCACCACTCATCTATGGTGCAGATTTTAATAACAGAAGACAAGAAACATAAAAAAGTCTGCACTCAAGAGCTAAATTTAAAAATTCATGAAACTTACAGTGCACAATAACGTACAGTCAGTGACCTCTCCTATGATCAACTCCCCATGTGCATTTAGAGCTCCTCTTGAACTCAAAACTTGACTATTAGACACGTCTTCTCTGATAAATTGGGTAGTTGCTACAGGACATAAAGTTGACAGAATTGGGGAGAATTGGGAAGTTGGTGGTGGTGGTGGGGGGGGTAAATGATTTGGTAACTGTTAAATAGCTTTTCAAATAATGTTTTTTTTACTAAACCTTTTCTTATTTTCTGACTTACCTAACTGCACCCCAAGGCCCATCACAGACCTTCTCATGGTGTATTGGTTATCCTTCACTTGCCTAGGATGAGGTTTATGACAATGGTAGGGGCTGGCATCATCATGCCTGTCCATGATATGTAGGCATTAACTGCTACAAAGGGGGCAGGACTTTTCTCCTGATTTACGATCATTGTATATTTACTGAAGTGATGTGTATATAAAACAAAATACCTCTTGGATTCAATTGCAGTTTGGAGTCTTGATTAAGCTTCACAGATGCCCTGACCAGTTTTGCGCATGCGTGCTTCCTCCTTGAAAGCGGAAACCAGTCTGGGCATCTATTGAAGCTTGATCAAGATTATTAATTGCAAATGGACCCATGAGTGATTTTGTTTTGTACACACAGCATTTTAATAAATACACTGTAGTCGCACCAGATAGTGCTTGGTATCACGGCTAGTTGGCACTTGAATTTTGCGGTCTGTTGATAACCAGGCATGACAGTTTTCTGCTTCTGAATTTCTATCTACAGTGCCTGATTTTCTCCCCAAGGGTGTCAACCTGCAGTGGCATCCATGCACAAATACGTGCACAACCACATGAATTCATGCCACGGGCAGCTGCCACTTCTCCATGCTGGGGTCCTGCTGTGTTGCATCCTGGCTTCCAACTAGTGGCAGACAAGCAGCAGAATGTTGCATCCCCCTCCCTGAGGGATGGGATCTGTCTCCGGGATGCTAGGTCCTCCCTTCCTGAGTGATGAGATCGGTCCCAGGGATGCTTGATCCTACCTCCCTGAGGGATGAGATCTGTCCCGGGGATGCTTGATCCTACCTCCTTGAGGGATAAGATCTGTCCCTGGGATGCTTGATTCTCCCTACCTGGCTGACCTCCATGTGACCTGAGTCCTTTACTGTACTGAATCTGATTCATTGCATGAGGAGCAGTAACAGTATCGCTGTGCTGTCTGGCTAGTCCAAATTCTTTCAAGATTGTTAAAAGCATTATAAAACAAGGCAAGACACTATGGAAATTATCTACCTATCTGTTTGTCTGCCTATCAGTCTGTCTGTCCACCTTCTAAATTGTGTCAGGGCTTTTCTTTCATTCTCTTACAGTAGGGAGAATTCAAACTACTGAACTTTATCAGCATGCATGTCGGTAACCAAGTACTCCATGAACTAGAACAGTTAAGAGCACAGTCATTCAAACTACATGACTGCTATGAAGTCTTTGTACATGTGAACTTAGGACATCTAACGAGGCAGGAGCCATTAAAACAAATAAAATGAGAATGCTTTGTCAAACAAATTCAAATTAGAAGCTTCTCTAAATGGTCAAGCAACCAAAAAAAGGTACTAACATTATAATAAAGAACCTAATTATATCCTAGAATGGAAAAGCAGGGAATCTTTATACCCAGATAAAATATTTTATATCAGGGGCAGGATTCACCAAAGAGATGAGCTGGGTGCAAATGAGATGCACCGGCACAAACAGAAAATGCACCAGGAGGTAATTCATACACAGGCTGGATACACTGGCGCATCTCAGACGCGTTGTGCCAAACAGAATGCACTGTAGGTGCATCATAATGATGTGTGGTGCAAATACAGGGAGCGGACACATGCATACACAATGCAAAATGATCCACAGTGACAAACAATGATGCAACGAGAGACCAAACCCAGCGCAAATACCAAACACGCCATAAAAAGTTGAGTATAAAAGAAGCAGACTTAAGTGTAAGCCACCTGCAGGTCAGTGGCTGAAGAGCAGCACCTGCACACTGGCAGAGAGAGGGGACGAGTGTGAGAGAAAGAGCCAGACAGAGCCAGAGAGACAGATGGCACACCACCACCAGCATCACGGATGCAGCACCATTTGCCATGGTTGGTGTACTAATGAGGATGAGGAGATAGGGAGACGGAAGGCACCGTAGGTGGCATGCCCCATGGTGGTATCATGCCAGGGTGTCATTCAAGCAGCTGATGGATGTGGAGATAGTAGGCTGATGCCTCCCAAACAGGGCCATTCTGAGGCAGCTCTGTGAACTGTGCCATGAAGAAATGCAGGCACCCACTGCACGTGGTCATGCCATGTTTGTGAATTTTAAAGTGACAAAGGTAATGTGCCTGCTCACCATGAGAACCTTCCAGAGGCCCACTGGGGACACCACTGGCATATCACAGGCCTCCACTTCCTACCTCCTCACACAGTTCCTCACCGCACTGCTACCCCATGCCTCAGAATACATCCGTTTCCCCAGCATACAGGTGGAGTGGACAGAAGCTCTGCAGAGCTTCTACAGGGTGGCATGCATGCCAGGCATCATAGGGGCCATAGACTGCACCCATGTGGCAATCTACGTACTACCTGGTGAGGAGGCCACAACCTATGTCAACCACAAGGGCTTCCACTCGGTGAACTGACAGGTGGTGTGCAGTGTCACAGGGTGCATCTGCAATATCTGTGCCACACACCCTGGGAGCACACATGATGCCTTCATCTGGAAGCAGCCGGCCCTCTACCAGAGGTTCCAGGCAGGGTACATACCAAATGACCATCTATTAGGTTCATGGGACATGGAAACAACTGCACAACAGGGCACCACTGTCAGGACAGGAGGGGGTGTGTGCAGAGAGCAACATGCACAATGTGCAGTAGGCACAGGTGCCATGGGATAGCGGCGGTGTACAAGGAAACACAGGCAGACACCTGCAGGCACAGGGCTGCACACGAGCAATGTGCACCAGGTGTGGTGCAGTATCATGGGGGTGCATTTGTGGCAGGGACATGCACACCACAAACAGGCAGCAGCCTGCAACAACCGCCAGTGTAGGGAGGTAGGAATGCAGGGAAGGGAGAGACATGGGAAGTGGAGGATGCAATGCACACACACCAGTGTGGACTGGAGCAGGGACAGGGGGCATGCCATACGGGGGACCAATGTACTAACAGCCACCTGATCTCCCCCACAGGTGATGCGGCGTGCCCACTTAGGCCCTGGCTCTTCATCCCCATCTGATGACCCAGAACAGAGGTGGAGAAGCGTTACAATGAGGCACACATTGCTATGTGCACCATCATAAAGCGTGTCTTCAGCATGATGAAAATGCGTTTCTGATGTCTGGGTAGGTCTGGTGGTACCCTACAGTATGGCCCTGAGAAGGCCTGTGGCATATTCCTGGCCTGTTGTATGCTACACAACATGCCCATAGACCATAGAATACCTGTTGAGGCCAGTGGGGGCTACAGTTCTGGGGAGGAGGAGGAGGAGGAAGAGGAGCAGGAGGGTGGGGGAAAGAAGCACCACCACAGGGCCATGGCACAGAATCCGCAATGGGCCATGTGGACCCATGGCTGGCAGCACAGGCCAGGCAGTACCGCAGCAGGCTGGTGGAGAAAAATTTTGGGAGCCACAGGTGAGTATAGGAGGTATGTATCTGGGAGGTACACTATGGTGAGAACAGGTAGTCACAGAGTTGTGCAGTGCATGGCGGACACAGGACAGTACATGGACAGGCCTACAGTGGCACGCACACACACACACACACACACACACACACACATGCACATGCACACGCACACACACACAGCCAGCAACACACGTAACACCATGACTGTGCCAGGGATGGCATGGGTCAGTGTGCACTGCAACCGGAACACAGGCACGGCAGACACTGGACTGCACTCATCATGCCCATGCCACTTGTCACAATAGTGATACACACAGAAATACAGGTGGCATTGCACAGAGAGCCCATGGTGGCAGTCAGCTGTGCGGCCGCTGCAGCTGTGCCAGGTGCAGCAGGGCCATCATTGGCATCCTGGGCCACCTACATAGGCACCTGTGTGCTGCATGTCCCACTGTCAGAGAAGTCCCCCTATTCTGTGTGGTGTCATCTGTGGTGACATCACTGTATGACCCCTGCATGCCATTGGCAAGCATGAGGAGGGCATCAGCAATGTCCACCGTGTCATCATGATCATCGTCAGTGAACACAATCAGACACCCCAGCCATGCATTGTCCATGCCAGCCACCATGCCAGCAATGTCAGAGGGGTCTGACAGGCCCGCCACCAATGGGGTTGTGTCTGGTGAGTCCATTGCGGTGGATGGTCCAGGGACAGCACCATCCACTGTGGTGACATCAGACCTGTGTGACGGGCCTGCATCTTTGTCCACTAGGGCGTCCTGTGCAGCTGTGGCCACGGCTGCACCCATGAGGCATAATGGAGCTGTGGAAAGAAGATGAAAGAATATGGTTAGTGCACTCAAAGAATCAGTGGCAAAGTGACATGCAGATATGTACAGAGTGGCGGGGTATAGTGCCATGGGTGTGCATGCTGGTCCGCAACATGGCTGTGCTGTGCTCACCACGCCACACCAGCCATGCACAAGCTGTGACCGGTACTGTGTGGTGACAGGCCGTGGCAACTTGACATTATGTGTGGCTTTGGCAGCACAGGCACGCTAAACCATGTGTGTCACCCAGTGGCGTTGCCAGTGGTGGCACCTCACATGTGCCAACACAGGCATGGGTGGTGCAGCCCTGTGTTGCACAGCATGGGATGGCCATGCGCAGCCACTACACATGGCACAGCCCCTGGGTACACAGTAGCACTGCACAGCACACCAGGACAGGCATGACAGCCAGGGCACACAAGGGGCCATCCACACCCTTGCCCCATGGTTACTTACAGTGCTGCGATAGGATTCCACCAGTCTGGAAACCCCCCACCTGGGACACCCTGCATGGCAGCCCCAGTGATGGTTGCCACAAGTAGCTGCTCATTGGGGCTCAGGTGGCTGTCCATGGGTGGCCCACCCCCTATCTGCCTGAGGGATGTCTCAATGTGGACCACCTTCTCGTTCGCCCTCCGTCGCCCATCGTTCCAGTGCTTCCAGCACTCCAGGGTGGTGCAGTTGTAAGACCCCAAGGCATTTACATGGCAGGCCGCTGCCTTCCAGCCATCTGCCTGCACCATACGGCTGCCTCCCCTGCTGGTCAAGATATCCAGCCATAGGTGGCATGCCTCGATGAGGGTCTGCTCCTCGTCTTTGGTGAAGTTCAGCTGCTGTCTGCTGGTGGCACTGTTGCCTTCCAACATTGTGGTTTCTGTAGGAGAGTACAGACAGACATTAGCCATGCTCAGGTGGTGTCTCAGGTGGCCAATCCCAACAGGCAGTGGTTGCGGTGTAGCACATCAGTATATGTCAGCCAGAGACAGTAGGCTGTGCATGTGTGTGATCATGCACAATGAGCTATAGCGGTGTGACTGCATCCAGCGTGTACATTGCACATGCTTCAGATGGCTGCAGGGCCATGGCCATACGACCAGTGCCGCATGCCCATGGACACATGCAGCTGTCAGCCCTGCACATGTATCATGAACACCATGCTGTCATTGTGGGCACAGCAGCCATCATGCCCCCCAATGGTGCTGCCTGTGGGGCAGTGCATGGGATGCCATGTCGCCCACCAAGGGTCCCTGCACATGGCATGCTGGCGATGGGAAGTGCTCAGCTGTCCCCAGCATGTGGCATCGCAACAGTGCAACTGTGCCTGTACACAAATGACAGTGTGCGTTAGATAGTTCTGTAGAATTCCACAGTTTCCCCCACCCCTGGGATGTGCCGTGGTGTAGGCAGAGGTTCCCATCAACACAGAGCCACTCCACAGTACCCGCAGATTTAAATGTAGGAATAGCTGTGCACTCACCCTCAAGACTGTGTTTCCTCTCAGTCACCTAATCTCAGTGTGGGCTGAGTTGGGAGCATTCATGGCTCAGGGCATGCAAATGAGGTATGGGGCTGTGTTAATGAGATGCTAAACAGCTGAGATGCACCTGCATGCGCTATGAGGTTGATTTGGACACATTGTCTGTGAATTGCATAATTACCCTCAGCTCATCTCAATCAGCATGGCACATCTGCTGAGTTGGATTAATCCATACACGGAGGATGTCTCACACATGCGCATCGCATTCGGTGCATGTACCTGAATCGGGCACGTTAACCTCAGCGCATGCTGCAAGCATGCACTGTCGGTTGTACCCACGGTGCATCCCCGCATGTGCATGGCTGTACTATCATTAACATCACAGCCGTGTGGCTGGAGCCCATCGCACAGTGCAGCCTGTCCTTGCATTGCATGCCCACCTGCGTGGTGCCTACTGTGCTGGTTGCAAGTGCTGTTCACAGATTGTGCATTACGGACATGGTGTGATGGTGTGCTGATGTGCATCACGGATGCTCTGTGTGATTGCACTGCACAAGATGAAGATGGCCGCATGAGCATCATGCATATCAAGCCAGACATAGCCCTGCAATGCCTTGGCAGTGCGCATTGCGCATGAGCCACTGGGCACTTGCCGGACCAATCATGCTTCACGCTGCTGTGTGCGGTGCATTGCACATGGCCTGCTGGCACACATGGCACCATCTGTGTTCCACGGATGCATCCTGTGCTTGCACCACTGGGAAGATTCACGTTGCAATGCCTAGGGCATTAACTGGTCACACCTGGAGCTGCTTCACCTGGTGGCACTGGTGATGTCTGTGGCGGGGCAGCTGTTTGGCTGTGAGAACCTGCAGGTGCCCAGGTCACATGTGGGCCACCTTTGCCCAGCGGATGGTGCAGAGCATGGGGGTTCCCAGCACCAAGGAACAGTGCAGACACTGGTACAGCAACCTCCAGTGAAGGGACAGGGACCATCTTCTGCATCCGCATTGCCTTGCATGCAGAGGTGCACTGCCATGGCCAGGCAGGTTCTGTGCATCCGTGGCCATCACTGGTGCATTCAGGTTAGGTCTGGCCCACGACACATGGCCACACCCACATGGGTCCACCACACCATGCACACATGGCTGTGGCTGCACCTGCCCTGTGGTGCCCTGTCCTGCATGCCGCAAGGGATGGGCACTCTGCAGTGCTGTGTGTGGGCCCAGTTCACTGTGTATTGCATAGGGAGGAACCACCATATGTGGTGTATGTACACAGGATGGCACCCTGGGGTTTCAGGAACAGTGGCCATGCACCAGTGTGGTCAGCATGGGCAGCTACCAGTGTTATACCAGCTGGGTACTCCTGCACTATGTGTGCACACTGGAGTTGGGGTGTGGTCTGTGCAATGCTGTCTCTCCTCATGGTGGCCTCTGTCTGTTGTGTCTTGCAGGGCTGGTGGACAGGCGGCAGGCCACAGAGGCTGCTGAGGACTGATGCCAGGGTGTGGCAGGGGATCGACATGGTGTCCATCCAGGAGCAGGTAGCTGCCGCCCTTCTGTGGGCTTTGCTTCTCTGGTGGGGTAGGGTGGGCTACTGCTTGGTGGGGTGGTGTGTCCGCCATGGTCCTTAGTATGCGTTCTCTCTCTTGTTGCTGTAGGGCCCCAGGATCATGACGTTGTGGCCAGCGGTGGAGGAGCCATGGACTGTATAGGGGACGTGGACCACCAGATCACCTGGGCCATCCAGGATACACTACAGCCCATCCAGCAGACTGTAGAGTGGTTCAGTGCAGCCATCATGGGCCTCTGGTGGCTCCTGCCTGCTCGTAGCCATCTGGAGTTGGGGTGCAGAGGTGAACAGCCATGTTAGTATCCCCAGTCATGTAGAGGCCTATCCCTGTTGTACGTAGTCCACTGTTATGCACCCCCTCCATTCCTCTATTGTTGTTCCCACACTCCCCCCCTTCTGCATCGATGTTTTGTATGACCTGTGTACATAGTTTCACTGTTTGGTTATGCTGCTATTGTTGTTCAGTATGTTTCTGATTCCATCATAAATATTTCTACACTCTGCTATGGTGTCCCAGGTCATTCACTGCTCCACCTTCCTGGGTGTATGTACTGTCGAGGGGTGTTCCCTATCCCCTTCCTACTATGCCTGTGTGTGCCCACAGTGTTGTATGGTCTCCCTCCCACCCTGCCAGGCCCCCCTCCATGCGGTACTACCATTGCCTGTGCCATGTGCATGGCCTTCTCTCCCGCTGCTCATGTCCCTGCCCCTGGTCTCTGTGTCCACGCTGCATATGGCCTGCTTACCTTGCACTGTTGCATGTTTGCTCTGTACCTGTGTGTAGTTTCCTGTGCTTGGGGTTGTGGCCTGGCTGTGTGGCACTGTGGTGCCTTGGTGCATTGACTGCTTTTCTGCACGGTGCCACCCTGTGTGTTCCCCCCCACTGACATAGTGATAGCCACCTGTGGGGTTGGCCCTGTGCAATGCCCTCGACCTTGCTGTTTGCACCTGCACACTGTTATGTGCAGCCCTGTCCACTGTAATGTGCCCATTCTGTGTACCTGCCCTGGACCTCTGTGGGTTGTGGCCTTGGGCTCAGTGTGCTGTTCTTGGGTCACTGTCATGGTTCTGTGCCTGTTGTGGCCGCTGTTGTGCCCATTGCCACTCTGGTGTGTCCCATTGGACCTGTGTTCCTCACTCCTGTGCCCCACCACTTTGTCCCCTGTTGCTCCTTCCTGCCTTGCTGGCTTGCTTCGTACTCACTATGTTGCTCCCCCGGGTGGCTCAGCGCATCCTGCTTGTGCTGGCACATCTCCACATGTGCTCTGCAATTTCTGTGTGATTCACAGTGGGGTTGTGCATGGTGCTTCCTGTGGTGCATGCCTTTGTGGATTACTCAGCTTTTGGTCGGTGCATCCTGTTTGTGCTGGCGCATCTCATTTACGCCCAGTGCATCTCTTTTGTGAATCCTGCCCCAAGATTTTCAAGAGTTGAAGAACACCTCGGAGAGGCCCAGTTTCAGGGCAGTCCTGCACAGAGTGATTGCAATTTCTTATCAGTTTAATAAAAATCTAAGTAGCAAAAAAAAGACAGCAATCAGAATGATGGTGTCAGATTAAAAAAAAAAACTTTTTGGCTCAAGAGATGTGGGCTATACCACCTCTCCACGCCACAGTACACTGCATCATCATCATCATCATGTGTTATGTGGCTGATGGGGATAGTGGGGGAAAGCAGATTAAAACCTTGTCTAATCAGTGGCCTTATGGTTTCAGCTGTGCTAGCCAATCAGGAATGCTTGATCTGAGACTGTCCAAGTAACTAGTGATTCACGAACAGTTAGGTGGGCTGCAAACAAATGAAACTAGTACTTCCATAAACAAGGCAGACAAGATAACCACTGGATTAGAAATCACTTAATTTTTCAGCTACACTTTGCTGACACATTATCCCTGAGAGAGCAGAAAAGCCTCATTGACCAAACTAGTGATCCAACACTGCACATCTCCATAGTTGCCTATTGCAAAATTGTGGCTATCGGTGGGATGATGATGTGAGCTTCTGGACTTACAAAGTTGAGCTCCTACAGTCCTTAACCTTGGACTCTCTGCATTGGCAGGAATTAATGCTAACTATTGAGCTTGACTTCAAGTACAGGATGGAGTACGTGGAAATGAAGTTAGCTTAAACTTCATTGGCGAAGTTGGTGTCATTGGAAATTTCAAAACTTCACAAAGCTTTGTGAGGTTCCCAACCTCCACCAATTTGACATGGCGAAGTTTTAAAATAGCTTTTTTATTGAATTCTGGCCCTCAATCACTCAGTTAAGTTTTATTCCCCCCTCCCACCACCCAGTGCTTAATGCATATACAGTATCCCTCACCCACACCACCCTCTGCTGTTAAAACCCCAAAAGTCTGTTCCAAAAAGCAGGTAATTTGTAATAACCCCTCCCACCACATGCCAACAATAACACACCCTTTTCTCCACCCAACCCTGATCTTTAAGTAAATTCCCCATACCCAAATCCCTCTGGATGCCATCCCCTTCTTCCTCCCTCCTACAACCCCCCAAAAGAAAACCATAACAAGGCTTACCAGATGGCACTGAGAGGATGTCCAGAGAACTCAGAAGCCCTGAGAACCATTGTAATGGTTCTCAATGGAGTAGAGGCCCTTGACTTGTTTTTGGCATTGTCTTCTGCAAAAAAGATCATGCTACATGATAGGCAGCCTGTGAGAGGTTATCTCTATGCTACACATCAGAAGAAATAACTGTTTGACAGAGTGTGTGTCATGTTAAGGGAGGCTGAGATCCTGCAGGGAATGATGTTTGCAGTCTGCCTCCAAATTGCTCACCAAGGAAAATCTTTATATTTTCCAGCCCTGCGGATGCCTTGAAATAAGTGCAGAGATTTGCACCCACCCAAAGGAGAAACAAGGACTCCCAGAGCTCAGGGTCAGAGGACGGAGATAAGGAGACTTAATCTCCCTGCTGAACTCTATTCAGATTTGCCTAATATCTGAAATTAAATCCTGTGTGCTGGTCAACAAAATCAGTTTAATTCAATTTTGGAACCAAATGTAAGATCCACAATACCAGAGGCCACAGTTTGTAATCGAACCTGCTAGTGCAGACTGACTTTCACTTTACCTCTACATATATTGCAGGGAGACTCAGGGGACCCAATTCCCAAAGCCATCCACGTGGTGCAAGGTGAATTCTGTCCAACATGATGGACGTAAGTAGCATCTTATACCGATAGATACGCACTGTGGGATTCTGAAAGGCAGCCCATAGCAACACACAGGCTGCTTGTGGCAAAGTGGACTTGTGCCATCAGTGCACCACAAACTTGGCTGTGACATGGCACAAGGGGGGGTGTATGGCAGCAGCAGCACCCTGTTCACAAAGGGCAGCTGCCACAACCAGAAAGAAGTGTTCCCAAACAACCACTGGAGGACATCCATCAAAGTACAGTTACACCAGCTATTATCAGATGTATGTGTACTTTGCCACCCACAGAGGTTGTGCCAATGTGCCCCTAGAACATGTAGTCCCCCAAGCCTGATCCCCCACAAGTTAAATAGATAGCATCCCCAAGCCCCGATCTTCACAAATGTACGATAGTAGCCCCTACCCAGCCCAGATCTTCGGTAATATAAATAAATAACCCACCCACCCAGATTCCTGTAGTAAATTATTTTACCTGGTACAGTTAAATATATGGCCAGTGTCCCAGTGTAGCCCTGGTGGTCCAGTGGACACTCCCCACCTGGCTGTGCCCACCACCCCACTTTTCCCTCCCACCCATTACCCACCCAGTGACTGGTACAGCTCACCTCTCACCACCCGGCCAGCCACCGACCCAGGCTGTGCATGAGTATGTACTGTAAATAGTATGCAATCAGTGAATGACAACAGCTGTCATTTACTGGCGTACTATTTATAGTATGTGCTCATGCACAGATACACTGGCAACTGGCGGCAGTGGTGAGAGGTGGGCAAACCAGTCACTGGTTGGAGCGTGGGGAAGCGCGTAGTAGGAACTGCTGCAGTGGGGAGGTGGGTCACTAGACCACCAAGGCTACACTGAGACATTGACTATATAGTTAACTGTACTAGGTAAAATAATTTTATTTTAAGGATGAGGGTGGGGAGAAACTATATTTATATTACCAGAGATTGGGGATGGGTGTAGGGGACTACTATGGTACATTTAGGAACTCAGGGGCCTGTGGAGCTATCTATTTACTTAATGGGGATCAGGTCTGTGAAGCTATTCTATTTCCTTGTGGGGATCAGTGCTGGGGGACAAGAGCCCAAGCGGGCTTTATTTCGATTATGTGTTAGGGTTCAGGGTTGGGGGGGCACCTGCATCTGTTAGCTGGCATTTCAGCAGGCTTGTGGAATCCTATTCAAGTGTGCCCTCCATTTGGAGCACTGCTTGGGTTGCTGCAAGTCACGGGACATAGCTGAGGGGACCCTGCCCAATAGAGAATTGGGCACAGGGTTCCCTGTGAATCAGCATTTGGTGCAAGTTGCCTATGGTGAGACTTGCACCATACTTTTGCGAATCATGCCCAGAATCTTCAGGCTCTTAGGTGCTGGACTTTTTCAGTAGGTTACGGGACTTGAAGTTTGTCTTTCATATTTCTAATTTTCATATACCTAATGTAGTATTTTCAGCACGGCTTGTTAGTTTTGATATATAGAAGCACCTAGTTATTTCTTTAACTTGTGTACTGCAGTACTGTATGCTTGCACAGAGTAATAATGCTTATTCATAATACTTTTAGCATGTGTAAACTATGGATTGCATGATACAGTGTACTCCATAGGAACAGAGACACCAATGAACAATTTGATTCTTTACCACTTGTTTTATTTATCTGCTCATTGACATAGTCCACATAGAGCTAACCATGCTGGTTGTTTACAATGGAAAAAACATTTTTTTTTAAACTTTTAAACCTCCAAAGAACTTCTAATATACATGTCAAACCATTTGATTGTATTAAATGAAGTGGTACCATCACTGCTCAATGTGAGTTATATTTATATGCTCTACGTTAGTACTTTTAACTGTATGTCAGCTTTTTATACAACTGTAACCCCCGTCCCCTGGGGTTACCAGAATCCCATCAGTGTCAGTGCTAGGTAGGGAAGGCAGCTGGTGAATAACTGGTTAAATGGTTTTCACCTGCTCCCACTCTGTTTACTTGGTCTCAGCTGAGTTGAGAGAGGTGGTGTCACAGTAGCTAGCTGTAAGTGGGGAGCTTTAGAATTTTCAGTTAGTTGTTGGTTGGAGTTCAGTGTGAGTAGTTGGAGGAGTGAAGAACAGCAGTGTGGGTTCTGAGGAGAGCCTATTTTTCTCAGCCTGGTGCTGAGAACCATCTGCCTGCCTTGTAGAAGTGGTGGAGACCATCTAGCAGGAGTTCCTGATTTTTCTCATCCCCTGTGAGATGAGAAGGATTGCAGAATGGATCCGAGGGGCAATCCCCTATTTTGATCTAGGACTTTGAAGTGCCTGTTTGTGCACAACTGTGAGTAATCTGACTTTGTGCTTCCCAGGAGGAAAGCACCTGCTTTTGATTTTTGGGGTGTACTCTGACAAAGGGAAATATTCACCAAGTTCTGTTCTAGTTTGAGACTGTTCTCATCCTCTCTTAAAATTGACTGACAATCGTGGCGTCCCCAGAGAGACTTGACACATCATTCAGGACTTTAGTTTACACTCAGAAGTACTGTGTGTCAAATGCTGAATGTGAAAGCCATTCCAACATGCATAGTTCTAATGTTTTACTAAATGTTTGCGGTGTAACTCTGAAAGAATGGCTGGGTATGGACATGGAAGCAAAAGGTGGGTAACCCCCCCCCATCAGGAGTGACTAGATCAGCACTACAGGTTCCATAAGGGTGCCTGCTTATTCAGGACATAGTGACCTATGCCTGAAGAGAAAGTTTACCCCCCTGGTGTGGGTTGTGTTAATTCTGAGCACCAGTGTGCCTCGTTGTGGCCAGTTGCCACTTTGCCCAATGTTTAAATCCTATGCCATATGGGAAATGTTCTAAGTTGTGACCAGTGCCACTAGAAGAATCCTGTGTGCTCCGTTATGGCCAGTGCCACTAGAAGAGATGTGTGTTTCAGCTGAGGCTTTGCCACTGAAGAGAGTTCAAGGTCATATGCAATATGGGATGTTTAGAGTTTCTATCCACTACAGATGTGTTCTGCATTTCCTTGTGCCACAAAGTGTAAATCCTTGGTGGTCCACCTTTACTTTAGTGTACCATCTTTGGAATAAAACCACACTCTAGAACCCCAACCTGATCTGAACATTCATGTTACTGCTTGCTGTGTGGAATTACTTGTTACCCCTCCAGAAGTACAGACCTAGCATAGCCTTAGGCAAAAGTTCTCTCATCAGGACCTGGGTATTTTGGTCATTTGTGTGTATTTGCTTTTGTACAACCCCAACCCTTTCTGACCTCTAGAAATAATGAGCCTGGTATACATTCCCAAAGCTAGGAATGTTACCACAAAAAGTGTCAAAAATAGTTTGGGTGCCCAGTCGAGGGTAGCAAGGGGTAGCTTACCGAGCAAAGTAGTGAGGGGTGGTTACAAAAAATGGGGACTCATCCAAGGATGTTGTTTAATTTGAGGAGGGAACTAGAGATTTTTGTGGTGGGTATGGCTAGTGTTTGTCCGCCTGGCAGCATGGGAGCCCTATCAGGAAGGGAAGCTTTGCACAAAAGATGGCCGCCGTGCTGGGTAGGCTATAAGCAGCAGGAGAAATAGCTGCAGGATTTCTTTTTTGTCCCTTGTTAACTTTGCTGTAAAACAGCATGAATCAGGAAACAGAGAATCGTTTAAACTGGAGAACGAGAGTCGTTTAAATCGTTTTTTAATTTTCACCGTACAACTAATAAGGAAACGGAGAACTGTTTGATTTGGGAGACAGAGACGGAGAATCATCTTAATCCCTAAATTTCACTGTCAGTAAAGTAAGACCGGAGACATAATTAGTAAGAAATTTTTACCTGCTGGTTGGGTTGTGAGGCTTGGAGTTGAATCAGTGCTTGGACTGTGCCGAGTTTCAGAGTGGGATGTCGATGGGAGAATGGAGCTGATGGTATGGAACTGAAGGAAGAGGGTTCTCGTGCTGCAGGGACTCTTAACCAAGTGGAGATTGAATTGTTGTATTCTGGTTCTACAAAGGTCAGTTGGAATCGGACAGTTGTTTGGCCGGACAGCAAGTTGTCACTTCCTCCTGGGAGTCTTTTCTCAGCCCTGGCCCGACTCAGTGGTGTGCTGCAGGCTTGCTGCTGTAGGGCGGTCAGCTCTGTGGTGCTTCTGCTCGTCGGGCAGTAGCTGGTGGGCTGCCGTTTTGTTGAACGGGTCTGGGGAAGGGTTCTGGGGCTGGGTTGAGGCTGGGAGAGGTCGTGGAAATAAATCCGACACGACTCTGGCTGGAGTGAAGATTATGGATCTATGTGGAACCTGCAGGTCTGACATGTGAATCTGTATATAGGAACAATAGCAAGTTTGTCTGTTTCAGTTGAATCTACAATTAGTAAATAATAAGTTGCATTAGAGTTTCCTTTTAGTACTTCGTTGGGATACATGATTGTTTTGGTTCTCCGTGGAAGTGAGAGCCCATGGGAAGGACCAATTTATATTTATGACTCCTGAGATGTGAACTTTTCCGATATGACAAAGCTGCTGGATTGATCAAGATTATTAAGTGGTTATTTTAGTCTAGTTTTATGTTAGTTTAAACAAGTATTAAGTTTGAAAATGTATTTATTCTCCCTCTGTGTGAGAGACAGTGGGTGGGATTGGTAAATAATTTGCCTCTCTTTCCACTACTTTGTGAGAGGAAGTGGTGGAGTTTTCATCAAAAGTGTTTTTGTGTTTTTGTTTTGTCTTATTTTTTATTTTCTGTTTTTGGTAAAGTGGATTGGGGCGTATTATTAAAGTGTTATTTTAGTGGTATTAATAGGTTTTAATGTGTTGGATTGATGAAAGCACAGTCAGGGGTACTCCCCTCAAGACTAAAGGATCTCCGACCTTTTGAATATCCCACACTCCCTTTAGAAGTGTATAGGAATGTCGAATACTTGGCATTCGAGGCGGTAGGAGTGGTGGGAATAGGAATCCTGGAACTCTATGGAGGGGATGGGAAAAGGAGTGGGCGGAGGAACAGTTAGAACGGGAGGCGCCCTGGGGCGAAATGGATGCAGGGCGTGGTCCAGCGTATCGTCGGTCCATACCCAAGGGCACTGACTTCATCAGGCAGGAAGCGGAGTCATCCTTGAGTCGCTATCTTTCAGGTATGGCGTTAATGTTGGTCTATTAGAAACAAGACTGCTTTATTGGCAGATCTTGTTGCTTCTGTGGACTTAGCTTGCATCACGAACCTGGCTTGATAAAATCACGGGCCCCATTTGGCATCTGCGGTTCAGACGGGTTCTCGGTGATTCACGCGCCAGTGGACCGTAGAGGCGAGGAGTTGCAGTCTGTTTTAGACGGGAACTGGATCTCAGGGAGGAGCCGGTTGGATATACCAACTCCTTTGAATGTATTGTGGGTGCAGGTGCAGGATTCAGGATACTCCTCATTTATCATCCACCAGTGATGGGAGAATTCCTGAGGAGGTGGCGGTTCATGCGAGAGGGTTTAAATTCCCCGATGGATAATTCTGGGGGATTTCAATGCCTGGGTCGATGATGAACTCACGCTTTTTGGACAAAATCTCCTCCAATTGACTGATTCATTGGGCCTGACATGGGTTATTACCACCACTGCAACCCACCAGGGGAAACATTCATTGGACCTGATATTCCATCTGGGGATGGAAATCTCCAATGTGGAGGTGGAGCCCATTGG
Organism: Neoceratodus forsteri; assembly: GCA_016271365.2. NCBI lineage: Eukaryota > Metazoa > Chordata > Ceratodontiformes > Ceratodontidae > Neoceratodus > Neoceratodus forsteri. Next base: position 111,906,855 of record JADMNL010000035.1, on the reverse strand, counting down.
TTGGTCTGACCATCATGCCCTGAGGTTCAGTTTCATGGCCCCCAAAGAGGCCTGCCCTAGGAGATAGTACAGTTCCGTCCTTTGAGAGGAGTTACCTCAGAAGGCCTAATGACGGAGCTGGACTTCTCGGTTTTCAATGGATAGCATGGATCCAGGGTCTTTAGTGCTGGCCTATGTCTCGGCAGTTGTGGGGGCCCTGGATGTCATTGCTCCTTTCGATGTTCGCCTAGTACTCTTCACCCCGAGTCCCGTGGTTTCACGCAGGAGATCCGTGGGTTGAAGAGACAGGGCCAAAAGAGGAGAGCTGGCGGAAGACTCACCTGAAGTAGACAGGCTTAGACTGCTAGATCATTATAAAATCTACCAGTTAGCAATCTCCATAAGAAGGCAGAGTTCCTGTCCAGGGAGATTGCTACAGCAAGGAATAGACCGGCCCAGCTCTTCCGGACTGTGGACAGACTGTGCAATCCAGTCTGTCTTCATGCCAGTCGAGCATTATCACAGTTACAGTGTGAGGAGTTTGCGACGTTCTCTGCTGATAAGGTGTCTGCTATCAGAGATGAGATCAGCCAGGGCCTCCCCATTGGGTCTTGCAGTGACCAATCGAGGGACACAAGTACCCATTTGACCTGGTCCACGTTCAGTCAACTGGTAGTTATGGATATAGTGAGAATCGTCCAGACTCTGCGCCCAACTTTCTGTGGGCTGGATCCGGGCCCTACACGCCTACTTGTGGGATGTGTAGAGGTTATCGGCCCGATCCTTACTGGGATAGTAGTGGCATCATTGGAGAGAGGGATCTTTCCTGATCCTTTAAAGGAGGCAATAGTACGTCCCCTTCTGAAAAAGCCCTCCCTTGATCCCGACTGCCCAGGAAACTATAGACCAATCTCAAATCTTCCCTTTTTGGGGAAGATTATTGAGAAGGTGGTTGCTTTGCAGCTGGAAGATTATTTAAACATCCACAATATCTATGACCCTCTCCAGTCTGGCTTCAGGAAAAAGCACAGTATTGAGACGGCTCTTGTTCGGGTATTGAATGATATCCTGATGGCAAGAGATCAGAGAACTCGTTCTATCTTGGTTCTCCTTGATCTTTCAGCTGCATTTGACACTGTGGATCATGGGGTGCTGCTTGAACACCTGTGGCCTCTCTGTGGACTAGGGCGGGTGGTCACAGTTGGTTTAAATCTTTTCTGCAGGGTGGGACTCAGAGAGTAGTGTGGGGATTTATTCCTCGACCTCTCGCTGTCTACACTGTGGAGTGCCACAGGGTTCAGTGTTGTCCCCATGTTATGAGGTGTATATGCTTCCATTAGGGGACATTATAAGACATTTTGGTTTGAGTTTCCATTGCTATGCCGATGATTCTCAACTCTATATGTCTTTCGTGCCTGAGCAGGAGTCTGAGTCAAGTACATTGTTTAACAACTGCCTCCAGGAGATACAGAACTGGATGAGTGCTAATTGGCTGAGGTTGAACCCGGGGAAAACAGAGGTATTGGTGGTGGAACCGGGGGTAAGAATATCAAGTCCATGGGCGGGAAAACTCTCAGGTTTATTTCTGGGAGGATCCGCTCATGGCATCTAATCCAGGTCACGTAACCTTGGTGTTATATTTGACGAGGGCTTGACCCTGAGGGCACAGGTGTCAGCCATAGCCAAATCATCCTTTTTCACCCTAAGGAATATAGCGGTGAAATACTTGATTCCATCAGAGGATCTTCCTACCCTGGTCCACGCCTTTGTGTCCAATCGTCTTGATTATTGCAACGCCCTTTATCTAGGGCTGCCGGGAGTGGATATCCATCGCTTACAGCTGGTGCAAAACGTGGCAGCTAGGTTGTTGACTGGAAGCCCGAGGTCCAACCATATAACACCTGTGCTTCGCGAATTGCACTGGCTGCCTGTACAGTGGCGGATCACTTTCAAGGTCATACTGATGACCTATAAAGCCCTCCACGGTTTGGGACATCGCTACCTGAAAGAACTCCTGACTTCTTACTGTCCCTCCCGCTCCCTCCGATCCTCTGGTGAGGGATTGCTGGAGATTCCCAGGGTAACCTTAAAAACATCTGGTGGAAGAACATTTGCCTTTATGGCCTCTACCCTGTGGAATTCTCTACCTTGCCAGATACGCAATTGCCTGACTGTGGAGAGCTTTAAAAAAGCTTTAAAGGCCTTCCTTTTTAACCAAGCATTTTTTTAGTGATTTAAATTATACTGGATTGTTTTTGAATTTGATGTTTATAATTGTGGTTTCGATTTGTATGACTGATATTGTAAAGGCGCCCTGAGCTTTGGAAGGGCGCCTTAAAGAAATAAAAATTAAAAAAAAAAAAAAAAGGATTTTACCCAGGAAAGTGCCATTTGAATGTGCCATTTCCCTGCCTGCTAGTACACAAAAAAACCGAGTGCTGCTGTGTGTTCTGTTAACTTGCAATGGACAGTAAGGCCTGGAAGTGTGTGTCCTTGTCTCTGGATCCAGAACGTTTGCAGAACTTTTTAATTTGCAATTTTCAAATGCCAAAAGTAATGTGGACTTTAGAAAATAGACAGAGGAATGTGCCCTGAAAGTTTCATGTGCTTTGTGTGCAAATTGGGAGAGTTGCTAGTGAAATTGCCAAAATCTGTGCAGAAAATGGTCAAAATGACGGTCATGAAGCTGAAATTGCAGCTGAGAAAAAAAAGTTACAGTTTGCAGTTTAAATCTGTTCCTGCTCAATGATCATCTTGAAGGAAGAGCGAGTGTGAGACAGAGACAGAGACAGAGACAGAGACTATTTACAAGGTATCGAGTAACTGGTATAACTGCAATCAGTCCCACCACCTAGACATCTTCTGTGTGCAGCCGAGTGTTCGAGGAGGAGAGAGTGAGTGGCATGTAAGCTGGTCAGACCAGGATCAACCATTGATGGACTTGTAAACATTCTAATCTGTAGAAAACAGATGTTTGCTGTGTTAAATTGGGCTCAACCCATTGTCTGACCGATTGGAAAGTGAGTGTGGTGTTCATGGCTACAGTTGGTGGAACCACCAGCCCATTTCACCCCAGAGGTCTTCCAGGATCGGCACCAGGCTGAAAATTTCCACCGGAGAAAGCCGATTTCAGTGAGTAAAACCCAGCTAACTGAGCCTCAAACTATTGTGATTTTTCAAGCCAGCTGAATCTGTGTGCAAGCAGTGTGATTGTTTTGTCAAGAAGGACTGTACGTTGTAACAGCAGGACAGCAAACAAAAATTGTGAGCCTAGACTGTAAGCATTTTTAATGGGTTCAGCAACAGTAAATGTTTCTAAGTGAGAGAGGGACTGTGACTTGTATATCAGGCTGCAACAAACAGTCAATCCTGTGCAACAGAAATTCCGTGGGCCTGCAAGTGACTTTGAGCATGTGTAAACAGTTCTTTGATTTAATGCTGATTGCAAGGTCAAGTTAAAATCATGTGAATGTGCTGAGAGATACAAGCAGTGCAATCAATTACAATTTTGAGCAAAATCAGTAGAAAGAAAAGGTTGGAAACATTGTTTTGAGTCAGTAGCAGATTTGATGCATGAGGAGAGTTACCGTCGCCATTACAGGGCGGGGTTAGCAAATGTAAACACAGCAGCAGGGAGCCAATTTGTGAGACTATAAAGAGACTAGTGAACAATTCAGTAACAACCAACTTTTATATGTTTGATTTCAGACATGGCTTCGGGAAATCCCCTTTACCCGGATCATGCCCGAGCTATGATCGCAGAGGAGGTGGCAGCACTAAGAGAACTAGAGAGAACTTTCTATGGTGAAGGGTTGCATCCAGATGTAGCAGTCCCTAGCTATTCAGTGAGACTGTGCATTACATGCCTCAAGGCTGGGAGGGATGTGTTTCTGATTCCCCACTGTTCGGATTGCCTTGTTAAGTATGGTATGAGCAGGGGGGCAGTGCCTGAGAGGGCATCGCAAATTCGTTTGGCTCCCACGTGTAACAGAGTAGGAAACTCTACAAATAACAGCATGCAGCACCAGGTTGAACCTATTGGGGGAAGCACCATAGAGTGTTTTTTTCTTTTCAGTTGTTTAACCAGAAGTAGCACACTAAGCTGAAAGCTTTTTTACAGGTGCGACCTGGGAGCACAGGTAAGTTAAGTGACTTGCTCAGGGTCACACAGTAGATAAGTGGAAGCTGTGGGATTCAAATCCAGGTCTGGTCTGCTGGATGTCACCAGATTTGCAGCTCAGAGCCTTAAACCACTGCACTATACTGCCTCCCTAGGTGGCACAGAAGAAGAGAGCAATGTTGATCTACTGCAAGGGCAGGAACAAAGAAGGGTTTATACACCGGTGTCCCAAGTGGGCAGTGCAATGGAAGGATCTGTGGACCAATTGAAGGAGGGTTCAAGTCCTAGCCTAGTAGGGGAGGATGTACTGCAAGAGACACTGAATTGGGAGGGGTGTATCTCCTTATCCAATGAGGATTGGACTTTCTAGGGAGTGAGGACATCTGATCATGCTTGGGCTCAGATCCTGAGTGAGGAAGAGGAGGATGAAGATATGTATCTTCATGTTGAAGGTCCCCATGAGTTGCCTCAAGCTCTCACCTCAGAGGAGCCAGAAAGAGAGAAGAAAAAGGCTCCAGTGGCCTGCCCACAGAGATGGTCGGGGACAAGTTCTTTCATTCTTTAAGAATGCAGCTCTGGCTCAACCAAGACTGGCCATCCCCAAGCTGGGCCATGGGCCACACACTTGTGAAGTGTAGCAAGGAAGAGAGACTGATATGTAGGAGGGATGACACCATTTATGAGAAGTCCTTTCCTACCTTTCCTCATAGAGTCTGGGAGTAAATTGAACAGCACAGACAATCCTGGTTGTTGGAAGAGGCAAGCCAGAATTTGTACCCTGGTGCAGCAGAATGTGTCAGGGACAGAGTCCTAAATTATCAACTTAAATTCTGGAAATTGGACAGAACTCTGTTTATGGACACTGTGCGAACTGTGGACAAGGCAGAGAATGAGACATTCCATATCAACTTGAACACCCGGATGGTGTCATAGTTCTTGCACCTCACCCCGAGTGGTACTACCCTTATTTATTTAGTTTTTGTTAACTGAGTAAGTGCACTAGCCAGCAAGTGACTATTTTCAGGCACGACCCGGGAGGTACAGGAACAATGCATAGTACAATGCAAAGACAATAAGGCAGAGTTACAAGTCAAGGTACATTGAAATATCAGAAATTGTTTTAAAAATAAACAGGAGAGAACAACTGGTACTGGTGCCGGGACAGACCTCAGAGTATAGGAGAAAGGAAGGAAAAAAAGGAGGTGGGACATGGTGAAGGAGGGGGCCAAGGATCAGTTAGGTCTGTGCTCTGGCAAGTTCCACGGTAGGTAGCAGGGCTAGAAACTGGAGTCATAGGTTCACGTACCGGCTAGCAGTGTCAGGGAAGGTGGGGGGGTTGGAGACTAAATGCTGTAAAACCTTGCGGCATCGGCGGCTGAGAGTAAGAAAAGTGTCTGGGCCGCTGGTTCTATAACCAGGTGTGGGAGCTAAGCACCAGTTGGGTGGGACGAGAAATTACGTTTTTTGCGGTAGAAGGCTGGGGTCTGAGACCGGGCTCGTGGAACCGTTTGCCGGCTTGAGAGTATTCGGGAGGCGGGGGTCGGGGGTGAAAAACAGCAAAACCTTGCTGCTGAGAGTAAGGAAAGTGTCCTGGCCGCTGTTTCTATAACCAGTGGGGCTGAACGCTGATCGGGTGGGGCCGAGAGATTACGGCTTTGCGGTAGCAGGCTGGGGTCTGAGACTGATACGTGGAGCTGTTTGCGGCTTAAAGTATTCAGGAGGTGGGGGGTGAGGATGAAAAATGGCAAAACCTGTTTTAAGCGGCACGTCGCGATGCGAAAAAGTGCCGGGCTCATGGTTCCGTTCTGTGGGATCAGTGCTAAGTCAGAGGTAGAGTGGAGGTTACAGTGGTCAAGCGGCTCTGAAACCGGATGAGTCATTTCTGTAACAGATCCATTGAGGGGCAATAGGGAGGGCATAGTTTGGTATAGGAGAAATTGTGGGAGGGGAGACCAAAGCGGGCCAGGCTGGTTTTGTCGAGCAACATCAGGGAGAGACCCACAAAGTTAGAGGCTGAAGCGAAAGCAGGGAGGTCTCCTGGCCACTGATTCTATTTCAAAGGCATAGGAGAAGAAAATTTCAGTCAGGTGGAGTGGGATTTTTACGGCTTTTGCGGCAGAAGCTGGGATCTGTGACTGGGCTCATGGAACCGCTCACCACCGAGAGTGTGTGCAAGAGGCGGGGGTCAAAGGTGTAGTATGGCAAAAGGCGGCTTTAGCGGCCGAGAATGTGGGCAAGTGCCCGAGCCCACGGATCTGCACCGGGCCATGGGTCGGGCCATTTGTGGGGGAGGAGGAGGGAACAGGAGGCTGAGACCCAGCATGTACCAGTACCCAGTACACAAAAAACTTCAGCTCAAGTATATAAGCACAAGTTGAAACAACAGGCAAGCAGTGTGAGGGCAAGAGGCACTGTCAGACACTAGGCATTTTGGAGGCATAACAGTAAGGTCTTGTTTTTTATAACATAATCATTAAAAGTGCAATAGGCTACCTAACATAGAAGGCAGACAAGGGAAGTATAGGCAGATAGATAGGATAAGGAAGAGATAGTAGGAAGAGTGAGTGATTGAAAAGAGGGGGTCCAACACCTGGGAGAGAAAGGGTTTGGTGAAAGGGGGTGTGAAAGGACAGGCTCAGGTAGGGTCATAGCAGGCACATTGGTCCATTGTAGTCAGGTGGTTGCGTAGCCCATGCTTGAAGAGGTAGAGCGAGGATGCATGTTTTAGGTCAAGTGGCAGTATGTTCCACATTTGTGAGGCAGTATGTCGGAATGCACCAGAACCCTTGAGGTGCGATGAGGGAACTTTCAGAGAGATTTATCTGATGATCTCAGTTCACGTGAAGAGGCAACGGGCTGAAGCAGCTCAGATAGTGAAGCTGGTCTATCCATTCTGATGATGGAGTCAGAGAGGCATAGACAGTAAAGTCTGGTGGCGGAGGGAGGGAGCCAGCTCTAGCTCTTTGTACAGTTGGTGATGCTTGAACTGGGGCCTTAGAGGCATACCGCAAACATTGTTGTAGGTGACATCCCATTTTTGCAGGGTAGTTTTAATGCCATAGACAGAATGGGAGCACAGTAGGTTAGAGTGGGTAGGAGGATTCCTCTGGCAATGGCCAGCTTGGCAGCAGGTGTAAGCATATAGCTTAGGCAGCCCCCAGTTTGCAGTTTACAGTTTTGCAGGTTTCTTGAATATGCAGGTTCAGTTCCAGGGATTGGTCAAGAAGTATGCTAAGATAGCGGAATGTGCTGACAACCTCAAGAGGGGTCCCATCAAGGTCCAGTATTTCTAAAGGAGAAGAGTAGGATCTTAGCTTATGGGCAGTACCCAATAGCATTGCTTGGCTTTGCTGGCGCTTAGGATAAGGCGATGGGAGTTTAGCCAATGTTGAGCAGAGTGGAAGGCAGAGGTCAGTGTCATGCTTAGGTGGTCAATATTATCCTAATTCTAGCATAGATGACTGTGGCCATCTGCATAGAGAAGAGAGGCACAGATACTATGCTGCTGGGAAGATTGTTTATGAACAATGAGAACAGGAGAGGGCCCAGTATTGGAGCCTTGAGGCACTCCAATGTTGATAGTGGTGCTGTCAGAGATTGCTGAGTTGAATTTGACAGCTTGGGTCCTATCAGTTAAGTAGCTTTTGAACCAGCTTCGTTACAGAAGATGAGAAGCCAAGATCTTTGAGGGTGGACAGGAGTAAGGTGATCCACAAGGTCGAAAGTCTTGTGAGGGTCGATGAAAACAGCTCCGTAAGCTGGCCTTCATCCATGTTTGTGAGAGTATCTGAGGTGAATTTTTGCTAATGCAGTTGTGGTGCTGTGATTTTTCCTAAATCCATGTTGTGCTTCACATAGCAATTTGAGGTTTCAAGGAACTCAATGGTCTGGGTGGTTGCAAGTTTTCTGTAAGATTTTGCTGAGGACCGAGAGAATCACTATTGGTCTATAATTTGAGATTTCTGTTCTTGTTTCCCTTTTGAAAATGGGGGGTAATTTTGCAGACTTCTAGATACTGAAACAGTGCCAGGAGAGGGACAGTGTGAACACCCCTGGCTAGTGGATAGGAGATGAGATGTGCAGCTGCCTTTTAGAAGGCGGGTTCCAGAGTCAGAGCCAGGGCTGGTATTGTCAGATATGGTGCTTAGAAGCCAAAGACTTGTACTCTGACACAGCTTTGAAGTAGAAAGCACTTTTGCTGCTTGAGGCACAGGTTTATTGGTCGAGGGTGGCTGGTTCACTGGTGGTACAGCTGAGGCAGCGGGTGCAGTTGGTAGTGTGGATGGTATTAGGACTGAGAACAGTTGATTGAAAGCATTTGTTATGGTGAGGGAGCTAGCCACAGTGGATACCATGTAGAATAATTTCCGAGGGGGTGACTGACTGTGGGGTACCAAGGAAGGTCTTATATGACCCCAGAATTTGCGGGGATCATGGCAGAGCTGGTTAGCAGGTTCTGGCAGTATTTGCTTTTTGCAAGCCTAATTTGTTTTTTGGAGAAACTTCTGTGTTGTTTGTAGATTAAGTGATCCCTTGGTAGACCACAGTGGTCTTGAAGTGCTTCCATAGATTATCTCTGGTTCTGAGTTGTCGGAGAAGATCTTTATGGAGCTCATCTCGCTTGTTGACCTTTAACTCCTTCTCTGCACTTTCAGTGCATGCCTATTTTGTACATCTCAACCTGGTCAGGAACACATCTAGTGGGCATCTTCTAACTTTTGCTGCTTGGTAGATTTCAGTCCAGTCGATGTTGGCTATACCCAGGAGAAAGGCGTTAGATCCATATGTGCAAAGTTGGTAAATGTGACCAGGCGGGACTGAGGAGAGGGTGTGGATCTGTGAGCGCCAGTGGCAGATAGTGGGTGGGTGGCTGTTATAGCATCAGCCAGGATGTATGCCTTTACCATATGATCAGGTCTTATCGTGAGGATCCAGTCTAACAGTGTAAATTCGATTGGGAGTTAGCTCGCTCTGGTGTTTTCAGTTATAAGCTGGTGGAAGTTGTGCCTTGGACTAGTGGATGCAAGAGTGCTATGAGATGGGCCCAGCCAGTTTAGATTTACATCACCAAGTATGATGGCCTCATTCATGTTAATCACTTATGATGTTAGTTGGAGTAGTTCCTGAAACTTTCCACCTCCGTGGGCGGATTGTAGAGACATATTATGTGCAGATTTTTCGCACCTAGTACAAAGTTATGTGTAAGGACTCACAGAGCCATTGGGGGTTATAGACAGGAGCCACTTTTAGGGTGAGAGGAGTTTTGTGGTAAATGGCAACACCTCGCCCCGTTTAGACCCAGTTCTGTCCTGTCGGATAATAGAGTATCCAGGTAGGGTACACTGGGCATCCAGGATACGGGGTTTAAGCCATGTTTCCGTGAGGCACAGAATGTCAGGACCAACCACTTTGATCCAGGCCTCAAGTTCAGCCAGATGACCCAGAAGACTTCTAATATTCATGTGAGCAATTAGAAGACCTTTTTTAGACTTGGTATGAGGGTTTATCGGGGTGCTGTTGTAGTGAGGGCCAGGATTAAGTTCCACATCGCCTGCCAGCAGTAGTAATAGAAGGGCTAGGAATTTAAGCTGCACCCTGTTTAAAGTATAGGAGGATTTTGGCTTCTTCCTTTGTAGCAGGTAAGTTAGTGAGAACCAGGTACGTCATTCTTTTAAGAAGAAGGTAAAAAGGCAGGTTTAGGGGTAATAACTGGTGAGGAGAGTCTGAGAAAACCAAAGTCACTGAGTGCTGGGGTATCATGGTGTATGACATGAGGTAGAGAAGAGAGATTTTGTTTAGTCCGAGCAGGAAAAGAAGGCAGAGCAAGGGGTCAGTACTTTTAGTCTACCACACATTGGCGGCGGACCCTCGTGGATGAGGAGCATAATATCGCTTTTTGGACATGGGAGCAGGATTAGAAGGAGCAGCAGAAAAATAAGGGAGAAGGTTAGAGAGTGAGGCAAGGAATATACGAGGGTTTTTTTTAGGGAAATCCACGTCGAAGTGTGGTAGGTTAGGGAGAGCAAATACTCAGCGAAGGAGAGGAGCCCTGGTAAAGTGATGGGGGAGGGGTGGGATAGAAATTTAGAGGAAAGGGGCCAAGACCAGACTGGATAGCTACAACAGAACTGCAGGCAAATGCTATCTGTCAGTGTGTAGGACTAACACCCCCAGTGGTTAGAGAGCATTAGGAGACAATGGGAAAGTGGACACTTAGTCATATGACCAACAGAAGCCCATATAGCTAAAGGGTCGACCAGGGTGGGTGAGGTGGGGCGGAGGGGAGCTGGCACAAAGTGCCAGCGGGATGAGTGTTCACTAGCCGTGGAAATGGCGTCACAGTCCCGGGACTGCTTAGGGCAGTCCAAAGTCCAAAAACAAGGTGAAAACAGCTGCTTTCAGTGAAGGGTGGAACTGGCTAGGAGCCACCAGCCCTACTAGAGAGAGCCGGTGGAAGAAATCTGTGAGAACATACCTTACGGCTTTAACGCCTTTAGTGGCACAAGGTGGACCAGGAGGGCAAGCCCTGGTTCCCTTCCTGGGCGAGCGTGATGCCCTGACAACAAGCTTCCTGAGGGAGTGCTGGGTTTTCTTGTGGTGGGGACCGCTGGGTAGCTGAGACCCCAGAGGCTTCCTAAAAGCGGCGGTGGGGTCCCTTAGGTCTGTGGAGGAGCGCTACCTGAAGTCCCGGTGGGCTTGGAGAGGTCCCAAGGAGAGAAAGCAGGAGAGATAGTTAAGCAGGGCAAGCCAGTAAAGCAGGACAAAAGGAGAGGAAGTGGAGGTGAGAAAAGGTGGAGATTAGCTAGAGGAAAGCAGTTACAGTTATTAGCAGCTTATTCTTACAGTTTTAGGTTACCAGCAGTGCTTAACAACAGAAAGCGAATTCAAATACAGAAAAGGCGGGAAGAGAGCAGTTTGCAGCAGAAGACAGGTTTAGGCCAATTTACAGGACTAGGGTGGCTAGATTAGGATTTTACACTTAAATGAGACAAGAAATCACTGATTTACAATAAAGCACAGCAGGCAAATAGGTCTAAAATGTTCACCCTTAATGGTGCCACTCCCTGTGAATATGCCCAGTATGCCTAGAGGGAAGCGAGCAGTGGCAGCCCGGTGTCTGTCATCCAGTAGCAGTAGTATCCAAGGAGGAAGATGCAGCTGCACTGGTATTTCAGGATTCTTCAGGTGCATTCAGATTCCTCAGGCCAGCAGTGGTTTTACTATTTCCATTGCCTGGCCTTCCAGCTGACATCAATCCAGTTGTTTTCCAATTGCCTAGTTTTTCCGATGACATCATCCAGCAGTTTTTCTGTTTCATCACTGGTTTTTCCAGAGGACATCAACCCAGCTGTATTCGAAGATGCCACCTGGTCTGAAGGGAGATGGTCCTCAGCTCGGAGAAGTAAGGTAATCCTTTGTTTTCAGTCTTCATGGAACTGGTAAGACCACATTTTATTTTATCTGACTTTGCACAACACACCCTACATTTAAAGACTGTCCATGGAATTGTAATGACTGTCCACAAAGACTCTATCCATGGATTGCTTTTCAGGCCCTGCCCTGTTCCAGAACTATTCTTCTGTGGTCTCGGGCCCAGGAGAAATTCTTTAATGGACCTTGCCTTCAGGCAACAACATTCTTTCACTAGTATGGATATATTAGGACATTCCACCCCCTCAATGTGTTGTATGAATGTCTTCTTTCCATTTTTTACCTTTGTACTTTTTTATAAAAATATATTTTCGGGATTCTCTAGTGTTCAGGTGGAGGTTTAGGCACTGTGTGATATACAGTATGTGTTTTGTTTTCTTTTCTTGCAGGAGTTCCCGAGGAAGAGAAGAAGAGAAGAAAAGAAGAGGTTGTGGGAGCTCAGCAGAGTTCCTCTTTTTCTTAGAGCTTTAGGATTATTTGTGGTTAACAGGTCTTCCAATTGAATTTAGAACTTTGAGTAGTCATAATTTATTCAAAAAGAAATTGAAGCATCATTTGTTGAGTAGCTTGCAATGTCACTGCTATTTTAAATAATTTGTATTACTGTTTGTCTAATATGTCATGTATTTGTATTTCTGTAGTAAGTGAATATAAAATGTATCTTTTTGTATAACATCTTGTGACTGTTTTACAGTCTCGGGTCACATATGAAAAAGGGCCTTGGCTCATATGTTTACCCGGTCTACAAAATAAATAAATAAAATAACGTGTTTTTCCTTCACAGGTGTGAGGTTGTGGGGAAAGTTTGGGAAATGTAATGCATTGCAATGTGTTGTTTCCTTGTTGTTTTTTGTTTGCAGGTACCCTGGGAGCTTGAGGAAGGTTTCCCGAGAAGCAGCCTGGTCAGATAAATTTTCTCTAGAGGGCTAGGGGGATTGGCAGGCTGTGGTCCTGACTTGCAATAGGGGCCTCAGTTTCTGGTCTATTAGGGTATACTTCAGGCAGTTTCATGGAGCCACTGAGTATACATAGTTAGATCATAGGATAGGGACTGAAGTTTCATCAGCCGGCCTCTGTGCCTTTAGTGTTGCTTACCTGTGCCTGGCACATGGTAAGGGAGAAGTAGCCTGACCTCCCCGTAGGTAACACAGAGGGTAGGATGGCCTGGTGCCAAGGTTGAGAAAGGACTGTGGACAGTTATTTACCTGGCTAGGAGTGAGTGTAACCTCCCGGTCACCTGGGGTTACTAGAATCTCATCAGTGTCAGTGCTAGGTATAGAAGGCAGCTGGTGAATAACTGGTTAAATAGTTTTCACCTGTTCCCTCTCTGCATTCTTGGTCTTAGCTGAGAGGAGAGCAGTGATATCAATTAATTCCTGCAGCAGCATAAGCCATGGTAGCCAGCTGTGAATGGGGAGCTTTAGAATTTTCAGTTAGTAGTTGGTTGGAGTTCAGTGTGAGCAGCTGGAGAAGTGAAGACCATAGTGCGGGCTCTGAGGAGAGCCTATTTATCTCACACTAGTGCTGAGAACCATCTGCCTGCCAGTAGAAGTGCTGGAAATGGTCTAGCATGAGTTCCTGATTTTTCTCATCCCCATGTGAGATGAGAAGGACTGCAGAATGGACCTGAGTGGCAATGCCCTATTTTGATCCAGGACTTTGAACCTGCCTGTTTGTGTACAACCATGAGTAATCTGACTTTGTGCTTCCCAGGAGGAAAGTACCTGTTTTTGCTTTTTCGGGTGTACTCTGACAAAGGGAAATATGCACCTAGTTCTGTTCTATTTTGAGACTGTTCTCATCCTTTCTTAAAGTTGGCTGACAATTGTGGAGTCCCAGAGAGACTTGACACATTGTTCAGGACTTTTGTTTACACTCAGAAGTAGTGTGTTTCAAATGCTGAATGTGAAAGTCATTCCAAGATGAATAATTCTACTGGTTTGCTAAAAGTTTAAGATGCAACTCTAAAAGAATGGCTGGGTATAGATGTGGAAGCAAAAGGTGGGCAACCCCCCCCCATCAAGAGTGACCAGTTCAGCACTACAGGTTTCGTAAGGGCACCTACTTATTCAGAACATGGTTGCCAATGCCTGAAGAGAAAATTTACCCCCTGGTGTGGGTTGTGCTAATTCTGAGCACGGTGTGCTCCGTTGTGGCCAGTTGTCTCATTGTCAAATGTTTAAATCCTATGCCTATGCCATATGGCAAATATTCTAAGTTATGGACAGTGCCACTAGGAGAAATATATGTTTCAGCTGAGACTCTGCCATTGGAGAGAGTTCAAGGTTCTATGCAATATGAGATGTTTAGAGTTTCTGTCCACTACAGATGTGGTGTTCTGCATTTCATTGTGCCACGAAGTGTAAACCCTTGGGGGTCCACCTTTGCTTTAGTGTACCATCTTTGGAATAAAACCACACTCTAGAACTCCAACCTGATTTGGACATTCCTGTTACTACTTCCTGTGTGGAATTTCTTGTTACCCCTCCAGAAGTACAGACCTAGCATAGCCTTAGGCAAAAGTTCTCTCATCAGGACCTGGGTATTTTGGTCATTTGTGTGTATTTGCTTTTGTACAACCCCACCCCTTTCTGACCTCTAGAAATAATGAGCCTGGTATACATTTCCAAAGCTAGGGATAGAAACATAGACATATAGAAGTTGATGGAAGATAAGGACCACAAGGCCCATTCAGTCTGCTCATTTCTTTTTCTACCTTATGAATGTGCCATCAGCCTTTGCTCTGCCAATGGCCTATCTATTCATACTCATCTGTATTGCTCCCTTATGCCTATCCCATGCCTGTTTGAAGGCCTGCACTGTATTCAAATCCACTGCTTCCTGCGGTAGGTCATTCCATGCATCCACCACCCTTTCTGTGAAAAATAACTTCCTCACATTACCCCTTAATTGGTCTCCCTCTAATCTCATGCTGTGTCCTCTTATCCTGCTAGTTTTCTTATATTGAAACATGTTAGACTCTTTCACCTTGTTAATGCCCTTAAGGTGTTTGAATGTTTCAATCCTATCTCTCTCCCTCCTTTGCTCTAGGGTATTCATGTTGAGCTCCGTTAATCTGTCCTCATATGTTTTCTGATGCAGTCTCTGCACCATTTTGGTTGCCCTTCTCTGAACTGCCTCAATTTGGTTAATGTCCTTGTGAAGGTGTGGCCTCTAGTACTGTACACAGTACCTCAGATGTGGCCTAACTAATGTCTTGTAAAGAGGGATTATTACCTTCCTCTTCAACTTGTGATACCCCTACTAACACACCCCAACATTCCCCTAGCCTTACCTACCACTTTAGTGGTCTGCTTGGATGATTTCAGGTCACCAGTGATGATGATGCCCAAGTTTCCTTCTTCCGTTGTGACTGCCAACAATTCCTCTCCCAACCTATAGGTGGCTTCACGGTTTCTCTTCCCTATGTGCATGATCTTGCACTTCTTTGCGTTAAACCCCAGTTGCCACTCTTCCAACCATTTTGCTAATTTATCCAGATCTCTTCTCATTCTGCCCACCCTATCTGAATCATCTACTCTTTTGCAGATGTTGGTGTCATCTGCAAACAGACAAACCTTACCCTCCAGTCCATCTACAATGTCACTGATGAAGATATTGAAGAGGACTGGCCCCAGGACTGATCCTTGAGGTACCCCTTACCAGACCTGCATCTCTTCTGACTGTATACCGCTTACCACCACTCTCTGTTTTCTGCCAGTCAACCAGTTTGCCACCCAGTTGATCAACTTGACCTAACCCGAGCCTACCAGCTTCTTAATCAATTCATGTGGAAGTAGTATCGAAAGCTTTGCTGAAGTCAAGGTAGGTGACATCAACTGCTCTCCCCTGTCTACCACTCTGGTTACCCAGTCAAAGAAATCTATGAGATTAGTTTGACAGGACCTTCCTTTGTAAACCCATGCTGTCTTGGATCCTGTGCTTCTATGGATTCCAGGTGTTGCACTGTCCTTTCCTTAAGAGTGCTCCATAATCTTGCTCACTACTGAGGTAAGATTGACTGGTCTGTAGTTCCCTGCTTTCCTCCCTACTACTACCTTTGTGGAGCGGGATCGCATGAGCCTTCTCCAGTTTTCTGGGACCCTCCGTCCTCGGAGACGACTCCAACAGTTTTGATAATGGCTCTGCTAGTTCCACCCTTAGCTCCTTTTGTACCCTGGGATGTATGCCATCAGGTCCCATTGTCTTGTTCACCTTGAGCTTATCAAGCTCTTGTACGACCCTTTCTTTTGTGAAGGGACTAGTGCACACCTCCCTCCCCCCAGTGTTCATGGTGCTGAGATGTGGGTCTTGCCCTATCTTCTCTTCAATAAGTACTGAGCAGAAGTATCTATTTAGGATAGATACTTTTACATGGTCCTCCTCCTCACATGCCCCCTTACCCTCTTTGATCTTAGCAATACCGCCTCTGGAATTTCTCCTTTCACTAATGTATCTATAGAAAGTCTTGTCACCTTCTTTTGCTGTTTGTGCTAGTGTTTCCTCAGTTTAGGACTTTTGCCTGCCTTACTGCTCTCTCCCTGCTTCCCTTAGGGAAGTTTGTGTGCCTCTATCTTCATCCTGCTGCTCCTTTATATTTCCTGAAGGCCAGCCTTTTGGCTCTGACCTTTCTGCTACTGTTTTTGAGAACCAAAGCTGTTTCCTTCTTCTTTGCTCTTCCTTTTCTCTAACACAGTGGATGTTGCTTCAAGTATTGCATCCTTAATGCTTGCTCACTTTGTCTGTACCCCCTCACCTGTATTTCTTTTTGCCAGGGCTAACTTAACTGTTGGCCATCTTATCAAAGTCAGCTCCTCTGAAGTTCCATTTTTTGCCTTGGAATTGGATGATCTAGTTCTAGTGGCCAAACTGAACCATACTATGTGATGGTCATTGGCTCCCAGGTGACCTTCTACCTGGAGATCTGTGATCCTTTCCCTGTTAGTCAGTACTAGATCTAGGATAGCCCTGTTTCTTGTGGGTTGTACCAGTGCTACAACAATATGTGTCCTAAGTAGTTTGGGTGCCCAGTCGAGGGTACCAAGGGGTAGTTTACTGTGCAAAGCAGCGTGGACGGTTACACAACAATACATTTATGGTTTAAAAAAAATCCCCAAAGCCTGCTACCCCTTTTCTAATTGCTGCTGCTGCTGGCAGCAGCTATTGAGGAACCTACTAGCTGCCATTCCATGCTAGAGACTCACCTGCTATCCATTCTGCTCTTACACTGCTGACCTGCTCTGCTGCCACCAGAAAAATTCCCTGACAAACTCTTAGACTTGCTTTTTAACCCTGATGCTAACATACAGTTGAAATCCACTGTATCCACAGCCTGCCTTGCTACTGACCCCCCCCCCCCAGGCTATGGGTTGCTATCTGCATCGACTGCCGAGGGAGAGTTATCCAAAACAATTTGATTTAACTTGGAAACTCGAGTGGGCCATGATACCAGGGATCTGCACAGTCATGATGATGAGGCCCCACTAAAGCACAGTAAACACAAAGGAATCTCCTATTCTTTTGCAAGGGTCAAGTTGTAGCTCTTATTCTGTCACAAAATGGAAAATGGGGGGAACTGCTGAGCAGCTTAAGAGGAAGCTGCACCTCACCTTGGGCTCCCTGGATAATTATAAATAACTAACATATTAACTAATTTTCAGTATTCAGTTCCAGCTAAGCTCTACATATTCTTGTTTTTCAGCTTTACACAGTTTAGCAGGTTTAGTTCAGATTCAGCATGCCATGTGCAGCCTTTTTTCACTTTACAGTCCCACCCCCAGGACATGTGGGGGATCAAATAGGAGGCATGAAAGCATGCCTCTCAAAGACCCCTGCCAGAATTCTCCCACCCACAGGTGCTTCTGACTTCTCTTCCCCCTGTGCTCTACATATTCTGTTTCTGGTTACTATTACTGCAAGATGGGCACATCTAAAGACTCCAATCTAGTATCTAAGGAATTTTTTTTTCCTTTTTAATATAAAAAATGTTATTAGATTTTCAATTTTCCAAAGAGACATATATCAACAATCAACCATGTCAGGATCGAGATAAATGTCCAAAAGGGTTCCACAAAAACATTTCTACATTGCTTTAAACCAAGGCTGTTATCATTAAGCATCAGTAAAACTGCTCCAAACAATGGCCCCTATGCACGGAGGGGCACAAGCTACTCGCAAAATGTACATTGCCCACCCCCATAGCTGTGCACCCATAGACAGGTGCATACTAGTGGTATTCATGGCCATGGGCTGCCTTTCTGTGGCCCTGCCCCTCAGCGTACAGGACTCCATGGTGTGGCCTGGGGCTGGGTCATGGGTCTGGACGGGCACCTAATCAGATGCCCAGACTGGGACCTGCACTGGATCAATGGCACAGTGGGGCGCATGTTGGCAGCACACCCTGCAGAAAACTGATGGCAGCAGACAATGGCAGGTGAGGGAGGGCATTGCCATTGGTCCTCTGTCAGCACTGATCAGTGCCATGGGATGGATGGGGAGACATGCTGCCTGCCAGTGGGGGGATCAGGGTGGCCAGCTCTGCTGTGGGGGGTTACCAAGAGGTGCACCTTGGGGGCACAGCCCGTGCCAGTGCCCATGCCCCTGTGCGAGGTGAGTGTTGGGTGGTTCACCAACCACACTGCTGTGTTCTGGGACAGGTGGGTGGCATCTGGCATCCCCGCCCTTCAACCCTGGGGGGAGGGTGGGCTGTTCGCTCTGTCCAGCAGGGTGTGCACAGTGCACATTGGAGGATTATGGTAGGGTCCTCTCTGGCATACCCTGTGCCTCTATGCACCCTCGCAGCCAGCACCTCGTGCCATAGTGCGTTGCATGTAGGTGTCGGCTCACCCCTCACCCACCCCCAGAGCACTGCTCCTTATACTGCAGTGGGATCAGGCATGTCTGTGCTGCATGCCCTCCTATGTGCATCCTGCATGGGGGGCGAGTAGGGCGAGGTGTGGTTATGCATCCCTGTTGCACCTGCATAGCCACTCCACGTGGATCGTGCATAGGACCCAATATGAATAGTTATCACAGGACTGCATGATATCAACTTTGAAAACATTATAACATGGTGTAGTATAATAGAATCTGTCAAAAATATGCTAAGAAAACAGCACAAATTAAGTATATCAAGGTACCTGCCCCCTCGGTGCTAGGTAGACTTCCCACTATCCATCTCAAAGGAGGCGTATGAAGTTATACTTGAAACTAGGAGGTGGGTGGGGTAGCTAAAGTGTTTTTAGTCTGGTGTTAGAAACATTCAGAGAGGTGGGTTGCCAGGTGGTGGTGGGGGCTGAACAAAGATCCAAGTGCAGATATGCTCCTCATTTCATGACGTGTTTCTGCATCTGGTTAGAGTTGGCATAAGAAATCCTTTCAAAAATGGCTAGTTGAGCCACAGCAGCATGTCATGTCGAAAGAGATGGAGGATGTGACTGACTCCACATCATTAATATAGCTCTCTTGGCAAGAAGAAGCACTGCCATTACCAATTTTTGCATAGGACCTGGGATTAATCCCATTTGGGAGGTGTCCCCAAGCAATGCCACTGGGGGGAGAAGGGTAATTTGATGGCCTATCACCTTTGAGCAATCTTCCAATACAGCAGACCAGTACAAAAACAATGCAGGGCATTGCCACAGAATGTGCAGAAGATTGTTCTGTTGATAATGGCCTCTCCATCATTTACAGTGGTGTAGTATACCCATTGTTTGTAGGGCTGCCTGTATGCAGTACCAGTGTAGAAGTACTATATCTTTAACTGCATCAGCTGACTCCTAGCATCCCTGTAGGTGAGATGAGTGCTATGGATACACCATAACCAAGTTTCTTAGGGTATACAAATCTGTAGGTCTTGCTGCCATTTAATCAGGCATTTATCCATACTGTCGGGCTGCGCATCTCGAAGCAGATGATAAATCCTGCCAGCAATACCCTTAGCCTTCCCTTGCTGATGCAGCTGCTCCAGCCATTGCAACACCAGTGCTGTGAGCCTGTTCTCCCTCAGCCTAGGGATTGGCCTCCCTAATCTGCTAGTATCTCCAAAACTCTTCTTGGAGAGACTGCATCTCTCCTGAAGTTGTTGAATGGAGTACATTACTTCAGTTCCTGGGATCAGGAGGTCAGCGATGGTACGAATTCCTCTACATTCTTAGGGTTGCCATGTAATAGGTTATCCCACTATCTGAATGTGTGGATTATTCCATAACTGGATATATCTGAATGGGAGCACCAAGCATCTCCAGGACTGTGCATTATGGTCATACAAGACCACCATGCTTTCCACATCTCCCATAAGATGGGGGACATAGCCTCCATAGGGTGCTTTCCTGGATATAGCAATGCCCCCAACCAAGGAGTATGAGCATTGCAGGTGACAGTCCCAAGTCACAGCCCTGATGCCTGTCATTCTCTACAGGGTGGGGTGTTATGGTCGAAACCCTAATGCCTCGGGCATTCGTTGGTATTTTCATTCCAAATTTTCAACATGGTTTTTTTGTGACCCCCACCTCATGAACAGTGGCAATATCAGTTTGTTAGTTGTAGGCTGCTTTTGCACAGTGACTACGGCTTTTGTCACCACAGGTGCAAAAACACATTCTGAACAGGATGTAAAAAATGACAGCTGTACTGTTCATGAGGAGGTGTAAAAAATGGCAATGTTGAAAATCTGCAGTGAAAATATTTAAAAAAAAAAAAAAACGGTGAAGTCATGAACGTGCGTAGAAACTGTGCAGCACATCCGTAATGTAATTAGTTTGGGGATTTTTACAGCAGATAGTCAACACAGGCATTTTGGAACCTCCGATCATGAACAGTGTCACTGTGATTTTCTTTATCTGTCCCGAACAATGATTTCCCACAGCGAATATGCATTTCTGTGCTGAAAGTGTGAAAACACATTTCTGGCCATTTGTGAAAAATGACAGCTGTGCTGTTCATAAGGAAGTGTGGAAAAATGCCACTGGTGAAAATCTGGACTGAAAATATTACAAATTCATGAACTTATGAGGGTGCATGGAAACTGCTAATGCTCACTCGTAACACAGTCATTTTATGGATCTTTGTCACCAAATTTTTAACATAGCCATTTTAAGACCTCTGCTCATGACCAGTGTCACTGTGATTTTCTTAATCTGTCCCAAGCATTGCTTTTGCACACCGACTGCACCATTATGCGCTACATGTGCGGAAACACATTTTGGGTGAGATGTGAAAAATGGCAGCTGTACTGCTCATAAGGAAGTGTGTTAAAATGGCAATGTTGAAAATCTGGCATGCAAATATGAAAAATTCACAAACTTGAGAGCATGCACATCTGTCACAACTGATAACAAGGACCCTGCATCATTAATGGAACCTAAACCAATACATAAAGTGGAAGTAACTGGTCAAGTAAATAAACTGAAAGCTAATAAATCACCAGAGACTGGCACACTACATCCTAAGTTACTGAAGGTAATAAGCGAGTGGCTTATTGATCCACTTACTGAGTTATTCAATATATCAAGAAACACAGGAGATGATCCAGATGACTGGCATAGTCCAGCTATGGACTACGCTCGGCAGCCAGTGCCCCTGTACTTGTTCCCAGGCACAACTCTTTCAAAGGTGCCAGTGCTTTCTCCTGTCATGCCCCTCAACACTGGAACTCTCTCCCTCTAACTACTTGCCACGCTCCATCCCATGCCTTGTTCAAAAAACTGCTACGTGACCATTTCACAGAATCTGACACCTGTGCTTATTTTAAACCTCCCGAGCCCTTACGTCTCTCCCCTACCTCCTTCTCCCTCCAACTACATACACCAGAATCTTGCCCCATAATTACGCTCGGCACTTTTCCCCCCTGTCACCCCTCTGCTCTATACTACCATTTTCTCCTGGTCCTCTTTCTACAATCATGTTATGACTTCCTAAACCATCTAATCCCATCCCTTTCCCATCCTTCCCTGTCTCCTACTTATTCCCCTATCCTCCAATATCCTCCCTGCTTTGACCTTTATAGTATTTTAGTCACTATTTTATTACCCTACTAGATTTGTCTGTCTATGTTACCTCTCTGCCCTGCTTATTGTATGGCCTTTTGTATTTTCTTCAGACATTTGCAACTATAGTATCTTAGTCATTATTGTATTACCCTACTACATTTGTCCTTCTGTGTTGCCTCTGTGCCTTGTTTATTGTATTGCTTTTTCATTTTTCTTCAGACATTGCTACTACACTCAATTATTATCTGTTGTTTTTCCCCTGCCTGCACTGTATTCCAATTGTACAAGTATTGATTGTTTTATTGTTTACACTACTACTCTTGTTTCTCTTATGTATTGTTTTTGTAACCTCCCGGGTCGTGCCTGAAAATAGTCATTGCCATGGCTAGTGCACCCTACCCAGTCAACAAAAACTAAATAAATAAATATAGCAACAGTGGCACTGATACACATCAAACTCTAGTCAAAGCCAATACGGCAGCAAATTGATTTTAAGTAAATGTTCATATCAGGAATTAGCATATTGTTTTGCTGTTAAAGGTTCTATTTAAAATGTGTCATATCACACATTAAATGGCATACAGTATCATATATGAAAGATACATTAGCATTCTGACTCTAATGTGACACATCCTCAGGATACAAGGAGTCTCATGATGTTACAACTGGCAATAAAGGTAATGAAAAGCATAACATCAGACCTGGTATTAACAAGGCATATTTTCAACAGTTAGTTAGTAGATGAAGTATTAAAACAAATGTAACATATAAATCACAATATCAGTAAATGTAGATTTATATTGATGTCCATTTTGCACATGTTGGGGTGAAGCACTGAGGATACAAAATGTTCATCCGTATATATTTCTTCTCTTTAGAGACATTTTCTCCAGCACGGTGGATCCAATGAATGCTGCAATACAAAATACAAATGTCAGGCATATATTTAAAAAAAAACAATAAAATACAGGACATTGTTATATCAGATGCTCATTTAGTTGTAATCATAAAGTGGTAGCAGTAGAAAAGTTTCTCAGTACTGAGGTATACCTAGACATTTCTCAGTACTGAGGTATATCTGAGTATACTGAGGCAGAATGAGGCAGAATCACATTAGAGTCAGTGCATGAAAAAGGGCTACCAAATTGAGACACTGGTGATATTTTTAAATGCCTCACTTATCACATTGTTTTTTTGTTTTTGTATGCTGTTATTTACCTAATGAATATTTATTATGTTGCGGGATAAATCACTCACCATGTTCAGAGAAAACATTTTTTAAAAAATGCACATGTAACAAGGACACAAAACTGGAGATGTGCATGTAACGGGACATAAAAGTCTGGATGTGCACGTAACTGGGGACATAAATTCTGCATACAAATGTAACTGGAGACATAAAACTCTAAAAGTGCATGCATAGTTTGTTAGTTCCAAACAAAGAAACAATGCCCCCCCAAAAAAAAATAAACAAACATCAGGCTACATGGCGTCTGTCTTTGTTTGGAAGCCTGCTGTGGTGTGTTGGCCTCGAGCAGACCATTTGGAACCCAAAAGTGAATCTTTAGGATTCCAGATGGTCCGATCGAGGCTGACAGACCACAGCAAGCTTCCAAACAAAGGCCCAGGCCATGCAGCATGCCCCCAACAACAAAAGAAATGCAGCCTAATTTAAAAGACATTCTGAGCTACAAATGTGTGTAAACATAATGTTTGCCACAACTTGTATGGAGTCGGATCCCAAAAACACCAGGCCACATGGTGTGTGCCTTTGTTTGGCAGCCTGCTGTTGTGTGTAGGCCTCAATCAGACCATTTGGTTTCCAAATGGTCTGATAAAGGCCAACACACCACAGCAGGCTTCCAAACAAAGGCCCAGGCCATGCTGCATGCCCCCCCACCCCAACAAAAGACACACTTACCCTGCCAAAGGCCTGGCATTGGACAACTATGCAATGGATCAGGTCCCAAAACCAAAAAAGCACCAAGAAACCTGACATGCCATTCAGACTTTAAAGGGCCACTGTCAACCCCCTTAGGTCTCAAAGTGTCCCTAGTTTAAAAAACACATTTTATGATTGCTAACATTCTGTATATGCTGTTGATGTAGCCGGTAGTTTGATTCTGATTCTTTTTTTCTTTAAAAAAGTGAAAAACAGACTGCCCAACATACTGGAGTTACCACACCAAAACAAGTTTGTTTACATTCCTTGATCAGCTCCCATTGCATGTTTCCTGGACTTGGGAACACCCACAACACACTTTAGCCCCTCATGATGCAGTGGGAGTTTAGAAGGCTACTGCCTCATGAGTGACTGCACTGTTTGGGTGTGTTTCTAATGCTCAGGAAGTATGCAGTAAAAACAGATTCAGGATTGTAAACAAAACAAGGTTGTTTGTAAATATACATTACCATGCATTTCAGTTCTACTTAACAAGGAGATAGACAAAACAAACAGCAACATCGATGAATTTTAGAGAAGGTAAACAATCATAAAATGTAGGGTTTTAACTAGAAATAATATGATGAAAAACAGGTTGACAGTGTCCCTTTAAGCAAAAATGACTGACACAAGCCATGTAGCCTTGCGGAGATCAGGGCCGTGGACCTGGAGCACGTGCCCAATGCAGAAAATGCCCCTGAGCATTTCTAATGTGCATTATTTAACTGCCACAGTCTGTAGTCCAAGCCATACGCCCCAACACATACCATGCTGTTAGACAAACAAATGACCGCTTTGTGGGCTGTGTTCAGGGACATCAACATTAACCATGTTCCCCAGGTTGAAATGGCACCAAGCACTTAATACTGTGCACCGAATGAATTAAGCTTCCCTGAGCAAGCACACTTTTTGGATCCATGAACAGGCACACTTTTGCCCCCCACCAACCCTTTACATCTGGGTGAAAAATAAATAAATCAGGCCACGCATAAAGACTGAAGTCACTGTGGCTGTGCTCACTCCCTACTCTGGGTCTGGGTTCTTCAGGTGCGTGTTGCCAGGGAAAGGTTTTTGGGAGCTCACTTACTGAACAGATGATACTGCACTGCATTTTCTGACCTGGTGTTCACTGTCCAAATGCTCCAAATTATTAAAGGGTACTGGCCCCCCTCACAAAAGCAGCAACAACACAAAGGGCAAACAGTATTTTCTGCCCTACCCAATTGCCGAGCCCACCAAAAAACACGATCCTGAACTGGATCTGAACATCCTAAATGGGAGCCAAATGTTCTAAATGGGTGCAAAAAATTAAAAATAAAACACAAATTTCTCTGCTCCCATACAGAGGTCATGGTGAAAGAAAGGAGTCGTGTGGCTTACCTGGTGATGAAGGTAATCTGCCACGTACTGTAACTCTCTGGATGAAGGATCATCATGTAACTGAGGCTCTGCAGGGAACAAACAATCTTCCACTAATGCTGGCTGGAAAAGAAAGGGGATTGCAACTGCGGGATTGCTCATTTTAAGGCATCTGCAAGTCCAGTCCACTTTTAACAACTTCAACGGAACACAGGCTGGTACAAGAGGCCACTCACTCTCTCCCACCCGAGACTCATATGAACATCCCAGGGGTTGGACATAAGGAGGTCATCAGTGTTAACTGATGATATCATGAGCATGGCGTGGGAAAGGGATGAACTCTGAGGGAAGTGTGGGTTCTGGAAGAAATGAAACAAGACTGTCAGACAGCAACATTTAATAAAAAAACAGTAATTGCCAGTTTAAAGGGGGAGATGTGAATGTAACATAGTTGGACATAATGGATTACATTCAATTCCAAATGTTTGGGACTACCAGAGGGGTTGGGGTGATTGCTGCAGCACACAAAAAATGCTTGTAAAATAAAACCAGGAGACCAGACTGTGTATAACAACTGTTTATTCAGGGCTACATCACAATTCAGTCACAATAAACACAGTTTTGTGCAACCTCCCTTACAATGTCACAAAATGGCCGACCAAAATAGTGGATTTTGTCCAGAAAAAGTGAAGTTTCCATGACACACCAAACATGTATTGCCATCATTTTCTTTTATTTATCAGCTTTCATGGGGCATAATAACATAATGCATCACCCACTGCAGAGCAACAATTTTCCTGTGTTTGTCATGCTTTGGAAGTTGGTCAGTCCAGTGGTAGCCCATTTTCATGCAGTGGCTTATTACAGTCAATGCAAATTGTAACTAGAGTGCCACCATGGTACCTCAGTGGTACCTCAAAGGTAGGCAACTTTTAGATAATTAACACTATAATACAATTAAAAAAAAAACACTTCTATTGCAAAGTATGCATGCCGCCTTTATATACAGGAAATAAAGATTGTCTATAGAAATTGCACAAGTTCAAAGCAATCATTCACACCTGGGCTATAGCGCGCCCCCAAGGTATACATCCATTATGGCTGAGCATCTGATATTTGGAATCATTGTACTGCAGAGTTCATAGATTCCACAATCCTAAAGAAAATGTCTCTTAAGGGAAGTGATATGTAAATGAATACCTATCAATTTCATATCCTCATTGCTTCACTCCAGCATCCACAAAATGGATTTCTATATGGTTTAGATTTCCTGATATTGTCCTTTATATGCAAAGCTTTTTTTATAATGATATGCACTAACCAACTGTGAAAATATACCTTTTGCCTAGTTTATGCCAGGTTTAATATTATACATTTCATTGCATTAATTGCCAGTTGTAATTTTATAAGTGCCTTCTTGTATCCTGAGGATGCATTATATTTGTTGTTTTAAATTTTTTATTTGTACACATCACGGAGGTGGATACTATAATAACTGGTTACAGTAGTGCTGCAAATATAGCATAAGGAAAATACAGCAATGCCTGATTGGCGTTCGACAGACAGTGACATGGATTAAACAGTGCTGTGTAGTAGCGCTACCCAGATCACTGTTCATAGCACTAGGAAGAAGGCAAGGGCTGGGAAATCAAAAGTGGTAGATGAGCTGCTCCCAAAGCAGGGAGGACTGAGACATGGAGCTGCTTGGCCACAATGATGGTGGAGATCAGGGTTCTAATCCTCACATTCAAAATGTTGTTTTTCTCCTGTGATCCAACTCTAACTTGGAGCTGATTATATTAGATAAGGAGGTGGGGCAGAGCCCCCACTAGAGTAAGTGTTTGGACTTTACTACTTGCTGCATTTGTTTCTGCCACTGTTCTGCATAGTGCCGTATGGAAGGCACTGTAATTGACAGCACTGTTCATACATGTGCTATTCAGACCTAGTAACAGATAATATAAGGACATTTCTGCATCAAGTTATTAACGCTGATAATACTCAGCTTCTGGAGTGAAGCGTTAGTTGTTTCTGTCCCAATGTGGCATAGCATTGCTCCCTGATATTCATTGCATTACTGCACTTTTGTTGTTTTTAGTATTCATCCTACAAATTCCCACATGCTTTTCTATTAAGTGGGTTAAAGTTTTACTGCTGACTATGGAATAGCACTGCTTTTTATTTGATGTACAAGTGGCAAGTACAGAAATGTGCAATAGTACAATGAATAGTAAGGAGAAATGCTTCAGTACACTAATGCAGAAAACAACCAACGTTTCTTTCCAAAACATCTCTGGAAATGGGCTCCCATTGTCTTCTTGCTTTTTTCATTCACTGTTGAACTAGGGGGTTGGTCACCTAGTGTTAGAATAGAGGTTTGGCAGCACCAGGATTTGTCTGTCATTGTTTACTTACTCTTTTTCATTTACTATCTGACTCTACGTTTAGGCACTTGGTGTCAGAACTGGGGAAGTTTTTTAGCAACAGGGTTGAGCAGAAAATGGCTACTTGCTTTCATTTTAGTTTACCATCCAACCCCACAATTGGGCACTCAGTGTTGGGGCAGGGAGTGGCACTGCAGTTTGGCTCCTGGTGACTGCCTACCTGCCTGAATTAGTAGTCTCACAGCCAACTGTTTCACAGCTCCTGAGCCCTTGATCGGGCTGCCATTGGAACAGAAGTGACAATGGCTGGAGAAGCCAGCCAGCCGCACGCACCTCGCCTGGCCACAGGGGAACCTCCTTTTGTGGGTAAGTCTGCTCTGCTAACTCAGAAACAAGTGGGATCCCTGATTGGGTAAAGGCTCCTGGGATTCGCCACTGATTGGCTGCTGCCATTACAGCTTTGTCTGCCATTGGCACCATGGACTCTCCACTTTGGCGGCTGCTTCTTGTAGCTTGTCTCAGTGCCCTGGGTGCCTTAGCCTGCCTCTGCTCTTACCTGCTGCTAACTCACTGTGCTGATGATATGTGCTGTTTTTATGCAAGCTAGTACTAGGGAAAGTGAAGGACAAAGATACTGTATAAAGTGGTTAAGTGACTATGTTACTGTGTTAGATGGAACCTAACTGTATATTTCTGTATTGTATCTCCTGCTTCTTAAACTTTGCCCCCTTACTGTTTCTCTCTATCTGTTGCTAATTTCTCCTTTTGCTTAATTTCTGAGCATGACAGCATCATAGTAATTTAAAGCGTTATCTGCAATTATTCTTTTCCTCTCCCTCTCCCTCTTCTGGCCTTTGTTCACCACCAAATGCTGCAATCGCCCCCCCCGCCCCCCAATTTAACCTACGTCTCGGCTTTTACTCCCTTTGTTCTTAGTGCCTTTATCTAATACCTCCGATTCTGCTTTTTCGTTCAGCTCCTGAACCCTTGATCGGGCTGCCGACAGAACAGAAGCGGCAATGGCTGGAGAAGCCAGCCAGCCGCATGCACCTCGCCTGGCCACAGGGGAACCTCCTTTCACAGGTAAGCCTGTTCTGCTAACTCAGAACCAAGTGGGAGCCCTGATTGGGTAAAGACTCCTGGGATTCGCCACCGATTGACTGTTGCCATTACGGCTCTGTCTGCCATTGGCCCCATGGACTCACCGCTTTGGCAGCTGCTTCTTGTAGCTTCTCTCAGTGCCCTGGGCACCTTAACCCACCTCTGCTCTTACCTGCTGCTAATTTTCTTCACACGCTGCCTGCCCCGGCCTCTATTAAATGCTCTTTCATTAATGAGCCAGGCCAACCCGCTACTGGCTGATTGGATGACCAATGACAAACCATGCTCTTTGTTTTGTCTACAATCTTAGCTGTGTTAAAGGGGAGTGTTCTAGAGTATGACACCTTGGTGAATATTCACTGCTTTTGGTGATATTACCCTATCAAATATGGCATTTTCCAATACTGTCCAACGTAGCTGCCTTACAGTACTATTTTTTGCTTTATTTATACTGCCAGTTCCTAAACTGCTAAAATACCAAACAAGTATAGCTGATAAATACCTGGATCTACCCCTTCCCAATACATTAAGGCAATCTAGAACAGGGATGTCCCCTTCTGGGTTATATATTCACTCACACCAAATAGTGCCCAGAAACCCTGTAAAAATTCCCTTGTCCATTTCGGTTTTAGCAATTATGTATGCACTGTCCTCACCTAACTATGGCAATACCCAAATAAAAGCCATTTCTGAAGTACAAAGCACAAGCACAAGACTTCACAGAAAAAGACTCCTTAACAGATTAATTCAGTATTTTAAGAAACTAATACTACTTCTTCTTCTCTGTTCGGGTAACGTTGAGCTAAACCCAGGCCCACATGTTCTCCTGGAAACCCCTGCAAATCTCCCCAATATAAAGGTCTTAGCTTTTTGCATGTTAATGCATGTAGCCTGCTGAAAAAAATGAACCTTATTCAGACCTGGCTATTCATGCAGCCCCTGACTTCTTCTTGAGATCCGAATCATGGCTTAAACCATCAACACCAGACAAATTCATTAACATTACAGGGTACAATACATACCACTGTGATAGACCTATGAGAGGAGGAGGGGTCTTAATTTATGCAGGGAACAAATTTGCAGTTATGGTCACAGATGTCACTTCAAAGCCCAAAGAGTTTGAATGTCTTGCTCTTTAATTATCCCTTACTAAGGAGAAATCACTTCTAATTATAGCCTGTTACCATCCTCCGTCTGGGGGAATGGCTTTCCTCACGCATCTCCAAAACATTACTGCCTCAGCTAACACAGAGTGCATCATCTTAGGGGACCTCAACTTGAACTGGAACAATGGCAGTTCCAAAAGCCTGAAGGACCTTTGCTATACTATTGGCTTGGTACAAATGACACCTGCTAATACCAGGCCAAATAGAAAATTCCCGGTGCATAGTTCCTCACTGGATCTCTTGCTAGTAAGCAAGCCTCACAATATTTCACATGCAGGTGTGTTCTTCAATTACATAAGTGACTACTGTGCCACTGCTTATATCAGACACCCTCTACAATTAAACCAGGCCACTAAATTTATATTGAGAAGGAGCTTGAAAAAGTTCTCCCAGAACAAATTTCTGAAAGACCTAAGCATGATCAGATGGCAGAGCTTCTTCCTAGTTCCCTCTGTTAGTGAGGCATTTAATATCTTTCATTGCCATTTAACAAACCTACTCGATAAGCATGCATAAGCATAAGGCTGATCAGATCTAAGAAAAGATCCCCTGGATGGTCCTCTCCTCTTTTGAAGAAAGCACTTAAGGACAGGGACCATTTGTGGAAGAGAGCGAGGAAATCTCATCTGGAAGTAGACTGGCTAGCTTTCCACATCTCTAGAAATGCCTGCACAAAGTTAATTAGGTCTGAAAAAACTAGATACTTCCAAGTGGAATTAGAAGCCAATCAAAATAACTCAGCCAAAATCTGGAGCATCCTCAGAGAAGTTGAAGGACACCCTGCAGAATCATCACTACCAGCCAAAATCTTGTCCAATGGGCATACCTATACAGATAGAATGGATATACTTGGACAGTTAAACGATCATTTTGCCACTGCAGGACTAGTTTTTGACACCTCTCCTATTAGTAGAATTAATTCTCAGGAAGTCCCTGCTGCTGATCTTATTAACAACCCTAAGCCAAGCCCACCTTATCCTCATGTATTCAGCTTCAATACAGTCCCCTTCAAGCAGGTTGAGGACTTACTACTCTCCTTGGATACCAAAAAGAGTGCAGGTACAGACAACATAGAACCATACTTCCTCAGACTTGGATACCTCTACTTGACTGCCCCCATTACACACTTATTTAACTTGTTTTTAATGCAAGGAGAACTCCCCAGCCATGGAAAATGGCCCATATCCTACCTTTATTCAAGTTGGGTGATCCCTGTGTTCTGAATAACTACCGTTCTATTTCTATACTCCCGGCACTGTCAAAACTGCTCTAAAAATTGTTAATGCTCAAATAAGAGACCTTTGGATATGCATGACTTACTAAACCCTGTACTGTCTAGCTTCAGGGCCAAGCACAGCACAATTTCAGCACTGGTGAAAGTAACCACAGATTGACAAACCACTAGACTCTAAGAAACATGTGAATACCCTTTTGCTAGATTTGAGCAAAGCTTTTGACACTAACCACAACATATTGATTGCAACTCTAAGAAGAATAGGACTTGATAGCCCTGCAATCAAATGGTTTTCCAACTACCTTTCCAACAGACTGCAACAAGTAAAAGCAGCAGGTGACCTTTCTGTACAAAAGACCCTCCTGAGAGGTGTCCCTCAAGGCTCCATATTACGCCCAATCCTATATAATTTATATTAACAACATCGACACACATCGACAAACAGCTAATATACATTTATTTGCAGATGATACTATACTATATACCATAAACTCCTTGTTAGAAGTGGCACAGGAGAAGTTACAGCAGGATTTTAATATGCTCCAACACAATCTCATTAAACACAAACTTCTCCTCAATTCCAAAAAGACAAAAGTCATGGTCCTATCACCAAAAGCTGGCCTTGGATCTATACTTACTCCCTGGATTTTAACGCTACTAGATGAACCTCTTGAAACAGTTGAAACTTTTAAATACCTAGGATTTTGGCTGGACAACAAGTTGAGCTTCCATTGCCATCTGAATGAAATCTCAAAGAAATTAAGACAGCGGCTTGGCATATTCTACCGGATTAGACGTCTACTAACCTTAGATGCTAGAAAGAGGATAGTACAAGCTACATTTTTACCCATACTGGACTATGCTGACTTTATGTACTCTCACTGTCCTCGAACGTTGCTCAGTAAACTTGACATACTACACCACCAGGCCCTTAGATTTATCCTTAATCTACCCTTACGTATCCATCATTGTCTACTCTACCAGAAATCTGGTTGGCCTTTCCTATCAGTTAGGAGGAAAAGAAATGCTCTATTTTGGCTACATAGGGCTCTCTCAAATAAGCTCCCAGAATACATCTCTAACTTATTTGTGTGTGCCAAGGGTCTCTACGGTCTGAGATGTTTCTCAATACTCTGCTTTCAGACTCGTAGAGTAAGCACCTCCTTTGACTTGGCCGCAATTAACTTCTCCCTGCCATCCCTTTGGAACTCCATGCAAAGTGTATTAAAACTATCATCACTCCCAAGCCTATCCACATTCAAAAAGTTGCTAGCTGACTTCTTGAGGGAAAACTGCAACTGTTTCAGACAAAGATGATCTTCCCTATGTGCTTTCTCCTCCATCAATCTGAACACCTACCAAGTCCCCGCCTCATAAGTGACCTTCAGCCCCTTATATACATTTAGATACCTTTGCCTTTCACATCTTCTCCCTCCTTTTCTTCTTGCAGCTGCATCCTTCCCTTCCTTGTCTAACTATTTCCAATAGTGGATGTTGATTAAGATTGATGACCTTCCTCACTTTTGTACAATATTAATATCCGTATTGGCATTGTTTGTAATTCCTGACAGGTCAATTAATTGCTGGTCATTTGTGCATATTCTTTAAAATTCTGCCTCCTTCTGTGCCTTGTACCTTCTGTGCTGTTTGTTTTGGTTTGTTTTGTTATCTGTCCAGGACCACCTTGAAAATGAGCTTGCTCAATGGTGTCTATGCCTGGTAAAATAAAGTGATTGATAAAGAGATTAAACTGTGCCCACAAAAACAGAACCGTATTGCCATTGCTTGCAAGCTGCAGTACAGAACCCCCCCCCATCAGTAGTATAGCTAACCTTAAAAAAGCTGTACTAGCTGTACTATTTTCATAAAATACTAGAGCACAGTCTGGTCAGTAAAAAGAGAGTGCAGCACTAGCTAGCCACCCTGCACAGCCAGTAGCAATGGTATAGAGTCAGACCTTCAAGTAAAAGTCCTGCTAGCAGCAAAAACAGCCAAGAAAGAAACTGCCTGCAGAACCAGAGAGACAGGGTTCTGACTACTTGTGCTGTTTTGTTAAGTAAGTGGTTGGTTTATTTGAAAATGTCTCAGTACCATGGGGGAGAGACTCAGACAAGAGAATGCATGGTCCTCTATCTTCTGGCCTGCCACTGTCGGTGGTCAATCCACTGAGGACCATTTTGGTAGGTGGATACCTGCTGTAAAGGGCTGAGATGGCTATTTCTTGTTGTTTAGGTGATGGAGCTGGTTTTACTTCTCCTGCCCTTGGGAGAAATAGCTTTGCTTTTCCTGGTCATGGGGGTGGGGGAAGAGACCCTACTTCTCCTGGCTTGGGGGGGTGACCCTGCTTTTCCTAGTTTGGGGGTGGCTCTGTCTTCTAGGTCATGTGACCCTGCTTCTCTTGCTAGAGAAAGCAGGTGGCAGGGCCATTCCCCACTCTCTGAGACAGGAGAAGCACAGCTATTCATCCCAAGCCAAGAAAAACTAGACGATATATACCCCCACCCCCAAGACAGGAGAAGCAGGGCCATCCCCTGTAAAAATAAAATGGGATTTGTATTTTATTTTTAGAAACATAAAATTCATCCTTATTTCAAATACTCCAAGAAACAGGTATGCATGAATATGCACATAAGCTTTCCATTCTGGCTTTAATAGGTGCCCTTTCTTCCAACTGTAGCGCCCAGTCCGTGCCCTGGTAACCAACAGGATCTGAAGCTGCCACTGTTGCTAGCCTTACATGCTGTGAAACTTGATTGAATAGAAAATAAAAATGTAAATGTGGAGGTGGACATTGGACAGAAAAATTTAATGAAAGAGGTGAGGAAGTTGCAAAAAAAATCTGCAAAACCACAAGGCCTTTATAGGACTGAACAGGAAAATAAAATGTCAACTGTTTTTGTATTTAAAAGCATACAAGAAATCTGAAGATTAACTACCAGCATAATCAATGGTTAAGACTCAAATGTGTTACAAGGTATTTGAGAACAGGGGGAATTGAAACCAATAAAATACCAGAAAAGTCATGCAACTTCATAAACCATCTAATTATTATAAATATCTTTGTTTTAAAGACACATTGTGCAGGAAATCATCACATATACCACAGAATCAGGTAAATATGCAGTAATAAAAGAATGATATGCACATAATAAGAACAAACTCTTCAAAGGCAAAATCTTGTAATGGTGACTGGAATTTTACAATGGAATGCAGTACTAGAATGCAGGAAAAGAAGTACCATTGAAAAGAAATAACCTTTTCATTGTTCATGGAAGTTAGCTGTTCCACAGCTATTTATCTTACATGTCCTTAAAATGATAAAGGCATTTCAATAAAAATGACAGCTATTACTGCTTAAGCTCTTTTAATGGCACAGTTATTTAAGGGCAGGCACACACACACACACACACACACACACACACACACACACCACTGTGGTAAATGGAGAGAACAGCAGAGTAATATGAGTCATGCAGCCATCCAAATTATTAAATGGAAGACCACACTTTCATTGTCCTGTTAAATACTTCTCAGTCCCCTACTCACAGCAATGTGTCAACATGGTGACATCACCATGCTGCTGTAACACAGAAGCAGATAAGTAGATGGCAGATAAGGACCGCAAGGCCTATCCAGTAAAAAGGGTGCCAGGCAGAACCCAGACCATTATAGACCCATTAATCTAACTTCTGTTCTCGGAACGGTCATGGAAGCTTTGGTATAGAAAGAATAGAGGAAGATATTAACAGCAAAGGACTAACAAACAAATGTCAACACAGTTTTAAACAAAGTAGATCATGTGCCACAAATGCCTTGGCCTTTTATGAGAAAGTGAGTGAGACATTGGGTTAAAACAACCTGTAAATGTGATATATCTAGACCTACAGGAGGCTTTTGATAAGGCCCCACACCATATATTAATAAAGAAAAGTTACAATAAGGGCCTGAATAACAAACTTATAACCTGAATCTTGAGATGGTTGGAAAACAGATCACAGAGGGTATGAGTCAGAGGACATCTGTCATCCCCAGGTGCAGTGACTATTGGAGTCCCATAGGGCTCTATGTTGGTCCCTGTGTGTGTGTGTTTTTTTTTTTTATATCAGATGTGAATAAGAACTGGTGTATAAAATTTGCAGATGATTCTACACTGGGGGCACCCACCTATACTGAGGATCAAACAAAACAACTAACCCAGAATAGGAAAAATATAGAGAACTGGGCCCAGGATAATAATATGCTTTTCTTTTCTTTTTTTTTAATACTGTATCATCTCTTTTTTCTTCACCTGCAGCCATAGTCCTGCTATTAATCCAGCCACTGCTCCTCCACCGCTGACCCCGAAGCTGATGTGCTCAGCTGGCATATGCAGCTATAACCGTCAAAAGGGGCCCCCTCATGCCCCCATGCCCGGTGAGGATCCAATACCGGCACACACCTTATTCAGGCTTCATCGGCCAGTGAAGCTGTGGCCATCAAGCTGCCACAGACTATGCTGCCATTTTCCTCCCTTTTTCCCCCCGATGGGAGCACGGACATGCAATGACATCCATACACAGCGTGCAGATGTCTGTCGTGCCCCCCGACTTGACACCCACACATCCATAGTACCTCCAGGCATCCCCAAGGACCACCAAAGTATGGTGTGCAACCACCCCTTTTCCCCAGGACTAGGAAAGTTGTTATTGGATACTCAATCTCAGTCCTCCCCACTGACCCCTG
The DNA here is from genome assembly GCA_016271365.2 of Neoceratodus forsteri. Taxonomy (NCBI): domain Eukaryota; kingdom Metazoa; phylum Chordata; order Ceratodontiformes; family Ceratodontidae; genus Neoceratodus; species Neoceratodus forsteri. The sequence goes on along the minus strand of JADMNL010000035.1, from coordinate 111,871,428 downwards.
ATGACTGGGCTCATTCCCAAACCCAGGTCACCAGTGTGGAGCGAGATGTGGCATCCAGCACCTCAACCTTCAGCACCACTGGGCCCCAATAATATGCTTTTCAATCTAGACAAATGTGTCATCTTACATTTTGTCACAAATAATAAACACCAAGAATACTATTTGAATGGACACAAACTTATAGGGACACTGACAACCTCTTTAGACCTCATAGTCTCCCTAGTTTAAATTAAATACATTTTATGACTGTCAGCATTCTGTAATGATTGTTGATGTACATAGCTGGTAATTTGATTCTGATTCACTTTTTCTTTTGAAACATGAAAAATAGACTTCCCACTGTACTGGTGTTACAACACCAAAATGTGTTTGTTGACATACATAAATCAACTCCCACTGCATCTTTCCTGGACTTGGGAACATCCCCAACATATTCTAGGCACTCGTGATGCAGTGTGAGTTTAGGAGACTATTGTACCATGAGTGATGCCACTGTTTCAAAGCGTTTCTAATGTTCAGGACATACTCAGTATGAAGAGTTACAGGTTTTATACAAAATAGTGTTGTTTATAAATATTTAGAAAATGGTCTTTTTATTTCCTGGCATCTGATTGGCTAGTACTCTTGCCAAGGGGGTACATTAACTTTCAATACATGCCCAGGAAATAAAAAGTACCAGTCCCAGTGCCCCTCCACCCACTAAAATATCCAAGTGCCCACCCTAATTTCCAATTGGCTAAAACCCCCACATTTGAATTTGAAATAGCCGCCATTTTTTTTTCTCGCTTAGCGAGATATACTATTCCTCCTTCCCAAATCTCCCTAGTTCGATGGTGCTGTGTTTATATAAAAATGAAAAACATAATTCACTATAAAAGCAAGCACTTTCCTGACCCCACTCTGTGTCAATTCTGCCCTTGTGAAACGTTCATCCGCTGTCCCCTAACCATTCTAGCAAGTAGATTCATCCGTCCACTTTTAAAAACCCGACAGGCGTAATAAAACGGGCAAATCAGCAGCACGTCCATAGCGAGTCCTGAACACAGATTGGCTTTGTGGAAGCAGTTAAACCTATACCACACTGCAAACATTTTATTCTCACCTGTATTTTGGCAGCACCCACACGGCGCCAACACTCACTTAAAAGAGCAGAGAGGTGCACAAGGTCAGGAAATGGTTCCCGTCACTTCCCTTTTTTTGTCTGCCTATCGATGCCTTTCACTTCTAACGCCTGGAAAAAAAGACTTAAGAGGGTTCCTTGTTCATTACGCTGCTGCCTGATGGGGACGAGATGTACATGTAAACGACTTCTCTCACTTCTGTTTTTTGGGCATGGGAGCTTGTCTTTCTCTCAGGATGTCTCTCTCACTCCGACATGAGGGCTCAGAACTGTGCAGCCTGCACCTCATGGAGACTGCAGTTTCTAAATCCCAGCGAATTTTATGCTGCATTGCTGCTCCTACAGGTACTGTAACCAGCTACAGTGTGTGTGTGTGTGTGTGTATGATGGGGGGGGTTAACCATGACATTGACCTCCCTAGTCCTCAGAACTCCCAAGTGGAAAAAAAAAAAAAAAAAGAAGCATTCTAATACTGGCGTAGGAACTATTTTGTTACTAAATAAACAACTTTTAGCATTTAAAGAATCATTTTTTTTTAAACATACACAGCTGGCCATTTTCTAAGCGCAATAATACCCTCGAGGGTGGGCGGTATTGGCAATACCGGACCTTCCAGGGGCTATAAGGCCCTCCGCCGCCTCATTACGCCCCTGGGCAGTCCGGCATTGCCCAATACCACCCACCCTTTTGGGTAGTATTGCTTGCACATTTATATTCACTTCAGTTCAACCAAACAGCCAGACAGACAAAACGAACAGCAACATCAATGAATTGTGGAGAAGGTAAACAATCACAAAATATTGGGTTTTAACTAGAAATAATATAATGCAAAACAGGTTGACAGTGTCCCTTTAAAAAGGTGGACAATGACAAAAATGTAGGTATCTAAGACCTCAGTATCAGCAATCACTGCAACAAGACCATCATTACAGGAAATAGAATAATTGGATGCCTTAAAAAATCATTTGTGTCCAGACAAAAAGCCTGCATTGTGCCTCTGTACAAAAACTATGTGAGACCCCACCTGGACTATGGTTCTTTGGTGTGGTGCCCTTACCTACAAAAGAACATCAATAATATAGAAAGGGTACAGTATAGGGCTACTAAGATGATCAGGAGACTGAAAGATGGCGTATGAGCAGAGACTGTAGGAACTGGAACAGTATACATTGGCAGGGAGGAGAGAGAGACAAGACATGTTAATGTTTTTAAAAATCCTTAGAGATAAGCAGTTAATGGAGGAATGGAAGAACTAGGTCTTACATTTAAAATGTAGGAGGCAGTATAGTGTAGTGGTTTAGGGCACTAAGCTGTAAACTTGAAGATCTAGGTTTGAATCCCATTAGCCCCACTTGCATACTGTGTGACCCTGTGCAACTCACTTAACATCTTTGTGCTCCCAGGTCACACCTGGAAACAAATTCTGGCTTAGTATGCCTTTCCTGGTTAAATAAATTCCTCCTTCCACCCCCTAAAATAAGGAAGTTTGATCTAACAAGCCACAATAGACAATTGTACATTGAAAAACAAAAGAGAAAAACAATAGTGGAAGAGGCTTCTTTGCATATAGAGCCTTACATCTGTGGAATGACCTTTCTGGAGAGGAAGCTAATGCCAGCCACAACAGACAACTGTACTTTGAACAAGCAAAAAATAAAAATAAAAATAGAAAAGACTGCTTTACATATAGTCATGTGTATGAAATAACCTTCCTGGAGAGGTAGTTAATGCCAACAGTTTGACCTTATTCAAATCAAAACTACATGAGTTTTTGCTTTCAGTATAATAACACAATGGACCCACTATTGTGGGAGACAGGTCAGATGGTCATTTGCCTTCTCCTGTCCAAAACCTGAGTATGACACCAAGTATCTTTGTAGTTCATCTAAAAAGACTGTAGAAAACATTTGCCTATTCTGTGTTAACCTCACAGTGTTATTGTTTACAACATCATCATGCTTGCTCACTATGACAACAAACTGTGATGTCCCAAACAGCAATTTGTGAGTTAGCAGGGGAGAGTAAGACGCATTTTGAAAGACTCTGTGAAATAAGTACTGCATTAGCTGTAATATTTAATAAAACAACAGGAAGGGAAACTAAAACAAAAAGAAATAAAACAATAAAAAGTTAAAACATAACTGATGTAAAACTAATGTTTTTTATTGTGATAGAGAGTTGCTCTTTAAGATTCATTTCAGTACAAAAAAGGATGGACTCATGACAAGCGATCAAGGTTAATTCAACAAAGCATTTACAGTCTTCTATTGCATGCTACACACCTTGGATATCAGGCTTACTGACAAAGAAGATTAACTCCTTTACAGATGACCATTTGCTACCCAGGTCACACCCCTTACTGACAGACAGCCTGTACTGACCACTCACTGAAAGGAAAAAGGGAACAGCACTAGCAGGGATGTTAGCTGGGAAAATATCTTGGGGAGACAGACTCCTAGCAGAGTTGTATGTCACTTTCCAAAGGGAACTCCTATGGCCTGTAAAGGATTCATAGTGTAAAACTGGCACTGATGATTCATTTTTCCCATCTAGGCACATAGCTCAGATTTAAATATTACCCAAGTCAGGGATAGATTATTAAAGGTGCAGCAGCTGCCATCCAGTTTCATTAATTACAACTGACTGCAAACTCTTCATGAAAATGATTACAGAAAGGGTTAAAAAGATCATCTTACAACTAACTGGTAATGACCAGATTGGCTTTGTCCTTGGCTGTCAAGACACAGACAACACCAGGAGACTAATCAGCCTCATTTGACATGTCTCTCAGCCTTACCTGCTCCTCCAGCAGTGCTGGTATCCCTTGACGTGGGGAAGGCATTCGAATGGATGGAGTGGAGCTACCTTTTCCATACCTTGGAAAGGTTTGCTTTCAGTCCCCACAGTTCTGGGATGGATTTCAACAATACTGAGTATTCCAATGCCTCTATGTGGGTCATGACCGATGGAGTGGTTTGACCAGCATTTCTTACTGGGAAGGGGCACAAGACAAGGGCACCCCCTAGCCTCTCTAATTTTTATCTTAGCTTTGCAGACCCTATTGCAGGCTGTCTGCTAAAACCATAAAATTCATGGTGTAACTCTAGAGGGAGCATAAATCCTTGGTGTACACAAAATTGCCATGCTGACCATCACCAATCCTGAACAGTCAATTCTGTAGCTGCTAAAGCTAAAACATGACTATGAGAAACTACCAGGCTACTGGGTAAACACTGGCAACTATGTGCTTCTTCCCTCACAACCATCAATAGCTGCACAAACGTGGTTCCCCTGGAATATGTTGGTGGCAATGATCAGGTTCAAAATCTGGGAATCAGCTTCTCTTGGGACCTAAGCCGAATGGAGATACTTAATGTGGAGCCACTTTGGGATGCTATACAGCAAAACAGAGAGAGGACAAATGGAGTCATCTGCGCCTAACTCATTGTGGGAAAGTGCATGCATATTTATTTATTTCATTTTTGTTGACCAGGTAAGTGCACTAGGCATATAATATGATGGTGGTCCCCAGAATTTAGTCTGTTCTGTACAACATTCACATTCTCTTCTGGCCGAAAACCATAGGAAAATTACATAGGGACATGTTACCCTTTTTTCAGAGGAAGGGACCAAGAATACTGAGTCATAGAAAACTAACAGAAGAGCTCTTGGGGGTGGGGGATGGCATGAGGGTGGTCCATCTCCATGATTTCAATATTAAATGATGGGCTCAGTCCATACATCAGTTACTTGCAGCGTGCATGTCCCACACTAAAGGATTACTTCCCCTTTGTGTTAACTGTGCAACAACCCTGCTAGGGTCACTATTACTCAAAGCCATACTCTTTAGTAATATCCAATACAGCATTAAATACCACCCTATTAGTACACACTCCAGTACCACATGGCAAAATTGTGCAAAGATGATGGGCTTGTCCCCAGAAGAACACCCCTCCCCACACACACATACATACATATACACACACACACACACACACACACACACACACACACACACACTTTCTTCTGTTGGCTAATGAACAACTTCAGATTGAGGCAAGAAACTCTGACTGAGAGATTGGCAAAACAAAGGGATAATGACTCTGCAGGGTCTAACAGAGGAAAAAAATGGCTACTTAAAGTCCTTTCAGCATGGATAAGGACTCTGCTGAATCTAACAGACAAAGGAATTACTACTTAAAGTCTTTCCAGCAACTTAAGACATAGTACAGTCTTGCTCAGAGTCACCACTGGTGATGCCTCCAACTCAGGCACATACTAACCTCAATTTTAGGACATCAATTCAAGCTCTCCTTCTACACTGGATCTTATACTATACCCAGTTGCAAAAACAGAAAAAAGGTTGTCATGTCTCCAGAACCATTGCAATCACTCCTGCAGACCCTAAGCTAAGGACTACGTAGTACATCTGCCTGGACTGGTGGTAGTTCAGGTGGATGTTGAAGATCCCATGGCACTTATCGAAAAGAGTAGGGAAATGTCCCTGTATCCTGGCCAAATTTCCCTCATTCACTAAAAATACCACCAACAGCTTAATCTGGTTCAAGGTCAGTTGGCATTCATCTGTATCCCCCTTCCCCGGGCCGTGCATGAAAGTAGGCAGGATTTGTCTCGTGCACTTGCCCAGTCAACAAAAGCTAAATAAAAATAAAAAAAAATAAACAACTCTGAATGGGATACTGGAAGACCTTCAAAGGAGTTAAAGACTCCAAAAATCATTTCACACTACTAAAATTATTACAGAGGTGGCATTAAACTCCAGTACATTGGCATATATGGGGTCTTTGTTCCACAGACTAGTGCTATAGGTGTAATAACAAAATAGGCAACTTCACATACATAATCTGGCCTTGTCCTGAGCTACTCTAGGCAAATACTGTGGTTCCATACAGCAAATATGCAGAGAACTTACATTACCCATAGTCACACTCACCCCAGCACTGATAATGCTGGACTGCACCCATGAACACAAACATGTAACGATAGAGCTGAAAATGTTTCTATCAAGGTAGTTCAACCAGAAGTCAGGGCATTAGAGCAGGGAGAGAGAGAAGGTGTCACTGAGGGAAAGCAATGTAACTCTCCTCTCCCTATCAACCATAGGTTGCTGCACTGGCACTTCCAGGAAAAAGGGGCAGACAACAAGTGACACCACCCACTGAACAGAGCACCACAAATCACCTCTGTGGCTGACTTCCTCAAAAGGCACTCTTTGACAAGAGGCCCTCCGCATGAAGGGCTAAGCTCTAAGGACAACACAGGACTCTGCTAGGAGTCAGCCAAAAAGACAGGCAATAGCCAGAACACCTGCCCATTGAAACCCAGATCCACCTTTATTGTTTGGGGATTTGCCAGTAGGATCATGGTTAAGGGTCTGTGTTGTAGCTGAACTGCACATTTCAAGGTTTGGGGATCTAACCATTAGGCTGATATCTAGGTAGGAGGGTACTGCCTCATCCATAAAAACATTCAAAAGTGGTGTTTGTGTCTATAGCATACCTGCATCTGTGTAGTGTTTGTTGTTATACCATACTTGTATCTGTGACTTGCCTAGGGTAGTGTAATTACAGGGTGGTGTACTGTACTTTAGTATCTTGTACTGCATACAGCTTAGACTCACTGGGTTTTGGTATAGGAGGACAGGAAGCACTGGGAAAGTAGGAATTGGGACTGTGGGGAGTGGTACAGTGTGGTGGTTGTAGGACAGTAGTCTTTGGGGAGACCTTCTAGAGACTGTGGTGCTACCACATCTATGTGCGCCTCTCTGGGTTGGTGGAAATGGACTCAAGACTCAAGGCTATGTTAACGTTGACTCCAGAGGATGTCACTGGACTTGGAACTGCATTGACTAGGAGTTGGGTGACCTTTTCTCCAATTAAGAGGCCACCAATTCTGACACTGTTACTTCAAAGGATGCTAGATAGGAGGAGCAGCTGGACTTTAGTGGGCTCAAGTAATGAGGGAGTGGAGGGATCTGGAAGCTTCAAGGAGGGGGGTGTAGGCACATTCCTCAACTGGTACCACTGTAAAATTCCTACACTGCTATGGCAGAGTGGGACTGCCATGAGGAGGCACCTGTGGCAGTGGCCGGGGAGGATATGGGGGCCCTTCTGAGGGGAGGCCCCTAAGGATGGTGGAAGAGAACCACAGAGAAGAAAGAAGCAACTTCTGCTGGAGACTTCAATTGTTAGGGGATAGAGCTAGGAATATTAAAGAGGTAGGGAGGGAAGACGGGTGCCTGCATGGTGCGATGGCATGGAGTGAATGGAATTGCATCTTACAGATTAAAAGGGCAGTAGGAAGGGATGGGGAGCTGGATGTCATTGTTCACCTGGGGACAAATGACCTGGCTAGGGATGAGGCAGGAGCACTGCAGGGGGAGTTTAGAGAACTGGGAAGAAGACTTAGATAGGTAGCACTGTCTTTAGGTTTTGCAGAGGTGCTGCCTGTCTACAATGAAGGAAAGGAGAGGGAATGGTGCTGAAAGGAGGGTATGGCTACCTTGGGGACTGAGAGCCCACCTGCAAAGATAAAAGGGTATACAGGGGTGATGTCCTATATACAGCCAGAAGGAGAACCACAGTTCTCAGTGGATGGTTGAAGTGTCACTTTGATGAACATTTAAACTAGCTGAGGGGGATAGTGGAGGAAAAAGTGGAGGCAGAAACTGCATCTCCACAGGCTGAGATAGATAGATAGATAGATAGATAGATAGCAGTGAGATCCCAAGGGGAGACAGTCCCATCAAGGTGCAAGTAAATCAAAGAAGCAGAGAGTTAGCAAAGGAGGAAGGGGAGAAGCAATCAAAGGAGAAGGGGAACAAAAGGAAAATGGGAGGAGTGATGAGCAGGGAACTAACAAAATCTAGATGCCCATATGTGCTAATGCTAGAAGGCAGAGAAATAAGATCCCAGACCTAGAGGCCATCATGGCAGAAGCTTACCTGGATACTGTGGCCATTACTGAGCTATGAAGCATTGACAACCATGACTGGGACATGGCCACATCTGGCTATACAATGTTCAAAAAAGGACAACGTGGGAAGAAAAGGAGAGGATGTGGTGCTTTATGTGACCAAAATCATAAAAGCAGCAGAAATGCAAGGAATTCAGGGGGACTGAGGAGTGGTGGGTCACCACTGAGTCAGGTAAGAGAGCTACTGTTCTGACATGCATAGTCTACAGGCTTCCAGCACAAAGAAAATGTTTGAAACAATAGGCAAAATGCATGAAAAGGTGGATAGTGGATGTGTTGTTGATTGGGGACTTCATTCTGTCATATATAGATTGAAGCCTCCCAGCTATGGCTTTAGCTAGAAGTAGGGACGTCCTGGACATCCTGTAGGTGTTGTTTCTCAGCAACTAATCAGTGAACCCACTCATGAGGGGTCAATACTGGACCTGGTGCTTTCTAACAGCGGCAGTATTGCAGACATCAAGGTGGGAAGCCATCTGGGAACCAGTGATCATTGTATAGTGTGGTTTAATACAAAAATGACTGCAGAATCCAACCACACAATGGCAAAAGTCCTGGACGTCAGAAGGGCAGGTTTTATAATGACTGGTGGATGCCTCAGGCATGATCTGGCTGGAGGAGATGACCTGGTGGTTGGAGGAACTGTTGTCCAAATTAAAACAGGGCAAAATAGCGGCAACAAACCTGTGCATCAAGCAAGTAATTGGCAGCAAAAAGAAGAGGAGACTGCTATGGTACTCAAACAAATTGTCAGAAAAGGTAAAGACTAGAAGATTAGCATTCAGAATGTTTAAGGAGACACAGAGGGTGGAGGTTAGGGAAGTGTATCAGGGAAACAGGGGGAGGCAAGAAAAGCAGCAAGGATTGCAAAGGCAAAAACTGAAGAAAAATATAGCTCAGGCAGTATTAAAAGGAGACAAGACATTTCTATGGCTGCAGTGGGCAGAGGCCTGCAGACCTCTTGCTATCAGAAAAGGAAGACTTCCAACCGAACAAGTGTGGAGTTGCCCACAGTCGCCTCTGCGTATGTGTAGCACTCCTCTCTGTCAATTACCAGTCCACTGCACTATTTTTAGCAGTAACCCCTAAGTTACAGCAGTTTCTTCTACTTTCCCATTTTTATTTTTACACTTTAAAGGGGCACGTGTAAGCCATGCAGTCAGGCAGGCTACTGATGGAATGCAAAGGGGACACTTCAGGCATGGACAGATAGTTTCTTCTCTAACTGATGAAATGGAGGCATTGCTTGCTTTATTAGCCTCGAGGTTTATGGTGCTCAGTAGCTGTGTTTGGTTTGCCACATTGGGAAAGGGAATAAGCTACAACTGAGTAAACCCTGTGTCCTGCTCAATAAAGATTTTCCCTCATCTCCACAAAACAGGTAAGCAGGAAGTTATGAGCTTTTAGTGCAGTGTTAGATTGCAGGTCAGAATGTTGCTAAGCATGGGTGCTTTAAGAGTTTAATGTTTCTGATGTATTCCAGGCAGGTGAGGGGCTTTAGGACTCCAGTGGGAGGGAGCACACAAGAGTTCCACCAGTCCCAGCTCTGTGACAGTCTGAACAGTGAGCCTCAGCCAATGTGCCAGTTCCCTTTGTGCAGCCAGACTGTAAAATCATTAAACAGATCTCAGAGTTCACTATCATAAATTAAGGTTTTAAATCAATGGTGATCATGAGTTTAATGTTTCTAATGTATTCTCGGTAGGGTGTTTAAACTACTTAGAACTCTGACCATCATCATACAGCAGCTAACATCAGAGAACTGGATGGTGCAAATACAGCTATGCACCACTCATTATTCTCCATTAATCAGAATGTAGAACCAGAATGTAAAATGGGTTTGTTGCTAAAACTGATGGAAAATAAAATAGGGGATGTTGAGGGGACGAGGATCATATCTGGAGGTGAGCAAAAGAGTGGCATCTTATGATAATGGTACAGAACTTAAGCATAAACACTCCTCATTTAAGCCAAAATCATACTTTAATCTATGCTCCCAATCCTTCAATACAAAAAAATCAAAAATTGGTTTGGCAACACGTGCAAGCATTGTAAAAGGAATCCAGCCACACATGACCACAGTGTTTAAACCCTCAAAAGACAAGTATTGTATTGAGGGGAGAAAAGAGGGAGATATTGTTGATGGGGGGCCTAGAATATGCCAGATGTTAACTGGAGTACCTTTGCTGCAGCCACATCCAAGAGCAGGGTCATTCTCGATGCCCTACAGAGGGCATGCCTCAGGCAACTAATGTTGGAACCCACGTGGGAGGGAGCATTCTTAGATCTGGAACTCTCAAATGGGGACAGAGACAGGATCTCAGATTTAGAAGTGGGTAGCCATCTGAGAACAAGTGACCACAAACAGTGTTGTTCTCAATAAACACAGCCATAGAATCAAGCCATACAAAAGTTAGGGTACTGGACTTTAGGGAGGCTGACTTTGGCAAAATGGGGGAGTGTCTCATAAAAGCACTAGCAAATGGGTGAGAGGGAGGGGTGGAGGAAAATGGGGAAACCTGAAAACTTATTACAGAGGCAACAAGCCTTTGTGTGAAGCAAGTAAACAAATCAAAATGAAGGAAAAAACACTATGGTTCTCAAAAGAGGTGGTGGGGAAGGTTAGGGAGGAAAAAGATAGCATTCAGGAAGTATAAGGAACAGGACAGAGAACTATACCAGTTAAAGCAAAAGGAAGTAGGAACGGCAATCAGAATAGCAAAGGCCCAAACCAAGGAAAAGATAGCCAACTCAGTTAAAAGGGGGGATAAAAAACCTTTTATAGGTACATTAGGATGCAAAGAAAGACCAAGGGAGGGATAGTGAGGCTTATTGAAAGAGATGGTGGGTGGACAGATGGTGACAGTGAGAAAGCATAGATACTGAATTAATACTTCTGCCCAGTATTCACAAAAGGGAGGAGGAGGTACCTAATCCAATCACTAGAAGTACTCTGGGTACAGGGGTTGGTACCAGTTCATTCACAGAAGAAAGGATTCTGAAAGAACTACTAAAACTGAAGGTGGACAAAGCAATGGGCTCTGATGGGATTCACCCTAGAATTCTAAAAGAACTAAGGGGAGAACTAATGACACCACTGCCTATCCTTGTTTAACAAATCAAGGGAGAATGGTGTGCTACCTAAAGACTGGAGATGGTGGATGTGATTTCCCCTTCACAAAAGTGGGAGCAAAGCAGAGGCAGGAAACTACAGACCTGTTAGTTTAACCTCAGTGGTAGGAAAAATGATGGAATCACTTTTGAAAGAAAGAATTGTTGAGTACCTAGAGGCCAGCACGGCACAGGACACAAGGCAGCATAGATTCACAGTGGGAAGGTCAAGTCAGATGAATCAAACAAGGTTCTTTGATTGGATGACCAAAGTAGTAGACCAGGGAGGGATTGTGGACATGGCCTACCTAGACTTTAGTAAGGCATTTGACACAGTTCCACACAAAAGATTAATAAACAAATTAGCCAACCTGGGAGTGGGTCCCAGGATGGTAGCCTGGATAAAAAATTGGCTCGACAATAGGACACAAAAGGTAATATTAAACAGAAGTTCACTCCAAAGAAAAGGGAGTTACTAGTGGGGTACCACAGGGTTCAGTACTGGTCCAGTCCTTTTTAACATCTTTATAAGTGACATTGTGGAGGGATTGGATGGACAAGTATGCCTCTTTGCAGATGACACAAAGAAAGTATGGCAGCTTAGATACAATGTAAGGAAGTGCAAAGTAATGCACCTGGGACAAAACCCAGGAGAAGAATACACAGTGGAGGGGGGGTACTAACAACAAAAAAGTGGAACGGGACCTGGGGGTAATCATATCAGATGACCTAAAAGTAAGCAAGCAATGTGAGAAGGCAATAAGGAGGGCTTGGGGATACTGGGATGTATAGGAACAGGCATCACCAGAAGAATACAGGAAGTTGTTATCCTTCTGTACAGACAGTTGGTGAGACCCCATCTGGAGTGCTGAGTGCAGTTCTGGAGACCCCATCTCTGCAAAGACATAAGGGATGGAGGCACTCCAGATGACAGCAATTAAAATGGTGCACCAGAAGCCATACATAGAGAGACTAAAGGAGCTTAATATGTATACCCTTGAGGAAAGGAGGGAAGAGGGGACATTATAGAAACTTTCAAATACTGCAAGGGAATCAACAAATCCAGAGGGTAGCATCTTTATTTTTTTTTAATTTTTATTGCAATCAGTTTACAACCTTTGAGCCAGAGGCTCATTTCCAAAGGTACCTTGTCAAGAGAAGAGAAGATAATACAAGTACAAAATACATACTATAAGAGAACATATGCAAAAAGATGCAGGCATACATGGATCCTGGGTACAGGTTACATTGGTTGCATTATAAGGTGCAGACTCAGGTATTATAGACAAAAGGGTTGGTTACAGGTTTTGCAGCATAAATGTATGACATTTTGCAAAATGAAACAGTCAAACAGGTTCCATGGTATTAGTTACAGAGATAGTAAAACATGTGACAAGGACAGCACAGCAGGTAGTTTGATTGGCAACAGTAGTGCATACTAGTAGGACAATTTAGGCAAGCAGTATAATAAGATTCTATGATACATGGTGCGTTCTTGACGGTAGAGAGAAGGTAGGCAGTTGGATATAGCAATGTGGTGGTAGGAAAAGGCGATGCAGGAGGGGTGCAGCCCAGTGGGCATTGGTTAGGACAAAGAGTGCTTGCAATCTGTTATGCACAGGTGCAGCAGCACTTGTTGAACAGCTCACTTTTGAGTGCAGTTTGAATTTGGAGATAGTGGGATTTCTGAGATGGAGAGAGGATGTTGAACCAAGAAGGGGCTCTGTGGCAGAGAGACCTCTGTCCATGTGAGGTCCTAGATCAAGGAACCAGGAAGGTGGCCTTGCAGGAGGTCCGAGTACTGACTAGAGGTTGGGCTAGGAGGAGGGAGTATGTCAGCCCGGGTGGAGAAAATACTAGCAGGGTTTTTTTAGCTATAAGGCAAGTTTGGTATTGCAGCCATTCGTCAAGGTTTAGCACTGTTGCTGTGTCAAAAGCTGGCACGTGTGTGAGCCTAGGGGCCCCTGTGATTAGTCTGCATGCCTTATTTAGGACGAGGTGGATTTTGTTTAGGGCAGTCGTGGTTGGCAGCACCGCATTAGTGGTAGTCCATATCAACTAGGGATACATAGAGGATGTAATCGTGTCGGAGGGCACCGGTGGGGAGACAGTTTTGTAGCTGCACAAGATCCGTCAGACATTGGTAGCAGAGGCAAGTGCCTGATGTGGGTGTGGTAGGTGAGGGCTGAGTCAAAGGAGACCCTAGGTACTTATAGGAGTGGACTTGCTCCAGATGCTGTTTGGAGTTGGAGAAGATATGGAGACGGGAGTTGTAAGCTTTGTTTTGAGGGTGGGCAAAGAGCATGGTTTTAGATTTTTAAGATTTAGGACCAATCTATGCTCTTTTAAATCAGGTTTCAGTGTCATTATAGGAACATTGCAGGGAAACCTGGAGGGAGGTGGGTTACTGTCGGTGGCAAAGATGACGGTGTCATCTGCACAGAGATTCTTCCCCAGTGCATGTACTCGGGCAGGGTGTTGCGTATAGCGAGAAGAGTAGGGGTCCCAGGATGGAGCCCTGTGGAACCCCAGAGAGGATAGGGCGTGGATTGAAAGTGTCCCACCAACATTGACACACATTGGGAGCGCAAAAGTGATAGGTAGCAAGGAGCACCAGGTGTGCAGTGGCAAGCCAGAGTGACAGAGGGCTTCCAGCAGGAGAGGTGTGAGATCGTGTTCGAAGGCCTTTGATAGGTCGAGAACACGGCTCACGCTAGGAGCCAGCGCCCATAGAGGAGTGTGTGGAAGGATGCAATTCAACAAGAGCTGTGTAGTATGTGTCCTGCACAGAATCTGTGCTGTTCAGGGCAGAGGATGTTGTATTTGGTCAGGTATTCAGTGATTTGTTGGCAACTAGTTTTCCCAGGGCTTTGGAAAGCGGTGGGAGTATGGAGATAGGTCGGTAGTTCCCAGCTAAGGACCTGTTACCCTTTGGATAGGAGTAACAGTGGCAGTTTTCCATGTAGTGGGGAATTGTCCCAGGCAGAGGGATTTGTTGAGAAGGCTGGTGAGTGGGGTGAGGACCTGATCCAGTACCAGCCGGAGAATTCTGTGGTCCAGGGAGTTGTCACTGGGACTGTTGCCTTTTAGTGCATGGGTCAGGTGAGGTCTGGCTTCCTGGGCAGTGACCCTATGTAGGTAGAAGCTAGGGTGATGGAGGGCAGGTGCAGGTTGGGAGGGTGGTTGGTCAAAGAAGTTAATGGGGAGGATAGGGCTAAGGTCAGTAAAGGAAGTGTTGAGGAGGTTTGCAATGTCTGCAGGGTCTGTAACGGTGGTGTTGTCAGTAGTAATCTGGGAAGGAGGAGGGGAGCGAGTGTTCCCATTCAATTGTTTGACGTTGTCCCAGAAGGTATGGGAGCACCCCCAGGAGGCGGTGAGGGTGGCCTGATAGTGGTCGGCCTTGGCTTTCCTGACTGCCCATGTGCACTTATTTCGCGCAGCGTTATGGGCCTGTCTGTCTGTTGGTCACCTGGTTTCTATGGCACGGTGCCAAAGATTATCCCTGTGCCTGAGCAGCTGTAAAAGGGCAGGAGTAATCCAGGGCAGGTTATGTTTTTTGGATCGGACGGCTGAGAGGGGAGCGAAGATGTCACAGGCTTTACTAAAGGTTTGGGTAAAGAAGGCAAGAGCAGTGTCAATATCAGGAGCGCGGTGAATGGGGGACCACTCTTGCTGTTCAAGGTATTGTTTAAGGTTTTTCAGACCACACGGCCTGAAACACCGGCGGGTTGTGCACCGGGTAGTGGGTTGGGGTGAGGTGGCCATCCAGCGCAACAGCACTGGGGAATGGTCACTGAGTGAATCAGGGAGGACTTGGATGTCCAGGATTTTTTGGGGGCGGTTTGTGATGATGACATCTAGGAGGGTGCTGGTACCTCTCTTAGGGTTCACTCATGTGGGTTGGGAGCCTAGTTGTGTTAGATCCAGGGCAGTGAAGGAGTCCCGGGTGGGGGAGGAGGGGGCTCACAACTACATTACAGTCCCCACAATGACTGATCAGCTCTGTGAGGGAGGGTGGCAAGATATCAGTTAATGATAATAGTGCTGGGTTTTGGTTCCTGGGTGGTATATAGGCAGCGGTGAGATAAAGGGTGCCCTGGCGAAGTCCGGGGTAAGCAATGGTGAGGGTCTGAGCCCCACTTACAAGGTCCAGAGCAGGGAGGGCGCAGACCAGTGAGAAAGTTCCTGGTGTAGATAAGAACAGCCACCCCCATGTTTGTTACTGATCCTCATGGTATAGGATGGGCCGGGAGGTGACAAAGGTGTCAGGGGTGGATTTAGATAGCCACGTTTCCACCAGCGCAATGACGCCAGGTTTGTGCAGTGTGACCCAAGCATTGAGGGAGTCAAATTTTTCAAGACGCTGGATATATTCATGGAGGCAATCAAGAGAGGCAGCCCACCTGCTGTGGAGGTGGGGTGGGGCAGAGTTAGGATGGATATTGCCTGTTAAGAGTAGTAGGAGGACAACAGCTCTGGCCAGGGGTGCGGTGATATGAATTTTGCCTGCGGTTAAGAGGAGATGGGGTGGGACCATTGGGGAGCAGGGATGGGTAGGGATTGCAAGGTGGGAGGCAAGGTGATGAGCTGCCGGGATGGGCTGGGAGGGAGGAGGGGAGTGGCCAGGAGATGGATGCTGTAGGGCCAGTGTACATGGACATTGTAGGGTGAGTGCAACTATGTTGGAAGGGAATTAATGGTGCAAATCCTGTGACCCAGGGGAGATATCAGGCTGAGGAGGAGGGTACCAGAAGGAGGATGACGGGAGGGAGTTTAGTAGGAGGTGAACTAGCATGGTTTACAGGTAGTGGGGTAGGGGTTGAAGTATCTGGGTTGCCTCCTAGAAAGTGTGGCTGCCAATTTGGATTAGTGGTAGTGACACAGACTCTAGTAGACAGGGTACAGGGTTCAAGTCTCTGCCAGGGCAGCAAGAAAAGTGCCTGGGAGAGGGCAGAGACCCACGTTCTAGGGGTCCAAAGCAGGCTGGGATTGGGCCTCAGCAGGGGTGAGATATAGTGACTCCTAGTGGTCACTGGGTGTTGGTACAGAGGAGAAGAGGTGGGTCAGGAGGTGGATTGGTACAGAAAAGGAGGAGCAGGTGAGGGTGTGGGCAGAGGTGGGTATGTTGGAGGAGAGAAGTGGGAAAAGGCGATAGGAGGATTCTAGGAAGAGATAGGCAGAGTACAGGTAGCGGACCTGAGGTGGATAGGTATGGGTCCCTCTAGTGGCTGGCAGGTATAACCTGAAAGTGGGGAGTTAGAAAATTAACAGAGGGGAAGTGATGTCATAGGCCAGTGCCTATATAGGTAATGACGACCCAGGGTGGGTGTGTGGGGCAGTTGACAAGCGCAGTGTGTTGACGGGCTAACCCCTCAGTTAAGTGCTGGTGTAGAGGTACTTAATTACCTCTTATCGGGTCTGCTGGTGATGTCTGTGCTCCCTGGGGGGAGCTGAAGATAATCTTTCAGAAAAAGAGATGCTCAAGAGCAATGTGAGGAAGTATTTTTTCACAGAGCGGGTGGTGGACACATGGATCGGCCTTCCTTAGGAGCTCATGGGGTCAAAACAGTGGGGGAATTCAAGAATGCATGGGACAGACATAAGGCAATTATGGTGGGGTGTAGAAAGAAGTAGGCTGTTGGTTAATTAGGATCTGCAACTTATCCAATAGGTAGTGAAATGGGCAGAGTGGGTAGGCCAAGTGGTCCTTATCTGTTGTCAAAGTCTATGTTTCTATATTTTTATGAGGGAAATCAGGAAGATGAAAGATACTATACTCAAGTAGAGATGCAGTGAATTAAAATTCCTCCTCAAGTGCCCACAATGTGGGCACTTTCTTGATATCCTCCTGTCACGGACTGCCCATTTAAATGCTTGCTTCGCCTTGTAATTATCACTTTGTGCTGTTACTCTGCCTTAAGGTCAATTGAGGCGGAGTGACAAGTCTATTGCAGCTCCCACACATGATATGGCTTGCAGTAGTATAAGTCACATGCTTTAGTCAGGCAGGAAGGAAGTGAGTCTTGCTAGGAAATAGTTTTACATTCCTCTTTGCAGAAGAGAGAGAGGAGCCTGACTGTAAAGAGGAGAGAGAAAGAGAGTTGGAGGTAGAGGTTAAAAACCGCTAAAAACACAAATATTTGTTTTTTTTTCTGATCTTGTTCTTTGTTTATTAGTTCTTCTGTGGATTTCTTTTTTTTTTTTATTAATTCTTTGTTTTATTAATTGTTGTGTGCATGTGTGCGTGTGTATGTGTATATGTGTGTGTGTGTGCGTGTCTCTGTGTTGGGAATACAACCAGGGCAGAAATTCGAATGGAGGAAGAAAGATCTGAGGCTGGGGCCTTTCTCTGGCATTGCGAATGGGTCGGCTGAATCGCAGTAAGATCTTGCCAGACCCTCCCGGAATCAGTAGGAGCTGATGCTGCTGCTGCAGCTGTGCTGATGGAACCACCACCTCCTTTGGCAGTGGCAACACCTCCTACTGCCCCACCACCACCAGTGTCAGAAGCATCCCAGGAGCATGTGCCTGAACCCCCAGCCCGAAGTGTGGAGCCACAGCCCCAGGCTCCCACAGCATCTGGACCCCCTCACCTGTGCCTGGTCCTCCCCGCACCTGCCTAGTTTGGGAGTTTGTTGATGGTGTGCGGGGGGACAGTGGCATTGTAAGTTGCCATATCTGTGGTGCGGAGGTGCACCGTGGCCACCGGAGAAGTCACTTGGAGACCAGGAGCCAGTGCACCCATATGCTGAACCACCACCGGGAGGAGTGGCAGGCTGCTGTCACAGAACGAGCCAGAACTGCACCTGCTGGCCCTTCTGTAGCAGAGGGGGTGGCTGTGTGTGGCGCTAAACAGTGGAGTACCATGGCAGCACCTGATGCTCTACCAGCACCACCACCACCAGTTGCAGCACCTCCTGCTGGTGGCAACCCCACAGAACTGCCTGTAAGTCAGGCTGATTTGGCAGTTCTGTGGAGTGCGATGAATACTGCCAACCAGCGCCTAACCAATATCGAGCAGCAGTTGGAGCGGATCGGGGGCCATCAGCTGCAGATGATGGACATGCTCCAACTGCTGTCGTCCCACCATGGCATTGAGCATTAGATTTTTAGTGTTTCCTTCATTGTACCCCTACCACCCTCTGCTATAAAAAATATATTCCTATGTTGCCCTGACCCTTCCACCCTGTATCTTGTAATTGTTTTTCCCTTTATCATGAACATTTTTTTTCTCTTCTTCTGTTCTGTATGCATCTACCCTATTGTCGATTCCATTTCTGTACTTTATAGGTTCTGTCCTGTGCCCCCCTCCCTTTTCTCCTGTTAAGTGTGTATGTTGTTTTGTTTTTGGATAACCTTGTTTAAGTAAAAAAGGGCTGTCCTTGCCCTCATTATTCCAACTTAAAGGAGTAATCCACCAAAAATTTGCAACAAGATATGTTATGCAGAGTGTTTTGATTTGTATGTAAAGTCCTAGGCCGGGATATTCAGAGCAGTCGCGCTATGCGCAACAGGGTTGCACCGGCACAAGTGCAGCAGTGTGCCAGAGAGTGATATTCAGTGGCAGAAAATGTGCAGTGTAGTTCTCAGTGCGCCACTGTGTAATGGTAATGAATGCTTGCACAAGTGCAGGGGGTGTAGCCATGAATAAGCAGCTCACTGCGAAATTCAACTGCAGGTGAACAGCCCAAGCATGGAGCAAATGGGAAATGCGTGGAGCAGACTTGAGCACATAAAAAGAGGGAGCAAGGGAGGGATGGAGGCTTGCGCCACAGGGCAGCCAGACTGAGGAAGTGCGAGGGGGCAAGCCACATAGTCATAGGGGTGCCACAGAGTCCGAGGCAGGCAGACAGAGACACAGAGTGGGGCCCAGGGAGCCTGGCAGGACCAAACACTGGCCAAGTGAGCATGTGTGTGAGCGAGAGTGTGTGTGTGCATGCCTGCCTGAGTGGGCGTGGAATGGGAGCAAGGCAACCCACAGTGAGCAGGAGTGACACCCAGCACAGGAGGGGAAGCGCAGAGGCACTGTGAGGTGGGAGGTGTAGGCCACAGGCTGCAGATTAGGCATCCCCACACAGGGGTCCACCCAGTGCAGGGGCACAGACAGCAGCCAACTGCTGGGGGTGCCAGGTTGGAGATCCATCCAGGGGAGGAGGACACACAGCACAGGTCATGGCCAGTGCCACATTCCAGATGGAGGCGGTAATGAGGGGCGTGAGGAGGCAGGCTGCAGACCAGCATGGCCATGGATGGGCCCATCAGTGGTATGCCCCAGAACAGGTGGTACCGTGCCTGTGTCAGCTTCTAACAGTACAGTGATGCAGAGATCGTGGGCTGGTACTGCCTCAACTGGGCCATTCTGAGGTGGCTCTGTGAGCTGTACAGTGAGGAGATGCAGGCACCCACAAGACAGAGCCACGCCCTGTCCGTGGAGACCAAGGTCATGGCCATCATGTGCCTGCTCATCACAGGCACCTTCCAGAGACCAGCAGGGGACACCACAGGCATAACCCAGTTGGCGACATCACAGCTCCTCACACAATTCCTCAGTGCACTGCTGCCACATGCTGCAGAGTACATCCAGTTCCCCAGCACACAGGCAGAGAGTACAGCTAAAATGCAGGGGTTCCACAGTGTGGCATGGTTGCCTGGCATGCTAGGGGCCATCGACTGCACCCATGTTGGCATCCACACATCACCTGGCCCTGAGGGGGCTGCCTCAGCATGAACTGCCAGGTGGTGTGCGATGCCAGGGGGCACATAATCAATGTCTGTGCCACACTCCCTGAGGGAGCACACAATGCCTTCATCTGGCACCAGTCGGCACTGTGCCAGAGGTTCGAGAGTGGGGACATCCCTACTGGCCACCTAGTCGGTGAGTATGCTGTGGATGCAATATGCTGGGTACAGCAGGGCAGGGTGTGATGGATGCCAGGGCATGGGTGCCACAGGGTGTGGCTGGGATGGTGAAGGGGGCAGGAACACAGGCCACCATGCTAACCTGACATCGCTCCACACAGTTGACAGTGGGTAGGTCATTGCTGCTTACCCCATACCGGCGCCCGTCAACCCCAGCACAGGAGCGCTACAGTGAGGCACACGCCAACACATGGAACATAATTGAGTGGGTGTTTGAGCTGCTGAAGGCTCAGTTCCATTGCCTGGACAGGTCTGGCAGTGCCCTACAGTACAGACCCTTGAAGGCCTGTGGCCTATTCCTGGCCTGCTGTGTACTACACAACATGGCCACCAACAGTGGGATAGCTGTCAAAGTCAAGGAGGGGGACAGCAGAGGGGACGACAAGGCCACCGGGCCTGGTGGTGGGCAGCTCTCCCCCGGGTGAAGGGATCCCTGGCTGACGGGGATGGCCCAGCAACACAGAGGAGCACTATGGAGTGCACAGGTGGGTATACTGTACATGGCCACAGACAAGGGTCAGGTCCCAGGGCACAGTGGGCAGGCAGGCATGGGCGGACCCTGTGCCAGGGTCAGTGGACAGGGGGGCCTGGGCAGGCACAGGGAACAGACGCCTATGCAGCATGTGTCATGGGCACACACACCAAACACATGCGCACACACACACACACACACACACACAGAGGACCCATGACGCCCCCGCCCCGCACAGGGTACTGAGCGTATGTCAGACATGGAGGGGTGCTGCAGAGTGGTCGTCAGCACAGTGTGCTGGCATCATCACGCACATGCCATGGTGGGCAGCAGCTGGGTGGGTAGGCATATGGGCCATGTGTGGGGTTGCCACACAAGTCACGGGCATGTGACGCACACGCAGAGACTGCATCAATGTGCACACAGGGCAGCAGAAGATGGCTGATGTGGTGGGGGGTGGTTCAGAACCGTCGCACAGTAGCGTGGCTGCCATGGACACATGGATGGCCCCACTGAGAACGCTCAGTTGGTGCTGGCTAACTGTCTGCCACAGGGGATATCACACATGGTCCGCCAGGAGTGACACTGCGGGACCACGACCAGGTCCATGCAGGTGTCTACAGGCCCACAAACATGCTCACACCAGGCATGCTTGGAATGCCCACAGTGGAACCTGGCATTGACACAGAAGGGGTCACCCTATGCTGGGCCTGAGAGGTGGAGTATGCACTCCATGGGGTGAGGGGTGGAAGGCCTTGCAGCAGTGTGGTCAGTGGTGCCAGTCCAGCCATGACCGCAGTGGTCAGCCAATCCATAGCTGCAGCCATGTCCTCCTGCAGTCACATGGTCTCCACCAGGAGAAGGACGCTGTCCCTGTTCCGCCACTCATCTGCCTGGTGCAGCTCTGCGCGGAGTGCACGCACCCCTGCCGTGAGCTGTAGCTGCTGCTCAGTAGAGGCCTGGAGCAGACAGGTGTGCTCATCCAAGGGGTCAGCACCCTGGGTCGCATTGGCACCCTGCCAACCCACAGCTGTATCCCAACCCTGCAGCAGAACACCTCTCGATGGTAGGCACTGCACAGTGGGTCCCTCCTGGGGCTGGATTCCAGGCAGTGCCTCAATGGCAGGCACAGTCCCAGGCCCCCCCAATCTTGTCCGGCTGTCGCTGCTGCCCCTCCGGCCGCTATGCGCAGGGTAACACCCACATGGCTGCACTGCCACCAGCACCAACGCCACCACTGCCAGCCATAGCTGCACCTGTTGCAGCCACAGCTATAGCAGCCACGATGTCCTGGTGTGCAGGCAGCCACCTCTGGCCCACTGTCTGCACCGGTTGGGTGGGTCAATGGTATGGGTGTCTCCCCAGCATCCCCAACATCGCTGTCTGGGTTGTGGGTCATGTCATCATCAGAAATGGATCCTGTCCTGATCTGCATCTCTGCACACAGGACACCATGCCTGGTGTCATGCTGAAATGCAGCAAGGGCCTCATCTGGAACCGTGCCATCAGCGTCAAGATGGACAGCGGTTCCAGGGCATGTATGATCCAGGCCATGGTGTCTGGGTGTCTGGTGGAGGTGGATGGACAGTTCTCTGGGTCCAGGAAAGCCCCTACGGTGGACACCACCACCACTGCTGCCGGCTGCAGGTGCTCAGGAGCTCAAAGGGAACACAGACGCATTAGTGTTGCTGCCACCCACACCTGGCCTCGGCCCCCCTGCCCCCCATGTCTCCAACACAGCCGAGCCTACCATGCAGTGATGGGCTACTGCCCATCTGGAATCCTCCACCAGGCACAGCCTCAACCACACTGTGCTGCATGGTGGCCACCAGTATCTCCTCCTGCAGCATAAGGGTGGGCAGGGAGGGCTGACCCCCACCTGTGGCTGCTCGTGCTGCACGGATGGCAGCCACCTTCTCCTTGATGTCACGCTGGTCTGTGCCCACCTTCTTCTTGCACTCCTGCACAGACCATTTGTGGCTGCCTTGTGGGTTCACAGCACAGGCCACACCCTCCCATGCTGTTGCCTGGGCCTATGGTGTGCCTGTGGAGCCACTCAGGAGTGGCTCCTGGTTCAGGTATACTTGGAATAGGGTGTCCAACTCTGCCCTGGTGAAGTTGAACCTGTGCTTCCAAGCAGGCCCACGCTCCTCGTTCTCCTCAAGTTCTGACATGCTTCTTCCTGTGGGGACAGATATCTGTTAGTATGGGCTGGTTATCCTGCACCTACCCTCCCATACCACTGCCTGACTGTCCTGCAGTGTGTGTCTCACCTGTTAGGGATGCAGTACCGGTCCTACCCTGTACATTCCTCTGGCACCTTTATAGTGCATTGCATGCTAATGAGGGTTTGTGCAACTATAATGACATGCAAATGCAGCTGCTGCACCGTGGATAGGATAATCAGCTGATTTGCATAAAGCAGCTGACTATCATGTGATTGCGCATTGCACAATGGGGTTGCACATGCACAACTCAGTGTGCAGCATTGTGACGTGCACAACATGCCATGCCGTGCACATGCATGTGGGCCCTGTTACGTATGCCAGTGGTGCACTATTTCCGAGGTGCATAATAGGCAGCACAGTAACCATCCACTATTGCACTGGTGGCGCCATGCGCTTGTGTGGCCTACGGTGCTAGGGGACCACACGGCCGATGGCGCTGCAGAACCATGCCATCGATGGTGCCCCGTGCACGACGGGGACATGTACGATGACTCACACAGGGCCCTATCGCGCAGCATGCCTGCAGTGCCCAATGACACTGTGGCGCATGGTGCACCATGCAACACATGGCGGCATTGCAGCACTGAGTTGCACATCCATGTGCCTGCGTGATGGCCGGTGGCAGCGCATCATGCTGCTAGGCTTGTGGCTCCAGCACCTGTTGCATGTGTGCTGCTGGGTGCCATTTTGTCTACACCAGAGTGCTGGAAGCATGCCATGCAGAACAACACACAGGGTACAGATATGATCCCAGGTTGAGTTGGTCAACCTGATGGCCCTTTTGGAGCCATATGCTGGCACCCTGTTTGGTCAGGTGCCACACAACAGGCCTCAGTCTATGGTGTGGCAGGAGGTGTCAGATGCACTGGAGGAGGCCACAGGTGCACAGCGCACTGGTGAGCAGAGCAGGCACTGCTATGGGGACCTGCAAAGGAGGTACCAGAATTAGCTATGGGGTCTGCAGGCATGCATTCAGAGGCGCGCCGTGCCATGGCCAGGTAAGTGCATGGTGCATGTGCCCATTCACATCTGAGGGGCCATGGTATGGTGGCATGCCCTGCTGGGGGGGTGGCTGGGGCTGCACGCCCTGTTGGGGGGTGGTACACTGTGCCTGCCCTGTGTCACCATGCCACAAGCATGCTGCACGGGGGGGCACACCTTGCCAGGAGGTGGGGGACTGCGTTGTTACATGGTTCTGATGTGTCCTTCTCCATTACTTTCTTCCAGGCCCTGAGGATAGGAGGTGGGCGCACCTCGCTGGTGCTGCAGCTGGGCCAGGATGGGTGCACCATCAACAGTAAGCACGGGCATGGTGGCTGGACAGGCACTGGGTGCAACTCTGTGTGCAGGTAGGCACTTGTTCTTATTTCCTCATTGTGAAGGGTGGTCAGCGTGGGTGGGGGTGGAACCTGGCTCCCTCTATGCATGGCACCATCCAGCTGTGCACCACTTGTGGTGCCCATTGCACTGATCCATGGCTATTGCACATGTGGGTGGCCACTGCAGGTGGGCTGTGGGTGCACCCGGGTCCTGGCTGTGTCACTGTCAGCCACCTGCATGGCCATGTCGCCTGCCTACCATGGCGGTGGTGTGCTTCATATGGGCGGTGCTGTTGTGCAGTGTTCAGCATGGCTTTGGGACCCTGGGGGGGATGGCACTTGTGGGCACACTCACTGTGGGTGATAGAATGCCGGCCCAGAGGCACATGTCACTGATGCTCGCTGTGTACAGTGGGTGGTCTGCAGCCTTCTGGACATCCACTCATACCGTGTTCCCTCCTCTGTCCTAGGTGTCAGGAGCAGTGATGTGCATGCACGGCTCCTGAGACAGATACTGTGTGTCACCATTGCCACACTCCAGATGGTTTAGCAGTTGATGCAGGGCCAGTGCAGATGGAGGCACCAACGCTAGCATCGCCCAGTGGTGGACCTTGGTCGGCCTTAGGACCCATGTGCCAGACAGTTTCCCCTACTCTGTGCATCCTCCCTTGCCTTCCATTAACCCCTTCCATTGCCTTTGCACCTGATCCCTACCTCCCATCCCTGACCTCCCTGTCTGTGGGTGGTCCCTCCTTACCCTGGCTGATGTTATATTTTAAATATGTTTTGTATGACTGTTACATTACATTAATTTTGGTTATCCATCTGTGTCCATGTCTGCTTTGTAGCTAGTGTGAGGAGCCATGCTGCAGTGGTGTGCATGGCTGCTGTATGGCCCATCTGGGGTGGATGGGGGGGTTGTACCTGGTGGTGTTCCACCATGGGTTGTGTATGGCGGGGTGTGTGGCCTGTCTCTTCAGGCCCTGTGGTGATTGCCAGGTGTGCTGCATGCCTGTGTGTGTATTGCTCCTTGGCTTGCTCCCCTGTGCATCCTTGGGTGCACTATGGTTCATCTTGACTTGCTCCCTGGTGCTTCCCTGTGCTTTTGTGCATCCATGCAATTTTCAGCCACATTGCGCAGGCGCATCCAGCCATGCACAGCCTTTGAATATCACTCCCATTGCACTATGGCGCACTGTATTTGCACTGCGCATCTCTTGCGCCTCCCTCTGGCACACTTCTGAATATCCTGGTCCTAGTGTGTCCTTCCATCTGTCTGCTATTAGGAGTTTCTCTTAAATTAGCCTGCTAGCTCTATGGTAGTTTTACTAGTTATGAACCCTGGGGATCCTCATCTCAAATATGTTTATTGCCTTTCCTTTACCTGGCTACAATGCACCCTGTGTTATGTGACAGTGATGTAGCATAGTCCATAGATGTACCAAATGCACAGTTCACAACAGCAGAGCTGTGTAACTGTTCTTATCCAGTGATCACAAATGGCAAGTTACAGTTTAACAAATTCCTGACAGCTAGCTGAGTGGGGTTTCTGTAAGAAAACAGCTACTAAATATCTACAATTCGTTATTTGTGTTTTCTGTGCATGTCATGTCTAGCTAGAAGTAATGTTTTCATTTTAAAATTTAATGTAATCAAAGTATACACAATAAAAAAAGCACAGAAATTGCCCCAGATCATCAGTGGTGTAATTAGTAAAGACTAGCAATTTTTGTACAGAACACCCACTCACCTAGCTCTCAACTATCTGCTAAACTGTAACAGTTGTCATTTGTGCTCACTGGATTAGAACAGTTACACAGTTCTGCTGCTGGGAACTGCACGTATGCTACAGTAAATCTACTGACTATGCTACATCACTGTCACATGACACAGGGTGCATTGTAGGAGCAATAAAGGCAATAAACATATTTGACATGAAGATCCACAGGGGTTGTAAAACTACCATAAAGCTAGTAGGCTAATTTAGTAAAAACTCCTAATAGCAGACAGAGGGAAGGACACACTAGGACCTTACATACAAATGAAAAGTGCTCTGCATAACATATGTTTTTACAAATTCTGTGTTGACTACTCCTTTAACAAAACCAGAAAGCTATAACTCCACATGAATAGATGCCAGTAAATTTTTTTCACTGCTAGTGCAACTGTTTTTATGTCAAAACAAGGCACACAGTAATGACCCTTACACTTTGGTGGTTAGGCCTTCAGTAGTGTGCCTCTCAATGAAGGCCTAAATGCCAAAATGCAGTGGGCATTTGTGTGTGCCTTGTTTTGCCATCAGTAAAGTTGCAGTAGCATTGAACATTTTTGTGTGGCGTGTATTCATACAGAAAGTAAATATTACTGAGGCACCAAAAATATTGTTCACACACAGTCACCAGAATTAGTGTGCATCCACAGAATGCTACTGTCTTTTCTCCAGAAAATTCCCCAGTCCACACAAAGTGAAATGATAGCATAACAACAAATGCACAGTCTCCCAGAATTAATGGTGCATTCAGTCTTGTGCACAGTGTTCACACACAGTCACCAGAATTAGTCTGCATCCACAGAATGTTACTGTCATGTCTTCAGGAAATTCCCCAGTCCACATGATGTGAAATGACAGTGTAACAACAAATGCAAAGTCTCCACACTCCAATAAGAACTAAGTGCCCTACTGCTGCTGTTGGAATTACATGTAATGTTGCTGTTGTTAACCTGACTGTGATGGGATGATGCACAGTGTCTTGCCAAACAGTGTGCAAGAAGGATGATCTGACCATTGAGTTTAACATTCAAGATGATGAGACTGAGAACGCTGTTGGTTGCCCAAAGTGTGCTGCACTGACCTCAACAGGAAGGATGCCCTTTGTGTGTACACTAATACTACCCTTGGTAAGTTGATTAATGTACCTGCCTGTCACCATCATTGTTTTCCTCAGAATCTGACCTTAACTGTGTTATATATGAAAAATGTGTTTTCTATATGTATACATATAATCATTGTTTTGTTTGATGTCACAGGTCACATAGTCACACTTGGTGCATGCATTTCTGTGCTTGATGAGGAATTGTGGTGTTGGAATGCTGTCAAGCCAGTGAAGGTAAGTATTTTTGGGGGAAGGGGCATTTTCAAGCAAGTTTCAATAATGGTTTATTGTTTGGTAAATTCTTTGCGGGTCTTATCTGCAATGCATCCTCCTCCAGTCCAGTACTAATGGTCATGATCATGGATTTATGCTTCTTGTTGCATCATGCCTGCTGGCCTGGGGGGTATTATTTGGAGAAATCAACAATGAAAGCACACAGCGTCAGAAAGGTTCCTCCTAAAAAAGATGAAGGAGTTATTAGTATTTTATTGCAGTAACATATTACTGTATGTTTAAAGTGTGGCTGTTCTATCCTGTCATATATGCTGATTAACAGATACAAAGCTGTCTCACTAAGCCACATGAAGACCAAATCATGACAATCACAAATTTAGTACCAGGCTGTAACCCATACACTGTGTCAATGTCCCTGTCTTAACTCAAGTTACATTCTAAAAACACAACTTGTCAATACCTGGATCAACCTTTGTTCAACACTGGCATGCCTGCTGCAGCAGTGCAGCGTGTGATGTGCATGACAATCATATTATGTGACGTACATGTCACCTACTTTATATGACTCGTCAGTCAGATTTGCACTCTTGAAAAAATGAAAAACCAAAAAAGCACTGATGAAATAACATGTATATGCTTACTGGCCTGGAAATGGATATCCTGTAGGTTGCTGTAGACAGTACTGCAGTGTCATAGTCCTCCAGAGAAGGAGAGTGGTTTGTTAACCTGTAAAAAATGAAAATAAGGTTACCGTATGTGTTTTGTTTGACCATTACATCTCATAAAACCAACAGGAAGCATAACACAGCTAAAGGAAGTTCCATAGTATGAAACATTAGCACACATACTCACTTTAAAGTATTGATAGTAACTAAAAAGCCTTGTGGCTGTGATTGATATATGAGATCTCCTCTCCGACTTTGTCTGCCATGGCATGGGCAGGACACAGAATGAAAAACATTGGAATACTGGTGGTGGTGGTGAATGGTCATGGGCACATCACAATGACATCCCTCTCACTTTTCTCTGCATCTGGTGGCTTTGGCTAACAGTGGTTTTCTGGTAGTGGTCATGGGTGCACATGCTGACATTCCCTGTCACTTTTCTCTGCATCTGGTGGCTTTGGCTAACAGCGGTTTTCTGGTGGTGGTCATGGGGAATAGCTGCAGCCTGCAACACATCCACAATCACTGTCAGACACACACAAGTGGATGATGGGTGGGATATAGTGTGCACTGTGTTACAGATATGACATATGAAATTTGAATAATTCTGAGTGGGACACTCATTTAACTTGATGAAAAACAAAACATGTACAGTACCATAGAAAAAATGTGACAGCCTTCTAACCACTTCACTTAAAACCTACCAACATCAGCCTCATCATCATCCTCACACAGAAAGCTGCCCTAATAGTCATCAGTGTCTGAATTCTGTCCACTAGGGAGTTCTTTCTCCATCATGTCATCATCTACCTCACTGGTAGGTCATTTCATACTTCCAGTGCTACCAGGATGGTCCATTTCTACAACATCAGCACAACCATGACCATGCTGAGGGATGAATACTGAGGTTGCAGCTCAAGCTGGTATGTGCCCCTCATTAATTTTTATGAATGTCAGCAAGCTGACATTTGTAGGAGAGAGGTTTGTGTGATGATTCTGAACTATTGCACCCGCTGAACTGAATACCCTCTCAACACTTACACAATAGGGTGGGCATGTCAGGTACTTCAGTGCCAATGAGATCAGCTCTGGCCATTCACTGATCTTTCCAGTCCAGTATAAAAGAGGCTCATCAGTTATTGACAGATGCCTGTTTTCAGCTGAATATGAGTCAACCATTCGCTGTGCTGCATGAAGTCTGGTGGCTGATGCATCATCCTGTTCTCCAGAATCGTTTATGTCACAAATCCCCACTTGGGACAAAGCACCCTTTGATGACTGATACTGCTCCAAACTCACCTTCAGCCTTATGATGCTGCTGAGGTTTGCTGACCTTGGCATGTGACTTCTAGCCCTATGAACCAAGTGCACCAGTTGCCTACTGACAGTTTTACCTATTCAGGCCCTCCTCCAGTAGTGAGGCAATTCTGCATTTGTATCGTGGGTCCAGCATTGTTGCCATTGCAAAGCCGTCACTCTACTGATTGCTCAAGTTGTGCCAATTGTGCTCAAATAGTGTCATCTTGTGTTTCAGCAACACACTGCTAGCACAGTCTCCAGAACCATCAAGGCTGTGCTGTAGATTCAGCAATGTCTGCCGCAACACCCACAGTTGTGAACTTGATTGCTAATGGAGGCCGACCATTCCACTCACTGCCTATGTAGCATGTTCAAAAGGCCTCAAAATTGTTACTACAGAGTCTATGAGGTGGCACTGTTTAGTCGTGATAGACATGGAGGCCCCAGAAGTGTCACAGCTAGTGTGCATGACAAGATATTCTGAGATGGTTTTGTATTCTTCATACAACCTCTCTGCCATGTATAAAGTGGAGTTCCACTGGGAGACAACTTCCAGTTTGAGGCGGTGCTGCGAGAGGCTGTTTGGATCTGCAGCTGCTGAAGCTAGTCATGGGCCTTTGCAGAGTGTGAAAACTGAGAACAGATATGGCATGCAGCTCTCAGTATTTCCTTTATATCAGGGTTTTGCATAAACTTCTGCACCACAAGATTTAAACAGTGGCCCATGCATGAAACCCAAACAAAGCCACCATTCGTGATGCATTCCACCACATTTGACCCATTTTCACTTGCTATAAACCCAGCTTTCAGGGACGGAGGAGTCAAGCCACTCATCAGTTTCAGTCAGCAGCAAGTCCAGCATGTTTCCACCAGTGTGTGAACAGGTCACCCTGCACATAGCAAGCATTGCATGCTGTCGAATTCATGGAAGATTGCTACCATGACAGTCCACCTTACTACACTGATTATTCACACTACCAGTAGCACAAACAACCCCCGGCACCTGCGCCCAGTGTGTAGTTATACACAAATATGAACTCCCCACTTTTTTGCCACTTGTCCACATATCCATACTTAAATAGATGAATGGAGAGGAAGAATGTTGAATGGCATATCTTATAGAGTCGGACACAGTACAGTACAACTCTGGGACAGCACCGGTAGAAAAGTATGCCCTAGATGGGACTGTCCCTCTCTGACCGGCCCATGCCACAAACCACTAAGATCTGGAATTCCCATGCAGGAGAGGGGCAAAAGATCAATTGCCAGCATTTCAGCTACAGCAGCATTAAATTCATGTGACCCCTTCATGATTGGGTGGGTACTTTAGGCTATGGGCAAAAATATTCTGCAACGTGGCTGACTTACATGCTTTGCATGAGGTGTGACAAATGGCTCTATCACAATGGCTAGGGGTTAATATGTGATAAAGAAGGTTGCACAGGTGACACATCCACAAATGAAGTTCTTTTCCTGAGTTACGCACAGGGTTTGATGTACCACTTGCATTAGATGTACCACTGACCACCACCACAAACACTGCTACTCTGACCACCACTTAGCAAGATTTCAAAATCATCATCCCTCTACTTTATCATGCCTGTAGTAATCCTCTGCTGTTATTCATCATTACTGCAGACATTCAAACTTGGTCTCATAGTCATGGAAGGGATAACATGCTCATTAAGGTTGATGATGAGGGTTAATGCTCCACTATGGCATTAGCTGCCATCTGGTGTCAGGTCCACAGTGCTATGTGCCTGTTCTTAAGATGCGTATGCTACCCCCCCATGCCCAGATGACTCCCCTTTTTACCTCTGCTCACATGTGCAAGGCAAAGCTGACAGATTGCAACTAACTCATCATTTGCATCTTGCATGAAAGAAATCCCAAACAAAGGATTGTGATCCCCAACCCCTACTTTTATCATGTCCCTGATGCTGCTTATTGGACTCTGTTTTTAAGTCCTGAATGGGTGGTGTGCTACATGATTTTTCGGGCAGAACACACTTGGAATGCAACTGACCATCACCATGGCTACCTATGATTATTACATGGTCATCATCATCAACAACATCAGCCTGTGATATAACTTGGGCTCTTAAATATGCCTCCGCTGTAAGGTACAAAGATCCAGTCTTTATGTAAATATCCTTGACAATAATTAATTGAAATCCAAACTTGGTTGGAATGTTATTTAACTAAATTCAGCTGAAACCGACTATGATTTCAGTTTGCTGATGGCTGGAGTTCCCCTTTAAAACTTGGTCCCTTTTTAGGGCTGTAGTGAGTGGAGACCTAACGACATCTTGCTGTTGGAAAAGGGAAACATTTCTGACTGAATAACAGTGTGGAGTTGCCTCACAGTCACTTCCGCTTCCATGAACCACTCTGCTCTGTCCATTACCAGTACTCTGCACTATTTTTTTGCGGTCACGGTGGAATATGACACACTCAGTCATGACCAAGATGGCTGCCAAACTGTACTGTGTATGTGCAACTACTAGCACAGTAGAGTTCAGTGTCCCTCTTGTGCATGGTGGAATGTGTCATGTTCCACCATGACCGTTGACTTATAAATTATACATATCCTCCAACCCTCCCTTTCAGCACCCACCATCATCCCCAGAAACATAAACATGACACTGGGGGCACCTAATTCCCCAGTGTTGCAATCAGGAATCATCTGTGTTTTTTTTAACCCTGAGAAAAAAGGAAACCGTCCATCAATGCCTTTTGCAGCCATTACTGTCCTCCCAACCTGATCTACCCACCACCTTGAACCCTCCAAGCCCTTACTTACCCATCAGCGGTCCAACACCACAGTCCTCTCTGGACCGCAGACACATCTTCACTCTTCAAAGCTGGACCACAAGCTTAATTTATTTTATTTAGTTTTTGTTAACCAGGTAAGTGCACTAGCCAGCAGGTGACTATTTTTAGGCACAACCCAGGAAACAGGTATGCAATTCAAGTTATTTCAATGGTGTTTTGATCATAGTGGCATAACATGGCCATTTTTTTATATTGTTGGCTCAAATTTTCAGCATGCCTTTTTTGGGATAATGCCTCATGAACAATTGAAGTGATGTTAGGCAAATCTGTTCCAAAAGGTGATTTCTTGGCCCCTGCACAAAATCAGCCTTTGGGCAGGAGTTGAACATTTTTCTCTGCCATAGTTCATGAAGTACAGTCATAAGAAGGATGTGTTGAAAATGTGGTGTACAAATATTAAAAAAAAAAAAAAGTTATCAGCCTATGTTAAATTTTGCAAATGCAGGCTCATATCTGTTATAAATTTTAATACTTCAAATTTAAAACATAGCCATATCTGTACAGCACCTTATGAATGTGATAGCTGTCATTTTCAAATCCTGACCAAAAGTTGTTTTTTTATGTTCTGAAAGGTGATTTCATCATTTCTGCACAACATAATTCTTCAAACAGGATTTGAAAATGTGTTCTGCCCTTGTTCATGAGGCAGGGTCATAAGACGGCTATGTTCTAAATTTGGTGTAAAATGGAAAAAAAAAATAGTTATGAGGATATGCTGACTTTTGCAAATGCAGGCTTATACATTTGGTAATATTCAATATTGTGACCCCATATTTTCAATATAGCCATTTCTTTACAGCACCTCATGAATGTAACAGCTGTCATTTTTTAACTCCTGCCCAAAATCTGTTTTTGTGTCCTGAAAATTGTTTTCACAGTTCCTGTGTGCAATCACCTTTAAGCAAGGAGTTGAACATTTTCTCTGCCATTCTTCGTGAGGCAAGATCATAACAAGGCTACTGTATGTTGACAATTTGGTGTAGTAATAGTACAAACCAACACATTTATGAGCCTACATTACATTTTGCAAAAGGAGGCTTGTAACTTTGGAAATTTTCAATATTTTTACCCTACATTCCTTGGCTGCAGCCCTATTGGTTCTGGCCAGATTTTGTTTAAGGTAAGTCAGCAAAAAAGGAGAATGCAGGGATAGATTGTAAGGTTAAAAGGAGGGGAGGGCTGTACAGAGGGGGACCAAGAAAAGACAGACATTTTGAACAAATACTTGTTCTTGGTCTTCACAGAGGAATGGGAAGGGGAGGGACCTTGAAAAGGCATCAAGAATTTTGATGGGAGTGAAGTGAACACTAGTCCTTTTTTTGAAGAGTCTGGAAAGCACTCACTACTCTGAAGGTGGACAGAACTACAGGACCTGACAGGATGCATCAAAGGATGCTGACGGAGCCTCAGGGAAGTACTAGCTGCATCTCTGACAGATCTGTTTTACAGATCACTTGAGACAGGAGTGATCCCAGAGAACTGAGAAGGACAGATGAAGGTCACATTACGGAAGTGGCAGTAAGGAAGAGGTGGCAGTTACAGGCCTGACAGCCTGACATAAGTGGTGGTAGTTAATGAAAACACTGCTGAAGGAAAGTACGTTGAATATCTTAAAACCAATGGGTTACAAGATCTGATGCAACATGGATGTGGGGGGACATGCCAAACAAATTGGATATATTTTTTTGACTGGATGACAAAGGAGTTAGATGAGGGTGGAGCAGTAGATGTGGCCTACCTGGATTTCAACAAGGCTTTTGACACCATTCTACTTATGAGACTTGTATGCAAGCTGGGTAGCGTTGGGGTGGGAAACAAGGTGGAAGACTGGGTAAGAAACCTGTTCAGGGAATGAAGACAGAGGGTAGTGGTAAAAAGACTTTGCTCTTAGGAAGGGAGGATGACCAACAGGGTACCTCAGGGTTCAATGCCAGAACTGGTCCTCTGTAATGTCATTATTAGTGACACAGCAGATGAGCTAGAAGGGAAGGTTTGCCTCTTTGTGGATATCACAATGATCTGCAGCAGGATAAACACTCCCTGGGGGTGGAAAGGATGAACAGAGACCTAAAAAACTGGAGGAGTGGTCAAGAGTGTGGCAGATGGGCTTGAATGCCAAAAAGTGCAAAATAATGCACTTAAGCCATGGAAACCTGGGGCAGAGTACAAAATGGGTGGCATTATACTGACAATTATCAAATAGGAAAGGGACCTGGGAGTAATCATAGCAGATGACCTAGTGGTGGCCTGGCAGTGTGACAAGGCAATTATTAGGGTTAGTGGATACTGTGGTGCACAGGAAGGGGTATCACCAGCAGAAAGAGAGAGGAGGTGTTGTCCCATTATAGGTCCCTAGTAAGACCACACCTGATTACTGTGTCCAGTTCTGGAGACCACATCTTAGAAAGGACACAGACAGAACTCAAATTATAACTAGGAGGGCTACCAAAATGGAACAGGGTCTGCATCAAAAGCCCTAGGAGGAATAAGCAATAAGTGCATTATGTACACACTGGGGAACAGGAGAGGGGGTATGATAGAAACCTTTAAATACCTCACTGGGGTTAATATGGCACATAAGAGGAGTATTTCTCAGAACTAAAGGTGCTCCAGAACAAAGGGACATGCTATGAAACTGGAGGGGTAAAGTCTGGAGAGACGTGAGGAAGTATTTCTTCACAAGAACAGTGGTGAATTACTGGAATAGCCTTCTGGCAACAGTAGTTGAGGCAATAGTGGTGAAGTATCAAAATGCCTGGATTACACTAGGAAATCATAGTAAGGGGGATAGTGCTGTAGATCAAGAGGTCCACAGCACAAAAATGAAGGTGCAAAATGAGCAGACTAGATAGGACAAGTGGTCCTTATCTGCCATCAGATGTTATGTTTCTATGTTTCTCATGGTCAGATGACTGACGGAGGCCCAAAAGAATTATCATCAGACCAACAGTTGAAAATGGTTGATAGAACTGGACAAAACAGACAGTTTTGAGAGAGTTCTGTTTAGGATGAGTGAACCAGCTTTGGTTCTGTTTCCAACCCCAAAGACCAAGATGACTTGGCTCCAACCAGGAAAACTGAGCCATTTGTGGCTCGACCAAAATTGTCCAGTTGGCCAGGTTCAGAAGTGTAATCTGTTCTAGAATAGCACTGTCAGACCCAGTTCTGCATGGAAAAGGCAGAGCAGGGTGCAGAAAGGTGCAGAAAATGAAAAAAATGGTATTTCCTTTTTTCCCCCGTCTCAGCCAAAGATTCCCAAGTCCCTGCACCATCACATCACCAACAAAGGGAAACACTTGTGGTCATCAAGCACTGAAGGGAGCCATTCAGTGAGGATCTCTGTTCTGTGACTGGCACATGTTCTAGCCAATCCTCTCTATCAGCCACAACAGGACATTCTTTGGAAACTGGGTTTCGAGCACATTTGGGGCTATGCATTCAGTGGAGACAGGTGTGTGTGTGTGTGTGTGTGTGTGTGTGTGTGCATGTGTAATGATTTACTGGTGTCTGTAGGGTTTGTTAACCCTTTCATGGCCAATTTAAGACTGAATGATAAACAGACCTCCACCACCTCTATCTCTCTCTCTCTCTCTCCCTCACCACTCTTTTTTACACATTTTTATCTATACTATGCTCTTTTGGTCAAAAATGAGTTTTTAATGAGACTGTATTACTCCAGCAGAGATTTAAATTACCTCTTTCTCTCTCTCGCTCTCTCTCTCCCTCCCTCAGTTGTGTGTGTGTTGCTATGTACAATGAATTACTGCTGTCTGTAGGGTTTATGAACCCTTTCAGGGCCGATCTAAGACTGAATGATAAACAGTGCACCACCATTCATTCTCTCTCTCTCTCTCTCTCTCTTTAGGAACCATACTTATACAGGGAAATGCTGAAAAGTGAAGTTGACCAAACATGATAACTTACTTGACTTTTTGTCAACTTAAACTTTTAAATTATTTCTCTGCCTTTTACAAATCAAGCTTACTACATGCACTGAATTGAGGCTGATGGCTTTATCTACTTGTCTGTTTGTTTATTCACTTAATGGGTAAACACACTGAAAACACAAGTTCTTTTAAAGGTGCGACGCACATCAAGCAAAGCATACATACATATGACTTACAATAAATTAACAATCCATAAAAATTTGGACTAAAAAAATCAATGTCAAGATAAGAAAATACCTATTTAAAACAGTTGCATGCAGCCTGTGAAGTAAAACACAACCTCAGTGCATTAGCAAAACGTTTAAAAGATTGCAGCTGCCTAATATCCAGGGGAATTTCATTCCAAATAGATGGAACAGAGCAGTATAGGCAAAGGACCACTGACTGCTATTAGATCTCATAAATGGGATTTTCAAAACCCCATTATCTACCCTTTGTCTACAGTAATATCACTCATCATACAATTTAAGGAGACCACTAAGACTTGGTGGGTCACCACAATTAATAACTGTATGTGTAAATTTAACCAAGCTCAGTCAAAAAGACTTTGATGAAAAAATTATGCATTTCTGAAATCACTAACTGTAACCTAGAGAATATGTACTGTATGTAACGTTCATCACTGCTGGGCTTGGCTGAGTGCATAATACTATGTGGCACAGGTATTTCACTTGTTTTGTTTTTAGCTTCATTTGTTTTCCAGGCCTGCATCTGCTTAACCTCCCCAACAATCACCACAAATATGTCTATCTAAACTTACTCTGAAAATCAACAGCACAAGTGCAAAACAGTAACAGCTGTGTGCCTTATTGATTTGAATCACATAACCTGCCATAATATAAGGTAGCCCTCTCTCCCAATGTCTAGGGCTATGGATGGAATATGTCCATGAGGAGGGGGGCACCCACAGCAGCAGAAACACTTCCAGAGGCCACGCTACCCAGGTCCAGATGTCACACACAGGGTCCACTTTCCTCACAGCTGCTGGATGAAACAACAGGTTAATGCATATCAAATAGTTCCTTTCAATAACAGAATGTCCACACAGAACTTGAAGAAACAACAGGGATCCCAAATACATTGAACATATTCACACAGCTCCGGGGAACATCAGTTAATTCGTAGAGAATACACTCAACTTTCACAAGGCCAGTATGGCCATAATAGCAGCTTTACCTGGACAGAGCAGGCTGCACAGTCTTTAGGGCAGCATTGACATGGATCTGTCAGCCCTTTGCTTCTTGGAGCAGGCCATCTTCAGAGCTCACACTAATCCCCTAGGTTTAATTGTGCAGATGGCAAAACAGGATGAGGACACTTTCCTGAATCTTTTGATGAAAGTCAAATGTCTGTGGCAAAGGGGTTTGGGGGTCAGGTTTGCAGATGATGATTGAGAGACAGTGCTTAAATCACACATGGGTCTCTTAATTTACAATAAATATAAAGAATCACAATTTAAATTTCCACATAGGCTCTACTGCCCACCAGCCATGGTTCATAAATTTCACCCTGCAGTGTCTCCCATCTGCAATAGTGCACTTGGCGCTCACATACATCATTTTTGAGAATGCCCTGATCTGAGGCCATTTTGGTTGTTGGTTGCACAACAGCTCTCCCAGATTTTTGCTATGCATTTGGTGAGTAAGCTGCTCTCCCTGCTTTTTGGGAATGGAAGATCTGGGCAAGACGAAATGGGCACCGTTCCCTCAACCAGTTTGAGTTTTGTTAGTGTTAGCCTACAACGCATACAAAACACTTGGGTGTCCCTTGTTAAGCCCACGTTGGGTCAATGAAAAACTCTAGTGATACACACTCTGGCACTGGAAAGATTAACCTACATTTTGCATGATTGGAATGTGCTCTTCCTTCGGAGTTGGAGGACATAAATTGATGCCCTTCCAGTGGCAAAGGCAACTTTGTTGCAATAGGTCATAATTTAAGCTGGGGTAAGTGGTTATCTAAAGGGCTTGGATCTTTAGACTCTTCTGGTGGATTATAGGGATGTAAGGCCTTTACCCCACTACCACCATTACTTCCTCAACATACCTTGGGCAGAACTTATGGAATGTTTAACGGTCAGAACATTGGTCATTTATTTATTTGTTGGACCCTTTTTGCTATTTTATATCATTCATATGTGTGTATTTATTTATTTTTATTTGTTTGAATCTAGGATTGCACAATACCTTTGAGCCAAGGCTCTTTACAAAGATTCCATGTCAGTAAGTACAGACATAAAGATCATACAGGTTTCAAGATACAGTATAAAACAAACAGTAACACAATTGTCATTACATGTTGCTACAATGACCGTACAAGAAACACTAGGAGATGAAAGCAAAGGAAATGGGGGTGCGAGGAGGAGAGGGCAAGGGGACAGGTGGCACTGAGTAAGGCAGCCAAAGAGGCTTTGTCAAGACAGAACAGTGGTAAGAGCAATTGTTGGGCATAGGAAAGATGAAGGGCTTGGTGAGGGGGCAACAGCTGACAGCAGGGACTATGGGCAGTAGTGAGGAGAAATATTGCATTAAGCAGAGCAGTCACTAGTGCTTGAGCAAAGTAAGGAGAGGTAGAGCTTAGCCTTCAAAGCACCCAGTGTTGGTGAGTTAGAGATGTCAATAGTGAGACTGTTCAGCCAGCTAGGAGACCTATATGTAAAGGACCTTTAGCCTTAGGTTGTGTGACAGTGGGGGATTTGCAGGTTTAGGGGTTTAGAGCTCCTGGTGTTGCAGTTGTTGATTCTGGGTTTGAGGAGGGAGCAGACTCCTGGGGAAACATTGCCCATCGTTATTTTCTTTGCTGTGATGCAGGTTTGATACTTATTCGGTTGTTTAGTTGCAGCCACCCAGCTTGGGAGTAGAGGTCTCAACATGGGTGAGACGGCGGGCTCCCATGATGAGTCGACAGACGTTATTCAGGGAGATGGAAACATGTTTGAGAGAGGAGGCAGTGGCAGAGCCATAGATAATAAGTCCATAGTCTATAACGCTAACAATGGAGCTCTGGATGGCCACAGGCAAGTCTTCCAGGGTTAGATGCTTCCTATGGTGGAACAGAAGACCCATTCTGGAGTTTGCAACTTTTGCAACATTATTAATATGGGCAGCACAGGTGAGTTTGGAGTCAAGGGTGATGCCAAGGTATTTAAAGGTATGGACTTGTTCTAGGGTGACTCCTTGCTTGATGTTTATGGAGAGGTGGTATTGTTTATTTTTGCTGTGGGAGCTGCTAAAAACATTGTCTTTGTTTTTTTCTGGTTTAGGATCAATTTGTGTTTTATGAACCAGTTTTCGACTGCAGTGAAACCCCACTGGAGGTTCTCTTGTAACTGATTTGGATCATGATGGGAGCTTAGGATGACTGCATCATTGGCATAGAGTAAGATTTGATCCGGACAGGAATTGGGTAGTGTGTTCAAAAAAGTCTAAAAGGAGGGACCCAATATAGAACCCTGTGGGGCACCAGAGTGAACAGGTCTGGCATCTGGAGGCGTATCAGTGATTTTCACTCTTTGGGATCAGTTGTTGAGGTAGTTTTGAACCAGTTCACTGAGTTGGGTGACAGCCCTGCAAGCTGAAGCTGGGCAAGCTGGAGACGATGGTTGGCGGTGTCACAGGGCTTTGTTAGATCAATGAAAGTAGACCCAGCTAGCTGTCCATTGTCCAGAGAGTGGTGGATGGTGCCGGTAAATTCAAGTAGTGCCGTGAAGGTACTGTGACCCTTTCTAAAGCCATGTTGCTGCCTGCACAGGATGCTATGCTTGTCCAGGAAGTCAGTAAGCTGGTCTGCAACAATACGCTCCAAGGCCTTGGACAGTGGAGGTAGGATGGAAATTGGATGGAATTTCTCATGTGCAGTTTTGATACCACTTTTATGAATAGGTGTTACTGTGGCAGATTTCCATTTGTCCAGGAACTGGCTTAATCTGAGCGAGAGGTTAAAGATTCTGGTCAGTGGCATGAGTACTTCTTCAATGGTGAGTGATAGAAGTTTGAGGTCAAGAGAGTCATTGCTGGATCAAACTTGCCGATGGCTTTTGTAACATAGCTGTGGACCTGGTACATCTTGGACCGATTTAAAGTAGAAGGAGGGTGGCTGCTGGGGCAAGGAGATAGTGAAATTTGAAGCATCCTCCTCTTTGAAAAAATCACGTGGAAATACAGAACTAAGGTCTGTGAAAGCAGCATTGATTGTGTCAGCAATGGTTTTTTGGGTCAAGTGTGGTATCACCATTAATGCAGAGAATGGATGGAGAGGATTTAGACTACTTCCTGTGACTTCTTTTATGTTATTCCAAGTCTCTTCCATTGCCCAGGAGTTTGTAAGAGACACTCTTAAAGAGACAGACTTTGTTTCTCGAATAGCTTTGGTGCAGTCATTCCGTACATGTTTGTAGTTAGTGATGTCAGTTTGTCATCCAGAGTTTCTGGCGAGCTCCCAAAGATGGTCCCTTGCCTTTAATATTTTATATTTTTTTAATTTAGTCTTTGGTAACCAGGTAAGGCTGACTAGGCACATGTGCCTGTTTTCAGGGGCGACCTGGGAGCACTGGGTGGTTAATTGACTTGCTCAGAGTCACACAGTATGCAAGTGGAGGTTGTGAGACTTAAACTCAGGTCTAGTCTGCTGGATGTACCAAGCTTGTTCACACCTTGTTCCTCTAACCTCTAGGCTATACTGCCAGACCACCTTAGGAGGTCACCTGAGAGCAAAAGGGTTACAGAGGACCTTTACTTTGCTCTTTTTAATGGAGCAAATATGTTGCAAGCTTCATTGAAGATTCTGATGAAATGGTCCAGGGCAATGTTCACGTTTGTAGCTGTGAAGACTGGAGACCAGTCCTGTTGGAGAAGGTGGGTTTGAGATGTGTTAACTGACTGAGGAAGAACTCTGCTGGTGATGGTTTTGGGGAGGTTTGATGAATTTGTTGGATCAGGGCAGCTAACATTGGAGTGGTCACTGAGTGACTCAGGGAGGACAGCGGTGTTTGTGATCCGGATGGGGTGGCTGGTTAGGATCCAGTCCGGTAGGGTGCAGGTGTCAGTTTTATAGTTTTTCCTGGTTGGAGAGTCAACCATCTGGGTGAGGTTAGCTGCAGCTATAGAGTCCCTGTGAGCCCCACTGTCAACAGCAGGCCAGTTTATATTAAAGTCCCCAAGAAGGATAGATTCGGTGTCCGGTGGGAGAGACTTAACAAATTCAAAAACTGTGTTGAGCCCACTACCTTGCTCTTTTGGTGGAATGTAGATCGCAACAACTGTGAGGGCTTTGTTGTGAGCACCAAGAAGGAATTTGATGGGAAGTATCTGTGCAGTGGTGGTTTGGGGAGTAAAGCTAATGTGGTGTCCCAAGAAAGTATTCTTAAGGTATAAGATGCAACCACTACCTTGTTTTGTCGTTCGATCAAGATGAAAAACATTGTACCCAGGGAGGGTGATAGCGTAGTCTGGGACCAATGGGGAGAGCCAGGTTTCAGCAGCTGCTAGGATATCTGGGCTATGTTGGCAAGCAAAATTCTGAAGGGCATCCATTTTGTGAAGGAGGCTACAAATGTTGAGTGAGATGATTGAGAGGGCTCCTGCATGTTTGATCTGATTTGTTACCTTAGTAGGAGCTGGGCCAGGGTTTGAATGAATGTTGCCAGACATCCAGGAGAATAAGCAAAAACTTCAGAGTCACATGCGTAATTCCCAGGTCAGGTGCTTACGCCTTCATGCCAG
Source organism: Neoceratodus forsteri (assembly GCA_016271365.2). Lineage (NCBI taxonomy): Eukaryota > Metazoa > Chordata > Ceratodontiformes > Ceratodontidae > Neoceratodus > Neoceratodus forsteri. The sequence goes on along the minus strand of JADMNL010000035.1, from coordinate 111,829,690 downwards.
GTGAGAGTGTGATTGCAGGAATGTGTCATGGGGTAAAGGCGAAGGTTCAGGGTGAAACCAATGAAAGTGGATGAGGGGTTACCCAATGCCCATAGGTGAGAGAGGACAATTCATCAGGTGCAGGAGGGCCCAGGGCGGGTGGCAGAGTTGTATATGTAGGGTACCTAGATGTCGATAAATGGGAGTGAGTAGGTAGCTGTTTGGGGCAGAGGGGAAGCAGACTCTGGGGAGGTGGACCAGTGAAAAGAGGGCAAGTAGGAGGAGAGGGGGTAAAGAGTATGGGTGGGATGCATGTTCAGTTGATGGGGGACGTAGAGGAGAGAGAAGGTGCAGGAAAAGGAAAGGTGGAGAGGGGAGAAACTGTAGGGGAGGAGGCAGAGGATAGAGAGTGCAGGGATAGGCAAGGTGGAGTCAAGAAACAGCAACAAAGGACAGAGAGCCGAGTAGTAAGCTAGAAAAGGAAAGCAGTTGTGCTGCTATAAAAAGTGCAGGAGGTAAGGAAGCACACGGTAGAGTGAGCGGGGAGTGAAAGAGTGGAGGAGCGAGATGGACAGACCAGAGGAGGAGGGCCAAGGACGACACCCTATAGGAGATAAGCTGGGAGGAGGGGCGAACAAAAGGGGCATGGGAGAGTCTATTTAATAAAGGTTGGAGGAGAGGGAAGGGGAGCAGGCATAAAATTTCAGCCGCAACCCCTTGGATACAAAGGGTGCAGTAGCCCTGAGTCGGGAAAGTTGCAGTGGGCCAATCTGTGAGCAGCAAAAAGGACCGGGGTCCAATCAGGGTGCACTTGCAGTGAGTGATGGCCAATGGCAGCAGCTCACATCAGCCCTGGGGAGTCAGAAAGTCTTACCCAGCTTCAGGTGTTCACGGAGTTGGCCAGGGAGGTGCGTCAGGCCAGGCGCTGGAAGAACTGAGCCACAGCCGTGTTGGAGGGTGGGCCTACAAGAGCCTGAAAAGTCAGAACAGGATCTAAAAAAATGAGAGAAATAGAGTTAGCTACATTTATTTATTTGATCAGCTAGTTATTTGTGGCTAAGTTGAAAAGTTGGCTAAATTCACTCCACAAATTAATCCGTGAATTTAGTGCAATTTGCAAAGTGCGGATCAATGCATGACGTGTAGAATTTCAGCGTGAATAGCAGAATGCCATCTGCAAATTTGGGGCAAAGTAGAAGTTGCTGAGGGTAAGGAAAACTTTCTGTGGATGCAAATTCTGGACGCTTCGTGGCAACTTCTCTAGAGGAGTAAAACTTTGCTGCAATTTGTTTTGTAGCTAATCTATTAAGAGTATCATTGATTAATTGTATTATTTAAATTTGGGTTTGGTTACATCTGCTTTTGACATGGATTTTCTATTCCTAGCTATTGCATCTTTGTGGTTGTACATTGTCTTGAATGTTTTTGTTTGTACTGTTTAAAAATAATTTAATAACTATATGAAACAAAAAAGCCCTTGAGCATAAAATGTGTTTCATTATTTCATCTCAAAGCCAGCATTTGCATTTGTATTTATAATTTATGTAAAAACATTCATAGTTGTTATTCTTTACCTCATGTCCTAATAGATAATAAATATCTAGCTACCATAGCTTATGCAGAATATTTTGCAATTAATTTTTTTTTTTTGCATAATATTATTATTTCAGTGTTAGCATAAAACAACACTACAATATATAGGAATCCAAACTGGATAAGCAGACAAGGTAAAATAGCGTTTATTCTACAATTCATCACAAAATAAAGTCAGAGGGGTAGGACATGAGAAGATAGTAGTAAGAATCAGGTATATGTAGCAGAGGTGCTCCAGCTTCAAGGAAACACATTCAGACCTTTTTCAAGTATACTACGGGCTGGGCTCTAAATTAAACCCTTTAGCAATATCATGGTCTCTTCCACAAGTAAAGAATCCAAATATTCACCCAAGCTCCAGAGGAAAAGTTCCTCCCTGTCCCTTAAGACATATATCAGTTACTCTAATGCTGAGGCCTGTAGGATCAGCTTTTCCCCATGGTCCTGAGTAGGAGGGAGACAAGACTCCCAGTTGTTCTTTATACATTGGCATGCCAGGACCAGATCCTCCAGGCCAAGCAACAGAGCCATAGGTGTACGTGGCATTAGCCAGGCCAGCAGATTAGTTATTTCTCTCACTATCATTTCTCAGTAGGGCTGTAAAGTGGGGAATGCCCAAAAGAAGTGGGGGTAGGTGCCTAATGCTGTTTTGCACCTTACACTTGTTGGCAGAATCCTTGGGAAAAATTTATGCACCATACCTGGTGGACACCACTGCCTATGAACAAATTTATACTGGGACTATTTATATCTGTTGCAGAATAGGAGGACCATATGTAGCCTCAGAATGCTCCCCCACATTTCATCTGTAAGAGGAACCCCCAGGTCCCACTCCCACTGTGCCTTACCTTTACTGGACAGATTTGGAAAGTATGTCCTATCCTGCTTTGCCAACCATGCTATGAAACCCCTTGTGCAACCCCCAGGAAATAAAAGTGTCTTGCTCCAATTCCTGCACAGTGAGTACGGCAAAAGAAATCCTGCACAGGCTGCTGCCAAATGCCCTAACTTGCAATTATCTATATTGATGTGATGCCAGGATGTCAGGTCCCTCTGTAATTCATTCAATGGTTGTATTCCTCAGCTTATACAAATCCCCTATATATAGACACCCTTCTTCCCATTCCTTAAAGCCACTGTCTTCCAGCCTGGGAAGAAACTTATGATACCAGCCACTGGAACCAGTATGGTTGCCTCATCTTCCACTGTCCTTCTTTCTTCATCTCCTTCCATACTGCAGGATGCATCTAGTCAGGGGCTTAGAGCGTTCCCTTGATTATAAGCCTTCCTTTCTCCTTTTGCCAGGAAAGTCGAGAGTCTCATCTTACTGCCTTCCTCCTCCAAATCTAACAACCTGGTTGCCTCTATGCCATTGAACCAGTCCTGCACATACTGTATCTCTGCTGGATAGAAATGTAATAACCCCTCAGGTTAGGAAATACTAGCACTCCCTGCTCTATAACACTCTTCACCAGTTGTAAGTTCATGTGTGGTCTCTTATTTTGCCACATGAAGGTACTGTAGTGAAGCCCCGCTCCAGGGCTTTAATATCCACCCTTGTTAGACCCATATGCATCATCTGCATTGCATTTACCAGCCTAGGGAGTGTAAACATTTTAAGTATGATGATCTGCCTCAGCCATGAGATAGGCATGGCCCTCCAATGGAGATAGGCATGGCCCTCCAATGGAGATAGGCATGGCCTCCAATGCTGTATCTCTGCTAATATGGTGGTCAACAAGGTCTTGTAGTCTAAAGCATACATGCTGCCTTTGTCCATTTCACCTTTATCCCTAGATAGGTCAGGGCCTTCTCCACCATTTTCAGACCCCAGAAAGCCCCCGATGGTCTCCAGACCTATAACCATAGCTTTGATTTATGAATATTAAGTTTATATCCAGAGAAGAAGGCAAAGCTCTCAATGATCTGCAGCAAGACTGGTATGGAGGTAGAAGGATTCAGAGCAACCTTTCATAAGTGTATAGTGTGATTTTGTGTTGTCACACTGACCAGCCGGGGATCCCTTTGACTAACAGCATGTTCCAAATCTTAATTGCCAAATATTCTATGGTCAGTTCTTGTCTTGTGCCTTTGAAAATCTACTCCTCCAGTAAGCCTCCATTTACTAGAATTCCAGCCCTTTGTTCTTTATGTTAGACACAGCCATTTCACTTTTATTGAGGATAAGTCAAGATACATCAGTATCGGGCATTGAAAACCTGTAGACATTGCATACAGCACATATGACTTCGACATCACAGAGATTAAAGCATGTATTATAGATTTAGACAGAGAGATGCTGCAGAGCAGTGACATAGTTAATTTTTATAGTAAGCTTTCATGTCTGAACAGTGGGTAATGATCAAATGCCCTCCCAGAGCTCCCATCCACAGATGTTCTGGTAAAGTCTAGGCACACAGGCACACCTCTGAGGGTGTAGACTCATGAGGGCATGACCATTGTTCCTGTTTCCTGAAGGAAAGCCATGGTCAAAGCTGCAAAAGGTGAGGTCATATATAGACACATCATTTACATGATTGGGCTTGGGTGCCTTTCACCAGGTGATACATTCTGAAAGGGAAGGAAGGTAATGATGACAAGGCCTCCACTACTCTTACTATAAGAGAAACCTCTGTCATTCTACCTCTTTTACAACAGGCACTTGGCTTCTATGCTAGCTGCTATCAGCCAGGTCAGGCAAGAATCAGATGATGAGATCCCCACAAGTGGGAGATCTAAGAGGAGGATTGATGGATTCAGCAGGAAGTTAGGGCCCACCATTGAGGCACAGTCCCAATGGAAATTTGCCAGTAGGTTTTCAATGCCAGGCACACTCTCAGGATATGAGATTTCCTTCTGTATGCTGACAGCACCAACATCTGTGATCCGGCATCAGCTCTAGGGTGTGAGGTTTATTCAGCATTCAGTATCAAGAATGGAGCACCTTGTTTTGAATTGGTAGATTACATGTATCATAGCAAGCCCTCTTGGCTAGAACCTAACAGCTACTCCAGACATGTGCTGGTATAGGTCTGTTCAGGGAAGTTTCTGATTGCTAGTGAGCATTTTGGACCTGATCTGGTACAGTGTCAGTGATGGCATGATATATTCTACTGACACATCGATAAGTGGTCTGACACCAGGCCAAGAGGGTTGAAGGACAGAAAGAGAGAGAGAGAGAGAGAGAGAGAGAAGGGAGGGAGAGAGAGAGAGAGAGAGAGAGAGAGAGAGGAGAGAGAGAGCAGACGAAGCGAACATGAAGTTGCAGCCTGCAGGAGAGGACACAGGATGTTCCAAAGCTGGAGATGCCTCTAAAAGTCCCAGTTTGGGAGATCATACTCTATTTTAGGTATTCAAATGGGTCCAGGGTTTCCAGAATATACAAACCTAGGCTGAATAAATCCTAGTCCATGTAAATTCCTGCACATTGCCAATGTTTGTCTGTCAATAGTAAGGACAGTGTTGGTAAGTTACTTTTAAAAGTAATCAGTTACAGTTACTAGTTACTCTGAAATAACTATAATCAGTTACAGTTACTGATTACTTTTGCATAAAAGTAATTAGTATCTGTAACGCCTATTACTTTTCATATTACTTTATATTACTTTTGATCAGTTTGTTATTTATGCATAGTAAACATTCAGTACATACATTTTGTGCTCAGAAAACTCCCAAAAAGCTTAAAAAAAGAAAACCTAAAGGCAATGTTATATCAGTGGTTGTCCATGGCAGCTCCAGGAATCTGGACTGCTGGGAAGGACACATGTGAGTTCCTGAAATCCTAATTGGGTCTTAGAAGACCCCTCCCTCCAACCCAGGCAGCAGCATACCCAGTCTTTGGCCCTGGATGAACAGTGTTTCTTTCAAAATGTAATTTATTCCTTTTCCCTTCTCCACCCCTGACTCTTTCCAAATCGCCATTACAGGTAGTTGGGTACTTGTCAAAGAACTCTGATCTATTTTTAAATCAAATTTAAATATTCACCTACACACAGACTTACTCACTCCTATGACTAAAGACTATATATATTTCTTGTTGCAAGCCCCTGACCATTTGCCTTCAATTACCACACAGTTCAGTCAACTTGTATCAGCAGAACACCTTTTGCACCTATCACCAACCCATAACACCCTTGTAGAATGATACATGTTCATCTCCTCCTAGTTCAATTTAATACTGTCTGGCCTATCAAAGAAGAAAAAGGCCCATGAACCTCAGCCAATCCATAACAGCAAAGCACAGCAAAGGAAAGGGCAAAGGCACCGCATTATTTTGCTCCATCTGGCACCAACATTTTCTATCCTTTTTCACCAATAAATACAGTATTTGCTAAAATAGCTAGCTACTCTGCTAAGTGTCTGGAAAATAAAGTATGACATGCCCACCTCAGAATGGAAGCAGCCAGCTTCTGTATTCTTTTTTTTCTTCATTTTTTGGTAATTGGATAAGGCTCACTAGGCACTGGTACATATGTTCAGGGGTGAACCAGGAGCACTGGGCAGGTTAAGTGACTTGTTCAGAGTCACTGTATGAAGAGGTTGTGGGAATCATACCCGGTCTGCTGGATGTACCAAGCTCTTTCACAGCTCAGACCATTTTGGCATTGGGGTATTCTGGTTTGGATTTACAGAAATAAGCTGAGCAGATTTTAGCCAGTGCTTTCAAAATGCATGACAGGTCCCAAGCATAAGCAGGCTGTGATGAGAGTACTGAGGATTAATTCTGATATTTTATTCACGAGGCCCCCACCCCTCCCCCACCACAGTGACATTTAAAATACTCACGAGTTCCATGAAAGGACAATATAAATTGAAAGATTGCTGCAGCTGATTGAAAATGGAGGGAGTTAGAGGGCTAGCTTTGAGGTACTATACCCCATCAGGCAGCCTTTTTGCACTTCTAATAATAGAAAGGACTTCTTTTAACTCGTAAGCACTGTGAGCTCCAGTTTTGTTACTTGAGGTGGTATACCTCATCAGGCAGACTTTTTTTTCACTCCTAATATTAGAAAGGCATTTTTTTTCACTACTTAGCAAGCTCTGTGAGCTCCAGTTTTGTTGCTTTTCTCATTGGAGGTACAGTGGAGTTAACTGCTCCCCCTCCTTCATGAACAGAAGCATCCTGCCACACCCAACCTGGCAGCGTTTTGGCATCTTTAAGTACATGTTTTGTTTTTGTCACATGATGCAAACCTATCTCAGCAGCAAGGCATCGCACAGTATAGTACCCCTGCCTGTGCTGTTAAATCATGTTTCCTGGCTTTAACCTTTTCCCCACCACCCACCTTCTGACCAACCCCTGCCTCTGACCCCAGCTGCTAACTTTGGTAGAGTAGATGTATGGGAATCAAGCAAATAATAAATCTGCTACCATGAATGTTATCTGGTCTGGACAGTTGAACAAACACTCCTGTCCCCACCCCAACCAAACAGGTCATGTTTTAACATGTTTTTCCCCAGTACCATCTTCCATGCCTGTGCCTAGCGTTTTGTTGAATAAAATGCCTTGATTGCATGGATATTTCCCTACCTGGTCTTTCCTTTTTTACTAGCACTACCTGGCAGGCACCCACCCACTTTGCTGCTGTCTAAGCTGGATGCTAGAGCAGCTGACTTTGAATGGGAGTTTCAGTCATGGATAGTCTGAGAGTGGTGGAGCCAGGTTTTGAAATGGGGGAGGGGCAAATCAGTTAACCAGGGGCTCCAACATTGCAGCAGGCGCATTGACTAAAAGTGATTTAGCCCCAAACAGAGTAGTGCACTCAGAAGGTATAAAATAAATTAATAAAGCAGATGGAGTGTCCAGAGTAAAATTTGAACTGAAATTCATTGTAATGGTGGCAAAATACTGTAGCAACTACCACAAACTGAACAGGTATCCAGGTGCTTCGCTTGCTAGAGCTTTGTCAGTGACAGGCTTCTAGACAGTGAACACCCCTTAAACAGCACAGAAGCAGATGACATCAATACTATAAAATTAAATTAATTTGGTGTCTTACAGTTTTATAGAACAACACTATCAGGGGTTTGAGTGGACTCAAGCACAATACAAAACAGTGAAAACCCTTTTTGTAACCTTTGTGGTTCTCTTCCAAACATGGGTTTTTTATAAGTACAGAGAATCCCAATGTTAGTAATATTTATTTTCATTTTCCTTGTATGTTTTGAGCCAGTTTATATTAAGGGATTATTTTATTCTTTATTTTGCAATACTTATATTTCTCCCTTCAAGTCTGTCCATACCAGACTTGATTTCAAATATCAGGTTCTTACAAGTGATAGTTTCTAAGATATTCATCAGTAACTTCACTTGTTAATTGTCAAATACTGTCTAACTGTAATATTCACTTTTTATATTTATTAACACAATTTTTATTTCTAATTTTTTACCTAGGTATGCTAGAGCAACATCTTTACTGGGGCAGCTGATCCCCTAAGCTTGCTATTTCAAGCCAGGAAGGGTTGATCGCAACACATCACTTCCTACCTTCTAGCTCTCCAACAACTCACTTTATGTGCTTATAAAAATCAGCTTTGCAACCATTCTTTCTTCTGTTTTTGTTTTCTACATTTATTTTACCCTTTATGTATGTTATATGCATTATACAGTGCACAGTACATGTTTTACACATCGATATGCAATATATAAAGAGTTAAAAAAAGTTTATCACTTTTTTCAGTGCTTTATATTGTGCTGTGTCTTTACTCAAGTCCCCCAGGCCCAAAACCATCAAGAGTGCTGCTCTTTAAAATTGTAAGATATATAGATTTTTTCACTAGGAGAGATACACTAAGCTGAAGCTTGTTTGCTGGGAGCACATGGAAATTAAGTGACTTGCTCAGGGTCACACAGTATGCAAGTGGGGGCTATAGGATTCAAACCCAGGTCTCTCGGTTTGCAACTCAGAGCCTTAAACCACTGCACTATACTGTCTTCTTGATGCTAAGACTTGCCTGTCAGCACAGCTGTAGCATTTCCATTCACTATACAGGCAATCCGAGTTTGGGGGCCAGATAGGGGGAAGAAGATTGAGCATCCCAGGGGATGTGCTTCTCCTCCAGGGAGGAAGGGCAACCAGCTCCACTGCTGTACTGTCACCTGGGTGACAACAAGTAGCAGTGCATTTGGGAGTGGCTCATGGGTGGGAGCTGGAAGGATGTCAGCTGATGCCACTTACCTCTTTTGTAGCCAAGGTCAGACAGTAGAGGAATAATTGGCTGTGCTAGTGCAGCAGGTTGTAGATCTATTTTCTGTTCTGAACTGCTGGGTTTTAAAGACAGGAGCATGGGTGTAGCCAGGCATACTCCAAGTACTCCATGGTGTGCAATTTTATTTAAGGGAGGTAGCAAATAGGCTCTGAACTGCTTCCTTTTTCCATGAAAACTAACAAAGAAAATGCTGAACCTTTCTGTCATTTTTTTCATAGGAGTCAAAACTAGAAGGACTAGTCACTAATACTGTCTTTACATCTCAAGGACAATACAACTTTACAGGCTCTGGGCTGGTATGTGGGTGTCTTAGGGAGCAATGCATGGCGCTTGTATGTACCCATGCATGGCAACAACTATTGTCATGAGATACAAAAGTTGTATTTATTGTGCCAAATGAGGCAACAAACACAGTCCTGGTGTACATTTGTATATTGTATGGCTACACCTCGCGGGGGGGGGGTGCAGCAGTGAGTCCACTTGGTGTGCAGATCTGAAATCCCTGGCTACACCCCTGGACAGGAGGACAGAATCAGACTGATGTGGATCCAATCAGAAGGCACTTATACCCTTGTCAGTCAGGTTCAACTAGGTTGAATAGGAAGTGCACAGAAGATCCACTGCTTTTAGGAGACAAGGGGTCCATGACTGATGCACACAGAGGTGGAGATCTCACAATATCCATCCAGGGCCAGCTCAGATATATATTACATTCCTGACAGGCAGAATTTGTCAATTGACTGGTTTTGGAACAGTGCTGGGTGTCATACCATTCTAAGATCTTACTAATCTCAGCATGTGGTGGGGGGGGGAGTAACAGGGTAATCACTGTTGACTGCTGTTACATCTCGCATCAAAGGCTGCTCATGGGCTTGCATTAGATGTTCGTGTTTTTTTTTTGCTTTTTATAAAAATGGAGGACAGTGCCCTTCCCCATACAATAATAAAAGATGTGGTTAGAGATCATTGACTTTGTGTGTGAGAGGGGCAGCCAGAGATCGCTCCCCTGGAAGTGACAGTTTGGTTTATGACTCTCATCGAGCAGTCAGGGCCATTAATTAAGTACCTGCTAAGAGCCATCACAGCAGTAACTAGAAAGAACTATGCAAAGGTTAGGCTGTAAATTCAAGCAGTTGGGGCATGCAGGCTGACAGCTAGTGAACCCACATAATTTAGAACTTCAATAGTATGAAGCAAAGGAAGAGTTTTGAATCGTGTCTCCCTGTTAACAGCTGATCTCAGCAGATGCCACTTCTCTTGTTTGTTGGAGATACCTCTGCCCTCCTCTAGCTCTGCTTCTGTCTGGAACATATAGAATACACTGCCTGTCCACCCTCCCTAGTCCACAGCCAAATAATAAAACTAAATGCTGCTGTCTGAAATGACTTCTCCATTATTTTGGTAGAGAGAAGTCTTGCATTGGAAGCTGGGATGGGTCTCAGGCTATAGCATGCACTGCACCCTCCTTTACCTCCAAGCAACAACCAGCTGCTGTAATCTGAGATTGTAGATGGGAAGTCTGGAATGGGACAAATGTAGATGATCTGCCCCCACCCTGCAAGCATACACACCCCATCTCATCCAGACTCTGTTTTGGCACATTGTCAAATACAATTTGGTGCCTTGGTATTTATTGCACTTACGTTTATAGAGGCTCACTCATGACTTGCAAATAAATGCAGTTTTTCTTAGACTACACAACTTACCTTATCCTTTACTGACCAACTTGCAGTTTTAGACCAGGAGTAGGGAAGGTTTTTTTGTGGGCGGTGTTGGATAATAGCTACCATGTCACATGCACAGGTCTCTCCTCTCAAATCTGGGCTCTTTGCCTGCAGCTGGGTCCTCCAAGTTGCTCAGCATTTACTCTGGACCTTATTACCGATGGATGGACTGAGTGCATTTTAGAAATCCCCAGTTAAAATAAACCTTGCAGTGCAGCAAGCTGCTCTTTCAGAACATCAGTGCGCAGTTTGGTCTACACTCCATGTTTACAAATTTAAAGTGCCCTCTACCAGCAGCTCTGACACAGAACAGCCAATGGAGGTGCTGAGCACATAGTAGCCCTGCTCTGCTATTTTAAGTAAACAGGGCAACCACAAATCACGTGAAAAGAGTGTGATATCTTGCTATGTCCCTCCACTCCCATGTTGTTTGGTCCAGGATGATTCAACTGCCGTGGTGTCTCATCGCATTGAGATAAGGATTTTTTTTCTTATGCTTGTCTTTCTTTTCACACTGCTATCTCAGGTTCCAGGTAAACGTGCATGCTGGATTTCAATGGGGATGGCTGGGTAGGCACAAAGACTGGGAGGTAAGGGAAGGCCCTACTATACCTGTTTGCAGAAATGCTGCACCATCCCATGTAAAGAATAATGCACACAGTATGCACTGCAGCCTGCAGGGGGGAACAATTCAGAGATTTCCAAGTATCTGGCCAGCCTGACACTGGTAAGAAGTTGATCCTGCTGCTCAGTTCAAAGCTGCAAATACTAGGGAAAGTAATACAGAAAACTGTGTTACAGTAATGCATTACTTGTAAAAAAAAAGTAATCTGTAACTTCCCAATATTACATTTTCTTTCAAGAATCCATTACCATTACAAGTTAAATGGTAAAATAATTAGATTACAGTAACGTGTGTCTTGTAATGCATTACTTGCCCCAACACTGAGTAAGGCAGTTGCCCTAAGAAACCAAGCCCATAGGAGTCACGTTGGGCTTATTAAACTTGGATAACTGCTGTCAGGCTCCACTGAGGCTGTTATAGTAGGCTCAGTCTTTTGGCAGTGCTGGTGGGGCAGTGTATAACAATGTAGCAGGAGCCAGATTTGCACATTGCTCCCACTCCATTTGCAACCACAGGGGGAGAGGCCATGGAGGGTGCAGAAACCATTTTGTAGTTTGTACTTCCATTAAAGACACGTGGTAGGCATAGATGTAAGGAGATTCCAACTTCCATTTTTCCAACAGGATTGCAATTTAATTCTACTATATCTTAGTGCCTTGGATTTCCATAGGAATCTGCCTATTAAGGTATCAATTTTTGCATACCAGGAAGAGAGACTGACAATAGGTAGGTGAGACTGGTGATGTAACAACTTTGGAATCACAATAATTTTAACCACTAATATTTTGCCCACTAAAGAAAGGTTAATCTGCAGGCACCATCTAAATTCCTCTGGAGATCCAACAGGAGGGGCTTGATTCAGTATGCCAATATGAGAAAGGTCCAGGGTCAACTGAATGCCAACATATCTGATAGCTTGAAGGGACTAGCACAGGCCTTGTTGAGAAAATGATTACTGTGGAGAACTATTCATCGGGAGTAGTTCTGTCTTAGAGGAGTTAACCTTCAAGCCCAAAATGCTAAGGAATTGCAATAGGAGATTTACAGACAGATGAATCAGCTAGGGCACTTTAAAAGCATTAGCAGTTCATCTGCTATAGCTTCTGTCTTAGTAGTCCACTTTGCCTAGCCTGATGCCAGAAATAAGAGGGTGGGAGCAATGACAATGGCCAGTGGTTTGATGGCCAATATAAACGAGGAAGAAGGAGGGCATCTCTGTTGGTTGCCTTTGTATAGATAATAGAGAAAAGCATATTGTTGGTCAGAACTCTAGCTGATTGGCTAACATATAGAGCCCTAATCCAAGCCAGAAATTGAGGGCCAAATTCCATTCTTTCCAAGACATGTGTCAGGTAAGCTAACTCCACTGACTCTAACACTTTATTGAAATCAAGTGTGATTGCAGCAGCAGATGTGGGATTAGCCTTCACAGCCTGGAATAAATTAATGAGTGACTGAAGGTGATCAATACTTAGCCTTCCTTGCACAAATCCAACATAGGATGGATGAATTAGGTCAGAAAGGATACTGTCAAGGTGAAAGGCAAGTGCCTTCACACAAATTTTTGCATCCATGTTAAAACAGAGCTGGATGAAATTAGCAAATTTCAAATTTGTGGAATTTTTGTGAAATTCCATGAAATTTTGTGAAATTATTTGGAATCTTCCAAATTTATTAAATTGACAATAACATGGTCCCTGTTACAGCTAGAGGCCTGCAATTTGGCATGCATATTTCTGGAAGGAAGAAGTCCCAAATGCTTGTTAAGTTTCACAACATTTGCACAAAATGTGAAGAAGTTATGGAGGCTCAAATCTTGCAATTAAATATTCATATGGAAATTTCCGAAAATTTTTCTTTGCTTACAACATAGCCATCTTTAGAGCTAGATAATTGAAAACTTAGATGCAAGCTTTCTTTGAAGAGTCATAGAAACTGCTAAATAGAGAAGTACTGGTTATGTAAATTGTAAGTTTCAGCCAAGACCTGCCTCCCAACATGACTTTCTGCTCAGCTTTAACTTGATCATCAGCATGGCAGCATGATGCTCTGATGTCAGGCAATGGGGTTGTCTTAAAACCTAATATTTAGGGTCAATGAGCATAACAACATTGGCAATATTATTTTCTCTAGCTTTAAACATATAGGGGCTTAAAATTCAGCATTTTACATAATTACCAAATGTAATTTTAACATTTCTGAAGATTTGGAGGCTTATACCTCAGTCACCTTTAAAGTTAGGAATTTGGAACTTGGTACACATATGTATGGGCATAGGTTAAGACACAGCACCAGATTTGGTGCAATTTGGAAAAAAACACTTTTAGTTTACATAGTTAACTGTAATTTTAAAATGTCCAAATGTTTAGAGGCCTATAACTCAGTCTTCTTTAAAGATAGATATCTGAAACTTGGTAAACGCACAGTCAACATATCAAATTTGGTACAATTTGGACAACATTTTTTAAATTTGATCAAACTAACTGAAATTACAATTTTGGCAAACTTCATGAAATTTTCATGGAAATCTGGCAAAATTTCATGGAATTGAAATCAGCATTTTGCTAGAATTCTGCTGGTGGAAGATAAATTTCACACAGCCCTAGTCACCACTCACCCACTCAACAACAAATGCTGCTCCATTCTACTTCTTCCCCACTCTTTGCTCTCCCCCAACAGCAAAAACAATGAACAGTGATCAGGTAGCTCCATTCTGCTTCTCTCCCCCACTCCCGGCTCCCAAGAACAAATACCACTCCTGCAGCTCTCCTCTGCTTCATTCCCCTTTCTGGCTCACTTCCCATTAACACCACATGATGATCCTGCACCCCACTGGCTCTCCCCGTATGCCAAGCCCACCCTTCTCAAGATCCAGTCACTTAACCTCACCCAGCTGGTTTCTGGACAAACTCACTTTAACTCTCACTCCCCTAATCATTCCCCTCTAGACAGGGTGCTCTCTTTACACCCCCATCACATCACTGTCACTCATGTCCTCCCTGATGCTCTTAGTGATCACTGCCTCACCTACTGTATAAGGAAGGTGCATCTCCCCAATCAGCCCCTAAATATATCTGGGTTCACCCGCTCTGCACCCTTGATACTGCTGCCCTTATTCTGGACCTATCTCGTGTAGACTGGTACACAATATTCCTGGACCTAGATATCAACTCGGATCTGCACTCAACCACTTTTCTAACACCATCACTCGCATCGGGAATCTCCATGCCTCTCTTAAAAAAAAGAGAGTCAAGCATCTCCATTGCCCCTGGATTATGCCAGACCTTTTAACCCTGTGCAAAGTTTGGGATCACACCAGGGCTCAATATAAGCCCTCCCATCCCCGTCTAATCAGCAGGTGTACAAATTCCTCAGAAATGATTGCACAAAGGCCATCCATTTAACAAAGGCTGAGTACTTTAGGTCCCACAAACACACTAATCTCCACTTGCCTGCTACCGTTGGGAATGGTATCCACTCCCTCATTGACCCTCCATCACACTCTGCCTCTCCTGTCCTTAAGTTAGACAGATCACCTGTCTCAGACCCTTTCTCCATTGCTGACATTTTTAACAAATTCTTCACTACCTGTGTTCTTCATGACCCTCCCTCTCCAACCTCACCTGACCTCTCCCTCATCCCTCTTCAATTGGCTAGTTTCCCCCTTGTTTATCCTCAAGAAGTTTACCAGGCACTAAAATCACTTAATCCTGCCAAAGCCAGCCCTGACAGACTCCACCCAAAGCTTCTCTGCATCTCCACTCTTGCAATAGCCACCCCTCTCATAACCTCTTGAGCCTCTCCTTCTTTACCTGCACCATTCTGCAAGCCTGGATGGTTGTAGTGTTGCCTCTTCACAAAAGGACCAGTCTTCCAGCAATTACCAGCCTTCCCTCAGTAGCTAAACTACAAGAGTCCCTTGTTTAGTGGAGGCTTTCAGGTTCTACCTTCCTCTGATGTTCCTTCCCTCTTTAATCTGGCTGTAGGAAACATCGCTCAACTATCACCTCCATACTATGGGTCACTGACTCAATCCTCTTGATTATGGACCAGAGTCACATAAAACAGGTTATTCACCTGTAACAGAAAGTATATGCCAGCACTCCAGAATTCAATTTCACCATGAATAGTGTAAGATTTGTGAAAGTGTGGAGATAACAGAACAAACAAAACCCCTAGCGCCTCAACTGTTAGGTCTTCTGGAGGTATACATTCAGTAAAACACTTGTTCTCCTTAAATACATCAACTGATTCAATTAACCATTTAAGTAATTAAATAAATTATTGCTCATAATTGCACAGAGCTAAAAATATTAGCAGCAGCACTATAGATAAATTTAACTGAAAAAATAATGATAAAAAGAATAAAGATAAGAAAAAGAAAACAAGTGAAAAGCAGATATACAATCCTTAATCAATCCTGTAATGCATCTATTTCAACCTTATTTAAAGAACAATCACATTATGCTTCATAAAATGAAAAATAAATACAGGATGAAAAAAGGGGGGTTTATAAGTGAGACGGTCAAACTGCACTATAAAAAACACACAGTAAGTTAAGTAATGCATTTTGCTTTCTTGCAGAGTCAATCTGTTATATCATGCAAGAGAATGTACATATATATTATTATTTTTAACTGTTGTGTAGTAATTACTTAACACAGGTACCCATTAAATTTTTTACCAGTGTTAAACCAAAATAAAAACTGCTACATGCTGTTTATGCAAAACATTAATGCAATGCTGTGCCAGTTTGTTGGAGGTCACCAAAACTACAAAAGGTCAGCAAAAAATGTATTATTTGACTTAAATCATCAAAAAGAATATCAGAAATACATTAAAAACTTTATAATATTATAAATAGGGGCACCACTAGATTGATAATGTGCACCAAAAATGTCTTTTAAAACACCACTAGTTGATGCTCATTCTTTTAAATGTTTAGAACTGATCTTTAAGTAGAGGTTGCCAAAGATCCAGATCACACAACTTTAAGCCCAAACAAGGTACATCTATACATAGCAAACTTATAAAAAACAAGATTTGCAACACAAGATTTAAACAGTGATAGTACAGATTCAAGCCAGAAAGTTCGATAATGTTGTATCCCCCAACAACCAAACCAGGACGCCACATCTGCCAAACAGTAATATAAGCAAAGGGCAAAAGAATCAAGATAAACAACAAAGTCAAGAAACAAAAGATAATAAATCATCGAAATCTAAAAGTCAAAAACGAAGGTGGCTCAAGACAACCAGACTGGGGAGATGGGGCAAAAGAAAGCAACACAACAAGATACCCATTCAGGAAATAAATATTATTAACCTCACTAACATTGTTTAACAGAGGAATAGCAAGATCTTTTGTGCAAAGGACTAACATTTGTGCCAACACCTCGAGTTGACTTGTTTAACATTAAAGTGGATCTTTTTAGATTCATTAGAAAACTAAAGTTACGTTGGCATTTTCAACTGTGTACAACAACATGGGTTATAATAGAGAAGGACTCTCATTCAGTGTGGAAGAAATCACCAGAATTGGTAGTTCACCAGAAACAGGAATAATACAAGAACATTTTTCAGAGTATGAATTTTGGTTACAGAATATTCTGGACAATGTGGATCTTGACGACTTGTTGACAGACCTAGACCCAGCTACAGACTATGCTCTTCACCATTATAATCGTACACCCTTTAAACCAAATCTATTTTCACTTTGACAGGTCCCATGAACCCTATAATTGTAGTGTTTGAAAAAGCAGTGTAGAATGAAATTTACAAGGTTACAGAAGGAAAATATTTCATTCAAATACTAACTTGACACCAGCTGAATGTACGGTCCTTAGGGATCTAAGGGACCTGCCAGGTATTATAATAAAACCATCCGATAAGGGGGGTGATATTGTGATAATGAATGAAGATTTTTACATCAAAAAGGTGTATGATTTGTTAAATGTAGGTGAAGACTAATGCAAACTAGGTTATAATCCCATTACTGAATTTTTTACTGAACTAGATTGTTTGATGACTAAGGCGTTGGAACAGGGCTGGATTACATATTCAGAAGCTGGGTTTATTAAACCTAGATTTCAGTTACTAACATTCTATATCTTACCAAAACACAAACATGGCACGGACCTCTGGGACATCCAAACGCCTCTGAAATAAGTTCCCTACTGAGAATTTGGAGATCTATTTAGATTTTATCTTGCAGCTTATTGCTACTACTATAAAATCCCACATTAGAGACACTATGCACTTATTGTACAACATAAAAGGAATAAATTGGTGTTCATGTTCTAAATGGCTAGCAATAGATGTTGCCAGCCTTTACAGAGCATACCACATGACAAGGCATTACAGGCTGTTGAATATTTTTGGATAAAGATGTAGATTCTAATCAAGTGCCAATACAATTTATTTTGGAAGGTTTGGAATTTGCCTAACATGGAATTATTTTTGTTTAACAAACAATATTATTACAAAAAGATTTACAGCTCTGGGTGCATCTTTTGCACCATCTTCTAAATTTAGCCATGGGATATTGGAAGACATCTATATCCATGGACCAAACAATCCTTTTTGTAAATATATTATCCATTGGTGGCATTTTATTGATGACATCCTACGATATGGGATGGGACGAACCAGAAATAGTAAAATTTTTGGAGTACATTAATAACAAAACCTTCAATTTAATGTTCACATTCTGTGGAACAAGAGAAAATTAATTTTTAGACATCACATTGTCAGGTCTCCAAAGTGGTGAAATAATTACATCCTGCTATAGAGAAGTTGATAGCAGCTAACACTATTTGCATTACAAAGCGCACACCCCAAGCGTTTAATTAAATCTATCCCCTACTCACAGTTAATTACATAAGATGCAACTGTCTGGATGATGCTTTATTTGAAAAACAAGCCTTAGATTTAGTGGAGCATCTTTTGAGATGGGGTATGAACATGGTGTGATGTTAGAAGCCCTTAATAGGGTCAAATTACTTGCTAGAGAAACATTATTAGTACCAAAAGAAAAAATTTCAACTAACAGTCCTGTTACAATGGTCCTTGATTTTAGTCCCATTTCTGGCCAAATCAGCAGCAGTATATATAAACACTGGTCCATCTTGACATCGGATTCTGATTTGCAAAAATGTATAGGAGATTCCCCAAGGGTAACCTTCCGTAGAGGGAAATCATTAGCTGATGTCTTGACAAATAGCCATTTTACTACAAAGCCTATTAATAAGACATGGCTATCTGTTCGACCTAATGGGTTTTACAGATGTGGCTTTGCAATGTTTGCACATATGCTTGTGAAGGGAATTTACATTCATCCCTTAAACATGACAGCAACATGCATTCACCAATTTCTGACTTGTCGTAGTACTTGTGTAATCTATGTAGTTTGGTGCCCTTGTGGCTTACAATATGGGTATGGTGACTCATTTTTGAAAGTAACGATACAGGAACAAATTCATGCAATATACAATTGTAACTTGGAAAATGTGATTGGAGCACGTTTGCAACATCACATAATACAATCCAAGAGGGTTAAAATTTACTGCCCTGGAATGTGTTCCATTTCGCATTTGGGGAGGGGATAGACTTACAATTCTGCAACAGAAAGAGACTCGTTGGATTTTTTATTTATAAACACTTACTCCTCATGGCTTAAATGAGGATTTCGATCTAACTCCACATTTGAAGAAATAAAAAATGAGTTATTTATATAATGAAGTTAAAATATTGAGTAACTTTAATTTAAGTTGCAGAAATCCAATATGTTGTCTCCAACACAATTTTCTTTTTTTTTTCTCCCCCTTTCCACTTTTTCCGTTTGTTCTTTCTTCCTACTACCCCTATAACTAGGACATTTTTAATAATCTGTGATTGCTGCCTTTTCTTTTTATATGTGTAACCCCCCCAAGGGGTGCTACCCTTAGGGCTACTACCCCTGCCTGCCTCCACTGAGACAGGGTGAGGGGCCCAGATCCATTGACGGGTGCCTCCACCCAGAGGTCGGGGTTAATACGGTCGAGACTGCCTCAGTTACAGCCCTCTGGGTTACTGCAACCCCCCTTCTGTCCCACTAGTGGCTCACACTGGGTACCAACAATTCTTTTCACCAGTACACTTACCCCCTTGGTAGTATCTCTCGGCCCACTCTGGGGACCCCCTGTAAAGTAAGGTACAGTTATATCATGGTCACTATATAGCAGTTCACCAGGGATGCACAAACCAGCCAGGATGTAGTTGCAACACAATAATCTGATTTATTAAAGGAGGCAGATAACAAGGAGGGGGGGAATCAAGTTAATTGGCTTATACTATAATTATCTACCTAGGGCTCTGTGCACAGGCCTAACCCTAAGATTGGTTGTCCCTGGGTACCCAAGCCCTAGCGGCTAGTCCAAACGTGGCAGCTGGTTGGGGCCCTTAACACAGATAACCGTTACAATCCTGAGCAAGACAGAATAGGAGGAAAGTTTAATTAGGCAGTCAGCAGTACAACAATACAACTGGAAACCACTGTTTACACACTCTGCAGGGAGCTACCCTGACTAAGTACTCACAGCTTCAGCAAATAATGATTCCTTCACCGCTGCCAGGGCAGAGCCTGAACTTCACCAGCCTTCTCACACATTTATATGGCAACAACAGAGGACTTCACAAACTTGCAGAAGAACTCGGACAGCAAACGACAGCTTCAACATCACAGCAGAACCAAACGACTCAGCAATTCTCTCCAGTCCTCTCAAGTTGAGCCTGGTAGGTAGCTGGACTGGCACCAGCCTCCTCCAACTGCATGCCGGCAGATTTAGTCTGACTCGCTTGAAAGGGCAAAAACGGCTGCCTTAGGCCTTTCACGCGCTTCCCGCGCGAAAACTCCACAAGTGCCGAAGCACACAGCTCCGTTCCTCTCTTCAGCCTCAACGAATCTAACTTTGGCAGCCTTGAGCACTCCACCCCAAGCGGGCGCTACCCGTTTCCATTGGCTGGCTGAACATGCCAGTCACTTCCTCCGGCTCTCAGTGGTGCGAAAAAGTGCCATAGCCCATAATACCTCTCTCAAGGACAAGCAGTTTCTCCATTGGTCAGCCGACTCTGTAGGGTCCTGAGGTACTGATTGGTCCAACTCAACAGTTCTGGACCAAAATGGCAGAGACAACCAAACAGTCCTCACTGCAAAAGGAAGGCAGGTTAGAACAACCACATTATCATTATTATTTTACATCATTCCCAATAAACAATCGCATCCTCCGACAGAACTCCCTCTGCACCACTAGCGATGGCGGAAGGGAGTTATTTTTTTCAGTGTCCCAGGCTGGATTCGGGCATACAACCACACAGCCCCCCTCCTTTTCAGTTACTTATGGCTGCAACAGGCAGCCCTTAAAGAGACAGCTTACAGAGGCTTTTAAGAGTGCTCAACTGCTACCCATTTAAATGGCTTTTATGCCAATCACCAACCAGGTGTGGAGCATGAAACGAGCTTCGAGAAAGCATTCAGGAACCCCTATTTACAAGGGGTTTACACCATCCCTGGCCTGAAAAAACTTGGCGTCCGCATCAAGTAGTTACCCTTGAATCACTGTAAGGCAAATATCTTAGTTAACACTATATCACACTTTGCATTACATACATGAATATTACATTTACAATGTACTATGGTTTACACAACCTTATACACACAAACTCTTGCTCCCTTTCTTAACTCAGGTCATTAGTTCCTGCTCATGACACCGGGACTGGGGACCCTCCCTTTCAGTTATGGGTGGGTTACCTAAAGCAGGGCACCGCACTCAAAGGGTCATACTAACAGTCTAGAGT
Source organism: Neoceratodus forsteri (assembly GCA_016271365.2). Classification (NCBI taxonomy): domain Eukaryota; kingdom Metazoa; phylum Chordata; order Ceratodontiformes; family Ceratodontidae; genus Neoceratodus; species Neoceratodus forsteri. The sequence goes on along the minus strand of JADMNL010000035.1, from coordinate 111,808,727 downwards.
CATCCCCCAAGCTAGCTTAGGCAAGGAACTCGGGACACATACACCCCTTTGTGGATCACATTTAAGGGCAAATCCACTGGCTGATCCAGAGACTCATAACTCAACTTTATCACCAGCCAGATTCGGGCTGGATCACCTAGAGTCTCGAGAGATCCTGAAACAGGCCCTGACTCCAATTCAGTTTCAGTGACATTAGCAATGGGAATTTCTACGGGAAAAGGGCTTAGCACTCATAGTACTACTGGGGGCCTGACCTTCTATCCCCAGACCCACCCGCTGGGCTCAGCTGGGGGCTGTCTAGGCACCGTGAGGAACCATCAGGGCATTCAAAATATTCTTCCGGGTCTGGCATATCACTTGTTTGCTCCCCCATCTCACTCTTTTCCTCTGAAAATCAGATAATGCAGCCAGGCCAGACAGTTCAGCCATGCTCAAGGATCCCACTCCCTGGACATTGCTGCTACCCAATTCAAGCTCTGGAAACATGGGTTCTGGAGACAAAGCTGGGGGCTTAGACAGTCCAGGATGCCCAACCTCATCTCCAGAGTTAACAAGGGGATTGCCCCAAAATAACTGACTCAATTCATAAGAGGGATAGTATTCAATATCATCTATGTCATCTTCTGACACCAATGGTTGATCATTTCCCTCTGTAGACTTTGGGCGAGGCCCTCTTGGTTAGCCTGCTGAAGAATCAATGGGATTTGTGCTTTTCCTGGCAGACGATCTAGTCATAGGCCTGGAGGGGGGGCATTTGAAGATTCAGCTTCAATCAGTATTTGCCCGATTGGCAGCAGATGATTTCGGTGTATAGTTTTCACATCTTTGGAATTGTTCTCAGGCCGCACTTTATATACAGGCAAATCTGTCAATTTTCCCACAACAGTGTGGGGAGGTGGTGCCATCTGTCATCAATTTTATGTTTCCCATCAGTCCCAGATTCCTCAGTAACACTCTGTCCCCTTCCTTTAGCTCCATTGTTTTTACTTTCTTATCGTATCTTTCCTTGTTGGCCAGGTTTCGTTTAGCCGCCATGGTCTGGGCCAGTTGGTAGGCATGGTTTAATTGGGCCTTTAATTTCTGTACATACTGTAAATGGTTCTCTGCTTGCACCCCATCAGGGGAAACCCCAAAACACACATCCACTGGCAGTCTAGCCTCTCTCCCAAACATCAGTCGGTATGGGGAAAATCCTGTGGCGTCACTTTTTGTACAATTATAAGCGTGAACTAGGGTGCTAATCTGCTGGCTCCATCTCGGTTTGTCTCTTGGTTGCAATGTGCCCAACATGTCAAGCAATGTACGGTTAAACCTTTCAGGCTGAGGATCTCCCTGAGGGTGGTAAGGGGTGGTTCTTGACTTTCGCACCCCCCACAAAGACAGCATCTCTTTAATCAAATGGCTCTCAAAGTCCCTTCCTGGTCAGAATGGATCCATGGGTCCCATAGTGGATGAAAAGTTTTCAACAAGTATCTTAGCCACTGTGGTTGCTTTCTGATCCTTAGTCGGGAAAGCCTGTGCATACCGGTAAAATGATCAGTGACCACCAATATGTTACTGACACTTTTCAGATCAGGTTCTAGACTCAGAAAATCAATACAGACCAGTTCCATAGGGGCACTAGTGGTAATGTTGACCAGGGAGCAGCCCTCTGGGAAAAGCTTTCCTTTGCAAACAGCGGCTACAGGTCTTGACATATTGCTCTATATCCGTTACTCATTTTGGCCAGTAAAATTGAGCCCGTACTAGATCAAGTGTTCGTTCTATGCCGAGATGCCCCATCTGATTATGCAAGACCTTAAGACCAGTTCTTTAAAAGCTGAGGCAGCACTAGTTGTTGTTTGTCTTCCCAGCCTTCCTTATTTACAGTTTCTCTGTATAGTAATTGGTTAATCAGCTTCAATTTGGGCCCCACCTTACAACAAGCAGTCCTTAGATCAGTGGAGCATGTGGACACGTCCTCCTTCTCAAAGCCTCCACAGCCATTTTATCATAAAATCACAGGATTAGCCTGTTGGAGACTATCATTATTCGAATTGGGGTAGTGAGCTAGTGTCTAAGGCAGAGAAATGACAGTAGGCAGCAGGTATGCAATTTCAGATGGTCCCAAACAATCCACCATACAGTCCACCCGTGCCAGGAGACACCTGTTCCTCATTGTCAAATTTCTGGCAGAGGGCTCTTATGTCAGGTTCGGACAACCTGACCTAATCAGTTTTGCATAGGCCTCCAAGAGAGAGCATCCGATCTATATGGTTTAGGCCCGCCCTGTACTCAACAGCATAGTTGTAGGTGGCCAAGGCAGAGAGCCACCTATGACCAGTGGCATCCAACTTGTCAGAGGTCTGTACATAAGTCAGAGGATTGTTATCAGTCTTTAACAATATCTTGGCACCATACAAATAATCATGAAACTGATCAACAATGGCCCACTTCAAAGCCAGGAACTCTAGTTTGTGCACTGGGTAATTTTTTTCTGAAGGAGTCAGGCTTCTGCTGGCAAACGCTACAGGTCTCAGACCATTCGAGTGCTCCTGGTATAACACAGCCCCCAATCCTTGTAGACTGGCATCAGTATGAAGAATGTATGGCTTGGCCGGGTCAGCATAGGCCATCACTGGGGCATGGGTAAATTGATATATGATGTCATAGAAGGCTTCCTCACACTCAGCAGTCCACCGATCCCCAAACACATAATTCGGCCGGAAATACTTCTTTTCTGTCTCAGAGTGCACAAACTTCTTTTACTTTTGTGCGTAGGTGGATACCCTGGAGTGAGGTTGAAGAGGGGTGAATCACTCGAGAATAGTCCTTAACAAGTGCCTATATATCTGCAAAACCCCAGGAATCATTGCAGCTCTTTCAACTTCCTGGGCTGAGGCCAAGTGGTCAAAGCCTCCACTTTGTAAGGTCAGTCTCTATGCCCTCAGTGGACACTATGGCCCACATATTTCACAGAAGTCTGGAAGAATTGACACTTGTCGATAGACAGCTTGAGGCCGAAATCCTCCAACTGATCCAAAACCTTGAATAATCGTTGCTCATGTTCTTCCAATGATCAGCCAAACACTATGACATCATCTAAATAGACCAGACACTCGAGTAGATTCATGTCCCCCACAACCCATTCCATTAAGCGCTGAAAAGTGGCTGGGGCACCCGAAATCCCTTGAGGCATCCGAATAAACTCATAGAAGCCTAGGGGGCAAATGAATGCAGTCTTCTCCCGGTCGTCTGGGGCCATCAGGATCTGATAGTATCCACTGCGAAGATCCAACACAGAGAACTACTTGCTACCATTTAAACAATCCAAGGCATCCTGTATGCATGGCATAGTATACTGGTCCAGAATGGCCCACCGATTCAAAGTGCTATAGTCTACACACATCCGAACTGCCCCATTCTTTTTCCTTACTACTACTATCGGGGAGGAATAGGGGCTCCTGGACTCTTGTATTACACCAGCAGCCAACATCTCTTGCAGATGCCACCTTACATCATCTATATCAGCAGGGGCCAGGCGCCGGGATCTCTCTTGGAAGGGCCTTTCGTCATGTAGCCGAATGTGATGCTCAGCCCCTTGCACACATCCCACATCCCACTCTTTCAGGGAGAAAACCTGGTCTCTCTTGGCAAGCCTCTCACTGGTCCTTTGTTTCCATTCAGCTGGCAGCAGGGAGTCACCGAGGTCAAACAAATCAGGGTAACCTATCATCTGTCCTGGAACCCTTTCTGTTGGTAGTACTGCAGTATCTGCACAAAAGCACGCTGCCACAGTGCACCCTCTTCTTATTTGAATCTCTGTCGGACATACTGTATTATGCACTTGAACCATCACCCTCTTAACATAAGCATGAGATCTAGCTGGCAGTGATGCTAGGTTTGATCAACAGTCCCTCAGGTAATCTTCCCTCCACAGGTGCATCCAACATCAACAACTTATTCTTAACATCGGCTTTTAGTCGTACTTCTCCATGCAGGACACATTGGGCATTCGGGGCAAGTATCACCGGGGCCGGATCCTTTTTCCACACCACACCCACTGGGCCTTCAGGTTCCTCCAGACTAACCTTCTTCTGAGTGGCATTTGCCTTTTGAATCACAGCAGGTATGCTCAAAGCTCGCCCGGTCTGGAATGCTTGTTTTTTTGAACATAATTGGGCCAATCGTCCGAACATATGCGCATTCGTCCCAATCAACAAAGGCACCCCATCATACAGTCCAGTGGGTGGGCAAACTAAAACTAGGGTTTCCACCTGCTCATCCATTCCAGCCACAGTTGCAGAGAAAGATAACCAGACTCAGATGTACCCCAAATATGGATAGGCCTTGTCGCTCAACCCCCACACATGTAGACCTTTCAAAGGTTGCAGGGGCACCTCAGGTAAGTGTGCCTGGTACCAGTCCTGAAACATGATGGTTACCTGAGAGCCACTATCTAATACAGCTCAAGTGGGAATTCCATTTACCCGTACCGGGGTCTCCATTGAAGGCCCGACCACATCAGACCAGTTGGGGGCCGCAGCATGGATAGCCGGCTGGGCATGAGCCTGAGTCACAAAACTTTTTCTGGGGGTCCGAGACTGGGCCTGGCAGTGTTGGGTGATCAGTCTGTTGTTGACTTTCCTTAAATTCTCCAGCCTCTGGCACTCAGGTTGGAAATGCCCATCTTCCCCGCAATGATAACAGAACTTGGGGTACAAGGGGTCACTGTTTTGTGGGGGGCACCTTATCTGTGGGGGGCTCTGAGAGGGGTGAGAAGGCTCTCTTTGGCCAGGGTTCAGGTTTCTGCATGACTCAGGGGCCCCGGACCCAACAGGGTACATAGTAGATTGCTTCAAGTCCCTCACCAGTTCCCATAAATTCCTGACCTCAGCCCTCAACTCACTCTCTACATGGGGGTCGGAGGAAATAACTTGCATTCCCACAGTACCTGGAAATTCTGGGGATCCCTCAGACCCTCCGGGCAGGTAGTCTTCTCGGGGGTAGTAGGCTCAGGGGTCCCACTAGGGTTTACCGCCCCCGCACAGGGTTCCCACCCCTCTTCATCAGTCTCCACCTCCCTAATTTCCCTCATTAATTGACAATATTCAGGCAGGGTGACCCGCCAATCATGCAACTTAAGTTTCAGCAGTATTACACTAGCAAATCTGGCAGATTTTAAAAACATGTTCTAATCGGACCTGATTCAGGGCTGTGGCAGTGATTCCTCCTTTTCTATAGGCCTTCTGCAAGGCCCGCTCCACTCTAGTAACAAAAGCAGACAGTTTCTCATTTCTCCACTGCTTAGCAGACCTGAATTTCCATAATAAGTCTTCACCAGTCTCTGTACTCCCAAAAACCCCTTCTAAAACAGAGAGATGCTCTGCAGCAGTGGCTTCCGGACTGATGGCCCGGAAGAACCTAATAGCTTCAAAGCAGGACCCATAAGCTCTCCATCAGCCTCTTCCTTTTTCCCTCAGAGCATTGCCATTCCTGGACTAAAGGGGTGGCATAGTCCATCAAGCTCCAGGTCATCCTTCCTGGAGCACTGGCATCATACCAGAGAAAGTTTTAACTTACGGTAAGAATCGAGCTGTATGGGTGGGACCACTGGGGCAGAAGCCAACACAGAACTCTTGGGCAGGCAAGGGAGGTGCCAGGGGAGCCCTGAGGGGTAGCATCACTGGATAAATCTAAGGCTTGTAGCAGCTCCTGGGTGGTTCTCCCCTCCACGTCCAACAATTTAAGCAGTTTGTCTTTAAAACTGTTCATTTGAGGAGACCCCCCAGGAGTGACTGACCCACTTCGAATATGAATTAGCCTCCATCCCTGTGAAGCACTCTCCGGATAAATCACAGGAGGTACCTTCTCAGGATCGATGACCACACTGCATAGAAGTAACACCTGCAATGTCTGGTCAAGCAAATCAGCCATTGGCCCTTTTACCTCCACTTTGCCCAAACATTTTACTCGCTCTGCAGCAGAAATGATGTCAGCAGTTGGGGTTCCCAAAGGCACATCTAACAATAACACAATCTTCTGGGAGTCTAGCTCTTTGGCTTCACCCCACCCCATCAGTCTGTGTACCATGGTCTTGATGGGTCCCAGTTTAATTTTTCCCAGCATATCCCCCTTCCATTTTTTCCATTTTTTATGTGCTTCCCCACTTGGCCACTAGGGGATGCAAATCCCAGTGGTGCCTCCAATTTATAACCCCCAGGGGGCGCTACCCTTAGGGCTACTACCCCTGCCTGCTTCCACTGAGACAGGGTGAGGGGCCCACATCCGTTGATGGGTGCCTCCACCCAGAGGTCGGGGTTAATACAGTTGGGACTGCCTCAGTTACAGCCCTCTGGGTTACTGCAACCCCCCTTCTGTCCCACTAATGGCTCACACTGGGTACCAACAATTCTTTTCACCAGTACACTTACCCCCTTGGTAGTATCTCTCGGCCCACTCTGGGGACCCCCTGTAAAGTAAGGTACAGTTATATCACAGTCACTATATAGCAGTTCACCAGGGATGCACAAACCAGCCAGGATGTAGTTGCAACACAATAATCTGATTTATTAAAGGAGGCAGATAACAAGGGGGGGGAATCAAGTTAATTGGCTTATACTATAATTATCTACCTAGGGCTCTGTGCACAGGCCTAACCCTAAGATTGGCTGTCCCTGGGTACCCAAGCCCTAACGGCTAGTCCAAACGTGGCAGCTGGTTGGGGCCTTAACACAGATAATCGTACAATCCTGAGCAAGTCAGAATAGGAGGAAAGTTTAATTAGGCAGTCAGCAGTAGAACAATACAACTGGAAACCACTGTTTACACACTCTGCAGGGAGCTACCCTGACTCAGTACTCACAACTCCAGCAAATAATGAGTCCTTCACCGCTGCCAGGGTGGAGCCTGAACTTCACCAGCCTTCTCACACATTTATATGGCAACAACAGAGGGGTACCATACCAGGCAGCTGCTTTCAGGCCTTCACAAACTTGCAGAAGAACTCGGACAGCAAATGGCAGCTTCAACATCACAGGCGGACTGAGCGCGACTCAGCAATTCTCTCCAGTCCTCTCAGGTTGAGCCTGGTAGGTAGCTGGGCTGGCACCAGCCTCCTCTGACCGCATGCCAGCGGATTTAGTCCAACTCGCTTGAAAGGGCAAAAACGGCCACCTTAGGCCTTTCCCGTGCTTCCCGCGTGAACACTCCACAAGTGCCGAAGCACACAGCTCCGTTCTTCTCTTCAGCCTCAACGAATCTAACTTTGGCAGCCTTGAGCTCTCCACCCCAAGCAGGCGCTACCCGTTTCCATTGGCTGGCTGAACATGCCAGTCACTTCCTCCGGCTCTCAGTGGTGCGAAAAAGCACCATAGCCCATAATACCTCTCTCAAGGACAAGCAGTTTCCCCATTGGTCAGCCGACTCTGTAGGGTCCTGAGGTACTGATTGGTCCAATTTAACAGTTCTAGACCAAAATGGCAGAGACAACCGAACAGTCCTCACTGCAAAAGGAAGGCAGGTTAGAACAACCACATTATCATTATTATTTTACATCATTCCCAACAAACAATCACTTCCTCCGACAGAACTCCCTCTGCACTAAGCGTAGCAGAAGGGAGTTATTTTTTCAATGTCCCGGGCTGGACTCGGCATACAACCACACAGCCCCCTCTTTTCAGTTACTTACGGCTGCAACAGGCAGCCCTTAAAGACAGCTTACAGAGGCTTTTAGAGTGCTCAACTGCTACCCATTTAAAGCGGCTTTTACGCCAATCACCAACCAGGCGTGTAGCATGAAACGAGCTCTGAGAAAGCGTTCAGGAACCCCCATTTACAAGGGGGTTACATATGTCAGTTGTTTCTTGTTTAAATTAATTTTTTCATGTTCTTTTACAGGTTTAACTTTGTTAAACATGATTCCACAAACCAGAAGGATTATTTCTTCAAAAATCTACACATTTGCGTGATACAGACAAAGAGAAACCTGCCTTTTTATTATTTATATATGCAATGATAAAACTTTTCTTATCAAATAACGTATTCATTATTCTGTCATGATGTTCTTGACTGGAATGTAAACTCAAATGAATGTGATCCTGTGGCCCAATCACGCTCTTTCAGTTTCTGCAGAGTCAGTTCTAAACATGTAAAAAGAATAAGCATCAACTAGTGTTGTTTTAAAAGACATTTTGATGCACGTTATCAATATTGTGGCACCCCTATTTATAATATTATAATGTTTCTATGTATTTCTGATGTTCTTTTTGATGATTTAAGTTAAATAATTAAATTCATTTTTTGATGACCTTTTTTAGTTCTTGTGACCTCCAACAAATTGACACATCATTGCATTAATGTTTAGCAAAAACAGAATGTATCAATTTTTTATTTTGGCTTAAAATACTGGTAAAATGATTTAATGGGTACCTGTGTTAAGTAATTACTACACAACAGTTAAAAATAATATATATATGTACATTCTCTTGCATGATATAACAGATTGACTCTGCAAGAAAGCAAAATGCATTACTTAACACTGTGTGTTTTTATAATGTGGTTTGACCCCTTACTACAACCCTCCCTTTTTCATCCTGTATTTTTTCATTTTATGAAGCATAATTCGATTGCTCTTTAAATAAGGTTGAAATAGATGCATTACAGGATTGATTAAAGATTGTATATCTGCATTTCACTTGTTTTCTTTTCTTATCTTTATTCTTTTAGCATTTTTTCAGTTACATTTATTTATAGTGCTACTAAGTTTTTTAGCTCAGTGAAATTATGAGCAATAATTTCTTAATTACTTAAATGGTTAATTGAACTAGTTGATGTGTATTTAAGGAGGACAAGTTTGTACTGAATGTATACCCCCTGGAAGACCTAACGGTTGAGATGCTAGGGGTTTTTGTACGTTCTGTTATCTCCTCGCTTTCAATAAATCTTACACTATTCATGGTGGAAATTGACTTCTGGAGTGCAGGCATATACTTTTTGGTTTATTTGGCATTGCTTCCTTACTTAGCACCCACCACCCGCTGCTTGTGCGCAACAATAACTTCTTGTCTACTCAGCTATAACAGTAGTTCTAGGAGTGGTATATGTTGTTCATCCACACTATCTGGCAGGTACCTTACCACTTTAAGATGTGCCAGAAGGTCTTCAAGCTGGCTCCTCCCACCCACCCAGGTGGAATAACCCTCGGCTCTGCCCCATGACACCAGATGGCCTGGGAAATAGTGTGTGCATCAAAGCTGGGGAGGTCGGGTGGGTCTGTGGATGAACAACATACCACTCCTAAAACTACTGTTACAGGTGAGTAACTGTTTTCTAGGGACATGGATATGTTGTTCATCCACACTATCTGCAGACTCTAGCAGTTGTCTGGGAGAAGGGAGGCAAGGCACATACCCCCTACTTAGGGAACAGGGACTGGAGAACTGAGACCCCAAAACCAGCATCCCAGCATGACTCAAGGTTGATGTGGCAATGGGAAATGAAGGTGTATGCTGACTTCCAGGTAGCAGCCCTGCAGATTTCCTGAATAGGGATGTTCTGAGAAGCAGCCACCAACACAGTGGTATGATGGGTGGAATGAGCCCTAAGCCCTATGGAAGGCCCCCTACCGACCAACCTATAGCAGAGATCAATGCAGGAAGTGATCCACTTGCCAATCATCTGCATTGCTGCAGGACTGCCAGGTGCAGCTTCAGCATAGGTGACAAACAGCTGGTGAACCTCTCCCAGAATTCCACTGTGCGCTCTTTATAGTAGGCAAGCATTCATCTCAGGTCAAGGTATGGAGCCTGTACACGCCTCAAGATGTGATTGGGGTAGAATACTGGCAGAGTCAACACCTGATTCAGGTAAAACTCTGACACCACTTTGGAAGAACTTTGGGTGGGGTGCAGGACAACCATGTCCCTGCGGAAGACCAGGCAGGGAGCATCAATGAAAAGCACCTGGAGCTCCCCAATCCTTCTGACTGATGTGATAGCCATCAAGAATGTGAGTCTTTCATGACAGGTAAGAAATGTCACACCTGTGCATTGGTTCAAATAGCTTGCCCATAAACAGCCAATACCAGCAGTAAATCCCACAGAGGTGGTGGTTCATGCACTGGAAGGGATATGTGATCTAGGCCTGGAAAAGCATCAGACCACCTTCTGCACCACCGACTGCTTACGGCCCACGCGGTAGTAGAGATAGCTGCAAGGTACCCTTGAGGGGTCGTTGACTGAAGCCCCTGCTGCAAGAGGGACCACAGGTAGTCCAAAATGGCAGCCAGTGGACAGGATGAGGGTTCAACCCCTTGCCTGACACCAAATGGAAAATCCTTCCATTTGAAGGCATAGCTTTTGTTTGATTCCTTGTGGGAAGCCTCAACAACGTTGAGGACCTCGTCAGAAAGACCCAAGGCCTGGAACTCTAGCGGCTCAGGACCCAGGCCTTTAGGTAGAGATTGAAGGTATGGGTAGAGTACCTTCCCCTGATTGAAGAAGAGCAGGTCTGGGTGGTTTGGAAGCCTCCTCGGGAGCCTGGAGCTGAGGCTGAGGAGATCTGGATACCAGAACTGGTGGGGCCAGTCCAGGGCTACCAGGATCACCTGTGCCTTGTTCCTCCTGATCTTGAGGAGCACCTTTTGGATCAAGAGGAGAGGAGGGAAGGTGTAGAAGAGGCCTGGGGTCCATGGCCTTGAGAAGGCATCCCTCTGAAATGAACCCTGCTGAGGGGGGCGGGCATGGTACAGCTTCAGCTTGGCATTCTCCCTGGAGGTGAAAGGTTCACCTGAGGATGTCCCAGTGGGAGAGCAGATCCTGCACTACCTCTGGCAAGAGAGACCACTCATGAGATGCATCACCTATCCAGCTGAGGGCATCGGCCAGACTATTCAAGGCTCCTGCCACATGAATGGCTAGGAGATCCACCTTCAGGCTGATCATGAGGGACCAAATGCAAAGAGCTTCCTTGCACAGGAGCAAGGAGTGTGTCCCACCCTGTCTGTTGAGATAGTGCATGGTCGTTGTGTTATCCGTTTGGACTTGGACCACTTGACACCGAACAAATGGAGCAAGGTAGTCAGGGCCAGCTGGACTGCTTGGAGCTACAGCAGGTTGATGTGGCATCAGGACTCCTGAGTGGATCAGAGTCCATGGGCTCTGTGCTCCTCCAGATGGGCACCCCAACCCATCAGAGAGGTGTCAATCATCAGGATGACCGTCAGCTTGGGGTGATCAAATGGGATCCCTTCCTGCAGGTGGAATGGGATGAGCCACCACTGGAGGCTGTCCCACATCCTCTGGGTCACAGGGACCAGATGGTTGAGATGACCTGAGTGCTGAGACCACTGGCTGGCCAGTTCCCTTAGGAAAGAATGCATATGCCAGTGGGTCCATCAGACCACCCTGATGCAGGCCACCATGTAGCCCAGAAGACACGGGAAGTCACGGGCAGGGCACAATTGCCCAACCAGAAATGACTGGGCAAAGAAGGAGTGAACTTCTGCCCTGTCCACCGGGAGCCAGGCTCTGGCTTGGCAGGGGCCGAGCTCTGCCCCAATGAACTGGATCACCTGTGCAGGCACTAGTTCTGACTTGGCTATGTTGATCAGGAGGCCAAGGTCTAGGCAGGGTCCAGATCCCTGGATTACTCCACCTCCAGCCTGGAGGGACCTGCTATTAGCCAGTTGTCCAGGTAAGGGTACAGCTGGACCCCTCAGCACCTCAGGAACACCGCCACCACTGCCATGCATTTGGTGAAGACCTGGGGCTGAAGAAAGGCCAAAGGAGATGGCTTAGAACTCATAAAGGGTTCCCTCTGCCCAAAAGCGGAGGAACTGCCAGTGAGATGGACAGATCAGGACATGGAAGAAAACGTCCTGAAGATCCAGGGAGCAGAACCATTCCTTGCTCAGAGATGGTATTATCTGAGCCAGAGTTACCATCCAGAAGGAGAGTGGCCTTAGGAACTTGTTTAGATCATGCAGACCTATGTAGACTGTCATTTCATAGCCTTACCAGTCAAGACTCCATCTTAAGTAATCTACCATTAGTTTTTTCTCATTTGGGTCAGCCAACCAGGGGTTGTGGTCTATTTGTACCCTCAAAATGCTGCCTATATAATTATGGCTCTGACTTGTTTAAGCTCACACTAACGCAACACAATCTTTTTCTACCAATATGGAGTAAGCCTGCTCCTAGGGGAGTAACTTTTACTCAGGTACACACTATGAATTGATCTTTCCCTTGGATATAGATGTCTGGCTCAGTACTGCCCCAATACCCATGTCTAGGCATCAGTCTGAACTTTATAAATGGTCTACTATAATCAGGACTTGTCATTACATGTGCTGCACAGTACCTCTCCTTCAGTCTGGTAAAAGGCTTTTTCACAGGCTGGTTCCCAGGTGATTTTCTTAGGCATCTTTTTCCTTTACTAGGTCAGATGGGGAGCAGCCAGGGCACTGTAAGTGGGTACAAATTTCCTATAGTACCCTGCTATCCTGAGAAAACTCCTGACCTGCTTCTGCATTTCTGGTCTTGGCCATGTTTGATCACCTCTATTTTCACTTGGTTAGGATGGAGCTGCACCAGCCAGCAACATGCCCAAGATATGCCACTTCAGCCATGGCTGCCTATAACTTCTCCAGCTTTGACGGTGAGCCTGGCCTCTGTATCCTGCCCAGAATTTCCCTATGTTGGGACGGGTGTTCCTTCCAGCTGGCACTTAAAGATGGCAATGTAATCCAGGTGCACCATGGGTCTTCTCCTCTCATCATTTAACACCTGGTTTGCCAACCTTTGGAAAGTGGCTGGAGGCGTTCTTCATTCTAAAGGCATTGCTAAATTCGAATAAATGCTCCGAGATTGATGAAGGCTTGACCTCTCTAGCTTTCACGGTCAGTTAACTCCTATCTGCCAATACACCGCTGTCAGGTCAATAGTTGTAAGGTGGAATTACCGCCTCTCCCAACTTGTCCGGAGTTTGTTCACGTACGGGGGCATCCAGATTGGGTGTCTCGCCATTGACTGTTTTCCAGTCCGCCAAGGTAGTCCACACAGAATGAGTGAGAGCCATCTGGCTTGGGCACAAGGACTATGGGAGAGGCCCAGGAGCTGTGGGATTTCTGGATTACCCATAAACCCAGCATTTCCTCCACCTGCCTCCTAATCTCCTTTTGGACAGTCTCTGACACCTGATATACTGTCTGCTGTATGGGCGTCTGTGTCCCTGATTCCACATCGTGCATCACTAAGGGGGTTAATCCAGGCTTGGCTCAAAACAGTGGGGCAAAGTCTGCTAAAACCTCCCTTAATTTCTGGATCTTGGCCAGGACCAGCTGGGGTGACAATTTAACTGCCTCTAGTGGGGACTTCCACTTACTTTCTTCCAGCAAGTCCAGAAGGGGGTCTCCTTCATCCGTCCCCTCCCCAGGACTACATACTGCAAACACCATGTCAGCCCTATTAGCATATGACTTCATCATGTTGATACGGTACATCAGTTCTGTATGTCTTCTGTCAGGTAACTATGATATAGTTTACGTCATTTATCTTCCTAACTACTTTGTATGGTCTTGCCCACTCAGCCTGCAGCTTGTCTTTCTGGACTGGAATAAGGACCATGACTTCCTGACCCACCATGTATGAGCGGGCTCTGGCTCTGAAGTCTTACCACACTTTTGTTTGTGGGCAGCTGCCAGGTTGATGTGGGCTGTCCCCATAAGCTCCTTCCGCCTTTCCCTAAACCTAAGGGACGTAATCCACTATGGGGAGTTGCCTGGGTGGTCAGTAACACCTTCCAGTCCTCAGGATCAAGTCTAGAGTGCCCTACATACCGGCATCATACATAAATTTGAAGGGGGGAAAATCCTGTCGGGCGCAGGGCGGCCTCTGTATGCAAAAACAGGTGGGAAGGTATTTTTCTCCCCATTCCCTCCAATGACTGTTCAGCAAGCGGCTTGGGCGATTGACTTCCAGGGGTACTGTTAAATCTTTCCACAAGCCCATTGGCTTGCAGGTGATAAGGTGTCATGCACCTCTGCACCACCATACACTTCTTCCACAAACATTTCATCAGGTTCGATATGAAGGAACCCCCTCAATCAGAAACCCAACATGGGAGAAAATCCCAAGTAAGGCATCTGCCACTTTGTCTGTCCTCAGTGAAGATAGGGAGACTGCCTCTGGGTACCAGGTGGCATAATCCAACACAATCAGGATGAACCTCTTCCCAGAGGAGCTGGGGGGGTATTTAAAGGACCCACAATATCCATTGCCACCCTCTGGAATGGTTCCTCCACTATGGGCAATGGAATTAGAGCAGCTTAGGTTTTCTTACCCACCTTCTATTTCTTGGCACTGGTGACAAGACCAACAACTCTCCACCGCTGGTGAAGTTGAGCCAATAAATTCTGGGCAGCTTCACTGCATAGTGGCTTGCACAATTCAGATCACCGAACAAGGGAATATCATGTGCGATCTTGAGCAACTGCTCACAATACCCTGGGGAGCGACAAGCTGCCTGCCTATCACCCCTCCCTCTGTCTTCACAGTCTGAGTATACATCAGCCCATTCTCCCAATAAACCTTATGTTTACCGTCACCTCCCTGTGCTCTGTCAGAGTCTGCCCAAACCCCAGCTTCTCCAGACTAGGGTGATTTTTCTGAGCAGCTGCAAACTACATTCCCAAGGCATGGGTTGAGTCCTTCAGACTCGCTAGGGTCTAGCACTAATGTCCAGGGCACTCAGGATCACTGTCTTCCCTAACCCTCTCCAGCAGAATGGGTCACCCCTCCTCTCCTTCTTCAGGTAACCCTCCGTGGCACCAATGGCCCGGTTCCTGCTGCACAGGCTCTACCCAACTCTTATTAGTTTCCATATCAGGCAACTTAGGCTAGGGGAACCAGCCTCCTCAGGGTTTCCACAATGGTTTTGTGGGGTCCAGGAACTACAATTTTCCCTTGCCACTTGCCTACAAGGTAACTGCACACCATCCTCTGTTTGAGGGTTGTTGCCACGGATGACATCAACTGCTAACATCTTGGCTACAGAAACCTGTTGCACAGTTCCCCCAGTTTCACCCCCGTCTAGGTGAACAATTGCGAGGGGCAATGTTTTCTCCTCAGCAGTAAAGTCTTGTACAGTTACAAATTCATTGGGTATAAGCTGACCAGGCTCTACCAGATCCCCTTTTTCCAATGTCAGGGATGCCCCTGTGTCCCTTAACCCTTGTGTCTGTACCCCATTTACTGTGACTGGGTGCATGTGTTCCCTCATGTTCTGAGCATGCTTCCAAGGACACACAAAACAACCCACTTCTTTCCTAACCCCATTCTGCACTTAACACCCTTTTGGGACTGTCAGAGCAATATGCCCAGTTTTCTTTACAGACCCAACATTTGTTTCTTTTCTCAGAGAAATCTTTTCTCTCTGAAACCTGGGGAACTAACGGTTTCAGTGGAGGTAGTGAGGATTTTAGCTGCCCTGAGAGGCACACTTTTCCTTTCTGTGCTGCCACACTGCCCATTCACTCTCAGAACGGGTCTGCTGTTAATAACTGTCCAAGAGTTCAGTGACTTCTTGCACTGTTTTTGGGATCTCGGTCCTCCTAGCCAGGTTTTCAGCTCTGATGGGCATGCCCAAAAAAACTGTTCTAACGAAATAGCATTTTCAATTTTATCTACGGAGTTTACTTCAATTCCTTCCCATGAACATTTTAAAAACTGACATTTTTTTATGGCTAGCTCCTCGTAGCTCATATCAAGGCTTCTTCTGAGTTTACGGAATTTAGCCCTGCATGCTTCTAAAGTTAAATCAAACTTTTTTAACACTGTAGCTTTAAGTTTGCTGTTATCATTACTGTATTCATTGTCCATTTTACCCAATGCATCTCGAGCTTTCCGGTAGGCAGCGGGGATAGCTGGAAGCTCCAGGACCCCTAGGAATTCTTTTGCCTGAATACAAACTTTTTCAAAGGAATTTTGGAAAATGCATCCATATCCCTCCCCCTCTCTTTAAATTCACAGATATCAATTTGATTCAATTGTAGCCCAGTCCTGTAGTTCCAGTTAACCTTACGTCCACTTACCTGCTCTGGTGCTTTGGTGGTTGGAGTCGTAAATTCTCCAGTTCATGTCACCTCTGGAGCTCACGCTCTTCCCAGTCTGCCTCTTGCTGTTCATGGTCCGCTTCTCGCTGTTCTCATTCAGCCCTCTGGAACTCCAGCTTCCATTTCATGAACCCAATCTTCTTCAGTATACATCTCAAACTCTCTTGCCTCATAAATCAGGGCTACAAGAAAATCAGGGACAAAGACCCAAAATCAGGGACACATCTTACAAATTGCTAATATTCACCAGAAAGTTGATAGAATAAGAGGATTAGTCTCCAGATGCATTTTCTGATGAAGAATAGGTCTGTAACTTTAATGTTCACACCAACTACAGACCTACGTCACTCCCCCCCCCCCACTATCTAAGACATTGGAATGAGTAGTTTTGGACCAATTAGTTGAATTTCTGGATAAGTACAAAATCCAATGTCCAGAACAGCATGGCTTCAGAAAAGAGCACAGCACCACCATGGCTCTTCTGGAATTTACAAGTTTCATCCACATCATGCTCAACCAAGGAAACTGTGGGGGGGGCAGCATTTATAGACCTGATGAAGGCCTTTGACACCATTAATCACCCTATATTACTCAGGCAACTGTCATCCATCAGGATCTCCAATGATGTCCTTCCATGGTTTGCTAGCTACCTCTTTAATTGTGTTCATGGTGTCAGGATAGCAGGAGTCTCATCTGATGAAAAACCAGTCCTCTCTGGAGTTCCCCAGGGGTTTATTTTGGGACATTACTCTTCTCCCTCTTCCTCAACAGACTCTGTAGTGTCTGCCAGCCAAAAATACTACTCTATGTGGATGATGCAGTCCTGTTTGCTAGCCACCATGGCTCTATAATCCTTGAAACTCAGCTACAGCGTGACTTCAAGCGTGTTGAAAATTGGTTCAGCTCACATAAACTCATCCTGAACCACAGCAAGACCAAAGTTATGACCTTCTGCAATCCAAGGAGCAGGCACAAATCTGTCCCTCACCATTAAGAACCACTCTGGGAACTCATTTGAACATGTCCCAGAGTTCAAGTACCTTAGTGACATGCTGGATAGTACCCTCTCCTACAGTCAGCATATTGACACTGTTGCCAATGCCACCAACATACGGATTGGTCTGTTGCACAAGCACAAGCACTGTATGTCTGTGAATGCCTTAGACTGGCCATCTACAGCTCTGTCACCTCAATCATTGACTATGGTCTTGCCATCTATGGCTTCACATCTACAACTGCCCTCCGCAGGATCTCAGTTTCACTCAACAAAGCCTGCAGGCTTTTAACAGGCTCTGCCCACCAAACACACACCTGTGACCTCTACACACAGGCTGGCTGGCTACCACTCCTCAGCAGACTACAATACCAAACCTGCCTGCTAACCAAAAAGGTTCTCCTTGGGATCATGCCCAAAGGTGTTGGTAAGCTCCTTACTTCCTACAGTGGTAATCAGCATACTCATAGTACCCAATATCAAACCTTCCAGGTTCCAAGATGTCATGCCTCCTTGGGCCAGTGGTCCTTCACCCATAGGACTCCACAGTGGTTCAATGCCCTCAAGAAAGAAGTACTTTCCACTGCTGTGCTTGGACCCTTTAAACGGAATCTCTGACTTTACTTCACCTCTACCAAGCAATGTGACTGCTTTTCCTAAAAGGACTGCTCCAACCACCACCTAGTTGCTCAAGACCAGTGACCCACCTCCTACCTGAGCATCATTCTCTCTGGCGCCTGCTTTTCTAAGTGACCCCTTCCCTGCTCCCCTCCTCCACCCCCTTCCGCTTTCCCACGACACCTCTACTCCACTTCTCAAACCTCACTACCAAATTCCCCAGTACTAGACACCCTCCCCCTGACAGTGGCCCCTCAACCTGCCTACTTTTTTCTGTCCCCCTCCTACCCATTCACACACTTATAGTCCAATTGCTTCTTAATCTCTTACTCTGTTACCTCAGCTAGCTTCTAATTTAAGTTGCTCTCCAGTAATGTCTTTTATTTCTAAAGTGTGTTATAACTGTAAAACATTGCCAACCTTTGTATGGTTTATGATTGTACACCATTGCCAACCTTTGTATGTATGTGTTTCCCCCATCCTTTGACGTGGAACATTTGTAAATAAGCAGTTCCTGCTAAAAGGTACTTGTAATCCTAGAGATTAATAAAATAAAAAAAAAGTTTGACATTATTTTGTGCTCACAATTCCACTGCGTAATCACAAAAACATTAATTTTACAAGGGACAGAGGACAATTCTGAGCCAAAATCAAGGATGTCCCTGAAAATCAGAGACAGTTGAGAGGTATGATCTTCAGTTTCATTGCTTCTGGCTCCAGAATGCTGGTGACCTTCCCCTGCTGCTGTGGCCCTTCACTGGCACTGGCCCTGCTGCCCTCCTCATTGGATCTGGACACTGCACTGGCCGCTAGCCCCTCCATGCCCAAGGTTTGGTTCTTTACAGTCACAGTCTGGGACTCGATGCTCTGGGCATCTGCTGCCATCAGGACATCCATGAGGTTCTTCTTGGTGGCTCTCACCTTGTACAGGACTCCTCTGTCCTTACACAACTGCTTCAAGTGATCTGCAGTGTGCCTGCTGTAGTTGGAAGCCATCTTCTTCCCTAACTACGGCTACTCTAACTTGCACGTCAGAAAAAAAATAAAACAGGAAGGAACTTGACTGTAAGCAAAATGATACAGTTCTGTTTCCTTTTTTAAAAAAAAATAAATCAGTGCCTTATTTTGCATGTGAGCTGTACAGTATTAAGCTAACACACTGAACAGTTAAAGCTTGTGTTACTAAATTAATCCACACCACTGCCAACCAAATCTGTCACAAATGCACTCAGCAGGTCAGGCCTTCTGCTTCCACAGTGCCAACCTCTGAGCACAGTATTGTGAACAGGTAACAGAACAGGGTAACCCTCCTGTCTGCTTGTGGGTCCGAATCACCTTTAGTCTCAAGTTCTGGGGGGATTCAAACTGTGAACCTTATGCTAGCATACCCAATGTATAGGTGCAGATTCGTACCATCTTTGGGGATTGCGTTACAATCTTATGCCAAGGGGCACCCAGCTAGGCCTCCAAAATGAACCCTTAAAACCCTGTAAGAGACCTTAGGAATGTTCTTACCTTTTCCCAGTCTAGTAACTCCATCAAGCTCCTGAACAGTTTTTGTCAGTATTAACCCTCTATATGTCACATGCAAAAAGAGAACTTGCAGACCCAGTCAGTCTTTCAAAATAATAGGCTTACTTAAAAATGGATAAAAATATGAGAAATGTAACACAGAACAATATATCAAAGAGCATACAATCACTTAAAAGAACAAGGTTAAAGTATAAAACATAAACTCCTACCACAATACAATTAGACTTTTTCTATCTAATGTATTACCACTATAGTGCTTATAGTTAGATTTTGTTTCTTAAGAGCCCAAAAAGATATATCAAAGAACAGACACAGAATAGATTAAACTGTGCCTCTCTACACCCCTTCCATTATGTCATCCAGCTCCTCCTTGTTGAATACAAAAAAATATACAAACAATGATCTTCCTGTCAGGAGATATTTTAAATACTGTGACTTCAGCAAAAACTAATTTCCCAAATTATGACAGTCTTCAATCAAGCCTTTCTTTTGATCTTGTGTGGTTTCCTGTTCCCAAAGCAGGTCAAAGATGTTTCAACTTGTTCACACCATGGTGGTATACATGTTTTTCCTCTAAGATGTCATAAAGTTTACGAGCCCTATATCCTGGCAGCAGGGTCAGTTCTAATTACAGCAGGAAAAACAGGAGACCCTTAATTAAGTCTCTCTAGTTTTTTAATTACCTTCTGGTTTCAGGTCACTTGGCACTTCACTGACCTGGTGGGGGGCACCCATAGCATAGGATGTCTCATGTGAGACACTCACATACCACATTCTATATTACAAAAATCATAGAACAATCATAACCAGCTGGCCAAGCATCACAGTACTCTGTATGAAATCTACCAGCAAAAACAGGCCTTATGGTGTACTAAGTTATTCTGCTTAAATGTGCAGCTAGCACCCTTATATTGCAGTTGCCCCACCCTCCTTCCCCCTCACCCCCCATTACTATTAACCAGTATGTGGGTGGATATTGTCCCCACCATCTCACCTCTAATCCCCACCAAAGGTATCAGCTCCCTACTATATAGGAAACCCAGGTCAATCTGCCTCACTGTAGCTCCTATAGTCTCAAGGCCCCAGGACAACACAAGCTGCCCTGGACCATACTCAGCTCCCTTGTCCCAGGCTTCACCTGTCCCTTCAGGCTTGCATGGCCCCTACCATTCCAGCACCAGTCTCTACTGGTCCATGCTGTCTCTTGTGTCACCCCAGTTCCCCTTGGTCCCGCTCTGTGGACCACCCCAGCCCTCTGCTATGCCTGAGCCACCACCCTTCCTCCCTTGGCCCCAGCCAACCCACTGGCCCCCACCTATCCCAGCTCCACCCTGCACCATCCCTAGGATGTCCTTGTTGACCCCCAGTTCCTATGGCCCTGCCCTTAGACCACTACATTCCACCTTGCACTAGCCACCATCTTCCCTGGCTCTATCCATAGTCTTTCCCTGCTTCCTCTGCCTCCGACTTGCCTGGTCCACTTCACTCACTAGCTCCCATAGCCATGCCCCAGGACAACCCCAGGTCTGGGCTGCTTTGGCCAACCCCAGTGCTGTTCCCATCACCATACCCCTTAACCACTCCAGACCTCCCTGTCTTGGACTAATGTGGCTCATTAGCGCCCATGGCCTAGCCTCAGTTCCACTGCAGCTTCCCCCCTCCCATCCCAAGCAAGGCTCTGCAATCCCTTCCCTGGGAGGAGAGCAGTCCTTTGGAATTTTGAGCCTCCTCAACCACCAATGACCCTCCAATAAACAGAGTTTGTCAGAGCCAGAATGTTACCACTGTAATTGGGTGGAGGAGGCACAGTGGTATGTAAGGGAATAATAACTGGCAGAGTGGGGTATTATTGGATATAAACAGACCACCCAGGGGCATATTGAGAACTGACACTACAGGCAGAGGGGCTTTACAAACTCCTAGAAGGTCTGTTATGTCCCTTAATGCCCACCCTGGAGAGTATTATTACACTTAGAAAATGGACACACGTGTAAATTTTAAGTAATTAAATATTAGAGGAACTGCCTCTGAAAACTAAAAGTGTGAACAGTTTTTTTTTTTGTAAAGTAGTCCCTGTGTTTGTGTTCTTGCTCCCCCCACCCTGGTAACTGAATCATTCTATCTAGTGTCCACCTCCAGCAATAAAACAAGAGTGTGAGTGTTGTATCATGAGCTGTGTATTAATCTGTATGTACTAAGTCCCAAAGAAGAAAAAACATGTCCATTTACTTCTGTGGTGATCCTGCATGGCTTCTTTTTAGGTGGAACTGGATAGCGATGTGAGTGTGCATGACTTAGAAGGACGGTCAGGAACATTACTTGAATGATGATCGAGGGAGCCAGCAGCATTACAGGAAAGTAAACTGTAAAGAGAAATATCAGTGTTTTATTCATTGAGGGGGGTGAACAAGGTTAATTTATTGTAGTGTTGTCCCAGACAAAATGTAATGTGATGGGACCGCAAGGAAGGTCAAGTGCTTTCACTTTCAGGGAGGCTGTAGTTTGTTTTGACATCAGGGATAAATGCATGCAACCAGGATGTGTTTCTTTTTCTTGTGGGGAGTCGTGGAGGAACACAGCCAGTATAGTGTTTGGTTAATAACTTTTTATACAGAGTGGTGTGGTGGTGGGGCTGGTAAGTCAGTGAGTGAGGCAAAACAATGGCAGCTGCTCGGTGTGACAATTTGGGGTGCCCAATAATATCCTAAATAATGGGGCACCCCAAATTGGGACCTGTTTTTTTATTGGGTGTTGTTAAACAATAACAACACCTGTGGCAAGGGGCCTTAGCCAATCAGCGTGCAGGTTTTATGAGACCCATTTTCTAAATGTCATTCTTGAAATGCAGAAATTAATCTTCCCTAACATTATCAATGAGACTTGCCACCTAGGCCTCCCTCTCACTTGGTGCTTTCCTGCTGTTATGTTGTAGCTGACAGATCGAGCAGGTGGCCAAGCTCTAGGTTCTGGAGGGGAGTTTGCGATTGGGTCATCCTGAATATCAGTACAAAGCCAGCTTCTGCAGTGGTTTCTAAACCCAGTAATCCACCTTAGAATGCTCAGAGAAATAATTCACCATTAGACCATGAATTATTTTTCTGAACAGCTGTGCAGTCACATCACGCTTAGCAAACCAGATGAGGGCCTGATCACAATCTGATTTGTAGGAAAACTCTTCACAAGCACCAAGTTCAAGATATCGCTTAGTAAAAACAGTACCAGGTGCGAACCTGCACTTTGTGGGGTTTGTTTGTTTTGAATGTTTTGGAAACTCCTGCTCATATCATTGTATATAATGAACCCACTCACTGCAGAATGCTCTGTAATCACATTTTGGAGGGTTAGCGACATCTGAGGTACAGGCTTTGTTTCTGCTTTATGTCACTAACCCTCAGTCAATGTTTGTTCCTGTCATGGTTCATTATTATCTGTATGTGCCTGCAGCCTTCTATCAAATCTCATAAGCAACTCAGGTCTGTCAGGAGATCTAACAAAATGTGGGTAGGTTTGAGTCTGAAAATAGCTCTCATTTCCACAAAATAAATAAATATCCCCATGTCCTTAACTGTTTTCAGGCTAAATGGTTCTCATAGTTCACCTTGGATTCCTTCAAGGGATTCCTAGTGAGGGCACGAGGAAGTGGGTCCACAGTTACGACCAAGAGGTGTACGTTGCATCCCAGGTGGAGGCTTTTGCCAGGGTCTGAAAACTTATTCACCATGTTTGTTGTGTAATCATCCCAGTGTTATGTGCCCAACATGAGTCCCTCCTCCAGCACCCTAAACTATGCCACCTGCCTCCACAGTATCCAATACTAGCCCCTTCTCCGGCTCCAGACATTAGCCTCTTTCTGCTGTTCCAACACTAGCACCTGACCTCAGTACCCACACCAGCTCACTTTCATAGATAGCATCCAACACCAGCCACCGTGTCTACAGCGTTTCCAGGTTCAGGGTAGTGGTAGCACTGCAATCAGAGCACCAACATATGGTGAAACCACAGGCACACCCCCCAAGCAGAGTTCCAAAGGGGTCCTGGCACCCTGTAGTGCCATGCATACTTCTGTGGGTTGAGCATCATGCTGCCACAAAGTTTACATACATATCCCTGCACGCTGAGTACTGACAACATCACCATCAGCAGGTGAATGGTCTCATTGGAAACCCCCTGGGCTGCAGGCCATCAGCAGTGACCTGGTGTAATAGACCTGCCATGCACATAGTACCGTGATACCAATGGATGCAGTGGTTGGTGACAGCTGGTTTGGTGAGGCTAAGTGCTATCCAGGGGCCAGCCAGTGCATGTTCAGTGGAACCATTATGGATGTGCCCATCACTATGTAGCTCAGACATAGGTGGTATAGATTGGATCTGAGTGGGGAGGTCATGCCAATGGGGAGTACTGTCAGGTATGGTAGTACTGACGCCATAGTTGTCAGTCAGGGAATGGATGTGGGTGTGCAGTATGTGGTCTCATGGATGTATGTCCTGTTCATTTGTTGGCACACAGCAGTTGCAGTCCACACCTGCACAGTTCTGAAACTCATGCCACACACAAGGCTCATGTGCCTATCCCTCTGAGGTGGCTTCCACTAGCTGGTGCTGAGCAGTGGCATGTTCCCCACCCCAAAGAGGAGAGCTGTCAATGGATGCTCGAGTCTCCTTTCACCCTGCCAGCTCCCAAGACTGACATTGGTCTGTTCTCAAGCCAGGTTGCTGGCATGGTATTGGGGTGCTTCAACCCACCACATCACTGGGCCAGCCCTCCCCATGAAATAGTTTGCCATTCCTGACTGTATTTGTGCACTGGGCACGTATTTCCTCATGCTTATTTCTGTCACTGCTGCTCCTTCATTATAAATCATTTATTTCTTCTGAACAAGATAGATGTTCTATTGTTGTTGTAATGCATGTCATCATCAGGTATTTTAGAAACAACAAGGATGCTGAATACATGTAATATCCCCTAGAGTAAAGTCAAAATCCAGTGGGAGTGTCTCACATATTGTTTATGAACAATGAGGCTGTGAAACTAGGCACGTATACATACACTCAGCTTTTGCACTAAGCCTACAAAGGAACATTTTGGAAACCATCTTGTTTTAATCAAATGCCCACATAGCCCCAACGTGTGTTGCCCATAGGTCAGGACAGTGTCTCTCTGTTTCCATTTTACAATTTTCTACCCCTTTATTGTTGGCTATTATTTATCACACTAGTGAAGAGGCTGCAGGCTTTTATTGCTCTTTTTAAAATGCATTTATTTCATCCCCCCCCATTCATTGTGATGCCACTCAGGCTACACTAGATGGCAGTCCCAGAGAGAGAGACAGTGACTGTTTATTCATTTAGCTTTTGTTGACCAGGTAGGTACAGTAGAGAAGACATTTTCATATTTTCAGGTACGACCAGGAGAATACAATGAAATACAAGTTCATAGAGGACAACATGATACAAGTTAGGCATTGCACAGAATCAGGTTGAACCAGATGAACATAACACAAGCAGTCAGTAAACACAGTTAGAACAGGAACAAAAGATATACATAGTCACCAAGGCTATGAACAGTACATTATACAATTCTATACAGCTCAGAGCCATAAAAGCAGAGCCACAGTCAAAGCATCGCCTGTAACAGCCCACATTCCCAAGAGAAAGCCATCCATGGGATGCTGAATCCTCCTTCCCTTCCTTGGCTGGCTCCCAAGCGAGCAAGGTCCATCTGGAAACTCAGTTTATTGGAGTGAGCTAGAAATATAGACTCTGATGGCAGATCAGGACCGCTTGTCCCACCTAGTCTGACCATTTCCCCACCTACTGGATAAGTTGCAGATCCTAGTTAACCAACAGCCTACTTCTTCCTACACCCCACCAGAATTGCCTTATGTCTGTCACATGCATTCTTGAATTTCCCCACTGTTTTTGGCCCCACTGCCTCCCCAGGAAGGCCGTTCTATGCATCCACCACCCTCTCTGTGAAAAAATGCGGCCTTGCCTTATCTCTAAGCCATCCCCCTCTATCTTCAAATTGTGTCCACTTGTTCTTGCACATCTCTTTTTCTGAAAGATGCTACCCTCTTGGACTTTGTTAATTCCCTTGAGGTACTTGAAAGTTTCTATCACGCCCCTCGTCCTCCTTTCTTCGAGGGATACATATTAAGCTCCTTTAGAGTCTCTTCATATGGCTGCTGTGGCAGCCCCTGCACCATTTTAGTTGCCCTCCTCTAAACTGCCTCCATCCTGTCTATGTCCTTGTGGAGATGGGGCTCCAGAGCTGCATGCAGTACTCCAGATAGGGGCTCACCAACTTTCTGTATAGAGGAATAACAACTTCCTGTTTTCTACTGGTGATACCTCTCCCTATGCATCCCAGTATCCCCTCAGTCATCCCTACTACCTTCTCATATTGTTTGCTTACCTTTAGGTCATCTAATATGACTACCCCAGGTCCCTTTACATTTGTATTGTTGTTAATACCCTCCCCATTGTGTACTCTTCCCCTGGGTTTTTGTTTCCCAGGTGCATTTACTTTGCAATTCTTTGCATTGAATCTAAGCTGCCATAATTTTGACCATTCTTCCAACCTTGCCAAGTCCCTTCTCATCCTTGCCACACACCCCTGTATCAACCCTGTTGAAAACTTTTGTGTGGTCTACAAAGAGGCATACTTTTCCTTCTAGTCCCTCTGTAATGTCACTTATAAAAACATTAAAAAGGACTATACCCAGTACTGAACCCTGTGGTACCCCATTAGTAACCCCATTTTCTTCAGAGTGGACTCAGTTTAGTATTACAAAGTAATTAGTAGTTAGAAGAATAAAGGAGTAGTAGTAGTACTACAGTACAGTGATGGATCTTTCTTTTTATTTTCAAAAATCAAAACTTATTTTCCTTTCTTCTTTACTTTCAGTCTATTATTTTCCCATGCCATACCATCCACCTGGGATATATCTTATAATCAGACAGGGGATATAGCTGGTCCAGCCTCTATGAGCTGTCACTGAGCTGGCAGGGAGTATTTTTCCCCTGTTTTTCCTCCTCAGTTCCTCCTCCCTCCCTCCCCTGGTACATGATCAGTTTCTCTGGCAGCTTCAACATTACAGTATTCCCACAGTGAGAGTCAAGCTTCCTGGCCCAGCCAAAGGCGTCACTGTGTCACTGGAGCGCACCATCACCGCTCTCCTACTGAGGAGCAGTGCCAAGCTGCAGCCTCTTCAGTCAGGCTCATCACTCAATACAGCAACCCAGCTCGGAGACAGTACAGCATAGTGGCTAAAGACATGGAGCTGCGAACTTGGAGACCTGGGTTTGAATCCCATCAGCCCCCACTTGCATACTGTGTGACCCTGAACAAGTCACTTAACTTCCTTGTGCTCCCAGGTCACACCTGGAAACAAGCTCCAACTCTGTGTGCCTTATTCCTGGTTAAACAATTTTTCCCTTTCTCTTTCCTGTTCTAAAATCTGGCCCATTGGGGTGGCTCCTAGAAGGAAAACATTTTGACAGTGTCACTTTTGTCTCTTAGTGGGTTTGGGATCCCTGGGAAGGGGGCCAAGATGGTAATGCATTATAAAAATATTCTCTGAGGCCTGGCCCTTGAGCCCTCCTTGAAAATGAAATGAAAAGATTTAATAATAGCCATCAAAGCAGGCAGTAAAGAAAAGAAAGTGGGCACCACCAGCTTTACAAAGTTTAATGAAAAAGGTTTACACACATAAAGACTGGCGCAAAAATCCAGTGTAAACTCTGAAGAGCAAAGCTACGGGAGAGCAACATGACAAAACATAGTTTCCCATGACACAGACTGGTTGTGCACAACAGCACCTTCTCAGGAAGTAAGTGGTACAACATTCAACTGTATCAATAGTATTTAACCTATGAAAGTGACAGTGCTTATTAGGGTTTATTTATTTATATGGTTTTGGTTAAGCAGGTAAGTGCATTATACAATAAAATTCATATTTTTAGGCATGACCCAGGGTATTATAAATATCAGCTGAATTTTACATAATGAAGAAGATAACTTTAAAGGGACACTGTCAACCCCTTTTGCATTATACTATTTTTAATTGAAACTCCACATTTTATGAATGCTTATCTCCTCTAAAATTCACTGGTGTTGCTAGCTCTTTAAACTTTTCATAGCAGAACTGAAATGCATGCTAATGGTGTAATAAAACTCAAGTTGTTTTAATTTGAATCCTTGATCTACTCTTACTGCATACTTCCTAAGCGTTAGGAACACCCCAAAACAGTGCAGCCACTCATGATGAAATAGTCTCCTCATCTCCCACAATATCATGAATGACTTGTCTGTGTTGTTCCCAAGTCCAAGAAAGGTGCAGTGGGAGTTGGTTAAGAATGTAAATAAACACATTTAGGTGTGGTAACTCAAGTACTGTGTGGTGGTAGTTTGTTTTTCAATTTTAAAAGGAAAAAATTAATTATAATCAAACTACCAGCTACATCAGCATGTTCTAGAGAATGTGAACAATCATGAAATGTGTTTTTCACCTCTGATCTGTCTGAGGCCTAAGGGAATGACAGTGTCCCTTTAAGCACAGTAGTGACAAGTAACAATTAAAAAAAAGCAAAAAGCAGGCAGGGCATAACAGTTTAAGTTACATAAACATAAGTGCACTGGAAATGGCAGACATAGGCAGTATACAAGCACAATACAGAGTACCAGGTACAGGAACATATATCAGAGGAACTTACAAACTTGTGAAACTCTCTCTTGCTTGTAATCCACCAAACATACATAGCATAACAACATAAGAAAAGTGATGGCAGAAGGGAACTTTTTGGCCCATCTTGTCTGCCCTTTTTTTCTTGCTACCCCCCACCCAGCTAATTCTTTCTTGTCAGGTTTCCATAACACCTGTCCAACAGAATCAGACTCCTTGGATTCCGAGCTTTCTTTCTGGTACTGTACTCAGATGTTCAGTATTTAAGACCAAAATTCCCTCTCGATACCCTACTTGGATGTGGATGCGGAATCCAAATCTAATTCTGCAGCCAAACACAGCCTAAAGCATCATTTCGCAACCTCTCCCCACCCAGAAAAATACCTACAGAGGGCCAGGAAACAAGCCTTCCCCCTCTCCCAATCTAATCTTACTCCTGTCTCCCCTTACCTTAAGTTCAGTCAGTACTTTGTCTGTTGCGTCAGTCAGGTCAGATGAGATCTCACAGCTGGTAACTGGGGTTGGTCAGTGTATGCTCAGAACAGTGGTGTGGACTATTTTTTTTAAACTCTGTTTCTTCACCCTCCAAACCTGAACTCTCCCAGGCTACCCAACTCACTAGATTGATCACCGCCCACTGTGGTCCTGCTCCTCATCTATATACTCTCCTCCACGAACCCAAACCAGACAATCCCCCAGCTCTAAGCCCCTGAACTAGGGCTGCCTTCATGTACTGGTGCTCTATCTATAATACAGAGCTCCTAGCTAGGTCAGTGGAGAGGCAGAGAGGTGGAGACAGAAACCTGGTGTTGGAAGTGTAGCATCAGTAACTGTGGAGAGCCATCATGCCTGTCAGGCACGGAGGGAGTATTTCTCTTTACGTCCCCCCGGTGCAGCATGCAATGGTGTCAGCACAAGCTCTGCTGCAGACAGCCTATCATCATCAGTCCTCCTGCTGCTGTTCCTTGCTACTGGGTGAGTGCTCCTAGGCTCCGCTAAGTGCCGCCGCTGAGCGCAGAGTTCACCTGAACCCACCCCAGGAGAAGAGAGCAGTCCTCTAGATGCTCGATCTTCTCCTCCCCCTGCTGGCCTCCCACAGCCAAGGCTGATTCCCAAACCTGGGTCACTGGCGTGGCACAAGGTGTGGCGTCCAGCACCTCAACCCTTAGTGCCACCGAGCTGGCTCAGTGGTGTGGACTAGAGGTGTGAAAAACTAGTGAGGTTTTCATTTTGCCAACTCACCACTGATTTTGGTTTTGATTCATGGCCACTGCAAAGGGTTGCCCCTCCCTCCAAAAAGGGTTCACAGGTGACGCAAGTCTTTACTGGCTCTGCTTGGCCAATTCATTTTTTAAGGCCTGCACATAAGAAAACTGGACCTGTAGCTGGTGCTGCTTTGGGAGGGGCACTACAATGAAACTGCCATGGGATAACACCCTCCCCAAAAAGGCTTCACGCATGATGCAAGCCTTTACTGGCTCTACTTGTGTACTGTCTCTCACTTTTGTGATGTTAAAATAAAATAGTGGAACTTTTCCTTTTTGCTCTTTTCAGTAAACTTTATTTTCTTTTTCTTGCTTAAAGTGACTTTTCAAGATCATCCCCCCCCCCAACACATTCTTGTGGCTATCGACTGTGATAGTCATCCCAGCTGTTTTTAATAATTGTATTTGAAGTGCTTATTTTTGTGGAAGAGATCATAGATTGGCCCTACGAGGTAGTCAGCTGACCCCTTCCACTTCCTGGTAGCATTGACAACCCCACCAGTGCTCAGGCATGTAATGACAAATGACATGTGACCAAGGAGAGGGTGGGAGTGCGCACCTCTGGAATGAATGTGGCTCTATTTAGAGGCCATGTTTATGCATAAGAATGGCCATTTGGAGATTAATGAAGGCCAGCGCTCCACTAACAGGGGCTTTGGTAGTCAAGCAGTAGCTTTCTTTAATCTCCAAATGGCAATTCATAGGCATCACAATGGCATCAAAATGGAGTGCTGTTCGATTTAATGGGCGTGGCCCCACGCTCTTCTTGGTCTCACATCATTTTATGGCCAAGCACGGGCGTGGTCAATGTTATTAGAAGTAGAAGGGATCCACTACACTACCCACTTCGTAGGGCCAAACTATGATCCCTTTTACAACAATAAGGACTTCAGATAAAATTATTAAAAGTAGTTGGGATGACACTCACCGACAACTACTACCAGAATATGTGTGTAGTAGCTGATGTAAAGAAAGTTGGTAAATCACATTACCATAAATGTTTCTTTTTTTCAATTTTTGTATTTTCTTTGCAGTTTTGCACTGTTACCGAGCACTGCATGACAGTACTGCTGTGCTAAGCACATGTGCAGTCACGCACTGCAGCGTTTGGTCATAGCAGCACTGCAGTCTCCTACCCCCCCCGCACACACACAACAGTCTCCTCTTGTTTGTGTTTTCTTTCTTTAAGTTTAACTTAATATTTTGGCTGCTTAACTTAAAATCTACTCTTTCTTTTTCTTCAGAGTCTCTGTCTGACACATGACACCCTGCCCCCACACATCTCTGTCGCCAACCAATCCTCGGTCTTCTTACTTAGAATTTTTAACTTGTCCCACTCCTCCCGGTCTTGTTCATGAACAACAAACAAATTAAACATTTGCAGCATCAGTGTAAAACTGAGGTTCCCTACCTGCTCACCTGTTCCTGCAGGCACAGAAGCTTCCTCCCACTGTTAGTAGACATGCAGTGGTATGGAGGTCAGAGACATGCTGCACCAACTCCCCGCACCCTTTGCCCTCTTATACCAGTGGTTTTCCACTTGTAGCATGCCTTAAACCCATCACATGACAGGCAGGCATGCAAGCTGGGAGGCTGGGGAGCTGGAAATTGGAAAATATGTACAGATCTGAAATTGGACAAGCTGTCAAGGTCTGGCTTAGGTCTCATGAAAACTGAGCAGCATGTATCGGGAGGCTTGGTTTCTGGGGAGAAGTTCTGCACACCTCTAGTGGGACGCCAACTTTGTGGACAAGGACAGTGGACACATTTTGTAAATTGACAATGTTGAGACATCTACTGATCCCCCTTAACCAAACAAGCTTCAGCACTTGGCAGCCACACAACTGCACCCGGCCCCCCCCACACTGAGGCTGATCCTCTGCCCATGGTCCAAGTGTGTAGGACCATCCCGTCCAATTCAATTTCTTGCAGTCTGACTTTGATGATCTGAACTGGGCCCTGACTTCCTCCCCTTGACTCAATTCATCATTCTTCATGTCTCCCCAATTGGTGGCAACTGATAGCAAGCCCTTGGCTGCCTCTACTAAATGCTACTCAGTAAAGAAACCCTTACCTTCACCCCTAGGTTGGGTCTGCCCTGTCTTCTTTGCTGTATATACCTGGGGCCTCATGCAACATCTGCTGACTAATGCAATAAAATATCTTTGGTTGCTACCTGACTTGGTACTCGTGTACCTATATTATGACTACTGTGATTTACCTATTACCAAGCGTGTACCACCAGTGAATGCCTGTAACACTGGTTACTTTTTTAATCTAAGCGTTATGTACTGTACTGTTTTGTTTACTGTGATATATTGCTCTCTTGACGAGGTGCCTTTATAAATGAGTCAATGACTCAAAGGTCTGTAAACCGATGATCTAATAAATAAATAAATAAAGTGTGCTGTGCCTACTGCAACTTAGGGCATACTCTGAGTCAGCCAAACAGCCAGCACCTGAGGAGAGAGGAGAATTCAGGGAAGGGTCATGGGGAGATGAGGAGCCCTAAGTCAGACCATTAGAGTAGACTGTACACTTTTTTACTGCCAGAAGTTTAATTTGTTGAGGTCCTCTCACTGGACTAGAGGCTTGGGGTTGGGATATCAAATCAAATCAACTTTATTTATAAAAGCGCCTTTCAAAACCAAGGCACTTGTACATAATTCATTAAAATAATCAAAACTATTTATTAAAACCAAAATACACAAGTTAAGACTCAGATATATGGCGATGGGGTGCTGTTGTTTGACTGCTGAGTGCCATAGCTTGCTTGCTTGATGGGAGTTAGTCAATGTTGCAATGATGTGAATTTCCAAGATGTCCACTGTCCAGATCCAGCCAGTCCACATCCACTCCACCATTCTGAGTGGAGAGTGACCAAGCCCAGTCATCATCTGACCTGACTAAGGAAAGAAAGTATTGAATGAACTTGAGGTAATAGTATGAGGAGGGAGATTAGGGTGGGAAGGGGGCTTTCCTCCTGACCCTATAAGGGCATTATACTGGGTGGGAGAAGTTAATAAATTCCATTTCAGTACTAGAAACAAAATCAAATTTCCAATTCTGACTTCCAGTATTGATTCTAGTGTTTTAATAGGTATTGAAATGGACTTATATTTGGATCAGACAGTCTGATATCCAACAAATACCCAACAGAATGTAATTAGTAGATTCTGAGCACCACTAATGCGTACAGAAATTAACGCACTATAAATGGTTAAAAGCTAAACACCAAGCATTGCCGGCCCAGTGGTGCTGAAAGTTGAGGTACTGGATTCCTCATCTCACTCTATGCCAGTGACCTCTGTTCAGAAACAATCTCAGGCTGCTGAGGGTCAGCCAGGGGAGAAAGTTGAGCATCCAAGGGACTGATCTCCTCTCACGGGGTGGGATGGCGGCTGGCACCAATAAATGACTGCCACCGGGTGCAGGCTTTGTGACAGTGCTGGAGAAGGAGCAGCAGAATGTGAGTGGTGCTGCAGAACTCTGCAGGTGTGTGTCTCCACACATTGACAAGCAAAACTCAGCATGGGAGGGAAACAAATGATGGTGGGGCATATTATATGCCACCCTGCCTGCCAACCCTTACACCTCTCAACAACAGCATTCTGGTAAGTTCTCAAAGTAGGGGATGGTCAGGATTGGAGGGACCGGGCTCAAAGGAGTCAAATGTTGTGACAAAAAGTGCACTTATTTCCAAGCTGTGATTTCAACATCCACTTGATAAATATTTCCTTGGTTCAATACTGTTTTTATGTGGCCAGAGTGCAGTTTTTTTTCAAGACATTTGCTTATGTGAAGGGCAGGCTACCCTTTGGAACTGCACCAGTCTAAACAGATGCAGATAGCGAGTCGCAGCACTAGTCTTGTTTTGCTCAAAGGGGTCAGCCTGTCCCAGCCACAAGAAGGATAAACAGCATAAAGAAAAAAAAAACAAAAGTCAAAGATTATTGCTAATACAGGCATGGAAATTTGTGTTAAGCAATCGCTGGGTTAAATAGGCTGCCTTCACTGAACTTCCAGTGTGGGCTTTGATTTGAAGTCTCAGGAGATGTTGAACTCTCACACACTGGTTCAACTGCTGAATAATGAATAATGAAGACTGAATTACAGACAACTAGGTCCATCAATACCAATACTTGGTCATCTGCTCTTCTTCCAGCTACTTTGCTAGGTCTGATTCACACTCACTCAGCCTGCACTCATAGATACATAGATACATAGACAGTGTCAGCAGATAAGGGCCTATGGCCCACCCAGTCTGCCCATTTGATCTTGTAAGTTCAGTTTGTTTTCCTAGAAGTCTGTTGCCCCTTACCCCTGACCTCTAGAATTCCTTTATATCTATCCATGCATTCTTAAAGCCCGTGATTGTTTCAGCCCCACCACTTCCTCTGGCAGGGTGTTCCACTTGTCCACCACCCGTTCTGTGAAGAAATTCTTCTCATGTTTCCTTTGAATCATCCTCCCTCCAACTTCATCCCATGCCCTCTAGTCCTGGAACATCTTTTTCGCTTAAAAATAGTGTTTTCCTGCACCCTGTTCCTCCCTGTAAGATACTTGAATGTCTCTATTATATCCCTTTCTCCCTCCTCTCCTCCAGGAGTATATATTCAGTTCCTTCAACCTGTCTTCATAGGACTTGTGATGCAATCCATGCACCATCTTTCTTGCCCTCCCCTCTGAACCTTCTCTACCCCCTGTCTGTGTCCTTATGAGGTATGGTCTCCAGAACTGACACTATACCAGGTGGGGCCTCAAAAGGTCTTGTATAGCGAATTATGACCTTCCCTTTTCCTGCTGGTGATGCCCCTGCCTATACATCCCAGCATCCTATTTGCTTTACCTGCTGCCTTGTCACACTGTTTCCCTACCTTGAGGTCATCAGGAGGATAATAACCCCAAGATCCTTTCCTGCTTGGTGCATGCTATATCCTCACCCCAACTGATATATTGTGCCAGGGTTTTTTATGCCCCATATGCATTATCTTGCACTTCTTTGCATTGAATTTCAACTGCAAACCCTGACCATTCTTCAAGTTTCTGCAGGTTGCTTCTCATTCTGTCTACACCCTCTGGTGTGTCTACTGTGTTACAGAGCTTTGTGTCATCAGCGAACAGTGAAATTCTGCCTTCTAGATCCTGCGCAATGTCACTGATGAAGATGTTGAATAGGACCCGTCCCAGCACTGATCCTGTGGTACCACTGGTCCTCTTCCCTCTGTGGAGTGACAGCCATTTACCACCACCCTCTGTGTCCTGCCACCCAGCCAGTTACCTACCCACACACTACTGTCCTGCCCACACCCATATTCCCCAGTTTGTGTAATAGTCTTCTATGTGGCACAGTGTCAAAGACCTTGCTGAAGTCCAGATAGGCCATGTCCACTGCCCTCCCCTGATCCACCTCCCTAGTCACCCAGTCAAAAAATTCAACGAGGTTGGTCTGACATGACCTCCCCCTGGTGAAACCATGCTGCCTTGGGTCCTGTAGTCCATTGATAACCAGATGTTCCACCAATCTCTCCTTCAGCAGTGCTTCCATGATCGTCCCCACTACTGAGGTGAGGCTGACTGGTCTGTAGTTCCCTGGTCCTCTTTGTTCCCACTTTTGTATAAGGGGACTACATCTGCTGTCCTGCAGTCTTTGGGTACCTCCTCTGTTTCCAGTGATCCGCTAAACAGGATAGCCAGAGGGTTCAGCCACCACCTCTCTTAATTCTTTAAGGACCCTAGGGGTGCACCCCATCTGGCCCCATTCTTTGCCAGCTCTTATTACTTCCAGTTCCTTAGGACCCTTTCTCGTGTAAAGGGACTTGTGTCCATTTCTGCACCATTCTCACCCTTGTACTCCCTTCAGACCCATTACCTCCTCCTCCTCAGTAAAGACTGGCAGAAATACCTGTTCAATATGTCAGCTTTACTGTTGTCATCCTCCACGCAGCTCCCATCCCCCCTTCAGTCTCACTATCCTCCCTTTGTCTTTCTTTTTTCACTTATGTACCTGTAAAAGGTTTTGGCCCCTCTACCCACTGATTTTGCAATGTGTTCTTCTGTCTGAGCTTTGGCTTCCCTTACTGACCTCCCTGCCTCCCTTTGCTTCTCCTGGTACTTCTCTCTATCCCTTCTGCCTGTTTCTTTTTGTATTGCTTGAATGCAATCTTTTTGGCTTTCACTTTCTTTTGCTACCTCTTTGGAAAACCATAATGGTCTTCTCTTCCTTTTCCTCTTGCTAACCTGCTTAATGCATAATTCTGTTGTTCTTGTAATCCCCATTTTAAATACTGCCCTGTTCCTCAACCCCTGATTCCTGTCTCATTCCCTTAATGCCTCTTTCAAGTATCTCCCATTTTCCCAAAGTCTGCCCCCCTAAAATCCTGGATACGTGTTTTTGTGTGGTTTGGTTCTGCTCTTTCTGTGATTTCAAACCACAATGACTGGTGGTCACTGTTTCCCAGGTGCTCCCCCACTATTACCCCATCACACTGTCCCTGTTTGTGAGCACAAGGTCCAGTATTGCCTTCTGCCGAGTTGGTTCCATGACCAGTTGCTTGAGGAAGGCACCCTGAAGGAGTCCAGGATAAATCTGCTTCTAGTTGATGCTGCTGCTGGATGCTCCAGTCCACATCTGGAATGTGAAGTCTCCAACCAGTACTCACCTCACCTTGCCTGCCATCCTTTGGATGGCTAGCATCAACCCTATCTGTTTCTTCCTCCTGGGCTGGTGGTCTAGACCACACCTATGCGGATGGCTGTCTCCATTTTCCTTTCCAGCTAACCCACAGTATCTCTCCCCATTTTGTTCCTCCTGGATCTATGTGCCTTGCGTCATTTTTCACATATAGTGCCACTCCTCCTTCCTTCCTGCCTGCTCTGTCTCTTCTGAATATGTTGTAGCCAGGTATGGCCATCTCCCAGTCATGGTTATCATTACACCAAGTATCAGTGATGGCCACAATGTCCAGGTCTGACTGTCAACCATGACAGCCTCCAGATCTTCCATCTTGTTGCCAAGGCTCCTGGCATTTGCACACATGGCTTTCCATGATTTGACCTCCTTAGACTGCTTCACTGTCTCACTCCAGCCCCTTCCTTGGTTGTCATTTATCCCTGGTTCTCCTTGCTGTCTTGCCCTTCTGCTGAATGTTGCCCTTTTCTGCTTATCCACCTCTTGGGCACTAATCTCCATCTTTTGCACTGCTTTGCAGAGATAGCCACTCCTCTAGTTCACTGGTTCCACTGCTGGCTGTGGGGTGAGCAAGTGAGTACCACTCCTTGCTGGCCTGCCACCCCTTTGCTAGTTGCTCCTGGCAGGCAAATCACCTTAGTAGAGCTACCACCCCTGATCTGGCACTACCCACTCCACCACCGTTGCTTTAACAACAGAGTCCTCTGTGGGAATATAGACTAGGGGAAGGTATCCATGGTGACACACTGGGAGAGTGTAGGATATGTCGATATGTTGAGATGAGCAGGATGATGCCATTCAGGTCATTGGTAAAGATGGGATGTGCTGGAAGTAGACAGAAGAATGTAGGGTAAAGAAGTGGAATTAATTGCTAATTAATTTCTTATGTTAGTTATTGTTTGAATTATGTATGTGATGTATACTGACTGTGCTTTGATCATATATAGTATAACAATAAAATTTTATTGAGAAAAAAAGAAGTGGGATTGGGGTGGGAAGAGTTGGGGTTCTGGATGGAATGATGCAAGATAAGTCACTAGAGCAGCTCAGGAGAAGGACAGAGGTGATGGAAAGGGAGGGAGTGGGAGTGAGGAAATAAGATACAATAGGTAGGATGGGGAAATGGGAGTCAGGGGGTTGGACTGGATAGTGAGAGATGAGTCAGCATTTAGTAATGAAGTGGCATAGTGTGGAGAAAATGCTGAGTGTAGGGAAATCAGAGACTTAAGGGAGCAGAATTATCTGGTAACTCAGTTAGCTATGGTTTCATTACCTTAATCTCATATTTTTCTCAGTAAGTACAGCAACGACATCAACTCCTCCTTCAACCTCCTGTACAAGACAGAAGACTACAGATTCTACAAGTGGTACAACGTCAACTCCTCACACAAGCATGATGACAAGCAGGTCATCCACCATGACAGGTGAGTTCAGTCACTCACTGAAGGAGGTGAGTTTATACAGGATGAAAGTGAGAATGTTGGAGTAAGGAAATGAGATGTTGTACAGCCTTGAAATGTGAGCTTGGGATCTGGAGAAGATATTCTGTTACAGTGGATATTGCTTTTAGTACACTAATCTCATCATATAGTTTCAAAAAGAACAAGTAGCTCCTATCCTCTGTCATCTTTTTCTACTAAACAGACAACAAATTCCTCCCAAAACATTACTATGTTGACTTTATGCGCAGACCTGACAACAACCAGCTTCTCCACATTAACTGGTAACCCATGTTATAGAGTTCTTTCCAATACTAGTACTAATTACAGAAATGTAGAAGGAGAGGCAGGAGGAGTAGTGGATATGGCTTGTGAGAGCCTGAGTTCAGCAGAGAAAAATAGTCATACAGGTTATTAATAGAACTAGTGGAAAGGGGGTGAAGAGCAGAATTATAGAGGAAGCTTCTGCACCTCATAGGAATTATAAGAATTTTGCTGAGCCTGACAACTTACTTCCATTATGCTCACCATGGATATCAATTAACATTTGTAAAATGTGTCCAGTTTATGTTTAAAGGACTGTGTGGTGTTGCTAGCCACCACCTCAGTTGTCAGTCTGTTCCAATCATATACCACCCTTTGACTAAACCAGTTTCTTGATCTCAAAAGCCTTGATTGTCTTGCCTTTAACTGTAATTGGTTAGATCTAGTACTATATACTTTATTGGCTGTTTCTAGGCCAAGGTTGTCCTAAGTCATTTTGTCCTTGCCTTGTGCACAAGACACATGTCTTGAGGGTAGCATCTTTCAAAAAGGTGTGCAAGAACAAGAGGGCACAATTTGAAGATAGAGGGGTGGCTCAGAGGTAATTTAAGGAAGTATTTTTTCACAGAGGGGTTGTGGATGCATGGAACGGCCTTCGGAGGAGTTGTGGAGTCAAAATCAGTGGTGGAATTCAAGCATGCATGGGACAGTCATAAGGCAATTCTAGGGGTGGGGTAGGAAGAAGTGGCTGCTGGTTAACTAGATCTGCAGCTTATCCAGTAGGTAGGGAAATGGGCAGACTGGGTGGGCCAAGTGGTCCTTATCTGCTGTCAAATTCTATGTTTTTATGTTATGTCTCCCATTTTTCTCCTGTACTCCAGGGAAAACAGATTTAATTCATTCAGCCTTTCTTGGTACGATTTACCCTTCATGTTTGCTGTTCTACTTGTGGCTCTATTTTGGATCCTTTCCAACATAGCTACATCTCACTCTTTATAGGGAGACCAAACCTGGACTCCATACTCCAATATAGGCCTCACGAAATGTATGTAAAGAGGCAAGATAACCTCCCTGCTTCTTGCATTAATATGCCAAAAGATGCAGTTAAAGATGTTATTCCCTCTCTGTAATTTATGCCTACAATGTGATGTAAATTTCATGTCCTTTGAAACCATAATCCCCAAATCTCTTTCCTCTGGTGTAGTTCTTAATACTTTATTGTCCAACACATATTTCTGCTCTGGGTTATTTCTCCCTAAATGCACAATGGCACATTTGCCTGACTTTAATAAATAAACCAGTATTATTTGTCCATCATGAAACATGATTTAGTGCTGCTTGTAATGTGGAGTTTCAGGTGTCATGGTTAACTATAGCTCCTAACCTGCAGTTATCTGCAAATTTACATAAGAAACATCCACTGTGTCATACTGTAATGTAGATATATATATATAAATTGAAAAAGCAGGGCCTACTACTGAACCCTGGGGGGACACCACTTGTTACATCTGTCCATGTAGAATAAGATCCCTTTATACTAACTCTTTGATTTCTGTTAATTAGCCAACCTTCCACCCAGCATACTATAGGAGATGGGATACCTACATAGTGCATGGCTAAAAATAGACCTGCATGGTGTAGCTTGTCAAAATTTTTTGAAAAATCCAGCATGGCCACATTCACATCCACCAACCTCCCTTTGTCAAGCTCTCTTGCCACTTTGTCATAATATTTCAACATGTTTGTCTGGCAGGATCTACCTTTGACAAAACATGCTACTTATTTTGTTATGAAATACAGATGTAAAATATACATTAAGTAGGTTGGACGTGGAATTATCATCAGATATTAATTCCCCATTTTGATTTTTTAAGGACCCACATTGTGTGAATTTCCTTTTTTGTTATTAATACATGAATAAAATAATTTATAGTTTTGGCTAACTGAAGAAGCTAGTGTATGCTCATAGTTTGCTCTCAGTTTTCATTTTATTTTTTAGAGTTTTAAGAATATGTCTATAATTAAGTCTATGTATTTCTGTACCATTAGCTCTCCATTTTTTATATAACTTATGTTTCCTGTTTGTGAGTTTCTTTATTGCTGGAGTAAGCCACTGGGGTTTTAATCTTGTATTATTATATGTTTGTTTACAGGGTATATTATTGATCAT
This sequence comes from Neoceratodus forsteri, assembly GCA_016271365.2. Lineage (NCBI taxonomy): Eukaryota > Metazoa > Chordata > Ceratodontiformes > Ceratodontidae > Neoceratodus > Neoceratodus forsteri. The sequence goes on along the minus strand of JADMNL010000035.1, from coordinate 111,768,977 downwards.
TTCTTTAATTATTTTGTTGCAACATGTGTCCCACATACTGTTCAATGGTTTATCACTTAGATATTGTTGCCAATTCCATTTAGCAATATTATTTTTTGTAAGATTAAAGTCAGCTTTGCTGAAATCCATTTAGTAGTCTGTCCTACATTGTTATACAAGGGTTCTGTTATTTTAAATTCTATTCTTTCATGGTCACTGCAACAACATTTAGCTCTGTCTAAAAGATTTTATTAGTACTCTAAAGTCCTTATACTGTAACTCTTATCTCCTGTACGAGGAGAACTGTAAGAAGAAATCTACTTTAACAGATATGTTTAAAGAGCATCTCTAACTCTAAAATCATCAAATCAGCTATAACAGCTATACTGTAAGAGTGTCCTATTTCTAATCCCTATAAGAGGGCAATTCTATGGCCAAACTAGCTGGATTATTGAACTTACTATAAGAGCTATGCTATAAGAGCGTATTATGCAAAACCTTCTAACTGACCCCCTGAGGTGCCCCTCTAGCTAAAGCCTATTACCCTGGAGTACTCCACATTATGAATCATACAGCATACTTTAGCAAGAGTCAGTATGGATTACTGATGACAGTTCATGCACAGTCGTACTTTCTCTGTCATCGGGAAGAGAACAGAATAAAAGAAATTGGTATAACAAGAACCAAACTGACTGGCTGGCCAGAGCAACTCTGGGGACTGCTTGGGAAATAAAGGGACTACAGAGAGGATTTTGGAATGGACCATGTGTTTCTCAGTCACACCCCACCTCTCTAGGGTTGCCAGAATACAAGAACATATACCAAGATTTGTTTGGCTAAGAACCCACAGAGGGCCACCAGAATTGACACATAAAGGATCTGGCCACAATCCACTGGTGGACAGCCTGATTGGAATGACCAATACAGTGGCTCCCACGCTACAGTCCACTTCAAACAACATGAAGTCTTGCTGTATTCTGACTATATGTAGTTAGTCCCAGCACTTAAACAGCTCCAGAGAGGAAAGGGTTAACTCTATGCCAAGGCATACACCATTGAGCTTGAGCTCGTTTTCAAACCTCTGTCCCTAGTACTCCTCAATGTAACCATCAAATTCTTTACTCCGCCTAACTGTGAAGTCGCTCCAGAGATCTCCTTCGCTTTGCTTCAAGTAAAAATGGTTGGTTAATCAACCGTTTTCTTATTTTTTCAGTACTCAGATCTTTGTCTAAGGTACAGTAAGTGGATTTAGTAGGTAGTTAGAGTTTTGTTGGTAGAAATTGTTTTTGTTGGTTTCTTCGGTCGGTCGATTGGGAACCAAAGCAAATTCTGCATTGTTTTTTCTTTGTATTTTTCTACCTTTTGTACTATGGATTCAGGTATGTACTGGATCCTTAAAAAAATAAATTTTCTTTGTGTTTTTAACTGACCTGTGACACAGTTGGAACTGATAGATTTGTAGTTGCCTGGCTTAAACGCTAGTATGGGTAACTTATTATTTTGTAGGCATGTCTGAGAAATTCAAAAAGAAAACCGGTCCCACTGGGTTTAAGCACTGCACTGAGTGTGGGGAGGCCTTTGCTAAGGCTGATTCCCACTGCGTCTGTGTTTATTGTCTGGGGTTTGACCACCTGAAGGAAGACTTCCAGATTTGCAAAAACTTTCCCAAAGCCACCTTAGATAAATGTTTAAGTAGGCTAAAGGAAAGGGAGGCTGAGAAGTCCGCTGACCTGGATGGCCAGCTTGGTTCAGTTCTGATCGAACCTGAGGGGTGCCCACTGACCTGGCGATACCTCCTCAGTCAAAATGGTAAAACTGATTCTTCGGAATCAGTTCCGTCTAAGAAAAAGTGCAAGTCAGCCGATTTGGACCCAGTCCCCATGTTCTGACCACTGAAGAAATAGCTAAAGTGATTAGTAGTGTACAATCGCTTTACCCGGTTCCAACTGAACCGACTCAATGAAGATCAGTTTGGTCAGAAGCTTCTGCTTCTGAATATGATCCTGAAGCATTTTATGAGGGTGATTGGGAAGAAGAAGATTGTGAAGAAGAGGATTATGAAAGCCTAGATGAGCCAGTAGAGCCTGACATCTCCCTAGACAGGCCTTCTAATGTGTCTCTCCCAGACTTTCTGAGTCCCTCTCCCATTTCTTGTTCTACAAGAAAGTGGTTGATACTCTTCAGCTTCCAGTGGAAGAGGCTGAACAGGATCAGGAGGAACCTGACTATGTTGAGGTAATGGATGTCCCACAGTCCAAAGGGTGTCTATCCCACAGCATAAATCTCTGGGAAACAGACACTAACAATTCTTCAGTTTCCAACATCCATACCACTGTGGATAAAAAGATGGACAGGAGGTATACCTTGTCAGGTCCTGGGACAGAATTTCTTACAAATCATTGCAGCCATGTTGGGGTAGTGCAAGCTGCAGCCTGTGACAAGGCTAACATTCCCCAGGCATCTCACCCCCCCCAGATAAGGATTCCAAGAAAGTGGATGCCATGGCAAAGGAACAGTACTTGGCATCCTCTTTGGGGCTCAGGCAAGCTACTTACATGGCATATACAGCCAGATACCAGAAATATATGTGGGATACAGTTCTGGAGCTGGCTAAGAATGCCCTTCTCCAGCTGGTCAAGGAGTGGGAGCAGGTGGCTGTGGATGGTATTGAGGCATCAAAGGTCCAGTTTCATGCTGCTGTCGACTCGAATGATGTACATTCTAGGGTTATGGCTACATCTGTCTCCCTGAGGAAATTTGCTTGGCCCAGGTGTACCAGTCTATCACAGGATACCCAGACCAAGGCCATGGATTTTCCTGGCATGGGTAATTTCCTGTTTGGGGAGCAAACAGAGGCTTACATGAAAAAGATGGATGAATACAGGATCACCTACAGGAGTGCTGCAGCCAAGGAAAAGCAGGTTACTCCTCAGAAACAGCAATCTAGGGCTGGCAGGGTCAGGTCTTTTCATAGGCATTTTCACCAAGCCCAGGCCTCCTCTTCTTTCCAGCAGAGGGGGTGCTTTAGGGGAAGAGGCAGAAGGGGGATGACCAGGACTCCATCCTCCACTCAGTCTAAGCCCCCTGCCAAACAGACACCCTGATGTGTCAGTCAGAATCACCTCCCCAGTTTCAGTAGGGAACAGGCTGGCTCGCTATTTCCTAGCCTGGAAGTCTTATTACCTCAGACAAATGGGTCCTGGAAGTAGTGAGCCAGGGACTTGCTCTAAGTTCCAAAAGGTTCCCAAAAATGAAAGCAGTCTTTCAGTCCTCCCTCTCCCTTGGAGACGAAGGTCTTAGAGGCAGAAGTCTCCTCTCTACTTCTACAATCAGTAGAGAAGTTACCTTTTTGTCGCAGGGGAAAAGGACTGTATTCCAGATACTTCCTTACCACAAAAAAGACAGGGAAGTGGTGATCCATCCTAGATCTAAGATACCTAAACAGACATATAAAGCCAAAGTTCAAAATGGTGACTCTGGGAATAATTCTTCCCTCTCTGAGACCAGGAGACCGGCTAGCCTCCCTGGATCTCAAGGATGCCTATTTCCACATACCTATCAGACAGTCCCACAGAAAGTACCTCAGTTTTGAGTTGCACTCAGGTCACTACCAGTCCAGAGCAATGCCTTTCAGCCTAACATCTGCTCCATAGGTGTTCACCAAGTGTCTGGCAGTAGTAGTGGCCTTTCACAGGAGACAAGGCGTCTTACTGTTCCCTTACCTGGACGACTGGTTCATAATGGGTCAGTCCTCAGACCAAGTCAAGTCAGCTCTAGATGTCACTCAGAAGCTCTGGACTCCTTAGGATTCATCCTAAATCTAGAAAAGTCTGTTCTGGAACCAGTCCAGCTTCTCACATTTATAGGGGTGGAACTGGACACTGCCCAGGCAAAGGCCTTTATTCCTCTTTCAAGGGCACAATCCCTCATCACCCCGGCTTCCTCTTTTTGTCCACTAGTGTCTCGACCAGCCAGGCACTACTTATAGTTGCTAGGCCACATGGCAGTTTCCGCTGCAGTAGAGCAAGAGGCAAGATTTCAAATGAGATATTCAGTTTCAGCTAAAATCTTTTTGGTCTCACAAAAAAGACCCTCTCGCCAAGTTAGTTCCAGTGTCTCCAACTCTGGTTTAGGCTCTCCAGTGGTGGCTGGAGGAGGACAATCTAAGGCAAGGTGTCCCTTTCTTCAGTCAGGTTCCTACAGTGATTCTCACCATGGATGTTTCCCTACTGGGATGTGAAGCCCATCTGGACCAGCTCACTGCTCAAGGAACATGGTCTCATGAGGAGTACTTCCTGCACATAAATCTTCTCAAATGCCACAACCATGTGGTACATCAACAAGCGGGGGGCACTCAGTCCTCAGCCTTGTGCACCAAAGCCATGAAAATATGGTCACTAGCTTATTCCCTTCAGGTTTCCCTGATAGCCATGCATCTCCCAGGGAAAGACAATGTATTGGCAGATGCTCTAAGAAGGATTTCTCAAGGTCACCATGGATGGGGCCTGAATCTCATTTTCAAGAGGTGTTGCACTCAAAAGATAGACCTCTGCAGCCCCGAACAATCACCAGCTTCCTCTATTCTCTGCTGCAGACCCCTCTTTGGGGTCTGTTTCCAAGATGCTCTCAATTGGATTGGACAAACAGGTTTCTGTATGCTTTTCCTCTGATATTCAGAGTTCTGGTCAAGATCAGATCTCAGCCTTGCACTGTGATCCTAGTGGCTCCAGACTAGGGCCAGGCAGCCATGGTACCCACTACTATTGTCTTCCCAGACAGTACAATCTCCTCACCTCCTTGCAGGGGAAGATACTGTGTGCCAACCTTCACACTCTCAGACTCAAAGCTTGGCTCTTGAGGAGCTAGAATATGCAAGCCTGCATCTTTCTCAATTGGTCTTGGACATTCTTAAGGTTAGTAGAAAACCTTCAACTAGAAAAACTTACAATTCCAAATGGAAGAGATTTGGTTTCTGGTGTTCTCAGAGGCACATTCAGCCAGATTCTGCTAACATTGCTGCTGCTTTGGACTATTTGGTGCATCTTAACAGTTTAAGCCTCAGGCCTACCACTCTCAAAGTGCATTTGGCAGCCATCTCTGCCTTCCTTTTAGCTGGGAAGGGCTCTTCCTTAGCCTCCCATCCAGTTTTCAAGAACATTTTAAAATGTCTGGTTCACATCAATCCTTCCTTTAGGGAGCCTACTTCTATTTGGGATCTGAATATCTGTATTGCACAGCTTATGCAGCCCCCCCGCCCGAACCATTATCTTAAGCTGAGCTAAAATACTTGACTTGGAAAACTGTATTCCTGGTAGCCATTACCTCAGCCAGAAGAATCAGTGAATTACAGGCTTTATCAGTGGAACCTGACTTCATTTCATTTCGCAGGGATAAGGTGGTCATTCGAATGAACAGAAAGTTCTTCCTCAAGGTGGTATCAAACTTTCATTTGAACCAGTCTGTGTCATTGTCTGTATTTTTCACTGACCTTACTTCATCTGGGGAGAGAGGACTACACAGTCTTGATGTAAAGGGAGCCCTTAGTTATTATATAGAATACACTAAGGCCCTTAGAAATGACTGTTCACAGCTGTTTCTCACTTATGTAGAAGTGGGAAAAAGTAAACCTGCCACTAAGAGAACTATTGCCAAGTGGATTGTCTCCTGTATCCAGTTCTGCTATTCAAAGTTGGGGAAAGAGCCTCCCTCAGGTCTGAGGGCTCACACCGCCAGAGGTACAGCTGCATCGGTTGCAGCAGTTAAAGACATACCCTTAGTGGAAATCTGTAAAGCAGCCACCTGGAAGACTGTTCACACACTTATCAAGCATTATTTTCCTGACATCCAGTCAAGAAGTGATGCTAGGTTTGGCACAGCAGTGCTGCAGAGCTTGTTCCCAAAATAGTTTCTGTAACTCACTACTCCAAGGGGGTACAGCTTGGTAGTCTGCATATGGTCAGAATACAGCAAGATTTCATGTTGAAGAAAAAATTACTCAACATAGTAATGTTGTTTCTTCTAATGAAGTCTTGCTGTATTCTGATTCCCTCCCTGCCTACCCTCCCTGCACCTAGTCGCTTTCAGATGTGGGTTGGCAGGCTCAGTACTGCACCCAGAAGAGATCCTGGGTTACCACTTCTTAGGATGAGGATTTTGTTGTCATTATTTTAAATATCTATTATTAAATTTTACTACCTACTTGGATTCTTTTTGGGGTTCTCTACTTGAGTCTTTTTAACCCTAGAAAATCTGTTTATTGCCTTTTGGCATTAAATTTTAAAAGCAATTTCTATTTAATAGTTAGTTGGCATAGTGCTCTTAAGAATCTGATGGTTACACTGATGAGTACCAGAGATAGAGGTTTAAAAACTGAGCTTGAGCTCAATGTTCTATGCCTTGGCATAGAGTTAACCTTTCTCTCTGGAGCAGTTCAAGTGCTGGGGCTAACTGCATATAGTCGAATACAGAAGATTCCTTCAGAAGAAATAACATTACTATGGTGAGTAATTTTCTTCTGGATTGCTGATAAGGAAGACAATGTAGAACACCTGTTATAGCCCACTTCTGAACTGCCAGATGAAGAAGATGATATAGACCACCCTGCCAAAGTCCACTTCTGGACTGCTGGGTAAAGAAAAAGATGATGCAGATCACCGTGCCACAGCCTGCTTCTGGACTGCTGGGTGAAGAAGACATTGGAAGGACCCCACGGAAATCAGGACTTTGGATGAAGAAGTCTCTGGATGCTGAAGACGCAATGGAGTTCTGGGCACCAATGACAGATGAGCCAGGGCAAATATAAAACAATAAACAGAGCATAGAGGTATGACAGAGTTCTGGACACCAAGGCCGGACGAGCCAATGGTGAACGATAACAATAAACAGAATGTTGACTCAGGAACTGGAACAAAAGATCTGGATGGCACTCTGGTACAGATGACAAAATAAGAAAACCGATGACAGATTCTGCACTTTACCAAGCCATACAATGAAAACTGTTAGGGACAACAAACATGACATTGCAAAGTATGAATATGACTTGGTTCTTCCCTTCAGGAGTACTGTTGCAGACTGATTCAGTGGTATGCTTGTGAAATTCCTCTCCCAGGGCTGCTGGAGACTGAAGGATTGCTGAAGGCTGATGCGAACACACATGGTGAAATGTCTCTGAAGATTGCTGAAGACTGATTCAAACACACACTGGCACAAGATGCTGGCTTAATGTAATTAAAAGTCACAGTTCCAATAGTTATGCACAATATCACAGTCTCTTGATGTACAGATCATAGTAGATAACAGGCATTTGATTGCTTCTGTCTGGGCACCTTCTTGGTGAAGCCCTTGCTAGCTGTGGACCTAACTGCAATGGGTCCTCTAACTAAAATGGACTCTTCTGCTACTGTGGGTACACTGGCAGTGTTATGCTGGGTGGCTTCCTTGGCCTGTGAGGTATACTTATAGGGTGGGCCTAAATGGCTAGCTAAACCCTTTAACACCTGTGGACTTAATGGCTGGCTAAACCCCTTGACAAGCGATCAGGCCTACTGCAACTGGGCCCCTTTAAATACTAAAGCCCTCTTGGCTAAGCCCCATTAAATAACATGGGCTGTATGGCCCTTTAATAACTCATTGTGCTTGGCTTGCCCTTTTAAATAAACATTTGGGCTTGACATGCCCCTTTAAGTGCTGGGCCTAATGGCTTCCTGGACCCCCTTTTTATCTCTCTGAGCCTTGTGGCTGGGCCCCTTTAAGCTGTTGAGCCTACTGTGGCTGGGCCCCTTCTCAGGATCTGGGCCTCTTTAAGTTGCTGGGCCTTTTGGCTTGGCCCCTTTTACTTTTGGGCTCATTGGCTGGGCCCCTTAAACTTTCCCTAAGGGCTGCCTCTTTTAAATATGCTTTTAGGCCTATGTAGGGTGTTTCTGTCAGTCACCTCTGCTAACCTCCACTCTGCTCTGCCTTTTATGAATATATATAAAAATGTTTCTGTGGGCCTCTAGGCTGGCCTGTCCTATGGGTGCCATCATGCCTGATTCTTAATTAAATATTTAAGGCAGGAGCCCTTCTGGCCTACCCCCTCCACAGCGCTCAGCTATTTTCCTTGTGCCCTACTAGTGCTTAAACATTTATTTATTTTATTCAAATCTTTGATGGTAAGCACTTTACTGTGTGCCACCAACTCACCGTCCCAGCCAGGGTGAAGTTGGAGGGAGGATGTGGGCAGAGATGCACTGGGTACTGTGAGGTCTAGCTGCTCCCGACGCTCCCTCTGCTGGCCCAATGCTCTCTCAAAGATGTGGCCCCACTTGTGGGTGCCACCGATGAGGGACCAAAACTTTTAACTTTTTTTTTTAAATAAAAAATGTGGCTAAACAGAGCCCACACCATGCTCTGGACAGGAAGAAGGGGACTAAAGCTGAGACCTAAACTGCTGCGCACTCATGGAGCACCGTGAGACCCGGCACAACATGGAGGGACAAGAAGCAGACCACAGGTAAGCCCCTTTGCTATGTCTCACTACCTGTGCCCCACCTCTCCCTCACACTCCAGCTGGCAGATGTCTTCTTCTTTGTTTTCTTTGTTGGGGTGCCTGACAGCACTCTCCTGACCACTGCTGCCAATCCTGAACAACCACCACCACTTTTTTAAAAATGGCCATTACTGGCCAAAAGAACCCTCTTTGGCATTTGGAATGCAGAGACCTAGCAACCAGGGAGCAAGCAGCTGCCCTGTGCAAGCTGGAGAAGGATGGCACATCTTGTGCCAGTGCTGACGAGCTGCAGCAAAAGGAAAAAAAAGTTTAAACTGCAAAGATGCAGTTTCTTTCTTGGGCTCCTGGACTACTTAAATCCCTCACACTGACTTGAACTACTTGGGCACCTTTTTATGGGGTACACTGGGGAGACTGGGGACTATTGGAAACTGCTGGGGAACTCAAACTTTGGGGTATTACACACTGTCATCTTTTTTTAACCTTCCACATAATTTGTTTTTTAGCCTGTTTACATTACAATGCCTTCAAGAATGCATACATAAAAAACACACCTCATTTAATTAAAATGTCAATTTATTAATTTTTTTCACATAAAGATAAATTGCAAGTGGCCACCTGAAGGCTGCTGGCTGATTTTACCATCTGTCCAAAGGGCCAAGTCAGAGGTAAACTCATTCATGTGTGAGTTTGGTGTAAATTAAAACATATGAACTAACCATACCCTCTGTTAGCATTTACCTTTCATATGTCAGCAATATAACTCTTTTCAAACAGTGAGTAATCTAACCGTGTTAATTCACAGTTTGAAACTGAAGCCATGACTCTGGTCATATGCATCTAGATTAACATACAACAATGAAAGCTGAAACCAAAAGTATGTATTAGTTTCAGTTCTTTCATGTAACAAAGCTAGTGCCCAGTTAATAGGCTATGCATGACAACACATGATGACATTGCTATACTTACAGTTCTGTTGCTAGTGCTACTGTATGACAGCAGCACCTAAGGAAGGGCAAACACTGGAAGTAGTTTTTGTAAGCTTCACTACCCTAATTTTGCTCTTTAGTTACTTTTTTCTTTCTAGAAAGAGTCACAACTTCCGCATGCGCTCTATGCAGTGGATTAGGTTGTCATGGCAACAACAGAATGTGGTGTCTGCAAGATACCTGGAGCATTTGTATCTCACAGACAGTGCCTCATCATTATTCACCTTTGACCAGAACTATAGTATAAAGTTTTAAACTAGGAAAATGAAACAGTTTTCTCCTTGGTCATAAACAAACTCTGGCCACAGCCAATAGGGCTGCAGTTGAGAATTTGGGGTACAGATATTGAAAATTATCAAATGTATGAGCTGTATTTGCAAATGTAACATAGGCTCATAAATTTGTTGTTTTGTAATATCTGTACACCACATTTAAAATAACCTTGTTATGACCCTGCCTCATGAAGAAGGGCAGAGAAAGTGTTCAACTTCTGGCCTAAAGGTGATTTCATGCAAGGACCACAAAATCACCTTTTGGGATGTGAAAAAATCACTTTGGCCAGGATTTTGAAAAATGACAGCTGTCACAGTCATGAGGAGCTTTAAAATATGTCTCTTGTAAAGTTGGGGTAAAAATATTGAAACTTACAAAAGTTACAAGCCTGAGATCCCAAAATTCAACGTAGGCTCATAGCTTTGTTGTTTAAAGTTTTGCACAACATTTTCAACATAGCCTTCTTATGATCCCACCTCATGAACAAGGGCAGAGAAAATGTTCAACTTCTGCCCGAAGGTGATTTCGCTGGGATCATGAAATCACCTTCAGGATATAAAAAATATTTTGGCCAGGATTTGCAAAATGACTGCTGTCCCATTCAAGGTACTGTAAAGATATGGCTATGTTGTAAATTTGTGGTAAAATGCTGAACATTACCACAAAGTTATGAGCATGTGTTTCAAAATTCAGGTAGGCTGATTACTTTGCTGTTTTTTAATATTTTGCATCAAATTTTTAACATAGCCTTTCTATGACACCACCTCATGGACAAGGGCAGAACAAATTTTCAGCTCCTGACCAAAAGGTGATTTCATGCAAGGACCACAAATCACCTTTTGGTCAGATTTCCTAATCTCAGTGCCACTGTTCTTGAGATGGGGTCCTAAAATACATGTTGAAAATGTGGGCCAAAATATGCAAAAATGCCCAAGTTATTATGTCCTAAGTTCAAAACACCATTGAAATACATTTCTTCAGTTCACAGTCTGGCTTTGAAGAGTGAAGACATGTATCCAGTCCAGAGAGGATTATGGTGTTGAACCCTGATGGGTAAGTAAGGGCTTGGGGGGGCTGCAGGGTGGTTGGTGCTAAGTGGAAGGATTGGATGGTGGGCAGTTACAGATGCAAAAGACATTAATGGATGATTTTCTTTTTATAGGGTTTTAAAATAAACAAATGAGTATTCCTCATCGATACTGGGGGATTGGGCACCCCGTGTCACTGCTATGTTTACGGGGGTGGGTGGGGTGAGTGCTGAGAAGAAGGGGCTGGTGGGCAGTAGGGACAAAATATATTTGTAACAAAAAAAGAAAGAAAGAGAAAGAACTGCGCATGCACGGTAGTGGGGCAAGGATCACTGAAAAGAAAACAGAGGATTCCTTATCGTGACACTGGGTGATTGGGCACATCTATTGTCACAGTTGTGTTTCTGGGGGTGCTGAGAGGTAGTGTCAGGTGGAGGCGATATCTCTGAGGAGTCCTCATCACAACATTGAGGGATTGGGCACCCAAGTGACACCGTTATCTTTCTGGGTGGGAAAAGGGTAGTGGGTGCTGACAGGGAAGGTTAGGTGGGGAGATATATTTAATTAAAATACATAAATAAAAATCGGTGGTCACAGTGCAACACAGCACACCTCTGTGACCAAGATGGCCACCTCTCTGTACCGCACATGCTCTAGTGGTCACTTATGCACAAATATGGTTTGGTGACCATCTTGGATGAAGTGGATTGTGTTGTGTTCTGCTTTACCACCATCAGTTAAAGTACTGCAGTGCAACTGCCTATGGAGACAGAGAGTGGAGTGTGCTTCACAGATGTAGAGGTGACTGTTGCAACTCCAACATGTTGTTCATTCAGAAGGAATGCGGTTGTCCATTTCTGACATCAAGAGGTCTGCAGGGCTATGCCCACTGCAGTGCTAAAAGGAGCTAAAGCACTAATAGACAATGAAATAAAATAGGACATGACTATATATTCCTATAAAGAAATAGCTGTTAGTTGGTCAAGAGACCTAAGACACCAGTGTTTTGTGGCATGGAGTGTGCATTTATGTTTGTGGGGAGTCAAGCGGTCAAAGGATCCAAGTACAGGGATTGAGAAAGAGCACTCACATGTGGCAAACTATATCCCTAAATAATTATGATATTATTGTTTTTTTAACTCTAAGTAATATGCTGGAGTAATAGTTGGGATAGAGAATTGTTTTCGTGTACTATTAGGTTGATTATTTACCATCAAGCCTGCCAGTTTTCTTCCTTGTTCATCCCTACTTCCTTGTTTAATGCATCAAGGGTGTAAATCTGGTATATCTCTTCCTTCGTTAGTTCTTCCCACAGCCCCCCCCTTGCTTTCTTTACCATTTATTTGTGTTTATCCTTGACCATTTCTATCTGCCAGTACCTCAGTGACTCAGTATTGTGTCTAGTCTCTTTAACATGGATTGCTACTTGAGGCTTAGTGTTCCATATTCAGATATTACTCTTACATTCCCTAATTCTCTTTTGTAGGGGTCTAAAGGTCTTCCCTATGTAAATCGTACTCCATGGGCACATGAGTAAGCATCATGTCCGGCTTGAGTCACAGCTGATACAGTTCTAATCTGGAACTTCCTATCGTTTCTGAGTGTTCAAAATAGTCTTTACCATTAGTGTTGCCACAATAGGTAGCAGCAGCAGCAGCATGGTGTTATGCCAGGTCACAGGGGCCCCAATAAAAGTTGGTGGTCTGCACCCAGTTCTTTACAGTGATCAGTGTCCACCAGTCTTTCTCTAACGGTCTTTACTTATTTTGAAGCAGGTATTGGTCTGTTCTCAAATTCAGGTACACCAATCCCCTAGTCACACTAATTCTTCTCAACAATATTTTATTTTGTTGATATGGTCGAGAATTGTACGGTAACCACCATACAGTTGTGTCTATCACTCATGAGTGTGCTGTTTTGTTCCAGTAGTTCTTTTCCATCCCTCTAATTGGTCCTAGTTACTGCTCTGCTAATCAGTTTTGAATGGTGCCCTCTGTTAATGCAATCTTGGCCCATATTCAGCAGTTTTTTTCTCCTTACTCTCTTATGTTCCTATGGATCTTTACCATTTTGGAATCGGTATACTTTCCTTAAAGGCTCTCAGGTGGAAACTAGAGGTGTACAGAGGGTATTTCTGCCTGTGGGTTGTCTGAAAGTTCTGTTTCACTTCTGTTATTTCTAATGTAAAGCTGTTGGGGTAGGTATGAAATCTCTGTGTTACTACATTGCATGATAAGCTCCAAATATGGTGTTTGGGAATTTATATCTTCATAAGCGTGGTTCCTGTTCCCCCATCCCTGTCAGCCCTACTCTTGACTTTCGTTTCCCTGCCACCCATCCTACATTCATGAAATGTTGTTCCACTTTTTGGCAGGCTAAATGTGGTTTAGCCAGATGTCTGTGTCTATACCCCTAGGCACTGTCACCATCTCCATTAGGTTCTGTGCACCTTATATAATCAATAGCATACATGCCAAAGTTTAATCTGCTCTGACACTTGCAGAAAATGCTATTGTAACTGCTGGTTGATGTGTTTATAATTTACCTTCTTTCTGTACTCCTCTTTCTTACTCCCCTGGTTCACACCTGGAAATGAGCGTGCTTCTTCTGATTATCAATTTTAAAATAAATAAAACATACTGTCAATAAAAAGATTTTAATTCCTCTACTGTCCCAGTCCACAAAAGTAGGAGGACATCTATGTACCTCTTTCAGAGTTGAATGTGCCTAATGAATGGATGATGTAGCTCTGCGACTGCCTTGGTTCGGGTACTTAATGATCTCTTGGTGGTGAGGGATCAAAGGAAATGTTCCATCCTAGTTCTCCTCAATCTCTCAGCAGTGTTTGACACCGTGGCCCATGTGGTGCTGTTGGAGTACCTGCAGTTATGTTGTGGGTTAGTGGGAACAGTCCACAATTGGTTTAAATCTTACCTCAATGGTAGTTCGCAACATGTGGTGTCTGGGGTTTATTCCTCAGCCCCTGTGTCTCTGCAATATTGGGTCCCACAGGACTTCATTCTGTCCCACGTTATTCATGGTGTATATGCTGCAGCTAGGGGAAATTATAAGGTGGTATTGGCTGAGTTTTCACTGGTATGCAGATGACACTCAGCTCTACATGTCCTTTGGGCCCAAGCAGTAGGAAAATCCGGATAAGACTGAGGTACTAGAGCTAGAATCTGGTCACCTGGGGATAAGGGTGCAGTCTGGTTGAGTCTCAGGGCTTAGGCTCAGGGACTCCGAGTTGCTTACTTCTGACTGGGTAAGGAACCTTGGCATTGTTTTTGGCTGCAGTTTGTTGTTTGAATCACAGGTGTCAGCTGTGGTCAAGACTTCCTTTTACCATATTAGAAACATCACCGGGGGAAACACCTGATTTCCCCAGCTGATCTGCTGGCACTGGCTCACACCTTTGTGACCTTGCATTTGGAGTGCTGCAATGCTCTGTACCTAGGGCTAGCAGGGTAGATCTGTGCCACCTACAGCTAATGCAGAATGTGGAGTAGGCTGCTGACCGGTCTATCAAGATCATGTCATCTGAAAATGTGCTGTGTTGTCTGCACTGGCTGCTGGTTAGGTGGAGGATCTCCTTCATGGTCAGCTTGCTGATCTATAAGATCCTGCATGCCCAGAGGCCTAGTTACCAGGAAGATCTGTTTCCCTATTGGCCCATCTGTTCCCTCCATTCCAGGGATGAGGGTTTATTGGAGGTCCTCAGGATTTATTTTAAAATATCAGGGGCACTTGCCTTTTCATTTGCAGCCCCAGTCCTGTTGAATTCCCTCCCTCGCCAGATTCATGATAGCCCATTTGTTGAGATCTTTAAACAGGAGCTAAAGATATTTTTATTCAGTCAAGCTTTTATCGGTTTTCAATAAAGTTTATTGATATCATATTTGTATAAGTTTGATTTAATCTTTGTATTCTTTAGTTTTTCTGAATTTATCGTAAAGCACACTGAGTAAAAATTGAGAAATGCAGTCTACTAAATAAAGATTTGATTGATTGATTGATTGATTAAAAGGGGACAATGTATGAACTGTTCTTCAATGTTCTCCATGTCCTGATTTGCATAAAATGGGGCCATGATGCTCTTCATGGCTACACAGAAGCATAGAATGTGCTTGCAAAAAGGGACTGATAGGCCCATTTAGTCTGCCCTATATTCCTTCCTATTTACAACACCCTGGACCCTATTCAGTCACAGGAATCCCTCCCCCCATTTCCTCTACCTAATATATGCCTATCCTACACATGCTTGAGGCTCTTCACTGTCTTTGCCCTCACCATCTCTCCTCGCTGGCTCTTCCATGCATCCTCCACTCTTTCTGTGAAGAAGTATTTCTTCACATCATTCTAACCCCCAGCTCCATAGCATGCCACCATGTTATGGTGCTCCTCCTCCTCCCTGAAAGAGACTCACCTTCTGTACTTCATTCACCCGTGAAGGCCATGGTAGGTCTCAGTCATGTCACCTCTCACTCTCCTGTCTTCCAGAGAGTACATGTAAGCTCCTGTATCCTCTTCTCATGGAATTTCTCATGCAACCCCAGCACCATATTGGCAGCCTGCTCTGGACCGCTTCTCCTATCAATATTCTTGTGGAAGTGCGGCCTCCAGAACTGGACAGAGTACTCAGGTGGGGTCTCACTGGTGGCGATACAGTGGCAACACTACCTGCCTTCTCCTAATAGAGGCCCCTCCCTATGCAACCCAGCACCTGACTCTTCTTGCCTACTGCCTTGTTGCACTGCCCTGCCACCTTGACATCATCAGATATGATGATGCCAAATTCTGTCTCGTGCTTGGTGATTGTGAGTACCTCCCCCTATCTCGTACACAGCCAAGTGGTTTCCCATCTCAGGTACATGACTTCACAAGTTTTTGGCATTGAAACCCAGCTGCCACACCCTAGGCCACTCTTCTAGTTTTCACAGATCCCTTTGTGTTCTTTCCACCCACTCCTTGGTATCTACCCCATTTCAGATTTGTGTGTCATCTAGAAATAGATGCACCTTCCTTTCCAGTTCCTCAGCAATGACATTTATGAAGACATTGAAGAAGACAGGGCCCAATACCAATACCAGTGGTTTTCCGCTGGCCACTCTCCCATTTTCAGAATGACTGCTGTTTACCATCAATCTCTGCATCCTATCTTTCAACTGGTTTGTTACTCAGCTTACAACCTTCTTCCCGATCCCCAGGTTGCTAAGTATCTTAATCAGCCCCCTGTGTAGTACAGTGTCAAAGGCCTTGCTCAAGCCCAAATAGACTACATCCACTGCTCTGCCATGATACACCTCCCTTGTAACCCAGTCAAATCTATGAGATTTGTTTTACATGAACTCCCAATGAGAAACCGTGCTGCCAGTGGTCTTACAGATGATTTGTCTCCAGGTACTCCATCAGTCTCTCCTTCAGCAGGATTTCCATCTACTTCTCCAGCACTGATGTGAGACTGACTGGTCTGTAATTTCAGGCCTCCTCTCTGCTGTTGCTCTTGTGCAGAGGGACCACATCAGCCCTCCTTCAGTCCTCCAGAACCACCTGTGTCTCCAACGAGGTGCTGAATAGTGTTGCCAGAGGAGTGGCTAGCACTGTGCTTACCTCTTTCAGCACCCTTGGGTAGATCTCATCCAGCCATATTGCCATCACCTTCATGGCTTCCAACCTCCAGTGGACTTTATCCTCCAATAATGGACTTGTCTTCACTTCCTCCTCTCACCTGTGCCTGTTCATGTATGCTGGTTTGTACCCTCCTCCTCCTCCACATTGAAACCAAGCAGAAGTACTCATTTAATATTTCTGCTTTTCTTGATCTTCTGCAGCTCCCCAATCTTGTGATTCTCATTATCTTTTCCCATGCCTTCCTCTTTTGATTACATACCTGAAGAAGTCTTATCCCTTTTGATCTTTTGGGTGATCCTCTCTTCTGTTTGGACCTTTACTGACCTCAGTTTCTTCCCTGCCTCCTATTGTCTATATAGCTGTCCCTCACATGTCTCCCCTCCATTTGACTCTCCTTGTATTTCCTAAAAGCTTTTTTGATCCTCACACATTAGCCACCTCCTTAAAGAACCATAAGTGGCCTCTTCCTGCCTTGTGTTTCTCTTTCAAACAGCTTGCTATTGCCCTGGTTAGCTCCTCTTTTATCCTTTCCCAGTGTGCCTCCACTCCATCCTGGCCACCTCCCCTTCTTCATTTTCCCCATCCTTTGTTTCCTACTCCTAGGCCATGGCAGGGCAGGCTCCCTTCTGCTGGCATCACCACTACACTTGCACCATCCACAATCCCTCAGCTTACCTTTCAGCTCATTTCTCCCATGAATCTCTCTTCATGGAGGGTCAGGAGGGAGGTTGTCCTCCCTTCCACCAGGTCCATAGCCAGTCATTGCTGCAGGCTCCGATGATGTGGTGAGTGGAGGTGTGGTGTGGGCTTCACCGCCTTGATCATGCCTTCCTTTATCTGCTGCATTTTCTCCTCAGCCCATAGTCATGGCATGTGACAAGTGCCTGCACATGGAGGTGCACATGCACTCTGGCCCACTTTGCCCAGTCACCCACCTGACATTACGTCAGCCTTCTTATGCCCTTACTGTAATACCTGGCCTCCACTAGGTGTCAGCAAAGACAAATACAGCTTACCACCTTAACATGAGATGGGGAGCTGCCTGGTAGCTTCCTCAGTCCTGACCCTGTCCTTCCCCGCTGAGCTGTGGCAACCCAAACTCACTATCAAACTCGAGTCACCAGTGTGACTCAAGGTAAGCTGCTTGTCAGTGCCTCAGCCCTTAGTGTGCTGGCTACGGCCATCCCCCCTTCAGGTATTTCCTAAGGTCAGCTTCCATTTTAAAAAAGAAATTTGCGCTTCTGAAGTCCAGGACTCTTGTTATAGTGTTGTTCTTCTCCTGTACAATCCATATGCCAAACTACATCATACATGGGTTGCTTATGCCCAAGGGGCTACCCACTGTGACATCTGCAATGCTGTCCCAATTTGGAAGCAAACAGGGTATTCCCATTTTCTGAGCTTAGAAGGTCCCTTCGTGGCAAAGAAGTTCTCATAAAGTACTAGACTAGCTAGTTCTGTTATTAGTGTGAGTTACATTTAGTACTATCCAGCCTATTCAGAGCTATTTCTCTGGTGTGTATACCATCTTCATGGGGATTCAAGTGCAGATCTTTTATATTCCAGGGCTCAGATATTCAAAAGGGTTGTGATGGCACAACAGTGTTGTGCCATCATGCGCCAATCCACTGATACACCCGCACACGATATTCAAAGGGAAAATCGCGGCACAAATCCCAATCAGCTGGGCGCATCAATGTGTATGCAGGCGCAGGTAGGGGGCATGCCATGCATACTCTGCACAGCCTGATATTCCAGCCGGGATGTGCTGAATATGCATGCATAACCCCTACCTGCGCCAGCACAAAGTTGATCCAAAAAAAAAGGAACAATGGATTGCCACCCACAGGTGAGCTGCCGCAGTGCAGGGCGCAACACGGCAGCCGGCACTTATGGGTGGCCACCTGAGCTCCAGCTGCACCTCCATGGTGGTGCCCCTCCATGCCCGATTGCGGGCATCAGTAAAAAGTAGATTAATCCTATATCCCTGGTGGTCCAGTGGACCGCTGTCTGCCCGATCATCGACTTAAGTGTGTAAAATAGATAACTCCTGCATCCCTGGTGGTCCAGTGGACTGCTGCCCACCTGATTGCAGGCTAAGTAGACAATGGAATTAATTCTATATCCCTGGTGGTCCAGTGGACCTGTCTGCCTGATCGCAGGCTGAATTAAAAATAATAACACTATTATCCCTGGTGGTCAGTGGACCCTCCTCCCCTTGCCACTGATCCTCACCACCCTGCCCCCGGTCAGTGGCGGCGGTAGCACCTCACATGCCTGCCCGCTGCCACCGGCTGTTGGCACCATCGGTGGGCTGTATGCCCATTTGTCCACTAGAGTGAGCCAATGGCCCGTGCAGCCCATACTTGCCCACATTCCATATATGTGAATGGATCATATCTGGAATGTGGTGCAATAGACTGCCGATAATCTCACGCAGCGGACTAAGTCAGCCAGCCTGGCTGATGTCAGTCGACGAGCTGATGAAATAACTGGGCAAGTCATGATGACTCAGTACATTTTAATTCTGTTAGCAGCTTAAGGGCTAAAAAAGGAAGTAAAGTAATCAAGTTGAAATAAAAAAACAACAACAAACTTCTTGCATTGCTAACAGTATAAGAACATGGGTGTTTGGATGGACCAAAATTTAACATTTAAAATGTGATTATTCATATTGAGGAAATGATTAAAAGAATAAATAATAGAACTCTCACTTTCAGATGAACTGGCCATTGTATAAACAAGCAAATGAGAATTACAATACTGAATTACCTACTTGTTCCTCTTTAGACAAAGACAGACATGTCTACAGTTTTGCTAATAAATCTCTGCTGCAAAGGGAAATGTTCTTTATATTACATTAGCAAGATTCATCTTCAGATGTAATTACAAGACACATAATTGTAATCTAGACAAGGATCTTAGATGGTTAACTTTAGAAAACAAAAGAAGAGTAATTTGGTCAAATCTATATTTCAAAGTAATAAAAGTAACACAACAATTATACCTGCTTGAAAAATCAGAGACAGTTGAACACAGACATTGTCTACTGAATAAGAGCCTGAGAGAATATAAATTACCAAAGACATTAACTAAATTTGGAGAAATGACCTTTCCCTAATCCCTATGTGACTGTATCCGTATGGAACTCAATAACTGATGCTCTGAAAAGTGTAACTAGAAATCCTAAGATGTTTATTGCTGCCTGTACATTGCATTTGTAATGGATAAAGTGTAACCCAGAAAGGTCTAGTATGATTATTGCATAAATGTAAAGCTGATGTCTGTTTATATTTATTACGTAAATGTGGTTGGTTGTTTAATTAACCTTTAATCAAAATGTTAATACTTATCAACAGGACCACCTTGTAAATAGGATCCCAGGTTCCTAATGGTGTGATTGTACCATTCTATTCCTATACAAAGTAAAGATTTGTACTACTACTATATTCTATCTCAGATGGCTGTGACTTAGTACTCTAATTTCTTGACATTTTTACACAGAAGGAACAACAAGTAGCTTTGATTCTCTCTCAGCTTTCTCTACAAGGCAGACAACAAACACCTCCCAAAATAACTCAACACTGGCTGCATGGACAGACCTGGCACCGACCAACTTCTCCAACTTAACTGGTAAGTGATATTAATCAAATCTTTCCAATACTTAATGAGTACAGAAATGAGGGAAGTTGAGTAGAGGAGACAAGTAGGGAGAGCCTGCAATTAAGAAAGGAAAATTGGATGAGGCCACACAGGTCATTTGTGGAGCTGGGGGATATGGGATGAATAGAGAGGAAATAAGGTATAGGAAATGAGAAGAAGCCGTAGTGTTTGCCTGTAAGACTGACTGCAGTAAATGTAAAGTGAGTCATCCACATTGCTGCTCAGCAAAGCAGTCTTTCAACAACTAACTTTATTCTGTGACAGTCCACTCAAAGAATATATCATATATGCACTGTAATGCAATATTCTGTTTCGCCATAAGATGGAAAAGTACATAAGGTTCTCACATTACAGTACGTACTTAAACCGCTAGGACAGAATACTATATCCCTCCCATTGTCCCAAATTTAAAGATAATAGTAAATCCGTTAACAACATGAACATGTCACTTTTGAGCAATTTAAACATGATGATGTACTAAATTAAATGTGCATCATACCCATCACAAACAAGAGTATTTTATGGTTGCTGCACCAAGCCTGTCTGACATACACATTCAGATATTTCATTTTTATTTCATACAGCAGCGGCAGCCATGATGTAATGCAGTAACTTGCAGTAAATGACATGTCACAAAATACTGCAGTAAAAAGGACTTGATTGCCATTGAATAACACTGTTCCCTGCCGCGTACTGCAGCAGTTTGTGATATACTGCAGCATTACTGCATTGCACCCTGACTGACTGACTCTACTGTAGGTGTGTCTTCATTTTAGTAGAATTAGTGCATCACCAAGGATCAGACTGTGCAATTCTTTTTAGGCCATATTACATTACTTAACATGGTGTATAATGCTTCAAGTATGAAGTTAGACATCAGCCCACCCTCTGTGGATAGCAAGGAGCAGTATTCCCAGTATTCTCTGAAACTTCATCCACTGTAGCTGCACTGAGATCCTTATGCCCATAGATAAGGCCTTCTTCATCATCTGAGTCCCTCTTGCTTTGTAGCCTCTGCAACTGCTTAAAGTGTGATATATTTTGAATCATCATGTGTCTCATTCTGCACTATTAAAATTATTCCC
Source organism: Neoceratodus forsteri (assembly GCA_016271365.2). NCBI lineage: Eukaryota > Metazoa > Chordata > Ceratodontiformes > Ceratodontidae > Neoceratodus > Neoceratodus forsteri. Next base: position 111,747,841 of record JADMNL010000035.1, on the reverse strand, counting down.
TTTATTTCTGTAACTTGCCAAAAAGTTGGTAGCAGGCAGTATAGCTTAGTGGGTTAAGGCTCTCAACTGCAAACCTAAAGATATGGGTTTGAATCCCACAGAACCCACTTACATACTGTGTGACCCTAAGAAAGTCACTAAACTTCTTTGTGCTCTCAAGTTGCACCGGTAAACAAGCTTATAGCTTAGTGTGTCTCGCCGGGTAAAAAAAAAAAAAGATTTTGAGATTTTGACTAGCAAAATAGCACCCATTTCCAGCACTCTGTGTTTCTCATTTTTCCTTTCTTCAGCAGAGCTTTAAAACCACTCCAAAAATGTACCTGTTTGACCTTGCCTTTCCTGATTACTGATTTTTTCTGAAGGACTGTTTGAGTAGATTTTTATGTTTTTAAGTAAAATATTTATTGTGTTTTATTGTACAAACACTATGACTAGTGTGAATAGCACTTTTTATAAATGAAGACAAATTAAATAGAATTGAAAGTAACGTACCCTTGTTAATCTCTGGTAATGTTGGCAGTTTGATTCTCAAAGACCTATTGAATAAAGGCAGTTGCAGGAGGAAGTGAGGTTGTGCTATGTAGAGTAGCTTGATATTTTCATAGAAATTTCTAAAGCTCTCGCTTCACCCATTCCTTTTACAAAGATTGTTTGACACACTTTCTTAAGAGTTGTCATGAATCATTCAGCTTTCCTATTAACCTGTGACCAATATGGGTAACTTTTCGTGTTGAAAACCAATATATTCAGCAAATAACATGAAGTCTCTACTGCTGAATGGAGGGCCATTATCTGTCTTGACAATAGCTGGTATCAGAAAAGAGAAAACACCTTATAGAGCTTTAGAATTACTACTTTTGTAGAAGTTGAAGTTTTAATCTCTGCTTCAGAAGAGTGAGAAAATCATCAGTACAGGAAGAAGATACTCAGCATTTGGAAGATTTCAAGAATCAATAATGATATGTCTCCAAGGGTCACTTAGTAACTCAATCATTTAAAAGATGTTTTAATGCTGACAGGTATTGAGACATGCTATGATATGCAGTTTTTGGCATGTTGTTCTACTTAACTATCAGTTGTAAGAAACACATCTTTTCTCAATTAGTTTATTTTTAGATGACACCTTGGTGTCCCTCATATTTTAGATCAGTCATGCAATCCACAGCCTATTGACAGTTACAGTCTATGGTCACAAAGCAGTATAGTGGCATGATCTGAAATGGTTACTTTATCTCTAACATTGTAAATTTCTGCAGAAGCAGTATGCAACTTTCAATCCATGGTGGTGCTTTTGCTGGAATGTCATTTAGTTTTCCTTCCCAAATTGCCTTCATTACAGCTCACAAAGGATTGTCAGTCTTGTTTCTCATTTGGTTTGATCTAATGTCATAGCTTTAGGGACTGCTTAAGAAATAAAGTTATTATAGGCGTCATCCATTTTGGCCTCTTTACCACTTTCAAGGCTAGACAAGCTGTTTGCCCAGTATTAGCTTGGATTGTACGATGCTCAATGTAAGAGGGTGTTTTTCCAATGGCCTTATAAGAGGCCTTAGTGAGACACCTCTTGAAGAAAACATCTCTCGACCGGGACATCCTGGCAAATTACTGTGCCATCTCCAACCTGCCATTTTTGAACAATGTTGTCAAGAAGCTTGTGACACAACAGCTTGAGGATCACCTTGTGTTCTTTGACATCTATGAGCCATTCCAGTTAGGTTTCAGAGTCAGACATAGCATGGAAACTATGTTGGTGAAGGTGCATAATGACCTTCTTAGGGCTACAGACAGAAGAGAACAGTCTGTGCTGGTGCTCATGGATCTCTCATCAGTGTTCAGCACTGTAGATCACATTGTGCTTCTCAATCATCTCCATGAGTGCTGCAGACTAGCCAGTATTGCCATCAGCTGGTTTGAGTCCTACCTCTCTGGTAGGGTGTAGCAGGTAGTGATGGGGAATTTCTCCTCCTCCGCAAAGCCCCTGTCATGAGGAGTACCTCAGGCATTGATATTGTTGCCAATGTTGGTCACAGTGTACATGCAGCCCCTGGGTGAGATCATTCAGCAACACAGTGTGGACTTTCACTGCTATGCAGATGACACCCAACTGTATTTGTCCTTTGCCTCTGGAACTCCAAATGCTACAGCATGATTAACAGCTGCCTGGCTGAAATCAATGACTGGATGTACTACAGCTGGTTGTGACAAAACCCAGACAAGACGGAGTTATTGGTGATTGAGCCAGGCCATGGGTGTGATGGGAGTGCTTCTGAAGAGGACAAAGGATTATGTCTGGGGTCTGCTTGGTTGGTAGCCCCTCCCCAAGTTTGCAAGAACTTGGCATGATCCTGAACAGCAGATTGAGGCTTAGGTGTCTTCTATTGTCAAGAATGTTTTTACCACTTGAGGAACATTGCCAGGATTAAGCACCTTGTTCCACCTGATGAACTGCCAACACTTGTGAACACCTTTCTCACCTCGAGACTCGATTATTGTAACACTATTTACTTTGGGGTCACTGGAGGAACCTCCGATGGTTGCAGCTAGTGCAGAACCTAGTGGCACAGTTGCTGACAGGCCTGCCATGTCTAGTCATGTGACCCCGGTCCAGAAGCTCTGCCCTGGCTGCCTATCAACTGAAGGGTCATCTTCAAGGAGGTCTTGCTCACCTATAAGGCCCTAATGGACTGGGGCTTGGCTATTAGGCTGAGCTCCTGACACTGGCCACCTCAGCCTCTCTTTGCTCTTTGACCAAGGGCCTTGTGGACATTCCTAGGGTTCAGCTCAAGACACCAGGTGACTGAGCATTCAGCATTGCTGGGCCAATCATATGGAATATTGTGCCAGCTGCTGTCTGGGAGGCTCCAATGGTCAAAAGCTTTAAGCAGGGTCTTAAGGCTCACCTGTTCTGCCTGGCCTTTCCAAATGAGACCATATGATCCACTGTGTAACCTGCAGTTGTATTTTATTCTGATTTTAAATTCTGTTTTAAAACTGCTTTTTGAAAATGTATTTTCTTTATTTGCATTGTTTGAAGTTGTTCTTTTACTGTACAGTGCCCAAAGTGTCTGGGATTGGATGCCTTAAAAATAAATTTGCCGTTCCTTGCCTTGCATTCTGCAGGATGCCTGGACATGAGATCTGCAGTTTTCTTTCCCTTGTCTAAAAATCACTTTGTTGTCATTGGTTTGCAGTTTCAAAAAAACATTTAATTCTGGCAGGAGGTTTGGAGATTGGATTTTTAAATATATTTTCTAAGGGTTTGTCAGTTGTAAACACAAAAGCTGACCATCTAAAGAAAGATGGAAATGTAGACAGCCCCAAATAATTGCCAAAGCTTCTCCTCCTGTTTGAGAGTATTTTTGCTCCATGGGAGTCAGAGATTTGCTGGTGAATGCGGCAACAGATACCTTATCCATGTTTTGTGGATCTCTTTGTGTTAATATGGTTCCAGCTCCTAATGGACTAGCATCCAAAATGAGCACAGTCTACTGCTAAGGATCAAAATAGGCCATGACTGTATTGCTAGTTAGTGTACTTTTTAATGTGCTGAGTGCACACTAGCATTTCTCAGTCCATTCCTACCTGTGGTCTCTTTTAGTTTGTGTAATGGCTGTGCAAGTATACCAAGGTCATAAATAAAATGGCCACAATAATTGACAAATCTAAGAAACGCTTTACCACTGCAACATTCAGTAGCTCTGGAATGTTCTTGTATGTTTATTATCTACTGTGGAGCTGCTGAAATACTTTGCATTGAGAAAACATAACCATAAAAGCCATATGCCCTAATGTTATAGTAACATTTTGCTTTCCTGAAAGTCAGATGTTTCTCTCTCAGATTTTGACGTCCTGTATTCAGACTCTTATCATGCTCCTCTTAACTTGTTCTAAGTACTAGAAAATAATCAGTGACATTCAGAGCACCAGTTACACAGTGCAAAAGGCCAGCACCAAGTTAAATGGGGCTGCACCAGTAAAAACTAGCAAGCTTTTAGAGGCACACTCAGCAACTCCCCTATTGTGTGTTTTCCACGCTACTTATAAATCTGGGCACTCTTTGGACTTAGTCTTTCTCCTTGGGATTGACGTTTCGGTTTGGTGGTGGAACCAGTCATTTGGTCAGACTACTACACGGTGAGGTTCAATTTTAGTACCCTCTGAGAAGGTCTACCCCTGTGGAGATGGCGAGATACCGCCTTTATGGGATAATACACCCCAGGGCCTTGCGGCGGTTCTGACCTCCTGCCTCGTGTTGGCTTAGCAGTAGTCCAGAGAGTTCTTGGTGACAGCCTATAACAAGGCTGTTACATTGGCTCTGGATACTATTGCTTCTGTTCATGTACGCCCCCTTTCCCTTCATCCCAAGGCACCCTGGTTTGATGGGACGTTGAGGGAGATGCGGAGACAGGGGCAAAGATTAGAACATTGCTGGCGCAGATCTGCCCTTGATGACGGCCGCCTTAGATTGATGGACCATTATTCTGTCTATCAATCTGCAATCTCCCACAAGAAGGCAGAATTCCTGTCCAAGGAGATTGCAGTAGCTAGGAATCGACCGGCTCAGCTTTTTCGAACTGTGGACAGGCTGTGCAAACCAGCCTGTCTACAAGTTCGGAAAGCTCTTTCGCAATTACAGTACAAGGAGCTCACTCGATTCTTTGCTAATAAAGTGGCCGACATCAGGACAGATCTGTGTCCTGCGGCTTCTAAGGGGGATGCTGTTGAACAGCGTGAGTTCACAGTACCTCAATCTTCTTGGTGTTCCTTCAGTAGACCTGATTTTGTGGATGTCATGAGGATTATCCATGGTGTACGCCCTACGAGCTGTAGTTTGGATCCTGGACCTACTTCCCTAATATTGGGTTGTTGCGACATCATCGGTTCAGTCCTTGTGCAAATAGTCGGTGCTCCTTGGAATGGGGTGAGTTTTCTAGCTCCCTGAAAGAGGCGGTGGTGACACCCCTCTTGAAGAAAGCTACCATGGACCCTGACTGTTTCACAAACTACAGAACCATCTCAAACCTACCCTTTATTGGGAAGGTGATTGAGAAGGTAGTGGTGACCCAATTGGAGAACCATTTAACCATCCTTGGCATCTACGAACCCTTCCTATCAGGTTTTCGTAATAGACATAGCACTGAGACTATGCTGGTTCGGGTGCTTAATGATCTCTTGAGGATGAGAGACCAGAAGAGATGTTCTATTCTAGTTCTTCTTGATCTCTCATCAGCTTTTGACACCGTGGATCACGTGATGTTGCTAGCATGCCTGAGGCAGATTTGTGGAATATCGGGAACCGTCCTTCGATGGTTCACCTCATTCCTCACTGGGAGATAACAAAGAGTTATGTCGGGGCTTTTTTCCTCTGGCCCAACATCTTTGTTATGTGGGGTGCCTCAGGGTTCTGTGCTGTCTCCCATGTTATTTGCGGTGTATATGCTGCCCCTCGGAGACATTATAAGATGGTATAAGCTGAGGTTTCATTGCTATTCAGATGATACCCAGCTATACCTATCTTTTACTCCTGACCAGGATAGAGCTCTCTCAGTGTTTAACAACTGTCTGAATGAAATCCAGGGTTGGATGGATTCTAGCTGGCTGAAGTTGAACTCAGAAAAGCCAGAGGTTTTGGTAGTGGACCCGGGCTGTCGGATAGAGGGGTCGCCTGTTGGTGCACCCTCAGGAATTTTTCTTGGGGGTGTGTCACTTCTGACCTCTGAACGGGTGCGTAACCTAGGAGTTATCTTGGATGACAGGCTGACACTGCATTCGCAGGTATCAGCAGTCATCAAGACTTCCTTTTACTACCTCAGGAATATCGCTAGAGTGAAACACCTTGTTCAGTCTGACATGTTACCTATGTTGGTCCATGCCTTTGTGTCCTCACGTCTGGACTACTGCAACTCCCTGTATTTTGGGCTTTCTGGGGTTGAAATCTGCCACCTTCAGCTAGTACAGAGCATTGGCGGCCGGGTTTTGACAGGAACCAGTAGGTCTTGTCATATTACCCTGCTTGCTTGTGAACTGCACCAGGCTCCCTGTTCAGTGGCGGATCACCTTTAAAGTCTGTTTATTGACTTTCAATGCCCTACATGACCAGGTCCAGCTTATCTGAAAGATTTCTAGTTTCCTACTGCCCTGGCCGATGCCTACCGCCGAGGGGGTTGCTAGAGATTCCAGAGTGAGTCTAAATTATCTGGCTATAGAGTTTTTCCTACCCCATCGTTACAGCAGTGCACCTCCATGGGGAATTTAAGAGTGGTTTAAAACTCATTTGTACCAAATTGCCTTTTATAGTATTCTGTATAAATTGTTGATGAAATTGTAGTTTTTATGAGTGTTTTATACTGTATTATAATGTTTGGTTTTCTTTTTATTATAAGTTTTGTACACGCTTTGAAAACTTGAAAGGCGCTTTAAAATAAAATATTATTATTATTATTATGATGAAGTCACAGGACTATTTTTGTATGTGCGAAAATGTTCATTTTTTTAACATAATACATGATGGTAGAGACAAGACAGAGCAATAGCATGATGGCAACTCATCATGACACATTACATTCTTTTTCAAGCCTTGAAAAAGTATATAAAAGTCATGGAAATGTTGGGCAAATGGCTACCAGGTATTGCTCCTGTCTTGTGTATCTGTTACTACCATGTATTATGTGCAATAAATTTGAACATTTTAACAGGCTATGAATATAGCCTTGTGCCTTCATCATGGTGGAAATAAAGAGATAGGTGAGTTGCACAGTTTCTGTCTGCACCAGAGCACCAGTTATACCAGACAATGTTTCGCTAATCACATTTTGAAAGATCTCAGCATCTGATGTGATATCAAAATTCAAATGCTTGTACCAACATAATCCCATATGTGTAGAAAATGTAACAGGAGTCAGTGTGCAGTTCAAGCTGATTACACCCAGCAGTCAAGTTCAGATTCAAATAAACCTTCATACCCAAAATAATGTCATCAATGGAGGTGCTCAGATTCCCCAAATGTGTCCTACCTGCACAACGTTGCAATTTTCGCTATTCGATTCTGATATCAATCTGATTCTGTTTAGGGAGCAGACTGGATTTAGGAACGGAAGGAGTTTCTGACTCTACTTCTGACCCAGGTGATCACTACACAAAGTACACAATAAGTGCAACTTCATGCCTACTCCTATAGCTTCCCTATCCACACAAATGTTTAGAATCGAACCTCAGTACATTACCTGTAAAGTGGTAGCAGCTGGCCAAGTCCATCCAGCAGCAGCTCCTTCATTTTATTGTGTGTGTGTGTGTGTGTGTGTGCGTGTGTTAGTCCTTGACCAGAGACCAGGGTCATCTCACTATCTGACAGGCTGACTCACCCTATCAACTACTGAGAATAAGTCCAGAAACCAGCAATGATTGAGAGATTTGACTGGACAGCCTCCAATGGTGACTTAGTAAAGTACAGTGATGTGATGCTTGCACATAATTCAATTACTACACCCACCCACCCATGACCACAACCGCTCCTTGCAAATGAGATGATGTCCACATTGCACATCTCTTTCTCACATCCCTCTGGCTGCCAAACCCAGCCCTGAAGTTCTCTGTCTGGAACAATTGGTGGGGTAGCCAACCTGCCTGTAACCTAGGGTTTCTGCAGAGTCACTCAGTGTCTCAGTGACTGTGACTGAGATCAGGGACCCAAGGGAAAAATGGTGTTGACCTCATGAATCCTCCATCTGTTCATTATTGTGGGTCATGCAGCAGGTTGAGATGGGAGGCTGGCTGTGCGATCATCCCGAGTGGAGGGACAACACCGACTTGTCTACAAACAATCAAGTCAGTGCAACAAGGCCCATATTAAGGCAGTTAGGATGCTGGTGATGTGTCAAGAGCGGTATTGACACAAAAGAAAAAGATAACACTTCCTCTTTATAGATCCTTGGTGAGGCCACACCTGGTGTACTGTACCCTGTTCAGGATTCCACAGCAGGAAAGATAAGGACAGATTGGAGAATGTGCAGAAAGGAATAACAAAGATGATTCAGGACCAGCAGGGTACTTCTTAAGAGGATCGACTCAAAGCCCTGAATATGTACTCACTGGAGACCAGACGGAGAGGGGAGGTATGATAGAGATTTTCAAGATCCTGAAGGAATAAACAAGGTTTATTCAGTAATTATTAAGCATAAGTAACATTTCCAAGGGTTTTCCTGCCCCAGGTACATGACTTTGCACTTTTAGCATTGAAACCTAGCTGCCACATGCTAGACCACTCTTCTAGTTTCCACAGACCCATTTGTGTTCTCTCCACCCACTCCTGGATATCCATACCATTGCAGATTTTTGTGTAACATACAAAGAGACACACCTTCCCTCCGATTCCTCAGCAATGACACTTATGAAGACACTGAAGAAGATAGGACCCAATTCCAATCCTTGTGATACTCCACTGGTCACTCTGTCATTTCTCCAATGACTGCTGTATACCATTGCTCTCTGCCTCCTATCTATCAACTAGATTTCTACCCAGCTTACCACCTTCTTCCCCATCCCCAGGGTGCTGAGTTTTTTAATCAACTTCCTGTGTAGTACAGTGTCCAGGGCCCTTGAGAAAATGGGGGAGCAGGGGATAATTCCTGAGGTCCATCACCAAGGCCAATCACAAAAGAGGGGCCCAGGCCACCCAGCATGCTACTTTACTCAGCTGCATAGGGGCCCAAAGTCTGAACTTTTCCTGGGGCCCAGAATTCCTCTAAGGGAGACTGCCAGTGTCAAAGGTTTTGCTCAAGTCCAGATAGGCTACATCCACTGCCCTGCCTTGATCAGTCAAATCTATGAGATTTGTTTGAAATGACCTCCCAACGTGAAACGGTGCCATCAGTGGTCTTTCAGCCCATTTTCCTCCATGTGCTCCATCAATCTCTTCTTCAGCAGGGTTTCCATCTATTTACTCACCAGTGATGTGAGACTGCCTGGTCTGTAATTGCTAGCCTCCTCTCTGCTGCCACTCTTGTGCAAAGGGACCAAATCAGTTCTCCTTTAGTCTTCCTGAATGACTTGTGTCTCCATTGAGGTGCTGAAAAGTGTTGCCAGAGGGGTGGCTAGCACTGTGCTTAGCTCCTTTAGCACCCTTGGGTGGATCACACACAGTTGTAGTGTCATCACCTTCAGGATCTCCATTCTCTAGTGGACTTTATCTTCAAAAATGGACTTGTGTTCACTGCCCCTCTCTCCCCAGAGCTGGTTGATATATGCTGGTATGTATCCTCTTGGTCCACTGTAAAGACCGAGCAGAAGTACTCAATTAATATTTAAGCTTTTTCTTTATCTTCATCTGCACAGTTTCCTTCCCCCCCCCCGCTCTCCTGATTCTCACTATCATTCCTCTTGCCTTCCTCTTTTGCTTACATACCTGAAGAAAGTCTTATACCATTTTTTTGACCTCCTGGGTGATCCTCTCTTCTGTTTTGAACCTTTACTGCCCTCAGTCTCCCACTGTTTATCTAGCTGTACCTACCTATCCCCCTCTATTTGGATCTCCTTGTACTTCCTAAAAGCTGTTTTTTTAATGACACATTAGCAACCTCCTCAGAGAACCATAGTGGCCTCTTTCTGCAAATATCCTTGCTTGTCTGCTTCAAACAGTTTTGCTGTTTCCCTGGTTATCTCCTTTTTTATCCTTTCCCATTGTACAGCCACTCCATCCTGGCAACCTCCCCATCTTGTTTTCCCATCCTTTGTTTCTACTGCTAGGCCACGTCAGGGCAGGCTCCCTTCTGCTGGCATCACCACTCTCCCTCCAATATCTACAATCCCCCTAGCTTACCTTGCAGTTCATTACCCCCATGAATCTCTCCCTGTGGTGGGGTCAGGATGGGGAAGGCTGCCTTTCCCCCGGAGGTCCATAGCCAGTCACTGCGTAGGCTCTGGCAATGTGATGAGTGGAGGTGTAGTGTGGGCTTCACTAATCCTTGCCATGCCTTCCTTTATCTTCTGCATTTTTCTCCCCAGTGCATTGTCATGGCATGTGATAAGTGCATGTGCATGGATATGTACATTCACTGTCAGCCCACTTCCCATCCAAACACCTGACATTACATCAGCCTTCTTACACCCTTGCTCTGATACCTGGCCTCCACTGAGTGTAGGCCAAGACAGGACAGCTTACCACCTCGACCTGAGATAGAAAAGCTGCCTGGCAGCTAGCTCAATACTGCTCAAGTCCTTGCCCCTGTTGACCCCTGGCAACCCAAAGTCATGGTGAAACTCTGGTCACCAGAGTGATCATCAGTGCCTCAATTCTCAGAGCCATTGTACTGGTTACAGCATCCCTCTTCAGGTATTCCTAATGCAGTCTCCACTTCATAAAGCAAAAATCTGCTCTCCTGAATTCCTGGACCCTCGTTCTAGTGTGGCTCTTCTCCTGACCAATTCAAATGTCAAATCACATCATACAAGGGTTGCTCATGAGGGTTTCCCACTGTGACATATGCAGTGCTGTCCTGTTTCTGAACAAATTGGATATTCCCATTCTCTGAGCTTAGAAGCTCCATTCACAGCAAAAGATGTTCTCATAAAGTACTAGTCTAGCGAGTTCTGTTAATAGTTGAGTTACATTTACTATAGTTATATCCAGCCTCTTCAGCACTATTTCTGTGGTGTGTAAACCATCTTCAAGGGATGCAACTACAGGTCTTTTACAGTACATTCTTTGTTTCTAATATCACATCCCTCTGTGGCCCATTTGGTTCTCCAGCTTCAGGTAAGTCTGTTGTATTTTTGATCATTTAATCAGGTATTAAATGCAAAAGCACAGAGTCATTGCTTCAGTTTTCAAACCATAAATTAACATGGTTAGAGCACTAATTTTTTAAAAGAGTTACATTGTTTGCATATATAAGATAAGTGCTAACAGACAGTATATTTAGCTCCATATGCTAAAATATATCAAACTCCACATTAATGAGCTTGTCTGTGGCTCCGACACTGTGAATGTGTCAGAACACTAGCCAGGGTCCTTTCAATGTGGGTTGCTTGTAATATATCTTTATCTGGAAAAAAAATAATAAATGAAATTTTAATTAAATCCTGAGGGCATGTCTTTGTTTATGCATTTTGAAGGCATTGCTATGTAAACAGGTTGTGATTTAGAAGTAAAAAAGCTAACAGTTTCCCTTTAAGGGAGCAGAACAATTATATGGTGACTCAGACAGTGGTGGTATAATTTCTTTAAACTCAGATTTTTTCAGTAAGTACAAGATTAACTCTTCCCTTAGCTTCCTCTACAGGACAGATGGCAATGCACTCCCCATCCCCAAGTGATAAAACATCAATTGTTAATGTACACCCAGTGACAAGCAGGTTATCCACATTGACAGATGAGTGTGTTCACTTTTTGAAGGAGATGGGTTTAGGAGAAGAAAGGGAGGATGTTGAAGTAAGAAAGTGATATTGTGTTGGACAGTAAAATGTGACTTTGGGGATGGAGGAAGATATTAATGCAGCACAGGAGCAATACAGGGGCAAGCCATGAAAAATAGTTTTGAACATTTGGAAGTGACTCATAGAAACATAGATTTTGATGGCAGATAAGGACCGCTTGGCCAACCCAGTCTGCCCATTTCCCTACCTAATGGATAAGCTGCAGATGCTAGTTAACCAGCAGCCTACTTCTTCCTACCCCAACCCCCTAGAATTGCCTTATGACTGTCCCATGCATGCTTGAATTCCACCACTGTTTTGACTTCACAACCTCCTCCAGAAGGCCATTCCATGCATCCACAACCCTCTCTGTGAAAAAATACTTACTTAAATTACCTCTGAGCTGCCCCCATCTTCAAATTGTGCCCCTTGTTCTTGCACACCTCTTTTTTTGAAAGATGCTACCCTCTTGGACTTTGTTGATTCCCTTGAGGTACTTGAAAGTTTCTATCATGTCCCCTCTCCTCCTTTCCTCGAGGCTATACATATTATGCTCCTTAAGTCTCTCTTCATATGTCTTCTGGTGCAGACCCTGCACCATTTTAGTTCCCTCCTTTGGACAGCTTCCATCCTGTCTATGTCCTTGTGGAGATTGGGTCTCCAGAACTGCATGCAGTACTCCAGATGGGGTCTCACCAACTGTCTGTACAGAGGATAATAACTTCCTGTTTTACTGGTGATGCCTCTCCTATGCATCCCAGTATCCCCAAGCCCTCCTTACTGCCTTCCATATTGCTTGCCCACCTTTAGGTCATCTGATATGACTACCCCGAGGTCCCTTTCCATTTTTGTTGTTGTTAGTATCTCACCCCCATTGTGTACTCTTCCCCTGGGTTTTTGTTTCCCAGGTGCATTACCTTGCACTTCTTAGCATTGAATCTAAGCTGCCATACATTTGACCATTCCTCTAACCTTGCCAAGTCCCTTCTCATCCTTTCCACCCCAACTTGTGCATCAACTCTGTTGCAGATCTTTGTGTCATCTGCACAGAGACATACTTTTCCTTCCAGTCCTTCCGTAATGTTGCTTATAAAGACATTGGAAGAGGACCGTCCTAATACTGAACCCTGCAGTGCCCACTAGTAACCCCCTTCTTAGAGTGGACTCCATTTACTATTACCTCTGTGTCCTATTCTCCAGCCAATTCTTTACCCAGGCTGTCGTCTTGGGACCCACTGCCAGGCTGGCTAACTTGTATATTAATCTTTGTGTGGGACTGTGTCAAATGCCTTTAAAAGTCTAGGCAGGCCATGTCACAGGTTATTTCAACAGCAACCAGGAAAAATACATGTTAGCTCTGGAAATATCATTAATTTGTTTGTCACACTGAATGTACATGTCTAATGTTTATCAGTTCACCAACCAATACTGGTTAATCATAATTCATTGATCTGTATGTGAGAGTTGATGAATAAGGATCAGAAGCAAACAAAATTAATGAGCTTAAAGCTAAGCGACAATGTCAAATACTACAGTAAGGAGGTTTTCAGTCTAAAATGATGAAGGTGAAGTGGGACAGATTGTTTCTACTTCAATCACTTGATTCATGAATCCAACAAACAGTTTAAAGTAGAATGTGATGATGTGGCATCATTTATTAATATTCAGCAAATGGAAAATTATGGTTACAGAAAGACTTAAGAAATACTGTATGAAAAACAGATAATGGAAAATTGCTATTAAGACTTTAGATCCTGAGGACTGAGAAAAATGCAAGGCTGCTAGAAATTCATTAAAACAAAATATTAGGAATGTCAAACGGGGATATTACAAAAAAAAACAACTAATGAAGCAACAGACACAAGGCAGTACTGGTCATTGATTACATCATTTGAAAAAACAGTAAAAAACTCAATCAATCAAACTTTATTTAACCAGGCAGTTATATCATTGAGCAAGCTCATTTTCAAGATGGTCCTGGACACAGAGGACACTTTTGCTGACAGTAGACACTACATACAAAAGTAGACATTGGTACAGGCAGTTATAATATACAAACTCAGTACTTGGATGAATCAGACATGTAAAGCAAGTGCAAATATAAGCATTTAAAGTGCAGCATATACAGGTTGTAGCGTATAGAGTACAAGTGAGGAGAGGAAGGCGGGACATAGAGAAGGGCAGTGGGGAAAAAAAGAGTATCAGACACATAGTAGAGAGGAAAATATGGCAGCCTAATAGAATGAGGCCCCCTGTGAAGCTAATTAATGAGAGGGGGGAAGTGGGGAGGATGGTTGCCCTAAAGGGATGCTGGCCGACACAGGAAATAGGTGGCCCAGGATTACAGAGGTTAAGGGACTCAGTTGAGCAGGGTAAGTCTTTACCTGAAACAATCACATGCCGTTTTGAGGCATCTTTAGAGCAGCCCTCTAAATATAAAATGGCTGGGCAGCAGGGAGATTTTAAGTAATTTTTACATGTTATTCCAAAGCACTGGTAAAAAGGAGCTAATGGCAGTTGAGCCAAGACATGTCCTTGTTTGTGGTAGCTGAAGAAGGACAAAGAAGGAGTTCCTTACTCTGTAGGCACCCTTTGAACAGTCAAACAGGTCACAGATATAAGGTGGTAGTTTGTTGGACAAAGCCTGGAATAGCCACATGAGGGCATTTATTTGCCTTCTCATGGAGAGGGATGGCCAATCTAATGCTTGGTACAATGAGCAGTGATGAGTCTGCAAGGGCAAGTCAAGAACAAATCTCAATGAGTGATGATAGAGTGCATCCAGGTTTTGGAGTGCATACTAGGGGCAATGGCTGTATAGAAAGTCAGTGTAGTCAATCAGGGGAAGAAAGGTTGTTTGAACCAGCTGCTTTCTAGCTTCCAGGGTGAGTAGCCATCTTATGCAGTAGAAAATACCAAGGCGCTGTCTTAGCTTTTTTGTTAACTCGCTTAGATGTACACCAAAGGTGAGCTTGTTGTCCAACCAGACTCCCAGATATTTAAATTTATTCACTAGCTCTAGTGGTTCATTAAGGAGGGTAATAATCTGTGGGGTCCCAGGTATCCCAGTATTAGGAGATGGAGAGATAATCATAGCTTTTTTTTTTGCATTTAACAAAAGCTTCAGATTCATCAGGTTTTGCTGGAGGATGATAAAATCTTGCTGTAGCTCCTTGTATGCAATGTCCAAGGAGAGGTTGATTGTGTAGAGGACTGTGTCATCTGCAAAGAGATGAACGTTTCCATCAACCAGACCAGAGTCGATGCGGTTGATGTAAAGGGCGAAGAGGATAGATCCCAAAATGTAACCTTGTGGAATGCCTTGGACAGTAATTTTAGTGGGGAGAATTCCCCTTGAGCTTTAATTTGCTGTTTACAATTTGTGAGGTAGCAGCAGAACCACTTTACTGCAGCAGAGATTAGACCGATGCTACTCAGGGAATCAAAGAAGTATGGAATGATCAACCATATAAAATGCTTTGCTGAGGTCAAGGAAGCATGCATAGATGTGCTATTTACTGTCCAGAGCTTTTAGCCAGTCATTTGACACTTTGGCAAGAGAAGACACGGTACTGTGCTTGGGTCTGAAACCTGATTGGACTGGATTTAGGATTTTCTCATGATCCAAGTACTCCTTAGTTGAGTTTACAATTTTTCAAGTAGCTTGGGTAAAGCAGGAAGCAATGAAATAGGCCTATAGTTGTTTAAGTCAGTGTAGTCTCCTGACTTGAACAGGGATATGTGCATGATTTTCCAACTAGGCGGTAATTCCCTTGGGATAATGAACTGTTAAAGAGATGGGCAATTGAGCTGCCAGATTATAAGAACCTACTGTCCTCTAATTCAAGTAAAAAGGATGGAGAGTTACAAAACTGTAAATCATTAGCTGATACAGTGAAAGAGTATTTTGATACTTTACCTGACAGTAATATTCCTTTGGTAAGCACACATGTACAAATGGCAGGTTCCCAAGAAAGATAAGGATGAAGAATAGCAAAACACCTACATTTAATTTTAAATGTATGACATGCGAAGAAGGGAGGAAAGTAATTAGGAAATTAAATGCAACAGTATGCCCATGGAATGGATGGAATTGACTTAAGGTTTAAAAAAGGTTCACTTGGGATTATTTCTCCACTATTAACAAAATGTTTTAACTGGAGTTTAAGAGAAAGAACATTTCCTATGCCTTTGAAAAAGTAACAATAATACCTAGACATAAGGGAGGGTCATCAACTGAACCTTCTAATTATCACCCCATAGCACTTTTGTCAGTAGTCTTAAATAATTTTGAGAGATTAGAGCATGGACAGGTAAGCAAATACCTGGAAAAGCACTCATTGTTGTCCAGATACTAATCTGGTTTTAAGAGGGGGGACACTCCACAGACACCGCACTCACCAAATTAATTGATATGATTGCCTCCTCCTTGGAGAGGGGACTGGCAGTGTGTGTGATGTTTGTAAATCTGTCCAAGGACAACTGTGAATCATGCACTCATGACTGGTATATTTTTAGATATTGGCATCTCAGGGAAAACCTGCCACTGGTTTGGATCCTACCTAATGGGCCAAATACAAAGAGCGGCAATTGGGGGGGGGGGATATAAAAAAAGGCTATTGCACAAAGAGGCGTTCCACAGGGATTACTATTGGCTGAATGTTGTTGAAAGAGCAGTTATGCCAGTAGTTGTGCCATAACCCCCCTGCGACATGGTGCTAGGGGGTTTACAGCAGCAGTTGTGCCCTATTCTAGTAGGGCAGCAACAAAGTCCACAATGTTAGGATTCTACAAGAACCGCCGGAGGAGGACCGGCAATGTAAGTTACACCAGCATTTAACTAGTCTAACTGTACATACATCCTCCAGGGATTCCATAGACCCACTGCACCCACTCCAGGATGTGCCCCCCCATGCCAAGAACACCCCCTTCAGCACCCCACGGGGCAGCCCACACACGCCCAGCCCCCAGTCCACCATAGCAGCCATACCCAGCTGGGCATCTCGCACTCCCACCCCCCAGTGCCCCAGACCCTAAATGCCCTGCTGGGCAACCCACACATTAATTTCTCAGCGCATCTACACAGTAGCGCTCATGCGGAGCTCAGCCGGTGGCTGGCCGTGGAGTGAGAGGGGCTGTGCCAGTCGCCGACTGGGGATGGGTGGGGAGGACTTGCACTGCTGGGTGGGGTGGGTGGGGCCACTAGACTACCAGGGATCTCAGGGTATTACTTCATAAATATTTGTGACACAATTGGGTGGGGAATGGATGGGGACACAGCTGCCCTGCAGGGCTTTGTGGGGAATGTACACTTGCTGGGAGGGCTGCGACTTGTGACATGCCCTCAGGTATGCCTTAGGTTGACAAATCTGTCCACATGTCACAAGTCACTGGACTGGCCATGATACCCTGCTCCTTCTAGAATAGGGACAGGGTCCAAGTCAGCATGAGCTTGGCTGTAAGTCACCTTTTGCAGCGACTTGCACCAAGCTTCCAGAATTGGGTCCCATGACTGTACCACTAGTTAGTCTACATTTTAACATCTTGAGGGCAAACTGGTGTTGCTCAGTCCATTCCTACTGGTGATCTTTTTAGTTCATATAATGGCTGTGCAATTATGCCAAGGTCATAGATAGAAATGGCCACAATTATTGACTAATCTAAAACACTTTACCACTGCAACATTCATTAGCTCTGGAGTGTTTTGTATATCTACCATGTGTAGAAAATATAATGTAATGGGAGTCAGGGTGCAGTTCAAGCTGATTACTCTCAGCAACCAAGTTCAGATTCAGAGAAACTTTGACACACAGCAATCATGTCATCAGTGGGCATGCTCAGATTCCTCCAGATTTGTCCCAGCAGAACAAAGTTAGAATTTCAGTTATATCAGTTCTTATACCAGTCTGATTCTATTTAGGGGATCATTATGGAATCAGAAACAGAATAGGATTTCTGACTCCACTTCTGACACAGGAGACTATAAGACAAAGAAGTACACAGTGAGTGCAGAACTATGCATACCTCCTCCCACAGCGTTCCCCACCTGCACAAACATTTCCATCTCTAAACCCAGTTACTTTACCTGCAAGCAGTGGCAGGTGGCCCAGTCCATCCAGCAGCAGCTCCTTCATTATTTTTTTTGTGTGTGTTTTGGTCCCTGACCAGGGACCAAGGTCATCTCACTATCTGACAGTCAGACTTCACCTTCTCAACTACCGAGACAGAGTCCAGCCACCAGGAATGAGGGAGAGACCTGAACAGACACCCCCAGTGGTGACTTAGTAAGTACTGTGATGTCATGCTTGCACATAGTACAATAACTACACCCACCCATGGCCACAACTTCTCTTTGCAAATGTGATGATGTTCACATTGTCTATCTCTTTCTCAGCATTCCTTTGACCCACCAAACCCAGCCCTGAAGTGCACTTTCTGGGACAAGTGGTGTGGTGACCAACCTGCCTGTAACCTAGAATTTCTGCAGAGTCACTCAGTGTTTCAACAACTGTGACTGAGATCAGGGAACATAAGAAGAAAGATACTGTTGGCCTCATGAATCCTCCATCTGTCCATTATTGTGGGTTAGGCAGCAGGCTGAGGTGAGTGGCTGTCAGTGCGATCACCCGAGTGGAGGAACAACACCAGGGCTGGGACCAGGTAGGGGTGTTTGTCTTTGGTTGCCAAGCTCCAACGTCTGCACATGTGCACTTTGATTGCAGTGAGTCTGTTGGGAATGGAGAATACTGCAGGGGTGGAGGAACTGACAGGCAGCATGAAGTGGATCTTGGGTGAACACACACAGAGGGCAGCAATACTGATTAAAAAATGGTCTTAGAAATTCTTGGGCTCTATTGGCTGATATCACTGGTAAAGTGGGCATGTATCAGACAACAGAACCCAGCATAGGGAAAGTGCCAGTCCGCCTGGCCCAATCACTAAAATCATGGGTCCGACTGGAATTTTCAAATTCCATCCACTGCCATTTTTCCCCTTGTTTAGCGGGGGCCGAGATAGTAGCCAACCTACCCCAGCCCCTAGTCTGTGTCAGCCTCCCTCTCTGACTCTGTGTGATAGTTCAAGTTAAACCAATGAAATAAAATAAAAAGTAGTCGCACACTAAAAAGGAAGTAATGAAACATAAAGGAAGCCATCAGTGTGATCGGCTTCACCTACCCATTGGTACTAGCATTACGATTTTCAGAAGGGAAGCCCATGCCTCCCCCCTGTCCTCTTGGCAAGATATACATGCAAAATTGTAAACTTCAGCACAGTTGTGGGGTAAAGGAACCTCAAATGCAATATCGGAAAGTCAGTTGAATGACAGCGAAAGTCCTAGCTCAGGTAGCGCTAGTGTGCGTGAGAGAGTGCTACTTTCTTCATTTCCCATACCACAGATGGATGTCCATTTGTGGTATGGAAAAGGAAGAAAGTACTGATCCTCTGATGCACATTAGCGCTACCGTAACAATCACTCTCACTATCGCTCAACTCAGTTTTGATTTTGCAGCCAAGCTAACATGGCATGGCACTCTCCATTATCGGTAAAACAAAATGGCTTTTCCCCCCCCAAAAAAACTGCTACTCCAAGCTGCTTTACCCACTTTAAATCTGACTGCATACTGGCTGTCCACGCACTTGTGGTAGTAGCTGTGGCTGATCTGTGACTTCAAAATTGCAGTTAAAGTAATTACAGTATGCGCCACTTGTAAAGGACTGATTTGAAAAACAATCTGTCCATTACAAGCAGCGTCTGGTACATCAAGTAGGCTTAAAAAAATTCACCACAGTGGTACTTGGAACGTAGTGGTAGTAATTTCAGTTCTTTAAGATTCTGTTTTGCAGTAAGCAAAAAATTCTGGAACTTTATGTTTAAAATAATACTGTAGCAACAACAACAAAAAAAAATCAGAAATTCAATATAAGAGAAGCACATAAAAAATGTAAGTGATGATCGACTCCATGCTGTACTTATCTTTTGCCCATTTGTGTTCTGATCTACTACTTCATGCCATGTGCAATGTAATTCTCCATAGTTGTTTCATGCTTCTTTCCAATTGTGTAGCAATGCCAGACGGACTCAACTTTCATGACCTGATCCCACTGGGGGACAATATCGTCCCTCTGTTTGACTGCCTTACGAAGAGTCAGGAGTGTCTTCCTCATGTCGCCAGTGTTACAGGTGCCTCATCTTCCCTGTTCTCTTCTTGTGACATCTCCTTCTCCTCGTCATCTCTTGTTTCCCATGATCCCAAGACAGCTTCACAATATCATCCTCTTCAGTGAGTGGGGGTCATTTCCCAGCAAACAGAGCCACTAATTAATGCCTCCTTTTCCCTCGCATTCGTAAACTAATGCAAGAGGGTTCTTCCATATCATTATCTTTCCCATCCCACTTTCTTTTTGGTCAGGATTCTGATTAGCATGCCAGTCTGTAGAAGTGCCTCTTTCTGTTTAATCAAGTCAGATAAAGTTGAGTTGGGATTGGGAAATGCGTGCTCAGGCCACGCATACTTACCTTAAGCGTTTCAATCTCCCTAATGATCTCTTTTTGCAAAGTAGGCGTTAAACACCAGCATTCCTCTTGGGGCACCCATCCTTTGCAGAATGGCAAAACTGGAGAACTAGAGCAGAACTCGAGCACAACAGCATGACAATCAGAACTGCGCTTACAACCAACACCACCAAAGAGAGGTAGGGAAAACAATCAGTGTAATGTGAAACAGTCAACTAGATAAAGGCACAAGGACAGCTAAACATTATTGTGAGCATTGGTTTGGAGGTAATTAAGTGTTAATTAGGTGTTGTCAAAGCTAGATTTAAGGCACTGGCGGCCATTACTCCTGGAATTGAAGGTCCGCTTTAACTGATATTTTTAACATTAAAGGTATAGCGATTGGCATTTGAAATATGCAAAATATCCATTAGAAGTGGGTGTCCAGTCAAAATGGAGCCAATATAAGTGGTGCATACTGTAATATCTCTATCAAGACAGCATCTCCTTATCTGGTGTGCACATAAAATTAAACACCACAGTACCTCTCTCCTGCTGTTCCCTACCATAGTCCCAAACACCACATGGCACTCTCGTGGCCCTGCCATTCACCTTGCGATGACACTTGGGGAGATAAAAATGTATAGATAAAAATGACTTGAATGAATGAATACAGAATGACAATTTTAACAATTTAAAGCCGTGTGTGTGTGTGTGTGTGTGTGTGTGTGTGTGTGTATAAAACACAGGCGGAGGAACTATTTTAGTACAAAATGAATGAAACTGCTGTGAGTTTTGACTTTTTTACATTAATTTCTTTTTTTCAAACATATATAACGCAGTGGCACTTTTTCTAAGCACAATAATGCCCTCCAGGGTGGGTGGTATTGTGCTATACTGAACCTTCCTGGGGCTATATTGTCCTCCTCCTGTGGCATTGGGCCTCATTATGCCCCAGGGCGGTCCAGAATAGCACAATACCGCCCACCCTGTTGGGTATTATTACTTACATGAAGGAGAAGTGGCTAACCACCTGTGGACTGAGTTAGAGGACAGGGAGGAGGACACAAAAGACAAGTCAGAGTAGTGATAAATAAAAAGAGGGAAGGGCCAGAGCAGGATGAAGGGTTGTGGGGTGCAGACACAGAGACTGGGGGGGGATTAGACTGGGTTTTATGTTTATTTTTGTAGTGAAGTCAGGTGCAGATTCAGAACTGGATTCTGATACTGATTCAATTTCTGACTACTTTTTTAGAATTTGGATTTTTAACCATTAATATAGAAAATCCGAATTCTGAAATAAATCCCAGATTGTAATGTGTCCTATTCCTTCAGATGGATTCTGAGCAGCCCTAGCCATAAAAGCGGGTCTGATATGCCTCTCACATTTAATAGCTGTGTTTGGCAAGTGTACAGTATGTACAGTATGTACAACCTGAATTTACCTGGTTGTTTCAGTTTTGTGGTACCACTATGGGTGAGTCACATGGTGTTGGACCATTCCTTTTCGATAATGTCCAGGGACTCTAGGCATCAAGTTCTTCTTCAACCTGTTTTCATACAGAAAATCGAATCGCCTGTCAGGTTGCACAGAAGAGTGTACAGTTCATCTATAAGCAGTTTAATCTGGTAGCCTTTAAGCTAAATTATGCCCTGAACAGTGTTCACCACAGGAACCTTGTCAGTTTGCATAGAATTAGTCACTATTTTTTTTTTTTATTATTATTATCAAATTAAAGTCAGTTGCTGTTTGGTAGCTCAGTAGTGGCTCACTGTCTTCCGTGACCACATGAAATGTACTAGTCACATATTTATTTTTTGTTTCACTCATTGATTGGAAAGTCCCACATACTTTGAATGCTTTTGTGGAGCCAGATGGGTATATTTTAACAATAGGTTTTTAAAGTGCTGACTGCATAGATAATGAATGCTGTGTAGGCCTTTATGTCAATGTCATCTAGAGAGACTTCGGTATCCATAAACACCATTTACTGGATGACCCTGTAACGATACCTTGTGTTTTGTCTTTTGTTTTGTTTAATGCCCAGTAGTGTTGCTCAGATAGTGCTTTTATGAATCCTACCACTATCCGTCAAATAGTGCTGGCATCCTACCTTAGATCCTACCAGAAATCCTTCCAAAGATAGATGTAGGATCTAGGGTCAGATACTGGTAGTGGTGGGTCCTATTTAGGATCCAGGGATCCTAGGTCAGATAGTTAGGATCCAGGGTCAGACAGCAATGTATCCTAGGTCAGATCCAGGGATCCTAGGTCAGATAGTTAGGATCTAGGTCAGACAGCAATGTATCCTAGGTCAGATCCAGGGATCCTAGGTCAGATAGTTAGGATCTAGGGTCAGACAGCAATGTATCCTAGGTCAGATCCGGGATCCTAGGTCAGCTAGTAAGGAAGGATCTGAGCTGGATCTGTTGCTAGTATCCATGCACTGGATCCTAGAGGGTAGGATCCATGGTTACATAGCACTACTATCTTACCACAGCAACTATCAGGCTAAATGGGAGTTATCAGTTGGTATCCTAGTTTCTAGGATACTATCTGAGCAACACTAATGGCCAACACTAAGCTCTGAAGAGAGTTGATAGTGATGAGGGACTCGGGGAAATGCAAAGGGATCTGCAAAGACTAGAGATGTGGTCTAAGGTATAGCAGTTGAAATTCAGTGCCAAAAAGTTCAAAGTGATGCACCTAGGGAACAAGAACCCCAAGAAAGATTAGTGGAAGTTTGGGGTAAGACTTATCATTACAGCTGAGGAACAAGACCTAGGAGTTACTGTCTCCATCAAACAATCAAGTCAGTGCAACAAGGCCTATATTAAGGCAATTAGGATGCTCAGGATGTATCAAGAGGGGTAATGACGTCAAAAGAAAAAAATATAATACTTCCTCTTTATAGATCCTTGGTGAGGCCACACCTGGTGTAATGTGCCCTGTTATGGATTCCACACCTTAGGAAACATAAGGACAGGTTGGAGAAGGTGCACAAAGGATAACAAAGATCATTCAGGGCCAGCAGGACACTTCTTAACGAGGATTGACTCAAAGCCCTGAACATGTACTCGCTGAAGATCAGATGGGAGAGTGGGAGATATGATAGAGATTTTCAAGTTCCTGAAGGTAATAAGCAAGGTTAACTCAGGGGAATTATTCAGCATAAGTAACATTTCAAGGGCACAAGTGGAAACTGGTAGGAGGGAGGTTCAAGAGGGATATGAGAAAGTTTTATTTTACAGAAAGGGTGGTGGAACCATGGAACTGTCTACCAGCTGAGGTGGTGGGAAGTAAAACCATTAATGGTGTCAAGCAAAGTGGGGACACTCTGTAGGGTACAGTGGTTACTAAGGTAACAGCAACAGGGAGGAGTGGATAGCGAAGGCTAGAACCCTGTATGGGCAATAGTTCTTCATGTTAGATAAGGATCCATGGGAAGACTGGATGGATGATCAATCTTTTCCTGTCATCATTGTCTGTGTTTCTGTGTTTTGGCTGGTCTGAGCTCTACTACTGCCCTTGCTTGCAGACAAGACCACAAAAACATTCACATCATAACCAGAGGAAATCATCTCCTGAGCCTTATTTCAGGTTACTGAATAATATGTTTCACAAACTTCTGAATCTAGTAATGGATTCGTACATGTCTGGAGCTGCATACAGTATGTTGGCAAAATGGTTAGGTTTGTTACAAATACTGTAGACTTTACCTTTTGCTGAACAAACAGTAAAATGAGGATATTCTCCACAGTGAAAACAAGTTTTCTTAGGAGTCTCTCCTGATAAGCAATTTTCCTTGATATTTGAATTGGTACACTGAAGTCTTTCCTGTCCATGCTGTTTTAGCAAACTGATCAGTGGATCCCTTTTCAATTTCCTGTGTGTTCAGTTCAGACTTTCATATGCTTGGGCCATAACTGAAAGATCTTCAGAGATATCTCCCTCCAGTGAGTAACACCAGTGGAACACAGACACCATTGGTGTCAGATCTATAAGAAACTTTTGCAAAGCTGAGTGCCCACGATAAATACGTGATCAGTATCTATATAGAGTAAGCAGCCCCAAGCCTCCTCAGTTCTTTCCTTTTCTGCTGTCGACCTGCATGTCGGACCACAGAACTTCCTCCTCAGTTTTTTTATTTTGTATCTTGTACTATTTTTTTATTTTTTATTTTAGTCTTTGGCAACGGATAAGGCCCACTAGGCACAAGTGCCTGTTTTCAGGGGTGACCTGGGAGCACTGGGTGGTTAAGTGCTTTGCTCAGAGTCACACAGTATGCAAGTGGAAGTTGTGAAAATCAAACTTAGGTCTGGTCTGCTGGATGTACCAAGCTCATTCACACCTCATTCCTCTAGCCTCTAGGCTATACTGCCAGCTATTGGTAATGCATACTGTATCCTCAGTGTTGGCTGTTGACTGTTTGATGGTTGCGTGGATCTCTATGGGTTTTCTGCCCTGTTGGTTGGATTTTCCACTGCTGGCTGCTTTACTCTGTTGTGCTGATGTGTATTGGTCTCCTACTGTTCTGTCTTTGGATTTCTAGAACTGTTTCTGACTCTTCCCTGGTTCCCCATTACAGTGTGTTTTGTAGCTTCCACTCAGTACGTCATTGAGCACAGGTGTGTACTTGTTTGATGCCTGCTTTGGTGGCATCCACTCACCCCAAGGCTGTGGTTTGGCTTAGGCTACTGTACCTACTATGGATGGTATGCTGCCATTGCTTTAAGGCTGTGGCCCTTTGACACCAGTGTTTGTGGACCCTTTTCAGGGTGCCATAGATGTATGTTTTTCTCAATTGGTGCCCACTTCAGTGGCATCACCTATAGCACCTCCGATAATTATTATGACACCAAGGTTGGGGCTTAGCTCAAGTACTGCTGTACCTACTGTGGATGGTATGCTGCCATTGTCGTAAGGGTCTGGCCTTTTGACACCAATGCTCAAGGACACTTTTCAGAGTTCTGTAGACATATTTTTCTCATTTGTTGCCCACTTCAGTGGTGCTGTCTACAGGCCTCGAAACCATCACTGAGATATCAAGGTTGGGCTAAATTTCTTTTCTTTTACATTCCCTAGTATGGTCTATCCCATTGTATATTACTGTATAATCTGTAATATTGTAGTATAATTATTAAATTTTATATATTTAATATTCTGTGTTACTGCACAGTGGTTTATGGTTCAATTAATATCCATTTCTATTGGGCAATTTGGTGTCTGCTATCAAAGAGAATGATTTTCATGTATAAAGGTAACCTAAGTCAAATACAGAGTAGGGTAAGTGGTTCCTGGTAGTGACTGAAGGTTCTGTTGCCTAAAGAAATGCCTTGCATTGGGTGAGCAGTGATCAGTGGTGGGACATGAACCAGATAAAGATACCTTAATAGTCAGCCAGGTAGTGTCAGCAGTGAACTACAAGTAGCCATCTGGAAGTCCAGTCACTCTTGTGTGTGAGTTTACAACAAACTGGTAACAGATGTGTAGATCATTTGTCACAGTGTTTAAGGGACACTGTAGATCCCATTAAGTGTCCACTAGAAAAAAATGTTTTGGAATATTTACTGGAACTTTCAGACTCTTTTTCACAGTATTTGTCTGCCAAGGTTTGTCTGTCAGATGTCCGTCTTATTAAAAGATAAGCCTGTGGTTTGGTGGGCAGGAGCAACCAGCCACACTCCCTTCATGGATTATATAAACCATTTTCTTCAGCATCATTTGAGCTCCCTTTCTTTGCATGATCAGTGGCTCTGTCTCTCTCCCTCGCCCCCCCACACACAGTTGCTGCTTTCCTCTCTGTTGTTTTGGGCATTCATGTTTGGGTTTGTCATCTGCAAACTCTGGGTTAATATTTTGTTTGCTCCTCTGGCTACACATCTTTTGCTGTCTGCCTTTTTAGGGCAGTTACTCCTGCTGCTTCTTGTCCTTCTGGTGTTCTTTGTCCTCATGCAAATTGGTACTTACTTACAATGTGTTTTCAGTGTGCCTGCTCAATTCTATATCCTGCCTCTGTTATGCTGATGTACTTCAGGTCTGTTTCAAAGACTGTTTTACCTGTTTTTTTGTAGCCAAACACTTGCTACCTGTTCAATAATTTGCTTGCTGTTCACAACCATCACTTATGAAAATTCCTGCCGTTTCCTCTGCATGCTTTGCATTCAGTTACTCCACCTCATGCTGCCAACAGCTGCAACCATTTAATTCATTCTTTCCAGTCAGCCTTCTCAATCAGTGTGTTCCTGTGTTTTTACACAGACCTGGTTCCCCTACTGCTGCTGAACTTCTGATTATGGCTTAGTGTTTTCTGAGATACTGACCTTTGACATATGTTCACATTTTTGATACCTTGTCTTTTTGTTTAGTATGTATCATACCACCACTCTTTCTTCAGCCAAACAATTGCCTGTTGGCCACATCATACTGCTAACAAGCAATCAACCTGCCAGCCATCTTGCTGCTCAAAAGAATTCAGCCTGTTATTCTCATCATACTGCTCACCAGTCATTCCATTTTTGCATCATCCCATCAGGCTCCATGAACACATTCCTACTGGCCTTTATCAGTCAAGCTTACACTCTTCCAGTCCTCTCAAAGTTGGTAGCTTGACAGTGAGCTCCACATCATGGGTGGTGGTCCTTCCTGGCAGTTTAACCAGGTGGTGAGAAGATCCATCACTTTGAGGAAGCTTTAGTCTTGCAGACATATGGTTGGCAGCACCTCATGGTATAGTACTTAAACTTCAGCTGCTGGAGGTTGGGGCCCTGAGTGCATATAGGTTCCTTTCTGTGCAGATCATGTTGGCAGCACCTCTGAAATTGATTCTCCTGTATATGCCTGTGGTCCACCAAGTCTTATTGCATATCCCCTTCCTTTAGTGTCCAGTCAAGGTTAGGCCTCCTCATGATCTGCCTTGACTGGAAACCAAAGGAAGGGGATATGGAACAGAACCAGGTGGATCTTAGTCAGATACAGGAAGAATTGCTATTGAGTTTCCCAAGGTCCCTATGTATTCTCTTAACACCCCTCTTGAGTGTCCACCTTATTACAGATTTTGATGTAATATGCAATTTATGAAGATATTGAAGAGATCTGTTCCTAGTACTGAGCCCTGTGGCACCCTACTGGCCACTCTACCTCATTAAAGTGAGTGCATTAACCACCCCCCCAGTCACCTATCCATTAGCCAGTTCCTTATCCAGTTAAGCACTTTCATCCCAACCCTAGCCTGCTTAATTTTATTAACAGTCTTTTGTGCAGCACAGTGTGGAAGGCCTTGCTAATGTTCAGATAGGCCACATCTACTGCTCTCCCTGATCTATTTCCCTGGTCACCCAGTCAAATAAATCAGATTCATCTGGTTTGACCTCCATCGTTGAATCCATGCTGCTTTTTGTCTTGCAACCCATTGGATTCGAGATACTCTATCAATCTTTCCTTTAACAGGGTTTCCATTAATTTCCCACCACTAATGTGAAACTGATGGGCCTATAGTTACTAGTCTCCTCCTGCTGCTGCTCTTATGGAGATGGGCCATGTCTTCTCTATTGCAATCCTTTGGAGCCATGCTTGTTTCCAGTGAGCTGTTGAATAACATCATCAGTGGGGTAGCTATCCTCTCACAGAGTTCCTTTAGTTTTATTTATTTATTTAGTTTTTGTTGACAGGGTAGGTGCACTAGACAAATTCCGCCTATTTGCAGGCATGACCCAGGGAAGGGGGATACAGATGAATGCCAACTGACTTTGAATCAAATTAAGCTGTTAGTCCCTGTGGTTGTCTCACAGCCTTGTCCACCTTCAGACTTTCAGAAATGCAAGTCCCTTCTGGACTCTTTCCTATGAAAATGGACTTGTGACAACCTCCCGCCCATTGTTCCTGCTGCTCCATGGTGGTCTGGCCGCCTCGTACACTGTGAAGACTAAGCAGAAGTACCTTTTCAGGATGCCTGCTTTTCCTGATCTTCTTACATAGTCTCTCCCTGACACATTCCTTATCCTCCACTATCCCTCCCTTGCTTTCATCTTCTCACTTTTGTACCTGAAGAAAGTTGTATCCTTTAGCTACCCTTTGGTTATCCTTTCCTCTGTCTGCACATTTGTTCTCCTTACAACCTTTTCCTACTTCCTCTGCTTTACTTATTATACCTTTCTTATCTTTCTCCTCTGCATTCCTCATACTTCTTCAATGCCACCCATTTTCCTCACGACTTTCGCTACTTGGCTAGGAACCATGCTGCTTTATTTCCCTTCTACTTTTACTCACTTCCTTCATGCAGAGGTGCGTGCTTTCATTATAGCCTCAATTAATTTCCCCATGCTGCCTTTACCCTTCCCTGGCAACTCCCCCACCATATGAGGCAGTTTCTGAAGCAGTATCACATTTCTTTAAAATCCACCCTCCTAAGGTCCAGGAACATTATGCTTGTGTGTTGCCTCTGTTCCCATCTTCATGTTAACCCACACTGCATGGTGACAACTGGTACCTAGGAGACTGCCCATTGTGATGTCTACAATGCTGTCCCTGTTTGTAAGCACCAGTTCCACCACTGTCTAATCTCTAGTGGTTTCCTTGATGAGCTGCCTGAGAAACCCCCCTTTTGGAAAGTCAAGGATGTCCCTGCTGTCTTCTGTAGCTGCAGTTGGAAAGCTCAATCCACATCTGGGAAACTGAAGTCCCCTGTAGCTGCCCTTCCCTTTAATTACCATTCTAATGATGGCTTTTCCTCATGCTTGTCCAATGCTTCCCTGTGTGGGAGGTCTGTATACCACCTCTGTACATATAGCAACCTCAGTACCTATCTCCAGGGTGATCCACAGCACTTCTAGCCATTCTTTTTCCTCCAGGTACCCCTGCACTTCTGTGGCCTTCATTCTCTCACTCACTTATAGTACAACCTTACTTCCCTCTTCCCTTCCCTGTTTCTCCTGAACAGAGAACAGTCCAATATGACCATGTTCTGGCTGTGACTGTTAGTGCACACACAACTCATTATGCCCACAAATCCAAGCTAGCCTCTACCAGGATGGTCTCCATGTCTGGAATTTCATTTTCCAGACTCCTTGCATTGGCGCACATGGCTCTCCATACCTTACTCCTCCTTGCCTGCTTCTTTGCTTTCCCTCCACATCTTCCTGTGCTGTTTCCTCAAATTTGGAATTCCAAATTAGTACAGTGAGCCTAACAATAGTACCCATGCCAGGAGGGATGGTGGCCAACACTTCAGATTCCCAGAGATTTATTCCACTGTTTTTTCTTCCTTCTCCTAAGTGGCTAAGGTCACAAAGTAGTTGTCCAGTGATATTTTACCAGTATTAGAAATTGTTGCTGCCAGCTGGTGTCAGATGGTGGCCTGCTTTCTCCTACAATCCTGTCTTGGTCTGTTATCTCTCATCACCAGCTATCAGTTGCCTCTGTCATCACTTTGCTCTTCTGTGTTTATAGCTCCTCCTACACAGTTCTTCTGGGCTCCTTCCAAAGTACCTTTAGCCAAAGGAATCATGTTCCTGTTGCATCTCTAGGGGTGGAACCCTCCTCAAGAGGGTTACTTTTCCTTCCTGGTACCTTGAAAGGGTAGTAATCCCAGTATAACATCAAGATCATGACAGAATACACGTGGGGTCAAAAACCGCACAATCAAAACAACGTGTATGGTTCAGAGTAGGTTTATTTAATCTAATGTGGCTTTCAACCATGCATTTTTGGGGTGTCTGCACAGCACTGTTTTTGACCTTGTGGGTTTTGACCATTTAGTTAATCTACAGACAGTTGACATCCAACCATACAACTAGTCTTTGGCTACCAACATATTGCACAAGAATTACTCCACATTGTAGTTGTGTGCACCCATTAAATTAAAAGGTATGCCTGTGGTTTTATAGGTGGAAGCAGCCAGTCACATTCCCTTCCTGGGCTATATAATCCAGCTTCCTCTAGCCTCATTCAGAAGTTTCCTTTCTTTGCTGCCACCATCCACCCCTTCTGCTCCCATGACTCACTTCTCTCTTTGGGCTCTTTGCTAAAGTACATTTAGCCAAAGGAATCACATTCCTGGCACCCCTAGGATTGGACACCTTCTCAAGAGAGTACCTTTGCCTTCCTGGTACCCTGACAGGGTTGTAATCCCTCAGGAAACAGAGAATGCAAATGGCCAAAGTAACTACAAATGGCATTCAAAATCAAACCATACAATTAGCTTTTGGCTACCAATTAACAAATTGCACAATCAGCACTCCACATCGGGGTTGTGTACATTCATTAAACCATGGGTTAGTGGGAACCACTATAGCTTAGCTCCTACATTTCAAAAAAACTCCTGAGAGGACTCACAGTAAAAAAAAGCTTTTTCACTCTGGATCTCAATCTAGTACTTGACAAACTCACTCGCAAGCCCTTTTAGCCTGCAGTTAAGTAAGACATGAAGTATCTAACAAGAAAAACAGTTTTTCTAGTGGACATCATACAATCTCTGTACACAGAGTCCTTAAAATACTAACTCTTGTAATGGATCCTTCATACACAATTTTCCACAAGGACAAGGTGGTCCTCTGCACACATACTAACCTGTTAAAGACTGTGTCAGAGTTTTACTTCACCCAGTAATTGGTTCTTCCTGCATTCTTTCCCAAACCTGAAAACCCAAGGAAAGTGAACCTTCATTCCTTAGATGTCAAGAGAATATTCAGTTTTACCTGAAAGAATTAAGGAGTATAGACAGGCATCCCAGCTTTTGTCTTTTTTCAATCCCAGTTGAAAAATATTACCTGTGTCTGTTCAATGTCTCTTCAACTGGATTGAAAACTACAACCAGCTCTGTTATGCTGTGGCAGGGTTGCAGTTGAATGACTCTGTCAGGGCACACTCTACCAGAGACATGGTTGCATCAGTGAATCTCTTTGCTTAGTGTGCATTTCAGAAATCTGTAAAGTTGCCAAATGGAGCACTGTCCATATTTGTACAAGATATTCTGCCCTGGCCATTCATTCCAGGCAGCATTCAGACTTTGGGTTGGCTGTGCAGCAAGTCCTTCTCTCCTCTTGAGTTCTAAGTTTTCAACCACCCTGGTCTAGAAAACTTGTTGTTGTTGTTGTTGTTGGAAGAGAGTGTCAGGAAGGATAGCTGATGTCACAGGCTGCTGACTTTGAGCTGAGGAGGACCACGGAGGAGCTGGTTCACAAAGGTTTCTACAGGCACAAAACATTTTAATGGAAGATATGCCATCATTGCCATTCCTGCTCAGAAATCTAGAAAACTGAATGCATGATGTATAAGAGCTTCTAGTTCCTCTCCTCTCTCTCTCTCTGTCTCTCTTTTGGTTTTTTGCAGCTACTTTTATTTATCCCCCTGGCTCTGTTGGCTGTTCTCTTGTGATCCCCCAGTCCCATCCTCTGCTCACAGCATACCTCTTAGCTTACCCCACAGCTGTTCCCCCCATGGCAGGGTAGCGGGAACCCCAGACCCACCGTTACACATGAATCCAGTGTTGGGGTTGCCTTCACAGAGGCAGTGCCTAAAGGATCAATCATTCTGCCACCACCGCCTCTTTCTTGTCCAATTTTCTTTTTACCCCAAGATGCAGTGTGCAATGATGCCACAAGGAAATCCAGCAT
This sequence comes from Neoceratodus forsteri, assembly GCA_016271365.2. Taxonomy (NCBI): domain Eukaryota; kingdom Metazoa; phylum Chordata; order Ceratodontiformes; family Ceratodontidae; genus Neoceratodus; species Neoceratodus forsteri. The sequence goes on along the minus strand of JADMNL010000035.1, from coordinate 111,716,325 downwards.
GCACTCTAATGCACTCTAAGCGCCTGCCATATCTTCCCCATTCCTGAGCCTTGGCACGCCAGCCCCCATCCTCCACTAGGGGCCCGTCATGCACAGAAAGCTGGTGTCCCCTCATCCCCAGAGAAGGAGAGTAGTCCTCGGATGCTCAATCCTTCTCCTCCCCTGCCAACCCCCAGCAGCACATGCTCATTCCCGAACATGGGTCACTGGCATAGTGCAAGGTAAAGTGTCCAGTGCCTCAGCCCTCAGTGCCACTGAGTCTGCCTCTCTCTCTCTCTTTTTAATTTTTTTTTTTACCCTATAGCAATTTTTGTTAGCAGAGAGTTCATGCCACCGAACCCTGATCTCTGGGGAATGCATTCCATGGACCACACTGGAAGGTCAGGACACTGCTTGAAATTTATTAAGGCTGCTTATCCGGTACCACAGAGAAAGAGTAAAGAGTGTAGAGCCTGGTGGAATTTGGTGTTTGGTCAAGGCCAGAGAAAACAACCCCTGCCACCACCTCAGTTGGGTGTCAGAACGCTTTCAGCATATCTGCAAATGGTGACTGACAACTGCAGTCGAGGACCCAGGCAGTAAGCCATAAGTGCAACTATCTAAGGGATTTCCTTCAGCCTGGTATTGAATAAAAGTGGACTCCAGCTTATTTGTTTAATCTAAGGCTATCCAGTACGTGGCTGATGAGCAACATATGTTGCTTGCCAAGCCATTCTGTGTTGCTCGTGACGATGTGTCTGAAATCAAGTGTTTTTTTTTCTTTCATTGCGGTAATGATTTCTGTTTAAAATGGCATTCCCAAACTAAAGACTTCAGACTGAGTGTTCAGTGTCATTGTGTGAGACTTGCATAAGTTTCTACCACTGTAGACTTGCATAAGTTTGCCAGAAATAGAGGTCAAAAATCCAATTTCCTTTTACGATTCACAGTTCCTGCTCCCCTTCCAATGGCAGTCCCTTCCCACGTTGATTATCGCTTCCTGTACTCACAGCCTGTTGCTCTGACCTTGAGGAGTTAGTTTGATGCTTTGTACAAGACATTCTCTTAGGCACAGTTCCAAGTTTTTAGTATCAAAATGTGTCTCTTCTCTCATTCAGCTGATACCCCACTGCAAGGATACCAGAGAAGTAAATCTGAAACTAAAGACCGCTGAATAGCGTTCTGTTTCATTGTGCAAAAATAGCTATATAGGGCAATTATAACACCTGAAGGGTGACTTTATTAGATGCTTTTTTGGGGGGTGGGGGGGTCACATAGTGCTTGATACCTGTGTGTGAGGTGAGGAAGTAATGGCATACCCCCTTTGCATGACTTCTACAGAGTACCTTTTATGATTCACAGATACTAGTTAACTACCCAAAGAAAAAAAACACTACATACCAAACTGCATGAAGCTGGCTGCAAATATGCAGTGTCAGGGCTCACATTAGAACTGATAGAATTACAATGCAGATTTATTCATAAATGTATTTATAAAATCACAGTTTTTTTTAAAAATTATAACTATACAATATACATGTATCAGTTTAAAACTGTTAAAAATGGCAGTAATATGTTATGCGCACATTGAAAGGCACGTGCCACATGGTGATGTTGCTCTCCACATGTTCCTAAATTTCAAATGTTGCTCCCACATAAAAAAAAGGTTGGACAGCCCTGGTCTAATTAAATACCTGTAACAGGTACTGTGTCCTGCTTCCCATCTTCAATGCAAAATGCCACTGCAATTTTAATTTCATTGCCAACTTTCAGCTTCAGTAAACCACTTGGCTGTCCCAGTGTGCATTGAATTTGGAACATCCTTTGAGTTCTGCATGTTGGACTTTGCATGTTATTATATTTTAATTTTACTGTTTTACTGCTCATTTGATCATTCTAAATACTGTCACATGCCCATTTAAACATTTGTCAGAACTTATTGTGGATGGCAAACCTTAAAGGCCTACATTACCACTCTTTTCTTTTAAAACACATTTATAACCCACAACATAATCTGAAGTTTAGGGGTCTGCAAGTTTAAAGTTTAAGTGTTCAATTTCTGGGGCCAAGTGTGCTTTATTTACCTGTGTCTGGTGCCAAGTGTGGTTTATTTAGTTCATTTTGCTGCTATCTAGGTTTTTACATTTTGTTCATAGTCAATACTGCTAAACAACTGGTGTTTATAAAATACTAGTGCTTAGAAGCACAATATTACTGCTATAATAATCCTAGTGCTGGGCATTTTGCAGAACTTGTTATATTTTTTTTAACTGTTGAGTGTTATGTTGAATGAGCTGCTCCAGGATTACTGTTCTTGAACAAAGCCCTAAAATAATTTTTAATATGTTAGTTATACAGTGGTTGTTGAAGAAAAGTTGCTTGGTACCTCAGTATACCTTGGTACTTGCAGCATACTGAAGTGGTGTACCGAGTGGCATACCAAGCTGAGCAGTATACCTAGTGGTACCTATTAACGCGTCAATGATGTGTTAAGTTTGTGTTGAGAGTTCAGAATTAATTAACCCCATAATCAGCTGTTTAAATGCACCAGGTAGTGCTCTTAGCAGTAAGACAACTTTGTGAATGGAAGATTGCAGTACACATTGCAAATCCATTGGTCAACAGTGCTGACCAATGGTATTGTAGTGCATACTGTAAGTTATCATTTTGTGACAGCTCAGTCAGTGGGCAGCTGTGGAGGTGTGCAGGTGGGTTTTGCTGTCTGCTGACCATAAGCCACTGCCGGTATGGGGGAGCGGGGTGGGCTGTGGGGTGCCACTGGACTACCAGGGAGGGGTTTTGTGATTTATTCCAGTTTTGCGGTGAACAGTGCTCAGGGCTGGGAGGGGAACCACTAGACTACCAGGGAATGTCACTGTACAGTACTGCACACTACAGTTGGGGTACAGTTAAGGAAGGGGGCCACTAAACTACCAGGGACTTGTGTTTGACAAAAATGCACACTACAGTTGGGGTACGGGGAAGAGAGGTGGCCACTGGACTACCAGGGAAACACAGTTTGTTTAATTTATTCTACATTCAGGGATTTGGGAGCTAGCACCAAGGGACTGGTGGTTGCTATGTTGTGCTGTGCAGTACAGCAGCCCACCTGTGGGTGGCTACAAGTTAGGTGTATTTTTTCCTCACCTAACTTTGTGTGGCACATCTTTCGCACATTTCGGCCAAATATTGCAATGTGCCTGATATGCATGGGAATGCCCCCTCCAGATGTGCTACATACATTACCTTTGCCCTGCTGTGCATCCGGAACTGTGCCGCTCATCCCTTCCTTTTGAATATGGCCCAGGAGCACATTTCTGGGGCTGCACCAGTGCAACTTAATTGTGCTGGGCACATCTCCTTTGAATAGACGGGCCATTCACTTTGTCATGGCAGAATTGGTAAGGATGTCTGATTGATGTTTTACGTCTGAGGCAGAAATTTCATTAGGTTTTGATATTTATTTTAGAATATTAGTAGAAACTCTGATATGCATTTTAAAGCAATACATATTAACACCCTGAAGAAGTGGTGATTTGAGATCTTACACCATGAAACAGTAATGATTTTGGAGATATTGTAGAATGTTGCATCAGTTAGTATGTTAGCAGGCTGATGTGTTTCCTTTCCTTTCACCAGACTGAAAATTGGTGCTACATGTTTGTGTTACAGTGCAGTTATATACAAGCTTCTTAAAAAGGGCAAGACGGTCTGTATTTCTACAAGCACACAAAAGACTTGAGTTCAGTCTTGTGATTTCATCATATTCCTTGCATCCATTTCCAAACTGAGAACCTGTTTTTCTTACTTTTGGCTCTGGCAGGCCAACTGGGGTGGTGGGGTTGAATTCTTGTTTCCATAATCCTCTTCAGACAGGCTGATCTAATGAAAGTATTCACTGAGTTGGGGGGATGGGTTGTGTCTGTATCCCTAATCCCTTCAAACACTGTTGGACAGAACACCGCCTCTGGCCTAAATGAAACTATGAAGAAAAAAACAATATGGGAAAGTTGGTCTTCCTGTTTACAGAGGCACTGAGATGCTCAGATTAATATAATGTGTTAAGAGGCTGGTCATTCCTTCCAGTGTTTTAAAATAAAAAAAAGTGATTACAGACTCTGGAAATCAACCCTCTCCAATCACCTCTCACCCCTTTTCATGCAGTGTTGTTTTACAAGTATACACTAATACAATAAGATAATTAATGATATGTTGGGTGTGCCCCTTTTCCTGTGCATTATCTTACATCTCAAGCTTCTTCGCAATTTAACGCTAGAGGAACTGCCACTCCTGCTCACTATGACTCCTCCAATGATGTTTACTGTATAAACTTTAGCTCATTACCTTATATCCATATATCTGTATCTATGCAATTGTATTTAAATGGCACTACCTCTTGTTGAACCTATTGCTATGTTCTGGTAGAAGTATCTTGTTACATGTGATGGTTATACGTTATTATGTTTTTATTGTTACTATGTAATTATTATGTACGTTCACTCAACCTGTTATGTCTTAACCCTGTTGTCAACTGTTTTGCCCCAGGTCCATCTTGTAAATGAACTTGTCTCAGTGATGCTCTGCCTGGCAAAATAAAGATTTTGATTGATTGATTGATAAAGAGACTAGCACAGTTTGAAATACTAGCTTGAGTAATCAAAAGCAACTATGTATTATTTTTACAACAAGGTTATCTTTAAACATTATTACCTTTAAAAAAGATACAAAATAACTTTGAGTACTTTGATCATGTGAACCAATTTTACAAAAGACTAATGTTATAATAATTTTCACACATTGTTTCATTTTGATTGCCCAAGCAGGGATTTGGAACAGTGCAGTCATGTTTCACATAATGGGCTGAATAAGGGGCACAGTAAAAAAATTAATATCTTGGTAACCTATACCTGTAAAGTTTAACATTGAATATTATTATGCTTCGTTACTGTATGTCAGCACAAGCCAAAATGCAATGCATATTCATTAGGCAAATCTATGCTTAATTTAGGCATAGCCTTTTTGTCAAAAGGACAGGAAGAAAGGTGCTTCATCGTTTTGCCAGGTTAACTTTTGTATATGGTACTGTATAGCCACAACACAGAAATGAAGGATAACATTGTATTGATGCAAGGTTGACATCACATTACATACTACATTCTCTAGTAACAGGAATGAATAAGGTTCTGAATAATCTGAGGCAGCACTGCTAAGTGAGGCTATCTGGAACATCATGAGATCCAGTTCTAACCCCACCACAGCCACTTACACTGTCTGATCTTGATCAAGTGGTTGATTCTTTTATTGCTTCAGTCCACCAAGATGAAAAGTGTATAAAAGCAGGACTCCACTGCAAATGAGATACAGCATCTCAGTTAAGCTATCCAATGTAAATATGTTGCAACTGTCATTTGAAATCCAAATAAGAAGGGCTCAGTCAGTATAATTTCTAAGGTCCTTTGTTGTAGGTTCTGTATCTGGGCTAAATTACTTATCTGGGAACAGCCTTGAAAAGTTTTTGATATACATCAAGTTTCTGGACTTCTAATAATGTAGTTACTGTATATGCTGCTCACAGTTCATTTGATTCATAAGGTGCCATGAATACATTTGCAGCACTGCTTAGACCATGATTTAAAGTTGTTTAAGGTTGGGGGCATATCTTTGTATTTGATTTCCTGATTTATAAATACCTAAGAAAAAAGTGACGAGCCATAAATACGTCCAAGTCTTGTATTATTTTGTATCCGTATTGTATTTTTTTGTATTGGTTTAGTGATACAGTATCACTATTTCTGCATACCCTGACCTTGTTTATCACTCCACTGTGTCACTTTAAAATTAAAAAAAGTAATTTTTCAGTGCCTCTTGTTGCTAAAATCTCCTAAAGTAACCCTCTGTTTATGTTGTCAAAGGCTAAACTAATGTCCAAGAATGCCAGACAAAATGTTCCTTCCTTTTATCTTATCTACGTTATCTATTAATCTGGAAATCAGATACAAAAGTATGTCCACAACTTTAAATCATTGTATACACAGTGCAGTAAAGGTATGTTTGGTTCCTTATAACTCAGATAAACTGTGAGCAGCACATACAGTAACTACATTATTACAGTTCCAGAAACGTGATACACAGTACAGTACAGTAAACTCTTTTTGTGGATGTTCCCAGATACAGAATGTAGAAGGAAGGACCCAAGAAATTGCACTTCCTCCCTTTTTATTAGGATTTCCAGCAGCAGTTGCAATATGTTTACAAAGGATAACTCAGCTGAGATTCTGTATCTCCTTTTTAGTGGGATCCTGCTTTTCTACACAAACAAAGCAGAGAAAACAAAAGCAGAGTATTGCTTAAAGCAAATGCAAAGTAAGTCAGCCCCTCCCCAAACACACACACACACACACACACACACACACACACACAAGACAGCTCGACATTGTGTATGGTTGTAAAACAGATCAAGCAGATGGAGGTGAATTAAAAGATGCAAAGTATATGACAGCAGGACCAACGGAAAATGAGATATGGAATCTCAGTTCAGTTATCTTGTGTAGAAAGCTAAAAAAGGTGAAAGGCACTTTTTTTCAGGAGTTGCAACATTAAAAGTGCAGGCAGCATAAGTGTGCAAATGTGAATGTCTGCAAAAACATCAATCAACACTTTTTTTTCAGGCATTAGGTTAAAATTGGAAAGGATCACTATTGCTGGTTGGGCTGGCCCAGTGGCATGGAGGGTTAAGGCATCCATGCCTTACCTCCTGCCATGCTGGCAGCTTTGGTGTTCCGCGGTGTGTGGGGTTGCAGGGGTCGGGTGAGGGAGAGGATCGAGCCAACCGAGGACAGCCTCCTCTCCTGGGAGGTGGGATTAGTGTCTTCTGCTTGCCTGGCCCCTAGAGACAGCTGAAGGCTGGCACAGCAGACCCATAGCCTGAGGGAGCAGATGTGGAGCAGATGCCTGGCATGCCATGCAAAGAAACATGCACAGCTCGGCCATTGGCATCATTGGAATGCCGCCACACGCACTCAAGGGTTGGGCTGAAACTGCAGAAAATCCTGACCGGCAGGATGATGCCAGCCCCTCGCAGGTACCACACCTGGCCAGCTGGCACCTCCAAGAAAGAGCTGAGAGGTAAGTCCAGTATATGCCGGGGTGAAGAGGCTGTGGAGGCCGGTAGAAGGAAGCTGGTCAGGAGAGGGAGAAACAAATGAATAGTAATAATAACAATCTTTATTTGATTTAGCGCCTTTCAAATTGCCAACATGCATTACAAAAGATATCTAAAAACAATAATAATAAATGTTATTTCTCACAAGCACCTTTCAGCCATCAAGGTGCTTTACAGAAAGATAAAAGATCATGATAAAGGTATGAACAGACAGTAAAATAGTCAGAGGATCAACATTTATTCAGTGCCACCAAAGGCATGGCACCATAAATAGGTTTTCAGCACCTGTTTAAACCCCCCCACAGTCATGCACTCCCAAAACTGATGGGGTAGAGAATTCCAGAGGGTCAGGGCTGTGTACATAAATACACAGGCCCCAGAAGATTTCAAAGACACCCTCAGAATCTCTAGCAACCCCTCGTCAGCCGAATGCAACTGTCGCACCAGGCAGTAAGGCACAAGGAGCTCTTTCAAGTAGTCAGGGCCCAGTCCATGTAGGGCTTTATAAGTCAGTAAACCGACTTTAAAGGTGATTCACCACCTAATCGGCTGCCAGTCCATATCACAGCACATGGTGTAATATGGGAAGATCGGAAATTCTATCAATAATCGTGCTGCATGTTTCTGCACGAGCTGCAGGCGGCAGATATCAACCCCAGACAGCCTTAAGTACAGGGAATTACAATAATCTAGGCACAAGGTCACAAAATCATGGACCAAAGAAGGCAGGTCCCTGGATGGAACCAGGTGCTTAATCCTGGAGATATTCCTAAAATAATAAAAGGAAGTCTTAACGACGGCAGACACCTGAGCTCGTAAAGTCAGCCCATCATCAAGAATTACCCCCAGGTCTCGCATCCATTTGAAGGTTAAGATGTGAGAGCCCCCAAGAAAAATTCCAGAGGGCTGGACGGCCCGCAACCCCTCTGTCTGGTGACCTGGGTCTACTACCATCACCTCCATCTTTCCGGAGTTCAACTTTAGCCAGCTCGAATACATCCAGTCCTGGATTTCAACAAGGCAGGAATTAAGTACAGAGACAGCTCTATCCTGGTCAGGGGCAAAAGACAGGTACAGCTGGGTATCATCAGCATAACAGTGAAACCTCAGCTCATACCATCTTACAAGTCTCCGAGGGGCAGCATATACACTGCAAACAACATGGGGGACAGCACTGAACCATGGGGGACCCCACAAGGCAGGAAGAATGGGTCCGAGGAAAAAATCCCAGACACCAGTCTCTGACTCCTGCCAGTGAGGAAAGATGTAAACCACCTGAGGACTGTATCTGTCAGTCCACAGATGGAACCCAGACATCCAAGCAGCACGCCATGGTCTACAGTGTCAAAGGCTGAGGAGAGATCAAGGAGCACCAAGATAGAATGGCTTCTCCGATCTCTCACTATCAGGAGATCATTGAGCACCTGAACCAGTTCCATCTCAGTACTGTGCCTCTCAAAAACTGGACTGGAGAGGTTTGTAGATGTTATGGATGGTCAGGTGGTCATCCAGCTGTATCACAACTACTTTCTTAATCACCTTCCCTATAAAGGGAAAGTTTGAGACTGATCTGTAGTTAGCAGGAAGACCCAGGTCCAAAGAAGCCTTCTTTAGAAGGGGAGTTACCACCGCCTCCTTCAGGGATCTTGGAAATTCACCAGATTCCAAGGAGCACCAGACCATCTGCACCAGGACCGGACCGATCAAATCCCAACAACCCATAATCAAGGAAGTTGGGCTCGGATCCAAACTACAGCATGTGGGGCGCATACCCTGGACAATCAGCATGACATCCACAAGTTTGGGCAAGGCAAAAGAACTCCAGGAAGTCTGAGGTGAGGCAACTGAGCACCGATCATCAGTAACCTCCATAGAGTGGATCGAGAGAATTTCTGACCTGATGTTGGCCACCTTATCCGCAAAGAACCGAGCAAGTTCATCACACTCTACTTGTGAAAAAGGTCTTCAGAGCTGCAGACAGGCTGGGTTGCACAGCCTGTTGACAGTTTGGAAGAGTTGAGCTGGTCTGTTCTAAGTGGCAGTGATCTCCCTGGACAGGAATTCTGCCTTCTTATGGGAGACCGCTGATTGGTAAATCCGATAATGCTGCCACCAATCTAAGGTGGTCGGCCTCCAGGGCGGATTTCCTCCAACGCCACTCTAACCTATGTCCTACTCACGCAACTCCCTCAGGGACCCATCAAGCCACAGAGCCCGAGGGCTGAGGGAGGAGAGGACGAACACGGATGGAGCAATCAAGTCCAGAGCTACAGAAATGGCCCTATTATAGCCACCACTAAAGTCTCTGGACTGAACTGGCTGCAGGAAACTCTGAGAGATCAATCACCACTGCTAGGCCTTCAGGCTCACTTCCCATAAAGGGCAGTAACTGATCATCTCCACAGGGACAGGCCTTCGAAAGGGTGCACAGAAATTGAACCTCACAGTGTAGTGATTGGACCAACCGACCGGTTCCACCTCCAAGTCGGAGGTCTCGATCCCCAGGAGGAAAACCAAATCGAGAGAGTGACCATGTTTATGGGTGGCAGAGGTAACAAACTGTGTAATGCCCAGAGATGTCATAAACTGGAGGAAGTGTTGTCCAAACTGCGAGAGTTTGTCATCGACCCAGGCATTGAAGTCACCCAGTACCATCAATCTGGGTGACTCCAATGTCATGTCGGTGATGAAATCTGCTACTTCCTGCAGGAATCGCATCTCATCCCCGTGGACGGTAGATGAGAGCTGTCCTGCAACCCACACCAGCCACCACGGCACACTGAAATGATTTGGCTTCCTCAACTGGTACACTCATGAGGCCCAACTTGGTCTTGAAACAGACACTTCTCCCCCACACGATCCAATCTGGGCAGTGTATGCAGTTACCGGCTGGAATTGCAGCATCCAAAGTGGGTGCCAGCATTTTCATCCAGCCATGTCTTGGTGATGCAAGCCAGATCAGTTGTTCCAACAAGATCTGCAATGATTGCAGTCTTATTTTAACAGATCTGGCATTGCATAACACCGTCTGAGTTGGATGGGCCTCAAGGCTGCCCAGGCTACTTGCCTGCCGCAAAAGGCAGTGCCCTTGGGTATGGGGACTAGACAGGGAGTACCCCGTTCCAGACTCCATTTTGGCCCAGGGCGTCTTCTAGGTCTAACCACCCAAATGTGAGAGGTGCGCTCATTCATCCTTCAATGTCCACACACCCCACCCCCACCCTCACTCCTATGAGCAATACCTAGCACACGGCAGCACTAGTAAGTTGACCACAACAGAGGAGGGTGGGAAGGGGCAGAGGGCAGGGAGGGTAGAGGATGAATAGCACACATTGGGGGGGGAATTTACACATTTCACAATCAGAAACAATATCTAATTCACAATAATCAGGCGGCCAACCTAAAAGGTCCTCTAAATTACAGTAATAAAATTAAAACAATACCCCACCAACTAGGATACTAATAAAATACCCCGACCACCCCAAACTATATAAACACTTAAATCCCAAAATAAAACTATAATGGATTAAAATTCTTTTTGAACGTCAAATCAAGCTCCAAAATCACCCAAAACAAGTTGCAATATACCCCAAACTTCTAAAAACCACAAAATACAGATACTACATTAAATAACAATAAAACAGCACTTCCCCCCAGAACACTCTCACTGCTCAGAGGAGGAAAGCACTAAAAAAAAAAAAAAAAAAAGAAAACCAGCTGGTATAGATCCTAATAGTCCTCTCACTACTATGCAGGATATTTAAAGAAGTTTTCAGGGAGAATCTCCGGGCAACAGTCTTTCCAACAATAACGATAGAAGTCCTGCATAATAATGTGGTTAAGTCCAGACCTATATGACAGTTTTTCCTACAGTAATAGTGCAAACATCCTTTAATAATACCACAGTTTAACCCTAGACCACTGATACTCCCACTATCAGGGCCCTTGAGTATGAGGTATATTGGGACTCTCACTGCCAAAGAAAGAATGAGTTTTGAACTTGCAGAAATAAATAATAAATGTCTTAAAATAAATCTTAAAAGTCAAACCAGTAACAGGAACAGGAACAGGAGCAAGAACAGGAGGAGGACCAAAACAACTCTTTAGGGTTAGATCAGCTCCACTGCAGAAAGAGACCCAAAAATCTGGCCCAAGGTCTGCGCCCAGGCAACACCAACTACTCTCAGACCCCCAATGGAACCCAAACTAATCAATCCCCTGGGAGAAATAAGGGTCAAAGCACCAAAACCGCCAGCTACCCGGCTGGTAAAGGTACCAGCCCTGGAGCTGCCAGCAGACTGGTCTGCAGGCCTCAGCCAGTTCGGGCTATTACTTTGCAGTGAATTGAGCCACTAATCCCCTAAATCCATTTCCAAAAGGTCGGCCGACGATAGTCCCAAAAAGTTCCCAAATTTCAGAAACAGTTCAAAAGTTTTAAGAGCAGAAGCAATCCAATTCCAGCAATTCGGATGGATATATCCAAAGGCAACAATCCTTATATCCAAATCCTCAGGGTTACCCCCATCAGACAACCCCAGGCAACACCGACCAACCCATGGACTCAGAATCCCAGTCACACATTTACAGCATCCGAACAATCTTCGAACACTGTAATGGCATGGGGGAGAGTGATCCACACAGCAATCAATCCTGCTCCTCGATGACTCCAAAAGTCCTCCTCACGTCTTCTCATTCTTCAGGGAGTAAGCCATGCAACAAATACTCAGGCACCAGCTCACTCCACAACACAGCTCGCTCTTCAATATAGTACAGCATGGCACTGGTTCACCCCACAGCGCAGCACAGCACAAAATCACTGTTACCAAAGACCGAAAACAAAATAAGATGCACAAATATAATGAAAGAAAAAAGCAAAACGAACTGTCTCTAAATAGCATAAAATAGCATAAAACAACAGTATAAAAGATAATCAATAAAATCTGTTATTAAATATACTTAACTAGTGAGTGCTTGGCCCCATTAATATGTTTTAAGTGCCTGTTTAAAACCCCCCAGGGTCGTGCACTCCCACAGCTGATGAGGTAGAGAATTCCAAAGGGCTGTGGCCACATACATAAATGCACGGGCCCCTGAAGATTTTAACGATACCCTTGGACTCTCTAGCAACCCCTCATCAGCCAAGCAGAGTTGTCACTTGGGGCAGTAGGGAATCAGAAGCTCTTTCAGGTAGTCCAGGCCAAGTCCATGTAGGGCTTTGTATGTCAGTAATCCGACTCTAAAGGTGATTCGCCACTGAATTGGCAGCCATGACAGTTTGTGCAGCACCGGCGTGATGTGACATGACTGGGAAGTCCCCGTCAACAGCCAGGCTCCAGCATTCTGCACTAGCTAGAAGTGGCTGATATCAACCCCTGGTAGCCCTAAGTAAAGGGAGTTGCAGTAATCAAGGCGTGAGGTCATAAAGGCGTGGATCAGCATCGGAAGGTCACCAGATGGAACAAGGTGCTTGAAGAAAAAAAGAAAAAAAATATTACTGGTTACTTGTTGACCACTTCATACAGTGTTTTCTATAATTCCTGTTCTATTACCCCTTATCCCTTATTACTATGGAGTTCCTTGACCTAATGTGTGTGGGGTGTATTGGGGAGTATGCGGTGCTGGGGTGGTGTCTTCTGAGTCAGAGATGGGTAGGGGGTGAACAGCAAGAGGCCTTTTTAGATAAAATACACATCAAAGGGTGAGAGGAAATCTTACTGAAAGAGTACCAGATGTCTGGAACAGTATGCCAAAAGATGGTGGGTAAAACAGTAGAGGAAATCATGCATGCATGGGATAAGAACACAGGTACTGTATAATAAGTAGAGGAAAGGGGATGGGAGAAACATTAGAAAAGAAATAGGGTCCGAGATGTCAAAATAGTAATGGAAAAATAGGGCAGGCTGGATGGGCCAGCCAGTCATTTCTCTGACAAATTCTGTTTTATATATTTTATAATGCTGACTAATATTATGGTGGCCTCATGAGCAGCACTTTGAAAATTGAGAGGCCAAGTTCTCATTAATAAAGTAGTATTGTTTTTCTATTTATTTTACCAAAATTAATTTGGCTGAGAGGTGAGAGCAACAATTACTTTGGTAAAAAAAAATCTTCAAACTATAATTTCAGTCCCTCACTTCAGTACTTGTGTGATCAGTTACTGTCAGTCTCACACCAATTAATTCAGACGTGGGTGACTTTGAAGAGAGATCAAAGGGATTTTTGTTGTTGTTGTATTTTTTGTAGAGGGAGGCTTATTAAATATTTATTCAGTCATTGGGACAAGATACATATCTACATACATATATATATATATATATATATATTAGAGGCAAAAACTCTGTTTAATGCATTAGTTAGGGTTGTTCTACAGCGACAAAAGTGAGGAAATTCGCTGTTAGGTTGAAAACCCTAACTCCGGTCCACCCCCAGCACCACACACACACACAGACAGACACACACACATTCAAGTATGGGGAGGACCAAGTCAACACAACCAATGACAGACATCCAGCAGCAGGTGACAGAAATAACAAACAATTGTCTAAATGTACTACGAGACATCCCCACCCACCTGACCAGGTACTGCATGCTTAGTGGAGATCAACAGCAAAACTGAGGCCATGTACACCAAACGTACACATCCCTGATTGCAGCTGCACACAACGTACCACACTTAGTAGTTGCATGGCCTTACCTACCGATGCCCCACACTGTAAACATTGTAACAGCCTTATGTTTAGTTTTTATTAACATACATGTAGAGCCTAACCATATGATGAACATGGTTTAATGTTGTTTAAAAAACAGTTTTATTATGATAGCAATAAGCCACTCCCAGGCATTATGTTAATGGTCAGTTTATCACTGTCTAGCGACATGTGGCACTCGGATATGCCTCATTCAACATTAAACCCCTACAGGGTGATTAACAGACCATTTAACATAACTGTTGGTCATGCCTTATTGCTTAATTGTCTTTATGAGTAGATACTCTCCCTCTGCTAGGCACTGCAGCAGCTTTGCAACACATTGTCCCACCCAGTTACACAATACACTGTCTAGTTGCTGGAGAATGGCTCTGAATATGAAGTCATGAAGATGAACAGTGTAACTTGATCATTACAGTCATTGAAACCCTACTGTGATTATAACTGACAGACTCAGTGATAGAGGATAACCCCTGCTGTCCTAGTACATTTACCCCATTATGAGTTAAATCAATACTAAAAGACATTCTGTTTATATCTACACCATACCTACTTGATTCCTGTTGTAGCAGAATTAACATAGTTATCACTTGATAGCATCAGTGACAGAAGTGTATAACCCAAACAGTAGGCATACAGCCTGAGTATGAAACAACTGTTAAAAAATCACACTGTGTCCATAAGTGGCATAGATCACTCATTGCAACAATAGCAAATGTATTACTATTTGAATAAGTTAGTCATCACAGATGCAATGAGATTGTTTTTATCAGGTACAACATACTCAGTAAGTGCCTACAGGAAAATCTATCCTATATACATGTCCGATACAGGTACATCATTGTTGGCTCAGTAGTGCTATGATATTTAGAAGTTGCTTGGCCTGATCCATGCAATTACAATCTTTCTTACAAAGAATACTTACTGCATCTTTAATATTGAAACACACTGAAGGTCTACTGTATGTACATCAGCAGTACACCTTCATCAGTAAGAATGCATGTGATACTGGCGGTACCAATTTCACAGCGTTGAACAGGCAATGCTTTTCCATACGCTTACATCAGCCTCTCTATGTTGAGTAAACCATTGCAGTAAATGTACTACTATGTAAATCACCTACTAAATGTATCACTACTTTTATCTTGAGCATGCTAGTGTCTTGTAGTTAATTTATGTGCTTCTCTTAATTAATGTGTACTCAGTAGTGTTAAAACCTTTCTACAACTGTCATCATGCACCTTCAGCATTTATATTGAATAACGGCACAGTACCAGTTGTGGTGTGGTGTGGGGCATCAGTAGGTAAGGCCATGCAACTACTAAGTGTGGTACGTTGTGTGCAGCTGCAATCAGAGATGTGTACGTTTGGTGTACATGGCCTCAGTTTTGCTGTTGATCTCCACTGAGCATGCAGTACCTGGTCAGGTGGGTGGGGATGTCTCGTAGTACATTTAGACAATTGTTTGTTATTTCTGTCACCTGCTGCTGGATGTCTGTCATGGTTGTGTTGATTTGGTTCTCCCCATACTTGAATGTGTGTGTGTGTCTGTGTGTGTGGTGTTGGGGTGATTGGAGTTAGGGTTTTCAACCCTAACAGCGAATTTCTACTTTTGTCGCTTGGAACAACCCTAACTAATGCATTAAATGGATTTTTTCCTCTAATTTCCTTTTTTTGAGAATGATATTGAGAAATAGTGAATCTAATCAGGTGGGCGGGCGCTGTTGCCCTTGGACCCCGCACTCCTGCCTCATGATGTTTTGGCATAGCAACGAGCAGCAATGCAAACAGAAATGCTAACAGTGGCACACATAGTAACACAACGTTAATGATAACAGAAAGGGTAACGACACAGTGGCGTAGACGGAACGGTGTGCCACGTGATGTCTGGTCACATAGTAACATGGTGCCTGTAAATGGAAATGTCAATGGCATGGTGACGCAAAGTGAAACAGAAAGAGAAACAGCGGTACACAAATGGCAAAAGTAACAGAAACGCAGCGCAAATGAAACGCAGCGATGACGCATCGTGGTGGCATTTGGGGTGCATTTTGAGACCATCAGCCCAACTTCACCCCATGACCTGTGTAAAGCAGCAGAAGTGCTAGGGAGAATGGGGTGAGAGTTAGGACTCATGATCCCAATGCACACCCCAATGCCGGTTGGGGGTGGGGGGGTGCAAGGGGTTTTTCAACCCAACAGCTAATTTCCTCACTTTTGTCGCTGAACAACTCTAACTAATGCATTAAACTGAGTTTTTGCCTAATTTTCCCTTCTTTTTGAGAATGATAACAAGAAATAGTGAATGTAATGCAGCAGCGGGAGCGCCATGCCTCTGGGCTCAACGCTCCCACCGCATAATCTTGATGGTAGACCCCATCACTCGCCACATGATGTCTTGTGGCATACTAACAGGGACAGCATGAGCAAACAGGGTTTCAGGTGGTCGACACGGTAACCAGGTATCGAGTCGAGAACAGAAGAGTAGCGCATGGTGGCATATGCGAATGGGTCTGTTACGTGATGTGTTGTCACATAGTAACGGTGCCTGCAGTCAGAATGTCAATGGGCACAGTGATGTGAGTGAGAGCCAGAAAGATAAACAGTACTGAAGACGAAAATGGCAAAAAGATAGCATAAGCATGTCGCAAATATAACGCAGGGATAACGCATACGGTGGCGCAGACATCAAAAGGTGCGAATGGCAATGAA
Source organism: Neoceratodus forsteri (assembly GCA_016271365.2). Taxonomy (NCBI): domain Eukaryota; kingdom Metazoa; phylum Chordata; order Ceratodontiformes; family Ceratodontidae; genus Neoceratodus; species Neoceratodus forsteri. The sequence goes on along the minus strand of JADMNL010000035.1, from coordinate 111,699,765 downwards.
CGGGCAAGCCGGAAAGGGCAACAGTAATGTACTGTGAGCGCACAGGCTGGTTTCTCCCAAAACCTGCATTGAGAAAACAGTGGTACAATAATGTATGCAAAATTAATGAGTATCGGCAGAAAAATGAGATCTTGGAATACCAATACATTATATCTCAGAACTGTACGACGTGAAAAAAATTTAAAGGTCGACATTTACAACTGTCCTGGCTAATTTGAATCTTAGCCCCAGTAGGGGCTAAGAAGTTTTCCGACGAAAGTCCATATCTCGCACTGCTTTTCAGATACGGCCCTGAAAGGCACGTACACGCCATAATCTTATCCTATGGGAAAGAAAGAGAAGTTTGAGTGCTATAACTTTGCCTCCTGTAATGTTTTTTCACCAAACCACTGAAAGGCACATCTGTGGGCTGTTGGCTGTCTTCCTCCAAATTTCAGGAAAAGACTCAAACCGCTACTTTGCAGCAGGGATCAAAGGATTTCTGTTATGCGTTACGCCGTAATGTTATCCTATGGGAAAAATGTCAATTTTGGAGTGTCGTAGCTTTTGCCACGTGTGTTTTTTCACCAAACTACTGAAAAGGCTTCTGATGTGCTGGCTGTTCTTCCTTCCAAATTTCAGGAAAAAGACTAAACCGTTATTTGCAGCTTGGGGTGCCAAAGGATTTTCTGGTGTCGTGAAGCTGTAATGTTATCTATGGGAAAACTGTCAACTTTGGAGTGTTGCTTTTGTCATCCATAATATTTTTTCACGACAACACTGAAAGGCACATCTGTGAGATGTTGTTCTGCTCCTCCAAATTTCAGCTCAAAACTCCTCAACGGTTCTTTTGCAGCGCAGTGCCAAAGAATTGCTGTCATTTTCCCACAGACTGAGAAACTACTGTCAATTTCATGTAAGCTGCAGTATAAAATTTGATACACTTTCGTGAGCACGTAGTAATTTGCAAAAGTACTTTTCCAGAAATTTTAAAAACATATTTTTGGGGTGTTTTACCATTAAAATAAAGACATGGCAAGCATCCTCAGGGCCTTACTAGTGAATACAAAAAATTAGGTTGCTAGAGGGTCCCAAATTTAAATGCCAACCATTTTCTGATCACCAACTGAAAACAAAATGTACGATTTGTGAAAGTAACAGTCCCATTTGCAAAGTAAAAATATTTGTGTAGTGTTGAACTTTTGTTATCTTTCCATTGACTTTTCATCGAAAGTTTGATTATTTTTGAATCGGTTACCATTTTCACGGTGCTCAGCACATCAGACCTTTGCCAATATTCCCGAAGGTTACCAAACCGCACGACCGGTAGGCACTCATCACATTTCAGAAAGCGTAATTCAGACAGATCATATTTATTAACCCAGCCGTATATCCATCAGGTTGAACTGGCAGATCCTGTTTGTGGTTCTGGATCAATTCCCTTCGGTCAGTTAGTCGCGCATTAGTTGTTTACAGTCGAGTTCCTCAACCCCAACTATGGTGCTACCATATTATATATATATATATATATATATATATATATATATATATATATATACACACACACAGTATATTACACATAGTTAGGGTGAGGAGCCATTTCTATGTTAAACCCCAAAACTTTTGCACCTTAATCAATTTGCAATCAGATGACTTGATTTGACTGAAATTTGAATACATGATCAAGAATCATAGGCCCTCTGACCAAGTTTTGTACCAGTTGGTACATGGCTGCAGAGTTATACATGATTTACGCGACGATTATTGCTTTTTTCGAATTTACTGTTACGCTGTGACAGGTCATAATGGTTTGCGCCGATCGCCCGAACAAAATTAGGGAATGTGCGGCCAGAGTCCCCAATGTGCCTTTCAAAGATTTGGTGAAAATATTAAACGTGTTCAAAGTTATTCAAAAACAATTTACCATTATAAGTCAATGGAAAAGTTAACAAAAGTTTGACAGTGTCGCAAATGCATTTTACTTTCTGCAATGGGCCTGTTATTTCATAAATCAACCATTTTGTTTTCAGTTGGTGATCAGAAAATGGTTGGCATTTAAATTTGGGACTTCTAGCAACCTAATTATTTTTGTATTCACCTAGTCGGACCCTGAGGATGCTTGCCATGTCTTTATTTTGTGATAAAACACCCCAGAAATATGTTTTCAAATTTCTGAAAAGTATTTTGCAAATTACTGTGTTTCACGAAAGTGTCGAACTTTTTATGAAGCTTTAAATTGCACAGTAGTTTTCCATCTGTGGAAAGTGATACAGCCATTCTTTGGCACCGCGCTGCAAAAAGAACCATTGGGGAGTTTTGGGCTGAAATTGAGAGAACGGAGCCTACATCTCACAGATGTGGCTTTCAGTGTTGTATTGAAAATATTACATGTCAGCATAGTTACAGCATTCCAAATTTGACAGTTTTTCCCATAGGATAACATTACGGCGCCCAACGCATTACAGAAATCCTTTGGATCCCTGCTGCAAAATAATGGTTTGGTCTTTTTTCCTGCAATTTGGAGGGAAGACAGCCAACAGCCCACAGATGTGTCTTTCAGTGGTTTGGTGAAAAAATATTAGTGGGAGGCAAAGTTAAGGCACTCTGAACTTCTCTTTTTTCCCCATAGGATAACATTACAGCGTTCTCCGCGCCGGGCCCGTATCTCGGAAACGGTGCGAGATACGGACTTTTCAGAGGGTTCTTAGCCCCCCTAACAGGGGCTAAGTACAAAATTAGCTAGGACAGTTGTAAATCATACGACTTTTAAATTTTGTTTCTACGTAGTACGGTTCCTGAGATATAACATGTTTAGTATTCCAAGTTCTCATTTTCTGCTCCGATACTCATTATTATGCATACATTATTTGTACTCACTGTCTTTCTCTATGCAGGTTTTGGGGAAAACCAGCCTGTGTGCTTACATTACTGTTACTGTTGCCCTTTCCGCTTGTGGTTCCGTACTGTTTCACTTACCATTGACTTCGCGCCACCATGTCGTTATCCATTGCGTTTTCATTTGCGCTATGCTTCTGTTATTTTTGCCATTTTGGTCTACAGTACTGTTTCTCTTTCTGTTTCACTTTGCGTCACCATGCCCATTGACATTTCTGTTTGCAAGCACCATGTTACTATGTGACAACACATCGCGTGCAGACTGTTCCCGTCACGCCACCATGTGTGTTACCCTTTCTGTTCTCATTCGTGCTTCTGTTACTATATGCCACTGTTAGCACTTCTGTTTGTGTTGATGTTCCTGTTACTATGCCACAAGACATCATGTGGGCGCTTCGCGCCAGCTGCATTACATTCACTATTTCTTGCTATCATTCTCAAAGAAGGAAATTAGAGGCAAAAATCCATTTAATGCATTAGTTAGGGTTGTTCCACAGCGACAAAAGTGAGGAATTCGTTGTTGGGTTGAAACCCTCCTTGGACCCCCACCCACCCCAGCCGGCATTGGGGTGCGCATTGGGATCGTGGGTCCTAACTCTCACCCCATTCTCCTATACTTCTGCTGCTTTACACATGTCATGGGGTGAGAGTTAGGGCTGATGGACCCAATGCGCACCCCAATGCCAGTTGGGGGTGGGCGGGGTCCAAGGGGCTTTCAACCCTAACACTGAATTTCCTCACTTTTGTCATGTGGAACAACCCTAACTAATGCATTAAATGGAGTTTTTGCCTCTAATATATATATATATATATATATATATATATATATATATACTCCCTTAATGTATTTTTTTGAGAGAGAGTGAGACAGGGGCCCGATTCTCAAAGCCCAGCATCTGACACAAGGTGCTTGCACCAAACAGAAATGGTGCAAGGTGTACCTTGCATCCAGGCAGCCTCCATGCAATTCACAAAGGTGGCCTGTCCCGAACAGGTCCTGCACCACACTTGCTCCCAGTAACTGGCTGTAACAAGGTGCAAGGGTGCCCTGCACTAGATGCAAGCAGACACAGCCCAGAGGAGCGATTCACAAACAGCGCCTAGAGAAGCAGAAACTAAGTCCCCGTAGACCTGCCTGGGCTGGCATAAGGGGACTTAGAAACTGCTGCCCTGTGTGCAGCGCTGGGTGCATAGTGGTGCAGGCACCCATGCCCCACTCCCCGATGTGCCCCACAACAGCAATCATGGTGTGAACCCCCCACCAGCCCCATGATGATGCCATTAGTAGCATACAGTGCACTCCCCCATCGGTGGTCCAGTGCCCTCCAACCCTCACCACCTGCCTGTAGTGCCCCCATCACCCCCCCAGAGTCGTGCAGAGCCAGGGATCAGGGTTGCCCTCCACACACCTTCACAGCCCCAACTGGACTGCATGTGCAGCACTCTGTCCCATGTGATGTGTGCCTCCCATGCAGTATGGGTCACATAGGTTTGGGGCATGTCCGTACCGGCATGGGGCACACTGGGTCCCAACATCGCTAAGGGCTTGCAGCAATCCCTGTCCATGCAGCACCAGCACCCCTCCCATATGAGAATTGGGTGCAGGGTTTCTGGCACACAGGGCATTGGTGCAAGTTGCTGTTTGACGCACCTTGCGCCAGATGGAGGCCCCTTTGAGAATTGGGCCCAGAGAAAGGAAAACATGTGTGTTACCATATTGAGTGCTGTTCTCCTCTATGTTCTTAAAACTCTGGCCAGGATGTTCAGATGTGCCAGGCAGTGGCGCAAGCCTTGGCGCAGTGCAACTGTGATGCGCCGGGGCCAGGCCCAGGTGATATTCAATGGTTCTGCACCATGGTGCAGCACCATTGAATATGGGAGGGTCAGCACACAAATTGCGCATGGTGCAGTGGCACTGAACTGGCACAAGCCACAGATAGGGAGCATGGGGATGCACCAGCACAAGTGCAGTTGTGCTAAGCTCATCACCAATTATATTCAGTAGGGGGCATGCAAATGAGGCCATACTATATGCAAGGTGCAAACGGGGCCATTTACATGTCATTATGGCCCTATTTGCATGCCTTGCACAGGGCAGGCCGGCGACTTGCACCTGGCACTGTGCACAGCATGACATGTGCTGTGGGGATCCCGGGGCATCCTCTGCCACGTAGCCGTGATCACGCGGTGTATGTTTATAAAGATATCCCTGGTAGTCTAGTGGCCCCCCAGTCCCTGAATCCCCATTAAGTATGAAACATGATCATCCCTGGTGGTCTAGTGGTCCCCCCTCCCACCTGAGTCCCCGATTCCCCGATAAATGTCAGTATGATGACCCTGGTGGTCTAGTGGACCCCCGTCCATCACCACGATCGTGGTTAAATCCATGATGAATTGCCCTGGTGATCCAGTGGCACCCCACCCTACCCACCCACACGAACTCCTTGCCCACCGCTCCACCCCATCATCAGCGGGCAGCTGCATCCACTTGCACACTGCCTGGCCACCGCTGCAGACAGCAGGAACAGTATGCCCTGCAAGCCCTTTGGTCCACACTGGGGACCAAAGGACTTACAACCATACTGTACCTGTCATTCGACGAGCAACCGGGTGGTGTCGGGCAATGCAGCTGCCCATCGATGATGGGGAGCAGGTGAGCAGGGAGTTCTGTGTGAAGTGAGGTGAGGGGGTGTCGCCGATCACCAGGGCAATTTATCTTGGGATTTAACAGCAATCGCTGTGATGGGTGGAGGGTTCCACTAGACCACCAGGGATGTCATATTGACATTTATTGGGGAATCGGGGACTCGAGTGGGAGGGGGGCCACTAGATCACCAGGGATGGTCATGTTTCATACTAATCAGGGATTCAGGGACTGGGGAGTCTACTAGACTACCAGCGAGATCTTTATAAACATATACCACATGATTGCGGCTATGGGTGGGGTCCACTGGACCACAAGGGTTGTGAGTGCTTGTGGACAGTGTTCTGGTTGGGCAGGTGGCCACCCATGGCTGGGCTGCTGTGTTGCACCCCACAATACAGCAGCCCACCTGTCGGTGGCCAGGATTTGTTCCTACTCTGCAAGGGCTCAACTTTGAGCCCCCCATGCAGTGCAGTGCAGGGATGTGCCAGCATATGCACTGCACATCCTGGGCTGAATACCAGGATGTGCCGTATATGCATCAGCACACTCTCTGCATCTGCACCACATACATTATCACTGCACCCCAGTGCACTGGATTTGTGCTGCGCCAGGCAGCCTTCTCAATATTCCACTGGGGCACAATGCGGCATTGCTCTGGCACAACTCTGTTGCACCAGGTGCAACCCCTTTGAATATCTGGGCCTCTGACTCAAAAGAAATCATCCCCCATGCCCCCACAAAAACGAGAAGACTACATAACATTACAAGGTAAAATACAGCTTAAAAGAAAGTCCCCTAAAAGAACATCACCATCACTTATTTTTGGTTTAACTTCATTTTTTTTTTTTTACACCCGACAAGGCCAAAGTGCTATTTTTATGGATGACAGATACAGAAGCTGACCATGGGTGGGGGACAGTGCTAGCATCAATAATAAATAGTATGATTGCAAATGGAACATTTTTCAATATCCTATAAAAAAATGAAAATAAGAAAATGAAAAAAAGTACTCAAGAATGTGCTCCTATAGTGAAACCTGATTGGCTGCACACTAATCAGTCACAAGAGGAATGAGTGAAATGATGAGTGATGAAATGCCCCTTTAGTGAAACCTGCTTGCCAGCTTGCTAGCCAATCGGGTGTCAGCATAGGATCACAGCATTATTTCATTCATACCCTTTCTGACCAAACTTGTTTAGTTGTCCCTCTCCCTGCTGGAAAACTATGCCTTTCAATTTTAATATTTATTCCCTTGTTCCTAGCAGTCCTTCTTCTTTCCTAGCCCCATGCCTACTCCTGTAAAGATTATATCCTGTTGTCTAGTGGGCACATCTATTTTCAAGCCTATACTTGTTGTTTTATAATGGATTCACTGTTGGGTGGTGGACCTGTTTGCCAGACTGTGTTGTCACTGAATGAATGAGCATGTACTCGTACAAGAATGTGCTCATTCATTCATTGACATTTTAATCTGGAGATGGAGCACAATTGAGAGACAGGTGGGGTATGGTTTTCTGACATTTGCAGATGGGTCTGGGGGGTTGGATGGGGAGATTGGGTATAATAGTGACTGAACTACCTGATAGTTATGTATGTGGTGGTAGGGGGGGTCCACTAGCCACCAGGTAACAATGCTAATTTTTAAATTTTAGGCATGTGTTCTGGATGGTGAAGTGTCCACCAGCCACCAAGTATTATTTCTGGAAAACACTGTCATGAACTTGGGGGAGGATAGGGTCCTGTCAACCATGGAACAATTCTCTAAACCAGGGTCATGGGCTACAAAAGGGGTGGGTCCACTAGCCCCATGGATTGATATGTAAAAGTCTTGGCATGGTTTTGGGATGGGGGATGATCCATTGCAGTCAACTAAATTAGTTCTGGATGATGCTTTGAGGCTTGTTTGAATGCAACTTAATGGGAAGCATTACTTCACCGTGTGAAATATTAGCATGTGATGGCACAGCATGAAAGCATCCTCAGTGAAGAAAGCTGTTTTTCCTTATTACAATTTATGTTGCAGTCGTGCCCAGTGTCATGTCCCTAATTCTGTATTACTGTAACTAGAAATGCTAAAGTTTTGAGTGCTTTTATGTGATGTCTGCCATACAAAGACAGGCACTCAGAGGAGATAAAGGCCATCATTTAACTTGACTGGCATCACATAACCTCCTCCCTCCACCTTACCCATATTGTTTGAAATTGGGTATCTGGCAGTCTGTAGTGGTCCCTTTGGAGGACACATTTCCCTAAGGTCATGTAAATATAATTGATGGGCATATTGGTTTTACTTGGACAGGAAAATATTATTGAGGTGTGTGTGTGTGTGTGTGTGTGTGTGCGCATGTGCATATATGTGTGTGTGTGTGTGTGTGTGTGTGTGTGTTAATATTTAAGTTATAGGGCATTATTTAATCCAAGTGTGGGCAGAGGAAATCATAATTCATGTCATCCCTTTTGTACAGTGACTGGATCTGCAAGTGAGTGCCTCATGTAAATTTCTATGCAGTCGGCAAGTTTTGATCTGGCCATAAAGTGGGAGAATCAGCATTGTATACACAGTAAGCTGTACCCAGCTGAACTTGCAAAGCACTAACATAATACACCACATACATGGAAGGAGGTCATGCAAGGCTACATTGGGATGGATGTAAACCAAACTACAGTACATTGGGATGAGGTCTATAAACATCTGGCAACCAAAATCAAATAGATGCATGTCATGGACCCAGCTACCATGCAGTTGCTGGACCCATAATATATCTACTATTCCCTGACATCTCTTGACAGCACACAGGAATAGTAGTGCCTCAGTCATGAATTCAAAAGTTACACTGGGAAATGCAATCAAAGGTTTGGAATTAGACATATGTCTGCTCTTTACACATGCACTTGGGTTACCCCATCAGTGTCCATGTGCGGTACAAAGCTAAACATTTCTCCATAGGTTGCATGTGGTCTGCTGCCCCTTGAATGCCTCATTTAGCACTCTCTTCCAGTCTTTAGTGCAGAGTGTCTCATTATCAGATCATTTACTCCCTTCACCCCTGCCCCCAGGGAGTTGCTGCAGAACTGGAGTTGTCAAAATCTGTTAGTCTTGTGCCTGTAACTGCAGCTGTAACCAATGGTAAGGTATGACAAAGTCTCAACTGATTTTAACTATTTTAGCTTCTTAGTACAGGAAACAGGGAATGAAGAAATATGATATAGATGATCAAGACAGTGCAGTACTGAAGCAGATTACATTCATAGCAGGTGTTCATATCAGAGAATATCACTTGAACACTTTTCCAAAATAAAAGGGGAAACAACCATACTGTATGTATCCTAAACACACCTTAGAACATTTACCTTTATTTAGTAGGTGATATGTGATACTGATTATTGGACCAAAAAGAAGTGTTTTTGTTTCTTTTATATACACAGTAATTGCATACTGTATTTGGGGTGGCATCCTGGATCAAGGAGGGGGTACACTAGAATACCAGGGAAAGTCATTATTTTATTAACATCTCCTGTGGTAAGGGGGTCCACTAAACTAATACAGAAAGTTTTTTTTTCTAATCTTGTGGGCCAACATCAGGATGGGGGGGCCAGTGTGCTATATATATATAATTGAATACTGTATTTGGGGTGGCATTGGGAATTAGGGAGGAGGGTCCACTAGACTACCAGGGAAAGTCATTTTTCTAAAACTTAATATCTTGTTTGGCAATGTCAGGGATAGAGGGCACGCTAAACTAACAGGGAAAGTGTTTTTTTCTATCTTGTGGGCCAAAATTGGGGAAGGGGGGCCGATCCACTATACTGACAGGGAAAGTGTTTTCATTAATATCTTGTTTGGCATCATGGGGATGGTGGGGGAGCCTCTCCACTATACACAGTAATTGCATATTGTATTTGGGCAGCATTGGGGGTCGGGAAGGGGGGTACACTAGACTACCGGGGAAAGTCATTTGGGGGGCAACATGGGGATATGGGGTCTGCTAAAATAACAGGGAAAGTGTTTTTCCTAATATCTTGTGGGCCAAAATTGGGATTTGGGGCCAGTCCACTATACTGAAAGGAAAGTTTTTGTATTTTAAAAACACAGTAATTGCATATTGTATCTTGGGCAGCATTGTAGCTCAAGGAGTGGGGTACACTAGACTACCAGGGAAAGTCATTATTTTGTTAACATCTTGTGTTGCAAGGGGGTCTGCTAAACTACCAGGGAAAGTAAATAAAGTAATTAAATTACTCCTCAATTGGTTCATTTTGGTATGGGTTAAAAACAAGTAAGAATTAATGCATGCCGCCTGCTAGTGCTCCTGTGCAAACAACTTAGAAAGAAAAATTCTGGCACTTTGTGGATTTGCTGAGTTGCTGTCACCACCTCATGGATTGATGATGAAATGCACTTTGTAGCTAAGTATATCGCACCACAGAATTACAATATGTGCTGCACTGAGTGGTATACCAAACAGGAGAGTGCAGCACTGGTTGGCATGCCGCAGTACTGGGTAACTTATCTGTAACAACCACTGTTTTTCAGTTAACTATTTCAGTTAACTATTTGAATTATTCCTCAACTGCAATCAATTAACTCGTTTTTGCTCTGGGTACCTTCTACCCCTATCTCAAGGCTGTATTATATACTCTTAAACTCTAGAGCTTTATATATAAGATCTGGGCTTTTGGGTTTCTATACTAATACTGTTTATACCATATGAGTTCATTTTGCCTACCTGCTTATATTATAAACTAATGCTAACTCAACACTTTAAAGCATTTTAAAGAGATTCAGTAAGCTGATGGCTTGCACCACATACATAAATATAGTTAAAAACATATAGATTTACACCACATAGAGTGGTGCCTTACCCTTGCATGAATCATTTGGTGCAGATGGTGCAAAAAAGAACACTGTAATATTTTTGTAAAAATGCTCAAAAATTGCAGTCACTGGGATATTGCTGACTTCCCAGTATATAGAACCTCCCACGCTCTGCCCTTGCACATGTTCTGATGTAAGGCCAGGGAGAGCTGGGGGATGTGCTCCATTATAGCCTATGGGGGCTACTTTCCAATCAATTTCATATATTGCAATGGTCAAGTGGTGATCAATCAAGGGCACTGATTTACTAACAAGGCCCTTGTTAGTCAATCGGTGCCCTTGATTCATTACCAGTTGACCATTACAATATATAAATTGATTGAAAGTAGCCCCTATAGGCTATAATGAAGCACATCTCTGCACTCTTCCTGGCCTTATATCATAATGTGGCTGTGCATGGGGCAAGCGTGGGTAGCATTATATACCAGAAAGTCAGCAAGACCAGTGACCGCAATTTTTGAGCATTTTTACAAGAATATTACAGTGATCTTTTTTGCACCATCTGCACCAAACGATTCATGCAGGGGTAAGGCACCACTCTATGTGGTGTAAAGCTATATGTTTTTAACTACCTATATCTCTTTAAAGCACCTTGGTACAATAAATAAGTAGATCTGTAGTAGGCAAGCAGTTTAATCCTATAAGGCTGGCAATCAGAGCATCTTATTATTTAATTATCAAGAGCAAAACCTTTTTAAAACTTAAATCTTATTAATTACCTTCATTTATTAATTCAGGCTGCTTATTTGTGACCTTTGCCCTTCCTGTGTTCTTGTGTTATACTACTTAGTTTTACTATTTTTTAGTGATTTCAGAGATATCATTGTAATTAACTGGTATTGCAATTCATTATCAAGGATATTCACCATTAATAGCATTGGCACCTGCTTATGCACATTGTCTTAAATATTTAATGTGTTGCACAAGTTTGTGCAACTCTTTATTCTTGCACATTGCATATTTGCACACACTGGATATTTATATATTCAGGCATTGCTCAAATAATTGTACATGCATCTACTTTAGACAATCATGTAGTTATTTCGATAATTATAGTTTATCATAGCCATTAACAGCTACTTACGAATTTCCCCTCTCCTTCAAACTGAGTTATGCTCTCTAGTCCACTCCAGTTTACAATGGTGCCTACCAGAAGTGGAAGGAATAGCTCCTTCATATTAATATCTGACTCTGCATCTATTCCCTGTAAGAAAATTATGTCTAATAAAAAAGCAAATCATTAGAAATAACTGATGAAAATCCCATTTGTAATAAAAAAGCTTAAAGGGTGAAATGATTAAGGAAAATAGTAACCAGTCTAAAATAACAAAATGTTTGTAAAATCATAATTCAATTTGAACAGATTTATCAACGTCAACATACAATTTTCATGAAAGGGGTATAGCCACTCTGGGTGAGCCTATGGTCTAAGAAGACAAGGGAAAAAGATCCATGGATTATTTTTTTTATAACCCCCACAGGAGGGCATCTCCTTATCATCTTATATCCAGGAAATGCAAGATCCTTTAGAATTTGAGAGTAGTCTATCCTCACAAGACACTGTTGGGATATTTTCACCAGAAAAATCTACAAAATGTCAGTGAAAATAGTTTTATTGCACCCAAGGGATCACACCTGAAGGAGAAAACAGTAAACAGTTTGAATCCCATTCCACAGGACAGTATAACATCTGTTATACATGATTTAAGCATAGCTATTGATGGTCTAAAAAATTTAGTTCCCAGTTACCGGGAAATAAATTCTAGCAAGAATAACATAAAATCGACTGAAGAGTTGTTAAGCAGTAATTTATCTGAGGAATCTGTCCATTTTAAAATTAAAGAAATTATACAAATCAAATAAAAACTAACAAACTGGAAAAACAAATTCAGTTTGAGGAAGAAAAATTCATTTCAGGAACTACATTTCCCAATCATATTCTAGAACTTATAGAAAAATCCATACCTCGCAAGTATTGTGATACTGGAAAACACAGTTATCTTGTGAGAAGAGATGGCTAATCTTAAAGCTGAAGTTTATTATAAATCAGTCTATTAATCAAAACTATCCAAAATGAAAAGAGGAAGCTGGAAGTTAAGAGCTGTGATATAGAGCAAGCAGATATTAACGAGACAGGGAATGTAACAAAAGCAAATCAGACAAACCTACCATCTCCCTTCTATAAGGAAATTCCAAAAATTATAAATTATCCAAATAGATGACAGCACAAAAATAAACATCCGACATGCAAAAAGAGAACCAAAACCCAGAGAAAAAAGAAAAAGGAGTCTAAAAAGCCAGAAAAAGGACAAACTATATACATTAAGGACAGTGAGGCTAACAGAAACAAATTCAAAGTAACCCAATGCACCTGCAGAACATAAGATCAGCTGTTATTGTTAGTAGTCCTACCAGGATTACAGAAGAGAGTCTGGTGCTAATCAAGGAACTTCCTAAGGACACTTATAACAAAATGAAATGTGTGGAATCTTATGTGTCAATATGAGTCATACAAATGTTAAATTTAATCTGTTTCTGAAGGGGTAGCAGAGATTCCACAAGCTAAGGGGCTAATTACTGATAAGTTTACACCTTTAGCATGCCCAGACATCCAGCTTATCTCCACAGTGATTCACCTTGCCCCAATGTAAATGAGGGCCAAAATACAGAATGCATGATTGAACTTCATGGTCTCAAGAAAGCAGTAAATGAACCTCCTGAATCACTTCTTGAACTTATTAGTCACTTGTTTAATATCTCAGATAAGAAGAATGACATCTTTGTATCACACCCTCTGAATCCCAAAATAATTTTCTGTATTATGGTCTATATCGGCATGCAAAATTTGGCTTTTGACATTAGGAAGCAAACCAGCTTAGTTTTACCTCTTGGTATTCATATGACTTTTCCCCTGATACCAAGGCATGTTTATCTTGATGAACATTTAATGTAGTTCATAATAACGATATAACTATGCCTACATATGACCTTGAAGATATCTCATGAGCAGAAAGAATTAAAGAAACAATAAATAAGTTCAAATCAAATAAATTAGATACCTGTGAGAGAAAAACAGTTTCAATATTCAGGGACCTCAATAGGTAGGATCAAATATAACATTAAATCATTTCTCTCTCAGATTCTGGATTTCAACATAGCCAAAAGTTCACTAGAATGGATAACCTTACATAAGGCAATTTTCGATACCCCTCAAATAGACATCCCATTTAAAACATCTGAGATGGCTGATATAATTACTCAAGCAACCCACAGGGTGGATGCAATTGGCATATATCTGGTAACTCCAGATGTATTTAACCCTGCACTTAACAGAAGGGCACAAGGAAATTTGAAAAATCAGGCTAATAACAGTTCATCAGATAGCATTATTTTAAGAATGAATACAGAATATTAGACAAAGATATTACACTCTGACCCATGAATCTAAATATCAAGGAAAAGGCTGAACCCAAGTTACTTTCAAACATAGCAATCTTGTCTTGGAATATTGAAGAGTTAAGCTTTAAACTGGTGGATCCCGAAATAAAAACTTTCCTAATGAAGTGGGATATCCTGTGTCTGCAGGAGACATGGTCTAATAGTCCTTTCCAAATTTCTGATTATTCTGCTTATTTTATTTTGGCCAAAAAAGACAAAAGATATGGCCACAATGAAGAGGGTCTAGCCACCTATGTTAGAACATCCCTTAATTTGAAGGGATGTCTGATTCTCACAACTTCAGATTACATGCTTGTAATAAAATTGAACAAGGAAGATTTTTCGATAATCATAGTTAGTATATATTAGCCTCCTACTGCTGTCTTGTTCATGGACATATGGTCTAAGTTTCTAGCCCTTGTTAGACCTAAAAATAATTTTAAATTATGCAGTGATTATTATTTGTGACTTTAACACAAGATTTAATCTAGATTCAAGTACTTATGAACATATTTTGGACCTCGTAGTTGTTACATAACTTAATCCTAATATTTTGAGATATAGAAGTTCCTGTGACCCAAATAATAATAAAGAGGGATAAATCTTTTCAATTTGCTGGCAACTTAAAATTTCTACCTATTAAATGGATGACTTCTGGGTGATTACCTTGGTAATTTTACTTATACAAACAATAGGGGTTCATCTATTATAGATCTCATCTGGGTCAGTATGGAAGCAATCCCTTTAGTAAATAACATGGAAATTTTAGACAATTTAGACTCTGCTCACTCACCTCTCATATTTCATCTGTTGGAAGCTTCCAAAAACTGGTCCACCATGTTCACAATATCCCTAATAATACGGGAACACTTGAGAACCTAAATGACAAAAAGGATCAGGAGGAATACTTATCACACCTCTCTTTTGAAGAATCTTTTTTCAGGACCATGAAGCCATTAAGATAAAGACAGAGTTAGAGAATCTACCAAACTATATATGAATTGCAGGCTGGTGGAACTTATTAAACTCTCATATAAAACCTCTAATGATCTCTAGAGCCTTGATAAGCAAACTCATACCATCTGGTTTAATCATGTATGTAGGGATGCTAGCAAGAGACTTCATAGATTAGCAAAATATTGTAAAAAAAACATAAATCGCAAGGGAATTTTAATAAACTTAATAAAGCTTGTAAAGAATATAAAAAAGTCTTAGAAAAAGAAAGTAGGAAATATTTTGAAAAGATATGAAATATGCTGACAGTAGCAGTGTATGAAAAAGACACCCAAATGTTTTTTGGAATTTGATCAGCTACAGATACAATTTATATTCTCAAGATCTTGAGGCATACATTCCTCCCAATGTCTTGTAGGAATATTACAATCAGTTATACTTTTCAAAGTCTTATGAAGCTGAGCTTAAAAATTTTCTTGTGGCTGGAACCTATATCCAGACTATAAAGCCTAATCCCATGTTAATCATCTTTTCTGACATCTCTTATGCCATAGATCTAGTCAAAAGAAATAAGGCCCCTAGGCCAGACAAGATTATTCCAGAAACCTACTGGTATATGAAAGAGAAATGGATACATACTTTGTTAATATTATTTAACTCTATTATTCAAGATGGAAATATACTAGCTAGTTGGAAAGGCAGCCTAATTTTTCCACTTTACAAAAAAGGAGATGAATGGGACCCAAAGATGTATTAGCCTATACGTCTATTAAATTCTTCCCAAAAACATTTCACAAGAATAATTCTTGACAAAAAACAAAAATGGCTTGATGCAGAGGGAATTCTCTCTGAATATCAAAACAGCTTTAGATCTAAAAGGTCAACTATACAACATTGCTTTGTACTGGCACATCTGATTTGGAAGTATATCAAGATAAAAAAGTCAAAATTGTTCTGCTGTTTCATGGGCTTCATCTCCACTTTGGATAGTGTTAATACATCAGTTCTTTGGAATACACTAACAGACCTTGGAATTGAGCCCACTTTATTAAATACACTCATAAGACTTCATAATGACAACTGGATATTGGTGTAATATAATAGGAAAGGTGGCTGAACTAAACTGATAGAAGTTAATTAGGGCATTAGGCAGGGCTGACTTTTAGCCCCAATTTTCTTCAAAGTATATGTTAATACTATTCTACAAAATCTAGAAGATCCTGATTTTCATTCACTTTCCTTATTAAACAGAAAAGTCATGCTTCTAGCATATGCTGATGATGTTACACTTTTGTCAGCATCCTATCTGTGATTACAAAGAAACAATTAAAACATTTGCCATCTTATGTAAAAATATCAGTCTTCATATAAACAGCAAGAAGACTAAAATGGTGGTTTTCAGTAATAATAACATTAATAACAGATACAAGAAACTTTATCTTGACAGAGAGCCAATTGAAACCACCAAATGTTATGATTTTCTGGGGGTTCATTTTTCAGCAGATTTTACTTGTAAACAGTATAGGAATATACCTCTGACTAAATTAAAAACTGCCTTCAATGCATTTAAGATTTTCAATTTAAAACTAGGCAAGTTTTATATTCTGGGTGTCCTTAGGGTAGTAAATGCAAAGGTCAGTTCAAGCGTGTTATATGGGGCTGCAATCTAGGCCCAACCCTCAAGAGGTTTACACAGTAGACTTTTGGAGCAACAAATGAACACATTTTATTGGTGTATTCTTATGGTACCCCAGTCTGTGTCCGCAGCAGTTCTGAGATCAGAATTGGGTCAAATGCCCTCCAGTCATTAATCCTGGAAAAGCAACTGCATTTTAGGCGTCACTATTTCTTCTTAATTTTCCTTACCAAGATTATGTCTCAAGGGACAAACAAAATATTCATCCAAAGCTTTTGCTTTTCTGCATATAAAGATTATCAACGTCATATACCCATTGAACTTAAGACAGATTCTACATAAAATATACTTAAGACCTAGAAAAGAAATTAATGAAACTATTAAAGATAGATTAAGAAATCACTCAGACAGGTTAGATCTAGAAAGAATCTCTTTATTAAAACACTACAAATGGTACAAAATCTAAAAAAATAATCAACTAGAACCATATTTAAAGATTTTATCTGATACTGACCAGAGGAGACTGCTGTCTTGGTTTCTCATGGAACTTTATAAAGCTAATTATATATTATATACTCAAGGAGGGCCTGGTTATACCTCCCTATATTGCAAATGCAACAATAGTACCAGTGACAATTTAAAGCATATAATATTGCTTTGTCCTCTTTTTGACGTTAGGTGGACTGAATGACTGGCCACCATCTTGAGGAATCTCAGCTTCCCTCCCCAATACATTCTCAAATTGCTCTTCATATCAGAAAATCTTACAATATTGTGTAAACTAAGTAGTTTCTGGCCAACCATACATCTCTGACTACTGCACTTTAAGGGAAAGCATTTTTGTTGTTGTTACCCTGTAATGGTTTTTCTGAAAATTACGGTATGTACAACAACTGTTTTAAATTGTTATGATTGTTTTAGATTCTTTTACAGTTGTAAAGAATTATAGTCTATCAGTCAATGAAATCTTTGTTGTTGTTTGTCTGCTTGCTTTTTGAGTTCAAAAAGTGGAACTCCATAGAGATTAATTCTTGGAAGATAGAGACGTTACAGTACTTACTGTAATGGTACATACTTCAGAACATCTTCTCCATATAGAATCCCTCCACCGCCATTTCTGGACTCACTGCAGTGTTTCTATGATGATCTTCCTCCTCCTCTGACTGGTATGGTCTGTGAAGGCAATGTTTTTGTAAGGGTGTTTGTCCCTTCTTACAGGGACCACTGGGCTATCTTATGCCCTAATTGTTAGGTTCATCTAAACAGAAGTTTAGTATAATGGCTTTACTGTATGTTATAAAAGGTAAAGAGGCAAATAGGGCCAGTTCCACTGTCTACCAGGGTGCACGCAGACAATGTATGTGTGCACATGGGTATGTGCACCTGCATTCTCATACCAAAAAGTTCAGGTTCTTTTGGGGTCCTACCACATCTGTCCCGAGAGCAACAAATGGTACTCTATGGAGAAGATATTTTGGAAGATCTACAGTTACAGTAAGTACTGTAACTTCTCATTCTTTTGATGGTAAAATTCTTATCCTGTGGCCTTTTACAATGTGTAGCACAGTTATAACAGTGTGGCACAGCTTTCTTCAGTCTTCATTAATGATAATGTTTGTCTTACAGATAAAAACCCTCCAGATATTTTTCTGATCAAAGAAAACAAGACATGGAAGGAAGCCTTGGTCTCCTGCCAATGCTCTGGACTAAGACTGGTGAGCATAACCAGTGCTGATATCCAGAGAAAGTGGCAAATGTCACTAAGGATGCCAATACAGATGGAGTGTGGATTGGGCTGCATAGGAACTGGCTGGGTGACAAGTGGGAGTGGAAAAATGGAGAGTCTTTAAACTACAGCAACTGGGCAGATGGGAAGCCAAATGATCCAATATCAAAGCGATGTGGGATGGTGCTTTCTGCCCAAGAAAACTTCACATGGGGAGATGAGTGCTGCTTTGCACATTTCAACTTCATCTGCATTAGAGTTTAAAGTGATTCTTCCTGGGTTCAGTAACACCTTTTTAAATGTAATATTCAAACACAATTCTGCTTATACTGAATTAATGTCTCTATTTATGACCCTGTTGTTTTATTATGTGTGGGATTTTCATGAAAATAGGATTTGTATATTTCCCAGACTTCATCTCACCCACTTGCTTTTCTGTGAACAGAAGTTATAATCCTTTGTCTCTGACATCACTGTTTTTTGCTATGGAAATGTTAGGGATCACATAAACAGAGGAATGTTTTAGTTCAAATTTATAACAATGTAGGGATGTATAGTAAAGCAATTTTAATTTGTACAATTCATAAAGTAATCTGGAAATAGAGCTTACAAATGGCAAGCTTGAGGTCAATGGAAGGAAACTGCAGGGGAGGCAATAAAGTCTGGCTAGGACACAAATGTAACCCCACAGTACCTGTTCCTGTATAAACCCAGCAGTTGGGGGTCCTGTTCATCTCCCCGTCCTTAGTCCCTTGGTCCATTTGTAGCGTAGTATGATGCAATGCAGTAAGAAAAGAAAATGAGAAGGAATAAGAGGATTTGATGCTTGCTACTTTCAGCATCCACAGTGGAAGCATATCACTTCATTAGTATGTATCACATGCCTCAGCTCCTTATGTTTCTTTTACACTGCCCAATCGACCTCTCCAATGTCCTCAGCTGCTCCAATTGCTCTGAACCCATTCATCATAACTTACACATCTGATGATACTTCCTTATTATCAGAACTTTAACTTGTGTATACAAGGTTTATCTACATCTGAACTGCTTGAATTTATGTTTCAAAGAGGCACTTAGTTCTCAACCATTTTATATTATGGCCTGACAACCATTCATTCATTTTTCATTCATTTCATTTTATTGGAAATCAAATTGAGAGGGAACTATATTAAGTCATTCATTTATGTTTATATCTAACATTGCCAGTTCTGTAATCAGCTATGAGTATGGATCAGTAAGTTATGTCAGTAAAACTGATAACATTCCTTTTATCTCATAGCCTCTGCTAACTTTGCCAGACACAGCTGCTTTCAACTCCTCCACACAATGAATATTACAGTATCTTCTTTTAAACAATGGGAGTACTTATTCACATGCTGTCTTTCTCAACAATCACAAGTCAGGTGTGCTCTCATCTGTATTCAGGCCATTTAAAACACTATACAGTCCCGTCCTTGTTTTTTTTTTTACAACCTGCACATGCACTTGCTAGTAAGTTCTCATACTTCCTGCTTCCATATTGCACTGGCTCAATCCTGGATTTGCCTTTAAAAAAAAAAAATAAATAAATAAAAAATAACATGTACACATTCTTTTATGTGATGAACAATTATGAGGACTTTTCACATGCTGTCTTCCAGGATAAATTATGAGCCATAAACATCTATATCCAGTCCAAACAGCTACAACACAATTACAACTCAATACAGTATAACATTAACAATAAGTTACTGTGTTACAACACAAAGTCTTGCAGTTCAGAAGCATACGTGAGTCAAGCAAACATGAGTCAATTCAACCAAAGCAACCACAGGAGCTGTGAAATACTCTAGCAATGGTTGCTTTGAAATAAGAACCAGAAATCAGCATATTCATCTTGCAGTTCTTCTTAATCAAATAAGTTCATGGGACCATGGTGGATAGAAGAAAATACTCATATTTAGATTGCTGTTTGGGGATGGAAAAATGTACGAGATTAGATTATCAAAGATTATAAAATGAATTATTTCTAAAGTATAATGAATTTAGGAAGAATTTTAGTATGGTCCCTCAAACAAATTTATAAACATAAGAATACCAGTGCAAATTTCTACGAATAGTCAAAGAATTCCAACCAGTAGCTGTATATAAATTTCACTGATGTGTATTCCATGGAAGTCCAGTAATAAACCTGAGAGTACTATGATACAAGGGGCCTGATTCTGAAAGGAGTCCTTGGAGTGATCCACATTGCACTGCTCCAAGGCTACAGCAATACGGGTGCACCAGGAACCCTGTGCTGTATTCAAGAAAAAGCAGGGTTCCTGTGCCATACTCCCAGGATTGCTGCAAGTGCAGGACAGCACCCTACTGACAGTGCAGCTGTGGCACATGTCTGGGAACTGGCACCCCTCCCGTTGGTGCACAGGACAGGCAGCTCTGGTGATGATGGTGGCGAGGTGGTACACGTGCCCAGCAGGGGGTGAGGGGTGGGTGGGGGACATAGGGTGGATTAGTATGCCAGCAAGGTGGTTGGTATGGATTGGCACCTGGCAGGGAGCAAATACATGTTATATCTATACCAAGGCATATGCATCCCCCAGGTGCCAAAGCAATCCCACACATCCCAGCTGCCACAAAAACCCTCCTTATGTTTTTATGTGCCCCTACTTCCCATGGACCTCACTTGTAGCCCACCCAAAACAATGTCCCAGTCAGTCACAAGGGGTTTAGATCACTTCCTGGCAGGTCTAAGTGGAATCCCTTGAGACGGCCACAGCAGGGCTTTCAGAACCAGAAATGTGAGCCCTGCCATGGCACAAGCCCTTTTGTGACCTGGCTTACCCAGATACAGGTTGCAAGGGGGCACAGTGCCCCTTTGGTGCAGCAGATTCCCTCACTGGCGCAGACTGCATACCAGAATTGGGAATGCCACAAACTCCAACACAAGGTGCAACTTGCGACATTGCTGTTTGTCATAAGCACCTTGTGTCGGGCATATCTCTTCTGGAATTGGGCCCAAGGTGTCCAAGGGGTGTATCACTTTAATATTTGTGTTTCTGTTAACACAATCACCATAAGAAAGAACCATGCGAAATAGTGAATTTACAAGGGATTTTCTAATAAGCCAAGTAAAATATCTTATTCCTGAAAAAATGGGTAATATCCTTTTTAATTTGTTTGACAATGTCTGAACATGAGGACCAAAACACAATTGCTCATCTAAAACCATCCCTAGATATTTCTAAGACATTACTCTGGTTATTTTTAAATCTATTCTAGATTTCAAAACCAAATCATCATATGAAGATTTCTTTCATGAGAAAAAAAAATCCATTGTTTTTTTCCATTCATTTAGCAGTAATCTTAGATCCACCAACGTACCCTGAACAGAATCGGAATTCTGCTCCTCACCTCATTTGCATGTGCTGAGCCATAAATGGGCTGTCCTGTGTCACCCTACACCACAGGTGACCAACAGGTACTGTAGCCTTGAGGTAAATATGTTTACATTCCCCATGTTTTTGTGTGCATTGCATCCAGTGGGATTTGGCCCACTTCCAGATATGCTGGATCTGTTCTAATGTATGCCCACTCTCCTGTCCACAGGCACCAGAATGGCTGAAGAAGGACCAAGAAAGAGGTGTAGGCCAAATTTCATGGATGATGAGCAGCTTGCCCTTGTGTGCTTGCACTCTGAGGCAGCCCTTGCTCACAGACAAGAACGTCACCCAGCAGAAGAGGTCCAGGGCATGGGAAGAGGTGGGGGAGCATTTGAATGCCCATGGCATCTTCAACCGCACTCCCCAGGAGTGCATGAAGTACATGACCAGCGACAAGCACAGGGCCAGGGAGAAACTGGCTGCCATACAGCCTCTTTGAGAAAGACTGGGGGTCCCACCCACAGTGCCCACACTCACGTCACAGCAGGAGCTCATTGCGGCCACTATAAGCCAAACCTCCATGGAGGATGTCCGCGGTGGTGGGTTCCTGACTGAGGGCAGCCCTTCATAGCACTGTAAACATGCATATGTCACCTTATGTGGAGGGCTGCATGTGTTAGTCACAGGTATGCCTGGCATGCCACACAAGGCCCTCCACCATGTCCACAGGGTGCCATGCAGAGCTGCTTACAGCGCACAACCCTGTCAGGGGCCAACATGGTCCCCAGTGTGCTGTTGTGTTCACCCAGCATCATGCTGCACAACCCAGAATGGTGTCATTTCAACTACACAGCCCACAGGTTATCATCCATGCCCACAGGGGCATGTGTGCCATGTGCATTTCCACCTAGCAGGCAGCAGTGGGCAACTGCACTGTCCAGCTACTGCAGACAGTTGGTCCACAGTATGGCTGCTGTGCCCTGTGGCAGAGCTGGGGGGAGAGTTGCCAGGACACATCCTGGCCATTGTGGCCCTGTGCCATACTCTGCTGCCCTGCATGCATGCCCCAACGCCATGCAGTGCCACATGCCATCAGAGGTATGTCTGTACAGGCCACAGTGGTGGTCCCTGTCATGAGTGGTGGCAAAAGCACACCTGTGGCACACATACACACCTCCCTGAGTCCACCTGTCTGCCAGCACTATGGCCATGCATTATATACCATGCTTTCATTCTGTCTTTCAGCTCCATCACACTTCAGGGGTGCTGCAAGGTCTTGGTCCCATCTGGTGGTACTGGCTGAGGATGCCATGGCCATTGTTGAGTATCACAAGTCAACATGCATGCTGAAGGAACTCCTAGGGTTTACTGATGATGAGGCCCTGTCCCGCCTTGACATCCTGGATGACCTCAGTGGGCTAGCACTGGCCACAGAGGAGGATGATGCTGATGATGATGCCACCCAGCTGGACACACACACACACACACACACACACACACACACAGCATCATCCCAACTGATGTTCTGGTTGCCACACAGACATCAGGTAGCACGGGTGGTCCTGTGCCCTCATGCCTCCCACAGCACTCCCCCACCACCTGCTGCTGCAGCAGCTGTGGGCTGCTAGGGGTGGGGTGTTGCTGTGGGGCCTGGGACTGCCACCACTGTCCAGCAGGGTGCTGTGGTGCAACAACAGCCCATAGGGGGCCCATGTCATGACTGCTCCAGAGTTCGCTGTGAATTCTCGCGTGCAGTCTCTGCCCAAACAGCAGCCCATCATGCAGCATTCATGACCAGTGGATGTGGAACAGTGGGCCAGAACCACCCACCTGTCAACCCCTGCCCCAACATGTCCCCCACTGACAGGCTTGATGAGTACACCCAGCTCCTGCAGGCTACCGTGGAGGGCCAGGTGGCACTCAGGGGTGATACGTGGACTGCGGGTGCTGGCGGGCCACATTGATGAGCATGCTGCCATAAAGCACATGCAGGTGCCTGGAGAGTTATGCCAACTGTGGGCGGACACGACCGTGGTGCTTACAAGGATAGCACAGGCCATTGAGGTGGGCTGTGCTGCATTGGCACCTCATGGACACAGGGGTTCCCGCACTCCTAGGGCATGGCATCAGGGACCCCATTGCTGCTGATGCCATCCCTCACCAACTATATTCCCAACACCCCCCAACTGCCATCTGAACTTTAGGACCATAACACCCATGAGCACTCAGTCATGGTCCCATGGGTCAACCCCAGCTATGGTGGAGGCTTCACCCTCTGTGGCAGGTAACTTACCACCAGACATTCTCCCAGCCAAAGCATGGCCACCCACATGGCTGTGGTGGCTGTGCTGGCTTATTGATGCCTGCTGGGTGCAGTCAACATGGCCCTTGTACCCTGCTGCTGTTGCTGCCCACATGCCCAGCCAGCAGTGCCTGGGGCTGCATGCGTGGCACATGCTCACTCTGGTGTCACACCTGTCTTGGCTGTCTGTGAGGTGTACTGGCATGGGTGGCGGAACTGGTTTTGTGCTGTGTGGCATGGGCATGATGAGTGTGGCCCTGTGTCCACTATGCATATGTGCTGGCAGACTCCCTCTGATCCATGCCAGTCCCTGCAATGCCACTGTGTCCCCCTGTCCTTGGAGGCACTGCAGTAGTTGCCTGTGCATGGTTGTGTGCACTCTTCATTGCACTCCATGGTATCTGTGCAGTGTCTGCCTACCTGTTCATGTGTGTATCCTCCCCCTGTGTCAGTGTGTGTGTCTGTTTGTGTGAGAGACTGACTGCCCTGTTTGGTCTCCCTGTGTTACTCACGTGCAGTTGTCAAAGTGCTCCTCCCACAATGGTGTCCCTGTGCCACCATGCCCTAGCAGCCAGACATGGAAGCCATCATGTCCATGGTTGTTTCCCACCCCCACCCTGTGGTTCATAATAATCCTCTGAACTGTCACCCTCCTGTGCCTGGACAAGTATTCTAAGGCCAGGAATATGCCTGAGCCTTCTCTCAGCTATATTGTAAAGGCACCACCAGACCTGTCAGGCATCTGAATCACATTTTAAGCATGCTGAACACATGATCAATTATATTGCATGTCGCGGTGTGTGCCTCATTGTACCTTTCCTCAGCATCACTTGTTGGCCACTGAATGGGGGTTAGTAGCCATGGCCGGAGGGAGTACGCACTGTCACCTTGGGGGGAAGAGCATTATGTCAGTTTCAATCAGGCATGTGCAGTTCCTACACCAAGCCCCCTTTGCTTGTCTATGCTGCCACTGCCTATCAACCTGGTTGCCATTCTCCCTCCTCCTCTGCACAAACCCTGTAATACTAGTGGGCACCCACATCTTTGCATGCTTACAGCCTGGCCGGGACAGGGCTTGGCAGTTCATCCTGTCCTGCACAACCCCAACCCTGCTTGTGTGGCCACCCCTGCCACTGTCCTGTCCAGTTATGGTGCTTTTCCCATGCCCTGGCCATTATTCTTGCCTCGGGCATGTTGCTTCTCTGCTCTGCCACCTGTGCCTGCTGCTTTACAGGTCCCTGCCCTTGCTACACCCCTCTGCAATGACACTCCACTGTCTCTCTATTTGTTGGGTCCCATTCATGCAGGCCCCCCATTCCACATTTCTACATGTCTGTTGTCCAGTGCACTTTCTCTGTCACTAACCCCCCCCACCACGGCACTGCTGCCAGCTGTGTTTTGTGCCACAGGGTGTGTTGTCTGGGCATGGTATCCTACCCAACTCACCCACTAGGTGGCCACTCAGTATCTCCCCACTCTCAACATGGAGGCACATGGCTGACTGATGCCAGATGTAGGCATCATGTGCACTCCCAGGGTGCATGGCACAGACATTGGTGATGCACCCTGTGGCATTGCACACCACCTGGCAGTTGATGGAGTGGTAGCCCTTCCAGTTTATGAACAGCATGCTGTCAGAGCCAGGTGGTGATCTGATAGCCATGTAGGTGCAGTCTTTGGCCCCAAGCACACCTGTCATGTGTGTGACACCCTGAGGAAGTGCTACATGGTTTCTGTTCACTCTGCCTATGTGCTAGGGAATGGGATCAAGTCCAAAGCATGTGGCAGCAGAGCAGTGAGTAACTGTGAGGTGACGTGACATGAAGGAATGTGAGATACCAGTGGTGTTACTCACTGGTATCTGGATGGTGCCCCTGGTGAGCAAACACATTGCTGCTGTCACCTTTGACTCTACCAACATGGCATGACTCCTGCTTGTAGGTGCCTGCAGTTCATCATGGCACAGCTCGCTGAGCTGTCTCAGAATTGCCCTGTTGAGTTGGTACTGGAATATGATCTCTGAATCAGTCAGTCTTTCATATATAACACAGGCACGGTACCATCTCTGTTGGGCATGCCGCCTATGGGCTCTTCAATGGCCTTGTTGTTGTTCTGACCATCTCTTCACACTCTTCATTACCTCCACCATCGGAAATATTGCACCATCCATAGTGTGGCCTGCTGCTGTTCTGCTTGCTGCAACGGGGTGTCTTGCACTTAGGCCTGCTCCATTTATGCTTAGCTTTGGTTAACACATCTTTGCAGATGCTCCACACATGAGCCATCTATCCTGGCTGAACATAGAGATGCACGGCACATTCAAGGGAACCCCCCAAGATGTGACACATACATTATTGATACATCGGGGTACATCTGGAGATGCACGATGGATCTCTGTTTTTTAAATTTTGTGCTTTGGAGCATTTTTTGAGATGCATCAGCACATCTTCTTTGAAAATGTGGGCTAGTGTTAAACATAATAATACCTCATTGACTTGCCTGCTAAAGACTGCTTATGTTTTAAAGTGAATCTGCAGATTACAGACTGCATATCTTGATAGAATGCTAAGTTAAGCAGTCTCTAATATGCGTTCAAATCTAAAGGCTTTACTTCGAAATATAGCATATAAAGCCCTTAATTTGAATCGCATGCTAGAGACTGCTTAATTTGATGAGAGCACTTTGACATGTTCTCCTTAGCATTTTCTTATGCACTTAGTGCTAAAACAATGTTGACCTTTGTGTGCATTACATCAGTCCTTAAAATGTAGTGCCTATTCAACTGCTTGAACAAATTTACCACTTACCTAACTGCATGATTTAAAGAGACAGGGTCTTGATTAATTGGTAATAGATTGTATAAATGGATCTGCATGTTCTATGAAGCCACTGCAAGTCCGAAAGAAAGTTTTCTTTAATTTCATGACAACAGACACTTTATATGATTGAGAGACTGAAAGGGATGCATGTTTATGTACTGTAGCATGTTAGTAAGACCCATCTTGCATTTTAAACCTCAGTACACCTGTCTCCCTCACCAGTATTAGTAAGTCTAAGTACCACCCTGGTTTATAAGTAAAGGCTTTTTGGAAGTAAAATGGGCTAGGGTTCCTTCTTCCATGGGTATCCATCTTTGTCATCCCTAGGCCCACAGATACTCAGAAGTTAAGCATTTTCAATGTTCTTTAGCAGCTGTTCTTCATTTCTCAGGATACACAATGGCTCAGAGATTCAGCATTCCCAAGAGGTGTCTGCAAGAGTTGTTTATTTCCCCTTGATTCACTGTCACTTGAAGGTTCTGCACACTGCAGTTCATAATCAAATCTTCCTAACTTTCCTGGGAACCAAGCCAACACAGAAGTTCACAACATCATCCATTTCTTCATGTTCTCATGTGCAACCAAGCCAGACTATGTTTTGTCAGGTTTTTGTCTTGTATTTTCATCAACAAGATCCATCGTTTAGCACCACATCTTCTCTTGTTAACTTATGCAATGTGTTGCTATTGACTCTGAGAGTATATGTGATTGTAGATCCTAGAGCATAAGCATTTATAATCTAAGTTATTTATACAGTTACAGCAATGGACATGGTCAGATACTTCCTGAAATTTCTGAGTTACCACTAGAGAAATTCCCTACGTACCTGTAGTACCACTGTAGAGCCACCAGAGAGAATCTTGAGAGAATTGTCCAGAAATATCTGACCAAGGCAGTTACTATAACTGTATAACATAAGCTTTAGAGTCAACATTATTTCTTTAGCATATCGTTTACTTGAACACTGCACCAGACACACCTCCATTATCAGCTCTCACCAGCACCCTTTGATTGCCTTCCTCTCCCATTTTGAGGCAGGAGTTGCACCTTCTCCCTTGGTCATGTCTTGGTTCCCTTCCTCCTGATGCTCCTTTTATTCACCTTATTCCCCTTTGTAGTTTTCCATCCTTACTGCCCCAAAATTAATCATTCTCCCAGCTCCCTACTTTCTCTGTAGTCCTTCTGGTACCCCCCACCCTGTCCTGAAATTCCATAGCCTTGCTGGATTTGCCCTAACTTGTGGCGTGTCCACTGATTCTTGTTAACCTTGAACATATGTTAATTCTGTTCAGGTATTGTGTGTGTATATACTGCTTACAGCTACTTGAAATATTCTGAACTTGCTTGTATGTTTAACTGTGCCACTGTCACTGCTAGTCACCTTGAATCCTGTAATTACTGTAAACCTATTTTTTCTTTGTTGTGTAACTGTATTGTACCCTGACCTTGTTCTGCCCAGGTCCATCTTGAAAATGAGCTTCGCTCAATGGTACTCTCCTGGATAAATAAATATTTTGATTGATTGAGTTAGTGTCTCAGTTATGCACTATAAGTGATATTTAAAAAAATCTGTAGCATGCTACATTACTAGTTGGCAACATTAATTGCAATGTTTGTACTGCATTTTTATGTTTGCTTGCACGCATGTGCAAGAAACATAGTGCCTTCATCGGAGATTTCAGAGGTGTGTCACCTCCTCCTCCAATTCAAGCACTGTGCTGGCAGGCGCGGCCCCTGTAAGCCAATGCATTTTGGAGCTGTCTATGACACGCTCCAAAATGCAGTGGCATACAGTTGAAAGGGGGAGCTACGCTTGAGTGAGCAGCGATAAGAAGCTGCTCACGCACAGCTCCCCCCAAGCTGCAGGCGTGCGCGCCCCTGCACGCAGCATATAGCCGACGGGGTGCCCAATCCCTGCTGGCTCAGCTGCATCGCTCCGTCCCCCAGTAGTTGATGCCACGCTGGGAGCCCACCCAGTGTGGCAATCCATCTGTTGCCGGACGGGGTGCCCAATCCCCCATCGGCTGAACGCCCCTCCCCAAAGTCCTTGTGCCACGCTGGGAGCCCACCCTAGCGTGGCAAACGGTCCCGCTTGTTTTTTATTTTTGCCAACGGGTGCCCAATCCCCGCCGGCTGAACACCCCCAAGTCCTGGTGCCATGCTGGGAGCCCACCACAGTGTGGCAAGCGGTCCCCACGATGTCTTTTTGTTTTCCTGTAAAACAAAACGGTCCCACAGCGCGCGTCTCCAAGCCCTCCCACAACCCGCACCCACCCACTGCGCACCCAGCCTCCCCACCCCCTCACCCCATACTTACCTCCGGAGCTTGGCGCGATGATCATCGCTGGACCGGGAACACGTCTGCACTCTTCAAAGCCGACCGCGAACTGAGGAAATGCCGGTAAGCTGTATAATGGGCTAGATAGGGGGGTTTCAACTTTATTGCATATCTCAGGCATTTTTGGGAATTTTTGCACCAAATTTTCAACATGGGGTTTTTGGGACCCCTTCTCATGAATGATGTCACTGTCATGGAGTTATTCGGGCTCAAAGGGTGATTTGCACGAGTGACTGTGCAGTGACTGCAAAATCACCCTTAGGGACCAAATACCACCATGACAGTGACATCATTCATGAGAAGGGGGCCCAAAACCCCATGTTGATAATTTGGTGCCAAAATTCAAAAATGACTGTTTAACGAAGCATCGTTCGCGCAGTTCCTACGGCTCGTAAGTTCAGAAATTTCAATATTTTACTCCAGATTTTCAACATTGCCATTTCACCACACTGTCTTATGAGTAGTATAGCTGTCATTTTCATATCTCACCCAAATGTGTTTCCACCCTTGTAGCGCAGAATGCGCAGTCAGTGTGTGAAATCAATGTACGGGACAAATTAAGAAAATCACAGTGACACTGTTCATGAGCAGAGGTCTTGAAATGGCTATGTTGAAAATTTGGTGAAAAAATTCCTAAAAATGACTGTTTTACTGAGCGTGTGTTGCACAGTTCCTCATGCAGCTCCATAGGTTTCGTAATTTTCAATATTTCCGCTCAGATTTTCAACATTGCCATTTTTCCACACCTTCTTATGAGTAGTACAGCTGTCATTTTCACATCTCACCCAAAACATGTTTCCGCCCATGTAGCGCACAATGGACGTTATCACTAGCGAACTCAGTGTATGGGACACATTAAGAAAATCACAGTGTCACTGTTTATGAGCAGAGATCTTAAAATGGCAATGTTGCCAAATTTGGTGACAGAATTCCTAAAAATTGCTGTTTTACGGTGTCGTTGCACAGTTCCGCCGCATTTCGTAGGTTTGAATTTTCAATATTTCCACTCCAGATTTCCAACATTGCCATTTTTCCACACCTCCTTATGAGCAGTACAGCTGTCTTTTTCACATCCTGCCCAAAACGTGAGCCTACTTCATGTAGCGCATAATGGTGCAGTCGGTGTGTCAAACTCAATGTATGGGACACATTAACAAAACCACAGTGACACTGGTCACGAGCAGAGGTCTTAAAATGGCTATGTTGAAAACTTGGTGAAAAAATGCCTAAAAATTACTTTAACGAGCGTGCGTTGCACAGTTCCTATGCATGCTCGTAAGTTTGCAGATTTAATATTTTCACTCTAGATTTTCAACATGTCCATTTTATTAAACTTCCTTATGAACAGTCCAGCTGCAATTTTTCATATGTCTCCCAAAATGTGTTATCGCACATGTAGCGCACAATGGTGCTGTTGGTGTGCGAAAGCAATGTTTAGGACAGATTAAGAAACTCACAGTTACACTGTTCATGAGCAGAGGTCTTAAAATGGCTATGTTGAAATTTGGTGACAAAAGTCCATAAACACCTGTGTTACGAGTGAGCATTGTGCAGTTTCCACGATCCTCTTATTTCATGACTTTGTAATATTTTCAGTCCAGATTTTCACTAGTGGCATTTTTCAACACTTCCTTATGAACAGTACAGCTGGCATTTTTCACAACATGGCCGAAGTGTGTTTTCACACTTTCAGTGCAGAGATGCGTGGTCACTGTGGGAAATCATTGTTCGGCACAGATAAAGAAAATCACAGTGACACTGTTCATGATCGGAGGCACCAAAATGCCTGAGTTGACAATCTGCTATAAAATATCCCCAACCTACTTATATAATGGGTGTGCGTTGCACAGTTTCTATGTACGCTCGTGACTTCACCTTTTTAAAATATTTTTACTACACATTTGCAACATAGCCATTTTTACACCTCCCCATGAAAGAGTACAGCTGTCATTTTTTACAGCCTGTTCGGAATATTTTTGCACCTGTGGTGCTAAATGCCGTAGTCACTGTGCATAAGCAGCTTTCGGCTACCAAACTGATATTCCCCCTGTTCATGAGGTGGGGTCACAAACCAAACATGTTGAAACTTTGGAGTTAAAATACCAACGAATGCCTGAGGTATTAGGCTTTTCAACTAAATCGCCCAACCCTATAGAGAATGACAGGAATCAGGGGTGTGACTTGGGATTCTTGCCTGTGATGCTCGTACCATTCCACACCCTGCAGTCACTGAGAGGCATCGAGGTATGCCTTGGGCTCTTAGGCCCCAACTCACCCCATTCTCCTATATCGCACCCATCTCATCATTTTCCTAATGAAATGGGTGCACATAAGGCCAAAGACCCAAGGACACGTCACACTTGTCAGTCTCTGCAGAGTGGGGTGTGGTGAAATGGTGTGGCCGTTATGCCTGATGACCCAAATGCACACCCCAATGCCTGTCACTCTCTGCAGGGTGGTGCTGGGGTTGGCTTCAGTTCAATACTTCACTGCCATTCCTATTACGCAGCGCTGTAACTTCTACACTACCACTGCCAATGCCAGTAAGCAAACATTCGGCATTGACAAATGCTTGTTCTCCCTGTTTTGTGTCACACAATAAATTTCCTCTCCATTCTCCCAAGTTTGTCTCCTGCCTGTCCTTGTTGTGAGTTTGACCACTGTAGAGTTACCATTGAAAGAAACAGTCTTACAGAACCAATAACTCCCAGGGTTCTGTTAACTGCACAAATATAATTTTATTATTTAAAGTAATTTTGTGAGCTTTCACCGATGCCTTTTTCACATAGTATGCCATTGCCACCCATTCTTCAGATGTTGAAGCTGTAATTTGTTTTGTAAAAAAAAACTGTCAGTCATTTTTATTTATGTTTTATCAGCACCGCATCCTCCAGTTTATTGTGTGTGGCCACACCCACAAAATGATGTCATGCAAGGGAACTGTCAATGTTTTACATACAGCACCAAGAAATTCTGGGTAAATTATAAAGGTGATTTAAATGTTGGTTACTCAGAGGTGCAGTCCCTTATTTTGGTGGTGGTGACTGCACCTATTATGTAGATGTACATAGCAAGGCATTGTGGGTACAGTAAGAAGTTGTTTTCCAGTTCCTTTACTGTGAGGTGCAGTCTCATATCTCTGTAGTGGCTTCAACAATAAAAGCTCTCATATGTTTATTTTCCAAGCAAGGCATTGTGTATATGGTATCTAGCTGACAAGATTTCTTTACTGAGAGATGCAGTCTCTTGTGTCAATAGTGTAGATGTCTGCAATACCAAGACTGATCAACAGAGGTATCTGTTTCAAAACAGTGCTTATAAACTTTGTTTCCCTTGTATGATGTCATGCTTGGTTGTAGCACTGAGAAAACAAAGAGGAAGTTTATGGAAATTAAGTAGAGCACAGAATTAAAAGCATGTTTTTTCATGGAAAAAAAGCACTTTTTGGTTGTTTGAATGGTAAGAGATTGAATCACAGCTCCTACAGGTTACTACAGCTTACCAATCCCATTTGCTATGGCATAGCTGACTAAATCACTTTAAATGTCCTCTGAGTTTAAGAATGAGGGGATAGAAATAGAAAAAGTAGTTTAAACACAATCAAATGTTTTAGTGCATTGATTTGATGCAGGTGCATGTCAAAAATTGGACATTTGACCTGCTTCAAGACTCTTACAACTCCCAGCCCCAGTATTTAGGCACAGTTCATAAGCTGCCACAAATCATAGTGTAACAGCCTCTCTGACTCACATCAGCTGTTTCCAGGGCCCTCTGGTACCTCTGGACACATCTCCAAGGGGTCAGCCTGGATTCACAAGCAGACAACAGTAATGTTGAGCTACCTTCACCTGGGGCAATGGCTGGGAAGGTCTGTGAACAAATGGCAAGTTACCTCCTCCAGGAAATATACATGAGCTGCCCCAAAGACCATCCCACACACAAGAACAATTCCCCTGTCTTGCAATGATTCACAGTATTAGAATGCAACATTAACAATTAACCATATTTATTTTAGGAACAGGAGAAAAAGGAAGAAAGATAGCACAGCAACATTAATAACTTTTAAAATTAGTTTATGCCACAGAATCCACACCTCCCACCTAGAGGTACACCTAACTTCCCTATGACAGCTGCCCAAAATGTCTATAAAGTCCTTTGGGCTGGTACCACACTGCTCTGTAGTAGACACTGGAGATCTTTTGTTGGGGCCCAAGTAACATTAAACAGTAGAACCAATGACCCCTCCCACAGCTGCAGCTCAGGGGTTCATACAGTTCAGAAGTTCAAAGGGGGTTTTGCAGAAACTGGTTTCAACAGTACTGTGCTGGCATGAAGAGTTCTTAGAGCAATACCACAGTTGTTGAGTGGTTGGATGAAGAAATGAAGAATGCTGGTCTTCACCAGCCAGGCTTTTCTGATCTTTGCCCCTAGGGCCTTTGTATGCAGTGTTCACCTGGCAAGTCGGCCTCTCTACATCTTCCTCTTCAGTGGTCCTGTCTTCAGTCTGGGGACAGGACAGGCTGGGGGTTGTTCCCCAGACTGTTTGCTTGGCACACACATTCCTCTGATGCAGCAAAGGAGCTGGGCTTTGGCTCAATCTCTAGCCCTAGCATACACAGTTCTCAGGCTTGCAGTAAAAACAGTCTCAAACATACTCACCGCATTCAGTGGAAACACAGGTTACAGTTTGCTTTAAGCTCTGCTGAAGACACTGTTTGAGTATAAGGCTGCGACTTTACAGTTCCTGCTTTCTAGCTGTAAACTCAAATTTGTCTTTCTAAGCTACAGGAGTCAGTGCTCTTTCTCTTTCTCTGGCAGCCAGTCTCAAAAGTCTTTACTCTAACTGCAAATCTCAGGTTGTTGCATCTTAATGCTTACTCACAGCTGCTGGTTCAAATCCAACAGCAGACAAACTTTTCTGCAGCAAGTCAACTTCTCTGAAGCAGATGCAATTTTCTTTCTGCTCCCAGTTTCTTTTCTCTAATGGTGTCCTTCTTGATTAGTCTTGGGGACCAGCAAGGCTGGTCAGCAAACAAGTAGCCAGCAGGGCAAGAGCCCACAGCAGTCTCTTCAGTCCTCCTTCTCCTGAATCTCTCAGGGATCTCCCTTTGCTGGCAAAAGTCCCTTAAATACTTTTACAATGCCTCCGTCTGTTTGGCTGAATTTCTGGCAGGCTCTGAAGCTGCCCTCTGACACTCTTACCAGCATCCCCCATTCTGGGGAGTCCACGGGGGATGCAATTATTGTTTTGTTTTTGCCCCATTTAATGCAGTCCCACAATTTTTATTTTAAAACCCATTCTGGGTCTGAAAGTAAATTGTCTTGTGTCTGCTGCTTGGTGGAAGCCAGGATACCTCTTAATTTATTTGAGGGAGCCCTTGTATGCCAACCAGGGCTCCCTGAAACATTTATTCCCCCCTTTCGAGCTCTTTTCTTGGTGCTCCTAATCATGGAGCCAGTACTCCTTTAAATTTTGTGCCTGATGGCTATCTTAATTGTTTACACCTGTGGTCTGTGTCCCCACTACTTCTGGAACCAAATCAAACTCTTCCCCAGTACCTGGAGGCACAGAAACAAGTTTTGAACCTCAGCACCCTTCTGGCATGGGGCCGAGGACAGAGGAATGCTGGCAGCTGTGGCCACAGAGACTAAAGAGCATGCACAGTCCTGAATATCACTAGGGACCACTTCTGGCCCTCCAGTCCTGAGCCCAGCAGCTACAGAGACCAGAGGCAGAACAGAGACTCTGCAGGGCCGCAGCCCTAAAGGTAAGCCTAACAAGGGTGGGGGGCTTACAATGGCCACTGTGCCGAAATGTTAGGCCACTTTTCCTATAACAGTATCCTGCTCAGAACAGTCACAGCTGGGTGGTCAGACATGAGGAAAACAAATAGCAAAACCAAGCTGCCAAACAGGCAGACCTTCACTGAAAAATTCCAGGCAATTTGTGGGCATCCTCAAAAAACATTTATTGATTTAGCATAGAGAAAATTTTAATACACTTTACTTCTTTATTTCCATATCCAAGTGGTTCCCTTACCAGACCCCAGTTATGCCACAAAGCTGACCAACAAGCTATCAGTCCTGTCACTGATCTGAGAGGCAGCACAACAAATGAACCAATTAAAATTAAAATTCTGCACTCTACAGGAACATTCATGCAATAGACCATACACAATTGACACTATACTCTAAAGAGAATGCCTAAATGGGGTTGCTGGTTGATAATGGGTGTAGGAGGTGTAAATGTATTCAGGCTGACAATGAACATACTATATGTTGTGGGACTGCCCTGTAGTTAGATCAGGTAGGCTTATAATTCAGAAATTATGTTCCCAAATATTTAATCGTCACATTCCACTGGATCCCAAGATTTTCATCTTGGGTGATACAACCCTTTGTACTATTTGAATGCAGATGAAAAGATATGGTTGTTATTAGCAGCGATGGGGACTAAAATGTATAATTCCTTGCAATTGGAAGGATACCACAGATACAAAAATAGAGACTGGATACGGTTTATGTCTAACACAGTTATGAATGAGAGAATGAGTCACACTGTTTCTAAATGTCATTTTATTTTGATTAAACATTTGATAACTTGGAAAAGCACACTGAACCATGGCTCATTTCCAGGTGTGATCTAGGGGTGAGGGGAAGGGAGTTACAACAGTATACATACATAGACTAGATATATGAGAATATTACATACAATCACATAATTGTGTACAAAGAAGTTATTTCCATTCAGTTGCATGAATACAATAATATACAGTGCAGAAATAAATTCTCTAGATAAATTCCCTAAAATATGGACTCCATTCTTTCCATGGCTTGATGAGAGGTACAGTAATTTGCTTATAAAAGCATTTTAGTAACATGTAGCCCATTTCCAGTACAATTGTTATATTATATCTAAATGTTAGTTATTGTTAAGTGTGTTGAGTTCATCTGTCTTAGGATAAGAAGTCAGTTGGAAGATGAGGTTGGATCTTATTTAGTAACTTCCTCATTAACAATAATCTTTCACTATTTATTTATTTAATTATATATGTATTTATTCTCTTCCAAAGGTTAAATGGTATAGACGTATGCAAATGTGTTTTTGCTTATTGATGTTTATTTGAAAATTAATTTAAAAAGTTACTAAAAAACACTGTGGTTTGGGGAAGTATGAAACACTTAAAATGCATGTATACTTTTCATTTGAAGCCCTTTTATTCAGTACCCAACATGAATACATCCTATGCTATTGTCTGCAGTTGGTGCCCTGTATTTCATTTACAGCAGCACTTCTCACTGACCAAATGTGCAATCCCACTTTTATGTTGCCCCACCACCTCAGCTGAAATCCCAATGCTCTGTTTGTGACATCTCTGTCTTGCTTTGGAAATTACTACAGGTCTCCAAAAAATGAATTCTATGGGGGAGAACATTGAATCTGAAATAAAGTCATAGGCACAAAGATATAGTTCTCTAGCAAATCTTCTTCATTATTTGATTTATGTGATTTGGTTTATTGCTGATAAATCTAGTAAGTCCTGAGTGAAAAGCCTCTTTTCATGGACAGCCAGGTACAATAAAGTTAACTATAGATACACTTATGGACAAATTACAATTGACATATACAACAATATTAAAAACACCCACAATAATTGTTTTCTAACATGTACAATCTAAACTGCTCTTTAAACAGCTGATTTGTTGAAGAAGTACCAACATTTACAGGAAACAGTTTAAAAAATTAGGGGCTCTAAAAAACAGAGTCCTCAGGCCAGATGATGTAAGCATGCATGGAACCTGAAAACGACTGGCTGTTGAGCACCTGGGAAAATCATTTTTGTTAGCTAATGAGAATAACTCCAGGACTGAAGGTAGACCCAAATTAACAAATTCATATTTGTTTTTCAAAATTCCAGTTTGATAGTGGACACCTTGTTCAATGTAACACAGACAAAACTGTAGAATGACAAGTTCTAGTTGGCATTTAGGAAACAAAACTAGCTGCCTTTTTATAAATTAAGGCCAGAACCAGTCATCGTGATCAGAGAAGCACTGTTAATTTATTCAATAAAGTGCTTACAAGTGCAAAAAGCTGTCCAGAAGCAAGTGCAACTTATTGCAATGGTAGCAGGCAAAAGAGAAAATAACAAACCATCTGGATAGATGATTATATTAGTTTCACTCTTGGCTTCCTCAGGAGTCCTGGATATACGTCCACCTATCTTGAAGACATAGTGCAACAGTAAGGCAAGGTAACAGTAAGGTGTGTGTAAGTGCAGACTTATTAAAAGAATTCAAGTATAAATACAGCCAAAAAAGGAGGAGTAGGTACTGTCTTACTTTCACAATAATTTACTTTTTTAGGATGTTAAAGCAACATTTCAGGTACGATTGTAAGAAAGGCTGGTGACAATGTCAAGTATGGCTGCCTCAGAAATGTTTGATAACTTGAACTTGTCGGTTAAAAATCCATTCTGGCAGTCCACACTATCAAAAGTTCATGACCTGCAAATATCTGGAAGAGAGTCCAAGATATAGATTTAAATTGATGCCCCTTGGTAGTAGCTCACTAAGAAATCCAAAATACAAACATTCTCATAACTGCAGACTAGGAGCCTGACACAGCATTGCAATGACAACATACAAGAATTAACGATTCGTTGTTTCCTAATCGGGGTATTACATCAAAGTTTCAGTTAACCGTGGAGCATAATGACCATCCTGCTGGACCATCCACATGGTCTCCCTCCTAAGTAGCAATGTGTCCAAGTCCTCACCCACCCCTTTACTAGTCTTTACCTTCTTGAGCCCACAGAAATGGAAACAATGTTCCCTCAGCACCTGCTGTGAATGCTTATGCAGAGAAAGAGCACTGCTGAGGTCTTTTTTCTTGGTAGCTCAAACATGCTCTCCTATCTTTCATAATTAACAGAAACAAAGGAGAACACTTTGTGCAAGAAGCCTACTTGTGCTTGGTGGAGAAAAATAATTAACGCAATATAGTACACCAGCTTTAAGATAGGTCTTCGATGCAACGTATAACATTTAAAGTTCATAAGAAAGAGTCTTGTCAAGGGTGAGACCAAGGGTACCAAAATGCAGGGACTTTTTGATTTTACAATAGAGCCATCCAAAGCTTTCATAGACAGAGCTGAACAACCCAAACCTATTCTTCTTGGAATGACTATGCATTATGAACTTTATTTTTGATACAATAAGTACCAATCGGTGGTTCACAAACCAAGCATCTAAAGCAACTTGGAGGGATGAAGAAATTGCATATCGACTTTAACCTGCTGTGAAAATGGCTGTGTTGTTAGCTTCAAATGTATGTCAATGTCATGACAAATTAATGGACATGTTCATAGAAACATAGAAACATAGAATTTGACGGCAGATAAGGATAGCTTGGCCCACCCAGTCTGCCCATTTCTCTACCTACTGGATAAGCTGCAGATCCTAGTTAACCAGCAGCCTACTTCTTCTTACCCCCACCCCCTAGAATTGCCTTATGACTGTCCCATGCATGCTTGAATTCCATCACTGATTTTGACTCACAACCCTCCTCGGAAGGCCGTTCCATGCATCCACAACCCTCTCTGTGAAAAATACTTCCTTAAATTACTCTGAGCGTCCCCCCTCTATCTTCAAATTGTGCCCTCTTGTTCTTGCACACCTCTTTTTAAGATGCTACCCTCTTGGACTTTGGTGATTCCCTTGAGTGCCAGAAAGTTTCTATCATGTCCTCCTCTCCCTCCTTTCCTCGAGGCTGTATATTAAGCTCCTTAAGTCTCTCTTTATATGTCTTCGGTGCAGACCCTGCACCATTTTAGTTGCCCTCCTCTGGACAGCTTCCATCCTGTCTATGTCTTTGCGGAGATTGGGTCTCCAGAACTGCACACAGTACTCCAGATGGGGTCTCACCAGCTGTCTGTACAGAGGGATAATAACTTCCTGTTTTCTACTGGTGATGCCTCTCCCTATGCATCCCAGTATCCCCCCAGCCCTCCTTGCTGCCCTCTCACATTGCTTGCCCACCTTTAGGTCATCTGATATGACTACCCCCCAGGTCTCTTTCCATTTTGTTGTTGTTAGTATCTCACCCCCATTGTGTACTCTTCCCTGGGTTTTGTTTCCCAGGTGCATTACCTGCACTTCTTAGCATTGAATCTAAGCTGCCATACATTTGACCATTCCTCTAACCTTGCCAAGTCCCTTCTCATCCTTTTCACCCCACCCTGTGCATCAACTCTGTTGCAGATCTTAGTGTCATCTGCAAAGAGACATACTTTTCTTCCAGTCCTTCATAATGTCACTTATAAGAACATTGAGAGGACCGGTCCTAATACTGAACCCTCGGTACCCCACTAGTAACCCTCCTTTCTTCTGAGTGGATTCCATTTACTATTACTCTCTGTGTCCTATTCTCCAGCCAATTCTTTACCTAGGCTGTCATCTTGGGACCCACTCCCAGGCTGGCTAACTTGTATATTATCTTTGTGTGGGACTGTGTCAAATGCCTTGCTAAAGTCTAGGTAGGCCATGTCACAGCCCCTCCTGATCTACTACTTTGGTCACCTAGTCAAAGAAATCTATCAGATTTGTCTGGCATGGCCTTCCCACTGTGAATCCATGCTGCCTAGGTCCTGTGCCTCTGGCCTCTAGATACTCTGACAATTATTTCCTTCAAAGTGATTCCATCATTTTCCCTATCACTGAGGTTAAACTAACAGGTCTGTAGTTTCCTGCTTCTGTCTTGCTCCCACTTTTGTGAGGGAATCACATCTGCCCTCCTCCAGTCCTCGGGTACCACCCCATCCTCCCAAGATTTGTTAAAAGGGTAGTCAGTGGTGTCACTAGTTCTACCCTTAGCTCTTTTAGAATTCTGGGATGAATCCCATCAAGCCCCATTGTTTTGTCCACCTTCAGTTTTAAGAGTTTTTTAGAACCTTTTTTCTGTAAATGGGCTGGTATCAACTTCTGTATCCAGAGTGTTACTACTGTTTGTTTTATGTACCTCCCCTCTTCATTTGTAAATACTGAGCAAAAATATTTGTTTAGTATCTCTGCCTTTCACAGTCTCCCTCTGCCCACCTCCCTCCCCTTTATTAAGCCTCACTATCCCTCCCTTGGTCTTCCTTTGCTCCCTGATGTACCTATAAAAGGTTTTATCCCTCTTCTTAACTGAGTCAGCTATCTTTTCCTCAGTTTGGGCCTTTGCTGTTCTGACTGCCTTCCCAGCCTCCTTTTGCTTTAACTGATACAGTTCTCTGTCCTGCTCCTTCTGCGATTTCTTGTACTTCCTGAATGCTTTCTTTTTCTTGAACCTTCACTGCCACTTCCTTTGAGAACCATAGTGGTTTCTTACATCGTCTTGTTTTGTTTATTTGCTTCACACAAGGCTCATTACCTCAGTGATGGCAGTTTTATTATTCTCCATTGTTCTTCCACCCTCCTTCCTGCCCATTTGCTAGTGCATTCCTTATGCACTCACCCATTTGACAAAGTCAGCCCTCCTAAAGTCCAGTACTTTTGTCTTTGTATGGCTTGACTCTATTGCTGTGTTTATTGTGAGCCATACTGTTCAATGGTCGCTAGTTCCCAGATGGCTACCCACTTCTGCATCTGTGATCCTCTCTCCATCTCCATTTGAGAGAATCAAGTCTAATATTGCTCCTCTTGAGTGGGCTCAGTACTAGTTGTCTAGGCATGCCCCTGTGGGGCATCTAGAATAACTGCACTCTTAGTGGCAGCTGCAACTGCACTCCAGTTAACATCTGGCATATTCAGGTCATCCATCAGCAATATCTCCCTTTTTCTGCCATTCTAAGTATACCTTCTATCATTTCCTGTCCATTTCTTCCCCTGAGAAGGTCTGTATCTAACCCTGTGCGTATTGTGGTGCCATTGCCTGTCTCCAAATTTACCCACAGTGCTTCTTCTCCTCCCTGTTTACCCTTTGTTCTGTTGCTTTTATTCCTTCCCTTATGTAAAGAACTACTCCTCCTCCTCTTTACCCTCCCTGTCCCTCCTGTAGACAGTGTATCCTGGTATGTTTATGTCCCAGTCATGGTTTTGTGTGTACCATGTTTCTGTGACTGCCATGATATCAGATGTTCCTCCTCCATCAAGGCCACTAATTCAGGAAGCTTGTTACCCAGACTACGGGCATTGGTACTCATTACTCTCCATTTTTGATGGCTTTACATTCTGTTGTAGCATCCCCCACTGACCGTTCTATCTCGTCTTTTTCTCATTTAGTACCCTGTTTTGTAGGGAGAGGCTGGGATTTTCCTGCTGCTTGTCAGTGCCTCCCCTTTGACTAGTTTAAAAGCTTGCAAATGAAGCATTTAAACTGATTGCTCAAAAGACTTGTTCCCTTCCTGGACAGATGCAGACCATCCTGCCAGTATAGGCTGGTGTCCCTCCAGGTGGAACCCCAGTCCCCAATGAAGCCAAACCCCTGTGCTCTGCACCATTTTTTCAACCATTCATTAAACTGCATGGTGCCAATTACCCTCACCTCCCCCATGCCTTTGACAGGCAGCACCTCTGAGAAGGATACTGTGTGTGCTACTTGTCATAGGTCCCTCCCCAACTCTACAATGTCCTCCTGCACTGCTCTAATGTCATGATCAGCCAAGTCATTTGTCCCTAGGTGGACAATTACGTCCAGCTCAGAATCCCTTGCAGCTGTTCTCATGATCCTGAGGATGCACTTCCTGTCCCTCCAAGCCATGGCACCAGGCAGGCACCTTACTTCAGTTTTCCCAGCTTCCCCAGTTCTATACCTCTAATAATTGGAGTCCCTCACCAGGAGCTGCTTCCTTTCCTGTGGTGTCCTCTGCCTCCTTCCTGTGGGCCTCCCTTGTGACAGCTGTCATCAGTCTTCTCTGTGGGT
The DNA here is from genome assembly GCA_016271365.2 of Neoceratodus forsteri. Taxonomy (NCBI): domain Eukaryota; kingdom Metazoa; phylum Chordata; order Ceratodontiformes; family Ceratodontidae; genus Neoceratodus; species Neoceratodus forsteri. The sequence goes on along the minus strand of JADMNL010000035.1, from coordinate 111,657,889 downwards.
GCATCCATAGGGGAGCTATGCTCCCCCAGAATGGTGTATGGATTGTGGAGTGAAACAATTGACTGGGTGTGCCTCTGTTCCATCCTCCTCACCCTCCCTGAGCCCACTGTGGCCCAACTGCTGTGCTTTCTTCACAACCTCTGGGGTAGTGGTGGTGGCTAGTGCTCCCTGGATGGGGAGGTTCCCTTCCTACTGTCCAGTGTGGCCTGGGGAAGGTTTCCTTACTACTGTCCAGTCGACCTGAAGATGGGCAACTTCCTCCCTCAGGGCAGATAGTTGTCTGCAAATAGGGCAGCATCTCAGTCTCTGGAAAGACTCCCGGAAGACTGCTGCCCCACAGCCATTACATTGCACTACTCCCCACATGTTTATCTAGTTTTTTTTTTGTATTTGTGTGTGTGTGTGCACGTGCGTGTGTGATTTATTATATAGAAATATATATATTATACAATGTGTATGCTTATATTGTCAGTGCAGTGTGCTAGAGAGGATATGACAGTGAAATGCACCTTGCACTTGAGGAAATGATGTCAGAACCTCAGGTATAAAGGAACTATTTCCAGGGGTGGGTGGGGTGAGGGTGGGAAGGGTTGGGCCTAAACTGTGCCCTCACAAAACAATCAGCTAAAAGCTGTCACCCACCACTGCGATGAGTACCTTCCTGTCAGCAAGATACCCTACAACAATTTGACAGAGAAGTACCCTGCTAATCAAACAAAGAAAAATCCAGACATCCAAGTCAGACACAGGTAAACCTTTCCAGCCCCAAAACAGCCTGGTGGTTTGTTAGCCACAAAGGAAAATCAAATATGCAGTTATCTCAGCCCTTCTGAGGATGCTGACAAGATAAGCAGTTTTAAAAAACCTTCCTGAATTAAAACTAAAACAAACACAAAGCAATACCACTTTAAAAGTGAGGAAAACTTCTCAGATGTAAGCAAGAGAGAGAGATTAGTTACAGATATTTAGTCCAAAATAGTATATCCCATGCAGCTTCTCAGTTGTTTCCAAGCACACCTGTACACAACTTGGAAGTAGATGGACTTCTGCCTCAAACAGGATCACACCACTAGTTTCTAGTAATTGAACAATGCTGAAATGGTCTAGCTAGACAAATGTCTGTGATGCAGACCTCTGACTTGTGAAGACAATTACCCCACCTCAGGCTATGTCTGGCATCCAATTACAAACTGCAGCTTTTGCTATTTTGAATCACACAACCCATCAAAAAGTTGCAAAATATATTGATGCAGATTCTCACAGAATTCTAGTAATCAGTCCAGTTAGCCACAAAGAAAAATCAAATATGCAGTTATCTCAGCCCTTCTGAGGATGCTGACAAGATAAGCAGTTTTAAAACCCCTTCCTGAATTAAAACTAAAACAAACACAAAGCAATACCACTTTAAAAGTGAGGAAAACTTCTCTCAGATGTAAGCAAGAGAGAGAGATTAGTTACAGATATTTAGTCCAAAATAGTATATCCCACGCAGCTTCTCAGTTGTTCCAAGCACACCCTGTGTACACAACTTGGAAGAAGATGGACTTCAGACATAAGGTTAACAATAATGGCCCACAGTAGAGCCCTGGGGACATCAATATGTATCAGAACATTAGAAAGAATGAGAAGAGAAAATACAGAAATGTATCCAAAGAGAAGCTGAATTGTGTCTGATCAGTATTCTTTCAAAAGGTTACTGGATACTGGAAAAACATTAACAATTTAATTTATTAGTTCCCATTCTCAGTCATTAGAAGCTGGGGTGTAACGTACGGGCAAATTAGTTGCTCCATTGCACTAGTACTTGCTAGCACAATGCAAAAAAAACTATGACTGTTACAATGCAAATCATGACACAAGCTATATAAGACAGTGTAAACAAGGTTTCGATATGCTACGCAACTGAATGAGAAAATATGAGATGATGTTTTGTGTGTTGTGGCTTTCTGCCTCTCTGTCTGTGGGATATACCACCTTGGAGGGTACGATGCAAGGAACCCTAGAGAGGGTCCCCCACAGGTGCTGGTAATGAATGAGTCGGCTAAAGGTAGGTTAGGAAGAAGCCCAAAAATAATACCCAAAGATGTCAACCTTTGAAGAGGCGAGGATGATGAATGAATTCTGTGAGAAGAAGGACTAACTTGCTGAAGAGAGAGGGGAAAGCCGGGCCACCATCCACCTCCATCCAAAAGCAGAACCTATCTAACTAATGAGAAGAAAGCACTAACTCTAACTAATGTTATGATCATTGTCATGGAGGAGAGGAAAAAACCACTTTGAGGAGGAAACCTCTGGGTATCAAAGGCCTAGGTCACCTTCCCTCCAGGCTGATGACGTTTGATTTGAGGGCATATGTTGGTAGAGAGAATGGTTCATAGATGAGGGATATAAGTAGGAGAATGATGATAGGATAGGGACAAAACTCAAAACAAGCATGGATAAAATAAGGAACATAAGGTAGCAGGGACCCAAGGAGGATACGCTAGAGTAGTCAATGAGAGATAGTAGATCAGAGGAGCAAGGCTGGGAGGGAGTAAATCCATGTATGAGACAGAGGAGCAAGGGCTATCCAGATGTGCTCATGAGGAGATTCCAGATGTGCTGACGAGGAGACAAATGATAATGCAGACTGGCTTGACTGAGCGATGCAAGCGAGCATACACTGAGATAGAGGCATGTTTGATTATGCAGTGTGTAAGTGATTAGACTCTGAACAATTAGAGCCTGAGGTTGTAGTCAATGAGTTAGTATGGAATTCAATGATAGGAATGTTTGAGTAAATGATGTAAATATATAAACCTTGAGGCAATGCTGAGTGAATGATAACCAGATTCATGAACTCGATATGACAGAAGTTATGAACTCGATACATTTGGCAGGAAGGCCGTGGCTGATATGTGGCATAGGAATTATGATAGGTATGCCCAAAAAGAGTATCGCGAGCAGACCAAGAGTGGAGGGAAGCCTGGACAGCTGGAACTGAACTGGAAGAGGAGGAGACAGGAAAGAACCAAAAATGAACTGGCACAAAGGAAGTAAAGGAATTAGGCACCTTGAAAGGCGGTAGATTCCAAGACCAAGAAGGGAGATCCGGAACCAGAGGCAACTCAGGTGAAGTGATCAAGGATCAAAACTGGATGATGTACGATGAGGAGAGAGCAAAATTGGATGAAGTATGATGATGAGTGAAGTGAAGAGAAGAGGGAAGCTATGATGGCTGAATCCTGAAGAGCAGGAACAGAACTGGAAGAAGAGGAGATGGGAATGAATAGGAAAAGAACTTAAACGAGGGTATCAGGCTGTATGAAGCGATACGAACAATGATGCGCCTCGAAAGAAGACAGACACCGAGGACAGGAAGGCACATCAGGAACCAGAGGGTCTGCAGACCAGAGGGCAAGCACAGGATGGCAATCAAGGGGAGTCAAATCGGACAAAATATGATGAGGAAGGAAGCCAAGAGTGGAAAGAAGCCATGACGGTCAGGATGAGAATAAGCGCTAGGCTGGGGAAGGGAACAGGAATGGGTGAGGCATGATGAGTGATGGACGCCATGAAGGCAGGTACTGGAGAGTGAGGTATGAAAGGAGGAAGGATGATAGGGAAGGCGATAGGGTAGCATAGGATCCAGCCAGTACAGGAGGTGAACTGCACAGGGGCGAGTCGGATTAGGCGGTACATGAGTCAGATAGGCAGATCCAGACAGAGCAAGGAACAGAGCAAACTTGGCAGTAAACCATGCTAAGGCATGCCAAGAGGGATTGAATGAGATGAACAGGTTGAGGCCAGGCATTATGTAGCTGAGGGGCTAAGGAGACGAAGGATCACCCATGAAGGGATTGACGATGGACGACATGGATCAAGTTGACTCTGTGAAGGAGGAAGGCTCTGCAAGGGGGCAGGAGGGTGAGCTGGATGAGGTGGCATGGAGGCCCGGGTCAATGGAAGGTCAGATGGAGTCAGCCATGGAAAGCCAGAGGATATGAATGGCAAAGCAAATGAATAGTGAAATCATGGCATGAAGAGATAGAAGCCATGACTGGATTGAAACCAGGATGGCAGAGTTTAATGAAAGAGCCAAGGAGAGGGAGCAGAATGAGGGCACACCAAAGCAGGAGTATTTGATGGGGAAAGTGAGACAGGAAAAAACGAAGCTCACAGTCAATGGAATTAGATGAGCATGGGATGACCAAGCCAATTGGCTGCGGCGGGAATGAGAGCCATACAAAACAATGGAGATATACAAATCATCAAGCCTAGTAAAGAGAAGGGTGAGAAGAAATATGGTAAAAAAGGTCCAAATACTACAAGGAATAGACAGGGGAAGCATACATACCTGTTGAAGCCGATCAATGCAAGCAGAACTACAGGGCATATCCTCAGAGTGGGGGAGATGAGGGGAAACAGCAGAAAGCACTAAGATACACAGAAGGCAATAATCAGTATGTGGAGCAGTCTACTAGGTGAGAGACTGGAAACTAAGAAAGGTTAGACCTGCAGTGCAAAATTAGACAGACCCCAAAGGGAGACTAGAACCAAGGAAAACACTGAAAGATGCAGCTGGTAGTATTCAGTTTCTAGCGTTGCAGGATGATAAGGGTGCCAAAGGGAAGGAAATAGGGAAGCATCCAAAAGCTGGCAAGCTGCATGTTGGAAAGATCAGATAGGCAGCCACGGAAAACGACACCCAAGAATTGGAACAGTTCGGGTCTGGGAGTAGGTTGGTGAGTTGGGGTTTGCAGAGCTGCAGTGGCCGGAGGAGCCGGGATCAGGCTGCCACCAGTTGGGGTGGCATGAAACCTGAAGCAGGAGCATAAAATCAATTGAGAGGTATGCCTGATTGAGCAAGGTGAGGAAGTAGACACTGAGGCCGATAAGGCATGAACAGGTGATATGAATGAGGAGATCCGGATGTGTGGGTGATGAGAGATCAGAGAATTCAATAGAGTGATGCAAGTGATGCAAGTAATGAGGCTCCTCGAATGGAGATACACTCTGAGGCCAAAAAGGCATGTCTGGGACCAGAGGGAATGTGAACTAGAGGGGTGATACACATGATAGAGCAATGTGACCAAGTAGACTCTCTAAAAAGGTAGAGCCAGAAATGAATAGAGATGTGATGAAGTAGGTTCCATGAAATGGGGTAGATTCAGAAAGGAATGTGAAAGAAACATGAATGATAGTGGATAGCCTCCAGCCAGTTCATAGCAAGGGGTGACGGACAGAAAGGCATGGCCAGGAATGGAGACAGAGTTGAATCAAGGTGACCGACACTGCAGACTAGAAGAAGGCAGCCAAGGCATATCAACGGAGTGATTGAAAGAGATGAGCAGATTGAGATGAGATATGGTGGAATGTGAGCAAATCATACGAAAAGGAGAGAAACCATGACTGAAGTAAATCCGTAACAGTTGATGATGGAATGTATCCAGGAAGGGAGGCTCGATGAGATAAGAAATGGGTAATGAGGACCAGAGTCAGGAACCTGATACATGGGCAGGAGGGCCTCAAATCAATGAGGTGGCATGTGAGGCGTGATTGGTATGCCCAAAAGAAATATCAAATGCAGGTCAGATGGAGTCGGTGGGGATGAGAAAGGCACCAGGATGAGGAAGGTAAAAATAGAAAGCATACAAGGTACAATGATGGATGGAAGCCATTGAGGCAGGTACTGGAAAGCAAGTCAGGAAAGGACGAATGACGGTAGGGAGGGCAATGGGGTAGCATAGAACCCAGCCAGTAAGTGGCGATTACCTCAATTCAAGGTAGCAGAGGTGGGCGGAGGTTGAAGAAGAGGGAGGCAATGGAGAACAATGAGGTCGGGTCCATAATGGGTCAGATTTGGTCGGTGGCAGTCTAGGAGTAGCACACATAGGAATGATGGGCAGGTCAATGCAGAGGTAGTATGAGGAATGAGGGACAGCTGGTTGGAGCTGAGTGAAGAGGGAAGGCTAGTGTCCCAATGACCCATGAGCACAGACCAGAAGAGGGAAGCAAGGCCCTGAAGGCAGCAGGCAACTGTGGAAGATAGGTGGCCGAGACAGAATGGCAGGATAGCAGCAGACAGGGAAAGGGGACTCGACAGAGAAAGATGACACCCTGTATAGTGTTTTTTTTATATAAACACACTGAATGGAAAAATCATTGTGGAAAACAAAGTGAGAGAGTCCGTGCAAGCACTACCAGAAATGATGGAGGAACATACAACTCACTGCTAATAGCAGCCACCCACAGAGCCCGAATAGCAACATTCCTAAAGGCCAGTGGGACAGAGTCAAGTATTCCCAGAGGACACAGAAATTTCTAAACCAGTCAACTGCTGACATGGAAGCCAGAGGCCATGAAAGAGGCTATAGGTGATCTGGCACATGAAAGGCAAAAGAGAGCACAGAGCAAAGAGCAGAGAAAAACATCCTATTGCAAAACAGAGAAATACCCCATGCTCAATAGGAATTTTAGGTGGCACTAAATGCACTCCATGTGCAAAAAAAGTGCAGGAGATAAAGAGATGGAACAGGTACAGGACCTGTAGATAGGCAAGTGAATGAAACTTGGATGAATCCTCAATGAGCAGAAAAGTAGCCCGAGTGACAACCAGTAGAAAGGTACAGAAGGAAAAATGCACAGCAGAAAGTGTCACCTAACTAGGAAGATCAGCAGTGAAGTGCCACAAAGGAGCGGCAGAGCAAGTGAGGTCCAGATAGCATTCTCCCAGAGAGAGCAAAACCAGGACTCGAGCTAGGGAAGTGGAGGAGCACACGAGCTCTGCAGAGGGACAGGAAGGGGCACCAACTAGGTGGGTGAGGGGGCGAGGTGAGGGATGTGACGATGGGGTAACAGAATGAAGAAACAGTGTGAACCAGGCCAAACAGGTGACATCAAACCGTAAGTGTGGGCGGAGAGACAGAGATGGGTCGGCCGCAGCACCAGGACAAGGAAGAAGCCAGGCACGGAGGGGGAAGGTACACCTGAAGCGCTGGCAGGTGATGGACAGGAGAAGTGGGCAACCAGGAGGCGGAAAGGAGAACCAGGAGCATAACAGCAAAAAACGAGGTACGGGGAAGAAGTGGAGACAAATGGGAGGAAACAACAATGCTCAGCTACAGAAGGGAGCCAACAAAGAATGGGGCAACCCATAGAGCAAACGAAGGAGATAAGAGGGGAAACAAAAGACATGAGATGGGGAAGAAAGCAGCAAGCCAGTGGTTAGAGGCACTGCAAATGCAGCAATGTGGAGGGAGCTACACAGAGTTGGATTAGCCAAAGTCTCAGTGCACCGAAGCTGAAGTAGTGGTACTGCAGATCGAGGCAGTAATCAGGCAGCAAAACATTGAAACCACCCAAAATGCAAAATGACACAATGAAAAGCACTCAGTACAGGACGAGGCATGAAGCAGGCTAGCAAGAGAGAGAGAGAAATGAGACAGAAAATACAAAGCATAGTGAATAGGTGTAGTCAGGATAACTGGAGGACCAGCGGGGGGAGGGGGTGGACAGAAACTAACCTGCAGTCAAAGACAACCACCAAAGCAAAGGACGGGATAAGCCAACTAGAGAGGAGCAGTGCCTCCGGCTGCAACAAAAAAGAATCCTGGCAAAGCCCAGGATGTTGTGACGCTTTAAGCTTCATAGGGGATTGATGTTTGTTGCTCTTCCCATCGAACCATGGGCTTAAAGCCCTCCCATTGTACCAACAAACCTGCTTGTTAGTGACTGCAACCAAGTCCCAGCATAGCATAGTTCTTGTCACATGGCAGTACTGTATATAACCAAATATAGCATAGTGCCAGCAACATGGCACTATATGTCCAAAGACTGCATATTGCCATATGGTGCTATATTTTCCAAGATAGTATAATGCCAGTAGCATGGTGCTGTGCATCCTAGCATGGCAACTTGCCAGTCACGTGGTGCAGTATGTCCAAAGATAGCATGTTGCCAATCACATGGTGCAATACATCCCAAAATTGCACAGTGCTACTTACATGGTGCCCAGCATGCCAGCATGGCAAAAGTGCTAGTCATATGGCACTATGCTCTATATATGTGTTTGTACCTCAGTAAAGCATCTGATTTAATGAACCATCAGGTTGTTTTGAAAAGATGCAAAACTTGGGTATACATGATGAGTGTCTGAAGTGGTTCCAGCCCTACTTGTCAAAGTGAAGGCAGTGTGGCCCAAGGTAATGCAACATCAGTGCCCATAGAATTAAACTGGGGAGTTCACAGGGCACCATATTGGGCCAGACAAAAATGAATGCTGTGCACACCTCAGTCAATAAAGGTCTGACATGGTTTTGATGCAAAAGTGTTAATATATTATGTGCAAAAATACAAAGTCCAAGTGCAGAGTTACAGAGCCAGGGGCACAAACCAAACAACATATATCCACGGCACTTTGAATCTACATGACTCTTCCTTAGGGGGCTATATTGTGCCTAGTGCTTTTTAAGGTTTATGTGAACGATCTTCATGTCTGCTTGTGAACAGTAAGGTTTGACTGTATGCTGGTGACGCAGTTATTGGTGGCCTTCACATGCAGGTGTACTGAACGTGAACACAAACTACAGTTAGATCTTAATACGATGGAATGGTGGTTTGTTGTTTTGAGTTTTCTGTTAAATGGCAAACAAAAAAAACAGTGTGCTACTCTAATCCAGGAAGACAACAAAAATAAGCATCTGGATTTAGGCTGTATATTTGAAAATGAACAACAGGTGACAAACACAGATACTGTAGCTATAAATCCTGGATGACCAGAAAGATAGCAAGTTGTCCTATGTTGAGCACATTAACATATTGTCAACAAATCAGACTGAAAACTGAGGGCTTTTCTACAGTGTCCCCTTGTTTGACTTGTGATGCAAGAGTCAAAGCTATAAAACAATTATTGATTTGAGGTTTAGAGTCTGGAAACTTGTTATACAGGAACTCAACTCAATATGACTTACAAAAATTAGATTGTGTGTATAATAAGCTTGCAAGACTTGCTATGAGAAGTAGGGGTGGGCGAGAGTGCAGATTCCCGCCTTTACGAAAGTTCTGCAAAATGCTGAATATTTTGCAGAATTTTCCACTCTTCCACCTGTGGTGGAATTACAAACTTTCACCAAATTATCACAGATTTCCACCTAGTACTGTGGTATTTTATTACAAACTGCTGACCTTTTGTTAAGTGCAGAAAAAAGTGTCTTGTAATGTTGCCATTTCAGTCATTTTCCACATTTTTCTGTATGATTCTGCTGTTTTTTTTTTCCCCGCCAGCAATGTACAATTATATTTGTTTTTTTTAGAGGTGCTATTGTCAATTTGAAGTACACACAGTGAATGTAACCATCCAAGCTGTCGAGCACCTTAAGTGTGGGGTCAGTAATAAACCTTGTTCTTTTGTTTTTAATTTGCTTTTTCCCTCTTTTTCCTTTTGTTATTCCGCATTTCTTTCTTTTGAATTCCACAGAACCAAGAATTATGTACTTTTGAATTCTGTGGCATACCAAAATTCTTTTCTCACACAGAAATTCTCAGAAAGGTCAAATCACAACACATGTAGCTCTGATCTCATGCTTTATATCTCTGCAGTCACATGTGTTGCAGACAGAGGCATCAGGTGGTGGCACACATTTGTCACTGTGTAGCTCCTTACTTCTGAAGACATTACTGAAGAGGACAGAGCTCTATTTGTTCTGCTTCACAGAACAGGCTTTGTGACTGACAATATGGAAAGTATTTTTTTTTTTTTTGCTCAGGAGAAGACATTTGCCGCTGTTATCTGTAGTTGGAGTGCTGGGGCAAAGGTATTTCAGCACTTTTGTTGATTTTTGTGATTATATCATATGTAACTTGTTGCACTCTGTGGGCCAGATATTCAAAACTTTGCCCTGGGTCTACATTAGCACTGCTCAGTGGGCAAACTTAGCCCAGAGCAAAAAGCATGCTATATTCAAAAATAATAGCCTGGTGCAAAACCAGCTGAAAATAGCAAGCAAAGGAAGCCGGGCAAACAGGGTCAGGAATGCTGGGCAAAAGTAGCCCAGGAATAAGACAGCACTGAATATAGCAACAGGGAAGAGCACACTGCTACTGCAGCTCATTAGACCCTGGAGAAAACCAATGTTGCAGGTGGAAAACATTGTGTGTGATTGCACAGAGATGTCTCACATCTGTAGCAAACAACAATGTAAGCCACACACTGCAGAACTGTGCTATGCTGAAGTGAGGTTTGCCCGGGGCTAACCTGAGTGCACAGTGCTAACACATTAGCCTGGTGCAAACTGGTTAGCCCGGGGCAAACGGGAGCTATATTCAAAGTTCCCATTCAAATTAGCCTACTTAGGTGATCTGTGGGCAAACAGGTACATTTGCATCTCATTAAGTGCTGCTTAGCATACATTACCATGCAGTTTGCCCAGTGCTACTGCAGGGGCTACAAGCTCCCCATTTTGGTCGGAATGGAAGTAGAGGCTGGGCGCTGCAGGCCAAGGCATGCCCACAGCATCCCTGTTGGTCAGAATAGAAGTACAAGCTGGAAGCAGCAGGAACTCTGTGCTGCCAGGAACAGTCGGTGTATACATACCTCACAACCCCTTGCCTCCTGAATCAGGGACAAGGCTTAAACAAATCAGGGACAAAAGCCCAAATCCAGGGACAGTGTTGAAATTGATAATATCCACTCAGGAAGCTGGCAGAATAAGGGACTCGGTGCAGAATATATTTCCTGAAGAATAAAAAATCTGCAGCTTCATTGGTTGACTTAGGTTTATTCTTACAATCCCCACTGTTTAGTCATGGGAAGACACATTTTAGGAGGGACAAAGTAAACGTTTGAGGTGAAATCAGGGACATCCCTGGAAATCAGGGACAGTTGAGAGGTATGTTGTTCTGTCACATAAACACACGTTGTATGATGGACAGAGGAACATGTAGATGCTAAATCAGGGCCCTCCCTGAAAAGCAGAGACAGTCAGGAGGTATGGGTGCATACAACACACCCATGCATATGTGTGCCTGATACACACAAGTGACCCTGGTAGTCTAGTGGCCCCCACCCCCCCGCATGAATCCCGACTCATTCACATTAAAATTAAACTTAATTTCCCTGGTAGTCTAGTGGTCCCCCACCCCCTGCACAAATCCCAACCCGTCACAATAAAATAAAATTAATTTCCGTGGTAGTCTAGTGGTCCCACTCCCCAGTATGAATCCTGACCCCATGCACCACAAAAAAGACTGTTCCCTGGTAGTCTAGTGGTCTCCCCACCAGGCAGTGATGCCCCACTCAGCCCAGGAACAATCCACAAACAGAGCCGGTGACTGTCTCAGCCTCCTCTCACCACCATGGCGGCCGCCGACTGAAGTGCGAATGAATACCTCATTTTATTTTATTGTGTAATGGGCCAGATCTGCAGTGGGGTGGGTGGACCACCACTACCAGGATATTACTGTACTACTGCTGCTACTTGGGTCCACAATGTTGGGGGCACTGCCATTATCTGCCAGCTTTTATTCTGTATATCTAGCACCACACTACAGGTCAAGCTAATGCCTGTAGCGTGGTGCTATATATTTGAATATGCCATGCTGCTAGCATTTTGTCAGTGTCAGTGGCTCAGTAGGTAGCACACTCACCTCTGAGGCTGGGAGATCAGAGGGCTGTGGGTTCAGTTCTCACATCTGGCACTTGAGAGTACTGACACTGTAGTGCAGCATGAGAGGGGTTCTGCACTTCTGAGGTGCAGTCTTTTGGATGAGTTGTTAAACAGAGGTCCCATCTGCCTGGATTGGTGGTAGTTCAGGTGGATGTTAAAGATCCCATGGCACTTATTGAAAGAGCAGGGGAAATTTTTATTCAAAAATAATATTCAAATGAACACAGTATCACATTCTATAATAACCAGAAAAATAATGAAAAGATAATTTTTACATCTGAAATCATATAACAACCTCTTCTTTCTTTTTCATATACCAAAAAAAACTTAAATTATAACCTTGAAAACCACTTTTATATCTCCAAACACCCTTCTTCCTTATTTAATCCCCTACCCCACCCAGTCAATATTTCTCCATAATTTTGCAAGCATGTCTTTTCCAAGAGTACGTTTTCTTGCTCATAAATACTATCCAATTCCTGTTGTATCTGAAAAACATCTTGTTGTTGTACTACTCAACCTTGTAAAGACCGTAGACATCTCACCCGCCATATAGACCATTTAATACATACCAAAATAACATGAACTGTACTGTTTGCCCATTTTGCCCATGCAGCTGGGATTTGTCCTAGAACCAAAACATTGTAATTTATTAATAATATGAACTTTTCTCCCTGAAATCTAGCAGTAATTGCCAAAAGCCCTGCACATGGATACATTCAAAAAAGATGCTGCATTGTCTCCACAATCCCAGCACACGCTATTCCTCCACAATCTCTCTCATTCATTTGCTTATGTTCTGATTGATTTTGACTTGCAGCTTCTGATGATCACAGAGCCAGGCAAAATCTTGCATTTTCCAAGGAATCTTGCCTCATCATACCTTCCAATAATAAAACAGTATTGATTTGAGAGGATACCTGAAAACTGGGTCTTCCCGATACCAAGAGTCTAAAATTGCTTTATTAAACCCTTTTTCCTTTCCCATACACCAAGCTAATTCTATCTTCCAAGTTCAAATATATCGAATTGTTGCTTGCACATAACTACGGAGCAATCACTCTGCAGGGTGCCATTTTTCCCTCTCCCCCATGCTGCAAAAATGGCTTGCCCCAAAGTTGCATACAAACTTGCCCTAAACCTGTTGTCTGTGTTAATAAAAGAAAAATAGAACTAAAAAAAATCCCAAATAGATATATTATGGGCTGTATCATACTTAACCCCCTTCTTTTCATGCTCTATATGTGTGATGCCTTTTAACTGGATTTAACCTACTACCCCATAGAAATTGAAAAAATAAACTTAAAATTTTGGTATGCATATTATATGGCAAGGGAAGTACATGAGATAAGTACAAAAAAATAGGCGCTATATAGGCCTTTAAAAGATACACTTCCTTTTTCTTTGACATCTTCCAGGTCAACCAGTCTTGCACTTTAAGAGTACTTTGTCATAGACCTCATTCCAATTATGGGATTCAGACTCCTTGGTGCCAAAATAGATACCCAAAATTTTCACTTGGTCCCTTGTCATCAGAATTGGAAAATCTCTTATGTTGTTACTATCCCCTAAAATCAGAACAGCACTTTTATGCATGTTAACTTTGATACCTGTTATATTATAAAGTGCTTGTATCATTGATAAAACTTCCATTCCAGATTTCCCATCTGCTACAGTGAAAATGCAATCATCTGCATATGCTGAGACTTTTGAGAATTCATACCCATCCTTGTTTCTTATAGCCACAATATTCTTGCTTTGCCCAATTTTCCTCAATAAAGGGTCCAAACCAAAGACATACAATAAATGGCTCATTGAGCAACCTTGTTTTACCCCATTTTTCAAAAAAATCGGGACCCCTAAAACCCATTCACCAACGGTACAGCTTGAGCCTCCTTATATAAAACCTTTACTATTTCTACAAACCCTGAAGGGATTCCATAATAACGTAAAACCTGCCAAAGGTATTCTTGACTAACTGCATCAAAAGCAGTTTCCTGGTCTACTGTCATTAATACCCATTGAAAGTCTTCATAGCTTTGCACCACAATCTCCTAATTATTGCCAGATTTTGTATAGTATTTCTACCTGGGATCGCTACGTCTGCTCTTGAACAATCACTTTCTGTGCTACATGCGCTAATCGTTTTGTAAGTATCTTTGCAAGTATTTTGTAATCAGTATTTAATAATGTTAATGACCTCAATTCTGTAATTCATGTGGATCCCTTTCTTAAGAGGAAAAACATCATTCCGTCTGCATCGAGGGGCAAGCGTCCCTCTTCCCAAATGGCATTAAAAAAGCACTTCAAGGCAGGGGACTAAAATCTCACTATAATGCTTATAAAAGTCATTTGGTATCCCATCCTGACCTGGAACCATCTTAGCAGATAACTGTGAAATAGCCTCCTGAATTTCCAACTTGCAAATAGGAACAACTAATTCATCTTCCTCCTCCCTACTTAAAGCTGGCTTCTCTATTCCCATAAGAAAATCTGGATTTTCCTTCCAGTCTTTCTGAAAAGTAGTCACCATATGCTGCTGTATAATAAGCATAATATCTTAATTATGGTCTTTAGAGTTCCTGTTTGTCTCTAAGACCTGTCAAAGTCTTTTTCCACCCATTTTGTCTTAACCTCATAGGGGTTAACATCTTCCTTGTACCTTGCGTTCTATATTTCTGCTGTAATGCCATTTTTAACCCTCCTTCCAAATACTGCTTCATCTGACTTTTTATAGCTTGAATCTTGCCTTTTACCTCACTATCCCTACCTGTACTAAAACTTGTAGATACTGTGCCTGTAATCCTAAATAAACAATGTATCTTTCCTTTGCTTGCTGCTTCGTAAAGGCACCATACCAATCCTGCAAATCCCTTTAAAATCTTCCCACCATTCTATTGGACTCTCTCACAGAAAACATAAATCTTTTCTTGCCTGAAGCAAAGCTTTCACACTTTTTTCTACCATAGCATCCTGCAATTTAGAAACATTCATTTTCAATACCCTCTCCCAACTATTAATTTCTGTTTTCCTCCCAACCTTAAAACTACTACCAAATGGTCAGAGATTTCCAATGGTCGCATGTCCACTTTCTGACAAGTTAGTCATGCTGACACTAACCAAAAATCAATCCTGGTTGACAATCTACCTTTAAAAAAGGTATGACTCGGTTCTAATTGCAGGATATCATGTACATCTTTTAGATTGTCGTGATGCATGACTGCTAGCAAAGAATTGGTATCACTAAAAACTTTCTGCGTACCTCTTCCCCAATCTCTATGCATAAGCCCACAATTGAAATCTCCTCCCCATAACAGCAGCTTCGAAGTGTTTAAGTAAGGCTCTGTTCGTCTAAACATTCCAGACCTCTCTGCTTTAGTCAGTGGTGCATATATATTTATCACCCGGAATACTTCTTTCTGTAAGACCATATCCAAAATCATAACCCTTCCTGGTATTAGATCATACACATGCAACACCTGAGCATTACTTTTAAAAAGCACTCCTATCCCAGAGCACTTATCCTCTCCTATCACCCAAAATGAGACTCCCCATCTCCAATCTTTCTGTGCACTTTTTACTTCAGCTAAAGAATGTAGCCTAGTGTCTTGTAACAAGATAACTCGCCCATCCCAACACTGAGGCTCAAGAAAGTGCTCTGCCTCCTCTCATAGGCCTTAATGCTATTAACATTAATTGTACAGAAAGATATAGCCATCAATAACCTATATAAAAAAAGGGGAAATTATCCAGTACCATTCATCTTTTCTTTTTCCACTTCCTAGTCTTCAGTTTTTTTGGAAGGCTAGACTCTGAAATTCACTCTGCTTGGGAGGAGGTCACTGAGGAAAGATCTGACTCCTAGCCATCCTCTTCCATCTCTTCCTCAAACAATAAAGCGTATGAATTCTGTACTACCACTTCCTCTAGCTCTTTTGTTTGTTTTGAGGCAGCAGTTAACAACTTTCCTGCCTTGGACCTAGTGACCCTTTGAAAATCTGCATCTAATTGCATTGAGGGAGGGGGCATAGAAATACTCTCTTTCCCCATATTCTCCACTTGGAATGCCTCCTGCACTACTTTGACTTCTACTACCTCCCCTACCACCAAATCCCCCCGCCATCCTGTTTACTATTGTGAGTCGTACCCTCCAGGATTTGCACCCCTGTGCTGTCCTTCGTCACTACCTCCCCTGCCCTTCTGGGAACCCTCTGTGGTAATGGAGCACCAATGGGACCTTTTGTTAATAACCCAATCATCCTCATTTTCTCTTTATGAGCTGTAGCTACGTGATACATCTTGCTCTGCCCTTACTGAAATGTCTACATTATTGTGTGAGGCCCAGGAGCAGGTACAGAAAGAATTACCCTGTTCCTCACAGAGGTTGTACTTTAAAGGTTGCCTACAATGAGCCCCAACATGTTCCAAATCCCACACAATCCGCATTTTGTTTGTCACAGACATTGTAAATGACCCATGTCTCCACATTTAAAACAAGCCCTTGGCTGCCAGGATAGAAGATCCTCCTTATCCCTGCCTAAAAAAAACAATTAGGTAAGTGATTTGTTTGTCCATTCACTAATCTCAATACTATTTGATATTTCCACCCCCCTGTCCATAACTGTTCTTCATCCAAAATTGGTTCAGAAACACCTTGAACCGTACAGTGTTGCTGCAACCAGTAGGTGATATCTGCCACATTCACCCCTTCTTTGCGAAAAAGAACCATAATTTTCTTTGTTAAGGGTTTTGTCAATGGTATTGCCAAAAAAGGCTTCCATAAAGGTGAAAGTTTCATTAACCGATGTTGTTTCCAGAATCTTTCTAACCCAGCTGGATGTTTAAAACTTACATCAAATAATACATCTCCTGGCACAAGTATTAAGGCGTAAATCTCATAGGCATAGAACTTCATACTATCTTTTAACAAGACTCTGCCCACAAATTTCCTATCTGGAATTGCATCTACGTCACCCCTAAATTTTAAGCGTACAGCATTACGTCTTTCTGCAGGTTCTAACAAGGGTCTTTATCAGCCGGAAATAAATGCTCTGCTACTTTCCCATGCCATACTTTATCAGGACTTGTCCCCAAAGTAACATTCTCAGACATATTTACAGAAATGGATCCCTGATGCACACCTCCTGTTCTAAGCTAACCCCTCTACTAAGTCCATTAAATCATCTGCTTCTTGGTCTCTAATAACCTGTAGTAAAGGATGGGGTCATCTTGCTGCTGAATTATTTCTTCTTCTACAGGGAAAGTTGTCCTGGGGCAATGAAGGAGTTAGCACCATCCAGGTAAGGGGTGTCCTAAAGGATCAGAAACTGCAAAGAAAGAGTCATTACTGAGATTTGCATCTTTATTCTTGCCCTGTAGGGCTTTCACCCATCCTGCAGCTTGCAAAGCAGTGTCCACCCAGTTTCCTGAGTCAGTTCCCACCAGCAAACGATCTTGCCCTTGCCTGTGCCCATCCACAGCTCAATTCAGTAATTTCCTGCTTTTCCCCCTTCTTTTAGAAGTCTTTTTGAGCCTCCTACAGAGGTCCCAATCAAAAAATTAACCACTGGCAATGCAAGTTTGGTAGAATCCACACTACCTGTTTCTGTCTTTTGCTCAGTAATCGTTTTCAGTTCTATTTTTTCCTCCCCTGAAACTCCCACTTGCTGCTCCAATGTTTTCTGTCCCCCTGCAACTTGCTTCATCCCCGATTCCTTTGTTAATTCCATTCGTAATCCCTCACCATCTTGACTCACCCTCTCCTCACTCACATCCTCTCCGTCTTCCATGGCCATCTTGTTGTCCCGTAGTTCCGCTTCCTGTACCTTCGCTAATGTGCTCCTACGCTCCAGTGCCTCCTGTAATCTCTTCCTTGCAGCTTTACAACACTGTTCTACCTCTTCAAGTTGCGACCTTAATGCTTGTTCCATACTTGGATTTTCAAACTCGATTTCCTGCTGCGTTGTCTGGCCTTGGGGAACCACGTCCCCCGGTGTGTCCTCCACATTGTCTGTCACTTCTATCGGTAAAATTCCTTTTTCATTCTGAAAGGTGTCAGCTCTGGTCTCCATTACAAAAATATCAAGGGAGCCAAGGAGGAGACCCGCTCCTTAGCCTCCCGCATGTCGTCCTCAGCCAAGGCCCCAGTCGCCACTGAGCAGTAATGCTGCTCAGCCTCACAGCACCCTCTGCCTCCACAGAGTAGGGGAATTTCCCCGGTGTCCTGGCCAAATTTCCCTCATTCACTAAAAATACCATCAACAGCTTAATCTAGTTCAAGGTCAGTTGGTATTCATCTGTATCCCCTCCCCGGGTCATGCCTGAAAATAGGCAGGACTTGTCTAGTCACTTACCTGGTCAACAAAACTAAATAAATAAAAATCAGTTCCTGGGCACTCCCCTTACCCCACCCCTGCATACCATTATATATTAACAGTGCCGGTGCTAATAGGGCTTTTGAATATTGCAGCCTGGTGCAAATCCAGTGCTATTCCAGTGCTACGGTTTTGCACTAGGCGCAATAGTTTAAATATCTGACCCTCAGTGTTCTGTTCTGCATTCCTAGTCTTTACTTTAGCTTCATTGTTTTTTAATATTTGGTGGTGTTTAAGGCTTTAGTGAAGCACAGGAAAGTACAACATGTCATCAAGCAAAGGCAAGAGGAAGTGTGGAGGATGTGGGAAAAGTGCTGGGGTAGTACTAGATCACTCACAAAGGGGAGTCACAAGGAGGTGTATATGGTGCTGGGAAGGTGTCAGTGAGCAGCACTTTTCTTGAACTGCAAGTTCTGTTGGTAGTGCAGTGCCAGGTGCCATGCACATACTGCTCCCATGGCAGCCACAGCTGGAATCCAAGCTTCCAGCTTCTTTGGTATGCAGTTGGTGCTGCTACTTCAGGCACAGCTGTTTCACAGCCTACAAAAGAGGGTAAAAAGACTGCCATGGATGTTGCTGCACTGCTACTGTGTGAGTCCTTAGGGTCTCAGGAGGAGCAGGAACAGATTGAACAGTCCCAGTCACAGGACACCCAGGAGTTAAGTCAGGAGCTGCTAGGGGCTGAGATCAAAATGAGTTTGATTCCAGTGGCACGTATTATCAGTGATGATGACAGTAAGGCTGGTGCTGGAATGCTTACTGTGGGTGGACAAGAGACTGAGAAGGAGAAACGGCACAGAGCTTCAAAGTTCTCAGAAGAGCAAGAACCTCACTGCAGTGAATATCTTGTTAGTGCTACTGTTCATGTGGCAGAGAAGGCCAGTGAGGAAAAGGAGTTAGGGTACAGCCAGCCCTTACTGTCACAGCCTGACATTTCAGTAAGCAGTGAGGGTACTTCTGAGGGTGTTGAGGGTGATGGTGGTGATGATCGGACCCTACTCAGCAGCCACACCTTCCACAATTGGCAACCACAACTGTCAGTGGCAAAGTGCCAGCCCCCCCTTTAATGTTCTCAGTCCACATGTAACTACTTGTCAGGTGAAAGGATCAGCAATTGCCAAAAACAAGCCATGGGGATCAGCAGCAGATGCAGGAGCACCCTAAGAAAAGAATATCGCCACCCCTGCACTCCTGTCTCCATCTGACCTGACCACAAAAATCCATCATGTTGGTGGACATTCACTTGTGTGGGATTTCTTTATCATCGATAAATCTGATGACAGCATGGCTGTGTGCAACATCTGTCATTCCAAACTTAGCAGGGGTAAGCCACATTCACACTTTGGGACAACTGGTATGTACAGCCATATGAAAAGTAAGCACCCCATTAAATGGACACAGCATAAGCGTTTGGCATCCAGGCCCAGTTCTGATAGTTCTGCACAGTCTGTAAAAGAGGATCTGCAGCCTAATGACCCCTTGCTATGTCCCACCCCCCCACACATGAAGATACAAGTGGTTGTAGTCAAGGTGATCCTTCCATGGGCACATGGATAGACCATTTTTTTCAAGCATGTTCATGGACAAGACAGCCAAAGACACAACAGCATATCTGGCAAGGCCAAAACACACCCCAAAGTTCAGCACACTATTAGGTTTAAGCAGCCAGATATTAAATCAGCATTAATGAAGCCCACCAAGTATCATTGCAAACACCCAGTGACTAAAGAGCTGAACACAGCTGTTGCCAAGATGCTGGCAAAAGACCTTCTGCCATTCTTATTTGTTGAGAATCCTGGTTTCATTGAACTTATGGAGAAGGCTGCACCTAAATACAAAGTTCCAAGTCAAACTTATTTTAGCACTAAGGCTCTTCCAGCAATGCATAATGACCTAGCCTGCATGGTGTCTCATGCTCTGTCCCACTCTGCTGTAGCAAGATTCACCTCACCACCAATATCTGGACAAGTGCTCCATCATCGGGTGTTAGTTATATGTGTATAACTGCACACCGGGCCTATTTCCCTTGGGTATATACCTTGCATCCATGTCCCTCATCTACCTGTCTCCTGATTACTGGCAGCAGCAGTCTTACTATTGGTCGACAGCATGCCAAGTTGAGCATGCAGAGTGTGCATGGGTCACACACATCTGACAGAATTATTGTATGCATCAATGAGGCCATTACACACTGGCTAAAACCACATGGTTTGAAAGCTGAGTATATTGCCAGTGACAATGCCCAGAATGCTATCAAAGCAATCTCAGATGGCTGCTTTTATCATGTCCCCTGCTTTGCTCATGTGTTGAATCTCATTGTGAAGTCTTTCTGGATCACAAAGCAGTGAGTGCCATGTTGGCCACCAGCCACAAAATCTGCAGTCATTTCAGTAGTTCTGCACTGGCTGGAGCAGATCTCAGGCTCTACAGAAGGCCAATAATGTACCACAGCACTGCTTGAGGCTTGATGTGCCAACCCAGTGGAATTCAACACTCTGTATATTTGAGAGGCTGTATGAACAATACAAGCCATTGAATGTGAACATAATGCACATGCATTATCGTGAAGCACAGGAAGCCATGTCACTGAGTCCATTCCAGTGGTTTTTGATGGATAGCATTATCCAAGTACTCCATCCTTTTGAACAGGCGACACATAGTGTGAGTGCTGAAAATGCACATTTGAGCCAGGTGACACCATTGCTGCATGTACTCCACCAGGCACTGGTCAATGTAAAAGAGCAATTTGAAGTGGCTGCAGACTCTGTTAGAGTGGAGCTGGCTGACCGCATCATCCAGCTGTATGATGATGATCCCAGGGTCATTCACATTAATAACTCAGAGGCATACATCCTGACAACTCTGCTCAGTCCCAGGTACAAGCATGGCATGATGGTACTTCTTCCAGGTGGGAAGGCTGATCTTGATCACTGTGTGTCCATCCTGCAGGGCAAGTCCAAAACTGGATGTCACACTCAGAGGTAAGAGTGGAAAAATCTGCTACAGTACAGAAAGTGCAAGCGAAAATGGTCCTCTTGCTCTGTATCCTTATCCACCACCAGTACAGTGTCTGCACCATCACCTTCATCCTCATATGGCAGCACCGGTGGCACAAACCCCCTATGGTCCATGCTGAAGGACATTGGTGTGTCTACCTGCCACTCTCAGGAGGGAGACACAAAGCTCCAGCTGTCTGCATGCCATATGCTGCAGTCATGTATGGATGACCCACAGCAACTGACAATTGATGACGAGCTGCTGGACTATTGGCATAGACAACTGGAAATCTGGCCTGCCCTGACAGCTATTGCCATGGAGTATCTCATCTCCCCCATGCCAGTGTAAGCTGGAAAAGGGTTTTCAGCACTGCAGGTGCCATTGCTACTGACCACAGAAGCAGCCTGTTTGATCGGAATGTTGAGTATCTAACATTTGCGAAAATGAACTCCAATTTCTTCCCCAAGCAGTATGTTGTGTCAACAACTATGACATTATAGGATCCTGCTGAAGAAGGATCTGAGCAGCAGGACTCATCAGAGGATGAGGAGAGTGTGGCCGTACCATCTTATGAAGACACAGTGGAGGGATTTATGTTCTCCTGAGTAGGAGACAGAGCCTGATAACGTGTGCTGTGTGCATAAATTTTATTGCTAGGTATCCTAACACCCTATATCTTCAATTACATTACCTGAATAGTAAAGAGCCTTGCACCCGGATTCAGTGAGCAATACCAGAACCTGAACTTGCTGTGTTGCCAAAAATGTTGGTGATGTTGAGGCAAAGGATTACTACAGCCACATTTATGCTGAAAATTCACAGTGACACCAGCAGTTCTCTACTTATGAAACTGCATTACTTTCAAGTTTCACAGTTCACCACTGTTTTGGTAACCCCCTCCCCAAAATAAGGAGAATCCCAAAAATTGAAGTGGACATTGTTCTTGTCCTCTTATGTTGTTAAGTGTTTACCAGTTTCCCAGTTTGCCGCTGTTCTGCCCCCCTCCATACACTCACATAAAATAAGAAAAAACAAACACATTTAAGTGGACATTGTTCTTGTTCTCAGATGTTAAGTGTTTACCAGTGTCCCAGTTTGCCACTGTTCTACCCCCCCACACACACACTCACATAAAATAAGAATCCTAGTCTCAGGAAGTGTACCTCAGGACTGGAGGATGGCTCACATGGTACCCCTACATAAGAGCGGTCCCAAAGATGACCCAGGAAACTACAGGCCAGTAAGCCTCACATCCATCATGGGAAAACTGATGGAGACAATCCTGAAGGAGAGCTGGTGTCCCTTCTGCAGAACAATGGGCTGTAGGACATTAGGTAGCATGGGTTTGTTATGGGCAGATCCTGTCAGACCAACCTGGTGGATTACTACGACTGGGTAACTAGACAGTTGGACAAAGGCCATGCAGTGGATGTCCTGTTTCTGGAATTCAGTAAGGCATTCGACTCAGTACAATATGAGAGGCTGGGCAGTAAGCTGGCAGGTACAGGTGCAGGGGTGAAAATGGCAGGATGGGTAGTACACTGGTTACAGGGAAGGCAGTAGAGGGTGGTGGTGAGAGGGGAGCTGTCATCTCTGAGGGCAGTGACAATCGGAGTACCACAGGGCTCAGTGCTGGGACTGGTATTATTTGGGTTATTAATATCAGACATCTCAATGGGCATCAAGAGCAAGATCAGTTTGTTTGCAGATTATGCCAAGATGGGAGAAGTAGTGGATGACCTAAGAGGGCAGCATGGGTTGCAGGATAATCTGTCAAAATTGGAGACCTGGTTGGAGCTACCAGCTGTGGGGGGGGGGCAGCTAGCCATGACAGAGGAGGAGAAGGATCTAGTGGTGATTATAATAGGCTCAATGAACAACTCAGCAGAATGCAGGAAGGCAGCTGCAAAGGCCAACAAAATGCTGGGTTGTGTTGCAGGGGTATATCTTCAAGGAGAGGGGAGGTGATCCTGCCATTGTATAGGTCAGAGGTTAAGCCACACCTGGGGCCCATACCTGAAGAGGGACATTAAGTACTGGAGGGGTGCAGAACAGGGCAACAAAGATGATCCAGGGACTGGGACATACCCACATGAGCAGGCTGAGGGAGTTGAACATGTACTCACTGGAGGAGAGGAGATGGGGAATATACAGTATATTTATTGAATTTTGTAACCGGGTAGGCCCTCTGAGACAAGACTGTCCATTTTCAGGGGTGACCCAGGAAGTGCAGTACACTGATAGTGCAATCATTGACACAGGAAATTAGACAAGGAGTTGTCATACAGTAAAAGAGTACATCAGTTACATTCAGTTAGGTAAAATCAGCAATCTAGAGCACAGTCAACAGCCATTCAGTATAACAGTACATCAATTACATTCAGTTATGCAAAAATAAGCAATTTAAAACACAGTCAACAAAACCTTACATACGTTCAGACCTCATTTACATTTTTTGTTTTCTTGGAGAGCAGTAGACACAGTGAATAGAGAGTTTTGCCAGGGGAATCATGCAAGATGTGACCAGGGCTTAGGAGTCAGCAGAAGCAGGAGCAAGGTGGAGCAGTTAGGTGAGTTAACAGCAACCTTTGAAACTGAGAGGGAGGTGCAGACCAGTATAGAAGGAGGTAGAGCGTTCCAGTGGGACACAGTAGAAAATGCAAACAATCTGTGAGTCATGAAGAGTCTTAAGTCTAGCACTGAGAGAAGAACAATATCAGCAAGGCAAGGAGGAGTGAAGCAAAGTACAAGCTTATGTATAAAGCTTAGTGTGGCATAGCGTAATTTAAACTCATAGGGTAGCCATTCTAGGGCAGAGAGGATGTCACAGTCATGGCGCCAAGCATTGGCCCCGAGGGCAAACCTGCCAACTCTGTGGTAAGCCTGTGGTAGGCATGATAGTATGGATGTGGAAGCAGAAAGCAGTAATGGAGCACCATACATAAGGAGGGGCAGAAGTGTGACATCTGCAATATTGTGGCATGAGGTCAATGTAAGGAACAGACGGATGTGGTAGAGGACACCGATTTTTTGGTTTATAGTTTTCACGATGGCTGTAACATGCACATCCAGGGTAAGTGAGGGATCTAAGGTGACTCCCAAGTATCTGAAGAACCTGACTGATTCAAGTGCATCCCCTGTACACGAGAATAGTCATGGGGAGGGTTGGTGCAGATGACTTGGAAAATAACATGCTTTTGGTTTTTTTAGTATTAAGGACGAGCTGCTTCTGAATGAACCAGTCCTAAAGGGTGTGGAAGTCAGAGGCTAGCATTGAATTGAGCCACCCAGTATCAGAAGAGGAACGGTATATGATAGCATCATCTGCATATAGGAGAACGGAAGCTCCACCACAATTATTAGGGAGGTCATTAATATACAAAGAGAAAAAAGTAATGGGCCCAATGTGGAGCCCTGGGGAACACTATGGATAATGAGCCTCAGGTCAGATTGGGAGCCTGCCCATTTTACTTTTTGGGTACGGTCATAAAGATAACTTTGGGTTCAGGACAGGGCAGTGGCATCAAGACCAAGGACATGCAGTTGTTGTAATAGAAGACCATGGTTAACCAAGACAAATGCCTTGGTCAAGTCTACAAAAATTGCTCCAGTGGCTCGGCCATAGTCCATCTCATGGAATATGTCCGAGGTGACTTTAATCAGAGCTGTAAGTGTACTGTGTTTTTTTTCCTAAATTCATGCTGAGAGGTTGAGAGTAGATGGTGGAGGTCAAGGTAATTCTGAAGGTGACCGTAGATTATCCACGCTTGTATTTTTGCTAAAGGGCAAAGTATTGAGATAGGTCAGAAATTGTCCAGTGTTTAGTTGGGACCTCCTTTGTGAATGGGGATGACTACTGCTACTTTTCATTTTTCAGGGACGGAGCAAGTAAGGAAGGATTGATTAAATAAATCTCGCACATGGCAGGCTAGGGCATCTGCTCCCAACTTAAGGAATTTAGGCTCTAGAGTGTCATGGCCAGGTGAACTGTCAGCCTTTAAGTTCATGAGGAGATGGCGAACCTCTGCAAAGGTTTGCAAGCTTTAGATGATAGGCAGGGCAGTCCATAGAGTCAACTGATGGCAGGGGGTCAGGTTGGGATGGAGTGGATGAATTAGAAAATAATGATGTGTACAATCCAGATTGGTGAAGAACTCATTGAAGCCAGAGGTGATAGATGGGGGGTCAGTGAGAGAGATCCCCTGGCATCAAGGGAACTGTGGGTCTCAGAGGTGTTACCCTTCAAAAGGGAGTTAACTTGTGGCCGGAATTCTTTCAGATTACTAAAATGCTCAATCTGGAGTCACTTGAAATGGAGTCATTTAGTTTTTTGGATTGAGTTCTTGCAGCTGTTCCTTAGTTGCCTATATGTCTGCCAGTTGGTAGGTAGTCTGCTATCCTTATAAGTCCTCCATGCCATATCATGAGTGGACATGAGCTGCCTTAATTCCTTGGTAAGCCATTGTGCTTTAATACCTTTTACCTGGCAACTCTTTAAAGGGGTAGCCCATGATGATAGCGCTTGGTTTGCTGGCCAAGGCACCTAGCTTCACCTGAGTTCTTTCCTTCTAAGACTGCTTGAAAGGCAGAGTAAAGAAACTTACCAGAGCAAGGGAAAAGGATTAAGACTTATTTTGGCTAAGCAGATTTACTGTGTGGTGTTGTTTTTATATTTTACTCACAGGGATTGCTACTGTTTGTTGCTAACATTTCATTGCTTTATTTTCTCTGATTCAAATTGTTGTTGCTGGTATACCTTCTTCTGCATTATTACAAGGTGTGCCTACAGGTGTGTGCTAACAGATTACTGCTGTAATCTTCTGATTCAAATTGTCTTTTGCAAAATTATATCTTCTGTTACTGCTTTATTTTCTCTGTAGCAAAGTGTTTCTTACGGCGTATATCTTCTCTGAAATTATTACAGGTGGTGCTTTACAGGTTTTACGGTTTTATCTAACATTAGGATAAGCTTTCAGGGTTACTGCATTTGTTGTTGACTGATTGTTTCTGCTCTTATCTCCTTGTTCTTTTGTCCGTGGTTCTTCTTCTTCTTTTTCAGCAGGGGAAGGGCCCAGCCACCAACCCCATCCCCAACCACCCCACACTACACTCCTTTTATAGGGTACCACAGTTGTGACATTTCCTGTGGCAGAGCAGGAAGGGGTGGATCAGTGGGTCCTCCACAAGGTGAGCTCATTTACAGGGGCACTAGTAATTTAACTTGTTATAACAAGTTAAACAAAACACAATCAAACCATTACTTGCATTTTTTTTCCTTTTTTTCCTTCTAATTACTCTGACTAGGTTATAAACCCAGCAACTTATCTGGAATGGATATCATTAACTGCAGGTACTGTGGAACAATTTTCAGAAGGACAGTCTTACAGGATTTAGGACACTGTCCCACATGCTGGACCTTTGGAGATCTTAGGGCTCAGCTCGGGCAGCATGGGCAGAGGTGCATGCCTCAAATTTCATATTCAAGAGGAAATACATTATAAAAACCACCGCTATTTCCCAGCATCCAACAGAAAAACCTGGAGCCGCAGAGGGTAGTTGGTCAGGAGGTTGGCAGGTGGTTAGGAGGAAACCGTCGGTGCCCATCACTCTCTGCTCTCAACATATGCCTCACAAAACCAATAAATACTACAAACAGGTATCTGCCTCTATCTCTGAAATCAAAGAGCAGAAGACACTGCAGACAGGACACTGCAACACAGGAGCTAGCACAACAAAACTCGCCCAAATCAGGAACCAAAACAAAAAAGCAAAAGGAAATTCAACAAACTTCTGATCATAGCAGATTCCATGATTAGAGGTTGATACCCATCTAGCCAGGGGTAATGGTCAGATGTCTCCCGGGTACATCAGCATGGAGACACTGACCACATTGCTAAATTGATTCACAAGCAGGAGAAAGCATTGATGTCCTAGTACATAGGGACTAATGATCTAGCCAACCCGGTCAGTTGTGGAGACCAAGAACACCTGACCAGGCTGGGTGACAAACTATCATCTATTTCATCAGGCATCTCCTTCTCTGAGATCCTGCCAGTCTGGAGAGAGGAGCAGATGGACGGAAGGTCAGAGAAGGGGAGATAGGGGAGCTAAACACGTGGCTCAATGGCTGGTGCCAGGAAAAAGGACACAGATTTGTAGGGAACTGGCAACAGTTCTGGGAGCGAAAGTTCTTTAAATTTGATGGACTACATCTGACTAAGGAGGAGTCAGTGCATTGGGGCAGAAGTTTGACATCTTTGCAGAATATTTAAACTAGCAAATGGGGAGGGATTGCAGCACCCCATACGTCGAATGGGAAGAACACCCCTCCCCTCAGCTGGTGGTCAAACAGGGATTCAGCATGTTTGCAGTTCATTTGCATCTCCCAGGTAGAAAAAGGTTTGTCTCCCCATCGACACACGGGTAATGCCAAACCTCACCCAACAACTAACACACAAAATCTCCAATGGAAAATCATGTAGACAAATGCTCACAGCCTGGGAAATAAGATCCCAGACCTGCAAGCAATAATGTCAGAGGCTAAACTGGACATAGTAGCAATTAGTGAGACGTGGTTTACCAGTAAGCACACTTGGGAGACTTCAGTACCTGGCTATGTATTGTTCAGAAGAGACTGAGGTGCAAAAAGGGGGGGGAGGAGTGGCCCTGTATGTCAATGAAAATATCAAAGCTACAGAAATTCAGAATACACATAAGGAGCCAGAAGAACTGTGGGACACCCTGGAAACAGGAAATGGGACAGCCATAAGAACTGGGGTTGTCTACAGGCCCCCAGACCAGGGGAAGGTCATGCCAGACAAACCTGATAGATTTCTTTGACTGGGTGACCAAAGTAGTAGATCAGGGAGGGGCTGTGGACATGACCTACCTACACTTTAGCAAGGCATTTGACACAGTCCCACACAAAAGATTAATATACAAGTTAGCCAGCCTGGGAGTGGGTCCCAAGATGACAGCCTGGGCAAAGAATTGGCTGGAGAATAGGACACAGAGAGTAATAGTAAATGGAGTCCTCAGAAGAAAGGAGGGTTACTAGTTGGGGTACCACAGGGTTCAGTATTAGGACCGGTCCTCTTCAATGTCTTTATAAGCGACATTGCAGAAGGACTGGAAGGAAAAAGTATGTCTCTTGCAGATGACACTAAGATCTGCAACAGAGTTGATGCACAGGGTGGGGTGGAAAGGATGAGAAGGGACTTGGCAAGGTTAGAGGAATGGTCAAATGTATGGCAGCTTAGATTCAATGCTAAAATTGCAAAGGTAATGCACCTGAAACAAAACCAGGGGAAGAGTACACAATGGGGGTGAGATACTAACAACAACAAAAATGGAAAGGGACCTGGGGGTAGTCATATCAGATGACCTAAAGGTGGGCAAGCAATGTAAGAGGGCAGCAAGGAGGGCTGGGGGATACTGGAATGCATAGGGAGGCATCACCAGTAGAAAACAGGAAGTTATTATCCCTCTGTACAGACAGCTGGTGAGACCCCATCTGGAGTACGTATGTGCAGTTCTGGAGACCCAATCTCCATAAGGACATAGACAGGATGGAAGCTGTCCAGAGGAGGGCAACTAAAATGGTGCAGGGTCTGCACAGAGACATATGAAGAGACTTAAGGAGCTTAATATGTATAGCCTTGAGGAAAGGAGGAGGAGGGGACATGATAGAAACTTTCAAGTACCTCAAGGAATCAACAAA
This sequence comes from Neoceratodus forsteri, assembly GCA_016271365.2. Taxonomy (NCBI): domain Eukaryota; kingdom Metazoa; phylum Chordata; order Ceratodontiformes; family Ceratodontidae; genus Neoceratodus; species Neoceratodus forsteri. The sequence goes on along the minus strand of JADMNL010000035.1, from coordinate 111,629,153 downwards.
GTCCAAGGGTAGCATCTTTCAAAAAAGATGTGCAAGAACAAGAGGGCTCAATTTGAAGATGGGGGGCGGCTCAGAAGCAATTGGGAAGTATTTTTCACAAGAGGGTTGTGATGGCATGGGCGGCCTTCCCGGAGGAAGAGTAGTGGAGTCAAAAATCAGTGGTGGAATTCAAGCATGCATGGGACAGTCATAAAGAACAACTCTGGGGGTGGGGTAAGAAGAAGTAAGCTGCTGGTTAACTAGGATCTGCAGCTTATCCAGTAGGTAGGGAAATGGGCAGACTGGGTGGGCCAAGTGGTCCTTATCTGCCATCAAATTCTATGTTTCTATGAGGACATAGACACATTACTGTTAGAAGATATACAAAACATGACAGCTAAAGGGGAGGTTCTGATAATGGGAGACTTCAACATGCCGGATACAGATTGGTCAATACCAGCAGGAACATCTGCCAGAACTAGACACATAGTGGATTCCCTGCAGGGGGAGGGCCTCAAACCACTGGTACAGCAACCCACAAGAGACAGGGCTATCCTAGATCTAGTATTGACTAACAAGGAAGGGATCACAGATCTCCGGTAGAAGGTCACCTGGGGGCCAGTGACCATCACATGGTATGGTTCAATTTGGCTACTACATCTAAATCATCCATTCAAGGCAAAAATATGGGACTTCAGAGGAGCTGACATTTGATAAGATGCGAACAGAGCGTTAAGCTAGCCCTGGCAAAAGGAACACAGGTGAGGGGGTACAGGCAAAGTGGGCAAGCATTAAGGATGCAATACTTGAAGCAACATCCCATTGTGTTGGACAGAAAAGGAAGTGCAAAAGAAGAAGGAAACCACTTTGGTTCTCAATTACAGTAGCAGAAAAGGTCTGACCTTCAGGAAATATAAGGGAACACAGCGGGATGAAGATAGGGAGGCATACCAAACTGCCCTAAGGGAAGCAGGGAAGGCAGTAAGGCAGGCAAAGTCCCAAACTGAGGAAACACTAGCACGAACAGTAAAAGAAGGTGACAAGACTTTCTATAGATACATTAATGAAAGGAGAAAGTCCAGAGGGAGCATGTGCTAAGCTTAATGGAGAAAAGGGAGCATGGGAGGAGGAGGACCCTGCAAAGGCATCTATCCTAAATAAATACTTTGCTCAGTATTTACTGAAGAGAAGGAAGGCAGGGCCACAGCTCAGCATCATGGACACAGGGGAGGGAGAGCACTACTCCCTTCACAAAAAAGGGTCCTACAAGAGCTCTAAGCTCAGGGTGGATAAGGCAATGGGACCTGATGGCATACATCCCAGAGTACTTAAGGAGCTAAAGGTGGAACTAGCAGAGCCATTAGCAGAACTGTTTAGTGAGTCTCTGATCACAGGAGAGGTCCAGAAGACTGGAGAAGGGCTCATGTGATCCCCGCTCCACAAGAGTGGTAGCAGGGAGGAGGTGGGGAACCACAGACCAGTCAGTCTTTCCTCCAGTAGTGGGCAAGATTTAGGCACTCCTTGAAGGATAGTGCAACACCTGGAATCCATAGGGCACAGGATCCAGGACAGCATGGGTTTACAAAGGAAGGTCCTGTCAAACTAATCTCATAGATTTCTTTGACTGGGTAACCAGAGTGGTGGACCAAGGGGGAGCAGTTGATGTCGCTACCTTGACTTCAGCAAAGCTTTTGACACTGTTCCACATAGAAGATTGATAAATAAGCTGGGTAGGCTCGGAGTGGGTCAGAAGTTGGTCAACTGGGTGGCAAACTGGTTGACGGGCAGAAAACAGAGAGTGGTGGTAAATGGTATACAGTCAGAAGAGATGCAAGTCACAAGTGGGGTACCTCAGGGATCAGTCCTGGGGCCATCATGAAGTGACCTTGCAGATGGACTAGAGGTAAGGCTTGTCTGTTTGCAGATGACACCAAGATCTGCAGCAGGTAGATGATCCAGATGGGGTGGGCAGAATGAGAAGAGATCTGGATAAACTAGCAAAATGGTCAGAATTGTGGCAACTGGGATTTAATGCAAAAAGTGCAAATCATGCACATAGGGAAGAGAAACCCTGAAGCCACCTATAGGCTGGGAGGGTTGCTGCTGAGTCACAAAGGAAGAAAGAGACTTGGACATCATCATCACTGATGACCTGAAATCATCAACAGACCTCTAGCAGTAAGGTAAGGCTAGGGGTATTAGGGTGTATTAGTAGGGGTATCATGTCGTAAGAGGGAGAGAATAACCTCTTTACAAGACACTGGTTAGGCCCCATCTGGAGTACTGTGTGCAGCATTGGAGGCCACACCTTCACAAGGACATTAACCAAATTGAGGCAGTCCAGAGAAGGCAACCAAAATGGTGCAGGGACTGCATCAGAAGACATATGAGGACAGATTAAAAGAGCTCAATATGTATACCCTTGAGCAAAGGAGGAGAGAGGTGATATGATCGAGGGCAGTCAAACACCTTAAGGGCATTACAAGGTGAAAGAGTCTAACATGTTTAAATATAAGAAAATAACAGGACAAGAGGACACAGCATGAGATTGGAGGGGCAGTTAAGGGAAATTGAGGGAAATTATTTTTCACAGAAAGGGTGGTGGATGCATGGAATGGCTTAACACAAAAAGTGGTGGCTATGAATACAGTGCAGGGCTTCAGACAGGCATGGGATAGGCATAAGGGAGCAATACAAATGACTATGAATAGATAGGCCACTGACAGAGCAAAGGCCGATGGCACATTTATAAGGTAGAAAAAGAAATGGGCAGACTGGATGGGCCTTGCGGTCCTTATCTGCCGTCAACTTTCATGTTTCTATGTTATAAATGAGTGACTGTAGAGGCAGTGACTCATTTATAGCACTATCATGATCCGCTACCCTGCAAGAGTAGCGATGCAAAGCGTGTAAAGTGACTGGAAGGGGATGGATGGGGAGCTGTAGGGGAGGGATAGGAGGGAGGGTTCAGGAGGATAGGTGAGCCTGCTGCAACTCAACCAGCCCTGTGGTGTGGTGGTGAGGGTGGCTGGCTACAGTACAGTAGGCACTGGGTCCGGGACTGGCTGGGGGAAACAATTTTGGCGCTGCATGCGGCTGTGTAATTTTTTTTTGGACAGAATTTTGCCCCCTCCTCAACATGCACCTTCCTGGAATTGACAATCCTAAGAAAGAGGGGGTGTGGGGGGGGCAAAGTTCCCTCCCACAAAAACACTTTATTTCATCAAATGTCAGTTCGCTGAGGAGCGTATATCGTCAAAATGCTTTTCAGCGATGTACATTCGCGATGATAGCGAATGCAGTTTTTCAATCGCTATCATCACATGGAATCCTTTAAAGGGGTATGTAGATCAACAATGTTAGTGAGTTTTGCCACAAAATAGCCTAGTGCTAAGTTAAGGTCCAGCAGGGTATTAATTGGATCCCAATCGGTTTCGTGGATGGTACTGACAAAGTTGTTCATATCAAACCTGAACATGTCCCGAACAGTGATGATCTTAGGAAGAGGGTTAGGGAAGTTGTTAACACCATACACAGAGTATCAGGAAGTGGTTGCTTATACTGTCTGAGAGGACCTCTGCTAATTTTATCTTTGGGGCACAATGTGTGACCACCCAGTCAAGTAAAGTATGGCTACCCATCTTTGTATTAATACGAGTAGGGTCACCAATCATTTGAACCAGATTTGAGTTATCCAGGATGGCAGTCAGTTTGGAAGAGCCAGTCAACGTTGAAGTCACCACCAAATATGAGATCATGTCGTGGGAGGTTAGAAAGGAAGGTTATGAAGGAGGGGAGGCCAGGGACTGCTACCTTAGGGGGCATGTATACACAACATACTATGAGTTTTTTTATGGTGCCAAGGGTGAGGGAAAAGAAGACTGATTCAATAGCAGAAGGTCAACATTCAGATATGGGTATTTCAACAGCATCCAAGTGTTCCCTGTCATACATGAGGACACCACCACCCCTTTTTCCCAGTCGATCCTTCCTGAAACATTTGTATCCAGGCACAGCAACCTCATGTTGTTTAATTCATGGTTTCAGCCATGTCTCAGAGATGTCCAGGATGTCAGGATATGATTGAAACCTTCAAGTACATGAAGGGAATAAACAAAACAGTCACAGAGGGACTATTCAAGTTAAGGAGGGTAGGGACACTTGAGGTCACGATCTCAGATTGGATGGGGGGAAGGTTCAGGAGGGAAATGAGAAGACACTTTAACAGAGAGAGTGGTGTCTGGGTGGAACACGTTGCCTGTGGAAGTGGTATCCTGTAGAACAGTGGACTGCTTTAAAGGAGATGGGATGAGTAATTAGGGTAATAGGGAGGTCAGGAGGGAGGGAGGAGGGGCAGCTGCAGTATAAGGGTTGCTGGCTGCACACTTGAGCAGACTCGATGAACTACAAGTCCTTTATCTGCTGTCAAATTCATATGTTCATAAGAAAAAACAAAAAATTGAAGTGGACATTGTTCTTGTCGTCAAATGTTAAGTGTTTACCAGTTTGTCAGTGCCCCCGGTCCACACCCACTCCCCCAAAAAGTAATTGGACCTTGAAATATAGATGACAAGGAAGTGTGATTTCAGCAACAAACTGCTTATATAGAAAATAAATAATTTGAAAACAAACCATCAAGCACAGAACTTGTAGAAGAAATATAAACATCCAAACTATGCAAACCAGTCAAACCAGCAGAAGATAGATGACAAGGAAGTGTGGTTTCAACAACAAACTGTTTTTATAGAAAATAAATAATTTGAAAACAAACCATCAAACACAGAACTTGTAGAAGAAATATGCACATCCAAACTATGCAAACCAGTCAAACAAGCAGAACCTCCCCCCCCCCAAAAAAAGAACAAATCGGTCAGTCATTCTAAATGTTAGAAAAATGTAACTTAAATTGACTTATTTTAACAAAAAATATTTGCAAAATGTTTAATTCAGCATGGTTGGGAAAACTAGTCAATGGCTGGCAGTGTATGTACACCATGCTGCCCCATAGCAAGCACTGCCATCTTCTCAGGACAGATGCCTCATGACTCCTGACTTGGCTTTGCCTCCTTCCCCCTGACCGGCTTAAGCTGGCACAAGATTCTTTTGTCCATCTTCCCCAACCTTTCCAATCTGGCCTCCATCCTTTTCAACCTGGCTTCAACCCTTTTCAGGCCATTATGAAGAGCAGCTTGGAGTTTCCCACTCAGGGTGGTCCTCCTCTCCATTCTGCCCTCCGGTACTGTCTGTGGCTGGATGGGTATTAATGCCATGGAGGTGGTCTGTGGCTCAGTCTGCTGCTGCTGTTGAGCTGGCCTGTCCTGTGGCACACTGCTGCTGCCTGCTAACTCTGAGGGCTGATCATCCTTGTCTGCCAATTTGGAAAGAGCCTTCACAATTCTTCGCACACAGTTTTCTGTGTGCTTGCTAATTGGCTTTGTCTGCTTTGTGGCTGATTCTGCCCCCATCTGTCCCTCTGATGGCTGGACTGGAGCCGATGTTTCAGTGTTGTCTGCAGTACAGAAAGAAATATGCAGCTTCAACATAATATGGCTTCTGACAACTATCTGCACTTATATAGTGAGTGCAGTGTGTGTGAGGTGAACTGCTATGTGGGTGTGTGCGCGCGCGTGTGTGAGTGTGTGTGTGTGATGAAGTCTGACAGGGGGTGTCCAGTCAATTTGGCCCACGTCAATTCAGCTCAGTGAATTCAGCCCCACGACAATTCAGTATGAGGCAATTTAGCTCCTATGTCAAGTCAGCTCCAGTCAATTCAGCCCGAGTCAGTTCAGCTCCTGTGTCAATTCAGCTCCTATGTCAGTTCAGTCCCATGTCAATTCAGCTCCTGTTTCAGTTTAGCCCCATGTCAATTCAGCTCCTATGTCAGTTCAGTCCCATGTCAATTCAGCTCCTATTTCAGTTCAGCCCCATGTCAATTCAGCTCCTATGTCAAGTCAGCTCCAGTCAATTCAAAACCTATGTCAATTCAACCCTTAGGTAAATTCAGCTCCTTTTGGTTCTGCACTAGAATAAACATAACTGACAACATATGTAAACATATTTAAGCTTTACTGAAAGCTTTAAAATGTATTTTTTTGCAATTAAGTACACTTTATTGAAAATGTTAATTTGCACATACAGTACATGCAGCAAACACCAATCACATACACCAGACAGAAAAACAAAATAACAGAACAGAAATAAGCCTAAACATAACCTTCTAACCCACACAACACACAAGCCACCCCTACTAACCAACCCCGACCTTCATGTGCACATTCCAACAGTTCTGGGTGTGAATACTAGAATGGACAGTGACTAAGGATATAACTGTTTTTTTTTGTTTTTTTTTGCTTAATTATGGGAAGGGCAGAGTATTCTCCCAACAGACAACTGTCCTGTGTAAAAAATGAAGTAAAGGCTGAAGAGTGGAGCATTAACACATATTGGCCTCTATTCATGAGTAGATGCACATGAGGCGTGTATGGGGGCGCACAGCTTCACACCAATGGGATTTCCATGCGTGGGCCACATTCATGAACACTGATTCCTCCCCCAGGTCCCATACGTGGCCCTGCTCCCCCCCCCCAGTGGGCAGATCCCCAGCGGAGCTCTGTGATTAACTTCTATAACAATATGGACTGATCCAGAGCTATCACTGAATGTGAGAATGTTGGCTGCACTGGTATTCGTGCCTGTACACATGTAGTGAAAGCATTCAAGGCTTTAATGGACTGAGAGAATGAGGATTTGCTACATCCTATGACTGACTATTTTGAAGATGTTTAGTTGGGGAGGAAGGACAGAAGACAAAGGCGATGACAGCCCAGATTTCTTCACAGCCAGTGGAACTGCAATGATGCAACTAATCAAGGCATCCCAAGGACAAACAACACCGTTGAAGGATGGCACAACAGTTTTGCAAGCCTCCTAAGTGCTGACCACCCGACAATATGGAAACTTATTGATGCTATGAAAAAAGAATAGAGCCCAGCACAAGAACCAAAGAAAGTGTACATGAACTCTACTGACAGAATTCAGCGCATTGTTGCAGAATACCATGCAAGGGAAATAGTGGAGTACTTGAGAGGACTTGCACACAGTTTCACGTTTTAACTTATTGGGTGCTTACAATTCTCTCAGTGGACCCTATTCATTATAGGAAATTGTGGCTATGCATCACGTACCTCGGGCCCATAGTCACCACGCAGCTGCCTGTGCTCATGGCATCCCCTCCACCCCATATATGACATCATTGTGCCCCCCCCCAAGCACCGGATCTCCTGGCTGATTGCAGAGCCCTTGCAGGGGCGGGCCTGGGGGCAGTGAGTGGGGGGGCACGAGCCAGCACTCTGCGCATTCACAACCTTGCAGAGTGCTGTGCACGAGGGCTGCTGGCTCTGCTTCTGGAAGGCAGTCGTAAACCACTGGGGCTGGTTATGCGCCCCCGGGGAAGCTGCCTCCAGATGCAGCAGACACAGAGAGGGGCTTCGGCCCCACCGACAATGTTACCCCTGCCATTTGGGCACTTCAGGAGGACAGGGGTTGGGTGGGCAGGGTACCCCCCACATCAGCGCTGTCAACGATCGGTGTGCTGGCCGACAACATGGCACCCATTGTGCACAAGGGATCCACTGCAGGTCCCTGCCTGGACAGTTGACTGGCTGCTCACCCAGATACATAGATACATAGACAGTGTCGGCAGATAAGGGCCTATGGCCCACCCAGTCTGACCATTTGAGCTTGTAAGTTCAGTTTATGTTTTCCTAGAAGTCTGTTGCCCCTTACCCCTGACCTCGAGAATTCCTTTATGTCTATCCCATGCATTCTTAAATCCTGTGATTGTTTCAGCCCCCACCACTTCCTCTGGCAGGGTGTTCCACTTGTCCACCACCCGTTCTGTGAAGAAATTCTTCCTCATGTTTCCTCGGAATCGTTCTCCCTCCAACTTCATCCCATGCCCTCTAGTCTTGGTACATCTTTTTCGCTTAAAAATAGTGTATTCCTGCACCCTGTTCCTCCCAGTGAGATACTTGTATGTCTCTATCATATCCCATCTCTTCCTCCTCTCCTCCAGGGAGTACATGTTCAGTTCCTTCAACCTGTCTTCATAGGACTTGTGATGCAATCCATGCACCATCTTTGTTGCCCTCCTCTGAACCTTCTCTACCCTGTCTATGTCCTTACGTAGGTTTGGTCTCCAGAACTGTACACTGTACTCCAGGTGGGGCCTCACTAATGTCTTGTATAGCAGAATTATGACCTCCTTTCCCTGCTGGTGATGCCCCTGCCTATACATCCCAGCATCCTATTTGCTTTACCTGCTGCCTTGTCACACTGTTTCACTACCTTGAGGTCATCAGAGATGATAACCCCAAGATCCCTTTCCTGTTTGGTGTGCTATATCCTCACCCCCAACTGATATATTGTGCCAGGGTTTTGTGCCCCATATGCATTATCTTGCACTTCCTTGCATTGAATTTCAACTGCCAAACCCTTGACCATTCTTCAAGTTTCTGCAGGTCCTTCTCATTCTGTCTACACCCTCTGGTGTGTCTACTCTGTTACAGAGCTTTGTGTCATCAGTGAACAGTGAAATTCTGCCTTCTAGGTCCTGCGTAATGTCACTGATGAAGATGTTGAATAGGACCGGTCCCAGCACTGATCCCTGTGGTACCCACTGGTCACTCTTCCTCTGTAGAGTGACAGCCATTTACCACCACCCTCTGTGTCCTGCCACCCAGCCAGTTACCTACCCACCACACTACTGTCCTGCCCACACCATATTCCCCAGTTTGTGTAGTATTCTTCTATGTACACAGTGTCAAAGGCCTTGCTGAAGTCCAGATAGGCCATGTCCACTGCCCTCCCTGATCCATCTCCCTAGTCACCCAGTCAAAAATTCAACGAGGTTGGTCTGACATGACCTCCCCTGGTGAAACCATGCTGCCTTGGGTCCTGTAGTCCATTGACAACCAGATGTTCCACCACTTCTCCTTCAGTAGTGCTTCCATGATCTTTCCCACTACCGAGGTGAGGCTGACTGGTCTGTAGTTCCCTGCTTCCTCTTTGTTCCGGTTTTGTATAAGGGGACTACATCTGCTGTCCTCCAGTCTTTGGGTACCTCCCTGTTTCCAGTGATTGGCTAAACAGGATAGCCAGAGGTTCAGCCACCACCTCTCTTAGTTCTTTAAGGACCCTGGGGTGCACCCATCTGGCCCCATTGCTTTATCAACTCTTATTACTTCCAGTTCCTTCAGGACCCTTTCTCTGTAAAAGGGACTTGTGTCCATTTCTGCACCATTCTCACCTTTACTCCTTCAGACGACATCTTCCTCTTCCTCAGTAAAGACTGAGCAGAAATACCTGTTCAATATGTCAGCTTTACTGTTGTCCTCCACCAGCCCCCATCCTCCCCTTCAGTCTCACTATCCCTCCCTTTGTCTTTCTTTTTTCCTTATGTACCTGTAAAAGGTTTTGTCCCTCTACCCACTGATTTTGCAATGTGTTCTTCTGTCTGAGCTTTGGCTTCCTACTGACCTCCCTGCCTCCCTTTCTTCTCCTGCTGATGCTCCAGTCCACGTCTGGAATATTGAAGTCTCCAACCAGTACTACCTCACCTTGTCTGCCATCCTTTGGATGGCTAGCATCAACTCCTATCTGTTTCTTCCTCCTGGGCTGGTGGTCTATAGACCACACCTGTGTGGATGGCTGTCCCCATTTTCCTTTCCAGCTTAACCCACAGTATCTCTCCCCATTTTGTTCCTCCTGGATCTCTGTGGCCCTTATGTCATTTTTCACATACAGTGCCACTCCTCCTCCCTTCCTGCCTGCTCTGTCTCTTCTGAATATGTTGTAGCCAGGTATGGCCATCTCCCAGTCATGGTTATCATTACACCAGGTTTCAGTGATGGCCACAATGTCCAGGTCTGACTGCACCATGACAGCCTCCAGATCTTCCATCTTGTTGCTAAGGCTCCTGGCATTTGCACACATGGCTTTCCATGATTTGACCTCCTTAGACTGTTTCGCTGTTCTACTCCAGCCCCTTTCTTGGTTGTCTTTTATCCCTGGTTCTCCTTAGTAGTCTGGCCCTCTGCACTCATCTGCCCCCATGGACCTGCACACTGTGGGGACAGGGCTGCATATGGGAGCCGGGCAGGGGCCAGTGTTCGTGAATATGGCCCCTGCGCAGAAATTGCATAGTTGCAGAGCTGCATGTCCCTATATGCACCTCATGTGCATCTATTCATGAATAGAGGCCAATATGTTTTAATGCTCCACTCTTCAGCCTTTCCTCCATTTTTTACAGAGGACATTTGTCTGTTGGGAGAGTACTATGCCCTTCCCACCATTAAGCAGAAAACCCAAACGGCAGTTATATCATTACTCTCCATTCTAGTATTCACACCTGTAGCTGTTGGAATGTGCACATGAAGGTCGGGAGGGTTAGTAGGGGTGGCTTGTGTGTTGTGTGGATTAGAAAGCTATGTTTAGGCTTATTTGCGTTTTGTCATTTTGTTTTTCTGTCTGGTGTATGTGATTGGTGTTTGGTGTGTGTACTGTATGTGCAAATTTAACATTTTCAATAGTGTACTTAACTGCAAAAAAATATGTTTTAAAGCTTTCAATAATGCTTAACTATGTTTACATATGTTATTAGTTATGCTCATTCGAATCCAAAACGAAAAGGAGCTGGATTTACATAAGGGCTGAATTGACATAGGGGCTCAATTGACGTGGGGCTGAATTGACATGGAGCTGAACTGACATAGGAGCTGAACTGACTCGGGCTAAAATGCCATGGAGCTGAATTCACCATGCTGACTCACGCTGAATTTACCGGGCTGAATTGACAGGTGTTCTGACAGACATCAGTGCAACTTACTCATTGCATGATGTCTGTGTGCCTCACCAACCAAGTGAATCAGCACCTGCTCCAGTCCTCAGGTATCACCCCATCCTCCCATGATTTGTTAAAAAGAGTAGTCAGCAATGTCACTAGTTCTACCCTTAGTTCTTTTAGAATTCTTGGGTGAATCCCATCAGGACCCATTGCTTTGTCCACCTTCAATTTTATTAGTTCTTTCAGAACTCTTTCTTCTGTAAATGGACTGGTATCGACCCTCGTCCTTCGAGTGTTGCTCTTGTTTGGTTTAAGGTACCTCCACCTCCTCTTCTTTTGTGAATACTAAGCAGAAATATTTAGTTCAGTGATCCCTGCTTTTCACTGTCACCCTCTGCCCACATCCCTCCCCTTTATTAAGCCTCAGTATCCCTCCTTGGTCTTCTTCACTACCTAATGTACCTATAAAAGGTCTTATCTCCCTTCTTAACAGAGTTGGCTATCCTTTCCTCGGTTTGGGCTTTTGCTATTCTGACTGCCTTCCCTGCCCCTTTCTATTTTAACTGATAAAGTTCTCTGTCCTGCTCCTTCTGTGTTTCTTCATATTTCCTGAATGCTATCCTTTTCTCCTTAATTTTCCCTGCCACTTCTTTTGAGAACCATAGTGTTTTTTTCCTTAATTGTGTTTTGTTGATTTGCTTTACACAAAGGCTTGTTGCCTCTGTGATGGCTGTTTTGATTACTCCCCATTGTTCCTCCACCCCTCATTCTTGCCTGCTTGCTAGTGCTTTTCTGAGGCACTCTCTCATTTTCCCAAAGTCAGCCCTCCTAAAGTCCAATACTCTTGCTTTTGTATGGCTTGATTGTATGGCTGTGTTTATCGTGAACCACCACTGTTTGGTGGTCGCTTGTTCCCAGATGGCTACCCACTTCTAAATTTGAGATTCTTTTCTCCGTCCCCATTTGAGAGTACCAGGTCAAGATTTCTCCCTCCTGAGTGTGGGTTCCAATACTAGCTGTCTGAGACATGCCCTTGTAGGGCATCAAGAATGACCCTGTCTTGGATGTGCCTGCAGCTAAGGTGCTCCAGTTAACATCTGGTATATTCAGGTCCCCCATCAACAATATCTCCCCTTTTTCTGCCATTCTAAGGATGCCTTCTATCATTTCCTTGTCCATTCCTTCCCCCTGAGATGGGGGTCTGTATACAACCCCCATGCAGACTGTGGTGCAATTTCCTGCCTCCAGGGTGACCCAGAGTGTCTCATTCACTCCCTGTTTACTCTTTAGTTCTGTTGCTTTGATCACTTCTTTTACATAGAGAGCTACTCCTCCTCCTCCTCTTTTACCCTCCCTGTCCCTCCTGTAGATTGTGTATCCTGGTATGTTGACATCCCAGTCATGGTTCTCTGTGTACCATGTTTCTGTGACTGCCACAATTTCCAGGCAACCCTCTTCCATCAAGGCCACCAGTTCAGGGAGCTTGTTACATAGACTATGGGCATTGGTACTCATCACCCTCCACTTTTTGATGCCTTACCCCTTTTAGCCCCATTGCTGTCCTTACTGCCTTTGCCTTTTTTTACATTTGCCTCTGTCCTGCTCCCTAGTGACTTCTCTACCTTGGTGTTTACCTCACTAATTACCATGTTTTGTAGGGGGAGTCTGGGATTTCCCTGTTCCTTTTCAGTGCCTCCTCCTTTGGTTAGTTTAAATGCTTGCCAATGAAGCATTTAAACCTCTCACCTAGGATACTGGTTCCCCCCTCGGACAGATGCAGACCATCGTGCCAGTATAGGTCTGCATCCCCCAGGTGGCTCCCCAGTCCCCAATGAAGCCAATTCCCTGAGCTCCACACCAGGTTTTCAACCATTCATTGAATTCCCTGGTGAGGAGTACCCTAGCATCACCCTTGCCATAGACAGGCAGCACCTCCGAGAAGGTTACTGTATGTGCAACTTGTCTAAGGCCCCTCCCGAACTCTACAAACTCCTCTTGCACTACTTTGATCCCATTCCTAGCCAGGTCATTTGTCCCTAGGTGGAGAATGATATCCAGCTCCCTTCCTTATGCAGCTGCTCTCACGATCCTGAGGATTTGCTTCCTGTCCTCAAGCCATTGGTGCCAGGTAGGCACCCTCCCTCACCCTTCCTCCCCACTTCTACCCCCCTAATGATTGAGTCCCCACCAGAGTTGTTTCTCCCCTGTGGAATCCTATGCCACCCTCTGTGGGTCTCCTGTAAGGTTCCCAGCATCCTCCTTGTATCCACTACTGGTGCCTCCATGAGGAACCTCTATCCACCAGAAGAGTTTATGAATTGTGGAGAGGTATAGCTTGAGGATGCAGCTCATTCACCACCCTCTCCTCCTGGGCCCACCTGGTCCAGCCTCTCCTCTTTCTTGGCAACCTCTGAGGTAGTGGCATTGGTCCTGGTGGTCCCTCATGGGGAAGGAGGTTTCACAAATCTGAGCAGGCCAGCCTGGAGATGGGCAACCTCCTCCCTCAGACCAGAGGTGCCTGAAAATAGGGCAGCATCACAGCCTCCAGAATGTCTCCCGAGACACTGCCATCCCACAGCCATTGCACTGCACCACTCTATCATGTCTTATTTTGTGTCCCTCTCTGTTTCTCTGTATGCTTACTCTCCTCTCCTTACAACTCCACCTTCCTGTTCTGGGACAGCCACTTCCTATATTCTTCAGTAGCTCTTCTTCCTTGCTCAGTGTCAGACCACAGCAGCTAGGGAGAGAGTGAGCTACTTTTTTCCTTTATAGGGTTGACAAACTAATGTTTCTTTCATGATCATTCCTTCCTACTGCCAAACAGGAAGTTCCTGTTGTCAGTCAAATACAGTGGCTATAAAGGTAGAACTGGCTTAGGGTGGGTGAGATGGAGGGCAATTAGTAAGAAAAAAGGCTAGCAACCGGAAGTTGTAATGTAATGTCGCTGCGACGGTCTTCACCATGGGAGTACCACTACGTTGTCGGTATACATAATATACCAACCCTCCAAACAGTAAACCATCCCTCATTAACAAAGTTAGAAACATAGAATTTGATGGCAGATAAGGACCAATAGGCCCATCCAGTCTGCCCTTTTCCGACCTACTAACAAACCACAGATGTTACTTAATAGCTGGCTTTTCCACACCTTTTGTATCAATAGGGTTCCTCTATGATGATCCCATGTAGTTCTGATTTCCTACACTGTCTTTGCCCCACCTCTTCTGCAGGGAGGCTGTTCCATGTATCCACCACCCTTTCCGTGAAGAAGTATTTTCTCACGCTGCCCCATTCTTCTCCCTTTCAATCTCATATCAGGCCCTTTTATTCTACAGTAACTCCTTTTATATGTTGTCCTGCATGAGCCAAGCAACATATTGGAACAGCTTGGAATAGCAGGTTGTGGAGGTGCAATCATGTTGTGGCCAATGGCGCCAGTGCTTTTTTGGGCTGGGCTCTGTGGCATGAATTAAATACCACTCTGTCTATGACAGCAGTTGAAAAGCATACCACCAACTTAAAACAATTTCGCCGCTGCAATAAGGGAGTGACCTGTCACTGCAGGGCATGCCTTGCATGGTGTAACATTTCAAAAACAATGGCAGAATTACAGTGCCACCTGAAAGCCAACATCTGGGGTGCCCAATCCCCCAGTTAGCATGTTCTCTCCCATGTTTGCCAACAGGGGAGCCCAGTGTCAATCGGTATAATGTGCTCCTTTTTGAATCTGACTGCCAAGGGGGTGCTCAATCCCCCTCGGCATCATGCGCCCCCCCAAACATGGACATGTTTTGTTTGCCAAAGAGGGGGTGTCCAAATCCCATCGGCTTCAGTCCCTCTCACAAAGAAACACAGATAGCACACTGGGAGCCCACCCCAGTATGCCAAGACACACCTGTGAAAAAAAAACCTACCTCGCAAAGTTTTTTGTTTTTAAAACCTGTAAAACAGGAAATGGTCCCTCGTTGTCTCCGTCCCCCTGCCTGCCTGGGCCCACCTCTGTGTACTCCACTGCCCCACACCCCCCACCCCATCCTTCCCTCTGGAGCCCAGTGCAATGATCTTCCATGGACCAGGAATATGTCTGCATTCTGCAAAGCCAACCGTAAACAAAAGAAATGCCGGTAAGCTGTGTAATAGCATCAGTGGGTTTTTTCCAATTTAAGTGAATATCTCGACCATTTTTGCAAATTGTGGCACCAAATTTTCAACATGGGGTTCTTGGGACCCCACCTCATGAACTCAGCCACTGTTGTTTCGTTAATCAGTCCCAAAATGTGATTTTGTAGCCACTGTGCAGAATCACCTTTCAGGACTGATTTATGAAATGACAATGTCACAGTTCATGAAGTAGGCTCAAAGCTATGTTGCAAATTTGGTGAAAAAATTCAAAATGACTGTATTGAAATGCGTGTGTGTGTGCAGTTCCACGACACTATAACTTGGAGAATTTTTCATATTTTCACTCCAGATTTTCAACATTGCCATTTTTCTATACCTCCTTATGAACAGTACAGCTGTCATTTTCATAACTGGCCTGAAATGTGTTTTCACACATGTGGCGCATAATGCACGGTTACTGTGCTGAAATCAATGTTCGGGACAGATTAAAAAATCACAGTGACAGTGTTCATAAGTAGAGGTCCCAAAAGCGCATGTTGCAAATTTGGAAAAATTCCCAAAATGACTGCTTACACCAGTGTCGTTACACAGTTTCTACGCTAATAATCACCAATTTCTTGTATTTTACTCCAGATTCTCAAAATTGTCATTTTGCACACCACCTGATGATCAGTACAGCTGTCATTTTTCACACAAGGAGCAGTTGTTGTGCAAAATCAATGTTTGGGACAGTTTAAGAAAATCACAGTGTCATTGTTCATGATTGGAGGTCCCAAAATGTCTGTGCTGAAAATCTGGTGTAAAAATTCCCCCAAATAATTGCATTACAGTTTTACGTTGTACAGTTTCTACACATGCTCATGACTTCACCAATTTTGTTCTATATTGTTCTATATTCACTCCATATTTTGAACATTACGATTTTTTACACCTCCTCATGAACAGTGGAGCTGTCATTTTTCAGATCCTTTTGAAAATGTTTTTTCGCACCTGTGGTGCCAAATGGCATAGTCGTTGGGCAAAATCACCTTTCGGCTAACAAACTAATGGTGTTATCGTTCAGGCGGTAGGGTCACAAAAAGCCCATGTTGAAAACTTGGAGTGAAAATACCAAGAAACACCCAGGGCATTTGGCTTTCCCACCATAACACCCTACCCTGAAAGGGACTGACAGTTGTCAGGGGTGTGTCTTGGGATTGTTGACAGTAATGTTCATGCCATTCCATCCCCACACTGCAGCCAGTGACAGGCATCAAGTTATGGCTTGGACTCTTCAGACCCAAAATTCACCCCATTCTCCAATACTGCACCCATTTCACCATATTTCTTTACGGAATGGGGTGAGTGTAAAGCCCAAATACCCCAAGTACACCTCGACATATGTCAGTGTCTGCAGGGTAGGGTG
The DNA here is from genome assembly GCA_016271365.2 of Neoceratodus forsteri. Classification (NCBI taxonomy): domain Eukaryota; kingdom Metazoa; phylum Chordata; order Ceratodontiformes; family Ceratodontidae; genus Neoceratodus; species Neoceratodus forsteri. The sequence continues at coordinate 111,612,801 of JADMNL010000035.1, read as the reverse complement.
AGGTGAAATGGCATGAGCATTATGGCTAACAACCCAAAGCACACCCGATGCCTGTCAGTCTCTGCAGGGTGGAGGTGGGGTTGACGTTGGTTCCATACTTCACTGCCATTCCTATTATGCATCTCTCTAACTCCTACACTACCAATGTCAATGCCAGCAAGACAACATGCAGCATTGACAAATGTTGGTTTGAAAGATGCTACTCTCCTGTACAGGACCTTATTTATTCCCTTTAGGTGTTTTAAGGTTTTTCTAGACCTAAGTAAAGCATTTGACATGGTTAACTGTGACCTATTGCTTGTTAAGCTTAAAAAGCATATGCTAATCAGCTGTCCATTAAATTGGTTTTCCAGCTACCTTGCAGGCTGATCGCAGCGTATCAAAGCCAATGGGCTTCTATCCTCCCCGTTACTGCTTACAAGAGGTATACGGCAAGGATCCATCCTTGAACCACTACTTTTTCAATATATAAATACCATAAGTGATAATTTCCACAACTCCACTCTCCACCTCTTTGCCGATGACACTGTTCTCAACACTTCTAAACCCTCCTTAGCAGACGTTAGTGCTAAGCCTCAGGCAGACTTTAATCAATTACAACTCAATCTAATAATTTCCAAATTACTGCTAAATGCCAAGAAAGCCAAAGTCATATTTTTTACACCCAGCAATCCTCCAACTTCCCTTTGCAAACAAACCACTCCTGTACCTATTATAACATTACTAGGGGACTCCCTAGAAGTTGTTGACAAATTTGGGGTTTGGAATCTGGCACAACAGTAGCCTATCCTTTGCAGAACATATCAAAACCCTTATAAAAAGCTGAAAGCCAGATTAGGTTTTTTCTTCAGGAACAAAACACTATTCTCCACAGACATTAGGATTAGGTTAGTTCAAGCAACATTCCTTTCCCTTCTGGATCATGATGACATTATTTATAATACTAGTTCAGTTACTAATCTGCATAAGCTAGATGTACTTTATCATCGATGATCTACATTTTGTAACTAATGCACCATGTATTCTTGTATTCTTTAGTAGTCTGGATGTCACTGGCTTCCTGAAGGATGCTCCGTTTCTGTACATGGGCCTGCAAAGCACTGTTGAAAGAACTACCTACTTATATCACGTCCTTGTTCCACCATTCCAGCAGCTACTACTCCCTTAGGAAAATGGGTGCTAGTCACTAAGGAGCACAGAACAGGCATGTAAATGCTACAGCTCCGCACCCATGGGAGATCCATGCAGGGACGCATTCTCAAAGCAGCGGTCCCTGCCTAGCTCCTTCTCATCCCCACCCCCAGGCATGGAGGTGCATGGGGCATGGTTTGAGGCCTGTTGGCAGCCAATGCTACCCTACCTGGGTCCACAGTGGATCTCCTTGCACCAGTATGGTGCCATCTTGAGTGAGTGCTAGGTACTGGTAATGCTGCCAGGGGGCAAGTGCTGGACAGCCCACCACTAGCCCGACCACTGTCCCCGCCAACCAGGGCACCATCCTGTGAGGGTCCGATGACCTCCCACCTGCACTCAGCAGGTCCAGCAGCAACAACTGTGGGAGCCCTGATAAATGATACATTGCCTAAGGATGAGTAGCTATCAGCCTGTGTATAATTATTTGGCACATTTGTGAATAGCGAGAGTTCCAGAACACTGCCCCCATGAGACCCCAGCCTGCCCACGTGCAGAGCTCCATGCTCAGCCAGGAATCTGGTGCAGAGGGGGGCATAACTTATTTGTAAATGCTGCAGTGGGTGCAAACAGGTGTGGGGTGGCTACGCACCTGGGTTACATGGCACATACCCACTTGGCCTATTCGTGAATAGGGCCCATTACGTGTATCCTGTTAGTTCTGCCCAAATTCCACACCCGCTATGGTAAAGTGGCTATCCAATATCCCATTCCGTTGGCCTGGAACAAACTCCATGAATCACTTAGGCTCAACAAATTAGTATATCTGAATCTCTTCAAATCTATAGCTAAATCAGCTGTCCAGAAAACTTGCCAATGCTATTCCAGCTAACATTACTTTTCTAAGGTTTTACCTTTATATATGAGCACTTATCGCAATTCTTTGGTTCCCTCTCCCTAGCACTTGAATGTCTCCTTTTGCCCCTTATGTTTGAGTCAATGTTATGTTACCAATATGTAAAGCCTGTAAACCAAGTACAATTGTATGTTTCTTTCATTGCTAGAGTGTATGTATCAGGTTACTTCTTATACTGCAATGCTGCTACTATCGAACTTTTTATTTTGGCCTCTTTCAGGTCATCAGATATTAGTGAGGGCTGCAGTGCTGCTCCCGTTGCAGTCATGCCTAAGGGATGGGGAATGGAGGGATGGGAAACGTAGTAATGCTGCTGTCACACCTGAGGGATGGGGGCCATAGTGTTGATACATACTGCCATCACACCTGAGGGATTGGGAATGTAGTACTGCTTTCATCACACCGGAGGGATGAGGGCTGCAGTGCTGCTGCTTCTGTCACACTGGAGGGATGGGGGTCATAGTGCTGTTGCTGCTACCTTCACACCTGAGAGATAGGGGCTGCATTGCTTTCGCTCCTGCTATCGCACCTGAGGGATGGGCCATAGTGCTGCTGCTGCCTTCACATCTTGTACCTACAATAATTTTTAATTGGTACAAGGATGGATAGACGTGCAATACTGGAGATCAAAACCACTAAAATGCAAGTTAACAGAGTTAAAAATTGTTAAATAAAGTACACAAAACCAAACACTGGTAAAAATGGATTTTGGCTTAGCAGACACCGATGCTGATGTCGGTTTTTACAATGTGCAAAACGGAAGTTGCCTTTTCTCAATCCTGGTAAACCAGTGGCCCTGGTCATCAGATATGATTACCCCCAGATCTCGTTACTGCTTGGTGACGATAACAACCCCACCTGACATGTAATCCACCTCTAGGGTCCTATACCCCAACTGCATGATTTTGCACTTCTTTACATTAAATCCAGCTGCACTCTGGACCATTGTTCCAGTCTGGCTAGGCCTTCCTCATTTTTCCACTGCTTTCAGAGTATTCATCCTATTGCAGATCTTAGTGTCACCTGTAGAACATACCTTGTGGTTTGTATATCAAGTGAAATGGTCTAAAATTGTAAGTGTGGGTCCTCAAGGTCACAACAAATGTCTCAATAGATAAGGAGAACCCAGTCTCTTTTGTAAAAAAGGCAAACCAAATCTTTCTTTTCCAAGGAGGTTCTTTTTTATTGTAATATGACCCTGACATTTCACTTCCACAGTGAAGCTTTTTCAAAGGGCATTGTATCTGTAAATTAATGAAATAATACATTTTACGTTTCACATGATTTTATTCTCTCTGGTAATAACCATACATTTTCTTAAATTGAGGAAATAATTTATATTTACCCTTCAAGATTCTGCTGTGTACCGCTTTCCTCAGAATTAATTCATTTAGTATTTTCTGTTTCATCTGTATCTCTTTAATACAAAAACATCTACTTTTTAGACTCAGAATATCTTTGTGAGCTTATTATATAGTTTGATGTATTATGTGTCACATATTCTTTGCTTCAGCAATAATAACAAGAGGCATACCTTCCCCTCCAGCCCCTCTGCAGTGTCACTAATTAAGATATTGAACAAGACGGGAACAAGAACTGATCTCTGGCACTCTCCTGGTCACCCTCCCCTCTTCTGATCTTGTACCATTTACTGCCACCCTTTGTGTTCTATCCCTTAACCAATTTCCAAACTAGTTCACCACCTTGTGACCCAATCCCAGGCTACCAGCTCGTTCTCAAGCCTCCTATGTGGAATGGTGTCAGGTGCCTTGCTGAACTCCAGGCAGGCCACATCCATCGCTTTCCCTGATCCACTTCTCTGGTCACCCAGTCAAAGAAATCTATCAGATTTGTTTGACATGACCTAGCTAAGAGAAAGAGGATAGATCCATTTACTCCTTTCCAGTATAAGGAATAAAACTGAACTGAACTGAATCTGCTCACTTGCAGAAGGTGGGAAGCCATCTTGGTATCAAAAATAAGTAACAAGACTATCTTATTACTGCCTATAGTTGTCTCTATCCACCGAGTATAGCAGTAGAAAGAAAAATACAGAAAAGAAAGGAAAGAAAAAAGACAGTATTTTGCATTATTCTCCAATAAGAATTACTCAGTCCACATGTTAGAAGTTCAGTCTACAACATGCCTAAACAATTTGGACATAACAGTATTTCAAAGCTCCCATTTTCTTCAAGATTTCAGATAGAACCACCACTTAAGTTTCATTCTTCAAGTCTGATTCGTCTGTATGCTGTTGATTGGCTGATCCATCAGTTTCCTTATCTAGCATGTCCATAGCTGAGTCCAATGGTCTGCTATTTCCAGATATTTGCTTCTGCCAAGATACAGTCCTGGTCACTTGTGTAGATTGCTTTTGACCCAAACTCTTATGAAAGGCCTGAGCCCTCATAACTTGGGGTATATTCTGCCATTTCCAGCACCTTCGCTGCATTTTCCGGAGAGGTGAACTACAGAAGTTTGCCATTGAGATAAATGCACAGTTTTGCTGATGATAACAGTGCATATGTGATACCCTTGTCCCTGAAATTCCAATAACCTGGTTGAAAGATTTATGTTGGGTCATGGTGGTGTGCATAAAATCAGGGTAAACATTGATTTTGTGACCTTTATATATTAATCCACCCTCCATTCTTGCCTGCTTTAAAATTGCTTCCTTATCCTGGAACCTATGAGGTTTAAATTAAACAAATCTTGGAGGGATAAATTGAGCCACTTGTGCCTAAAGGTGTTTATTCAATACAGCACAGTGCGCACTATCTAGTGATATAAGTTATTCTGGATATTTACAGCCCATGGTGATTGTAATTAATTTCTCAAAGAACAGTCATGAGTCATCTGACCTTTCCAGGCCTTCTGGTATCTAAGCTAATTTCAAATTACCTCTTCTAGATGAATCACCTTGGTCTTGTACCTTACACATAAAGGATCTAACGTGTCAGCTAAGGGTACCAGAGTTTCTTCTACCAGACTGACTATTTTCAAGTTATGTGGTACAGATTAAAAGGATTTCCATTTTATTATTTAAAGAGCTACTGATGCTACTGAGGCCACAAAGAAAACTTTTAAAAACATAATAATTAGGTACAATTCTGCCTGCATTCCATTTATAGTTTATGTATTTCTCCTCCTCATTATTTATTATTTAGGAAATTTGCATGGATATATGATCTTTGTCACTTCAAGTTCCTTTACAGTCCATCTGCCTCTATAGCTTGCTCCCTACAGTACTTTAAGTCATACTCCTCTGTTGTGACATCACAATCTGTTGCCATGGGAGTAACTGTGATGACACAAGCAGTGCATTTTTTTTTTATTCTTTTTGCTCTCCTGATGCCCTGGACTACAGAGGTATCTCTCCAGTGGAGCCATGGGGTCTCTTGCCTCCACCACCTGCCTGAATCCTTGCCCAACCAGGAAATCGGGTATGCTGGGTCCTCTCCTCTCCTCTACCTGGCCCATAGAGAGAGGCAGAGAACCATATCAGGTTCAGGCTGGCATTGGGTGTGTGGGCATGGCCAGGGACTGCCACCGTCTCCCTGGAGCTAGGGATGTTTTCCGTTTTCTGTCCTGCCCCTAGGAGTTCAGCTGCATAGAAACAATGTAGCACTGCAACTCCACCCAGCTAATGCGAGTTGCATCAGTGAGTGCCTCTGACTGCCGCCAGAGGTCACTCAAGGTGACTACTCCCCTGTAGCCCTCCCCGGGAAGAGAGAGCTCTCCTCCAGACACTCCATCTCTACCCTCCCCTGCCAATCCCCAGAAACCCGAGCTCACTCCCGAACCTGGGTCACTGGCATGGTGTGAGGTGTGGCGTCCAGTGCCTTAAACCTCAGCACCTCCAGGCTGGCAAAAGTAGTGCATTTTGACCTCAGGTAGAGAGAACGCAGCAAAAATAGATGAACTCTTCAGGAGCTAAGATCCTGTTTTCATACAGACTACATCAGTAATATATAATGGGGAGAAGGAATACAGCATAATGGAAACTACAAGCTGGACTGTGTCTAAATATTGGGTTTTGTTAAGTGGTCCCTGAACATTTGCCAGCCCTTTAAGGTTATAATTGCTCCAAGCCATTTACCACGAGTTATTGATAGCCGACAGGCTCACTTGCATGTCAGATTGCTCCTATAATGGAATTGCGTCTTGTGTCCTAACCAGTTGAGATATCACCTGATTTACTAACTGTATTATCCCTCAGCACTGAATCATTTACGTTGAACTGGGGTCCTGTCATTAAGGCTGTCCAGTTTCTGAAGATAGGCAGTCTTTCTGAACTCTGTGGTAGTGATATTTTAAAACTTGACTGGTGCTCCTGTCCTGATTATATTTTTTATTTGCCAAAGTAGAATTGTGGCTGGAATTGGGGAAATTAACTTGGATACCCCCAAAACACCTGTGAGAGTTATAATGTATTGTTTGCTTCAGTGCCCACCTTAACCATGCTGGGTGCTGTCATAAAAGTAAAAATTGTTTTTCTACCCCTGCTAGTATTGGCCCCACTGCCCTTGAGTGTTTATGTTTCTTATTGACCCCCTATATCCATTGTTATTGTGGGAATGTTACAGGCTCAGGACACATCAAGGAAACTGCTGAGCCAGAATGCAAAGTTGCTGATCCCTCAACTGCAGCTTGGTTGACAGCTGCTGGGATACACAGTCAATCAGCTAATCACGATTCAGGGTTTGAGAAATAGTAGAATAGTAGAAATAGTAGACTGTGGCAACATTACTGGTGTCTGGGGATGTGTGTGTAGTGTATGAGAGCTATTTACATTCACAGCAGCCCCAGGACTTTTACTGCTTAACAAAAGTATGTCTGAGATTTTTAAATTACCTAGGAGAGTACTGTCAGAGCAGCAGATACCATCTGAACGGAGTGCCAGCATACTTGGGGCTGCAGCCACCTGTTCAGTGCTTGTTTGTGGTTCCTTCAAGGTTTCTAAAATGCTAAGAGATTGTCAGATTGACACTCCAATATTCTCAGGGCTGGGACTGCAGCAGAAATTGCGTTATGGGTGGGAGCTGCAATCGCAGCTTCAGTGGAGTTCCCAAGTCACGAGACAAGTAACTGCCAATTCACATTTGGTTCGTTCATAGCAGCTGCTGAAATGGATTAAAAGGAATTGGGGTAGCTGCATCATCTTTCAGTAGCTTCACAACTGCAAATTTAGAATTGTGGAAAGGTATTTGAGGATTCTGCCTAGTGGGTCTCCTAGCGTTTAACTGCTTCATTTCAAGCTAGAGGAATTCAGCTATATCCTTCATTCGTTTGAATTTTTAAGACATGGTAATGCATTCAGTAATCACCACTATAAGGCTAATTGGATACTGAGACAGTATAGATAGAGAGAAACACCTTGACAGCTACAGATTGTCACATTGTGGCATCAGCCATCTTTGATCCTGCCAGAACCCCAGACAAGTTTTGCAAGAGCCAGATTTTACTGTAACCAATGAGTGCAGTAAAAGCCAGCTGACAGTACAACGGAGGAGAAACAAAACTGGTGCCACAGAAATCCTCCTCTTGTGCCTGGTCCCTCCAGCCCCATTGCTGCCTTGTCTTGTGTGTGTGTGGGGGAGTGAAGAGTTTGCATTTGGAGAGAGCTAGACGTGAACAAAACATGCAATTCTGCCTCTGGCCACAGAGGAATCTGCTCTGTGGAGTGCTGTTGGCTGCAGTTCTGGGTAGGAGCATGGAGGTAAGCTCCTGTCTAGCCATAGAAACAGAAATGTGTTGGCAGAAAAGGTCTGCATGACCCACCTGTTCTGCCTAGTGTGCATAACTAGCTGCTAGGACTTTGCAATTTCCTACTGCCCCTCCTTGATTCAAAAGACCCTTGTGTTTCTCCCATGCTCCCTTGAATCCCCCCACCACACACACTTCTTGCCACCACCATCTCTTCTGGGAGTTTGTTCCAGTTATACACCACCCTCTCTGTGCAGGTGAATTTTCTAATGTTTCCTCTAAACTTCACAGCTACTATCTGCATATCATGCCCCCTTGTTTTCAATTGCCTCTTTAGCAGGAAGATGTCCCATACTGGCACCCTGTTAATACCCTCGACATATCTGAAGGTCTCAATCGTGTCCCCCCCTTCTCTTCTATGCTCTAGGGAGTACATGTTTAGGTCCTTCAGCCATTTCTTGTATGACAAATGACTGAGGCCCTTCATAATTTTTGTTGCCCTTCTCTGGATGCACTCCACTCTATCCACATCCTTCTTGAGGTACTGTATTGCCTCCAGAACTGGACTCCATACTTAAGATGTTGCCTGACCATTTGTCTGTACAAGGGCATTATGACCTCCCTCCTCCTGCTAAGTGATTGCCCTACCAACACAACCTAGCATCCTACTGGCCCTTGCCACCACCTTCTCACATTGCTTTGTCACCTTCAGGTCCTGCGAAATGATTGTACCAAGGTCCCTTTCCAGCTCAGTTACCTCCAGGGCATGCCCCCACATCCGGTATTCCGCTCCCTGGTTTTTCTTGCCAAAGTGCATAATCTTGCACTTATTTTTATTGAAGGACCATTGCCACTCCATAGACCATTCCTGCAGTTTCTCCAGATCCCTACGCATACTCTCAATCCTCCCAGATGTATCCACTCTATTGCAGACCTTCGTATCACCTGTGAAAAGACATACTCTCCCCTCTAGCCCTTCCATTATGTCCTCTATAAATTTATTAAATAGAAGTGACCCCAGCGCCAACCCATGAGGTACCCCACTGGTGACCATTCCCTCATTTGAAGGTACCCCGTTAACAATTGCCCTCTACCTTCTGCCCCCCTGCCAGTTCTGCACCCACCTAACTACTACTGGCCCCAGCTCAAGACATCTCATTTTGTTCAGTCCCATCTCAGGAAGAGGGAATGGACAAGGATATGATAGTAGGCATCCTTAGGATGGCAGAAAAGGGGAGATACTGTTGATGGGGGACCTGAATATGCCAGATGTTAACTGGAGCACCTTTGCTGCAGCCACATCCAAGAGCAAGGCCATTCTCAATGCCCTACAGGGGGCATGCCTCAGACAACTAGTTTTGGAACCCACTTGTGAGGGAGCAATCTTAGACCTTGTACTCTCAAATGGGGACAGTGAGAGGATCGCAGATGTAGAAGTGGGTAACCATCTGGGAACAAGTGACCACCAAAGAGTGTGGTTCATGATAAACTCAGCTACAGAGTCAAGCCATACAAAAGTGAGGGTACGGGATTTCAGGAGGGCTGACTGGCAAGATGGGAGAGTGCCTTAGAAAAGCACTAGCAAACAGGCTAGAAGGAGGGGATACATCATCACTGCAGTGACTCCAAGACCTGGAGATCATCACAACAACAGGAGTCAGGCAAAACCTGCAGGTCACTGTGATGGTCTGTGCAGTGACCCGAGACTGCCTTGCTGGGTGTTTGCCCCCCGTGCTCCAACTCCAACTTGGGTTGGAATCCCTAGAGACTCGGGGTGGTGAGGCAGGCGCCTGCATGGAGAGTTCAGGGCGCCAGCCCCAAGTGATCCACAGGAGGAATCCCCAACACTGCAATGCTAACAGTCAGCACTGCGGCTGTCACTGTCGGGGATGTCGCCATGATAACTGTGACGGTGGCATGGTAAAACCGAAGGAGGGGTTGTGCAACAATGGGGAAACACCAAAACTGCCATCACAGAGGCAACAAGCCTTTGTGTGAAGCAAATAAACAAATCAAAATGAAAGAAAAAGCCACTATGGTTCTCAAAAGAGGTGGCGGGGAAGGTAAGGGAGAAAAAGATCACATTTCAGAAATATAAGGAAACACAGAAGGAGCACGACAGAGAACTGTACCAGTTAAGGCAGAAGGAAGCAGGGAGGGAAGTCAGAATAGCAAAGGCCTAAACTGAGGAAAAGTTAGCCAACTCAGTTAAGAAGGGGGATAAAATATTTTATAGGTACATCAGGGAGCTTAGAAAGATGAAGGGAGGGATAGTGAGGCTGACTAGAATGGACGGTGGGTGGGCAGAAAGGAACAGTGAAAAAGCAGGGATACTGAACAAATATTTCTGCTCAGTATTCACATTAAGAGGAGGAGGGGGAGGTACATAATCCAATTAACAGAAGCACTCTGGATAGGGGGGGTTGATCCCAGTCCTTTCACAGAAGAAAGGGTTCTGAAAGAACTCCTAAGACTGAAGGTGGACAAAGCAATGGAGCCTGATGGGATTCATCCCAGAATTCTAAAAGAATTAAGCTAAGAACTAGTGGCACCTCTGACTACCCTTTTTAACAAATCATGGGAGGATGATGTGGTACCTGAGGACTGGAGGAGGGTGGATGTGATTCCCCTTCACAAAAGTGGGAGCAAGATAGAAGCAGGAAACTACAGACCTGTCAGTTTGACCTCTGTGGGAGGGGAAAGTGATGGAATCGCTTCTGAAGGAAAGAATTGTTGAGTACCTTGAGGCCAGTGGGGCACAGGACCCAAGGCAGCATGGGTTCACAGCAAGAAGGTCATGTCAGATGAATCTAATTGAGTGCTTTGACTGGGTGACCAAAGTAGTAGACCAGGGAGGGGCTGTGGACATGGCCTACCTAGACTTTAGCAAGGCATTTGACATAGTCCCACACAAAAGATTAATAAACAAATTAACCAGCCTGGGAGTGGGTCTCAGGGTGGTAGCCTGAGTAAAACATTGGCTGGACAACAGGACACAGAAGGTAATTGTAAATGGAGTCCACTCTGAAGTAAAGGGGGTTATTAGTGGGGTACTGCAGAGTTCAGTACTGGTTCCAGTCCTTTTTAATGTCTTTATAAGTGACCATACAGAGGGACTGGAAGGAAAAGTATGCCTCTTTGCAGATGACACAAAGATCTGCAATAGGCTGATACACAAGGAGGTATGGAAAGGATAAGAAGGGACTTGGCAAGGTTGGAGGAATGGTCAGAAGTATGGCAGCTTGGATTCAGTGCAAAGAAGTGCAAAATAATGCACCTGGGAAACAAAAACCCAGGGGAAGATTACACAGTGGGGAGAGGCAGTAACAAGAACAAAAATGGAAAGGGACCTGGGGGTAATCATATCAGATGACCTTAAAGTTGGCAAGCAATGTGAGAAGGCAATTAGGAGGGCTGGGGATTCTAAGATGTATAGGAGCGGCATCACCAGCAGAAAACAGGAAGTTGTTATCCCTCTGTACAGACAGTTGGTGAGACCTCATCTGAGTACTGCATCCAGTTCTGGAGACCCCATCTCCTCAAGGACATAGACAGGATGGAGGCAGTCCAGAGGAGGGCAACTAAAATGGTGCAGGGTCTGCAAGAGAAGCCATCATGAGGAGAAACTAAAGGAGCTTAATATGTATACCCTTGAGGAAAGGAGGGAGGGGGACATGATAGAAACTTTTAAGTACCTCAGTGGAATCAATAAAGTCCAAGAGGGTAGCATCTTGCAGAAAAAGATGTGTAAGAACAAGGGACACAATTTGAAGATAGAGGGGGATGGCTCACAGGGGCAATGTGAGGAGGTATTTTTCTCAGCAGGGGTGGTGGACACATGGAACAGACTTCCTGAGGAGGTTTGGGGTCTAAAACTGTGGGAGAATTCAGAATACATGGGACAGACATAAGGCAATTCTTGTGGGGGGTAGGAAGAAATAGGCTGCTGGCTAACTAGGTTCTGCAGCTTATCCTGTAGGTAGGAAAATGGGCCGACTAGGTGGACCAAGCGGTTCTTATCTGCCGTCAAAGTCTATGTTTCTATGTTTCTCTGCAGTACTCTCCTGTGTGGCACAGAGTTGAATGCCTTCTTGTAGTTGAGGTATGCAATGTCTACAGACCCCCCTGATCCACTACCCAGGTGACCCAGTCAAAGAACTCAGTCAAGTTCGTTTGACATGACCTTCCCTCAGTGAACCCACGTTGCCGTTGATCCTGTAGGCAACTGGCTTCTAGGTACCTAGTGATTCTTTTCTTTAGCAGTTTGTCCACGAGCTTGCCCACCACCATTGTCAAGCTCACCGATCTATAATTACCTTCCTCCTTCTTATCACCCCCCCCCATGAAGAGGACCACATCCACCCTTCTCCAGTCAACAGGGACCTCAACTGAGTCCAAGGATTTGTTGAAAAGGCTGGTTTGAGGTACTACTAGTATTTTACTAAGCTCCCTCAGTACCCTGGGGTGCACCCCATCCAGCTTCATTGTCTTGTCCTCCTTCAACCCCTCTTGCTTCCTCAGGATTTCCTTCACCTGGAACAGAATGGAATCAACCCCCCCAACCTCATTTTGCCTGATGTTCCTAACCTCCCCATCCTTCTCTACCATCAACACTGAGCAGAAATAGTCTTTAAGCACTTCTACATTTTCCTGGTCATCTTCCACCAACCCCCTTCTTTATTTTTCAGCTTAACTATCTCCTCCTTTGACTTTCTACTGTCACTCACATAGCAGAAGAAGGCTTTATCCCCTTCCTTGACTGAGTTGGCTATTCTTTCTTCTGTTCTTGCCTTCACTCTCTTGACCTCCAAACCTGCTTCCTTCTGCTTCTCCTGCTATATAGCCCTATTCTCCTCCCTCTATGTCTTTTCATGCTGTACGTCTTAAACACCGTTTGTCTTTGCCCTGACCTTCTCTGCCAGTTCTCTATTAAACCAAAGTGGGTTTCTTTTCTTCCTATTTTTATTTACCCTCCTGACACAGAGCCTAGTGGCCTCCATTTATGGCTCCTTTTATTGTATCCCACATTTCCTCCACCCCCCGATGTTCCCCCATCCCTGCCATTGCCTGTGGAACACATTCCCCCATTTTCTTAAAGTTTGCATGCCTGAAATCTAGCACCTTCACTTTGGCCCGATGAACATCAGCAGTTGAACATACAAAAATTGCCAGCAGCAAAAGACCATCATGGTCTAGCTAGACTGCTCATGAGTGCAGCTAGCTACTGTTTTACCGTGAGCCAAACGGTTCTGTTATCACTTGATCCAAGGTTCTCCGCTACAGATTCCTCTCCCACCTCTTCCCCATTTGTAAGAATAAAGTCTAGGATCACCCCCTCCGGTAGGTCCCTTACCAACTGCTTGCTGAGAGTTCCCTGTAGGAAGTCCACAATTTCCCTGCTACTGGTGGATGCTGCTGATGGGGTGCCACATTCTACGTCCAGCAAGTTGAAGTCCCCCATCAGCAGCACCTCCTCTGTTTGCATCCTCTGGATCTCCTCCATCATTGGCTTATCCACCTCATCCTGCTGTGCTGGCAGCTATATACCACCCAGTAAGTATGATGTCTTTTTCCTGTGTCCAGTGATGCTCATATGGCCTCAGTACCCTCTCCCATCTACTCTGCAATTCTGTGGCCTTAAAGGACACTGTCAATCTGTTTTGCATCATATTATTTTTAGGTAAAAACTCATGTTTTATGATTGTTTACCTCTCTAAAATCATTGATGTTGCTGGTTGTATTTGTCAGTTCCTTGTTTATTAGAACTGAAATGCATAGTAATGTATAGCTATACCCAGCCTTGTTTTGTTTCAAATCATGAAACTACTGTTATTGCATACTTCCTGAAAATTAGAAACACCCTCAAATATTGCAACCACTCTTGATTCAATAGTCTTCTCTACTTCCACTGCATAATAAGTGGCTAGATTGTGTTGGGGATGTTCCTGAGTCCAAGAGAGACGTAATGGAAGCCAGTCAAGAAATGTAAACAAACATCTTTTGGTGTGGTAACACCAGTATGGTGGGCACTCAGTTTTTCACTTTTTAAAAGAATAAAGGATCTGCGTCAAACTACCAACTGCATAAACAGTCTCTATAGAATGTTAACAATTGAAAGGCTTTCCCTGGAGTTTGATGGCCAAGCAGCCAGCCACTCCCATTTCCTGAGCTATATAAGCAGTTCCTGTCAGTCTCATTGTGAAGCACTTTTTCTTTGCAGCTGAAGACTCTGTCCGTCTGCCTTTGAGCTGGTTGGGGCCTACCCCCCACCTTGCTGCTCCTGCTTGTCTGCTGGATTCTGTGTTCTTTCCTGCTTCTGGTTTGTATTTTGCCTTTGGCTGTGTGTGCTTCTTCTGTCTTTGGTCTCTGTTCTTCTGTTCGTGTGTTTTTGGTTTGTTTTTTTCTGGGGGGCTTTTGCTTCCAAGCTCCTAGCATATTGCTCCTGAGCTCCTACTGTTTGCACTGTTGCTCACAACTCTCAAAACTATTGCAATGCAAATGCAATCACTATCTTCTGTGTTTCAGCCTCAACCATAGCTGCTCCTTGTTGCATACTCAATTGTTTTCACTCTGCTGCTTCCCCTGCTACAGAATTATTTGCTTCCCATACTATCAAGTCTGATTGTTTTCACCTGCTTCAAGCTCTGAACCTTGCTATGCAGTTCAATTATGCCATTTTCTGTTTGTACAATGCTTTTTTCATGCTGAGGTCAGCTAAAGTTCCTGCTGAGGCTGTTAAACTAGCTTTAATATCTGCATGTGGTTCTTGGCCGTTCCATCACTTTCTTGTTTGTCCTATGGTGGGGACTGGGAAGTGTTTGGGGAGTCGTGGCCCCATGTGGTTAAATATTTCTGTTTTGCATCCTGCCTTTGCTGCCAAAAATCCTCAGAGTATTTATCACCTTGATTTGGCTTTTACATGCCTGGCTGGCTTGCTCCACTATTCAGTGCTGTTTCATTGCTACTACATTATCGTTATGCAGACCTACATGTAGGTCCACTTATTACTATTCTGTTCACTGACCTACATGCAGGTCCATGCTTGCTTATGCAATCGTTGCTCATTGCTTACGCAGATCTTACTTTATGCCTACTGCCATCCCCTCGGCTTCAGCCTCTGGGATTCTGCTGCACTCAATTCTGCATTCGACCTTGCAAGATCTCAGCACTCACTGCTCATTACGATCTCAGCACACCAGTGCCCAATCAGCTCACCAGCTGCTCAGTTCTCAATCTAATTCTGGGGCATGCCAGCCATTCTATTCTGGCACAGTTCCTGCAGCTGGCGATCTCACTCTGCATTTAGTCCGCATCTTGAGTGTGTCCAACTTGGGTGGGATCCTTCTCACCTGGCCCATAGCTGGGAATGTCCTCACCCCAGGCTTGGCTTTAGCTGCCTGCTACGTGACAGCAGACCCTGGTGTAGAATTTAAGACTAGCAGTGAAGGGTGGTTACTCTAATCTCCTTTGCCTCTAGTGTTCCACTATAACGGTTATCCATTGGCTTTAGTGGTTTCCCTAGCAAGGCACCTTCAACGTATTCTCCTTACGACTGCCTCTGGTTCACCTTGTTTGAGTTTAGGGCAGGTAGGCCAGGTGAGTACTTTATCAGTCGTTGCTCTCCTCCTCCATTTTGGTTGCATGTATTGTTGCAGAGTTTTCTCACAATCTTCCATGGCATTCTCGCTAGAGGGCTTGAGTGAGAGCCTTCCTCCAAATTGGAATATTTTCTACCTCCCTTCAATTGGGTTTTCCAAATTGCAGCTGCAGAGCCATCACTAAATAAAATATCCCAAGCCTAGAGGAAGGCAACCCTAGGCCTTGGATCCCCAGAATTTCCTCCTCATGGGGTTTTTTTCCTCTCCTGCATTGCCTCAGGTCATAACTGTTAGTTAGCATAGTGGTGTCCCCTAGTTTCTTTAGGTAGGTTCTGCTGTTGGATGGAGGTGGATGCTGTCCTTGTCATTCCCTCTCTCCTTAGAGGATCCCCTCATTTTCAATGCAAACCACCAGTATTATGTTATGCAACCTGGACATTTCATTACATTATCAAACTGAGCATCTCGTTACATTATCAAACTGTCTATGCTTCTCTACTACTACTACATCACAGTTACTGCTCCTACATCACAGTTACTGCTTGCTCATAAGCTTCGTGTCACCTCATTCTTTTTGTGATATGTTGTGCTACATTTCTTTTAGAGTTCCTAAGGTGCAACCCCAGCTCACGGGAGCCATCCTGTGGAATCTCTAGTGGAGCCTCTCAGGGTTCCTTGCCTTGATTGCCCCTACAGGGGTGTTAATTCCTCTGGAACAGAGAGTGCGAACAGCCAAAAACAAACTAACACAGTTGCACAAGCATAACACTATACTGGCTGCGCAGGACATTGAATCATAAAATATGTTTCTAAACTAGGGACACTTTGAGGCCTAAGAGAGTTGACAGTGTCCCTTTAATGTGCTCCTTCACATATAGTGCCACCCTCCTTCCCACTCTGTCCTTTCTAAATAGTACATACCCAGTATTGCCATGTCCCAATCCTGGCCATCATGACCCCACATCTCCATAATTCCCATGGTGTCCAGGTCTGCCTCAGCCATGACCACTGCTAAATCTTGGGTCTTGTTTCCTAGGTTCCTGGTGTTGGTGTTCATGGCTGTCCATTCTTCAGACCCATTTTTCTGTCCCCTGATCAATGTTTCCTTCCCTCCTTCTCTACCTGGTTTATTTATATCCTGGGGGGGAGGCTGGCAGCCCCCCATTTGTCCTATCCTGTGGTGTGGGTTTGTTATCACATATAGTATTACCAAAGCAAAAATATTGTGGACTATATATGACTCTGCTATAATCCCTTCTTGAGGTTCTGGTGGCAAGGTATTATAACCTCATTATTCACAGTCCACTACCTATTGAGATTCTGTTGTTGTTGGAGTTTGACAAGTTCACCAAGTTCTTTGGGGGCAGTTGGGGCAAGGTTAGGGGCAACAGAAATTAGTATAAAGTCAACCACTGGGAGCTGGAATACTCATTTTTTACACACACCCATAATGTGGCATGCCTCTGTACACCCATTGAGCTTTACTCTCAGGGTTTATGAGGTGTCATACACCTCAGGTGTGGGGAAAAACTCATAATATACAGCACCCCATACACTACTGTATATGTACACCACTGGATCCCTACTACTTGCCTTAGGCTAATCTCAAGATCTCTGAGGGCATGGTGTCATCTCAGTTTTCTATTTATTCACTTATAGAAATTTTTATTGGGAGAACCACACTGGGCCAAGTCAGTTTTCCAGGTATGACTTGAGAACACAAAGAGGTTAAGTGACTTGCTCATGGTCACGTACAGTACTATGCACTGAGTAGCTGGGGGATTCAAACACAGGCTTACTGTCTTTACTGTAGGTTCACAAGTTGGTATGTTTTCCTCTTAGCTAGCCTCAAGAATAACAAAAAAAATAGGCTCTTCTTGGTAAGAATGCATATGTGGACGGAGCAAAAATTGAATCCTCCACACACAGTATTAGACCTTAAACTGATTTGCGTGAGGATATCCACGGTCACTGTAGGTCCTGTCATTTAAAATGTTAATATCCCACCCTGTTTCCAGGACAAAACTCACTACAGGAACCACTGATTCAGAAGCAACTCAATTAACTTCCTCAGCAATCATCCTCACACGTCCTGCATACTTAACAGATAGCACTTCTTCAGCAAGTCCTGCTATGTTAACAGTATACATAGATATAACCCACCATTTACTGTACATGTCGAATTTTCCACCACTTGAGTGAGGTTAGGACCATTTCCTGACTATTACCTTCATTGTATCAAATATCTTTACTTAATCTGCCTCTCTCAGACACCACTCCCTAATTAGTGACCACTCCCCTATCTCTTGTAGTTAGTCAAATAAGTTCCCCATCCCAAAACCCATTACAATCTACAATCGAATACTAAAGTGTGGACACTTAGATCTTCTAAAGTACCAACTTGGATCACAAGACTAGACCTTTCTTGATGCTATAGATGATGCCAGTGTGGCCCTGGAACACTTTATCAACTTTTTCAACATGGCCTGCAATACCCATGCACTACTAAGAAAAATGAAGGTTCGTGGAATGGTCAACTTCTGGATCGTGCCAGATCTAATTAACAATATGAAACTTCGGGATCATTTCTGGCAATGAGCCAAAGCCTCTGGGAAGCAGTGTGATTTTCAGGCATATAAAACAGCTAGGAATGCCTGCATGAAGGCCATTCTTCAGTCAATAAGTAATCATCACAGAGAACTACTATCTGACTCCTGGGGCGACAGCAGGAAATTTTGGTCCAATATAAAAGACATAACTGGCAAAGAAACGAAGTCCTCTCCAACAGCGTTAAACTACAATGGCAAACCCCATCACTGACCCGGTCACCATCGCCAATACTTTTAACACAGCTTACACCAATCTAGCTGATGTCCTTCCAAAAGACTTCTTTGATGATGCACCCACTTTAACAACTGGGACTGCTGTAAACAAAAACCTTAACCACACACCTCTATATTTCAAGTGGATTTCCACAGCCCAGGTCAGAAAACTCCTAACAAAAGTCCTGGGGAAATCCAGGCAGAGTGGGGACTCCCTTGACCTTAAGCTCATCTCTCTCACCCTTGAAGAAATTCTCCTACCTAGTACCAAGATTCTTAATCTATCCCTCTCGCTATCACAGTTCCTTACTGTCTGGAAGACTGCTGTGGTCACCCCAGTGCACAAAGCCAGTGACTGCACACAACCACTCAACTACAGACCAATATCAATCCTCCCCTTTATATTTAAAGTACTTGAACGAATAGTAGCAAACCAACTTGTTGACAACCTAGAGAAGTACTCCATTCAATGCCTGCAACTACATGGTTTCAGAAAAAAATCACAGCATGACCACAGCCCTGCTAGAACTCACCAGCTTCTTACATAAATCCCTCAACAGTAACAGCCTCATTGGAGTGGCCTTCATTGACCTCACAAAGACCTTATACAGTGAATCATCGACTTCTCCTTGATCAACTCACGAAAACTGGTATCTCACCTGACACTCAAAAATGGTTCAGGAGCTACCTGTCCGATAGGTCACAACGTGTAAAGATAGCAAGCAGTTATCTCAGAACTTCAAGTTGTCCGGCCTGGTGTCCCTCAAGGATCTATTTTAGGCCCACTCCTGTTTAGCATCTTCATAAATAACTTGCTTAATGCTTGTCAACAAAGGACACTCCTTTATGCTGACAGTGTCAGTGGCTCAGCAGGTAGCACGCTCACCTCTGAGGCCAGGAGATCAGAAGGCTGTGGGTTCTATCCCTACACCAGGCACTTGGGTTAATATCCAAATACTGACACTGTAGTGCAACATGAGGGGGGTGCTGCACTCCTGAGGTGCATCTTTCAGATGAGACGTTAAACCGAGGTCCCATCTGCCTGTTCTGGTGGTAGTTCAGGTGGATGTTAAAGATCCCATGGCACTTCTTGAAAACAGTAGGGGTGTTTTTATTTATAGTAGTGCATACAAAGAATTCACATAATTAACATACAAAAAAGAAAACCACTTGATAAATAAGACAATCAAATCCCCCCCACCCACAAAGGAAATCCCACAAACCAAAGCAGTAGCATTCTCACAAGATCTCCCCCAAAAGGGGACATCACTAAATTAGCCATTTATATTTAATGATATGGGAAAGGCCTTTCCACCAAAGTGCGACTTTAGCAACATTATACAATTGTTTGTCTGTTAAGTAAACTTTCGATAATTCATTACTTACATAACAACAAAACCCTTACGCCGTACTCCATTTCTGATAAATAACCCATTGACATCTTAGTTGCCATAAACTAAATCTTAAACTTGCAAAAAAATTAAAAAAAGTATGTTTGTCATAAATTCTTAGGAGAAGTGATGCCACCCCAATAATGAAAGTTTCAGAATCCAGAAATAACAGCCAAGACATATTCCATCTATTTGCTGCATATTTCCACATTGATTTAGAAAATGAACAGTTCAGAAAAAATGCTCCGTTGTTTCTTCCTGGTTGACACATCCTAGAAAAGGGCAGTTCCTCTCTTCTCTAGCTTTATATTTAGCTGTTCCCCTAACGTTCAAATGGCCATACATTATAAGCCACTGAATTTCCCCCACATATATAAAGAAAGTCTGGGGTTATTTAGTTGGACTAAAATATTTTCATTACTGACTGAAGGGCAATTCTTGAAACAAGGGTCTTGTGGATAAACCTGAGACATTATAGACTTATAAAGAGGTTATGTGACATTGGAAGTAATTTGGTCTTTTGACATTTGCCATTTATACAACTTCTGAGTTGTTGGTCTGAAATAAGCTGGAAAATAAATATGTGGATTAATTTTAGGAGCATAATTCATCCATGCTTTCAAATACCTCTCTAGGGCTTGCCTGATCAAATAACCATCACGACTGTCTGGAGACAATAAACATCTTCTTAAATTATGCGTGATAAACAGAATATGACAAAAAATCGCTGGCTCCATCATACCTAGTCCCCCCTTATCTTTAGCTAAATAAATATAACATTGCCTGATTGGGTTCAATCTATTCCCCCATAATTGTTGAAAATAGCAACTATGCAATCTAGCTTCCAAATGTACTGGTAAAGGAAATATTTGAGCAATATATTGTAAACAGGGGAAAATAAATTGTATAAGAACCTGGATTCTTTTGAGTTTAGAGAATTTAAACTGCTTCTACCTGACTATTTGAGCTTCTACTTTTGGTACAAAATCCCAAATTCTCAACTGTCATGTTCTAGGGCCCAAATAAAACCCCAGAATAGATAATGTGCATTGAGAAAATTATATCATTTTCATAAACAAATGTATGAGAAACACCCTATAGATAAGCCCTGGTTCTTATAATTTACCTTAGCATTGGATAGTGTGGACAAAAGATTAAATGCTTTAAAAAAATCATATTTGCTCCACCACATTAAAAAAAGGCAGACATCATCTGCAAAAGCCTGTACTAACAGTTGGTTATTGGTTAATGGCTTATGAAGTCCTTCCCATCTAGGAGGGATTGTGAGAGCCCGTAATAAAGGTTCTAATGAAAACATATACAGTAAGGGGCTCAGTGGGAAGCCCTGGAGAACCCCTGTGTTCATTAATATACCTTTTGTGATTTTTCCCTTAATCACTGGATATACTGTAGCTGATTTATAAAGAACTCTTATAATCCCTACAAATGTCACAGGAATCCCTAAAAAACCCAATACCTGAAATAGGAAAACCTGATTAACCCTATCAAAGGCTTTCTTCAAGTCAATGGATAACACATATCCTGATTTTCCTTCTAGGGATAAAACCTCTATTATGTCTCTAATTATTATTAGAGCAGACTGAATTCGCCTATCAGGTATTTCACAATATTGTAAAGGAGAGATGACTTTATTCGCAATGAGTCGTAATCTGTTATTTAACAAAGAAGCAAACATTTTGTAATCAGAATTTAAAATAGTAATAGGCCTCCAATTTCTTGATATTCCCCCTGCCCCCTGATTTAAAGATATAAATCAATAACACATCTGAAAAAAAGTGGAATCCATATTCTGGACATAAAAAACTTAAAAACTAAAAGTAAGCATGCTGTTATTTCTACTTGAAAAGTCTTATAAAAACTATTAGAGAAACCATCCAAACCTGGAGTAATATTATCCTTTAGTTTATTAATCACCAATCCTATTTCTTTACAAGCAAAATGTGCTGCCAGTTGTGAAACATCCTGGGGATCCAGCAGATCAGGAGGCACCCCCAAATATTTAACAATCTCAGAAGCTGAAGGCTCAATCTTTGGTTTTAGAAGTTTTAGAACATTAAAATGGTTTTGTATCATGGAGTTAATCTTGTTTTCATCCTCCACCTTAATCTGATTCTGCATTAAATAATCTAAGGACGTCGAGTCTTTAAGTTTTTCACATAATTCAAAAGGGTCCCCAATTACTATTTTAGCCAAATGATTTATTAAAATAGCTTGCAAGGTCTGAGATCTCATATACTGCAATAATTTCATTTGATTTTTAATATTATCAATTTGGGCCGAATAATCATACCTGGATGTGTTTCCCAAAGAAATCAAGTACTGTAAGTGGGACCTTAATCGTAAATAGGACAGAAAATCAGAATTCCTTTTTCAGAAGCCATATTTTTTAAACCAATCGCAACAATCTTTCTTCATTTCTAACCACCACAGGCCTAAGTCAGAATAAAGAAAGGCAACTGATAATCTAGCTTGTAATATAAGGGAAATATAATTTTGTACTACCCCTTCATTAATGATAGAGGTACTTAATTTCCATCTGGTAGCTGGTTTCTTAACTAATGGAGCAGATCCAATTCCTGCCTGGACTAATAAGTGATCTGAAAATTCTACAGGGATCAACTTAAACTTTCTCATTTGAATATTTTTAGAAAGAAACAATCAATTGTGGAGCCCATTTTCCCTTTAAAAAACATAAAGTTAGATCTTAGTTGGGCTGCACCGTTACAATTTACCAGATCCCCTGTCTTAATAATGCTGGCCAGACAATTTGAGTCACAATAAATTTTTTTGTTCATACCACCCTTTGTATTGAGACTACAATTGAAATCCCCACCCCAAAAAATATGAAGAGAGGAAATCAGGAAAGGCTGAATTAGTTTCATATATTCTGATCTAAGGGCCTTCATCTGAGGATTATAGATATTTATGAATCGACAAGGTCTAGAATGCCATAGACCATCAATGATTAGTAACCTCCAAGGAATTAAATCCACTAGTTTATGCAAAACAAAATGAAATGAATTAAATAATATCCCTATCCCATCTGCCCTGTCCCTGCCAAAAGACCAATAAGATGGCCCCCAGGGCCAATCCCTTTGAAAGGAAGCCACTTGTTCTTTGGAAAACATCCAGGTTTCTTGAAGAAAACTAACCCCTATGTACTGGTCCCTCGGGAGCTGCAAGACAGCTTGTCTCTTAACAGAACTTAGTAAACTATACGCATTCAAAGAACCCCAAAGAAAACCAGCCATTTAAGTTCAACAGGAAAGAAAAGGACCTATTTTTCCTCCGTTTTCTTTTTCTTATATTCTTCTACAGGGTGCCTTTATTGCCTTGTATGGATCTTTGAGAATCGAATCCCCAAAATCCATTTCTGAATCTCCCAAGAGGTAAACATGGCAGCATAGGAATTCGAGATTCGATAGACTCACTCTTTGGTACAACTACAGCCTTCACATGCCTATTCAACCTTCTTGGAGGAAGGGGAGACACTCCTTCTCTGTCAATTCTAATACTCCCTGAATCTGAGGGATCACTATAGCAAACTATTTCCAAAAGGTTTGCCACCTCAGAATCAGCTGGGACAATATTTTCAGGATTTTCAGAGAAGGGAGGCAAAATGGAAAGGGGGGCCTAAAGCGGAAACAGATGTATTTGGTTCCTGTCAAGAAAGGGGAGATGGAGCATCTACCTGGGGCCCCTTTTTTGTCTACCACTGCTCTGCAACCTGTCTCACCCGTGAGGTATGGAGTTTGCCATTGCTGCAGACCTGCCCCTACTAGCTGGAGTTGCTTTTGCTCTATGGTACTGCACCATAATCGCCTACTTATATGTGCCATGCTTTCGTCCATCGGGCCGGGGGTTTAACTACTTCTGCTCTACACCTGCCTCACCAGCTCAGACACTGGCGATTCTACTATTCCACTATATGCCTACCCTGCTGCAATGTCAACCAGCCCTAGAAGCCCCTTACCATGGACTCATGTCTGGATTGTTTAGCCATTTGTCATCTATGTTTGGATGCTTCTGCCCTGCCGCTTCAATTATATGAAATTACTGCTACACTCTTACCAGGACTCTTAGTTAAGCTTCTCTGGAAGACCTTCCTATCCTGATTTATGCTCTATGGCTTTTTGGACCCTGTGACGATGTTACCTCGTTTGACTCAGCCTCTTCTATTATCACCTCCTATGACTCATATGCTTGACCATTCAGGACTCATCACGCTATTCTTACCTAGTCAATTCTAGCTGATGTACTATTCTGGTCTGATACATGGATATGAACATTACCCAAACATTTGGATCCAGACGTAGCTCTTCGATTCCAGTGCTATTACTATTCTTTATGCTTCTCCCTGTATGCCACACATAAGCTAGACTATTCTGCCTCCCCGCTACTACATCTGCATCATGCAGCTTTATTTACTACTACAAATGACCTACGTACAGGTCCACTTACTTACATTTCTAGCTCATGCTACCCGGTTCTCCTCTGGACAGTCATCCTCACCTGCTAGGATGCTTTACCACTGCAACTCATCACTCTCAATTTATATCAATCATGGATTCCATTCCACTATCATGCCGACCTGCACATGACTTCTCAAACCTGGAGTTCCTAGGAGGATGCTTGCTCTGTTTACCTGATTTTAAGATTCACTGCTTCTTCAGTTTTCCATTTCTCTGGATCAGGTTGTATGATTTGGGGTTTGGACTAGCCATTTAAATTATATTTTTATTTAGGATTGCTCTCCTTTAATATGCCCAGAAGGACGGGCAGGTCAGTAGCCATGGGTCCTCAGAGGTTTCCCCCCAAGGTTTTTTTTTCTCTCCTGCATGCTACTGGTTACACACTCTGGAGTTGGAGGAGGTGATCATACTGCTACTCATTCTTGAGGGTGGCATCCTACTTGACTCCTTCAACAGTTGGATACAGAACAATCACTGGTATCTTTACCTTTTGGGCAGGGTCTCATAATACTGGACTAAACACCCTTCCTATGGTGGGATAGAGAGAAAGGCCAAGACTATCAAATCATAACAAGTGACTCATCAGTTCATGCATCTAAGCACCTTGCATATACTCTCCAGTTCATTTGTACCATAATCACTGATTTGCTCATGTCTATGCTAAAGAACCTAAGCATGAATCATTTCATATTACTAGTACCTTGCAAGCATTTTCCTACTTACTGTTCTGGCCTCTGTATCCAAACACAGCCTTCAGCATCCAGCTACAGTATGCAACATAAGCACTGAGCTCTGAACCACAGTTAACAATAATATGCATACATAAGACAAAGAACATGTGCACACAAACACTGAGGCAAGGGTTACCCCAAAGGACATTTGGCTGGGAAGCCAAGTTTCAAGAAAATACAAAATCACACATGCCCACACAATGCAAAGCATCATGGACTGCATATGCAAATCACCTCAGAATGTTATGCTGGTCCAACTTTAAGCAGAATTGCATGGTGCCAAAAGGCCTCTCACACAGTTTGCAAAGGGTGCTAACAGATACATACATATCCTGACATCTACTCTCATACGGTAGATGCCCTTAGCCCTATATGTTAGTATAACATATGCCTAATTACTAGCTTTCTACGGTGTACCTCTGGGGGTACCAGTGAGGGTGCAGGGACCTCATGTAACAGTATCATTGCACAGACTGGGAGCTATACTAACATTCCCTGTGTGTAGCACTGCCTCTCATCTCGGCATCACGTCTGGCCACCATGTCCATCAGGGGCACTAGTATTGGCCTGTCCCTTCTGCAGAGGTCCTGCCATCTGTTCTTTAGCTGCCAGATGGTCCTCCTGAAATCTGTGATCTCCTGCAGGTGTGCACTGATGGCCCTCCACACCCTGTCCCTCTCCCTGGGAGGGTGTCTTCTGCCCCTGGTGGTAGCAATGTAGTTTGCCACTGCTGCACAAGGTTCACTAGTAGCACACTTTCAGCTGCACTGTAGTTGGGTGCTCTCCCACTCAATGTGGATATTGTGCTGTCCCTGTCGTACCTGTGCATGCAATATAGCCTGTCTGTGGCCACTGTCTACTGTCTGCAGGCTCCCCTGTCCCCATGCAGGTGTGTGGCATCGTTATATTTTGACTGCATGTGGCTAGCACATGGGCTGCATGCACTACACATGTAGGGTGCAGACACGTATGACTCTTACGCATACAGCAAATGCATAGTGCTATTCTGCATGCATTTTCTATTTGCTGCATCTGCATGCACATTGCATAGGTCACTGCATGTACATTGCCTACTCATCTGCACAGTGTGATACTGCTGCAGTTCCCACACATCTGCGTCATTTGTCACCTGCAGATCGCAGTAGCACTGGTCACTGTGTATGGCCACAGGTGTAATGTGCTGGTATTCACCACTATGCAGCATGCGGTCTCACATTATCCTGCCCTGTGTGCCACGTCTGGCCTATATTGGGGTGTGCATATCATGTATACAGTTGTGGCAGGGTATGGGATGTTGTTTGCTGTGCAACATGTGTGCACTACTCCACTGTGTTGGGGCCCACCCACTTCACAGGGTGCTTTGCTTTTTGGCTGTGGATTGGCCATGCAGCATTGCCCACCTGTCCTGGATGGGTGGTCTGTTCACCAGCCGCTGTGCACAGGGTAGGGGTACTAGCAGGTGTGTACAGTGTCAACCTCACATGTTCCCAGCACTGGCAGCATCTCAGACTGTTGTTCCGCTCTCACTGTTCTGCCTCCCTATTCCTGCTGGTGCACTTTGCCTGGTGTTACTGGCCTCATGCAAAGTAAAGTGAGGTTAAATCAGCTCATGCCTGGCACATTGTCCTGCACGGCACAGTGCGGCATGGGCCTGCGGCTGTCTCCTGGGCCTGTCTTGCTGGTGCCCATCCGTCATCGTCCATGTCATCCAGGTCTGGTAGTGGTACATGGTTCCTCAGTGCCAAGTTGTGCAGGATGCAGCATGTGAGGAACATCTTGCAGAACATCTTGGGGCTGTACTGGCATGCACCCAGACCAGTCTAGGTACCTAAACCATGTCTTCAGGATACCAATGGCGTATTCTATCACTGCCCTTCTCGCTGTGTGTGCGTCATTGTACCTGTGCTCTGTGGCTGTGTGCAGATGGCTGAGGGGTGTCATGACCCATGGCAGCAGTGGATGTCCACTGTTATTGGTTGGGAATGAGAGTACAGTAATGCTGCACTGCTGTGGAACACTGACATGCCTGTGTATTCGTGTGGCACCTGTGTGCTGGTTGTACCTGCAATGAGCCAGCCGCCACTGATGTGTCGAGACTCCTATAACATATGCAGCCCAGAATTCTGTAGGATATACGGTCATTTGCAGGACCCAGGGTACGCGCACAACATCCAGGATCCAGCACTAGGCATCTCATATGGATCCATGACTGGTTGTCAACAAAATATTTGTTGAACAATCAAACAGCGAAACCGGCAAGTCAATCACTTTGCACAGTCAGCTGCCGGTTACATACAAATCACCAGTGTTTTCTTTGGGGGCATTGCCCCCAAATCCCCCACAGGCGCTCTACCCCCACCCCTCCCCACTAAATATAATCGACTCTGAGTGGGAACTGATTGTGGGGTGGCAAGACCCCCGAAAGACAGTGCTGCGTTCCAGCGTGAACACTACAGTGACATGGTCCTGAAGTCACTGTAGTGTCATTCGCGGTGAAAGTTTTGCTGTTAGTGGGGTATACTTTACACACAACCTGCATGTTCATTGAATGTATCCCCTTCCTGTTCACATACACTTCAGCCTGTCCTGTTGGTGCCCTGCTGGGAACATGTGTGCAGCCAATCGCACCTATGACATGCGGGAACTGTGCCATCTCATAGAATGTCTGCTTGATGACCCGCTGCTTCTGTTCTTCCCATGGGAACTGGATATACATGTCCACATCCTGCAGCAGCACATCCACAAACTGCCTGAGGCATCATGACATGGCGGGCTGCGAGATGCCCACTGTGTCACCTGTGGGGGTTTGGAAGGTCCCTGTGGCTAGGCAACACAGTGCTGCTATGACCTTTACCTCCACAAGGACTGGGTGCTCCCTACAGGTGGCACTCTAAAGCTCTTCCCTGACATCTTTGTGCAGCTCAGGTATGATTGCACTTGGCAGGCTGTAGCGTGCAATACACTGCTGTTCTGTGCAGTCTAGGTATGACTTTCTGGGCTTGTATGCCCGTGGTGCATTGTGTCTGGCCCTTCTTGGCTGCTGTTGTGGCCACCTGTTCCCCTGATCCATTCCGTCACACATCCTGTGCCACACAGGCCTCCTATCTGCTGCCAGGAGAATGCCCAGTAGGACTACTGGGGCTGCCATTCCTTTCTTGCTCACTTGTGTCCACTGCTTGCTCAACAGTGTCTCCCCTGTGTATCTCCTTTGGTGCCTTTTATACTGTGCTGGGTTACACCTGTTCACACTTGGTATAACTTCCCTCAATCCCTATTGTCCTATCTTGTCCTTCCCTTCCTTCTAGAATAGCATTACAGCACTATCACCTGCTTTGGTTGGCGCATGTCGCTCTACGCATATGCTTATCTAGGGTTTTGTGGTAACTATGGATTCAGGGTGCATTTGCTGAGGTTACTAACATTACGTTGCACCTGCATGTTCTAGAATACCACATGTTGCAACTGCTGGTGTACCTTGCTGCTTGCACCATTTGTTCTGGTGCAAATCATCTTACGCCAGGTGTATACCTTCTAGAATCAGGCCCGCTGTGTTCTTGCCATGTAAGTGTACCAATCTCTCTGGCTTTTTGCAGAATAAATTCTGCATGCTCATAGTTAAGAAATTTGGCCAAGACAAGCCTGGGTCTTTGTACAGGTGGAAGCTTAGGGCTTAAAGAACACTGAGACCACTCTATAATTAGGCCATGATCCGGCGGCAGTTTCAGCAAAATGGGCAGTACATGTTAAGAGAAAGGAAGTTGTGTTTCTAAGTTCTACTTCTTCAGGAAATCTAAAAAAATTGCAGATTATTTCTTTAACTGCAATTTTCTATGTCATCCAGTTTGTTTTGGAGTTGATTTATGGTGCGATCCTGTTCTCTGATGGTAGCTTGCAATTCATGTACTGAGACTTCATTTAGCATAGTTTTCTTTTCTGTCGATGACAACCGAAAATCTATTGTATGTAAAGTGCCTGTATTTTGCTGCATAGCTAGTTTTATTTATTTATTTTTTATTTTAATGGTGCTGGATTGCAACCCTTTGATTCAGGGACTCATTTACAAAGGCTCCACATTATGGAACATTAAACAAATATGACAAGACAAAATTAACATACTATATAGTGAAAAATAAAGATACAAGGTAAAAAGAAATTCCTATACAGGGTGGTAGCTAAGGTTATGAAAATTGAGATTGTACAGTGAGTATACAATTCACGGTAAAAAAAAAAAAGATATACCTATATAGGGTGATAGCTAAGGTTATAACACTTATTATATAACAAGATTACAGCAATCCGAGCAAGGAAGTACATTTGAGGCAAAGTAACTTATTAGGGGAGGTACCCAGGGTGGTGTGTCTGCTGCAGGCAATTACAGCTACAGGAGTTGATCAGATGCAATTGTAGGGAAGTTTTAAAGGGTCTGATCCTTTGTTCAGTGGAGATAGCCACTGGGAGGGCGTTATACCAGGAAGGGGCTCTGTAGTGAAAAGACTGTTGGGCAAGGGAGGTCCTGACTCTGGTCGCAAAAAGGGAGGGCTTGGTGGAACTTTGAGTGGAGGGGGGGTATGAATGATGGTATCCAGACCAGGGGGGTTGCAAGGCCAATAGTAATTTTCTTGGCAAAGGAGGCATGACTGGTAAAGTAGCCTCCAATCAAAATTAAGAACATTTGCCAAGGAGTACAATGTGCACTTTTGAGCTTGTCTGTTGGACCCTGTGAGTAGCCGGCAGGCCTTGTTAAGTGAGAGCTGAGGCAGTGTTGTCACAACAACATATATCAGGAGTTAGTAGTCTGGCTTAGGAGTAGTATAGAGGAGGAAATGACCAGCCTAAGGGCATCAGGAGGGAGACAACTTCTGTGACGATAGAGCAGGCCAATACGTGTGTTAATAGCAGAGCAGTGTGTGCGGATATGGTCATAGAAAGAGAGTGAGGGGTCAAAGGTCACACAGAGGTATTTAAAGGAGTTCACCTGGTCGATGGGGAGTAGATGGCTGGATAGGACACTACATGGGGAGCTTTTGTGCTTATTCTGGTGGTGGGTGAAGAGCATAACCTTTGTTTTCTTCAGGTTAAGCACAAGTCTATGGTCAGTAAACCAGCTTTCAGCCTGGGAGCAGGAACTTTGGAGGGTGGTTTGAAGGTCGATGGGATCACCGTGGGCAGAGAAAAGGACCACATCTTCAGCATGGAGAAGACCATTTCCCGAACAGGCATTAAGGAGAGAGTTTAGATACAGACTGAAGAGTAGGGGCCCCAGGATAGACCCTTGGGGGACCCCTGAGCAAACAGGGTATTTACTGGAGAGGGTACTGACAATCCTAATGCACTGTGAGTGGGAGGAGTTTTAGCTGTAAAACCAGGCATGGACACCCTGGGAGAAGCCTAGCTGAAAGAGGTAGGATAGGAGAAGGTGGTGGTTGATGGTATCAAATGCTTTCGAGAGGTCAATGAAGACCGCACCTGCAAGGTGCCCCTTATCAAGCTCAAAGTGTAAGTAACTAGAGACTTCAATGAAGGTGGTGGTGGTGCTATGCCCATGGTGGAAGTTGTGTTGCTCCCTGCAGAGGAGGTTGTGAAAGGAGAGAAAGTCATTGAACTGATCACTTACTATCTCTTCTATGGCCTTAGAGAGAGGGGGTAGTATGGATATAGACCTGTAGTTCTGGGAGGAGGTACAGTCACCACTTTTCTGTATGGGAAAGATGAGCATGGTTTTCCAGGTGAGGGGAACTGACTGAATCAAAGGGAGCAATTGAGAAGGTTGGTCGGTGGGGGGGGAGAGAACGGCATCCAGGACTAGGAGGAGAAGCTTCAGATTTATGGAGTTGTTACTGTGGCTGAAACCCTTCAGAGCATTGAGAAGGTAGGGCTTGGCTTCCTGTGCGAAGAGGGCATGAAAGTAGAAGAGTGGGTGAGAGGGTGTGCAGGGGGGCAGGGTCAAAGAAATTGGGGGGAGAACTGCACTAAGGTCCTAGAAGGCCACATTAAGACTGTCCGCGATGCACTGGGTGTCTGTGGAAATTGAACCATTAACACTGAATTGAGACGGGGAAGGGGACTCGTATTTACCAGATAGCTCCTTAATGTTATCCCAGAATTTACAGGATGAGCCCCACGAGGAGGCAAGAGATGCTCTATAATATTCTGCTTTTGCTTTTCGGATGGCCCATGTACAACTGTTTCTTGCAGTACGATAAGCTTGCCTATCTATGGGCTTTCCAGATTCTATGACTTTGCACCATAGGTTGTCCCTCAGTCGCATTTGGTGGATTAGGAAGGGGGTGATCCATGGGGAGTCATGTCCTTTAGTAAAGTGTTTAGATGGGGGAGCAAAAAGATCACAAGCAGCATTGAAGGCGAGGATGAAATAGTCGCAAGTAGTGTCGATATCTGGAGCAAGCTTAATAGGGGACCACTTACAATGAGTGAGATGTTCTTTTAGTTGATCCAGTTTGCCAGGACAAATACATTGCTGGAGTATGACTTACATAGATACATAGATACATAGACAGTGTCGGCAGATAAGGGCCTATGGCCCACCCAGTCTGCCCATTTGGGTGGAGATTTCTGTGTTTTGCAGAACCAGGAGAAAATAATAGGGGAGTGGTCACTTAGAACATTGGGCTGCACCATGGTGTGGGTAATCTTGTGGGGTTTGTTTGATAGGACTATATCCAGTAATGTGGCTGTCCTTTTACTGGGGTTTATCCAAATGGGTTGGGAAATCAGTTGAGTGAAGTCAAAGGCCTCTATGGCATCTTTAGCCTGTGAGGCAGAGCTGGCAAGCCAATTGATATTAAGGTCACCCAATATGATTTGCTCAGCTTCGTGGGGAAGGTGGGAGAGGTGATCAAATAAGGACTGGAGAGTAAGATTCTGTTGTCGAGGAGGGGTATAGGCCACAGTAGTACGTAGCTGGGTCCAGGAGGTGTCGAGGTGATTCTGAAGGTGAGGGCTTGGGCACTGTGAAGCAGCTGGGGGGCATGTCCTTGGAGGGAGTCCTGGAGATAAATGGCACATCCACCACCACGCTTACCTACTCTGTCTTCCCTGAATAGGGAATAGCTCGGTAGAGAGGCAAAAGTGTCAGGAGTGGACTGAGAGAGCCACATTTCAACAATTGCTAAGATGTCAGGTTGATGTAGGGCAACTCAGCCTTGTAGGTCAGTAAACTTCCATCGGAGATGGCAGATATTCATGGAAGCAATATGGAGACCGGCTGCAGATGGGGGGAGGATGGAGCAGGCTGGAGTGGGGCCCGGGTTGGACTGAATGTTGCCAGACAGCATAAGGCAGAGAGAAATCGTGCTGAATAAAGCAAGATGTTGTCTGTGATGGGAGGTAGGTGCACAGCATGTGGTCCCCACTGGGTGGGCAACTGGGATGAGATGGGAATGGAGACAGGGAATGGTAAGGAAGAGGGGCTAGGGAGCCAGGAGAAGGCGACAAGAGAGACAGAGCAACGGGAGGGTGTAAATGGGTGAGGGTGGCAATAGTGGAGGAGAAGCGGAAACAGAAGGGGACAAGTGAGATGGGTTGGGGAGAGCAGGTTGTGATGCAACCAGGGTGGGGGCAGATGGGAAGCCACGTAATAAGAAGGATTAGTGAGTGGGGCCAGTGAGGCAGCAGAAGAGATGGCCATGGCTGCGGGGCTAGATGGGATATATAAGGGGATAACTAGACTTCCAGAAATGTGTTGGCTCAGTTGGTGCAGCGTAAGGCTATGGACTATAGAGCACAAGGTACAGGGTTCAATCTGGGGGGGGGCACAGATTGGGCAGACAAAAGTGTAGTGGGCAGCAGCAGCAGGAAAGGGGTAGGAAAGAGGGTAAAAAAGAAGGGGAGAGGGTGATACAGCAGCAACTCCTAGTGGTCACCTGGTGTAATGAGCAAAGGTGCATGAGCGAAGGCAGTCAAGTGGTAGGGAAAGAAAGAGGGGAGGATGCAGCACACAGAGAGTTTAGGGAAAGCACAGTACTACCATCTTGTGGCAGATTAGTATAGCCTGCAGAAGGAGAAATGGACAGCAGGAAGTCACATGACTAGGGTGGGCCTTAAATGTAGGGATGCCCATTGGTGGGAGGGTGGCTGGGGTGGGTGAAACATTACTGGGCTAACATCCCCAGCAAACAGAACAGCTGTAGGAGGTTGAATTGTCTTTAAGGGCTCCTGGAACCATGCTGCCCTGCAGAGAGCACTCACTTGTATCATTGATCAATTTTTTAAACATAGCTTCCACCTTTTGCAGAGAGGTAGGTTGCTGCATGGATTCGTCCATAATTGGAGGCCTAGTACTTGCAGAGATAGAAGAATGGCAAGGTAGGAAATAGCCCCGAAATTGAGAATTGAGGCAAAAAAGAACACAGAGGACTGCTGCAGCAGAACATAATTAATGATATTTTCATCAAAGTTGCTTCTGCTTCTGTCCTAGATGGCTGTAGATGAAGGTGGATGTGCAGGGTTGTCACACAGAAGAGGTTTCAGGCATCCATCTTAGCACAGGGCCAGGCCACGATCCCCTTCCCTGATCTTTGAAATGTAGATAGTATAAATGCATTTTTTGCTTTCAGGATTAATGAATACTGTTCCTTAGATGGCCTGTGTTACAACAGCATTTCTGAAGGGGCTCTTACCCTAAATGTTTTTATTTAACAGGGCTCCTGCCCTCAAAGCACTCAGTATGTGCCCCTTTCTTTTCCATGCGGTTGTTCTTAGTCTCCCATCGATTGGGCTGACAATCTTGGGAATCCCTATTCTGCTTGGAGCATGGCCGCTCACTCCACTGGTGGAGGCAACTACTTTACATGTGCAGGGAGTCACTTTCATATTGACCAAGGGGATGCCGGTGAAATCCTGTTGCAGCTCTTTTCCTTTCCTGCAGCTGTCAGACCCTACAGAAAACAAAAAAAGCTTCACTCTGCAGAAGAAAAACTCAAACTGAGATATTAAATTCCAAGGGATACTTTTTATTCTGGCAGAGCTCCACAAACGAGTGAGTAGCACTAAATCCCAGTGCTTCTGGTCTCCATGTGAACCTTCATCGGGGTGGTGTGGGGCCGGGTGCAGCACCTACTTGTAAAGCACATAATTAAAGGTACAGATATAAAAAAAAACATAACTAACCCTCAAAAGCCCAACTCGGTGAATTACATAGTAATGAAAATCCCCAACAATAAAATTAAACAGCAACTAGCTCACTCTTTTTCAAAATTCCTCCCAAGAAGCATGACAACCCCTTACCTAGCCCTAAGTTGTATGCTGCAAATATTTTTTTTTTTATAGGTGCCCCTATTTAGAAATGGGAGGGATCATATTTTGACTCTGTGAAGTCGAGGCACACAAATCCCTTCCACTTCCTAGGACCTCTTCAGACTGCAATCCACCTCCAATCCGCCCTCATGCTCGCACATTTTGCGAAGTCACTATATGGAGAGTGTGGGGATATGCTCCATAGACATGATGATCATTCAGAGCAAATCATGGCCACCACTTAACTGACAAGGTCCACAGAGTCAAAATATGATCCCTTCCCTTCCTAAATAGGGGCAACTATAAAGATATATATTTGCGACAAATGGCTTTGGGCTAGGTAAGGGTTCATCATACTTCCTCTGGTGGCCTGGATAGTTGCTCTTTAAAGAGGCCATATGTTCCATGCAACACTATTTTTTAAATTCAATCAACATTTACAATTGCAAAATAAACAAACATTTGTCAATGCCGAATGTTGTCGCACTGGCATTGGCATTGGTAGTGCAGGAGTTAGAGATGCATAATAGATATGGCAGTGAAGTATTGAAGTGACGCCAACCCCATCCCCACCCTGAAAGACAGCGGGCATTGGGGTGTGCCTTTGGGGTCATCAGCTATAACGCTCATGCCATTGTACCTCACCCTACCCTGTAGACACTGACAAGTGTTGTGGTGTGGTTTGGTGTCTTTGGTTGTTATACTTTACCCCATTCCATAAGGAAATATGCTGAGGTGGGTGCAGTATAGGAAAATGGGGTGAACTTTGTGGCTGAACACTGCAAGGCACACCATGATGCCTGTCACTGGCTGCAGGGTGGGGTTGGGGGTGGGGGTAGAATGGTGTGAGCATTACAGCTGATGATCCCAAGTCACACCCCTGACTTCTGTCAGTCTCTACAGGGTAGGGTGCTACAGTTGGAAACCCTAACACTGTAGGCATGTGTTGGTATTGTCACTCCAAATTTTCAACATGAGCTTTTTATGAGCCCACTTAATGAAGAGTGGCACTATCAGTGTGTTAGCTGAAAGGTGGTTTTGCACAGTGGCTATGTCATTTGGTGACATGGGGACGAAAACACATTTTGAGCAATATATGGAAAATGACAACTGTATTGTTCATGAAGTGATGTACAAAAATGTCAGCATTGAAAATCTGGAGTGAGGGCCGGCTCATCGACACAGCGGTTGGATTCCCGCTTGCGACACCAGCGACATGGGTTTGTGAACAGACTTGGGACACTGGAGGGCTGGCCAGGAGAGTGGCTGGGAGGGTCCGGAGACGGCTGTCTTGGGGAGGTGGATTCAGGATCAGCGTTTGCCAACCATTGGTGGAGGCTGGGGGATATGGCAACATGCTGGGCCCCTACATATCAAGGGGCATAGAAATGCCGGCTCACCTTGATGTTGTAGCAACCACGCCCCCAGGGGAGCAAGTGAAAAGCTCTGGGTGATCGGATGACTGCTGCCAGCTCCCACGTCATGAGTCCCTGATGCAGCCTATGTTCACCCAGCAGCACCCGCCAAGTATAGTGTGCTGGCTGGCCCCTACTTGTGCCTATCTTCCTCAGAGGAGGGAGACCCGCCCAGTGAAGGGTTACATCCGGGTCACCCGGGGGGGCTGCAGATATGGGGTGAGGGGCTGGCATCGAGGCAGGGGCACCAGTGGGAACCTTGGCAGACCTGAAGGAATGGCCACCCTGGAGCAAGGAGGAGGTGGATTAAAAAAAAAAGAAAACAAAATCTGGAGTGAAAATATGAAAATTGGTGAAGTCACGAGCATGCATAGAAACTGTGCAACACACATCCGTAACCCAATTATTTGGGGGATTTTTTTAACCGCATTTTTAACATAGGCATTTTGGGACCTCTCCTCATGAACAGTGGCACTGTGATTTTGCTAATTTGTCCCAAACGTTGATTTCCCACAGTGACCATGCCGTTGTGCGCCACAGGTGCGAAAATACATTTAGGATATGATGTGAAAAATGATAGCTATACTGTTCATAAGGAAGTGTGAAAAAATGCCAGTGTTGAAAATGTGGCATGACAATATTGAAAATTTGTGAAGTTACAAGGGTGCATGGAAACTGCACAACGCACATTTGTAACACAGTCATTTTGTGGAATTTCATCACCAAATTTTCAACATAGGCATTTAAGACCTCTGCTCATGAACAGTCTCACTGTCATTTCCAAAAACTGTCCCGATAACTGATTTGGCACAGTGACTGCAATATTCTGCGCCAGACATGCAAAACCACATTTTGGGCAGGATATGTAAAATGACAGCTGTACTGTTCATAAGGAAGTGTGAAAAAATGCCAGTGTTGAAAATGTGGCGTGGCAATATCGAAAATTTTCGAAGTTACAAGGATGCATGGAAACTTCACAACGCACATTTGTAACACAGTCATTTTGTGGAATTTCATCACCAAATTTTCAACATAGGCATTTAAGACCTCTGCTCATGAACAGTCTCACTGTCATTTCCAAAAACTGTCCTGAAAACTGATTTCGCACAGTGACTGCAATATTCTGCGCCAGACATGCAAAACCACATTTTGGGCAGGATATGTAAAATGACAGCTGTACTGTTCATAAGGAAGTGTGAAAAAATGCCAGTGTTGAAAATGTGGCGTGGCAATATCGAAAATTTTCGAAGTTACAAGGATGCATGGAAACTTCACAACGCACATTTGTAACAAGTCATTTTGTGGAATTTCATCACCAAATTTTCAACATAGGCATTTAAGACCTCTGCTCATGAACAGTCTCACTGTCATTTCCAAAAACTGTCCTGAAAACTGATTTCGCACAGTGACTGCAATATTCTGCGCCAGACATGCAAAACCACATTTTGGGCAGGATATGTAAAATGACAGCTGTACTGTTCATAAGGAGGTGTGGGAAAATGCCAATTGTGAAAATCTGGAGTGAAAATATTACAAATTCACGAAGTTACAAGCATGCATGGAAACTTCACAACACACGCCCATAAAACAGTCAATGTTTGGATTTTTTCCACCAAATTTGCAACATAGGCTTTTGACAGACCCCCTCATGAACAGTGGCACTGTTGTTTCGTTAATCAGTCCCAAAAGGTGATTCCACATAGTGACCGCACAACCACCTTTCGGGACTGAATAAGCCATGACAGTGCCTGACCATGAGGAGGGGTCCTAAAAACCCCATGTTGAAAATTTGGTAAAATTCCAAAAAGGCTGAGATATGCACCAAAGTTGAAAACCCTATTTATACCATTATACAGCTTATCGGCATTTAAAGTTTGAATCGACTTTGAAGAGTGCAGACATAATCTTCTCAGTCCACCAAGATCGCCGCTGCTGGACTCGGAGGTAGGCATGGGGTGAGGTGTGTGTGGGGAGGCAGCGCACAGAGGGTGGGCACAGGTTGCGGGAAGGGGGGCAGGGAGACCGCAAGGAACCATTTTCTTTTTTACAGGTAAAACAAACAATAAAAAACATCACAGTACTTTTTTTTTTTTTTTACAGGGCATTTGGCAAGCTGGGGTGGGCTCCCAGCGTGCCACCCAAATGTTTTTGGGAGGGATGCAGTAGCCGATGGGGGATTGGGCACCCTCATTGGCACATATAGAAGGGGAGGGGGATGGACATGAGCTGAGGGGGATTGGGCACCCCCTCAATACACAACAAAGGGGGAGACATCATGCCGACGGGGAGTGGGCTCCCTGTCTGTAAACTGAACTGGGAAAGGGGCTGAAACTGAAGCCGGTGGGGATTGGGCCCCCTGTCAGCAAAGAAAGGCTTTTTGGGGGGGCACATGATGCTGAGGGAGATTTGGCACCCCCTTGGCACACAGCAGAAATAAGGGAGGATTATGTTGACGGGGTGTGGGCTCCCCCATCGGCACTGTGACAGGCGGCGGCAGTCACTGCCACCATGTTACCTGCATGTCTTGGGAGGTGTGTTGTGGTCACGCTGTGTGAGAGCTTAGCTCTCATTGCAGTGGACCTTTTCTCAGATCTGGTGGCTGCATTAGCTATGCAGAGTGTCTGTCCCTGCTGTTGGCTGATCGGGGAATGAGGGACACACCTACTGATGAGTGCCCTGTATTCGCCCAACAGTGACCACACTTCCAAATTCTACTTGCTCAAGATGTTGGCTGTGCAAGCACACCAACATAAATGGTCACACAAATATAAAATATTTAATTTTAACTTCTGGCAGTCAGAAAGTAGGGAGGAGGGGAGCTAGAGAAAGAAAAGGGATGGAAAGAAAAAAGGGGGACCAAGAAACAGGATAGAGTGCAAGTACAAAGGTTGACTCAGTTCAAATCCTAAATTATTATTTCTAGTAAGCTTCTTAAGTGAAAAGCCTTCTATATCTTGATGCCAATGTGCCAAGGAAACTGGGCAAACTGGCAAACATATGTGTGAATGCCATGCAGAGGGGGTCCTGTAGACCACCAGTGGCATTCACTTCCTGTCTGGATGTCAGTTATGGACTCAATCTCCCAGTCACATGGACAGCAATGCCCAAAGGCTGGCAGTGGGCATGCCAGGGTGTACCCAGTTAGAAGAGTGGCCTGAACCTTGCAGTCAAAACTACTGTAAGGACTGCACCAGGAAGGAATAGTAACAGGGTTAGAATAACGTCCAGCTACTACCACTACCCCTGTCACTATTCAGTCAGAATACAGGACATGGGGAAGAAGGAGGCACCCCACCAATATATAGACAGCATGTCCCACATCATGGATGGCCAGTGGCCAAGGAGATGTGAGGAGGGATGTGCCACACCATCCAGAGCCATGGCACTGAAGGAATGGTACAGGGGATGGGGTGGAGTTGGTGCTGCAGGGGTGGATGGAACCACTGAACACCAATGTTCCAGCATGGGTGCCAGGATCAGGGGCTGATGGGTTGAACACTGGCATGGGATTGGGGGCCGAGGCATGGTTTCATGCAGTGGGATTGGGGGTCTCACTGCCTGGACCTGGGATGGTGTACATTGGTGGTGTGTGTGCTGGCATGTTGCCTAACAGTGTCGGGCTGGGTCTTGCACTGGGGGGACCACTGGACAAGGTGGCAGGGCCTCACAGATCCAGTTGCCTGTTGTGAGTATTTACACACCTGGTCCATGCCTACACACACAAGGGATGAACTCCTGGACCCGGGATGGGCATCCAATTAGATGCCCACCTGGGTCCACTACTCCACCGCAGGCTGCTCTGTGCAGTCTCATGTGCCAGGGTGGGACTGTGGACAGGGACCCCCTGGGTGCATGCAGTAAGTACATACCATACACCCTGCATCTGTGTGGGGCCACAGAGCTATGTGTGTGGGATATGCACCTCCAACCCATTCATGCATAGGGCCCTACATGAATTGGAGTTCAAAGTGAGCAGCTCTGGATGTCACACCTAAATAAATCTATTCATCTAGGCAATAAGGAGAAATGTCTAAAATGTCATTCCATCCATATGGTGCTAGTAATTTTAAAGAATACATCCATCTTGTTTGTTTCTGTAGTAACATCAATGTGCGGTCACCACCTCACAGATGTGCTGACTGTCAATGTCCATAAATCAAAAGGAAGACACATCTTTGTTATAAAATTGTGCAAAATGGAGTCCAATAGGAGTAATGGGTGTGTCCGATGTTATTGACCTTTTATGTTGTTGAATCCACTTTTGAAGACATCTTACAGTACGTCCAGCATAGATCTTATTACACAAGCAGGATACAATGTAAACCACAAAAGCAGAATCACATCTAATTAATTGTTTTATCTGTACATTTCTGACACCTGCCAGATGAATGAATAAATGAACAGTTTTACTGTGTCTGCAAATGTTACACCTGCAACGTTTGTAAACTCCCATTGGAAATGGTAGCAACTAATATGAGTGTATTTTGGGATGTTTGTTCATAGAGGCCCACATTTTCAAAAGAGATGAGAATCTCAACAAATGCACCTAAGTGTGATATTCAAAGAACAGAGATGTGTTGCACATCTCCGGATGTGCCCAAGTGCATCTATAATGAATGTGGCACATCCTGAGGGGGTCTTTCCCATGAATGTGCAGTGCATCCCTATATTCAGCCAAGATGGGTGGCACACCTGCCCCCATATTTCAGAGAAGAGCCGCCCAAAATAAGGCATGGAAAATGCCTGCCTAAATGGCCAGCCACAAACAGGCAGGCCACAGAAATGCAGTCAGAACTCTGAAGACAGCACTTGAAGGTGCACCAGTACATGTTCCCGGCACCCACACATAGCTGTAATGTAGGATGAATAAACCGTGAGCTACGGGTGCCATGCCATTACTGGTACCAAATAGGGAGCACCCCCTTATGGCTTCCTGGACATTGCCACCCAGAGTCACAGTTGGTGTTTGCAGCTTTGAACACCTGCGGGTGGATGCAACACCACATCATACATGCACCAGAGACCATGAGCGGCATCCATGCAGCATTGAGGGTGCCCAGTGGTGGCATGTACCCAGAGTGATGTACACTGCAACTGTGCCTGGGCAGCCTAGTGGTAATAGTGCCTGCATGGCATGGACCAGGAACTGACCCGTGGCACACACCCACAGTAGTACACCATGGATGCACACGGGTAGGACCCATCACCTGGGTACCATGTCAAGGACTGCACAGTGACATCCCTTGTAGGTCCCAACAGACACCCCCCCATATGAGTGGTGTGGGGCACTGCAGGTGGGTGTGCACAGAAGATGGAGCTGCAGTAACAATGAAACATAGACGTTGATGGCAGATAAGAACCGCTTGGCACACCTAGTCTGCCTATTTCCCTACCTACTGGATAAGCTGCAGCTCCTAGTTAACCAACAGCCTACTTCTTCCTACCCCCACCAGAATTGCCTTATGTCTGTACGATGCATACTTGAACTCCCCCACTATTTTTGACCCCACAACCTCCTCAAGAAGGACATTCCATGCATCCACCACCCTCTCTGTGAAAAAATACTTCCTCACATTGCCTCTGAGCTGTCCCCTTCTATCTTCAAATGGTCCCCCTTGTTCTTGCACATCACTGTTTTGAAAAATGCTTCCCTACTTGGACTTTGTTGTTAAAGACCAAGACAACATCATCCTGTTCAGGCACAAAAGACATGTACAGTTGAGTATCATCTGCATAGAAGTGAAAACTCAACCTGTACTGCCTATTGATCTCTCCTAATGGCAGCATATACACCATGAACAA
This sequence comes from Neoceratodus forsteri, assembly GCA_016271365.2. NCBI lineage: Eukaryota > Metazoa > Chordata > Ceratodontiformes > Ceratodontidae > Neoceratodus > Neoceratodus forsteri. Next base: position 111,571,541 of record JADMNL010000035.1, on the reverse strand, counting down.
CATGGGGAAAGCATGAGCCCCACGGTTCTCACAAGGTGGGAGATAGAAGCGAGGAGAAAACCCAGCTCAACTCTCACGACTATGCCATAAGGAATGAATGAAACCATCGAGGAGTCACGACTGTACCAGACAGTCCAGAATAGCTGCAGCACTCTAGCAACACACTATGTTCCACGGTATCAAGTGCTGCGAGAGAGATCTGTGAGGACCATTATGGAGTGGTTCCGATTTCTCGCTGCCAGGAGATCATTATACCTAACCAGCACAGTCTCAGTACTATGTCTCTTTCTGAAACTGGACTGGATGGGATCATAGATGTCATTGGTGGTCAGATGCTCCTCAAGCTGCAATGTGACTGCCTTCACAATAACCTTACCCACAAAAGGCAGGTTAGAGACAGGCCTGTAGTTTGCAAGACAGACAGGGTCAAGAGAAGATTTTTTCAGGGTGTCTGGAAACCTAACTATCTCAGCAAGGTCTGGTCCTGTTTCTTCCATGCACCCCACCAACAGGCGCTGGACCAGGGTCCAAACTACAGTGAGTCAGTCACAAGCCCGTGATCATCTTCACAAAATCCTTGATCGCCAGCTAGCCAAAATCTGACCAGACAAACCGGGTGCTAGCAATCTTGCACTGACGTCTGCTCTGCCCATTTGAGTGAGATATGCAGATCTCAAACCTCATGGTGTCAACCATATCAGCAAAGAATCGAATAATCTCATCACACTTCTTCTGTGAAAAGGCTTTCTGCTTCTGGAGACAGGTTGGATTGCACAACATATCCACAGTACGAAAGAGCTGAGCAGGTCAGTTCTTCGCAGCAGCAATCTCCTTGGACAGGAACTCTGCCATCTTGCAGGTGACTGCCAACTAATAATCGCTATAATGGGACATCAATCAAAGCATGTCCCCATCCAGGCCCAGTTTCCACCAGCATTGCTCCAACCTTCTCCCTACTGTCCTCAACTTCCTCAAAGACCATCAAACCAGGGTGACCGAGGGTGAAGGGAGAGGGGGTGAATTTGGACAAGAGCAATAGAATCCAGAGCAGCCCCACCACCTTATTATAGACTCAGCAGAAGGCTGTCAGGGATTCATGCTCACACTCAAACTCCCTGATAGTGCAGCACGCCATAAGACCTTAGGGATCAAACCTGTAATGTAGGGAAAATTCCTTGACCATCTCCATAGGAGTTGGTCTATTAAGGGGGCAGCAAAGCTGAACCCTATAGTGTGATGATTAGACCTCCAACGGGCTCCATCACCACGTCTGAGATCTCCATCCCCAGCAGAAACACAAAGTCCAATGAATGACCTTGTATATGGGACGCAGAGGTAATCACCTGTGTGAAACCCAATGAAACCATTAGTTGGGGAAGTCTTGTCCACAACGAGAGAGTTCATCATCAACCCAGGCATTGAATTCTCCCAGTAGCAACCATCTGTGGGCCTCAAACACCATCTCGACGATGAAGTCCAGGACTTCCTGTAGGAAATCCTTCCCATCACCGGGTTGACGACAGATGAGAAGTATCCTACAGCCCGTACCTGCTCCCATGATACACTAGAAGGATCTAGTGATCCCAACTGGCCCATCTACAAGGCCCAGTTCCATCTTGAAACAGATGGCTACCCCCCACCCCTACGATCCAATCTCGGGCGGTGTATCACTGAGTACCCGGCTGGAACTGCTGACTCCAAAATGGGACCAGACTTTTTATCCAGCCAGGTCTCAGTGATGCAAGCTGGTCAGATGACCCAACAAGATCAGCAACTACTGCTGTCTTTTTCCGAATCGACCTGGCATTGCATAACACCACCCAAGTTGGATGAGCAGCCAAAGCTGATAGCGCTACCTGCCCACCAAAGGTGGAGCCCTTGGGTATTAGCACCAGGAAGGGCAAACCCCTGTCCTGGGCCCATTTTGTCCCAGGCCGTCCCCTAGACCCCACAACCCCAATTCATCACCCCCACTCCACTCTCCTGCCAGTCCCCCACCCTTCTGACACCTCTTCACTATCCCAAGGTGCAACAATGCCCATAAACCTCAGCAGACAGCAGGGGCAATCAAAGCGGCAGAGGGCCTGGAGCTCAGAGCCCATTGAAACCCTCTACCAACACATCCTGACAAAATTTCTCACTCAGCAGCTATCTAAAAATAATCACTGAACTAAAACAGTTAATCTCTCTTACTCTTATTTAAGGTATCCTTAAATACCCCAAACAACATTTTTTTAAATTTATTTATTAAACTCTAGGATAACAAATACCTTTGAGCAAGAACTGCTCATTTACAAAGGTTCCATGTCAAAAATGGAGGGTAAACATACATACAAAGGTCAACAGTATTACACAGTCTTAAAACACAGAGAAGGATGAGACTTAAATATTACAGTCAATCAAGAAGAGAGACAACATCAGCTAGATTAAGGCAACTTTCAGGGTAAACATTATACATGATATGCATGACACAACAGAAATTACCCCACCCCCAAATACTAAAACTTAAAATAACTTAACCAAAACAGCAGTAGTGAGTAAATTTATATTAATTGATGTGTTGCATAGACTCTCCAACTGTAATTAAAAAAATTAAATAATGTCCACAGATTAAAGATTTTTGCAGGGAGACTCTCACCACCCTTTAGTAATAAATATAAGCCAAAATGTGACCCTCTCACTGCCACATTTAAAACAAATTGTGTAATATATTCACTATAAAATAGACTCTCTCACTGCCTATCCAAAATACTAACATACTAATTGCCAGCAGATTAGGCCTTATGGTCTATCAAGTCTGCTTGAACCTCAGATCCCTAGTTGGGTGCCGAGGCCCTCCCCCACCCCTTGTGTTCCAGAAACCCCCATCATCCATCCCTATCCCCCTGGGCCAGGCCATCATCTGATACATCCGCTTTCTGTGTCAGTCCCACCCTCTCTTGAAGCCTCCCACTGTGGGATCTCTGAACCAGCTCACCAGGCCAAGCATTCCAAGGGTCCACCACCCTCCTCAGTGAAAACCTCCTTCGCTTTTCCTCCTCACCCTTCCACCTTCCAACTTCAAACCATGCCTCTGGTGATACCTCTCCTGCTTTAGTGTAAAGATCCCTCCCATGTTTACCCTATTTATTCCCCTGAGGTACTTGAAGACCTCAGTCATGTCCCTCTTGTTCTCCTCTCCTCCAATGAAAACAGGCAGAGCTCTCAAGTCTGTCCTCATACGCAAACCACTCAGTCTCGTATCATCTTAGTTGCCTCCTCTGTACCCTCTCCAGGAGCTGTATGTCCCTCTTCAAGTGTGGTCTCCATCTGGAGTACTGTACACAGTACTCAAGGTGTGGTCTAACCAGTCCATTGTACAGCGGCAGAATCACTTCCCTGCTTCTAGAGGTGATCCTCCTTACGATGCATCCCAACATCCTGTTTTCCTTGCTAGCCGCTCTCCTGCACTGCTCAAAGTTATTCATACATGCATCCACCACAACCCCTAGGTCTTTTTCCCCTGTTGAGGCCTCCAGTGCCTCCCCTCCCAGGGTGTACCTGTGTTTAGGGTTTCCCTGCCCAAGATGTAACACCTTGCACCTGGTGATGTTGAAATTTAATTTCCATGTGTGAGCCTAGTTTTCCAGGGTGTCCAGGTCCCCTTGCAGTGCCAACCTCCCCTCTTCCCCCTCAACTACTGCTCCCATCTTGGAGTAATCAGTGAAGAGACTCATTTCACACCCTATACCCTCCCTGATGTCCAATATGTATGCATTAAACAGGATCAGACCCAGGACCAAGCCCTGCAGTACCCCACAACCGACCTCTCAGGATTCGAGAGCTCCCCAGCAACCACTACTCTCTGGGTGCATCCAGCTAACCAGTTTTCAATCCATCTGACCATCAAAGGCCTACTCCCAACCTAGTCAGTTTCTCCACCAGACCATTGTGGGGACAGAGTCAAACTCCTTGTTGAAGTCCAAGAATAATACATCCACAGGCTTTCCCTGTCCAGTTCTGATGTTACCCATTCAGAACTCCACAAGATTGGTTTGACATGATCTACCTGGCACAAACCCATGTTGCCAACTATCCAGACCTCCCACCTCCTCCAAGTACACCCCAAATCGTTCCTTTAATATACTCTCCATTAATTTTCCCACTGCCGAGGTCAAACTGATGGGTCTATAGTTACCTAGTACTTCCCTCGACCCCCCCTTTATGGATTGGCACCACATGTGCCTCTTGCCAATCCTTAGGTACCCTGTCTGTCTCAAGCGACCTGTTGAAGAGCTCCACCAGGGATGCAGCCAGTATGTCTGCCACTTCCCATAGTACTCTCAGATGATAGCCATCCAGCCCAGGAGATGTATCTTTCTTTAGGGCCTTGAGGGCTAACCACACCCTTCAGTGGAGATAGCATCATCTGTCCCCTCCACCTACTGGCCTTTTTATCCTTATCCTGATGTGACACCCTGGTGCCTCTCTCCTCTTGCTACATTTCTGTTTGCTCCCTGATCCACTCACTATCGCTTCTATCCCCATTGTGCCTTGCTTTGTAGATATCCATCCTCCCTAGTGAACACAGAGGTGAAGTACTAGTTTAATACCTCTGCCTGGTCCCTCTCCTCTTCCACCCACCCTCCTTCTGATCTCATCGCTGAGATGGCCCTTAGTTTTTCTCCACTCCCCAATGTACCGGAGAACCCCTTTTCCTCCATGTATCCCTGTACCCAGCCACTGCTCTTTACTGGATTTGTCCCCTCACCATCTGGGTGACTTTTCTAGATGCAAGACAGTACATTTCCTTTCCTTATCCTCTTGTTGTTTTTATATTTTGTAGGGGCCTTCTTTCTCTGACCGCTACCTGAACTCACTGGACCAGCATGGTTTATGTGACCTTGCTCCTTTACGCTTTCACCTTAGCACAGGTCCTGACTGCCTCATGAAGTCCCTGTTTTATGACCTCCCATCTCTTTTCCACATTTGTCATTGATGTAATCCCCTTCAAGTGATCCTTGAGAATATTTCCCATGCCCACAAAATCTGCCCCCCTGAAGTCCACTGCCAGTGTCCTAGATTTCTGCCCCCTCCCACCATGCTTATTTGAAACCAGGCAGTATTGTGGTCATTGCCAGTCAGGGGATCCTGTACAACCAGGTCCCTTACCAGATCCCCATCTGCCAGAACCATGTCCAGGACATGCCCCTCCCTTGTGGGCTCCATCAATATGAAAGAAATAATCCTTGGTGGCCAGCTAAAAGTCAAAGGACTCCACAGTTAACACTGCTTTGATGAGATTCTGATAGTGCCAGTTTTTCCAACAAAATCCTCCGGTGGATCACATTGCCAGGACCCCGAATCAATCCTAAGGAAGGCCTCAGAAAACTACAGATTCTCCCCACTTAAGTAGCGGGAGCAGCCCAACCCCATCACACAGCCATCCACCACTCCAGGAGTTCAGGCAGTACACACCCTCCAGTTAGCACCCCCGAGCCCCCCAGATGGAATGGCTGCCCTTTGTGCTCGCCTCAGGATCAGTCAGTCTGGGTAACCTCCTTCTCAAACTCTTCAATTCAGACTTCCTCACAAATATCTCAGAGAGGTCCTCAAAGCAAAATCACAGCTCTCCTTCTCAATCAAAACAGTTTCACCAAGTGAGCAGGGTTCTACAAGGACAATATAGCCAAAGTCACTTGGTATCCTCCCAAATCACTCCACATGACAGTTGGTCACTCATATGTGCTAGACAGTGGTGGCTCCCAAGACAATTTACCACCAAAAGCTTCTTTGGTGCTGCATAGGCACCACAAACCCAAATCCTACATGCTGTACCACCAAGCAGCCAGTCACCCCTATACGCTACAATGGAAATGGATCCCCAGACAGTCCAGCACCAAAGCTTCTCCAGTACAAAGCTTCTTTGGTGCTCCACAAGAACCACACTCCAGAATACTGCATGTCATGTGAAACAGATGCAGACACCAAAAAACGCAAGATAGTTCCAACCGAAACCTCTTCAGATAGGTAACGATTCACAGAAGCTACAGAGTTAAAACAGAGTCAATCATCACTTCATCGGTCCCGCTACTGACGTTTTTGTCATAAATCAAAAGAAAGAAAATAAAACAGTTAAAAGCACTATAAAAATGCTACAGGACACTACAGAACAAATTAAAACAAATGAGCTACTGAGCTATGTTAGAGGCTGACCCAGCATGGTCACCATCTTCTAATTTTTTAATATTGCACAGTTGTGACATGCCCATCTCACTTGTTCCAGCACATTTCACGATGTCCCTGCCAGAGATGTGCTAGCACATTTGAATGATGCACGATTTCACATCTTTGGGATATTCAGCCAGACTTGCCTGATTGCATCCTATGGTGCAACTTCTGAATATACCAATGTTTTGTGCCAGCACATCTCAGATGTATGGTGCAGGCACTTGTACCCTTTTCCAGGGGACATTTGAATATGGGGCTCCAATGTGTTACTTTATCCCCTATTGTTCGCCAATGACTATAGGCAATTCTTGGTATATACCCTATTGCCTGAAACAACTCCTACAGTACCTCTAGGTCATTTTCAAGGTGGGCTTGCTCATTTATATGGCCCTATATGGACTGGGTCATGGCTACCTGCCAGAGCTCCTGATACCTGCAGCCTCTGTTTGCTCCCTCCGCTCCTCATCAAGGGGCCTCCTGGATGTTCCTAGGGTTCAGCTCAAGACATCTGGTGATCAGGCATTTAGTGTCTCTGGACTGACCCTGTGGAAAGCAATTCCATCTGCAGTTCAGGAGGCCCCCTTGGTTGGTATTTTCAAGCAGAGGCTAAAAGCCCATCTTTTTAGCTTAGCTTTTGCAGAATGATTTTATGTCCTACTGTTTTAATTATTGTAGGTGATTGTTAAACTGGAATTTGAATTTTATTTATTTTTGTAATTTTTAGATTTTAATGTCTGTTTATTACCTTGTTTGTTAGGCACACAGAGCCTCTGTGATTGTGCTCACTAGAAATAAAATTTGCCTTGCCTTGCCTCTAAGAATGTGCCAGTGCTTAGTAATAATTTTAGAAATGTCCGGTGTTATTCTATTGAATTCCATGAAAAAAAAAGTTATTTTATTCATATTCTGTGTCTTATGTCTTTTTTGGTTGTAAAAGAATTGCCCTACTAATATTTCAGGCTCCTTCATGTGATTTAGCTAGGACTGATGTTGTATAAAATCACTTAAGAAACTTCTTAAATAGTTCATCTGCTTGAATCTCAAAAGTATTTAAATCTGAACCATTTGTACATAAACACATGAACTGTCCATGAGGCACCACCTGAACAGTATGTTCAGAGTGTGCCCATATAGTCATTAATAGTGTGTTACCTCTTGTAGGTTTATTGTGACTGCTGCTTCATCAACTTTAGTGCTGATGTCTAAGAAGGGTGTCTCTGTCTGATTTACATCTGCTGTAAAATTTAAGGTAAAGTTGTTGTTGTTTAGCTCTCCAGTAAACTCCATTTCTGAATTTCTATCTCCATCCCATATAACAAGGATATCATCATTATTTCTCCCCCCAAACATAATCTGGGGCAGGTAGTGGTTCCTGCCATGGGCAAACACCACAGCATCCTACCACCAATCCAAAAACAGGTTGGCATAGAAGGGTGCCATGGTGGTGTCCATGGCAGTGCCACAAATCTGCACACAATATTCATTGTCAAAAATGAAATAATTCATTGTCAGGATCGTTTCCACAGCTTGCAACAAAAATTCATGGGGAAAATCCACGGCAGTACTGTTATGACTGAAGTGATATTCTAGTGCTTCGAGACCTACATTGTGCTTTACAGATGTATATAAAGAACAAACATCTGTGGCCATGCAAATATGCCCCTGTTTCCAATGTATATGTCCAATCTGAATACTAGATCCATCGTATCTCTTCTGTGTGATGGGACTGCTGGTTCTGGTTCTGGTAGGAATTAGTCCACAAAGATAGAGATATTCTGTAGGGTCCTCTATCCAAAAATAATAGGATGGACAGGAACATTCTCTAAATCTTTTTGGATTTGGGGTAAGAGTATATAGTGGGAAATGTAGGACAATTAGTTATCATATAATCTCTCTCTGTCTCTGTGATCCAGCCTAAACTACATATATGATATAAGAAAATATAGATCTTTTAACAAAAATGCATAGTTGGATCATATGACACTTTTCATAAGTACTTGATATAGACAACTGTCTCAAAATCTCCTGGAAATAAACTCCAGTGACATTCCAACCCACTACTCTACTCTACCTAACAGACGCTACTACTCTACCTCAACACACTTACTCTGTTCACTATGCACAGTAAGCCATATAGACATAGAATATCTGCCCAATTTAAGCTGCTCAAACACTTTCTAATCCAAAATTCCCTGCTACTCCTGCTGATATCGGTGAATGTACACCCTAATCCAGGTCCTGCTCATCAGTTTTACTCTGGCAGCAACAGACTGGGAGTTATTAAACTGGCTTCATTTAACTTTCGTAGCCTTCTACCCAAGACTGACCTCCTTCAAGCATGGGTGACTCAGCATAAATCTGATGTGCTAACTGTGGTCAAAACCTGGCTCTCCTGCAAGGTGCCTAACACTGCCATCTCCCTAGATGACTATACCTTATTCAGAGAACACAGGATTGGGAAAAGGAGAGATGGCTGTGCAATATACCTGAAGAACTTACTCCAGTGTTAGCCACTCCCCAAAATAATCTCTAACAGCAGTACCCAAGCCCCTGCAATAAAATTAATCCTAGGGTAACGGTAAAGCACTCACAATTCTATCTACATCCCCATTCATGACCTGACCAATGGTTTCTCCTCTGTACGGCACAGCCTCTCCAGCATGCCCCAACACTCTGAGGTAGTACTTCTCATGGACTTCAGTGTTTGCTGGCTTGCCCCTGAAGCCAACCCTTACAAGGATGCAGTAGCCGCTTTTGACGTCATCCATATAGTGACAACCCCTACCAGAGTCAAACACAGGACTGACAATAGTACTCTGCTGAACCTAATTTTCAAGAACTGCCCAGAGAGGATCACTGGCTCTGAGGTCCACCCTGACTCTCTCAGTGACCACTCTCCTGTTGTCTGCTTTTGGTCAAACAAAACCCCTAAGCAGCAAGGAAAAGTGTCTCATTAATATGTCCTTAAGAAAGGTCAGCTTCAAAATTTCCAAGCCCATCTCCTAAATTGTGACTGGTCACCCCTGGACTCTGCAACAAATATCGATTATGCTCTGGATTTCTTTATAACCGCTTTTAATAATGCTTTCGATACCTTCGCCCCCTACAGAAAAAGGAAGATCAAGGCTGCCAGTAACCCTTGAATTACCACTTCTCTCCTAAACCTGATGGGTACAAGAGATCACCTCTGGCACAAAGCTTATGCCACAGGCTAGTCAAGTCAACTGAGGTCAGTATAAAGCCACCAGAAACGCTTGTACTTGGGTGATCAGTCTGGCTAAATCTGCATATCACAAAGATGTGCTCTTACACTCCTGAGGCAACAGTTGGACATTTTGGGATAATCTCAATGATCTCACCAGCAAGACCAACAGATCCCCTCCCACCATGCTTAATGTTAATGGGGTAACAATCCAAGACCCACAGCTAATAGCTGACACATTCATCTCGGCTTTCATTGATGTCAGTGGCATACTCCCCCCTGATTTTTTGTTAAACCCTCTAGCTCATTTAACCCAACTATGCCAGACTTGGCCCTGAATAGCCCCCTTTCTATTTTAAGAAAGTCACCATAAAGGAATCAAAAAAAATATTTCCTGAAAGTACTTGGTAAGTCTTGCTTCAGCAGTGACACCCTTGACCTGAAGTTGCTATACCTTACCCTAGACATGGTACTCCTACCACTCACCAAAATCCTCAACATGTCACTTTCCCTTAGACAGTTTCACCAATGGTGGAAAACTGCAGTGGTGACTCCCATTCACAAGAGCGGGGACAGGGACTTACACACAAATTATCACCTGAGCTCCATTCTCCCACCCTTCCCCAAAGCCCAGGAGTAGATAATTTCAAACCAGCTCTCTGAATACCTGGTCAAGTTCAGCCTCCAATGTCCCGAGCAGCACGGCTTTAGAAAGTTTTATAGTACACTTCTGTGCTTCTAGAATATACTGACTACATGCACAAAGCACTTGACTGGGGTCACTTAGTGGGATCAGTATACATTGATCTCACTAAGACTTGACACGGTCAACCACACTCTACTTCTTGAGACATTCCTGGCCCTAGGGATCTCCAGTGGTGCCACGACCTGGTTCAAAAGCTACTTTGATGGCAGATCCCAGCAGGTAAAGATCCATAACACTCTTTCCATTAGCCTTCCTGTATGCTCGGTCATCCCCCAAGGCTGCATACTGGGCCCCCTACTTTTTAGCCTCTTTCTTAATACCCTCCCCCAAGTCTGTACCAATAATCTTCTCCTCTACTCAGATGATGTGGTTTTATCTACTAGTCGGCCAGATCCACTCCCCATTGTTAAAAGTCTCCAGCATAACTTCTCAGTGGCTGAGTCCTGGTTTATCCAGCATAAACTAATTATGAACTTAAAAAAATAAGACTCTGCTCTTTGCTAGTCCCCATAAGAAATCAGCCCCCCTTACCATCTTTAATAATCAGAACATCCCCATCAAGCAAGCCTCTATCTTTAATACCTAGGTATTACACTTGACAGTGCCCTGTCTTTTGCTGAACATGTCTGCCTTTTTTCGAACGTGAAGAACTGCAGAACTGGAATCTTCTACAGACACAAACACAGTATGACCCCTGAGGCATTATGGTTAGCTGTCAATAGCTCAATACTCTCTATAGTGGACTATGGATTAGTTGTTTATGGCTCCACCACTGACACTACACTTAAAAGAACAAGGGTTGTCTGGTCTCCGGTGCTTGCAGTCGTACCCATACATGTGACCTATGTGCCCTGACCAACTGGTTGCACCCTAAAGGGAGGATTTTGTATCAGACCTGCCTGCTTGGGAAAAAAAATCAGTCTAGGGCTCACCCCACTAATCATCCAGCATCTTCTCACACACACTTCTAACTTGTGTAGCACCAGGAGTGAATCTTAGCATACCTTCCAAGCACCTTTCTGTCAGACCACTCATGTTCAATGTTTTTTCATGTCCCAAGCTCCTAGCAGCTTAAGTAACCTCCCACAGGATATCCTCAATAAATCCTAGCTTGGTTCCTTCAAACAGAAACTCTGACAGCACCTTACTGCACTTAGCAACTGTGACTCTCCAACCTAGCTTTTTTACCCTAGCAGAACATTGCCACCCCATTCCCTATTTTGTGCTATCACCCTGCTACTCCCTCCCTCTATCAGCACCCTTTCCCTTCGCTGGTCACCACCTCCCCACTTCCTCCATCCTCACTCCCTGACAGCTCCCAGATTGTCTACACTCTCCCCTGATCTCTCTCTCTGTCACCCCCATGTCCTCTGTGCTCCCTCCCTCCCTCCTACTCTCCCCCATATCACTCCACTCCCATCCCTTCAACCCTCAGGCCGACAAAGTTTCCATGCTGACTGCTCTGCTTTTGCCCCTTCTCCTTCTCTCCACTCTCTTATTTGACAAAATCAATAGTTTGACTACTCAGACATTGCTGCATCACACTATTGGTGCACCAACTTGTAATTCGTATTGTAAACTTGTATTTTCTACCTGTAACCCCCTTACCTGTTTCCCTTAACAAGTTCATGCTGTTATCTTTCCTTGTTATTTATCAATTTGCACTGGGATTGGAACCCATGCTTTTTTGACAATGTCTCCTCACTGAAGGCTCAAGTGTCACCTAATGTTCTCATGGTCTGTGCCCTCTATTATTATCTGCACCCACTGTATCCACAAATTTACACAGTGCTAACTGTTACCCAATGCATATACATTCGTTTACCACATAAATTCTGCCTTGAGATTCAATATCCCATTGTCTGTGCTATTTAATTGAATGCTGTCTATATTCTGGCCTATTGTATGCTCAGACATGTAACCTTTGTAAATGAGTCTTTGACTCAAAGGTTTTGTAATTCTGAGAAATAAATAAATAAATATTTTGTTCATAATGACTATGAGACCACCTTTATCAGTGGGTTTCATTTCAATAAACTGGTCTTGTGCCAAATCATGAAGTGCTTGTACTTCCTCTGCCGAAATGTTAATTTTTTTTTTTAGGCCATCTGGAATTCATCAATTTGTTGAAGTTCTGTAAAACTAGTGATGGATATGTTTGTAGTGCTGGAGAGCCAAAGGCAGAGGGCCAAAAAGTATATTGTGGCTTAAAGTTGATCTTACTAACATGAGCACATTGCTGTGACCTTTGACCTCCATCTGTAACATCCATATGAAGAGGGGATTGTTGATCTTGTACCACTAGTTGTTCCAGGGTCCATGTCTGTTTGTGGTGAATAATTTGCTTTGGATTACGCCATCAAACTTAATAATGTTTGTAAATCAGTCTCATAAAGTCCACTAAATGCATCAGGTGAGACTAGGTCTATTGATATACTGAAATTATTAATTTGTCCTAATAAACTCCATATTCTTTCTTGAATAAAATTTACTTAAAATGAGCTTTCTAAAACAAAACTTAGGCTGTCAATATATAGCTTGACTTCATTAATGTTAGGGGACAGGACAAAATTCAAACCTTTACTTATAATGTGTATCTCTGTGTAACCCCTTCCCCCCCCCAATAAATGGGGGTTCCCAAAAGTCTTCCTTGGGTGTGCCTAAAATGCCCACTGCCAGGCTGGCATTCTATGTCTTTACAGTTTTTAAAAGTGTCATCTTGTGAGTGCACTGTTAGCCTCCATGCCTGTCTCTTTGAGAGCTGCCTGTCTCGTAGTTGTAATTAATCTGGGTGGGGGCTGAGTAGTTTCAGGATCGAGTCCCGCCTGGGCTTTATTGTTATTGCTCCATTCTGTCATTGCTAATTGTGCAGAGGGAGCGCTATTGGACTTTGTGATTGTTTATTGATTATCTATTTCAATAATAATGATATTGTAGTTAGTCCAATCTGCTTTCCTTTGTAGCATGGACATTTTGTATTGCACCACCATTTTGGTTCTGGACTGTCAGATTGGACCAATTGGTGCCTTTGGGGACTCTAAAATGGAGCCTGTCCCCCAAGGTCTTGTGAGTGCGAATTTCTGTAGGAATTATAGTTTTCACCCTTTGGCACCTAAATGGACCTGGAGGGGGAGCTATTGCTATGACACACATATGGATCAATGAATCAACACTTTTGACTCACTGGGAAAGTCCCGAGCTGTCTGCAGCAGTGAATCAGTGTGGAGTTGGAACTGAGAGAGTGAACAGCTTGAGACATTCGAGCAGGTGCTCCTGCGTAGTAGCATGGGGGAATCAGTGGGAAGGCTGTGCCTGGTCTGCCTGCCACCATCTTCCTTGGCGAAGAAGTCTGCATTATGTATCTCAGACTTTATCCAAAAGTGCCTTAACTGTGACAGGAATCCTGAATTGAGACAAAGTGAATTTCACCTGGTGTGGACCAAAGATTTGCCTCAGTGCGATTGGCCTGTCAGAACTTGAGATCACCACAGACCGTACGGTTTGCACAGCATCATGGTTATTAGCAACTGGACTGTCATCTGTACTGTGGTATTTGACTATATTTACTATAAGTGTGCTGAATGTGGAGTGTGGGTTGTGATTTGGTTCCCCACTTGCTGATTGTGACATGCTCGCTGAAGGCTGCTTCCAGAAAATCTACCAGACTGCATCTGAATTGTTCTCCCAGTCTGGTCCTTGCCAACTCAGCCTAGAAAGCCGCTCCTGTGGCAGAGAAATATCTGACAAGAGACCCGCCTGGAAACTTGGCTCCCTGCTCAACAACACCGAACAGGAACGAATGCCACGTTGCATCGTATGGGCCCTGCTTCTCCTGGCCATCCAGCTTTTCATCCTGATGTCTCCATTTCATCCATCCTGCATCCAGACTTGGGTGGTGTAAATAAGTCACAGGGTAGATCCCTGCAACAAAACCCAAATCACAGTGTTCCATCTGATTTAATTGCTGTTGATCATTTCAGACTGAGCCACCCGGCTCCATATTACAAATTGTGGGTTAAAGTGCATGCATGTTTTCTTTTCATTCAAAGGGCCCCAACAACAGCTGCAATGCCGACCTACCCCAGGCAATGCCTCAGGCTAGCCTGTAACAACAATTGGGTACCCAGAGTGTGTGTGACTGTGTCAGAGGGACTCTTACGTGCATACCTAATAACCTGAAATCATTAGAACCAGTCACTAGATCACTGCCCATCCCTTGTTCACATCCCCTTAAAAAATCAGATCCAAATATTTTTGCATTTAAATTGGCTGTGGTATACTTCTGTCCCAAAAGTATTGTGTCACTGCAGTTTCACTGCTATGGGTCTTGTTTTCTAGGGGGTCTCCAGGGCATTCCAGCCAATCCAGCCTTAGTGGTAAGTGTGTTACAAGGTGGCATTTTACAGTGCATTACAGTGTATATTGGGATTGTGTCATCCCTGAATTGTTTGGTCACTAGAGGGGAAAGAAGGGGGTGTATCAGTGTCCCAGAAGGCTGAACCCAGAGCAGTCACGCTATCATCAACCCTGGCAAAGCTGGAGGCACCCTTTCCATGAGCTCAGGCCACTCAGCCTGCAGCTAGTCACACAGACAGGGGTAGTATCCCTTGGGATAGTGCCACCTAGGGGTTACCTCTGCTTCTTTAACATCATATTTGGAAATGTACAAGATGTGGATGCTCTTGTACTCAAATCCCACTTCTTTTTGCTTGTTGCCACCACCACTCTCCCTCCTTCCATGCCTGTTTTTTCTGCACCTTGACCATTCGGAGCTGTTGGCTATTGGTTTGTTCAGCAGTGAAAATGGAGGAAGTCATATTTTTGTCAGCATTATTAGTGGAATAGTTTGTTCCTTAGTATTCCACCTGCCTTCAGATCTTGAGCTGGAGACAGAATGTCTCTGTCGTGATTTGGAACGGCCCCTTTAAAAAATGTTGTTTGTTTCTTGTCTGTCCCATGGGAAACTTTGACCAGTTTCATAATCTTTAGAATCTCATTCAGATTTGTTATATTTGCATTCTGAGGCAAGATTTTCTTGTGCTGCTAATTTACGCTGCAGATTAGTTAGATAATTAACAAAATCAGGTTGTTCTTTAACAGTAGCAGTTTTTATCATTTAACCCCTCACTTTCATCAGATAGTTCTTTATATTGATTTTCATCCTGGTCAGTTAATATACTAACCAGTTCCAGTTCCATAGCACAAGTATTCAAAGCTTTGTACCATCTGTCATGATAGATATCTTCAATAAAACTACCTGTTGGTAGTTTTTCAATATGCAACCCCCATGGGGCCCAACCTTTCTCCTTATAAAGTTTGAAGGTTTCCTTACTGTAAAAAATATTTATAATCATGATTTTACTCTTTTCAAATTCAGCAGAAACTTCAGATTTAGTACTTCATCAAGTTTGTTGAGTGTGTGCAGTGAACAAGTCCCGATAACTAATCAGCACCAAGCTGACACTGACACTGTCTCAAAGTGCACTGCGTCTGATTCAGTCATGTTCCCTGTACTCCTATCTGTGTTACTGGTGCTCCTGACTGATGTGAAATACCATCACATCTCCATATCGACTGACAAATGTTCTGAAATATGATGCTCCCATCTGATATGAAATACAATCAGATCTCTTGTGTCAGCTGACAAATGTTCTAAATACGAACGAACTGCAGATGTAAAAGGGAAAGTTCCAAAGCTATTTAAGAAACAACCAGTGGATCAGAAGATGCCAGACAGTGCCAAGACATCTGTATGCTTTTCTGGCAATGAGTTTCTTCAGTCACAAAACCCTGTTTAGAGTTTGGTTGAGTGCATGGCAAAAAAGCAGCTATATAACTACAAACAAAACAAATACTGTGACTCAAATCCCGATTGTGAGGGTGTTGGCTAACTGTGAGCACATCACTTAACACACCAAGGAATAAAAAACAAGCTGCACTCCACTGAAGAAAAACTCAAACTGAGAAATTAAACTCCCAAATAATATTTTTAACTTTGCTTGTGCGCATGCGCAAGAAACATATTGCAGCAGCTTGCTTCAGTAGCAAGTTGTGGAGGTACTACAGTGTTGTTGCCAATGCAGCTAGCCCATTTCTGGGCTGGTCTGTGTTGCGCCAATAGAAAATCAAGTTGTCCATGACAACAGTGCTGTAGTTAACCACCAACTTGAAACAAACTGGCCACTGCAATCAGGGAGTGCCCCATTATCAACAATCAGCTGTTTTTGCAGGGCAGTCCCTGACTGCAGCAGCCAATTACAGCTGCATTGTCTGGTGTCTCCTTTCAATAAACATGGTGGCAGTTTCTTCATCTGCCTTTCACAGTCCCCATGGAAGCCAACAGACAGTCGATGACTGTCACAGTCCCTGTTAAAGCCAGCAGGGGTGCCCAATCCCCCTGTTGGCATGCCCCTCCCCAGTTCATTAACCAACAGGGTGGCCCAATCCCCATTGGCATGATGCCCCCCATTTGTTGTGTGACAAGGGGGTGCCCAATCCCCCTCAGCTCATGCACACTGCCCCCTAGCCACACTGTATGGCTGATGGAGGTGCCCAATCCCCATTGGCTCCATTCCCACCAACAAACACCCAGGTAGCATGCTGGCAGCCCACCTCAGTGTACCAAAAGCTCAAACATTGTCTTTTTTTAAAAAAAAAACCTTGTAAAAAGAAAATGGTCCCTCACTGTTTCTCATGCCCCTCCCCAACCTGCACCCACCCTCTGTGCACCCCACCACATACTTACCTCCAGAGCCTGGTGTGACAACCTTTGGTGGACCAGGAACATGTCTGCAATCTTCAAAGCCGACTGCGAACTGAAGAAATGCCGGTAAGCTGTATAATGGTATAAATGGGGTTTTTACAACTTATGTGGATATCTCAGCCATTTTTCCAATTTTTGGAACCAAATTTTCAACATGGGGTTCTTGGGACCCCTCCTTATGAATTCAGTCACTGTCATGGTGTTATTTAGTCCCGAAAGGTGATTTTGTGGTCACTGCGTGGAATCACCTTTTGGGCCCGATTAATAAAATAACCGTGTCACTGTTCATGAGGAGGGCTCTCAAAAAAGCCTATGTTGCAAATATCAGTGAAAACAAAAAATGACTGTGTTCTGTTGTCGTGCTGTAGTTTCCTCATACTGTAACTTCACAATTTGTAATATTTTCACTCCATAATTTTCAACATTGGCATTTTTCTCATCTCCTTATGAACAGTATAGCTGTCATTTTCACAACATGGCTGGAATGCATTGTCGCACTTCCAGTGCAGAAATGCGAGGTCGCTGTAGGAAATCAGTGTTTGGAACAGATTAAGAAAACACAGTGATACTGTTCATGAGCAGAGTTCTAAAATACCTATATTGAAAATGTAGTGACAAAAGTCCATAAAATGTCTGTGTTACAAAAGTGTGTTGTGCAGTTTCCATGCACCCTCATAACTTCACAAATCTGTAATATTTTCACTCCAGATTTTCAGCATTGGAACTTTTTTCACATCTCCTTATGAACAGTAGAGTTGTCATTTTTCACATCCTGCTTAAAATGTGTGTTTGCACATCTGACGCGATTTGGCATGGTCACTGTGGGAAATCAATGTTCAGGACAGATTAAGAAAATCATAGTGACAGTGTTCATGAGCAGAGGTCACAAAATGCCTGTGTTGAAAATTATGGTGGTGAAATAATTCCACTAAATGACTGTGTTACAAGCATGCATTGTGCTGTTTCCATGTACTCTGGAAAGCTGAACCTCTTTTATGTTGGCGCACTTGAGCAGTCAATATCTTGTGGTAGTGCAGATTTGGAGACGCGGTCACTGTTGGGCGAATGCAGGGCATGCATCAGTAGGTGTGTCCCACATTCCCCAATCAGCCAGCAACAAGGGCCGACATCCTGTCTAGCAATAAGGTGAAGAGATCAGAGAAAGGTCCGCTGCAATGAGAGCGAAGCTCTCCTGCAGCGTGACCACAACATGCCTCCCTATGTGCAGGCAACATGGCGTGAGCTGCCCTGCTGCGCACCCAACACCCTGTTTATTGTGTGCAACAGGGTGCCCAATCTCCCATTGGCTAAAGCACCTACCCACACACACACTCAGGTGGCACGCTGGGAACCCACTTCAGCATGCCAAAGCACCTATTAAAACGAAAACAGTTCCCCGATGTCTTTTTTTTTAACACCTGTAAACAGAAAATGGTACATCATAGTCTCCCTACCCCCCTCTCACCACCCGCACCCACCCACTGCCCTCCCCTCCCCACCCCCCACCCCATTACTTACCTCCGGAGTTCAGCGCGATGATCTTCAGTGGACTGGGAAACATGTCTACACTCTTGAAAGCCGACTGTGAACTGAGGAAATGCCAGTAAGCTGTATATTGGAATAAAATAGGGTTTTTCAACTTTGATGCATATCTCAGGCAGTTTTTGGAATTGTTGCTTCAAATTTTCAACATGGGGTTTTTGGGACCCCTCCTCATGAATTCTGGCACTGTTATGATGTTAATCACTCCTGAAAGGTGATTTGGCAGTCACTGCGCAGAATCACCTTTCAGGATGGATTAATGCAAGAACAGTGGCAGTGTTCATGAGGTGGGCTCTCAAAAAGCCTATGTTGCAAATTTGGTGGAAAAAAATCCCAAAAATGTCTGTTTTACAAGTGTGAGTTGCGCAGTTGCTACGCACTCTCGTAACTTCATGAATTCGCAATATTTTCATGCCAGATTTTCAACATTGTCATTTTTCTACATCTTCTTGTGAACAGTATAGCTGTCATTTATCACATCCTGGCAGAAATGTGTTTCCACACTTCCAGCGCACACTACCGCGGTTGCTGTGGGCAATCAGTGTTCGAGGCAAATTACAAAAATGACAGTCACACTTTTCATGAGCAGAGGACCTAAAATGCCTATGTTGAAAATCTGGTGATGATACTCCATAAAATGACTGTGTTACGAGTGTGCATTGTGCAGTTTTCACGCATGCTTGTAACGTTGTGCATTTGTAACATTTTCACTCTGGATTTTCACCATTGGAATTTTTCCACGCCTCTTGATGAACAGTACAGCTGTCATTTCACATATCCTGCCCAAAATGTGTTTTCGCACGTCCGGTGCAGAATAGCGCAGTCGCTGTGTGAAATCACTTTTTGGGACAGTTTGAGGAAATATCAGTGACACTGTATGTGAGCAGAGGTGCTAAAATGCCTATGTTGAAAATTTGGTGCCGAACGTCCATAATATGACTGTGTTACTAGCGTGCATTGTGCATTTCCCACGCACCCTTGTAACTTCACAAATTTGCAATATTTACATGCCACATTTTCAACACTGGCATTTTTTTACACCCCCTTATGAACTGTACAGCTGTAATTTTTCACATCCTGCCCAAAATGTTTTCCCGCACTGCACTACCAAAGCCAATGCCAGCACAACAACATTCAGCATTGACAAATGCTTATTAATATTTTCACTCCAGATTTTTAACATTGCCATCTCTTCACACCTCCCTATGAATGGTACAGCAGTCTTTCTTCACATCCTACCCGATCTGTGTTTTCGCACATCTGGCACAGAATGGCATGGTCACTGTGGGGAATCAAAGTTCAGGACACATTAACAAACTCACAGTGCCACTGTTCATGAGCAGAGGTCCCAAATGTTTTCATGAGGTGGGGTCACAAAAAGGCCATGCTGAAAATTTGTCGTGCAAATACCAACAAACACCTGGGCCATTAGGATTTTTATCCATAATGTCCCACCCTGTACAGACGGACAGGCATCAGGGGTGTGCCTTTGGATTGCCGGCTGTAATGCGTATGCCATTCCACCCCCACCCTGAAGCCAGTGACAGGCATCGAGGTGTGCATTGGACTGTTCAGTCCCAGACTCCACCCCATTCTCCTACACTGCACCCATTTCAGTGTATGTCCTTATGAAATGGGGTGACTGTTAAGTCGAACACCCCAAGGCACACCTCAACACTTGTCGGTGTCTACAGGCTAGGGCGAGGTGAAATGCCATCAGCATTATGGCCATTGACCCAAAGGCACACCCTAATACCTGTCCAACTCTGCAGGGTAGAGGTGGGGTTGGCATGAGTTCAGTACTTCACTGCCATTCCTATTCTGTATCTGTCTAACTCCTACATGTCCAATGCTAATATCAACAAGCAAACATTCGGTACTGGCAAATACTTGTTTATTCTGGCAGAGCTCCACAAATGAGTGAGTGGAATATCCTACAACTCTACTCCTCTCCTACAGCTCTCCTCCTCTCCTGCAGCTCTCTTCTTATCATGGACAGGACAACAACAACAGCACACACACTGGGAGTTTCCTGCCCCCGATGAAGGTCTGAGACTGAAGCCCTGTGGCACCTACCAGGACCTTGTGCTAGTCCAGCTCAGAACTTGCAATTTTTCAAGAAGAGGACTCCCAGCAGGTGTGCTGTTCTTGTTTTCCTGTTCGTGGTTTCCTGGGGGATAGCTCATCCCCACAGCGGCACCGCAGACCAGCTCTGGGATGCATGGATTGTTTACTACTGGTTGTGCCCCTCTCCTGCAGCTCCCCTCCTCTATTGCAGCTCTCATCCTCTGTTGCAGCTTTTCTCCTGTCACACAGCACGGCGTTCATGTTCTCCAGGCCAGAGAGAGCAGGTTGTGACAGTCAGTGCTCGATGGAGTTGGAGGTTAGTTGTCACAATGAGGAGAGTTACACATAGGTCACTGGTTAGACCTCAGCTGGAGTATGATCCACAGTCCTGAAGACCTCAGCTTAGAAAAGACGTGGACAGGCTACAGACTATACAATTCAGGGTGACAAAAAGAATCCAGGGGCATTGTGGAAGGTCTCATGAGGAGTGAGACTGGAAAGCCTCAATATCTATTCTCTAAAAAAAACAGAATGAAGAGGAGTTCAAGGAAAAAACATACACATACTTGCATGGATATAGTGTTGTTTAAATTGAAAATCATCCACCAGGGGGTCTAATCTCAATCTGGAAAGGGGGATTGGTACAGAAAAGACATCGGGAAATATTTTTGTCAGCATGTGACAATGGGTGGGCTAAACTAGTGGGGAAGTGGGCACTACTTCCCAAGGGGTTGAAGGGTTGTACTGCACTTTCATCTGGCCTGAAAACATTTTTCTCTGATTGGAGGCAAAATGCTAATTCTAAGTCTAATTAGACAGGAGCCCCTCATAGCAAAAAGGAGATACAAAAGATCCAGGAGTCATTGTGACATCAACTGGATAAGAAACTGGTTAGAGGATTGGAGACAGGGTAGTGGAAAAGAGAGTTCACTCTGAGAAAGGGAGAGTGACCAGTAGGGTACCTCAGGAATGAGGGCTGGGACACTTCCTCTTCAATACCTTTATAAGGGACATAGAATAGGAGCTGTAGGGGAAGGTCTGCCTCTTTGCAGATGACACTAGGATCTGCAACAGGGTGGACACTCCGGGGGAATGAGCAGAGATATGAGGAAACTGAAGGCATGGTCATGGGTATGGCATCTGGTTTTAATGCAAAAAGTGCAAACTATTGCACTTTGGACACAGAAACCAAGGGGTGAAGTACAAAATGTTTGGAGGGGTATTGACAATGACCAAACGGGAAAAAGACCTGGGAGTAATAATTTCAGATGATCTAAAGTGCCAGGCAGTGTGATAATGCAGCTAGGATGACTAGTGGGATGCTGGGGTGCACTGGAAGGGGTTTCACCAGTAAGAGAAGGGAAGTTTTATTGCCCCATGTAAATCACTGGTAAGACCCACCTTGAGTACTGTGTTCAGTTCCAAGACCACATCTCAGGAAGGACATAGACAGACTAGAGGTGATCCAAAGGGGGGGCAACTAAAATGGCATAGGATGTGCATCAGAAGCCCTATGAGGAGAGGCTAAAGGATATCATTATGTACATCCTGGAAGAGAGGAGGGAATGGTGGGATATGATACAGACCTTTAAGTACCTAATGGAGGGTAAATAAGGGAAGGGAACATTGTTTAACCAGGAGTAGCACACTAAGCCAAAGCTTGTTTTCAGATGCGACCAAAAGGAAGTTAAGTGACTTGCTCAGGATTACACACAGTATGCACCTAGGCAGCTGTGGGATTCAAACCCAGGTCTCCAGTTCTGCAGCTCAGAACCTTAACCCACTGTGCTATACTGCCTCCTTTAAGGTACAGGAGGGGAGTATTTTTCAGAGAAAAGGAATGTGCTATGAAGCTGGAAGGGGTAGATTCAGGAGCGATGTGAAGAATTACTTCTCCACAGAAGGAATGGTGGATTCTTGGAACAGCCTTCCAGCTGAAGTGGTGGGGGCAAAAATGGTGGTGGCTTCACAAATGTCTGGAATAGGCACAAGGAAGTCATTGAGGGAAGAAAGGAGGGATGGAGACAGAGCTGTAGACCAAGCAGAGACAGCAGCAAAAGTGCAGGTAGAAGTAAAAAAACAAGTATTTGTCAATGCCGAATGTTGTCTCGCTGGCATTGGCATTGGTAGTACAGGAGATAGAGATGCATAATAGGAATGGCAGTGAAGTGTGGAACTGACACCAACCCCAACCCCACCCTGCAGAGACTGACAGATGCCGGGGTGTGCCTTTGGGGCATCAGCTATAACGCTCATGCCATTTTACCTCACCCTACCCTGTAGAGACTGACAAGTGTTGTTGTGTGCTTTGGGGTCTTTGGGCCTTATACTTACCCCATTCTATAAGGACATATGCTGAAACAGGTGCAATATAGAAGAATGGGCCTCACCCTACCCTGTAGGCACTGACAAGTGTTGTGGTGTGCTTTGGGGTCTTTGGGCCTTATACTTACTCCATTCCATAAAGAAATACACTGAGATGGGTGCAGTATAAGAGAATGGGGTGAATGTTAGGGCCGAACACTCCAAGGCACACCATGATACCTGTCACTGGCTGCAGGGTGGGGTTGGGGTGGAATGGCATGAGCATTACAGCCAATGATCCCAAGTCACACCCCTGATGCCTGGCAGTCTCTACAGGGTGGGGTGTTATAGTTGGAAATCTTAACATTGTAGGCATTTGTTGGTATTTTCACTCCAAATTTTCAAAATAGGCTTTTTGTGACCCTACCTCATGAAAAGCGGCAAAATCAGTTTGTTAGCTGAAAAGTGGTTTTGCACAGTGGCTATGCCATTTGGCAACACAGGGATGAAAACACATTTTGGGCAGGATGTGGAAAATGACAACTGTATTGTTCATGAGGAGGTGTAAAAAAATGGCAACACTGAAAATCTGGAGTGAAAATATGAAAAATTGCTGAAGTCATGAGCATGCATAGAAACTGTGCAACACACGTCCGTAACCCAATTATTTTTAGGAGTTTTTTAGCCACATTTTTAATATACGCATTTTGGGACCTCCCCTCATGAACAGTGGCACTGTGATTTTGTTAATCTGTCCCAAAAGTTGATTTCCCATAGGGACCACGCCATTGCACACCACAGGTGTGAAAGCACATTTTGGGCAGGCTGTGAAAAATGACAGCTGTACTGTTGATAAGGAGGTGTGGAAAAATGCCAGTGTTGAAAATCTGGCATGAAAATATTGCAAATTTGTGAAGTTATAAGGGTGCATGGAAACTGCGCAATACACGCTTGTAACACAGTCATTTTATGGACTGTCGGCACCAAATTTTCAACATAGGCATTTTAGGACCTCTGCTCATGAACAGTGTCACCATCATTTTCTCAAACTGTCCCGAAAACTGATTTCACAAAGTGACCGCACTATTCTGTGTCAGACATACAAAATCACATTTTGGCCAGGATATGTAAAATGTCAGCTGTACTGTTCAGAAGGAGGTGTGAAAAACTGCCAATTTTGAAAATCTGAAGTGAAAATATTACAAAATCACGAAGTTACGAGTGTGCATGGAAACAGTGCAATGCACGCTCATAAAACAGCCATTTTTGGATTTTTTTCACCAAATTTGCAACATAGGTTTTTTGAGAGCCCCCCTCATGAACGGTTGCACTGTCGTTTCATTACTCGCTACAGAAAGGTGATTCCATGCAGTGACTTCAAAATCACCTTTCAGGACAGATTAATGTCATGACAGTGACTGAATTCATGAGGAGGGGCCCCAATAATCCCATGCTGAAAATTTGGTGCAAAAATTCCAAAAAATGCCTGAGATATGCACTAAAGTTGAAAAAAACCTATTTATGCCAGTGTACAGCTTACCGGCATTTCTTCAGTTTGCAGTCAGCTGAAAGAGTGCAGGCAACGTTCCAGTCCACAGAAGATCGTCGGCGCCAGACTCGAGAAAGAGAGTGGCATGGGGTGAAGGCGGTGGGGAGGTGGGCAGAGGGTGGGCACGGTTGGGAGGGAGCTGGACAGACCATGAGGACTGTTTTGTTCTTTTACAGGTAAAAATGAATATTGCAGGACTTTTTTTCTTACAGGGACATTTGACATGCTGAGGTGGGTCTCTGGCATGCCACCTGAAGTGTTTGGGGGCTAGCCGATGGGAGATTGTGCACCCCGTTGGCACTGCTCACCGAAGGGGTGCATTATATCGATGGGGAGTGGGTTCCCATGGCCGCATATTACATTAGTCAGGGCATGCCAACGGGGGTATTGGGTACCCCCAAAGTTGGCATTTTGGCAGGCAGTGTGCCGCCATGTTTAATGGAATTTTTCAGCAGGGAAAGCACGTCAGGAGGTGCCACTGCATATGATGAGCTTTGTTTGCATTTCAGCAGACCTTTCATTAGATGTGCTCGCCACATTATGTATTCCTGGTATGGCGCCAGCATGCAGGTTTATTGGGGAATGAGGGATGCACCTACTGATGCATGCCCTGCATTAAGCCCAACAGTGATCAAGCTTCCAAATCTGCTACTAATGCAATATGTTGGCTGGCACACAAGCGCAAGCCAACATAAGAATGGGCAGACTGGGTGAGCCAAGTGGCTTATACCTGCTGTCAGATTCTATGTTTTTATATGGTGATCCAGTGAGGTAGAAGTGTCCCACACCCATAAGACATCCTGGGAGGACATTCAGGAGAGACAGCACCTTACACAATAATTTTGCCTAGCCCTAATCACCATGATATGTATACGCAATGAAGTTTATCAACATTTTTCTTTTTTCAACTATGTTTATTGAGTATATCAGATAACACACAGTACTGAAATACAGACATAGATTACATAGAATAAACTGGTTTACATTAGGGCACCACTCCTCTTAATAGAAACACAAGTATTGTCATATGTCTCAAGATACATCATTGGGGGGATATCCAGAAAATAATTATTCATCCAATATGTAATATACAAAAAGAATGAGCTGCATATTTTTATTTATTTATTTATTTTATTTATTAAATCTCAGATTACAAATACCTTTGAGCTTGAGGCAGCTCATTTACAAAGGTTCCACATCAAAGGAAAGGGTTACAATAAGGTAGGGAGGTACAGACAACATTCATGGTATCATTGGAGCACAGCAAGTCAACTGGTAAATAAGCATAACTGAGCCCTTGAGCACATGGGAAAGAACAAATCAGTCATTAAACCAGAAGGTCCATCAGAGTCCTTATCACCCTAAGAAGGGGGAAATAAAAGCCATGCATTTACATAGTTGCACACACAATGTGTGATCTGAACTTAGTTTAGGTTAGAAATCAATAGCTCAATTTTCAAAATACCAAGACGCGCTTATAAAGTCAACAGGGCACTACTAAAATGAAAACTGGTAAATAACTTTTACCAGAGCTAATAACACCATGGAGCTGCAGACAAACAAAGTTAAACCATCAGCAGTTCAACAGTTAGAAGAAAGACAAGTACAGCCTACTTCAGGTAGAAGAATCAGAGTCCTGGTCTTCCAGAACTTCAGAAGTGGATAGGTGAAAGCATTCTTTGAGCCCAAGGGCATTAGCAGGGTCTGAAAACACAAAGACCTTGCCACTGTGCACCAGCCAGAGCCGAGCTGTAAAAATCATGCCATGCCCTACACTGGCTTCATGGAGCATGGCTCAATCCCCATCAAACCTCCTCCTCCTCTTTTGCCTTTTTGCAAAGCTTATGTCAGGAAATATTTGTACTCTCTGGCCATTTTGTAAGAGTTTCCGTTAAAGTGCAAGCACATAGTCCATGGTTCCTACTCCATCAATTACTACAACAATGGTACGAGGGGTTTTAGGATTATCAGGCCTTCCTCTGGGTCTAACTCAATAGGCTTTCTGTAGGTTCACTAGACAATCCCGAAGCACATTCATGAATTGCTGCTGGAACCAGTCCTGCAGGAACAAGATAAAATGACCCCCCCCTCGCATCCCTCTGGCATCCAAAAGATATGAAGTTTGGTGGCTCTAACCTGATTCTCTAGCATTTCAAGTCCAGTATGGAAATGACTATGTAACCCCCCTACAAATTGGGGTTTACTATATTGTCTTCCTAGGCTCCTAAATGCCCACTGTCAGGCTGTTGTCCTGTCTTCAGTAGTTCTATTTTTCTGCGTGAGGGTGCCCCAGCGAGCTTCTGCACCTGTCTCTTTCAGAGCCTAGCTAATCTGTGTTTGGAAATTGGTCTGGGCTGGGTTTGAGTGATTTAAGGCTTGTGACCAGCCAGACAGTGTGTTATTTTTGCTACTTGCACAGAGGGAGCCCTCTTAGGAACTGTGATTGTGTATTTCTAATTTGCTGTTATAGTAAAGATAGAGACGTTTGTCTAACCTGCTTTCATTGCAGCTTGAAGATTTGGATGGGATTCACCATGTTAGGCTCTGGACTTCCAGTATTTGAACCGATTGAACCACTGGAGACCTAAAATAGAGACTGTCCCCATGGGGTCTTGTGGGAAAGAATGCTGTAATTTTTGTGGTTTTGCGTGTTGGCATCCAAATGGACTTGGAAGGGTAGCCCTTACTGTGACTGACAGTTCCCTCAACCAACAGAACCTTTTGTATTACAAAAAGAAATAGAGCTGCTTGAAGCAGTGGATCAGTTAGAGTTGGAGGTTGAAGAGTGAACAGCTCGAGCTTTCAAGCAGCTGCTCCCTGAAGGAGCGTAGGGAAATCGTCAGAAAGAGGCTCTGCTGGCCTTCCTGCCACATTCTACAGTTGATCAAACTGCCTATTGCAGAAGTCAGACCTGTCCAATTTACAGCTTTGGAACTGTGGCAGTAGAACAAAGAAGTTTGTTATTGTGACTTGTGATTTAGACCTGTGACTTGCTTCAGAAGTGATCGGCCCAGCTTGTGATCAGATTTGTCTCAGATTGAATGGTTTGCACAGTGAAGTTATCATTTGCAGCCAGACTGTATTTGAACCGTTGTTTAGAGAAATTAATGATTTAAAATGTGCTGAATATGTTTCTTGGGTCGCAATTTGGTTCCCCACAATCAAATCAGTTATGCCAGCTGTTGGCTTCACCAGCAGAAGGTCACAAACATTTGCAGACCTGTTCATCCTGCCTGGGCCTTGCCATCTCAGCCTAGGCCACTATTCCCACTTCAGAGACCATCTCTGCAAAAGACTGGCTTGGGGATTTGACCCCCTGCCCAACACCATAGAGCAGGTAGCAACCACCTGGAGGTGAGTCATGTTGGCCTTACTTCCCCCAGCCCTCCTGATTTGTCACCATGAGGTCTACATCTCACCTGTCCTGCATCCTGGTCTGGGTAGCGTGAGTACAATCCAGGGTCGCTCCCTGCAACAAAAGCAGAAATCATTATGGTACCATATAATTTTATCTTTTCATTGGGTTATTGCAACAGACTGAGCCATCTGGCTTGGATTACAAATAATTGGGTTGTGTGCATGTTTAACTGTCTTTCTTTTCCTAAGGGCCCCAACAACAGCTGCAAAGTTGGCCACCCTGGGCAACACTTCAGGCTAGCCTGCATGACATACTGTGTACCCCAAGGTTGCTGAACTGTCTAATTGGGACTTACAGTGCATATTGAACAATCCTGATTTAAATCAGATTGCTAATCATTCTGCTAGATTCATGCCCCTCTCTTGTATACTGCCCCTAAATAAATCTGATAATTCTTGTTCATGTTTAACCTGGCTAATGTGCATATTATTTGGGTTACAGTGGTAAGACAGTATTGTTGTATTGCTGATCTTATTTTCCAGGTGGTCTCCAGGACTGCTGCTGCAGATTCAGCTCTGGTGGTAAAGGAAAGGGGTGTAAGCAAATTATTATTGTTACACGATTGCAAAGGTATCATTGTGTCATTTCTTAGGCCACTAGCAGCGATAATTGGTGGTTATAGTATTCCAGAGCAGTTAAGCTATCCCAATACCATTTGTCTGGGTAGAAGCACCCAATCACAGAGCTCAGGCCCTTCAACCTGTGTATTGCCAAACTAGCAGGGGTAATGGTCCTTAGAACAGCACCACCTGAGGTTACAATTATAATAGTGTATAGTTATCCCTTGTTACACTCAAATTCATCGTAGTCCAAATGTTGTTGTACCACAGTTCAAAGTTCAGGAACACAGTAATACAATACTGTGGTACAACAACATCTTGTCTGTTTTGTGAGCACCCAAGTCAGCAGGTTAACTAAAATGAAAACCCGCACGTGCAAATGTTAAAAATCGAACAGTAAATTTTCTGACAGGATGGCGGTAGTGTTTTTTTCCAAGTGGCAGAGGAGCGCATTAAATTCAAAATCTATTTTTTTTTTTTTTTTTTTTATTGTTGTGGAACTTGCAAGGTCACACTGTAAAAAAAAATGACTGGACAAACTATGCCCAACCAGCCTGAGCTACCACCTCAGGGTTCTGACTCTGTGTGATCTCTCAAGCTTTGCTCTCAAGGTCTAACAGAATCAGAACCCCTCAGTGGCAGCACAGGCTGGTTGAGCGCAGTTGCCCAGCCAGTATTCTCTGTTTTCTTTCACAACAGTGGCAGCAGCTCCCGTTGCCAGTTTAGGCTGCTCAGTGGCTTCTGAGGTTGCTGTTTTCAGGTCATCCATTGAAGTCTCTATAGTAACCACTCGGGTAGTGAGGGAATCAAAATGATCTGAAAGTCCTGATACAGTTTGAATCATTTGATCAATTTTGAGCCCCAAAGTTGGAAGGGAATATACCAGTTGTTCGCCTTCCATGGTTGCTGATCATGTGGTCGGAGTCGTTGCAGCACTTTTACTTTTCATTCCATCCTGCAGCTGCTTCTCCTTTTGGGTTTTGTCCATATTGACGTGGCAAAATTCCAGCAACCTGGACAGACACTTAAGCAGAATAAAGACCACAGAAACTGTAGTTTTAAACTTTTAGAATGTATTTCTTTTGAGGAGATCTACTCTCTGGCATCTTACTCACTCGTGCTCCACAGCGCCCCCATCAAGTCTTTCTTAAGGCAAAGATTCATTCTTATTGGAACTCTTCCTTACTAAATGGCGTTCTAATGAATTACCAGTCTACTTTTTATCTTATTATGCACCTGCCGGTGATGCAATATACTTGCACTAAACTAGTACTGTACTAGTTAGCCAGTAACCATTGCAAGAACAGAAAGAGGAAAGTGTATATTCATACACTTAACACTTTCTAATGTGAACAAATAGTCTCTAGACAGAAAATCAATGGAGGGTTTAGATTATTTTAAATTAAATTCACCCTTGCAATTACTCACTGCTAACTGACAAACAGTCTTTTTTTGCTGTGCTGTATTATTTTAATAAGTAGCAATTGTAGTTTTGTATAAATAAGTGGAATGTACAGTATGATATAACTGAATGGTTTTTGTCTTCCCTAGGAACACCTTACAAATGAAATGTTTTCATGTCAAGGGGATATAATGGAAAAAAAATTAAGTTAATAAAATATATATGTATAGCCAGCCCATTGGTACCCATAAACCTGGCGTCTGAGTTCAGAAACAAACCCAGCATGACAAGAGCCAGCTGGAGACAGAAGCATGCCTCTCAAACGTTCTCATCAGACATTCCTAATTTTACACCTTAGGAGTGCTCTGTCCTACACTGAAAATTTATTGCCACCAAAGAGAAGATGCTGTAAGCTTATAAAAAAGGTCCCAAAAGTGCATGGGAAAACTATAGACCGATACGTCATACCTCATCTATGGGTAAAATTTTGGAAAGCCTAATTAAGGATTTGATAACTACATCATATAAAAACACTGATACCGAACAACACAGTTTTAAGAATGGCAGGAGCTGTTTAACTAACTTGCTGTGTTTTTATGAAGATTTAAGTTTCCAGCTAGACAATAGACATCCTTATGATGTAGTTTACATAGATTTCAGTAAGGCCTTCAATTATCTTCCTCACTGGGCAATTATACAAAAGCTATATCTTTCTAACATGAATCCAAATTTAATAGCATGGATAGCAAATTGGCTGGACAATCGCACACAACATGTACTAATAAATGGACAACTCCCTTGTAAAGGGCAGGTCAAAAGTGGTGTTCCTCAATGGTCTGTTTTGGGCCCTTTTTTGTTTCAGTTCTTCATAGCTGATGTTACACAACAAAATTGTACCAATTCTGTAAAATACACAGAAGATATTAAGATTGGTGGGCCAGCTGAAAATCGTGTTCAAATAACTGCTATTCAAAGTGACCTGGACAAATTGCTAAAATGGATTGCTACCTGATGGATGAAATTAAATCACTCAAAGTGCAGAGTAATGCATTTCGGGGTGAATAACCCTAGGCATACTTATATTCTGGATAATTTGATGTTGGCTAGTTCATCTATAGAAAAAGGATTTGGGTGTCTTCATATCAGATGACTTTCTCCCAATTCCCACATAAATGATATTATCCTTAAAGCAAATCGAGTTATCTGGTCTATCAAACATAATATTACATCAAGAGATGCTAAAGTTCTGATGCCTCTGTATAGAGCCTATGTTATCCCGTATTTGGATTATTCATCCCAACTATAGTGTCCTTTTAGGAAACAAGACATTGCACTATTAGAAGGAGTACAGAGGAAGTACACCAAAATGGCGCGTGGTCTAAGGGAAGTTCCATATGAGAACAGACTAATTTCATTAGATCTAATGTCCCTATCAATTAGGCGCTTGAGGGGAGATCTCCTACTAATGTACAATATTATAAATGATCCATATTTAATAATAAATCTGGGGTTTCTTTTTTAAGGATTTAACTCATAATATTAGGGGACATCCTTTGCAGTTACAACTGAAGAAATTTAATCTTCTTCTACGGAAGTTTTTTTATACTATATGTATTATTAAATCATGGAATTCCTTACCTATTGAAGTGATTGTCAGCAATTTGAAACAAACATAAAAAAAAGCGTTTGGACAAGTACATTTTTTGAGGTGGTATCCATAGTTATTATTAGTAAATAGGAGCACATTTTGGGCCTTTCTGGCTCTTTTGCTCCTATTCAGTCCTAGTATGAATAAGCTCAGACTTTAAAAGCGGATATTTTTAACATTCTATAATGCTAAAGCAACATGAATCCTCAACTAAATAAAAACATTGATTTCCATGGTGGTTTGAGATTGTACAGTATCTGCATGTTTGATCATGCATCTTGTTAGTGTCCCACAGTATTCCTATTTTTCAGTGTCTATGACCCTGATTTCAGCGGCAAAGGTTTCAGAGGTCTGGGTAAGAGGATTAAGCACCCCGTGGTATTCTATCCTCCTCAAGGGACGCTGCCACGGCTTGCTACAATACCACCACCTGGGTGTCCACATGTGGCAATGCACTGAAATCAGTTCAGGCAGCAGGAGAAGCCGACAGGTGGGCATAACCAGTAGCATTCACAAACCCACACCCTGTGTAAGCATCCCGGTGGAGAAGAAGTGGGGCAAAAAAAACAATAGAAATCCATGGTGAGGAGCAGGATGATTCTGGGTTCTCTATGGCTTCACCCCAGTGACTAGCCTTCCCTTCAGATATTGCTCGAAAGCACTGACAACAACCCAAATGGCTTCTGCCCCAAAGCCTGGAAAATGGTGCCACAAGAGCGGTGGGTAAGTTTTGGATGCAGGGTGAGTACTAGACTGTAGTGTCATTTCAGCAAAATCATAAGGGTAGCAAGGCTCCTTCATGCACTCAAATCAATGCTAGGGATCTCTTTTTTTAATGAATGCTTGTGGTTGCAATGGACATCATAGGGGTTACCAGAAATCACAGGGATCTTAGTTGCACTCCCTGGTTACCCCTAAATGATGCCCCTGATGCCAGAGAGCAAGAAGGTTGGGTAGGACATTACTCAGAGGAAGAGAGCAGCACTAGTAAACAAGGGCAATAAAGGGTAACATTTAAAAAAATAAGTAATTCTATTACATAACCATGACAATTAGATTTCCTGACAATTTTGGCTATGACTGGCAAACCTAATGATATCTTAATATAGGATTATCTGGTGAAATCACGTATGTGTGAAGTAGTGAAACAGTGAAATCCCTGATGTACACTATTTTCCATATGATTTTTAAATGTTTCAATGCCTTGTAGTGAGGAAGGTGTGTTGTGTCTATTCTGTATGGATTTATCGATGCCTATGAACTAATAAAATATAACAGCAGCAAGTGATTGAATAAAAATAAATGAAGACGGTCTTTGTTTAAATCATTTTATTAGGGAAATGTAGCAGTGAAATTATGTGAAAAGAATTTCTAAAGAAACAGAGCAAATATCACCGGTAATGTTTTATAATTGCATGTGACAGAGTTTAATCACTAATGTTTTATCAGATATCCAAAAGTAAGGAAATAATTTCTCAGAGAAGGAGCACTTATAAGTATGGATATGAAACATATTATCAGCATTATAAAATGACAGCTGTCCTACTTCGTAGTCCAGATACACGCCAAGCTTTGTGACTTCTTTAGCTAGGTCACGGTAGCTCATATACCAGTATCCAGTTTCAGATGTCATTCGGATGTATTTTTTCCTCTCTGCAGACTCTCTTGCTACTCCTATATAAAAACTGCTGCCAGCCTTGATGCTCACCTCCCAATAGTGTCTCCCTGTGGTGAATCCTTCAGACCCTGCCACACAGGAACGGTCTTCAAAGCGCTTAGGATTGTCAGAGAGTTGCTGTTTTGTGTCTCCCTGCCTTACGGCAGTCAGATCCTCAGAGAGGATGAGCGAGGGATGAGCTGTATCTGGGTCCAGGGTGAGAGGAGCTGGAGCTGTCAGAATAAAACCAGAAGAGACAAAACTCAGAGTAAACCTCAAAATATCATGATCTTTTTCCAGACTTTTATTATTACAGATAACATCGCTTACTGTCAGATAGGGACAAAAGTTTGATTTCACTGGCAAATATTTCACAGATATTTTCTGGTTTCTGGCCAAGAAATCACAGCTGTTAACAACTGAGTTACAAAAAAAAGTCTCCCAAGATGTAAATTTCAGGGCCATTCACCTTCTTATTACTAAAGACATTTTCATTAAACAGTATCTTTTTTCCTTAGACTCCATCTGTTCTCCTAGCTTATACCTGCACTGCTGTCAGAATCTGTGTATGGTAACATGGGCCCTATGTTTTTTTTTTTACTTATTGTTTTTGCTCCCTCACTCCATGACTGCCCCACTCTTCAGAGTCCCAGTTCTCCTGCTGATGCCTATTAGTGCCCCTGGTCCATTGGATTCTCGAGCCTCCGGATTACCCCTCAGCTGGGGTGGATGAGCCTCACCCTTCCCCCATACCTAGGAGGAAGCATGCACCAGAGCTGTGATGCTGGGGACCCTTCTACCAGTGTGGTAAATGAGTTATTTCCCTTTTTCCATGTTCTCCCACCCCCAGACACCGACACACAGGGAGGACCAATGAGACAGAGGCATGCAGAACGCATATCAATTCCAGTCCTCGGCCAACATCTGCCCTTCCCTTAGTTCCTGCTTGCTCTGCTGCACCATCACCACCTGAGTTCGCCCAGGTGGTGGCAGTATTGTGGCGAAGAGTGCTGCCCTCCCCACCCAGGAGAGGGAGAGCAGCCCGATAGGTGCTCAATCCCTCACCCACCAGCCAGCCATCTGGCAACCCTGGCTCGCTACTGAACCCAGGTCACTGGTGTCATGAGTGGTAGCACTAGTGCTGTGCCAGCAGGCTGGCATACGGGCCCTATTTTTAAAAGTCTTTTTGTAGACCACGTGACACAGGGTGCCGGCTAGCAGCTCCTCCACATAGCTCCAGCCACCCGATTTTTATTTTCCCTTTTATACATGGGCAACCTGCAAAAATCTCTAATAACTTCCCCTAAATAAAAGCTCTAGCATTCAGGGCTAATTTGTTGCCGTTTGCAGTTCCGATGGATGTCGAGATGAAGAAAGTGACGCAGAAACATACTCCTCCCATTACTCCTGAAAAGGCCTAGAAGAAACCACAGGTCTCTGGCTCAGCAGAATGGCTGAATTTAGCGCTCTTGGCAGTGGAACAAGAATCCTTAACACTTAGTCAGTTATTGTAGGAATTTAAACCTTTTCGAGATGATCTACGCAACATCTCCTCAGAGCGCTGATCACTTATGCAAGCAATGGAAGATGTCTCGCAGAGGGCATCTTATAATGTAGTCAGAATTTGCTCTCTAGAGAAGCGTGTGTATAAATTCGTTCCTGATCTGGTGGTCATACATCAGAAACTGTCCCGACTCGAAGTTAAGGTAGAGGAACTAGAGGGCCGCAGTTGCAGGAACAACGTGGTCCTCATAGGTCTCACAGAAGGAGAGGAAGGCCAAGATACTATTGTCTTAATCCAGAAAATGGTGGAAAAGGTCACCAGTCTCTCTCCCTTTGGGCCTAAATATATAATTGAGAGGGCGCACTGGGCTGTTTGACTGAAACCTCAGACTGGAGCACCACCTCGTTCCCTCATATTTTGTTTTTTGAACTTTCTGGAGTGCCAACATCTTGCCAAAATAAAAAAAAACATTTATAGGACGTGAGATGGGAGGGCAGCAAAATTAGAATCACACAAGATCTCCCGGCCACAGTGTGACAGAAAAGATCATCCTTTCATCCATTAGTCTCCAAAATCATTGTGGCCGAAATAAAGTTCAGGATGGTCTATCCAGCCAAATTACAAATGCTAGTGACTGGGAACTGGCTATCTGACAAAGAATTGGAGGCAGCATTGACTGGGCTCATGGCTGCCCTCCCTGATCTATTCCATGACCCTTGAACTGGAGATGGAGAACACAGGATATCAGCTCAATGAGGCACCAGAAAGTAAAGTGAATTGATTTTTGGTAACAGCAATATAGAGTCAAAAAGGCCTTTCCTTTCTCAGAAGCTAATATCTGGTCTAGGTCTCCTAGATCTGAGTTTCTACCCAGCTTGGTTTTCATTACATGTTATTGGTGGTGATCTCTGCAATGCTTGGGACATAACAGGAACATTAGATACTTTCTTAATATCAAAGGAACAGTCTGGGATCTATTACTTATAGGACCCTCCTTTTCCTACAGCCACCTAAATCCCAGGTGAACTCTGTTTTTCCTCCACGAAGGCGGCGCACACTAGTGAGCAGTTAATTATGCAAGAGCTCCTTGAAAGATACTGAAAGCCACTAGAGGGAGTGGGTGACACAATTCTGGTGGGGACTGTCTCGGAGAGTAAACCCAAAGCAAACTTCAGCATGGAGATTTTTTCCTACCAAGTGCCGAAGGATCTATTATTTGGGTTAATATGCTTTGTTGTTCTCCTTAACCAAAAAAGCCTGTTCAAGTAATGTTTTGGGGGTACAATTCACTAATGTCACTAATGTAATATGTAGCTGTAAAGGCATAAGCCCATGTGTGCTCCTATGTATGGCAGTAATCATTTATTGCTCCTCCTTCTAACATCACATTATCAAAGACCCCTTTAAAATAATTCTTTCTTATCACATGATACCAAGTTTGCTGGTAAGCTGTTCCATGCGTTCCCCACTCTTTTGGTGAAAAAAAAAAACACTTCCATTTATTTGTTCTAAAATGTCCACCCTGAACTTGTAATGGGTAGCACCTTATGTTATAGCTTGCCTCCCTCAAAGTAATATCCAGTTCATGTTTTAGTATTGGATCCTTTATGAAGTCATAATACAATAGTAGGTCACCCCTCATCCGTCTTTCTTCCAGGGAATATAGACCTAGTTTGTCAAGCTGATCCTGATATGGTAAATATTTTACTTCAGTAATAATCTCTGTCATTCATCATTGTATCTTTTCAATCCTTATTATGTCCTTTCTTTTATATGGATTCCATAGTTGGCTGCAATAATCCAACTGCAGTACAACATAAGATCTGCACAGTGGCAATATAACCTCTGCTGTCCTACTCTTAATATTCCTTCGTATTAACCCTGCAGTACGATTTGCTTTGGAAATTACGTTAGAACATTGCAATCCAAAATCTAAATTGGCATCTATTAACACACCCAAGTCCTTGTCACTGGTTTAGTTTCAAGTTGCTAAGAGTATATGTATTTTGTTTATTATTTTTCCCTAAATGTAGAACACAACACTTAGTGGTGTTGAAACTCATTCCCCATATATAGGCCCAGTCTGTTATTCTGTCCAGGTTGGCTTGTATTGACTTTACATGTTGATGTGTTTCACAGGGACCACCAAGCTTGGTATCATCAACACGCTTTATTTATTTATTAGTTATGTCTTTCCCTAAGTCTGATATAAATAGCTGAAAGAGTGCAGGGCCCAAGATGGTATCCTGTGGAATGCCACTGGACACACTTGCTTCTCCAGATAGATAACCATTCACGGCCACTCTCTGCATTTGGTCTACCAACTTATCCATTGTATTATGTAAGGATTTACCTTTACTTGTGTTAATTTGTGGTTAATAGCCCAGTGTGGTACTGTATCAAATGCTCTGGAGAAGTCTAAGAATACATTGTCTGCAGGAATGTTTTTATCCAAGAGTTTACTGAAAGATTCATAAAAGGACACTAAGTTAGTCAAACATGAACGCCCAATGGTAAACCCATGCTGTGTTGTGTCAATGTTTTTAGTAGATTCCATATGCATGTTCAGTCTGTCTTTAATAATTAATTCAAATA
This sequence comes from Neoceratodus forsteri, assembly GCA_016271365.2. Classification (NCBI taxonomy): domain Eukaryota; kingdom Metazoa; phylum Chordata; order Ceratodontiformes; family Ceratodontidae; genus Neoceratodus; species Neoceratodus forsteri. The sequence goes on along the minus strand of JADMNL010000035.1, from coordinate 111,534,414 downwards.
GTTTACCCAGGACTGATGTTAAACTAATAGGTCTGTAGTTCACAATACTGTTTTGGACCCTGTTTTATGGATAGCACTGACTTTAGCAGATCTCCAATTAGAAGGCACTTCTCCAGTTCTCAAAAGTTTATTGAAAAGTATTTATAATGGCTAAATTGTGTCTTGTAATAATATTAAAATATGCGGGGTTATATTATCCAGGCCTGGGGCTCCAAAATTTTTTTAGGTGTCAAGGTTTAGTCTTTATCTCCTCCTTTGTACAGAGTGACACTTCACTGTCCTGCACATCAATTTACTTCTTCACACTAGGTTCAGAATAGATAGAGCAGAAGTATGCGCTAAAAATGTTAGCCATTTATGTTAGATCTGAAATGGATTGATTGTCATTTATAATAGAAGTTAACCCTGTGTCTGATTTCCATAAAGAGTTAGTGTAACCAAAGAATTGCTTCCAGTTGCTCTTTGTTGCTGTTTTTGCTAACCTCAACTCCAAGCTTCTTTTAGATTTGTTAATTGTGTTTTTGCATATTTTAGATTTTTGTTTAAATTCCAGTTCTGGTCAGTGTTGTTATTTTTATTAACTGCATATGCTTTATTTTTGTGTTGTATTTGTTTAATTTTCTTTCTGTTTAACCATTTGGGTCTGATGCCTCTGTTGTACTTTTTTCTACATTTTATATGTTTATTACAAATGTCCAACACAGTTTTTTTTATAATCTGCCAACATTGTTCTCCTGTTTTGTCCTTCAGTAGTTTGGCCCAGTCGATGCTATTTACTTCATGGTTCATCATAGTACTGTTTGCTGTCCTATATAAAAATATTTCTGTGCATCCAGTAATGGACTTAGTTATGCACTGTATGTCAAAGTTAATACTTAAGTGATCACTATTTCCAAGAGGGGGTAGCAGTATGCAGTTTTCAATGTTTAAATTCTCTGAGCTCAGTACTAGGTCCAAGATGTAAGTTTTTCTAGTTGGTTGCTGTATTTGTTGTATTAAATTATGTTGCGTGCAAACTTGAATAAATGCCTTACTTGCTTTGCAAGAGGCCTTTCCCACAGTCCAATCAATATCACCCAGATTAAAATCCCCTTTTAACACTAAGGGTCTCTGTTCTGCTACACTTGATATTTCTTCCATGAGTAACTCATGTATGTTTATGTTTGTGGGTGGAGGTCTATACACTAACCCCAAGATGATAGCATTTTTTGTTTTATTGTTTATTTGCATCCATAATGTCTCTGTATCACTGTTATGTTTCTTAATTTTTTATGTTATGCCTGTTGCATTTATAGTATTTCTTACATAAATGGCAATCCCTCCACCTCTACAAGTACCTCTGTCAGCCCTAAATAACTTATAACCCTGAATCTCCTTATTCCAATTGACATTATTTTTCCACCAAGTTTCAGTTACATGTTCTATGTCGATATTTTTATTAATATTCAAATACCCCTGTAGTTTTTCAATCTTATTATTAAGACTTCTGGTGTTACATAGTAGGCAGTTTAAGTTCCCTTTACTTTGATGGTTTGTTTTCTTTATTTTGCAGGTGTCATTTGTTTTGTCTGCGCTTGTCTTAAGCTGTGGGAGTCTCTTGACTCCCTGCGCAACTAGTTTAAAGGTGCAGTTTCCATGTACATTTTAATCAGTCTTGCTAATATATATGCACCATTGTCCTTAAGATGGAGACTGTCATGACTGAAAAGATGGTGTTTGTTGTAAAAATGTGCCCAAGAGTATAAAAATTTAATGTTTCCCATGCAGCCCAGTTTTTTAGCCTTACATTTATTCTTGTGATAGTGTCATTTTTTTCTTTTTTAGCACAGGGTACCAGAAGTATGCCAGAGATGATTACATCGGCTCCTAATTGTTTAAGTTCTTTTGCAGTGTCCAATAATTTAAGACAGATGTCCTTCTCATGACTATGTCCTACGTCGTTAGTACCAACATGTAGTGTAAATACTGGGTTTGGTTGACTGGCTCTAATGACTTTGGGTGCAATACAGTTTAGATCCTTTATCTTTGCCCCAGGATAACAAAGTACCATTCTATTTTGTTTGTCTTCCTGTCATATAGTCTTGTCACATTTTCTGACTATAGAATCATCTAGGACAATAAATTCCCTTACAGATGGCTTATTTGTGTTGTACCTTCTGCTTCTGTATCTGTTAGTGTATTAAACCTGTTACATGTTGGTATTGCATTCCCCTCAGCTCTTCCTCCTTTTCTGCCTCCCTTACTTGGTCTAACTATATACCATTCATCTCTGTTGTCTCTTCCTTTCTTTACTTATCTTAGTTCTACATCTGAGTCACCACTATTCTGTTCTTCATGTCTTGTCCGTTTTCCATTTGTTTTTGTATTACAGGACTAACCTTGTTTTTGTAATTGTGGGTTATATTGTTGCACAGCAGTAATTTCATTTTCTAGTTCAGTGAGCTGTGTTTACAACATTTTGTATGCCCTACACTTTGTACAGGTAAAGGTTTTGGTGTGGCTTATGGGTGTAACCGCAGCATACATTTTACATTTGAGGCAGTGAATGAGCATCCCTTCTGTGCACATGATCTGCGATAGTTCCATCATGGGGTCTGCTGTTTTTGTCATTATCTGTAATTCCCTTTCTTCAAAAGTGAAATAAAAACAGCCTGATTAAAAGTTGTTTGTGTGCTTGATTTTTATTTTTGACATACAACACTATAAGTACTCAAGATTTTATTTCAGTAATATGTTACAATATCTTTATAGGAATCGGGTTATGAGTCCTCAGGTGGCCAGATACAATGCATTAATATACCCTTGTACTCGATATAGGGAAGCAAAAACTCCGGTAGAAAAAAAGAAACAAAGCACAAATGATGTTAATCATTATCAACAACACATAGTAAAAACCTTTACCGCATGCAGATTTACAACTATTAGTATGTCTTCTCCCTCAAACAAGACACATATTGGCCAGTTTACCTCCAGTGGTTATGGAGTGATTTCCAACTTACTTGTAGCCTAAACCTTGTCTTCTTTATTTAGATTGATTTTTTTTTCATGCTGCTTGTATAGCTGATTCTGCCCTGGTCCTTCTGTCCCTGCTGACACGGCAGACACGCGCAGACACGCTCATGCATGTCTCTGCACTTGTCTCCACTTGCTCGCCTGCATGAGCTTGCTCTGCTCACTATGAGCATGTGTAAATAGTGAGGGAATGTGGAAGTACTCCACACACTAAGACGGCCTCTGCAGTCAACGGTTAAAGTAGAAACAGAACTAAAATACAGTGCTCCCTCATGCGGGAAACCTTAGTTTCATATGTCACAGTATTTTTTTTTTTGTGGTGGTATTATTTTCTTTCCTCCAGAGCTCCGGCTATGACCCCCGCCCTCCGTTGTTCCCCCCCAGTACCATCCCCGGACATCAGACCCCCTCCCTAGTGCGCCCCGCGACTTACCCTTCGCAGCAGGGTGGTAGGGAGTGACTCAACCCACCCCAATGGATCCATGCCAGGGAGGTGCCCTTCCGGGAATGGTGCCACGGGGGAACAACTTTGTATGTCACAGTATTTAAAATAATAGCAGAGACATGGAGGAGCATCCTGCTTGTAACTGTTCCCTTCAGACTCTGACACTCGCTATAAGTGTGCTTAAATAGAGAGGGAATGCGGAAGTACTCCACACACTGAGACAGCCCCTGCAGTCAACAGTTAAAGTAGAAATACAACTAAAGGTGATATGAGGTGATATGATTGAAACATTCAAACACTTTAAGGGCATTAACAAGGTGAAAAAGTCTAACATATTTCAATAGAAGAAAAATATCAGGACAAGAGAACACAGCATGAGATTAGAGGGAGGCCAATTAAGGGGTAATGTGAGGAAGTTCTTTTTCATAGAAAGGGTGGTGAATGCATGGAATGGCCTACCTCAGGAAGTAGTGGATATGAATACAGTGCAGTGCTTCAAACAGGCATGGGACAGGCATAAGGGAGCAATACAGATGAGTATGGATAAATAGACCATTGACAAAGCAAAGGACGATGGCACATTTATAAGGTAGAAAAAGAAATGGGCAGACTGGATGGGCCTTGCGGTCCTTATCTGCTGTCAACTTCTATGTTTCTATATAGTGCTCCCTCATGTGGGAGACCTCAGTTTCATATGTCACTGTGTTTAAAATAATAGAGAGACACAGAGGAGCGTCCTGCCTTGCAACTGTTCCCTTCTCACTGTTCCTATATGCTTTAATGAGGGAGATGAGACTTTTGCTTGATCTTTATGACCAAACCGAGGATCCTTGTCCAAAAATACCCCTTATTAGCCATGACCCTAATGGATGATTAATTTTCTAATCATGGGCTGGTTCTTCTGTTTTTTTTTTGAGCCCTATTTTCACGGTCCATTCAGGACTCATATGATGTCCGGTTTGATTATATGATGTTTTAGTACAGTTTAAGGCAAGTATGTGCTGAAATTAGATAATGTTAATTGTACATAAACAGGGAATGAATGCTGCCTAATATGTCCATAACTAAGTGGGTAAGACTGTCAACATTCATTCATAACAGTTCAGAGCGAGGTAGCAGAAGTGCACAAGTCTCAAAAGGTCACATTTAAATCTCTGGCTTATACAAATGAAGGGACCTGGGACTTCTGGGCCTGTGAAGATGGTCATTCTTATTTTCATACTAGTAATAGATCAAGTAGACACAGCTCTAACCTGATAGAATAGACGCAGCAGACTTCACTGATCTCTTAATTTGTTATTATAATAACAAAGGGGAGTTTGTAACAACTGTTCCATTGTTATTTGTTCAAGCAAGACTTCTTACCCATTTCCACAGTACAGTTCAACTTGTCTGCAAAGATGTTAATGCACTTCTGTTCTTATTTCAGTGGGGTTAGTATTGGGTGGCTGTGGGGGGGAGAGGTGACGAGGTATGCTGCAGAGTGAAGTTCGAAACAGCAAGGGAGGTTGGGAAGGATGGGGATTACTTTGACATCAGGGAATTTGCTCAATTGAATACATTGGTTTATGGGGTGGAGAGGGGAAGGGTAGAGGTGTGGGAGGTGGGATTTTGCACAGATAGACCCGTTTCTATATTACTGGGGGCAGGAGCTTATTTTATTCCACCCAGGGGTGCACAATCACTATTAAGCTGGGTCCATGGCTAGGGTTTAGTGTTTGCCACGTGGAACGTTAAGGGAGCCCGACATAAGTTGAAACAATACCAATACTGAAGCATTTATGTTTATTAAAGGTGGATATAACATTCATACAGGAATCCCACTTACTAATTCCAGAAGCACCAAAGTTGAGAAGGCAACAAGTAGGTCAGGTATTTGTCACTGAAGGAAGCACTCAAAGCTGTGGGGTAATGATTTTAGTAGCACGATCCATTCCATTTTTTCCGGTGAATGTTACTAGTGACCCCATAGTAGAGTTGTATTTGTTCATGGGAAACTACATACCACTGATATTCTGCTAGCCAGTATTTATTATAGAAACACAGAAACATAGAATTTGACAGCAGATAAGGACCGCTTGGCCCACTCAGTCTGCCCATTTCCCTACCTACTGGATAAGCTGCGGATCCTAGTTAACCAGCAGCCTACTTCTTCCTACCCCCACCCCCCAGAACTGCCTTACATAGATACATAGATACACTGACAGTGTCGGCAGATAAGGGCCTATGGCTCACCCAGTCTGCCCATTTGAGCTTGTAAGTTCAGTTTGTTTTCCTAGAAGTCTGTTGCACCTTACCCCTCACCTCCAGAATTCCTTTATGTCTATCCCATGCATTCTTAAATCCCGTGATTGTTTCAGCCCCCACCACTTCCTCTGGCAGGGTGTTCCACTTGTCCACCACCCATTCTGTGAAGAAATTCTTTCTCATGTTTCCTCTGAATTGTCCTCCTCCAACTTCATCCCATGCCTCTAGTCCTGGAACATCTTTTCACTTAAAATAGTGTTTTCCTGCACCCTGTTCCTCCCTGTAAGATACTTGTATGTCACTATCATATCCTCTTTCCTCCTCTCCTCCAGGGAGCATGTTCAGTTCCTTCAACTTGTCTTCTTAGGACTTGTGATGCAATCCATGCACCATCTTTGTTGCCCTCCTCTGAACCTTCTCTACCCTGTCTATGTCCTTTCGAGGTATGGTCTCCAGAACTGTACACTGTACTCCAGGTGGGGCCTCACTAGTGTCTTGTATAGTGGAATTATGACCTCCCTTTTCCTGCTGGTAATGCCCCTGCCTATACATCCCAGCATCCTATTTGCTTTACTTGCTTTACTTGCTGCCTTGTCACACTGTTTCCCTACCTTGAGGTCATCAGAGATGACAACCCCAAGATCCCTTTCCTGCTTGGTGCATGATATATCCTTACCCCCCAACTGATATATTGTGTCAGGGTTTTTGTGCCCCATATGCATTATCTTGCACTTCTTTGCATTGAATTTCAACTGCCAAACCCCTGACCATTCTTCAAGTTTCTGCAGGTCGCTTCTCATTCTGTCTACACCCTCTGGTGTGTCTACTCTGTTACAGAGCTTTGTGTCATCAGCGAACAGTGAAATTATGCCTTGGAGGTCCTGTGCCATGTCACTGATGAAGATGTTGAATAGGACCGGTCCCAGAACTGATCCCTGTGGTACCCCACTGGTCACTTTTCCCTCTGTGGAGTGACAGCCATTTACCACCACCCTCTGTGTCCTGCCACTCAGCCAGTTACCTACCCACCACACTACTGCCCTGCCCACACTCATATTCCCCAGTTTGAGTAATAGTCTTCTATGTGGCACAGTGTCAAAGGCCTTGCTGAAGTCCAGATAGGCTATGTCCACTGCCCTCCCCTGATCCACCTCCCTAGTCACCCAGTCAAAAAATTCAATGAGGTTGGTCTGACATGACCTCCCCATGGTGAAACCATGCTGCCTTGGGTCCTGTAGTCCATTGACAACCAGATGTTCCACCAATCTTCCTTCAGTAGTGCTTCCATGATCTTCCCCACTACCGAGGTGGAGGCTGACTGGTCTGTAGTTCCTTCCTCTTTGTTCCCACTTTTGTATAAGGGGACTACATCTGCTGTCCTCCAGTCTTTGGGTACCTCCCCTGTTTCCAGTGATCGGCCAAACAGGATAGCCAAAGGTTCAGCACACCACACCTCTTTAAGGACCCTGGGGTGCAGCCCATCTGGCCCCCATTAGCTATCAACTCTTACTTCCAGTTCATGCAGGACCCTTTCTAGGTAATAAGGGACTTGTGTCCATTTCTGCACCATTCTCACCTTTGTACCCTTTCCAGACCCATTACCTCTTCCAGTAAAGACTGAGCAGAAATACCTGTTCAGTATGTCAGCTTTACTGTTGTCATCCTCACGCGGCCCCATCCTCCCCTTCAGTCTCACTATCCCTCCCTTTGTCTTTCTTTTTTCACTTATGTACCTGTAAAAGGTTTTGTCCTCTACCCACTGATTTTGCAATGTGTTCTTCTGTCTGAGCTTTGGCTTCCTTACTGACCTCCCTGCCTCCTTTGCTTCTCCTGGTACTTCTCCCTATCCCCTTCTGCCTGTGTCTTTTGTATTGCCTTAATGCAATCTTTTGGCTTTCACTTTCTTTGCTACCTCTTTGGAAACCATAATGGTCTCCTCTTCCTTTTCCTCTTGCTAACCTGCTTATACATAATTCTGTTGTTCTTGTAATCCCCATTTTAAATACTGCCCACTGTTCCTCAACCCCTGATTCCTGTCCCATTCCCTTAATGCCTCTTTCAAGTATCTCCCATTTTCCCAAAGCTCACCCCTAAAATCCAGGATACGTGTTTTGTGTGGTTTGGTTCTGCTCTTTCTGTGATTTCAAACCACAATGACTGGTGGTCACTGTTTCCCAGGTGCTTCCCCCCTGTTACCCCCCATCACACTGTCCCTGTTTGTGAGCACAAGGTCCAGTATTGCCTTCTGCTGAGTTGGTTCCATGACCAGTTGCTTGAGGAAGGCACCTGAAGGAGTCCAGGATAAATCTATTCCTAGTTGATGCTGCTGCTGGAATGCTCCAGTCCACATCTGGAATATTGAAGTCTCCAACCAGTACTACCTCACCCTTGTCTGCCATCCTTTGGATGGCTAGCATCAGCTCCCTATCTGTTTCTTCCTCCTGGGCTGGTGGTCTATAGACCACACCTGTATGGATGGCTGTCCCATTTTCCTTTCCAGCTTAACCCACAGTATCTCACCCCATTTTGTTCCTCCTGGATCTCTGTGGCCCTCATGTCATTTTCACATAGAGTACCACTCCTTCTCCCTTCCTGCCTGCTCTGTCTCTTCTGAATATGTTGTAGCCAGGTATGGCCATCTCCCAGTCATGGTTATATTACACCAGGTTTCAGTGGTAGCCACAATGTCCAGGTCTGACTGCACCATGACTGACCTCCAGATCTTCCATCTTGTTGCTAAGGCTCCTGGCATTTGCACACATGGCTTTCCATGATTTGACCTCCTAGACTGTCTCACTGTTCTACTCCAGCCCCTTCCTTGGTTGTCATTTATCCCTGGTTCTCCTTGCTGTCTGCCCATCTGCTGAATTTTGCCCCTTTTCTGCTTATCCACCTCTTGGGCACTAATCTCCATCTTTTGCACACTGCTTTGCAGAGATAGCCACTCCTCTGGTTCACTGGTTCCACTGTTAGCTGTTGGGGGTGAGCAAGTAGGTACCCTCCTTTTCCGAATAGTGACTCTCCCAGGTTTTTTATGCAGCTGGTTAATACTTTAGTTCCCTTTTTATCCATCCCAATGATTTTAGGCAGGGACCTAAATTTAACATTTGATCTGAACATCGAACTGCACAGGTAGTAAGTTTAATGGTCTCTCTCAGCTCAAAGAGCATTAAGAGAAATAGTGGACCAGGTGGGTTTGTATGATGTTTAGCAAGTCCTTCACCCTTCTGATAGAAGTTACACATTTACCTTCCCGGTTCACGGACTTCCTCAAGAATTGACTATATCAGGATTTCACATGGTTTACTCCCAAGGGTCTTGGACTCATTCATCTGTCCAGGTCCCCCGATCACTCCCTTGTAACATGTCAACTCTCATTTTCTTCCCTTCCCAAAAGTGGGGGTGGTGGAAGGTCAATAACCAGCTCTTAAAAGATCTAAGGACAGTACAGTTTATTACAGACTATATTACACCATTTGTGGCTATCAATCACAATTCTGATGGTAAACCTGACATAGAATGGTGTGCCTTAAAGGCTTATTTAAGAGGTTTACTAATTGACTTGGCTTCTAAATGGAAGAAAGTGACAGAGAGTCAGATATTAAACCTTCTTTCTCAAATCAGAGCCATAGAAGGCAGGCTGTCCGCAACTACTCCAGAGCATGTTAAACAAGAGCTCATCAAGCTGAACAATACTTATTTAAACCTTCTGAGAGAGAAAGCAGAATTTTTGATTCTAAAAACCAATGCCTCATATACCAATCAAGGAGAGAAAGCAGGTCGCCTCCTTGCATTAAGAATTAAACAACAAGAATCTTCAAGGCTCATTGCTGCCATTTGGTTATCCATAGAGGGCTCCTTGAAAAATACCCTGGCTGGGATTATGGCAGAGTTTAATATTTATTATCAACAATTCTATGGTCCTATGCCAAATACACCTTCCCTAGGACATCTGGACAAGTATCTTGCAGAATCTCACTTGCCTTCCCTCTCAGAAGCACAACAACTCTCATTATATGCTCCTATTTCTCAAGGGGAACTTTTTAGAATCATAAAGGATCTCCCCACAGAGAAGACCTTGGGGCCTGGTGGCTTCTCTCCTAATTTTTATAAAGTTTATGCAAAACAACTGGTTTCTCTGTTTATCCCCCTATATCAGCATATTCTCTCTGGATCTGACATGGATAAAACAGTATTCAAGGCCCTGCTTGTTCTCCTACCCAAGCCCAGTAAGTCTCCTGACCTAGTAACTAGCTACAGACCAATTTCTCTTCTTAATCAAGATATTAAAATTCTGACCAAGTTACTAGCTGACCATATCAATACTGTTCTTCCTGATCTCATAGGGTCAGAACAGGTCAGATGCATGAAGGGCAGGTCCTCAGCTGACCAGCTACGTACTCTGGCCCATGTCTTCTCTGTGTCCAGGGGCACAAAATATCCTGCTGCTCTTGTCTCCCTGGACGCCAAGAAAGCATTTGATAGAGTCGACTGGAACATTTTATTCTGTACCTTCCATGCTTTTGGTTTCCCCTTAGAATTTCAGAATTGGGTCCGAACACTTTATAAATCCCCTTCAGCTCAGGTGTTGAGTAATGGAGTCATCTCAGATTTATTTCCTCTACAATCAGGTATGAGACAGGGCTGCCCCTTGTCTCATCTTCTTTTTAATTTATACTTGGTGCCCCTTATACATGGCTTGTTAATTGTCCCAGGATTCAAGGTATCACTACATAAGACTGCAAAATCAAAGTTGCAGCTTATGCTGATGATCTTTAACTCCAGCTATCCTAGCCTGCTTTATCCATCCCTCCCTCCCTCCCTCCTGTGCTGGAGATCATTAAAGAATATAGCCACTTTTCTAATTATAAATTGAATGTGGACAAAACAGTCATCTTTCCCCTCGGCTATAAAGTATTGATGCAGGAAATTATGGCCTTGAGACTGTCCTGGGAAAAGGAATCTTTGAGATACCTGGGAATTGATCTCTCGAGAAGCCCAGCACTTCTCCAAAAGAAGAACTTGGATTCTCTATTGTTCACTCTTACCCAAGATTTAAAAAGATGGTCCCTTCTCCAACTTTTTTTATGGGGCAAAATAAATGTGATTAAGATGAATGTTTTTCCCCATCTTTTCTATCCCCTTAACCTTTTAAATGTATGGCTTCCTCTTTCGTGGTTTAGGAAAGAGCACAGTCTCATTATTGATTTCATTTGGGCTGGAAAAAGACCCCATCTTGCCTTTTATAAATTAGCCACCCCCAAAGTTAAGGGCGGCCTCTGTCTCTCACATTTTGGTCTCTATTACTAGGCCAGTCATGCCAGTAAATATCTCAGATGGCTCATTTCAGAGGATCCCAGAAATCTGTCCCTTTATATACCACTCTGGCTCAAAATAGAATCAGCTCAAATTCAACATCACAGCCTTTCCCCTTCCAGACTTTTGCATACAAAGCCATAATGTCTTCCTGTGCAATTCCATTCTACCCCTGATTGCTCTTTCTATCAAAGTGCACTCCCAGCTCTGCACTTTCCTGAAATATAATCACTGTCTGGATTTGGCACAACCATTACATCTCAAAATAGATGGTAAAGTTCTCTCTTCCCTCTGACTTCCGCAGCTTAAACAGTGTATTCTCTCCTATTTTCTAAATGAAGTAAGTGGGTCCTTGTTATCTTCACCTGAGATTCTAGCTAAATCAGGCATTCCAAATTCCAATATTTTTAAAATCTTCCAACTACGTCATCTGTTGACAAAAACCATGGGGGTAGTCCCTTCACTGTCCAAGGGCCGACCTTTCAGAACTGGGATGGTCCCTCTGGCTGGCCTCCTGCATGCTGTGTCCAAGATGTTTAGTGCCCAGTTTGATTGGATTGATCCAGAACATTTTGGTCCATCCACTTACTGGGCCTCTCTTTTCCCAGAGACAATCATAAATTGGCCCATCCTATGGCAGGGCTGCCACAAGTTTATCACTCAGAATAGACTCCATCTTATGCAGTTCCACATATTGCATAATTTATACTACACACCACAAAAGTTCGCCAAATATGGTATTGCTCCTTCCTCTACTTGCACAAGATGTGCACAGGATGAAGGCAACCTGCTCCATATTTTCTGCACCTGCCCCAAGATAACCCCTCTACGGACACTCATTAAACAAAGAGTAGACCCCCTCTTAGGCCTTAATGATTTCTTTTCAGGAAAAGTCTCTCTCCTGGGGGATTTCTCTAAGATTCCGGTTCTTGCCCGCAGGTTTCATATGGCCTTAATATCAATGTTGGTCAAAAAATTAGTATTGAAACATTGGAAGGACAGTGAAGATATTTCATATACTGAATGGTTGAGAGAGTTATTATCTAATCTCAGATCAGAGAGAACAACTGCAAGTCTCTGGAACACCACTGCCAGATTTAATAAAATTGTGTGCCCCCTGCAAACTCTTTATTCCCTACAACCTGCCTAATACTAAGTTCATGAATAGACTCCAGCATATGTGTATAGTGGTACAGCTCCTCCTTCCTTCACTGGCAGTCCAACTGGAACTGCTGTCCACTCCATTACATGGACACCTTGTTACATATATATCTACACTGTGCAAGATGTGGGTGGGGTGGGGGTGGACACATCTATCAGTCTTTCATATATTGCTTTTATCCTGTATAATTTATGATGATTTGTCCTCTGTATGAAAAAAAAATTAATAAACTGAAAAATAGAAGTCTTTTCATTTTTAAAGTTATATTATTTGTATGTGTGGTTTTCTTGTTGTTTTCATTCTACTAAAACTTATCAAAGAACAAGGTGTCCATGTAATGGAGTGGACAGCAGTTCCAGTTGAACTGCCAGTGAAGGAAGGAGGAGCTGTACCACTATACACATGTGCTGGAGTCTTTTTTTTTGGGGGGGCACATGGTGCTGGGATAGAAAATAAGTTACATTATGAAAGAGATTAATGTAGCTTCCTGAACTATGTCAGGCTTCTCCTCCCATCAAGCAGAAGACAGTGCTAGCAGCCCTTATACAGAAGCAGATCCATGTAGCACTATTACAGGAACCCCACCTTACTAAAATGCAGCACACTAAACTGCGGGGGTGAGGGCTTATCATGCAGTACCCTGCACATCCTATAAAAGAGGAGTGGCCATTTTAGTACACAAGAACTTACCTTTGACGGTCAGTAGAGTGGTTAGTGATTCCAGGAAAAAAGTATGTGTTAATCAGCGGTCAGTTATACGGTAAATGTGTTATCTACAGAAGCATATTGGCCCCTATAGTTTCAATACAGAATGTTACTAATGCATACTGGATGTACTCCACAGAGTTCAATTTGTAAACCTGATCATTAGAGGATCTTCAGCTGTGTAATGGAACCAACACTGGGCCACTCAGAGGGGGTGGACAGACATGTGATGAGCTAGCCACCACAAAGAAAGGGTTGGTGAACCTTCACTTGTGGATGTGTTGCCAACTGCAAATCCAGGTGTGAAAGAGTACACCTTCTCCAACCCCCTTGAGACCTGGTCCAGGCTGGAGTACATATATGTCCCTAGAGGCCAGTATGGGCCAGTGAGGGATGCTACACACAGCCTCATATGCATCTCAGGTCATGCAATGGTGTTTCTGAAATTCAGAATGGAAGGGGGTGCAGGGGGATTACAGGCTGGAGACCCCCTACCTACCTTGGCCAAGGAGGAATTCCACCAGTATATTAAGGAACAGTGGGCCTACTATATGGCAACAAATGCAGAGATTGCCCATCTAGAGTGGCTCTGTGTGAGGTAGGAAAGGTATATATTGGGGGGGGGATAATCAGTTATGTAGCAACCATAAAAAGGAGAATAAGGGAATAAAGCAGGGCCTGAAAGGGAGGATGTAGGACCTGAAGAAACAGGTGGCAACTGGTGAAAGAGGACATATCTCTTGAAAGACCTCATGGTTATTAAGGAAGCACTGAATCTGTTGTTCACTGGAGATGCAAAGATAGCTATTTTGGGGGGAATTAATGTTTCAATGGGAGAACAAGCCAGGATTGCTGTTGGTGCGACTGGTTAAAGGCAAACAGATTTCAACCCTCATCCCTGCCATTAAGGATAAGATGGGAAAACTAGTGATGCAGGCAGAAAGAATACAACGCATTCTCCTGGTTTTTAATTAAGCAATAATGCCCAACAGGGTGTGTCATGCTGGGATAACGTCACGCCTCAGGTGGTTGGGCACGAGGCCACAGGCTGAGTGCATCCAACAACTAAGGCATGACGTTATCCCAAACGACACACACTCTGGAGGGCATTATTGCTATTATACAATCACTGGTTGTTATACAAAATAAAAAAAAAATCATTTTAAGGATGTTTTTGAGTGCAAAAATATTTTTGTTTTTAAGAGCAGATGAAACAATCAAGATGCTCAAGATCATCTGCAGGTTCACAGTAAGGCTGAGACTGGACCCGTGATGTTGTGCTGGGATAACATCATGGGTCCAGCCCAAGACTGACCAATCAGAGTCCAGGATTATTTCTTGCCATTGTACAATGAGAACTTATATAAAGTAGAGTATCAGGGAGGTGGTGAGGCAGCAGAGGCTTTTCTAAATGCGATTGCCATCCTTGTTTTAACAGAGTAACAATGGGACACCCGAGGGACACCAATCACACACGAGGAGGTTCTGAGAGCTATGGGCCCCGGAGGAAAGGGAAAGTGAGTGTCCCTAATGACTTTGGCGTTTGGTATTATATGATGACTTTGGAGCTCATTATTATATGATGGTTTGGGAGCTCAGTATTATATGATGACTTTGGAGCTCATTATTATATGATGGTTTGGGAGCACAGTATTATAAGGAATTGAGAGTTACTCTGGTGGGAGTCCAGAAAACTGTAGCACTCATACCCATTTTGTAAAGTACCACCAAAGCTCTTCTCGCTTTGCAAAATAAAATGACTGTTACATATAAATGACAATAAAAATCCTGATGCATTTCAGAACTTAATCCTTTCTCAAAGGGCTTTGATCCAGTGGTTCTAGTTCTAAATTAAACTGGGCTTGCACAAGGAATATCTGGGTAACCAATATTACCTTCAAGGCAGAGTGCTTCCCCAAGGCAGCATTTCTACATTTTTTTCTCTCTTATAACTAACTCACTTCACCAATATATTTACTTTTCTAACTCCACACCACCATGGATCACTATTCCAGTGAAACAGCAAATGAAAAATATATACAGTGTAAGTCCCTGTTAAGATTCAAACCTGGATGTTTTGCTGAAAATATGAACATGTTGTGTTTTTGCCTGGAACAGAGCCATTGAGCCATTACTTGCTATGTCAGCACATATCCAGTGCACCAACAGAATCTGCTAAAGTGAAATGCAGTTCATGTGGTATAGAAGTTATGCTACAGAATAAGGAAGTGGTTCAAATCCAGGGTAGTTTCTTTCATGTAAAATATAGGAAAAATAATCTGTATATCTTGAAGGCAACATTGGTTGCCCAGACCTTCCATTACCACTGGACTCCCAAATGGAAGAGCTGACTCTGACCCCTTCCCAGTCATAAACATTCCATTTGTACTACTATACACTTGAGGGGCTGCTGCTGATAATGAATTCTGGTCCGAAGTATCCTGCTTGTGCTGCCTCCACAGCCTATAGTTGTACAGCTTGGTGTCTGCCTTTTCTGGCAGATACCAGGCTCCATGATTGAGCAGGCAGAGGGTGGTTTTTATAGAATGTAGCAACAGTCTTCAGTACTTTGAATGTTTTGAAAAAGTGCCCAGAACTGACTGAACAAGTTAACTCATCATCTGAGCATTGTTACTAGATACAAACTGAGCACATGATTTTTCAGTTCCTGAATTTCAACATTTACAAAAATACAGTACCCTATGACTCACAGAAAAGTCAGTTACAGTTTAAAATACCAAAGATAGGGCGGCTAGGTACTGGAAGCTCCGAAGCCTGCATTGCATCAAGTACTAATTTCAAAAGTGCTGTATCAGCTACTTGTCACTGGATCAGGAAGCCTGTTGCAGAGTTGCAGCGTTCACCCATGGAGTGGGGCTAAATAAAGACAGCTAGATACATCTTTCTGGAGGTCTAGGCTGACTTAGTACTATTGGCAGATGTGGACACAGCTGGCACACATGTAGAGATGTTGCAAAGTTTTACTGTGCCAGCAAAGTTCCAGTGAAATTGCAAAATTTGTCTTCAAGAATTACTTCACAATGTTTCTACTTTTCAACTTCGCCTAACTTGACCTGCAAAGGTGGCGAAGTTGGGCAATTTAAGTCAATTCACCTAAAAAAGGGGCAACTTTGTCTTGCAAAAACGTTATGAAATCTGTATTTCGCAAATTTCACCAACTTTATGAAGTAAGTCACAAAGTTTCTACTTTGCAACTTCACCTAACTTTGCCTAGTTTCACCTGTAAAGGTGGTGAAGTTAGGCAAAATTGGGCAAATTTAAGTAAATTTGCCTATATAAAAGGCAACTTTGCTTTGCAAACACTTCATACAAAGTCGGTAATTTACCAAGCTTTGTAAATTAATTTACGGAGCTAAATTTTTATCCACTTCATTCAGCTCTAGACACATGCTGCAGGAAACCATGTCCAATTGTCACAAATCAGAAGTTGTTTCAGAAGTAGCAACTGTTGTGTCTAAGAGGGGAATAGATGCAGAGTGTGTGGGCTGCATCCAGACTTTAAAAAAAAATTCATTTCATAACATTTATAACTGAACCATCTGAATCAAATACATTTTCAATAATTCACTGTCAGAATTCTAGTAAAGCACATTTCAAATAATGGTGATTCCCCACCACTCTGAATGTAATGAGTTACCAACTAAATTAAAATACTTTAGCGGTAGTCCATGACCGTAGTGATCGAAATTCAGTGACTAGAAAAACAGCAACTCTGTGTCGGCAATTGTGATCATGGCTACCCAGGGAGGAGGGTGACCGGATACTGTGGTTGGTGAAAACCGTGACAGGAACTAGCAGGTATATGGGCGTGTGCACCCATGGGAGAGGGGGAGAAGCAGGGGAGGGAAGGCATGTGAGAGGGGATGTGGCAAGCAACTTCCGAGCTGGATCGCTGGGATCGTGGGGAGTGGTCAACTGGGAGGCATGGGGAACTGGGTTCTCATCCGCGTGTGCAGGATTTTTTTCTGCACCTGGCATGTATTTTAATTAAATTTTGCACCCTGGAGTTGAGAATCCAAGTGGGGGGCAGCCTCACGATGATTAATAATGAAACCTGTAGATCCTGGCACTTTTTTCTGTGCTGCAAGTGTACATCGCTGAAATTGATTGTTCAGCAAGGTACACTTCGCCATAATAGCAATTGCTGTTTCTTGATTGCTATTATGACATGGAACCTAGTGTAGCATGTACCACAAATAGAATGTTTTAAAATGCAATAAATATGATTTTCAATTCAGACTGTTATCTTGAACATTATCCATGTTTAAGCCTTGCTGTGCCACTGGCGTGTATACACGTCCTAAAAACATATACATTCTAAATTTTCTGGCTGCCTTATGTTTTGGGGTAATATCTTTTATTAGACCGACACACTGAAGAATTTCTGCACAAACTTTGAATATATCTATGTTCCCTTCATCAGCTGTAGAGAAAACTAACTAGCATTTCTAAATATATACACCAGAGTTTGCAGATCACAGTCTGTGTATATCAAAAGAAGAGGGATAGAGGAAGTAAAGCTATTTGATACATTGGCAATAATTGCCAGGAAATGGTCCTAATCTCACTCAAATGGATCGAAATCTGACATGTACAATAAATGGTGGGGTATATCTATGTACACTGTTACCATAGGAGAACTTTCTGAAGAAGTGTTATCTATTAAGTATGGAGAATGTGCAAGGCTAATAGCTGAGGAAGTTAATGGAATTCCTTCTGAATCAGTGGCTCATGTAATCAATTTTGTCCTGGAAACAGGGTAGGATATTAACATTTTAAATGGTAGGGCCAAGAGTGACTATGGATATTCTCACAAATCCATGTGAGATCAAATACAGTGTGCAGAGGATTAGATTTTAGCTAAGTCCATGTAAGTAAGTAAGCAATTTATTATTTATGTGTGCCCGATCCCGAAGCTCTGGGCACCATACAACAAAAAGTTTTCACAAAGTGGTGCAGGCATTTTCATTCTAAAACAGTCAATCACAAAAGTAAATTAGAAATTATTAAACAGTTTCTGTATGAATTAAAAACATCAGGTGGAAGGCTAGGTTAAAAGGTGAGTTTTAGGCCCCTCTTGAACACGTCCACTGTGGGGCCTCTCATAGCTCTTGGCGGAGTTTGAGGACCAGGCTGGCTACCCCAAATGGGTGATCACCTAAACTTTTCAGCCTGGTCCTCTGAACTGCCAGGAGGCCCTCACTGGAGGAAAGAAGGGAGTGAGCCAGGATAACAGGGGAAGGAGGACTGACAGGCCAGCCAGGGCCCAATCCATACAGGACCTTATAGGTGAGCAAGCCCACCTTGAAGAAAACCCTCCACCTGAAAGGCAGCCAGTGCAGACCCCATAGGACTGAGGTCACATGACAGGACCTGGACAGTCCCATCAACAGCCTGGCTGCTGCATTCTGCACTAACTGCTGTCGGTGGAGGTTCCCTCCACTGACACTGAGGTAAAGAGCACTGCAGTAGTTGAGTCTGGAAGTTATAAAGGCGTGCACCAGTGATGGCAAGTCTTCTGGGAGAATTAGGGGTTTAACCCTGGCTAGCTACCTCAGATGAAAAAAAAAAACACTCTTGATGACAGCTGACACTTGGGCTTCCAATGTCCGTTTGTCATCAAGGACAACATGCTGATTTCTCACCCTAGAGGATGTCATCAACATGGTCAACTCCAGAACCAAGTCTGTTGTTATCCCAGAGGTATCCCGTCATGCCCAGACCCAGCTCAATCACCAGTATCTCTGTCTTGTCTGGGTTTAGTCTCAGCCAATTAGAATTCATCCAGTTCTGGATCTTGGCAAGGCATTTGTTCAGCACTTTGACTGCACAATTTGTCCTGGTGCAAAATACATGTACAGCAGAGTATCGGCTGCATAACAGTGAAAACCCAGACTGTATTGTCTGATGAGTCTCCCCAGGGGCAGCATTTATACTGCGAACAACATCGGTGATAGGATTGAGCCTTGAGGACCTCCACAAGTCAGGGGCAATGGGGAGGAAGAGGAGAAATTCCTCATCACTACCCTCTGCCTCCTACCTGATAGAAAGGACTAAAACCAGCCAGTGACAGTAATGGTGAGTCCACAATACTCTCTAAGGTGCTCCAACAACACAATGTGGTCCATGGTATCACATGCTGATGACAGATCGATGAGAATGAGAATTGATCACTGACCTTGATCTCTTGCCCTAAGGAGGTCATTATGCACCCAGACTAGTGCCATCTCTGTGCTGTGCCACATTCTAAACCTGGACAGGAATAGCTCACAGATCTTGAAGGTCTACAAGTCTTCCTTGAGCTGCAGAGCCACTAGCTTCTCAGTAACCTTCCCTATACATGGGAGGTTGGAGATATGTTTATAATTCCCCAGGACCTTGGGGTCTTCAGATATTTTTTTCAAAAGAGGTTTTACCAATGCCTCCTTTGAGGCATCGGGGAAGACCCCCTTGAAAAGCAAATACTCAGCTATCCTGGTGAACGCTGAACAAATAGCCTTGATGCAGCCCACTAGGAGATGCATCTGGTCAGGGTCCTGTTCACAACAAATGGGCCGCAGCTTTGAAACCACCTTGGAGTTGGCCACTTCCACTGGCTGAAACTCCACCCAGACAATGGGAGCTCCCTTGCTCCACCCAGACCCCACCCTGTGGGACTGATCTAGACCCACTGTGAGATCCTGGCCTGAACAGAGGATACCCTGTTAGAGAAGAACTGAGCAAACTCTTTGCAAACTGCTCCTGAAAAAGCTCTTTTCGGCTCTAAACAGACTGCATGAAGAAGGCTGTCCACAGTCCGAAAGAGCTGAGCTGGTCTGTTCTTTCCTGCAGCAATCTCCTTGAACAGGAATTCTGCCTC
The DNA here is from genome assembly GCA_016271365.2 of Neoceratodus forsteri. NCBI lineage: Eukaryota > Metazoa > Chordata > Ceratodontiformes > Ceratodontidae > Neoceratodus > Neoceratodus forsteri. Next base: position 111,514,647 of record JADMNL010000035.1, on the reverse strand, counting down.
CTTAATGGTCAATTGTCCTTTGATAATCAGCACAGTGATTCCTCAAAGCCAGTCTATCCTCCACTGACCAATTTCTACTTCAGTAATGCTCCAACCTTTGGCCCATGGTCTTCATTGCCTTGAGAGCTCCATTGTACCATGGGGGTCTCAGATGAGATGACCTAGGTCATATACAGACCAGTGCAATGGCATTGAATGCCCCAGAGACAGCCTGATTATAGGCAGCCACTGATTCACCCAAGCCAGTCACACAAACAGCATTAACACTGGAAAAAATCAGCTATCGCCATCAATCCCTCTGGGGACAATCCCATTAAAGGGTGATAGCTGATCATCTCAATTGGGGGGGGCACTACTGAGGGGCCCTAAATGAGAATTTCACTATACAGTGATCAGACCAAGCAACTTGATCAATCCTGAGGTCAGTGACCTCAAGACCCAGTGATAATACCAAGTGCAAGGTGTGGCCATGATGGTGGGTCACAGAGGCAACTACCTGTGCAAGGCCCAGTGCTGTCATCAGCTGGAGGAGGTCAGAACCAAATTGCGAGGATTCATCATTGACCCAGGCAATGCAGTCCCCCACAACAAACCATCTAGGGGACTCCAACACCCTGTTGGTGATGACATCCACAGCCTCCTGCAGAAATTCTCTGCTCAATCCTGGAGAGTAGTAAACCAGGAGAATTCTGCAGTCCACACCTGAACCCCCATGCATTGCCACACATTCAAGCGACAAGTTAGAACCCACTTGATATATGGAGAAATTCAGGCTGGATCTAAAACAGAAGGCCACACCCCACCCCTGTGATCCTTCCTTGAGCAGTGTAATATGGAGTACCCGGCCGGGATCAATGCCTCCAAAATTGGACATGCATCATCCCCCAGCAAGGTCTCCATGATGCATGCCAGGTCGGTACCACACACTTCAGTGCAGAATACTCATGAATACATCCAGAAGGTCGGGGTAGAAAGAAAATCCAATCCAGCATGTTTCTAAATTGTAGTCACCCAAACTGTCACTGTCTGCCTCCACAATCAGTGAGTATTACCCCAAAGAATTAACAATTGCCATAGAACAGCTACCGAACTCTGGTCTTGGCACTCAAAACAATTGCCAAGCCCCCAGTCAGTCATGGATATGCCGTCCGCTGACCAAACAATGTCATCTTCAGGCCTGGGTTAGAAACCACCAGGCCCCTGGTATTGATCTATTCTGAGATTTAATCCTCCAAACAACAAAACGATTGTGGTTCAACCAGTCTTCAGCCAGGACAAGCAGTCCGATAATTCTCTTCTGCTACACATTGAAATCAGAGCTCTCAACTCCTCCTCAATAGGAACAGCTTGGGGCTTCACACAGATTCAAGCCCCTTAAAACCACCCCTCTTTGAACCTCTCTGCAGACATTTCTCACAGAGAGTGCCTCTGGCAACCAATCCAGGTACCTTCCAAATGGGTCTTGATCCCAGTTGACCTCTTTGCCACCAGCAGATGAAAACACCAAACAGCACTAGATGATACTGACAATCATTACAGCAACATTGCAACAGGTAGCCAGTTACTCCTGAGTCTCTGAAACATGAGGTAAAAATGGATTCTTACTAAAAATTAAAAAAGCTAGGCCAGCCCATCGGCGCAGCAGTTAGATTTCTGCTTGTGACACCAGTGACCCGGGTTCAGGAACAGACTCAGGACTCTGGAGGTCTGGCCCAGGGAGAGAAGGCTGGAGCATCTGAAGAATGCTTGCCTTTTCTTGGGGGAGTGTGGTTCGAGGAACCGGCACATGCCGACTCCTGGCAGAGACTAGGGATATGGCAATGTGCTGGGGTCCCACCAACTAAGAAGGGACATGGGGAATGTCAGCTTACACCTTGACATTGTGGCAACCACACCCCTGGGGAGCAAAGTGGAAAAAAACACTCCATGGTCAAATGGATGACGGTCACCGGCTCCCGTTGCTGCCAAGCCCCCAATGTGGCCTAGATCCACCTCAGCAGCACCCGTGGCAAGTAGTATGTCCTGGCTGGCCCCTACCAGCACCTATCTCCCTCAGACGAGGGACACCCACCCAGTGAAGGGTTACATCCGGTTTACCCGGGGAGGCTGCAAATATGAGGAGGTGGTGGTGGCTGGCATTGGGGCAGGGGTGCCAGTGGAGACCTAGGCAACCCGAAGGAGTGGCCAACCTGGAGCGGGGAGGGTGAAAAAATAAATAAAATAAAAACGCTTCCTCCTAAACTCAGTGAGTTAGCCTAGCTACTCTTGCCTACCCTGTCTAACAGGTTACCTAACTTACTATAAAAGCTTTAAAAGCAAGCTTCAACAGAACATTTGGTGAAGTAACTAACTAAATTCAAATAGGATTCTTTAAAGTAGGATTCTCCAAAAACACAAACTTAATCTCCAAAACAATAGCGAATGTGGAGAAGAAATGTCTGCATTCATACCAAGGAGACCCTATGTATTTATTTATTTTTGTTGACCAGGTAAGTACACTAGACAAACTTTGTCTTTTCAGGGCACAACCCGGGAGGGGGATACAGATGAATGCCAACTGACCTTTAACCAGATTAAGCTGCTGGTGGTATTTTAGTGAATGAGGGGAAATTTGGTTAGGGGACCAGCAGGAACTCCTCAGTATTTAACTGAAACGTTCAAGAAAATCAAGCAATGGGGAGTTACCACCCAGGCAATTCAGTTCCAGAATAGAATATCATTGTATTCTGATATATTAAACAGAATTTTTCTAATAAGCCCTTGCTTTAGCTGCCCTCAGCACACTGACACACGATGCGTAACAAAACAAGTGACAGAAGGAGAACCCGAAAAGACACCTTTGATGTGCTCCATGCAAACTCAACGTAAGAGGCAAACCATGCAATAAATCAAAGGAAGAAAACTCTGTATTAGAGAAAGTTATATACTGCAGGTAGAATCAATGCAGCACCTATTTTGACTTCAGTGAGTCTGGATCCTCTTGGCAAATAAATGGACAATACCTGTTTTGTCTAACATATCATACGATGAGTTGGTAGATGGGAAATTTGGAGCTGAATGGAACAGGTTTTATTCAGGCACTCTCAGAGTTATATGTGCAGTCTTCAAGTGGTGCATATGGCAAACCAGATGCCAGTTTGTACTGCAACAAAGGTACTCTCCCATAGGAAACTTATTAGAAAAAACAACCAAAGAAACAACTTCACTGTATAGAGAGGAAAGGAGTAAACTGCCTCACGGTGGTAGCAAACTGGTGGAGAGTTCTCCGTTTTACTATTCAAAGGTGTTACCTAAAGGGAGATGTCCAGAATGTTTAGTAAATATGAGGAGAAAGCTGAAGAATTTAGCAAATGTATACATAAGAGTAAAAAGAACTTGGCTAGTGAATAAATGCTAAGCTGAATAGTTAAGACTTGCATAACATGAATATATAGAATGTTTAAAATGAGCAGACTTTAAGACTTGTTAAGGCACAGATAGGACCCAAGTATCTGACCTAGAGCACAAAACGTTAATTGATCCCACATGTAAATTTGTAAATGCATTAAGCCTTAGTTTATATGTTCAGCTTATTTGTTCAGTTTATTTGTACTGTTTCTCTGATTGTTATAGCATTCATTAATAAAAAATTCCCCTACTGTTTTTGAAAAGTGCCATGGGATCTTTAACATCCACCTGAACTACCACCAGAACAGGCAGATGGGACCTTTGGTTAATGCCTCATCTGAAAGATGCACGTCAGGAGTGCAGCACCCCCACATGCTGCACTACAGCATCAGTACTGGGATATTAGCCAAGTTCCTGGTGTGGGATGGAACCCACAGCCTTCTGATCTCCTTGCCTCAGAGGTGAGTGTTATATAACCCTTACACTGCCCAAGAGTGGCATCTTGCAACCAGGATCCCCTACTTGTTACATAGACAATGCAACAAACCAAAAGTTGGCAGAAAATAGGTATCACCCCTGGCATTAAGGTAAATACCTGGTTCAGGCATCTAAGAGGTTTGTGGGGTTAGAACACAAAATAACATTTATATTTAACCCGAGTCTGGGAGAGGGGTACCAGGGCTATGCTATATCTCCTATCTGAGGGTCCCCAAGAACATTTCATTCTGAGACTAAAAGATGGATTGGCCGCAACCATAAACTTTAGGATAGTATTGCATGGCTTTATTTCTGAAAAGATGGAAAAGCAGAATGGGATGGTCGCCCAAGTTTGTAACCGTTCAGACAGATGGCACAACTTTTTGCAGTTAGAAAAAGCATTTTACACACACAGACAGTACTGTACATTCCACTACAAACACATTTTCCAACATGAACTATCCATCCCTATGCTGAGAGATCTCTGGATTTTTTGACAAGTGCATAAATAGTGGGAATTACCACACACTTAAACTTGGACACACTTGACGAGATGGACCATCGTAAACAAATTCAGGAAAATGTTCCTACCTGGTAATCAGCTAGATCCACTCTGAAGTGATGAGTAAGGTTTGCCCACCCTGGCCAAAGTCCGAGTCTACCATTACTTTAGGAAACAAACTGTATTCTTCAACCCCACTGGGTTGGTAAAGACATCCTTTCATTCAGCACATTAAACAGCACATTTCTGTGGTAAAAAAGGGTTTCAGTGCATGTAATCTACCCACTGTGGGGCATAACCAGCAGCAGACATCCCAAAGTCTATCCTCAAATTAACCTTGTACTCACAGTTTGGTATTCCCTTTGTTACAGGCATTTGAATAAACACTTTAATCCATAATTCTGTCACAAATCGATTGCTTTTCTGAAGAAAACTCACACAGTCTCTTCTTTCTGGGCAGCTTAGATAGTCTTTCAGGGGGTTGCCCCTAAGAACCACTGACTTCTGAGTCCCCTTTCCACTTTTGAATGAAAACTAGAACCCACTGGCGCTCCACTGGATTCGGTCTCCACCACTTTCAGGCAAACACTTGTTGCTCACCAGACTAGAGTGACAAAATGACAAACAGAGGTCCTTCAACCAGCCAAGGGAGACTGGCAGGAACCTCTTGCCCTCTGAAGTCACAGAGCTCCTTCTTCTTCAAACTCCAACTCAGCACTCCCAGGATTGTACCTGCTTCACTGCAGCTGAGCCTAAAGGACTTAAGCTGCCTTGAAAGTTCCAAATGACGTCACCTCATTCACTGCCCAGCCTAACTAGGTAAACAATTAAACACTAAGGTATGACAAGGTGTGGGTTATTGGGGGATTTACCCACACAAGAAGTGAGTAAATCCACCAATAACCCACACCCTGGAGTGCCTTATTGCGATTATACAATAGACCCATGTGTAATATACATTTAAACTGTGTTTAAGTACTGTATGTTTTTTATAATGGGAATGTGATTTCTCAGCCGTGGGTTATTGCAGGATATACCATGGTCATGTGATGTGTTTTGACCAATCAGGTGTCAGCATTTTCATACTCCATTGTATAATGAGGTAATATAGTGTAGGGAGTTTAAAACAGCTTGTGCACTTAAAGACAATAATCCTGTGTATGAATCCCACAGCTACCCAGTGCATAGTATGTGACCCTAAGCAAGTCACTTAACCGTCCTGTGCTCCTGGGTCATACCTGGAAAAGAGCTTTGGCTCAATGTGGTTCTTCCAGTAAAAATGTCTATAAGTGAATAAATAGAAAACTGATGTGATACCACACCCTTAGAGTTCTGAGTTTAGCCCAAGGCAAGTAGTAGGGCTCCAGTGGCATGCATACACACTAAGGTATGGGGTGCTGTGCAGTATCAGTTTTTTCACACACCTGTGGTGTAAGATGCCTCTTAAACTCCTAATGTTTAAGCTCAAGGGGTTCACAAAGGCATGTCAGATCACAGGTATGTGGAAAAAACAATGAGTAGCACAATTCCCACTGTTTTATTTTACACTAACAGCTGGTGCCCCCTAACTTTGCCCCAACTATCTCCAAAGAACTTGGTAAACTTGTCAACACCCCCCCCCCAAAAAACAGAATATTAATAGACAGTGGATTGTGCATTATGAGGTTGTAATACCATGCCACGAGAACCTAATGATGAGATTATAATGGCGTCATATACAGTCCACTATTGTTTTTGTTTTTTTTGTAATATATGGTTCCAGACAGGAGCTTACATCCTTGCTCCTACCCAGGCCTACATCCAACAGCACTCTGCAGAGCAAATTCTTCTATGGCCAGAGGGAGAGCTGCATGTTTTCTCTGCTTCAGTTTCATTCCAAAAACAGTCTTTATTCCTGCGCCTCCCCCCCCAACCAAACAAGGCAGCAGTGGAGCAGGAGGGACTGTGCACAAGAGGGGGATTTCTGTGGCATAAGTTTTGCTTCTCCTGTGTTATACTTCCAACTGGCTTTTACTGTACTCACTGGCTACAGTAAAATCCAGCTCTTGCAAGATTTATCTAAAATGCTGGTTTGATCCAAGATGGCCAATGCAACGCTGTGACAGAATCTGGAGCTGTCAAGGTGTCTCTCTCTACCTATACCATCTCAGTGTCAAATCAACCTTTCATTTTTTGAGTTATACTGGTGATTACTGCCTGCATTACCATGTCTAAAACAAGCATTTGTTAATGCCGAATGTTTGCTTGCTGGCATTGGCATTGGTAGTGTAGGAGTTAGAGAGATGCATAATAGGAATGGCAGTGAAGTATTGAACTGAAGCCAACCCCACCACCCTGCAAAGACTGACAGGCATTGGGGTGTGCCTTTGGGTTATCAGGCATAATGGGCATGCCATTTCACCACAACCTACCCTGCAGACACCGACAAGTGTCACGGTGTGCCTTGGTGTGTTTGGGCCTTGTGCTCAGCCCATTACATAAGGAAATACCAGTATAATAGGAATAATGCCCTCCAGGGTGGAGTTATGCTGGGATAACATCCACCCTGTCAGGCATTATTCCTTTAGCACACTTTGTCCCACGTTCATGTAAACCAATCCCTTAAGACAGGCACAGAATTATTTTTTCTGGTGAAGCAATAAAATTGCCATAAAAATAATACAAATACAAAAAACATGGGCCCACTGTATACTCACAATATACCACTCCAGGGTGTGGGTAATGCTAGGATTTACCCACTGTTGTGTACAACACACTAGGGGTGGTAAATCCTAGCATTACCCACACCATGTGGTGGTATATTGCTTAAGCAGTAAGTAGCTGCTAAGAAGTGAGCAATTTAAAGCAGTTGCAGCAGTAATATAAATTTAATTACTAATTAAGCAAAAATGGGCAAAACATGTCAGAATATATGATAGTCATTAAAAGAAAGAATTGAGCCCAAATAAACTTCTTTTTAGACCTACAGCACCATGGAAAACAATATTCTATAAGAATACCACTACTCCCGTCACGCATAGCCATTTTATTAACAGTGAACAATGCTAATATATCCTCCCCAAAGTTTAAGAAAACAAAATGCTGCAAAAAAAAAAAGCTATACACAATGTACCTGCAGCCTCGTTTTCAAACCACCATGGTGGATCCGCAAGGCTCCTGCAATCCCTCTCGCTCTTTCCTCCTTATAGGATGTCTGTGCGCCAGCCCTGGGGGTTTCCTTAGCATTACACTGCACTCCATGCTAGTGACACTTCCTGGTCAGGACTATTGCTTTCCCGCAGGATTATTCTCCTCACAAAGGCAAACCGGAGACAAGACTGCGGCATGTAATTACTAGGGGACATTGAAGGGCCAAAAGGTAAAACACAAAATGTTTGAATTGTTAATATTTTAACAGTGTGACTATGATCTAATGCTTGTGAATCGTAATTTTGTATTGCACCACAGGTCCTTTCCTAATAATACAACACAGGTTTCTTTAAAGTAGGCAATTGTCCAGTTGCGGACTCGGTCAGTTCCGTATGAAGTACTGAAAAGCTGAAATGTGCACATTTCCTCTGTGTTTTCCAAGGTTCTACCAATAATTTCTGTAACTTTAATTTAATTTAAAACTTTATTAAATTCTTCCCATTGTGGCCTACTGAGAAATCTGGGCTCTGGAGCAGCCTTAGTCCATGTTGACACTGGCATGGAGACACTCCCTGTGTCGCTGCTGATTGGCTGAGTGCGGGCCCTTTAGCCTTTGACTGGCTGCAGAGTCGGTCTGTCACAGGAGGTTCAGCCAGGGATAGGGACTGAGAAGGGATTTGTAGAGTGGGAGATTAGTGCAATAACTTGATTGATACAATATTTTATTTCATTGTAGTCGCAAAGTTGTAAGAGAAGAGGTAGCAGTCGGTAGCATTCGTATAAATTCTGTCCCGTTCCACTTGTATAATCACTTGTATTTTTGTTTGCGTAGCTATCTGTATGCCAATACCACTGCTGCATCGGTGCTGTGAAAATCATGGGTTAAATCTGCAGGCAATTGGGGGGGTGGGGAGAGAGCACATCAGTTATCTGATCATGCTCACTGAAGCAGGTCTCTCCCTTTCAGCTGTACAGCACTGCATTTTCAACTGCTGTCATAGACAGCTGCAGCATTCATTGGTGAATTGTGGCCATGCCTGCAAACACAGTGAGGGAATTGGAAGACAGGATGCCACACCTCCAGAAACTCTGATGATGGCACTACATTTCTTGCACATGTGTGCAAGCAAACATAAAAATAAAACGACTGAAGGGCATAGCCAAATTTCTCCAGCTTAAAAAGAAGCAGTTAAATGCTAGGGGACCTACTAGGCTGAATCCTTCTGAATTAACAGCTGTCAAGCTACTGAAAGATGATGCAGGTACCCCAGTTCACTTTGAGTCCATCTCAGCAGCTGCTGCAAATGAACCAAATGTGAATTTGTAGTTACCTGTCTCATGACTTGGGAACTCCACTGAAGCTGTGGTTGAAGACCCCACCCATAACAAAATTTTTGCTGCAATCACAGAATTGAGAATATTGGAGAGTTGATCGGATAGCCTGTCTCTTAGTATTTTGGAAACCTCAAAGGAACCACTAATAAGCACTGAACAGGTGGCTGCAGCCCCTGTTCAAACTGAACAGTTTGAGGTGGTTTCATCCATGGATATGACGGCACTCTGTTCAGATGGCATCTTCTGCTCTGACAGTACTCTCCCAGGCAATTTAAAAATCTCAGATGAACTTTCGTTAAGCAGTAATGCTCTCAAGGTTGCTGTTAATGGAAATAGCTTACATATACTACACACAGATCCCCAGATGCCAGTAATGTTGTCACAGTGTACTATTTCTCAAACTCCGACTCATGATCAGCTGACTGATTGCGTGTTCCAGCAAGTGTTAAGCCAAACTTTTGTTGAGGGATCAGCAACTTTTCACTTCAGCTCAGCAGTTTTGTGGGTGTATCCTGGGCCTGTAACATTCCCGCAATGATCATTAATGACTATGGAACAAATTTTAAATGTCGCAGTTTGGCCCCAAGAGACATATGCACTATTATAAAGCCTTTACACTCTTTAACTTACCCACTATGTTGCAACAGATCCTTGAGGCTGACACTGAGGGGCAAGCTGAAGTGGGGGGGGGATACAGAATGGACCTCAGATGATACAACTCCCAGCATGGGGTGAGCCAATAACTATGCATATTGGGATAAATCAGAAGCAAATGCACTCGAGGGCAGTGGGGCAAATACTGGCAGGGTAGAAAAACAAAGTCTGACTTTTAAGGCAGCACCCAGCATGGTTAATGTGGGCACTGAAGCTGACAATACATTACAACTCTCACAGGTGCGTTTGGAGGCATCTTAGTTAATTCCCCCAATTCCAGCCACCGCCAAAATTAATCCTGCTTTGACAAATGAAAAAATATAATCAGAACAGGGGCACCAGTCAAGTTTTTGAAATATCATTGCCACAAAGAGTTCAGAAAGACTGCCTGTTTTTAGAGACTGGATCACTCTCTATGGCATTAATGACAGGACTGCAGTTGAATGGAAATAACTCAGTGCTGAGGGATGATATAGCAAATAAATCTGCTAGTATTTCAACTGGTAAAGACACAATTCCATTATGGGAACAGACTTTACATCAATACATTCTTGCCCTCCTATCTGACATGCAAGTGGGCCTGTCAGCTATCAATAACTCAGTGGTAAATCTGCCATGGGCAACTGCAACCTTAAATAATAAAATGGAAACCCTTTCAATCCATACCACAGAACTTGGCAATAGAGTCCGTCTGGTAGAAGACACACTGGCATCCATAGCTGACACTGTCACTATGCATAACTCTCAACTTATATTCCTTATGTGTAAGGTACAAGACCAAGACAATCAGTCTAGAAGGGTTAATTTATAATTAGCTAAGATGCCAGATGGCCCGGAAGGGTCAGATGAATCACAACTGTTTTTGGGGAAATTAATTACATTACCATGTGCTGTAAATATCCAGAATAACATATCACTAGATAGAGCGCACTGTGCTGCGCCAAATAAACACCTACAGGCAAACGTGGTTCAATTTATCCCTCCAAGGTTAGTGGCTCAGCAGGTAGCACACTTGCCTCTGAGGTCAGGAGATCAGAAGGCTGTGGGTTCTATCCCCACACCAGGCATTTGGGTTAATATCCCAATACTGACACTGTAGTGCAGCATGGGGGGGGGTGGTGCTGCACTCCTGAGGTGCTGTCTTTAAGAAGAGACATTAAACCGAGGTCCCATATGCCTGTTCTGGTGATAGTTCAGGTGGATGTTAAAGATCCCATGGCAATTCTCAAAATAAGTAGGGGAACTTTTTATTCATAACATAAAAGAACATACAAATAAATCAGTAGTCCTTCATACAAAATCATAAAAAGGAGAAAACATAAACACAAAAGAGTATTACTTCATACTTTAAACCCCAGACATAAATAAAATTACTGTAAGCATTCCCCTCCCTACAAAAAGAGTAGGGTAATATTTTATTCACAACGTAAAAGAACATATAAATAAAACAGTATTTACATTATACAAAATCATAAGAAGGGAAATATGTTTAAATCATAATGCAGTACTACAGCATACATGCTAACTTATAGGTAAAGATAAAAATAATAAACAGACCCCCCACCTCCTCTCTCTACCCTCTAAAGGAGTAGGGGGGGTAAGTGTTTATTCATAACTTCAAAAAACATATAAACAGAACAAGAGTCACAGCAAACAAAATCGGAAGAAAGATAATTGAAAGTGTAAAATCCCTAAAACAACAGTACATCAAACACAGTACCTTTAGGTAGATATGAAAGTAAAGAAGACAAACCCCCACCCTCAACCCACTAAAGGGGCAGAGTAATTATGTATATACAACTAAGAAAACCCATAACAAAAACTGCATTACATCATGCAGAACATACCAGAAAAACAATAATTAAAAAGTTTTAAACCATACCAGCAACTATTGAAATGAAGTACACCTCACATGACTAAAATGGGTGTATTTATATATATATATGTATATATATATATATATATATATGTGTGTGTGTATGTGTGTGTATATATATATATATATATATATATATATATATATATATATAGACACACATACAGTATATATTATGAAGAATCTAAACACATGTCTATGTCTTCTGTTAGCACCCTTTGCAAACTGTGTGAGAGGTCTTTCGCACCATGCAATTCTGCTTAAAGTTGGACCAGCATAACATTTTGTGGTGATTTGCATATGCAGCCCATGATGCTTTGCATTGTGGGGGCATATATAATTTTGTATATATATTATGGTAGCACAGTAGTGCTACCATAGTTAGGGTTGAGTAGCCCTTTTAAGGTTAAAGGGTCAAACTTTGCACCTTAATAACTTTGCCACCATTCAACAGATTTGCCTGAAATTTGGAAAGCATGATCAAGAACCATATATCTTGGGAGCTGCCAACTTTCGTAGTAGTCGGATGTGCACTTGCAGAGTTATTAAGCGTGATCTGTGCACGAATTTACACTTTCTGGTGAATTCTTTGCTCATGCCTACAGGTCGCACGGTTTGTGCGACCAGTCCAAAAACTTCAGAGAACGTGTGGCTGGGGTCCCCAATGTGCCTTTCAAAGATTTTGTGAACAAATATTAAACGGTTCAAAAGTTATTCAAAAAACAAGTTACCATTATAAGTCAATGGAAAAAGTTAACAAAAAGTTCGACAGTGTCGCAAATGCATTTTTTACTGTCACAAATGGCCCTAGTAGTGTTGCAAATGTACCATTTTGTTTTCAGCTGGTGATTAGAAAAATGCTTGGCACTTAAAATTGGGACCATCTAGGGACACAATTATTTTTGTGTTTACCTAGTCGGACTATGAGGATGCTAGGCATGTCTTTATTTTGGGGTTAAACACCCTAGAAATGTTTTTCAAATTTCTGAAAAAGTAGTGTTGCAAAGTAGTGTCGCACTTATGACACTTTCACAAATCACAACACTACTTTTTCAGACTATAGCCAAAATGGCAGCAGTTCTTTGCCACCCTGCTGCAAAAGAACCGTTTGGTCTTTTGAGCTGAAATTTGGAAAGAGGGCAGCCAACATCTCACAGATGTGCCTTTTGGTGGTTTGGTGAAAAAATGTTGCATGGCTGCAGAGATACAGAACTCCAAAGTTGGCATTTTTTCCCATAGACTAACATGGTGGCGTATGCCATGCCTTTGGGGGCTCGTATCTCAAAAAAACGGTGCGAGATACAGAATTTTTGTCGTGACAATGCATAGTCACAGGTTATATTTAGTGAAAATGTAGCCAGGAAAATCATGAATCATGTGAATATTTTTTTTCTAGGTCGTACTGTTACTGAGATATAAGCAATTTAGTATTCCAACACCTCATTTTCGGCTCCATACATTCTTTGCACACACTATGTTTCTTTATGCAGCTGTTGGGGAAAAACTGGGTATGCACGTCTGTTAATGCTAAAGTTACTGTTTTCACTTGCGCTTATTTAATTCCATTTGGCAAGTACTATCTCTGTACACCACCATGTGCATTACCTTGTGTTCTCTTTTGCCCTTGCGTTTGCATTAGTTACTATTTGGGTTTTCACTGCTATTTGTGTTTGTGTTTCACTTTGTGTCACTGTGTGCATTGCCATTTGCATTAACGCCAGCCCTTTCATTTGCGTTTGTCTTTTGTTTTGCATCTTCCTTGCTGTAACTGTTACCATTTGCATTTCCTATTGTGTTAGTGTGCCCTTGCATATTACGGTTTACGTTTCCATATGTGCTTGCATTAACTTTTCGTTTCTGTTTCCTTTGGTGTTATTGTTGCTGTTACCATTACCATTTGCATTTAGAATTGTGGTAACATGACCATGTGCGTTATAGTTTGCTTTCATGTACGCGTTTGCATTCCTGTTTACATTTCTGTTTCCTTTGGCTTATTGTTCATGTCAACTTTACCTTTTGCATTTCCACTCATGTACCATGTGCCTGTATGTTATGGTTCGCATTTACATGTGTGCTTCCTTTCCCATTTCTGTTACCTTTGGCGTTCTTGTTGCTGTAACACTTAACATTTTCATTTACAATACTGGTGCCGTCACTATGCGCATTACCTGTTGCATTTTCGTACATGCTTCCATGTCCATTTGCATCATTGTTCGCTTAGGCGTCACTTTACGCTTGCGTTTCTATTAACGTTTGCTTTACCATTTATGTTTGCTTTACCATGTACGTAACCACTGCCGCTTGCATTTGCTTTGCAGTTCCTGTTACTATGTAACAAGACATCATGTGGTGAGAGCGCGGGGCCCCGCCACTGCATTTCATTCACTATTTCTCATCCTCATTCTGAAAAAGAAGGGAAATTAGAGGCAAAAAACTCCATTTAATGCATCAGTTAGGGTTGTTCCACAGTGACAAAAGTGAGGAAATTTGGTGTTAAGGTTGAAAGCCCCCCCTGGACCCCCCCAACCAGCATCGGGGTGTGCGTTGGGGTTGTCGGTCCTAACTCTCACTCCATTCTCCTATACTTCTGCTTCTTTACACATGTGATGGGATGCAAGTTAGGGTCGATGCCGGTTGGGGGTAGGCTGGGAGGGTTCAGGGTGCTTTCAACCTAACAATCACTTTTCTTACTTTTGTCACTCTGGAACAACCCTAACTGATGCATTAAACTGAGTTTTTGCTTCTAATATATATATATATATATATATATATATATATATATATATATATATATATGAGGGTTTGTGATAACCATAATTTGATGACATTGTCATGCCTCCCAACAGACACTAGGTGGACAAAGTGAAACAAATCACAGGCATTTAAAACAAATATCCTGATATGATCCATGTTTTTCCTTCCCTTGGTCTTGTACTGAAGACCCCCCCCAAAAAAAACACACTAAGTCTATCATTTGGTTGCCCCTAAGGGTCCTAAAGTCTAATATAAAAAAAAACAGCATTAAAAAGCTACAAACACCCCATCACGGGATCCAAAACATTTACATGTGAAGCCAGCAAGTGAACAAAGGAATCCACTTACAGCCATGTGATAGAGTGCCACCATGTCTGGAAAACTTGAAAAGGCACAGAACAACATTCCTGAGCTCTCAGTTTAGACAGGTTAGATGAACTTAATTCAAACAACTGACCTTCAGATGTAAGTTGTTGTTTTAAAGACAAACGACAACGAGTATTCAAAATACAGTATTTAAAAAATGTCAAAAATAACCATAACATGGTTTTGTCATGTTTGGTCCATTGATAGGGGAGAATACCTAATAACAAAATATCTTGGGTCATGGGAAAGAATGCAGAACTAGGCCATTTAGCATACAGCAGCTACCAGAATCTCAGTATATAAGGGCATTCAAAAAATAAATGTGGAATGGTCTCAATTTGTGCAATACAGTCCAATTGAGGACAAAGCCATTAATTATTGGGTTTGTGCTTTAGATTACCTTTCACGTTAAGTTCATAATGAAGGGAAAGCCAGTTTGCATCCCACTTATGAACTGGGGTATGGGGGATGTTATCATGACCGAGATTTATTTGATCTCCAAGAATGGACGGGACAAAAAATGGGGTTTAACAATAAAGAATCCATCCTGAAGCCAAACATATAGAAGTTTCCTAGCAACTGAGGAAACCGGACGCCTAGTCAGTGCCCACAATTTAAGTTTACTGAAACAACATATGTAGGAAGAGGGTAGATCTGCTATTTTTTATGTTGGCTTGAGCTTTCGCAGCCAACATATTGTGGTAGTAGCAGATTTGGAGGCGCGGTCACTGTTGGGCAAGTGCAGGGCACGCATCAGTAGGTGTGTCCATCATTCTCCAATAAGCCTGCATGCCAGCACCCCACCATGAATACATAATGTGGTGAGCACATCTAACGAAAGGTCCGCTGCAATGCGAGCAAAGTTCGTCATACACAGTGGCACCTCCTGACGTGCTTGCCCTGGTGTAAAAGTAAAAACATGATGGCACACTGCCTGCCATAATGCCGACTTCAGGGGTGCCCAATCCCCCTGTCGACATGCCCTGATACACTATATGTGCCAACGGGGAAGTCCACTCCCTGTCAGCATCATGCACCCCCCATTTGTTATGTGCCGAGGGAGGTGCCCAATCCCCTGGCTCTTGCCCCACCTGCTGCTAGGTGCTGGACGGGGTGCCCAACCCCTCAGCTACAGCATCCTCCAAAACACTTTAGGTGGCATGCTGGGAGTCCACCCAGTGTGCCAAATCCCCAGAAAGAGTAAAACCATCCCACAATGTTTTATTTCTTTATTTTGCCCCTGTGAAAGAAGAAAATGGTCCCTCGTGGTCTCCCTGCCCCTTCCCACAACCCATGCCCAACCTCTGTGCACTGTGCCTCCCCACACCCCCCTCACCCCATTCTTACCTCCACAGTCCTGCCTGATGATCTTCAGTGGACCGGGAACACGTCTACACTCTTCAAAGCCGACCACGAACTGAAGCAATGCCAGTAAGCTGTATAATGGCATAAATAGTTTTTTTCCAACTCTGTTGCATATCTTTAGCCATTTTCTGGAATTTTTACACCAAGTTTTCAACATGGGGTTATTGGGACCCCTCCTCATGCATTCAGTCACTGTCATTGCATTATTCAGTCCCAAAAGGTGATTTTGCGGTCACTGCGCAGAATCACCTTTTGGGGCTGAGTCATGAAATGACAGTGCCACTGTTCATGAGGGGGTCTCTCAAAATCCCTATGTTGTTGGGCATGTACCTGCCAAAAAAATGGTTTTCCAGGCTACAAAGTAAGCTTTACTCCTTTTTGTGGAACAGAAAAGGTATTCGTAGATCTTACTTAAAGTTAACAGCCCCAAAGTTTGTGGGAGGCCTTGCGGCCCTCTCCTTCTTTTTATACTATGTTGCCCAACATATAAATAAGTTAGCCTTTTGGTGCAACGATCTAGAGGCTAAGGTATATTCCCCACTGTGGTTATCTATTGAAAGATACCTAGCGTCTCAAATTAAGTGCTCACTATGGGCCCTTCTATATGCCTCCCCCGTGCATATTCCCAAGCCCCTGAGTAACAACCCCTTGGGATGGTCAATGAAATTTCTCACCAAGTCCAAAGATATTTCGCAGTAAAATGGTACCAATCCACTGACCAGCCAGTTATCAGTAATCCACACTTCAAGATTGAGGGTTCACAGATATCTCCGTCTCTTTGGCCTCAATTGAACCAATGTGAGGTCTCAGTAATGTGGAAGAATGGGAAATTTATCCCTTTTGCTCAGCTACAATGGTCGATTGGTGCATTAAATAATGAGGTCTTTAAGTGTCTCCAAGTAAGTAAGGCCATTACCTCATTCTGTTTGTGGTCCTTTAAAAGATCCAGGTGAGAAAGAGATAACTGCACTCTTACAGGTAGCTTCTCAATCGCATGCTGGTTCTAAATTGTATAAAACCTTACAGGAGTGGGACCACAGGTTGCCGACTGGATCTTGTCCCTATTGGGTAAGAGAATTAGGTATCCCAGATGGCGTTGCTTTTATGGGAGACACTATGAACATCAATGTAAAAATTTGTTAAACAGGATATACTAAGGTTAGTATGTTATAATATTATGCACGACTTATACCTGACGCCCGATAAACTTTTCAGATATGGGACATTAGTTACATCATTGTGTAATAGATGTAAGAAAGATACGGGTTCTTTGTATCACATGATGTGGCTATGTCCCTATATAAAGACATTCTGGATTGCTATCAGTAATACTCTGGACCCTATCCTTGGCTTGAGGGAGCTCTTCACGCCTGAAATTTGTATGGTTAATTACTTTCCAGCTGGTACACCTAGATGTAGGAGAGCACATATGCCACTAGTGGCTGCCTCAGCTAAAATAATAATAACGAGACACTGGACAGATGCGAAATCCCCATCGGTGCTGGAATGGTATAGGGAAATTATGATGGCACTACAACTAGAAAGGCATATTACAACTATGCAAAATAGAGTCCAAGCCTTTACTTTGTTATGGGGCAGTTTGGAAGTTATTTTGACAACTTGGAGGCATAATTGATAAGAGTCTCCTCTAATACTGCTGTTATGTGGTTAATAACGGTGTGTAGTTCTTGGGAGGGGCGAGGAGGGAGGATTATATTGTTTCTTTGTAATTGCACCTAATGTTCCCAATGGTGGATTGTCCTTTGTATTTAACTTGGTGTTGGAAAATAATAAAGCTCTGCAAATTAAAAAAAACCCTATGTTGCAAATTTGGGGAAAAAAAATCCCCCAAATGGCTGTTTTACGAGTGTGCGTTGTGCTGCTTTCACGCACACTGGTAAATTCATGAATTTGTAATATTTTCATTCCAGATTTTCAAAATTGTAATTTTTCCACACCTCCTTATGAACAGTACAGCTTTCATTTTCCATATCCTGGCAGAAATGTGTTTTCACCTGTCCGGCGTAGAATAGCGCGGTCACTGTGTGAAATCAGTTTTTGGAACTGTTTGAGAAAATAATAGTGACACTGTTCATGAGCAGAGGTCCTAAAATGCCTATGTTGAAAATCTGGTCACAATAGTCCATAAAATGACTGTGTTACAAGCGTGCGTTGTGCAGTTTCCACGCACTCTTGTAACTTCGCAAATTTGCAGTATTTTCATGCCAGGTTTTCAACACTGCCATTTTTTCACACCTCTTTATCAACAGTACAGCTGTCATTTTTCACAGCCTGCCCAAAATGTGTTTCCACACCTGTGGTGCACAATGGTGTGGTCGCTGTGAGAAATCAACTTTTGGGACTGATTACCAAAATCACAGTGCCACTGTTCATGAGGGGAGGTCCCAAAATGCCTACGTTGAAAATGTGGCTAAAAAGCTCCCAAAAATAATTATGTTACAGACATGTGTTGTGCAGTTTGGATGCATGCTCATGACCACCAAATTTTTCATATTTTCACTCCAGATTGTCAATGCTGCCATTTTTTCACTCCTCCTCTTCATGGACAATATAGATGTCATTTTCCACATCCTACCCAAAATGTGTACTCATCCCTGTGTCACCAAATGGCAAAGCCATTGTCAAAACCACCTTTCAGCTAACAAATTGATAGTGCCGCTTTTCATGAGGTGGGCTCACAAACAGCCCATGTTGAAAATTTGGAATGAAAATACCAACACACGCCCTGCAGTGTTAGGGTTTCCAACTGTAACACCCCACCTCTAGAGACTGACAGGAGTCAGGGTGTGACTTGGGATCATAGGCTGTAATGCTCATGCCATTCCACCCCCACCCCACCCTGCAGCCAGTGACAGGCATTGTGGTGTGCCTTGCACTGTCCCGGCACAAAGTTTACCCCATTCTCCTATACTGCACCCACCTCAGCATATTTTCATGGAATGGGTAAGTATAAGCCAAAAGACCCTAAAGCACACCATGACACTTGTCAGAGGGAGATCCCCAGAAAAGTGAGGCACAACAACTTCTAGGGGGTGCTCAACTGGCAATTCAATTTATTATGCATATCTTAACAATGATTGCATTTACTTTTGCTTACATTTCCAACAGTCCTTCATTTCCAAAGCTAGCCATTGTACATTCCATCCGCAGTCAAAGCTTTACATTTTTCAAGTCACATGTTTCAAAATGTCCCTTTTTCCATTGTCTTCTCGGGGTCCAGGCGCTTTAAAGCCAGATACCCCTTGGTTCTCTTCTTCTTGGAAACAGTTTGTTGTCCTTGTCTTCTTGTCCATGTTCTTCTTGGGGTCTGGATGCTTGGAAGCCCAATACCTCTATCTTCTATTCCCCTTGCTGCCCTTCCTTTTCTGGCCCCCGATGGCAACTGTGCCTCATACTAAACCATTCCTTCCTCATCCTTTTTTGCTTGCCTCTATGTCTGGACATCTGAGCCCAGCCCATGGTTTCTACTTGGCCCCCCCTTCCTTCCCCATTTATTTTTCATTTTCTTTAAACTTCTTCCACTAGCCCATCTCCAGCTTATGTGATGGAATGATGGGCTTCCCCCCCTTTCCCTCTTTCTCCCACTTTTCTATGCTATCCTCCAATTGCACTATGTATGTTGCCATCCCTACCGTCAAGAGGTGCACCCCATTCTGTCTGTACATTCCTGGGCTGGAAAAGGAAATGCCTATATGGTCTATGTACTTCCCCCCAGCCCCTTTAGCCAAGCCACCACCTTCCTATTAATTCTCTTCCTGGCCCATTCCACCCCTTTTATATTCCTAGCCTGCCACCAAACCATCCTAGGCATTATCTCTGACCAGGCTATCCTTGCTTGCAGCCAAAACTGTTGTATTGTCCCCATATCCCTTATCATCTCCTTGCACAACAAACCCCATGGATGGTCCCCTAGATCATTACCTCCCAAGTGCAATATTAACAGGTCCAGTTTCGGCCACTTCTGTTTCAACTCCCCTAAGGTTGGCATAATCTGTGCCCACCTCATTCCCCTTACTCCCTTCCAATGGACCATCACTCTGTCAGGATCCTGTCCTAGCTGTCTCCCTCCTTGATGAATAGCAACCCACCTCTCTGCCCAGGAAATGTAAGAGTGCCCTAGTATCCAGACCCGTTTGCACCTTTCCTGACCTGTGGAAAGCAAGTGTGGATATTAGACTATTTTTCTCACATATGTCTTATAGCAGTTTGACCTCCACCTGCCTGCTTTCTTGATTTCTTCTTCAGACCCGCCTTTTTCCACTAGTGGGGATGGGGCTCCTATCTTAAATGAATGAGAAGAATAATTTTGCGGGTTCTCCCCCAGGTGTGCCATCCCTTTCTTCAACACCCCCGTTACCTGGAAACATGTCACCGGTTTCCCGTCCATATGTGTAAAGAACTGCCTACCTTTACTCTGTCTCTTCACCTTGTACTTTCATAGTCCTGCCACTGGGCATGTACCTTCACTCTCTTGCTTGTCTAATACAATCTCTGCCCCCATTCCTATCTGGTCTGTCTTCGAATGTCTCAGCCAAATTGTGATCTTCTCTTGTTCCCAGTGTAATTCTTCCTCCCACAACCCCCCTATTTTGTCTTTTTTGTTGGCTGCCACTACCTTGCTGACCCTGAATGCGTCCCCCGCCATCACTGTGAAAATGGCCCTGAATAAAGCGGCTTCAAAAACTGATGTACAAATCTCTACCAGGGCCCCAACCAGCCCTTCAGGTTTGTCCCCTGTAATGGGGTTTCTAAGGACTGTCTTCCCTCCTTTTAGCTGCTGCCACCCCATCAACATGCATTGCACCACCTTAAACTTATTCGGCTCGGCCCAACCTTTTGTGCTACATGCCCATCCTATACCCACCAGCTGCACCCCCATTGTGCTGCTAGCCATTCCTGCATCCACTTTTTCACCAAGTACTTTGTTACCTGGTCCTGTGAAACTGGCTCACTTACCTTGAACCCTTCCTGCTCCCGGAACGTTTGGAAAGCCCCCCCACACCCCTTCGTATTCTTTCAGAGTGTTGGCGGACCAGGAGCTCCTGTATAACAGTCGGGCTCCTTCCAGCCAATTTCCCACACTTTTCCTGCTGCCTGTGTTCTCTTTGCAGCCGCTTGTGGTGCCATGGACCTGAATTTTTCCAGCTGTAAATGGGAAAGACTGTCAGCTATGTACTTTTTAACCCCCTCTATATGCTTGGCTTTAAATGACATGTTTAGTTGTGATCCTCTCAACACTAGCTGTCTCAGAACCCTGTTCACCATCTCTGAGTGCCCTCCCTGCCTGTTGATAACCTTTACCACGACTCTGTTATTACACCAAAACATTATCTTCCTATCCCTTAGGTGTTCTCCCCATGTCAACACCGTCACCCATATTGGGAAAATCTCTAGTAGAGTTATGTCCTTCAGCAGCCCCTTCTCCTTCCATGAATCTGGCCATGCTTCAGCGATCCATCTCCCCTGAAAATAGGCCCCGTCCCAATAGCCACGGATGCATCCGTATATAGATCCAGATCATTATTTCCTAGCCACTCCTTCTGCCAGAATGTAACCCCATTGTATTCCTTTAAGAATTGTTCCCACACTTCCAGATCTTGTCTACTCCCTCAAGATATGTCTATCAAATGGTGCGGATGCTTTTTGCCTGCTTTTGCCCTGGCTTGCCTCCTGGTGAACACCCTCCCCGGTGCAACTGCCTGGCATGCAAAGTTCAAGTGCCCCAACAGCTGCTGGACCCGACTCAGAGGAATTCTCCTCCCACATTTTACTTCTTGTATCAGAATCCTGAGCCTGGCCATTTTCTGTTGTGACAATCTGAAAGCTTGCTCGTCTACATCAACCTCAATCCCCAGGAATTCCAGCTTCCTGGCTGGACCTTCTGTTTTTTCTCCCACAAGAGGCACCCCTAACTGTTCTCACATCACCTCAAAGTCCAGGAGCATTGTTTTTACCTCCTCTTCACACTCCCCTATCAGCAGAAAATCATCCAAATAGTGCACTAACACCTTGTGCCCATATCTGTTCCCAAATGCCCATTGTATCCAGGAACTGAATGCCTCGAACTTGGCACAGGCTGTGGAACAGCCTATGGGCATTGCCTTGTCAAAGTAGAACCACCCCTGGAAGCAGAATCCCAACAGGTCCCAATCTTCTCTCAGGACTGGTAGTAGCCAGAAAGCTGATTCTATATCAGTCTTTACTAGCCAAGGCCCCTCCCTCGCTCTGATCAACTCCACTGCTTGATCCAGGGTCGCGTACGAGACCGTGCTACACTCCCCCGGTATATGGTCATTCACTGAAGTCCCCTCTGCGTAAGACAGGTGATGAATAAGCCTAAATTCCTCTTGTTGCTTCTTGGGCACTAGGCCCAAAGTAGAAACCCGCAGATGGGGTAATGGGGATGTCCGAAATGGCCCCTCCATCCTCCCCCGCCTATTTCTTCTCCTTATTTTCTTGAAAGCTATGTCCTCCTTCCCCTTAATTGATGACAAATGTTTGCTCTCGTGGCTTTCCCCTTGATATTCTAAACTAAATCCCTTTTCGAAGCCTTTCACTAACATCTGTCCTGCCCTCTCATCTGGGTATCCCTTCATCCATTCTTTTATCACCCCCACCCTGACCGGTGTTTTGGCTAGCCTAAAACCTCCCCCCTTGTCGCCACCTTCCCTCTCATTGGTTCCCATACCTCCATTCCCCAATCCCCTCTTCCTTGAAATCTCTTCCTCTCCCCATTTGGTATCCCTTCCCCTCGAAATGGCTGCTCATTCCCCACTGTCATTTTCCCTGTCCCCATTGTTTGCACCGGGTCGCCGGGTGCTGCCCTGCTCATTCTGAACAAATGTGCCTGAATTTGCAATTACTCTAGGAGTACGATGCCTTGTTGAATCCCCAACATGCTTTCACCTGTAACCCGCCTCCTCCCTGTCTATTCCCTGTTCCAGTCCCTGTAAAACCTGCCAGGCTCCTCAGCCATAGTTCAGAATGGGTTGAGTCCCACCTCAGATCCCCCCTGGTTGCCATCCTCTGCTGGAACGCCTCATCATACTTTAGCCATCCTACACCCATCCTCGCCTTGTAGGCATCTTTTATAGTGGATGCGTACATAAGCAATGGGATAGCCAGGTCTGGTTTTTTCTCCAGCACAATGGCACTGAATATCGAGAACCCTGCCTGCCAAGCCTCTATATTCTTCCCCTTGTAACTCGTCTCTTCTACTTCATTCGCCGCGATCACCAGAGCCACCGCCATCTCAGATTTTCCCTACCGTCTCCTTCTGCGTGTACCTCTTAGCCGACTCCTTGTCCACCAGCCCGAATATATCCACCTACACCCCTTTCCATATCTTTTCCTTAATCATTAATGGAACATGATCTTCCATATTCATACCCGGTATCCCATCACTACCCACTCTAGTTTTTGGATTCCCTTCTACCCCTGCAGCCTTAATTTCCTGCAACGCCTTTTCCATTCACTCTAATCCCCTTTCTCCCATGCCCGCCAGCATACCTGCTAGATATTCAGTCAGATCCCCTTCCGGGCTCTGTTCACCCATGTCCTTACCACTCGTGCCCTTGTCTGCATCCAAGTCCACCATCCGCTCGTCCTCCAGCACCTTTCTTGGGGCTCTCTTTTCTGCTGGGCTCTTCCTTGTCCCTCCTGCCGGAGTCTTCTGCTTCCCTGCGGGATTGTTAGCCTCAGCCCCATTCTGCTTTGCTGCCTCTCTTAATTTGTTTATTTTCTCCATCAGGCTTTTACCTTAACCTTTCTTGTTCCTTGCCCTATCTGCCTCTTCCTCCACTTCCTTTTTCCTTGCCATATCCAGCACCTCCGTCACTTACTTTATCATTTCTGCCACCTGCTTCATCCTCTGCAAGCTTGTGACTCCTGCCATCCTGAGCAATTAAATACTTGAAGGGGTATACAACAAACAAAGTTATCCCATGTCCAGTGTTGAATTCACCCAAATTTATATGCCCCTCACTGTTTGGAGAGCTGCCTCCCCCTGCCACATTGTTCCCCTTTTGTCCCCTATATCAAGCATGCCAGTCTCCACCTTTGGCCCCAACACCACGCTAATATAGATTCCTGTGTCCCTGACCCCCCCCACCACCCCTATTGATTTTTTTTTTGAACACTCATCCCACTAGTGCTGGTGCCTTATATTCCCTTGGTCTCCACATCTTTCCCTTTTTTTTTTTTTAACCTTAACCTGGCCCTTCCCACCTCCTTCAAATGTAAATTAAACAGAATTGTCAGTAGTGGGTGAGCAGGAGGGCTAATCATCTTGTTGCAAGGAGCGTTCACTTGGTTATTCTGCAGGCATGCCCTCCTGCGATTATATTGTTTTTTTTCCTACCACTCTTCCTGTAGGTTTTGAGCCTGGCAACCTTATTTCTATAGGCTAGTACATATCTTCCACACCACCAAACCATTCCAAATTCAAAATGCCCTTCACAACAGAAAATGCGTACTTTCGCCATATCTATCATCATCATCAATCATTCTTTATTTATATAAGGCGCCTTTCTTAAACCAAGGCACCTGTACAATATTACATAAAACAATAAATAGTTAAAACAACATTAAAATAATCAGAAATCATTAAAGGCTTTACTAAAAAGGTATGTTTTCAAAGCTCCTTTAAAACTTTGGACAGTCGGGCAATTTTGCACCTGTCTCCTATATCGAACGCCGGTATAATCTGCCCTACTGTGCCCCTCAGCTGTCTTTAGTGCGCCATGCAAACGGCTTGTCCCCCTTTTTTTTTCTTTTTTTTGTATGCTGGAATCGAAATTTCACTTCTTATCTAGACCCCTGGCTTGCATTTTGCTTCTTCTTCCCTTTACGTCCTTTTTTCTGTGAGGGGGGCGGGGGCATGCCTTGCCCGCTTAATTGCTAGCTTCTTGAAATTGCCTCCCCTGGTCACGATGCGCATTGTGTTTTTCCTCGCATGCATGGTCCGAAGTTCCCAGCATCTTGCTGCTGTTCAGGCCTACTGCCCGGAATGAAGCTCCCTCTCATGCTGCCCCTCCAGCCTGCGCTCCTCCGGCCTTGCCGTGAGTGCCTCCCTCGGGATTCCTCTGCTCCCTTCAGGAGCTACCCTCCTCCCGTGACCGCCCACAACACCAGGAAAAAAAAAACCCTGCCCGCTCCTCCAGGGGAGCAAATGGCTCAGCAGCCTCCTTCTGTGCAGTACCTTCTTTTCTCCTTTGTCCATGAGGGCCCTCCTGCTCCCATAGTCCTCCCCCATGCCTGGATTCAATCAAGAAGATGCCTCAGCTACTGTCACTCTTCTGTCATCTCACCCAATGCGCCTTGCAGGCCCCTCCTGTCTGGCTAGTGTGGCTATCTCACTGCCTCCGGTCCTTACCCACAAGACGCACCAGTTCTGCAGGGAATCCCAGCTCCTTCCCTCCTCCCCCTTGGCTCTTCGAATCAGGAATGCAATGTTCATGGTGCCCACCCCCCGCCTCCTGACCCCTTGGTGAACGCAGAGACTGGAAACTAATCCCTCGCTCCCCCCACGGTATGGACTAGGCTGGTGGATGCACGGTCCTGGTGAAGAGGCACAGACTAGCACAGATAAAAAAACAGCACGGAGACCGGCTGCTGAGCTGGTAAATGCCTTCTTTCTTTCATTTCTCTAGGGACTAATCAAGCATTTTTTTTCGAGCTCAGACAATCCTGTCCCTAGAAGACACTATGGTCCTCCTGCACTGGTCCGTGGATGCACCAACCTCCCCACCCTCACAGTATGTCCTTTAACTCGCCTATAGTAATCCTGTGGAGGTAAATATGCAGTCTTGTTTCCATGAGCCCTTTCCCCAGTCTTCCCCCAAAATGGATGCTACAGTGCCATTCTTGATAAAACAGCCCTCACTTTGTGTTTTGTCCTCTCCAGACCCCCCTAACATCATCCCCTTAGTCCACCTTTTGCTGTTTAAAACCACCAAAAATGCTAGGGCCCCCGACCAACAAAGCCCTTGCCATGCGGCCGGCCTATTACCCCCAGGCAACCTTACCTTCTGTAATCCCTTGCCAGTCGACGCAGAGTTCTGTTAATCTTGAAAACCCAACAAAAGAGGGAGAGCCTCCTCTGCTGGCTCCTAAATACCCTAGACCCTTCCCTTTTTCTTCCTGGCTAATCCTCACCTTGGCTCACCTGCCTGGTCATATTAGTCATATCAAGGTATGACATCACGACCCTCCTCATTACCTGAGCCTTCCTCGCCTCCCCACTACTTTCCTTCTACTCCTCCTGCCTCCTGACCTGACCTGTCATGAAGAAAGCTGCCAAGTTTATCCAAAATCCTGGACAACCATACTTTAAGGGTTTGCAGAAATACGGAACGAAGACTGTACATAATGTACATAGAAAATAAAAATAAAACAGGTTGACCATGTTCAGACCTCCCTGGGCCACTGGTCTATAGAGGATGCCTCTTTTAACTGGGTTTAAATGGCTACCCCATATGCAAGAAAAAAACAACAACTGTATATTCTCATATCCAAAGATGATGGTAGAGTAAATACCACACTTAAATGCAAAAACAGAGATAATAAAGAGGTTTTAACCATAAAAAAATACATTTACATTTAGCCATCCTCCATTTGTTCCAAGGCATCACCTTTAGTTATGCTTTAGATAAAAGATATTCCCAATTAACCACAGCCAGATCTCTAGGACCAAAAAATAAACCAAAAAATCTTACAGGATGTTAAAATTACCGGGATACCATAACATCTGAATGAGAGGGAGTAATACCACCAATTAGTAGGCCTTTACTTTTCTGAAAATTAATGCAGGACTGAGACAAAAGAGCATAAGTAGAACGTTCCTGTTGAACTATTACACAAGAAGCAATGTTCGCCAAAAATAAAACCAAATCATCCACATAAGCTAATGTACGCAACTCAGGGGACATGCTGGAGTAAGAAAAACCAAGAAAGGACTGGGAATTATTAAGTTTATGTGATTAGGGATCTATGGATCGAATGTACAAGATTGGGCTAAGAGGACACCCAGGCGAACCCCTCTAGCCACTAAGTGCTTCGCACCCATCCATCCATTCACCAGAGGGGTAGCCTCTGCCATATTATAACAGGCATGTAAAACCTGAATACATTTACTTGGGAACCCATATGCAGCCAAACAGAGCCAAAGAAAATCATGTGGAACCCTGTCAAAGGCTTTGGCCTGGTCCAAATCCAACAGAAATCCCGACAGTTCCCCCTCCTGGACATGTTCAATTACCTCTCTTATCATTATTAAATTATCCATAACAGATCTCCCAGGAACAGTGCATGTTTGTGAGAAGTGCATAATGTGAATAAGTACTGGGGGGCCAATCTCATGCTCAAAAGTTTGGTAAAAATGTTATCATCGGCATTCAAAAGGGTAATAGGGCTCCAACTTGAAAGGAGTTCTCTGTCACTGGATTTATACAGCAAAACTAGCAAACCGGATGATACAGAGGGAAGAATAATAGGAGACATAAAAGGCAATAATTATTGGTAGCGTTTTCCACTAGGAAACTCGGTTATAATTTGCCATTATAATTGGTTATAATGACAAATTATAATTGCTTCCTTTGATCACGTAGATATGTGCCACTATGTGGTCTTTGTTCAGTGTGTAAAAGTAGGTTAGAATATCACTCCTGCTGTTTCGCACTGAATGTTTTTAAATTATAATGTTTTTAAATTAAAAAAATGTCTCTTCCTCTAGTTACTGACAGGGAAACCAAACAGAAAATATTTAAACATACATCTGATTTTGGTTTCCCTGCCAGCACACGAGAGCCAGCGGATCTGTTCACCTCTTTCTATCAGAACCACTCCACAGCTCAGCAACTGCCATTTGACTGTAAGTTTAAAAAAAGAAAAGAAAAATAGCATACTTGTTCTGACTTGCCAAATTAGCTGCTCACTGTAAATTGGCAGACCATGGACCACAACAGCACAAAATCCTGAGTAGAGTGTGGCTGCCTGACCGCCAGTCTACTGCCTGATTTTTTTACAATTGCTGAGGCAAAAAAGCACACACCAGCAATTATAAAAAATAAAATATTGGGTGGTGTGTAAAACTTGATTTTACACACACCCTTGTTGTGGGTTACATTTCATAAACGGTAGCATCTCACAACTCGGGTGTGTGTAAAATCATGTACACAAACCCCTATATATTATTCTTCTATTAAAAACGACTAACAATTCTGATAAAAGAAATGGTGTAATGAGTTTATAAATTTTGTAGGGTAATCTGTCTATACCTGGAGAAGACCCAGATTGCAATTGAGCAATAATAGCTAGAAACACGCACTGAGAAATAGGGGAGATAAGGTTTAGTCTTTTGTCTTCAGTCAACTGTGGTAAGCAGCTTTGTAATAACCATAATTGTACCCCCGAGACCGATGTCAGGGAAGAAGGGGGTCATAAAGAAAAGTCCACATGCAGTATGTATTAACTGATGCCAGAATATCTTGTTTATTGGTAACCAGAGATCCATCAGGCAACCGACTACTACTAATCTGTTTTAAATGGTTTTGTTTTTGACAAAATTCAAATGGCCTAACAAAAGCAAATTTGCCCTGAGTACCAAATCTTTGCTCAGCCTCCAAGGTTTTCAATCTGTTGTATTGTAAGGAGGTGAGTCGGGCCTTCAAAATCCAGATTTCTTCCAAAATTCCCCTAAAGAGTCATCATGCAGGGAAGAAATCTCAAGTAAACAAGATCTATAATAAGCATATTGATCAGTTTGTAGCTTCCCATGTAACAGCCCCATTTTCTAAAAAAAGGCCTATACATCAGTTTTAGAAGTAAGCCACCAATCTAACGGGGAATCGTACGAGAAAAAAAACAATTTCCTGGCAGCCAAAACTGCCTGAAAACCTTGCAGAATAGCTTCATTCTGTACTAAAGCTAAGTTAATTCTCCAATACCCTGTTCACCGTCCAATCCGGGCAAAATTAGAGACCATCGGAATAAGCAAAGCATGATCAGATGAAATAATCTGGGTTATTAAGGGAAGCTGAACACCCAGAGCAGCTGACAGAAACACGTAGTCTTTCCGAGTGGCTAGTGACTCCAGACAATACGTCTTCTGCGGTGGTTCCTCCCAGTAGTAAAGGCATCAACAAGAGATGCCCGTGTAAGCAGGGAATCTAAACATGAGGCATCACAAAAAAATTTAGTGGTTTTTGCCCCGCTGTCAGAAAGGTATCTACTACAATTAAAATCCCCAGCAAAAATAATATTCCTGTTAGTAAAAAGGTAGGGTCGGATCTTCTGGTACAAGGTTACTCTGGCAGCTTTCATTTGAGGGGCATATATATTAATCAGTCGGAGAGATATAGTTCCAAAATCAAGATCTAACAGTAGGGCCCTCCTGGGCTCCATATCAACCAAATGAATCAGCTTGGCTGCAGGGTTAGGAACTGCTGTTCCCTCTCCAGAGCAAACATCAATCCCCGGAGACCAATATATTTGGCCCCACAACCAGGTCACACTAGCCCCTTCCATCTCGACTGTGCTATGTAATCTTGTGTCCTGAAAAAAAAAATTATATCAAATAAATGGGCAGAAAAGTAAATAAACATCATAGTCCTTTTCCACTCTAATTGGATGCTATTAACATTTAAAGAAGCAAAGGAAAAATCATATAATGGTGTATCCAGGGGCAAAAATCAATCTGGGGGTCATGCATCAGGATGAGACTTCAGCCAAGCTCTTGTCCCCTTACGGTTTTTCCTCACTTTTGCTACCGGGACATTCTGCACAATTTCGTCCTCCAAAGCCCCTTCATTCACCAAAGAAGAAGGCAATGAAACAGCATCAGATTCAGACTCCACATCCACCTCATCAACAGGGAGGGCAGAAAATTTATTTTGTAAAGGAACAACATCATCTATCAAAATAGGAGGGGGGCTTTGTAGACTGCTTACGTCTGAGACTGGATGACCATTTTTTGGATAATAGAAAGGCATCCCTAGAGGCAAGGGGGGCATCACAACAGGTTCGCCCATTGGCATAATCTGTACTGGGTCCTGCACAGTATTCAATTCCACATTGCCACTCATGGGGGGATCTGGTACACTAGGTTCAGGGATACCCGCAGGGGATGGCAAGACTGGGGCTACCAGCATAGGAGGAGCAGGCTGACCTTGAGAATCCATATTGGAAGGGGTCTAGAACAAAATGGCCTGCTAGCAGCATTATGACAATAATCTTGAACTGCAAAGTCAGAATTCAAAGCATTATGAGTAGCCCATGGGCAACTTGAAAAGGAATGATCCTCCTCACATAAGCAGTATTTGGGTGGGCTGTAATAGTGTGGAGCAGAGTGGCCTGTTTCCCCACACCAAGAACATTTAACAACATCACAGGTCCTGCTGAGGTGTCTGGCTGAACCATATTTATAACAATGGCATGGTTGGCCAGGATAAAAGATGAACCCCTTATCATGACCAAAAGAAAAACAGGCAGGTGAGATAATCCAGCTTCCATTTGGGGCAGGTTAATTTTAAAACGCCACCCCCATTCCAAAAGCCTTCTTCATCCATAATAGGTTCAGGATTACCCTGTATCTTGCATCGCTTCTCCAACCAATATATGAAGTCTGTGACACTAACCCCCTTGTTTCTGAATAAAACAGTGATGACCTTAAACATCTGCTTTGTCAGGGGAATCGCCTAAAAATCCTGCCATAAGGGATTAGTCTTGAGCTGAGCATACCGTATCCAAAAGGTATCCAAAAAATCTTGTGACCGAAAACTAATATCATAGGAGTTGTCCCCTGGAGTATGAATCAGGGCACATACCTGGGCCAGAAAGAAACTCATAGATTGTTTCAATAAAACTTTCTCAACGTAAAAATGACCAGAAAGTTCATCAGATCGCCCCAGAAAACGAAGACAAACAGCATTTCTTCATTTTTCCAGTTCAATCAGTTTTTGGAACAAACTGGCCAAGGCTGGGGCAGCAGGTGGAATGGATGGCAGAGAGTCATTAACAGGGATAGGCCCAGGACCACTAGACTTAGAAGGAGCCTCTATGCCAGCAGAACAATCCATAGGAGTCTGTGTGGAAGGGTTCACTATTACAGTATTTGTCAAACTATTTGTACAAACCTCAGCTTGCTCTGGTGTATGAACTGCTCAGGGTGAAGCATGTGTATGGCCCACGGGATCTACCCACATATTTTTTGATGCTGGATTAGGCGCAATTCCCATCACTGAAACACTCAGGTCTGAAGCTCAGGACCCCTCCTGCTGCTGGCACCAGCTAGCCTTCTCCAAAGCCCTTTCAGGAGACCAGTTAACCCCATGAACAAGGTCCTCTTCAACATCAGGAGGGACTGAGTCTTGAATAGGCATCTGAGGACTCATATCACCATAATTAGATATGGAGAAAATTTTTATCGGGCAGGAACCTGAACCCTCTGGAGAGGTACTCACCCAATGCTTGCGTTTCTTCTCCTTGTCATCCACTGATCCAGACAGTCATGAGTCAAAAATCATTGGCTCACTTTGACAGAGCAAACAATCCTCTGGTACATGAGATTGATCCTCAGAAGTTCCCCGTAGTACTTGTGAGAGCTCATGCAAGGTAGGCCCATATCCATCTTTTCACCTTGTTTTCAATTCTTGGTCCCATGGGAGAGTATTGAGCCAAGATCCACCTGGTTTGCCTGTGAGGTACCAGCCTGTTTAGCTAACCTTCTGTAACCATGAGCTTCTGGAAACCAAAAGCAATTCCTGTGCTGCTATGACATCCATAAGCTGCCTGTTTTTGTATTCCAACTCCAAAATAAATCATCCACGTCATCTTACAATGTTTTTGGGTTATCCTGGAAAACACTCCATCAATTTCCATTCGGGCTATGCCTTTTGGCTCCATTGAAGTAGCTCCTAGAAATGTAGAGACAGAAGGGGGAGCTATTTCCTCCTGCTCCTTCCATGACTGGCTCCAGCCCAGGACTGCTGACCTCCTCCTCCATCCAAACATCCAACAGTGCCCCCTACCAACAGAGTTGGAAAATTTTCCAGGTGTCCTGGCTAAATTTCCCCCATTCACTAAAAATATCACCAACAGCTTAATCTGGTTCAAGGTCAGTTGGCATTCATCTGTATCCCCTTCCCCTGGTCATGTCTGAAAATAGGCAGAATTTGTCTAGTGTACTTACCCAGTCAACAAAAACAAAATAAATAAATAATTTAAACCTCATAGGTTCCAGGATAAGGAAGCAATTTTGAAGAATCAGGGATGGAGTGGGGATCAATATATAAAGGTCACAAAATCAATGCTTACCCTGATTTTAGGCACACCACTATGACCCAACATAAATCATTTGACCAGGTTGTTGGAATTTTATGGGACGAGGGTGCCAAAAAGCATTGGTGCCATCAGGAGTGCTTTTACCTCAACAGCAAACTTCTGTACTTTACCTTTCTGGAAGGTACAGTGAAGGTGTGGCAAATGGCGGAACTTACCCATAAAAAGATAGAAACATAGAAGCATAAATTTTCATGGCAGAGAAAGGCCGCATGTCCCAGCTAGTCTTCCCATTTCTCTACCTACTTAAATCTCCAGATCCTAAGTGGTCAACAGCTTGCCCTCTCTTTCCTATTACTAGAGTTGTCTTCTGTCTATCCCATGCATTCTTGCACTCACCAGTCATTTTAGCCTCTATGACCTCCACAGGAAGGCTGTTCCATGCATCCAGCACCCTTTCTGTGAAAAATACTTCCTAACATTACCCCTGAATATCCTCCCTTTAGCCTCATATTATGACACCCTGTTCTTGCACATCTCTTTCTTAAAATATGCTGTCCTCCTGAACCTTGATGATTCCCTGAGGTACTCAAATGTCTCTATCATATCCTTCTCTCATTCCTTTTCTCTAGGGAATGCATGTTGAGGTCTTTCAGTCTTTCCTCATATGTTTCTGATGCATTCCTTTCATCATTTCTGTTGCCTTTCTCTGGACTGCTTCCATTCTGTCAATGTCCTTCCAGAGATGCAGTCTCCAGAACTGAACACAGTATTCCAGATGAGACCTGACCATTTGTCTGTAGAGTGGCATCACCACCTCCTGTTTTCTACTAGTGATTCCCCTCTCTATGCACCCCAGCATCCTTCCAGCCCTACCCACTGTCTTTTCACATTGCTCAGCCACCTTCAGGTCATCCGTTATGTTTACCTCCTCAAGTTATGAGGGCTCAGGCATTTCATAGGAGTTTGGATCAAAAACAACTTACACAAGCAAACAAGACTTCTTAGCAGAAGTAACTATCTTGAAATAGCAGATGATTGGATCCAGCTATGGACATACCAGATAAGGAAACTGACGGCTCACCCAATCAACAGCATACACATGAATCAGACTTGAAGAATGAAACATAAGTGGTGGTTCTTGCTGAAATCCTGAAGAAAATTGCCCTTTGAAATACTGTGAAGTCTAAATTGCTTAGGCATGTTGTGGATTGAACTTCTTACATGTGTACAGAAGAATTCTAATTGGAGAATAATATAAATAAAACTTTCTTTCTTACTCAATTTTACTCAATTCTTGAGACAGAAGGAGGCACTTGGCCCAATGGGACTGGGTCCCACACTTTAGTAGGTGTATTGTTCCCTAGTTTTTTTTTAATTTAAAGAATATTAAATTTCAACCATAATATAACAAAGGCACATCAGTAAAAACATAGCAGGTACTGAACTGGAACAATTACATAGAAACATAGAATTTGACAGCAGACAAGGACCACTTGGCCCACCTAGTCTGCCCATTTCCCTTCCTAATGGATAAGCTGCAGATCCTAGTTAACCAACAGCCTACTTCCTCCTACCACCCACTAGAATTGCCTTATGCCTGTCCCATGTATTCTTGAATTCCCCCACTGTTTTTGACTCTATGATCTCCTCAGGAAGGCTGTTCCATGCATCTACAACCCTCTCTGTGAAGAAAGACTTCCTCACATTACCGCTGAGCCTTCCCCCCTCTATCTTCAAATTATGCCCCCTTGTTCTTGCACATCTCTTTTTCTGAAAGATGCTACCCTCTTGGACTTTGTTTATTCCTTTGAGGTATTTGAAAGTTTCTATTATGCCCCCCCTTTCCTCGTGGCCATATATCTTAAACTCCTTAAGTCTTTCTTCATATGTCTTCTGGTGCAGACTCTGCACCATTTTGGTTGCCCTCCTCTGGACAGCCTCCACCCTATCTATGTCTTTGTGGAGATGCGGTCTCCAGAACTATACACAGTACTCCAGATGTGGTCTTACCAACTGTCTGTACAGAGGGCCAGCTTCCCGTTTTCTACTGCTGATGCCTCTCCCTATGCATCCCAGTATCCCCCCAGCCCTCCTTACTGCCTTTTCACACTGCTGGTCCACCTTTAGGTCATCTGATATGATTACCCCAGGTCCCTTTCCATTTTTGTTGTTGTCAGTATCTCACCCTCCAGTGTGTACTCTTGCCGTGGGTTTTTGTTTCCCAGGTGCATTACTTTGCACTTCCTTGCATTGAATCTAAGTTGCCATACATCTGACCATTCCTCCAACCTTGCCAAGTCCCTTTTCATCCTTTCCACCCCATCTTGCTTATCAACCCTGTTGCAGATCTTAGTGTCATCTGCAAAGAGACAAACTTTCCCTTCCAGTCCCTCTGCAGTGTAACTTATAAAGACATTAAAAAGGACTGGCCCTAGTACTGAACCCTGCAGTACCCCACTAGTAACCCTCCTTTCTTCACTGTGGACTCCATTTACTACTACCCACTGTGTCCTGCTGTTCAGCCAGTGTTTTACCCAGGCTACCACCTTGGGACCCACTCCCAGGCTGGCTAATTTGTTTATTAATCTTTTGTGTGGGACTGTGTCAAATGCCTTGCTAAATTCTAGGTAGGTCATGTCCATAGCCCCTCTCTGGTCTACTACTTTGGTCACCCACTCAAAGAAATCAATTAGATTTGTTTGACATGACCTTCCTGCTGTGAATACATGCTGCACTGGGTCCTGTGCCCCACTGGCCTCTAGGTACTCAACAGTTCTTTCCTTCAGAAGTGATTCCATCATTTTCCCTACCACTGAGGTCAGACTGACAGGTCTGTAGTTTCCTGCCTCTGTCTTGCTCCTACTTTTGTGAAGGGGAATCATATCCACCCTTCTCCAGTCCTCAGGTACCACACCATCTTCCCATTATTTATTAAAAAGGGTACTCAGTAGTGTTACTAGTTCTTCCCTTAGTTATTTTAGAATTATGGGGTGAATTCCATCAGGCCCCATTGCTTTATCAACCATAAGTTTTAAGAGTTCTTTCAGAACCCTTTCTTCAGTGAAAGGACTAATATCAACCCCTCTATGCGGAGTGCTTCTATTGACTGGATTAGGTATCTCCCCCTGCTTTTCCATTGTGAATATTGAGCAGAAATATTCGCTCAGTATCCCTGGTTTTCACTGTCGCTCTCTGCCCAACCACCGTCCTATTTATTCAGCCTCAGTATCCCTGCCTTCATCTTTCTTTGCTCCCTAATGTACCTATAAAAGGTTTTATCCCCCTTCTTAACCGAGTTGGCTATCTTTTCCTCAGTTTGGGCCTTTGCTATTCTGACTGCCTTCCCCACTTCCTTCTGCTTTAACTGGTACAGTTCTCTGTCCTACTCCTTCTGTGTTTCTTTATACTTCCTGAATGCTATCCTTTTCTCCCTTACCTTCCCTGCCACTTCTTTTGAGAACCATAGTGTTTTTTTTGCTTTTGCTTTGATTTGTTTATTTGCTTCACACAATGGCTTGTTGCCTCTGTGATAGCAGTTTTGATGTTCCCCATTGATGCTCCACCCCACCTTCTTACCTGTTTGCTAGTTCTTTTCTGAGGCACTCTCCCATTTTGACAGAATCAGCCCTCCTGAAGTCCAGTACCTTCACTTGTGTGTGTCTTGACTGTACAGCTAAGTTTATTGTGAACCACACTGTTAGGTGGTTGCTTGTTCCCAGATGGCTACCCACTTCAAGATCAGAGATCCTCTCTTCATCCCCATTTGAGAGTATGAGGTCTAAGATTGCTCCCTCCTGAGTGGGTTCCAAAACTAGCTGTCTGAGGCATGCCTCCTGTAGGGTATTGAGAATGG
This sequence comes from Neoceratodus forsteri, assembly GCA_016271365.2. NCBI lineage: Eukaryota > Metazoa > Chordata > Ceratodontiformes > Ceratodontidae > Neoceratodus > Neoceratodus forsteri. Next base: position 111,478,650 of record JADMNL010000035.1, on the reverse strand, counting down.
CCCTGCTCTTGGATGTGGCTGCAGCAAAGGTGCTCCAGTTAACATCTGGCATATTCAGGTCCCCCATCAGTAATATCTCCCCTTTCTCTGCCATCCCAAGGATGTCTTCTGTCATTTCCTTGTCCATTTTCTCCTGAGACGGGGTCTGTATACAAACCTGTGCAGATTGTGGAGCCATTTCCAGTCTCCATGGTGACCCAGTGCCTCCTCTCTTCCCTGTTTACCCTTTAGTTCTGTTGCTTTGATCCCTTCCCTTACATAGAGAGCTACTCCTCCTCCTCTTCTTCCCTCCTGTCCCTCCTGTAGATTATGTACCCTGGTATGTTGACATCCCAGTCATGGGTCTCTGTGTACCATGTTTCTGTGACTGCCATGATATCCAGGCATCCCTCTTCCATCAAGGCCACCATTTCGGGGAGCTTATTACCTAGACTACAGGCATTGGTACTCATGTTGCCCCATCCCTGTCCTTACTGCCTTTGCCTTTTTCTCCATTTACCCCTGCCCTTATCCCTATTGACTGCTCTATCTTGGTGTTTACCTCACTAACTACCCTAATTTTTGGGGGAGGGCTAGGATTTCCCTTCTCCTTTTCAGTGCTTCCCCCCTTGGCTAGTTTAAATGCTTGCCAATGAAGCATTTAAACCTATCACCTAGGATTCTGGTTCCCCTCCTGGATAGATGCAGACAATTAAGCAAACCAAACAACAGTAAACACATGACAACCCTCCTCCCATCCCACCCCACCTACTCCTCCCATGAAGCCAGAAATTAGACTGAAACAATGAAGCAAGGCAGAAAACACTATAACAAAAAACTCTCAGCCCCCAATTTCCTTTTCTCCCAGAGCATACTAACAATTTATTTTCCCAGTAAGGCTAGAAAAAGGCTAAAGATCACAGAGGTGTAACCCTGATGGACATTATTATGGGGACACACATATAGAAACAAGAGTGTGCAAAGTCTTCCAATGCTGCTGGTAGTGGTGAAGACCAAGGTGTAATCTAGCACTTTGCTTTTCCACAGCAAGAGCTTGCAAAAGTTTGTTATACCACTCCTTAAATGGGGTGTTGATTTGTCTCTCCAGTGTTTCAGTATAACTACCTTTGCTACTGCAGCTATCAGTGCTATGTGAAATTTATGGTGCCCAATCAGGGTGGGTGGATAGTTACCAATCAAACAAATTTCAGGGGTAAAGGCATCATCCAAACCAAGAAGAGGGTCCAACGAAGCCTTAATTCTCTCCCAGAAAGGTACCACCTTGGGGCACTCCCATAGCATGTGAAAGAGGTGGCCTATAGTGAGACCGCAACAGAGACATAGAGGAGAAACAAATCTGCCAAACAAGGAACAGCTTAAGAGGGGTGTAGTACAAATTGTGCAAAATGTGTAACTGAGACTGTGACAACCCACCTCTCTCTCTGGGCTGGAACAGCTTTCAGAGAGGTGTCTGTCCTCAGGTATTCGCTGTCACCAGCTGGACGGTCTTCCAGCACCTCCTTCAAGTTCACAAACTTGAATAACTAAACGTGCAATTGCACAAGTTAAAGTCTGGTAGTGTGTCTCTCTTGGGTGGCAGATGCTACACAGAGTTTAGCTCAGCTAGTGGAAACCAAATCTTACCTTAGAAAAATGACATCATAGTCACAACTGTTGAGCAAATAAATAGCTTTTTTACTTAACAGAAAGTGCAATGAACATTTACAGGATATATATTTACAACACAAGAGAATAACACTGATACAGGAAAAGTAAACAAATGTGTTTAAATAACAGATGGCAAAAGAAAATGATATTACTGCAATATGCTAGTACTAAACTTACCCTTCCCTGTCCTTCAAGAGACCACTGTGCCCTATGCTAACTGCCAGCTCCCACGGACATAGCTAGAAGGGTAGGCTCCAAGCTTATGTTTCCCCCCTCCAGCTTCCAAAGTAAGAGGAACAACTTCTCTGTCTTACAGCCTCTTATATATTCCCCATGGAATAGGTAATGCCTATTCCCCCTTTGAATGCACCAACCATCTAACATGAATGTATTTAATTGTCCCAATCAGACTGAACACCTATCAGTGACCAATTATATTCCCTTTTAACCTTAAGTTTATATTTGAATGAACCAATCCATTCAAACTGGCCTGTGTGTGTGGACAGGTCTTGTGTGTGGAGATGTCCACTCAAGATTTATGACCCAGCTCTTATCCAGCAGCTAGGGAGGACTGAGAATTTCACAAGCTGGAATTCTCAGCTTGCATGAGTGTTTTTTTTTTCAGACTGCTAAAAAAAATAAGGCACCTACAGAATCCAAACCATTAACTCTTTCCTTACCATTTCTGTCACAGAGACAATCAGTACTTATCCCTCTTGGTAAATTTATAGAGACTCTGCCAAATGATATACCATTGGGAACTATCAGATTGCCAATCAAAAATTTGCTGCCAGTAAAAACAAGTAATAATAATAATAATAATAATAACCTTTATTTATATGCGCCTTTCTCAAAACCAGGGCGCATTACAATAAAATACAGAATAAAAACATATTAAAACATATTTAAAAACTCAGTTAACCACACAAAATTAATCAGCCTCCAAATTATCTGCAAATGCCTTGCTCCATAAAAAAGACTTTAAGCCCCTTTTAAAACCCTCCACGTCATGCACTCTAATCCAATGTGGTAGAGAATTCCAGAGGTCGGCGCCACTACATAAAAGCTCAGGTGCCAGAAGATTTTAAGATTACCTCAGGACCTCTAGAAACCCCTGCATTTTGAGCAGAGTGGTTGCATTGGTAGGTAAGGCACCAGAAGCTCTTTCAGGTAAAATCAGGCCCGGACTGTGTAGGGCTTTGTAAGCCGAGTCTGACTTTGAAGGTGATCTGCTACTGAATCAGCAGTAGTGCAGATCTTGGAGCACCAGTGTTATATGAAAGGAATGGAAGTTCCTCTAACAACCAGGCTGCTGAGTTCTGCACTAGCTGCAAGTGGTGGATATCAACCTCAGGCAGTCCAAAGTAAAGGAGTTGCAGTAGTCCAGACGGAGGTCAAAAGCGTGGATCAGGATGGGTAGGTCACTGGATGGAACAGGTGCTTGATACTGCGGATGTTCCTAAGATGGTAAAAGGATACCTTAACAACCGCTTAACACCTGTGCATGCAATGTCAGCTGGATCATCAAGGATCACCCCCAGGTCTCAGCACCTATCAGAGGTCGGGAGCTCTGCATCCCCAGGAATAAACAGAGGTTTGAGGTGCCCCTAACCTCAATCCAGCGGCCATGATCCACAACCAGCACCTCCGTCTTCCCTGAGTTCAACTTCAACCAACTGGACCTCATCCAATCCTGGATCTCCCTGAGGCAGTTATTAAACACTGAGAGTGCTCTATTCTGGTCAGGCACAAAAGACAGATAGAGCTGGGTATCATCGGCATAACAATGAAACTCCAGCCCATATCATCTTACAATGTCTCCGAGGGGAAGCACGTACACCCAAACAACATGGGGGACAGCACAGAGCTCCCTGAGGCACCCTACAGATGGAGCAGTGGATCAGAGGAAAATCCTGCCACATACCTCTGAGTTCTACCAGTGAGGAAAGAAGTAAACCAGCGTGTACCAGGCCCGAAAGCCCACAGAGATACATCTCGGTACTCAAGCAACACCCCATGGTCTACGGTGTCAAATGCTGCTGACAGATCCAGAAGGACCAAAATGGACCGTTTTTTCTGGCATCTCGCCATCAGGAGATCATTGAGGACCCGAACCAGCGCAGTCTCAGTGCTGTGCCTCTTTCAAAAGCCTGATTGAAGAGGGTCATAGAGGTTATGGATGGTAAGATGGTTGTCCAACTGGACTGCCACCACTTTCTCGATTACCTTCCTGACAAAGGGGAGGTTCGAGATAGGTCTGTAGTTTGCCAGGGAGTCAGGGTCCAAGGATGCCTTTTTCAACACTGGTGTCATAACCACTTCCTTCAGGGAGTGGGGATGTTCACCAGTGTCTAAGGAACACCAGACTATCCTGGCTAGAACCAGGAAGATAACCTCCCCACAGCCCATAATCAGGCCTGTGGGACCCAGGTCTAAACTACAGCTAGTGGTACACATACCCTGAGACAATCCTATAACGTCCTCGATTTCCAGCCCCTTATGAAGGAACTCCAGGTAAATGGTGTGCTAGTGATCAGGTTAGGCAACCACAACTCCCATGGAGGAGTTGGCACAAATCTCAACCTAATGTCGGCCACCTTATCTGCAAAGAATCAGGCAAGCCCACACCTGCAACTGTGAAAAGCACGATGAACCTGCAGACAGGCTGGGTTGCACAGGCCTGTCTACGTTCAGAAAGAGCTGGGCTCGGTCGATTCTGAGCAGCAGAAATTTCTCTGGACAGGAACACTGCCTTCTTATGAGTAATTGCTGACTGATAGAGTTTGTAATGCTCTAGGAGTCTAAGATGGTCGGCATCCAAGCCAGACTTCCGCCAACATCTCTCCAACCTGTGACCTAATCTCTGCAACTCCCTCAGATCCTGATCAAACCAGGGGGATCGGGGTGAAGGGAGAGAGGCCACACACGGGTGGGAGCAATTAAATCCAAAACGGAGGTGACAGCTTTATTATAGGCTTGCACCATCTGTTCAGGATTAGAGCTCAACCCAGGAAATTCTGATAGGTTAAGAACCGTAGTTAGACCAGTGGGAGTAACATCCCATAAAGGGCGGTACATGACCATCTCCACTGGGGTAGGTCTACGCAGGGGGATGAGAAAATTGAACCTCACAGTATGGTGGTCAGACCATCTGACTGGTTCCACCCCACATCGGAGGCCTCCAACCCCAGCAGGAAGACCAGATAGAGAGAATGGCCATGTTTATGAGTGGCAGAGGTAACCAGCTGTGAGATGCCCAATGAACACATCAATTGGAGGAAGTGCTGGCTAAATTGCGAGGGTTCGTCGTCGATCCAGGCATTAAAATCACCCAGCACCATCAACCTGGGCAACTCAAATACCAGGTCGACAACAAAATCCGCTACTTCCTTTAGAAATAGTGCTTCGTCACCGGGTGGACAATAGACAAGCACCATTCTATAGCCCCCACCTGCCACCACAACACATTCAAAGGATCTGGTCTCCTCCACTGGAATACTAGCAAGGTCCAATTCGGTCTTGAAACAGACCGCAACCCCCCCACCCCTGCGATCCAATCTTGGACGGTGAATCACCGAATACCCAGCTGGAATAGCCGCCTTCAAAACTGGGGCAGCATTACTATCCAGCCAGGTTTCAGTGATGCAGACCAGGTCCGCCGTGCCTACCAAGTCCGCTATAATAGCAGTCTTGTTCACAATGGACCTGGCATTGTACAACACTGCCCGAGTTGGATAGAACTCCTGGGAGGCCCGGACCACCTTCCCCATCATTTAAAGAAGTGATGGTGCCCTTGGCATAGGGACCAAACAGGAAGGACCACGCTCAGCACTCCATTTCACCCCAGGGCGTCTTCTGGACTTAGCCACACAAACGTGAGCACCCCTTCCCCCATCCCCTGCTGTTCACGCCCCCAACCCCACATGTGCAATTCCCAAAGCCCTACAGCATTGGTAAACAGGGAAAAGCAAAGAGGGGGCAAAGAAAGGGTGGAGGGCATGAAGGGCGTCGGATGAATAGTGCATGACGGGGGGTGGAATAACAACATCTAGCAGCATCCACAGACATCAGGCCAAAACAATACTCTCAAAACACTCGAGAAATCCAATAAAATTAAAACAAAATATTAAAACTAACCACAACAAATCCACTTAACACAATTAAACTATAAAATCAAAATCTCTAAATAAGCAAACAATAATGTGATAATTCAATAAAAATAATAACCAGTTCAAATAAATATTGAAAAGTCAAATTTAAAATAGTGGAGCTCCCACCTTCCACCACAAAAAATGTCCAAAACTGGAACCATGGACTCTCACTCCATGCTTCCAAAATCAGCAGAACAGAAAGAACAGATCCCAAAAACAAAAAGAGGTTCCCCCCCAATTCGGACTCCACCAGGAGCTCTCACCACCCAGTGGGAAACAGAACAGGCAGAGCAAATATCCAAAATAAAAACTGAGATCAACAGGTCCCAGAGAGTTAATGAAAGAACAAAAGTACAGTTGGATTTACAATCCCATATGGGCTCTCACCACCACGATGAGTTGCTACTCGAACTGACTGCTTCTTCAAAAACCCCACTGAATTCAACTCATCCTCAAGAAGGCTTTAACGGCAGCAGCAAAATAAAAAATCTTCTTTTTTCCAAAAAAGACGTTCAGAGTTTGAAACACAGGGGAAAGGATCCAAGAGGCCGCTGCTGGTTCCAAGGGCTTACCCTAAGAACAACCCCCTTCTCAACGGACCTTACTGCTGCCTAGGTCAGCTCTCCAGCTGACCAGGTGCGGACCAGAAGAGCCAAGGGGCCTGCCGCCGAATAGCCGTAGCCACCCAGCCCACCACCTTCAGAGGAAAGGAGTCCAAAGAGCAGCCCACAGACACAAACAGAAAGCCTACAAAGAGGCCAGGGCTACCAGCCCCTGATCTCTCTTTACCACCAAAATGAAACAAAAGGCTCAGCACAGTTCAAACCAAAGCCAAGGAAAGGTCCCCTCTCAAGCTCCAAAATCCTCAGGGATCCAAACGAACACCACAGGTCCAATTAGCAGTCGGAACAGTCAGATCCCCATGGTTCCAAACCTCCGCTCCACTCCACTGCTGAACAGCCAGTCCCTTAATCCAGGAAAAATGACCTCCAACCACAGCACCCACACTTATTCAGGCATCAGTCGGCACTAGCGAAAAAGGGGGAGGACGCGAAAGACGGGGACCTCATCCACACTTTTACCAATAGTCTAATCGGTTGCAGTCCATCACTGATTAACACTGCAGGGAGAACACTGAAACACCAGAAGACCCCCGATAATGTCCCAATGAAATGACCGCAGTACCGAAAGTTCAAACGAAAATGAAAAAATAATGAAAACTAACCAGAGAAATAAAATAACTATAAACAAACAGAAACTTAAAATACATTCGACAAATTACACAGATTACACGGATTTCCTGGGCAGTGTAAAAACACTCAAAGATCGCGGCACAGCCTCGCCTCCATCTTGTAACTGTAGCATTATTTTAAGTTTAGCTTAGCTGATGGACCGAAGACTGGGACAACAAAAAAAAAAAACAGTCCTGGAATATGTGTTATGGAGAGGGGAGTAAAATGAACATTGCTGACTATAAGGATTCATATGCCTTCAAATCTCAGTAAGGTTTAAGCCTGACAAGTACCATCCAGAGCTGATGGATCAGCCATTTGGAGAAAGGAATACAGGAGGTAGGATGTCTCTAACAGTGGTATCATAGGGAGCAAGGCCTAGGGCCGAGGCTAGGGTTTTAGTCAGCTATAAATATTTAACGGGATAAAAACAGGAATGGAGAAATGAGTTTGTAGCTTGGTATAGCAAATAAACATGCCCTGAACTAGAAGCGACAATACTGTGGTCACAGACATTCAGGGATATCAGTATCTGACAGCCTCCAACATGAAAATTGGGGTTCACCAGTACTGTTTGGAAAAGGGAAATGGACCAATCTATGTGGAGAAATTGTTCCATTTGTTTAAAAGCCTTAAAAGACCATACCGGAGGGATAACCTGTAGGCCTGCCGGTAAGTTAGAAGGATTAACATACAACAAGCTCTGCAAGTAGATACTAGCCTTACAACAGAGATTTGTCTCTGTCTGTAATCAGAGGGGTTGGTAGTCCTCCCTACCCAGTTCAACTGGAGGAGCAGCCCATTGTAGAAACCTGGAGCAATGCAAAGCTACGTAGTAAAGGAAGAAATTAGGAAGGTGCAAACCACCAAGGTCTCTTGGGAATGTGAGTTTGAGATATGCATGCTCTACCGCCCCTTCCTTCCAGAGGAGGTGATTCAGTAGGTGTTGGAGTGATGGGAACCAGGCTTTAGGAGAGAAAGCCTCCAGCATTCCTAATGGATAGAGCAGACTCGGGAGGATATTCATTTTGATAATGTTGGAATGACCCCAAAATTATAAGGGCAAGGTGAACCATCTCTCCAGATTACTCTTACTGGAGTGAAGAATAGGGGGAGATATAATGAAATAAAGTCAGATAGGGACCGAGGTATATGGATGTCCAAGTATTTCAAGGCTGCAGGTTCCCAGGAGAGACCCAATGCCTCAATGTCCTGTTTAGGAACAAGCATGTTCAGTGGCATAACCTCCGATTTATCCAAATTCAACTTGTATCCATCTAAAGTAGAGAATATCACAATTTCTGCAAGAGCAGTGGGAATAGAGGAAGTTGGGTCCTCAAGATGGAGGAGCAAATCATCCACATAGGTGAATAGTGTATGTCAAACCCCTTCAGTCATGATTCCCTTACTAGCTGGGGACGTCTTAAGTTTATAAAGAAGAGTCTCCAAATATAAATTGGACAGAAATGTGGAGAGGAAGCTACCTCTCTACAGCTGGAAAGGGGAAGGGAGAGGCCATTGCACCATACCCTGGCAGCAGGCATACTGTACAGGACCCACATCCATTCATAAAAATTAGATGGGATGCCAAATTTTTTGAGGACTGCAAATAAGAAGCACCAAGTTACACAGTAAAAGGCTTTTTCTGTATCCAGGGAGACCAGCACCACAGGAGATCTTCTATCCCCAGGTGCGGAAATAAGGTAGAGGTGCTTTTACAGATGGTCACTAGATAATCAACCAGTCATAAAATCCACCTGAACAAGTGAAATAAGCCTCCCCCAGGCCAACTGTAATCTACTGGTGAGGACCTTGGCCAAAATTTTAATATCAGAATTTAATAAGAAGATTGGCCGATAACTCGACTGTAGAAGCCAGTCCTTGCCAGGCTTTCAAATGAGTGTAATCTAGGCCTGATTGAAGGAATGGTCCTCCAGTCTCTCAGTCAAGAGAGTTATATTATTGAGTAAAGAAAGGTGCATGGTCATCCGCAAATACTTTATAAAAGTTGCTATTAAAGTCATCTGGGCCCAGCGCTTTATCAAGGGGAAGTTGCTTAATCACATTAAGTACTTCCTGAGTGCTAATTGGCTCCACAAGAAGTTCTTGCTGAGGTAAGGAAAGGGATGGAGAGGAGATGGGACAAATACTCTTGGATTCATTCCTAATAGTTTGGGGTTGCAAGGGTGTCCTCATATGGAGTGCCTCGACAATGTCACAGGGGTCTAGGTATAGAGAGGAAAGCACCACTTGGAACGAGGCCTCAAGCAAGGGACCACTCGCTTTTGTCCATCTGTCTGAGTCTCCAGCTAATAGATGACTGGCCCTCCCCAAATTCCAAATAACAAGATTTAGGATGAAGGAAGACCAGGTCCACTTTTTCTCCAAGCAACTCTATGTACTTGGAGTGAAGAGTATTCAGCTTATGCCAAACCTCCAGAGGCGTAGCAGAGGATAGACCCCTCTCCAGGTACCGAAGAGCCAGCAGGATGCGATCCTTCTCAGTCACACAGAGTTTTTTTACAAGTGCTAGCCAGATTGATGCACTTGCCACAAATGGCACATTTCAAGGCCCCCCAAAGCCAATCCAGCTGGTAAACTGAACCCTTTTTAAGGTTCAATTGACTCTGGAGGAACTGCAGCAGGTGTCGGACCAAGATGGTATATGTCAGTAATTGGGAAGTGAAACGCCAGATCCTGTCCTTCTCCTCCCATTTATTAAGCACCTGTATCAGCTCTATAGGTGCATGATCCGAGATGACCTGCGGCAAAATTTCAGCACATAGCAGACAAGGAAGGGAGGATTTGCTCAATAGGAAAAGGTCAATCCTCAAGGAGGAGCTATGGGGAAGGGAGAAAATGTATACTGTCTGTCCACAAGGTGTAAAGTCTGTCACGGATCAAGGAGACCCAAAGTGTCCAGGAGCTCTCTCAACCCCCTCTGCCACAAGGCTAGGCCCTGCCTATTGGAACCAGATCTGTCCAAATCAGTATGGAGAACTATGTTCCAATCATCACCCAGAATGATGGGAGCCTGGGAAAGGAGGAGAGGTGGACAGCCAGAATAGAGAAGAAGTGTGGGGAATCAGACATCAGACATCATAAATGGAGCCTAGAATAAATTCAGTGGTGGCCAGGCAAGCCTGTATCAGGATAAACCTACCTTCCAAATCCTGATATTCTTTAATTAGGTGGAAGGCTGTACCCCTAAAGGCTAGGAGGATGACCCCATCTTGCTGTGTGAATGCCGGCCCCATATGCCAGGGTGATCAAATCCCTCCTGAACAACAAAGCTTCATCCTTCCTCAGATGGGTCTCCTGCAACATAACAATATTGGGGGAAGGGGGACTTCTTGAAATGGCCTAAAATCATGGGTTAACCACTTCTGACCCTCACTCCCCACCGCCCCTTGTCTAACTAGCAGGGCTGCTCCTCTCACCACATGGTGCCAACGAGATCGATGGGGTTGTCACTACGACAGTTCAGTTTACCAATACATCTACTTCAGAGCCTGCCATCCTCAGACAGGCAAACCAAGTGTGGCAACTACCTGGCTCACACCTGGGAGGACCATTTACCATGGCCATCAACCTGGGTCCCTGGGAGAAAACGTCTGCTCACAGTTATGCTAGGTCACCCAAGTAAATCCAGACACAGTGGAAGCAATGACAGTACTGTCCAAACCAGGCTGGGATTCTAGAATGTGGCTTTTATTCACATACACAGAGAATAATCACAAAGCGAAGAAGGACCCCCACAGGGCTACTCCGACTGGTAATGCAGATTACTGAGGTACAGAGAACACACACAGCAAACCTTCAGATTCTGAAATAGAACAGTGAACACTGCGGTTCTGAATGGAAATTGGCACACACGGCCAGAAATGGTACAGTTCCCTTGACGAGGCACCCTCGGCCAGTACTAGGAGACTTTCCAATATTTCATGAGGAATTACTGGTGGCACCCTCGACCACCAAAGAGCACATACAGGCTCACAGAAAATCCAACCCATGTCTGGGTAAACTATTTTCTTCAGGCACTGGCCAAATGCACTGGGAGAAAACAAAAGTGCCCAAACTGAACCCGGAGAGGTAAACATGGTTACTCCAGATAGGGGGGTCTCACAACTTTTGCTTCCAAATTTATACTCAGCCATTTCATCTGGTTGATAACACCCTCACAGAAAACCTGTAGATTCTATCTTGAAATGTCTTTCACATTTAACATACTACATTGCACACCTCTGAGATGTCATGAAGTTAAAAGTTCTGTAATTGGCAATGTCTCTTCACTAGACCCCAACTTCAGCAGGCACTTTTAAATCAGACACGCACTAAAAGTTCTGTACTTGGCAAGTCTCTCTCTGGACTCCATAGTAGGCAGACACTTTTAAACAGAAAATAGTCTAGGTGACAGAGTCCCTTTGTCAGAGAAAACTCACCACAGAAATGCAGGTGCCCCAGGGCTTTTCCTCATGAAAGTCTCAGGTACTCATGGAGCAGATAAATCTCAGGCAGCTTCAAAACAGTCAAGGCTGGACCAGAGGATTGCTCCTGAATTCTGGAATCCCCCCATCCCTCTAGGGATGGGGCACTGGAAAACCCTCTTGGAATGGTTTCCACCACTTCACTCTCTGTCTTCTATGTTCTTCTTCTTCTAGGGTGAGAATAAACTACTCAAACTACAGAGGTAGTTCTCTGTCAGAGCTGAAACTGAGGAGCTGCCTACTGCAGCACTCCTCCTCAAACTCCACTCTACAGACTACTCTCCTCTCCCTCAACATTCTACAGCTAACTTCCCAGCTAGCATTCCAATGTGGCTTACGCTGCTGTGAAAATTCTAAAGTGACATATCTCTCCAGCTCAGCTGAGACTGAAAACAGAGTGTGACAGTGTGAAATCCACTTAACTGGCATTTCACAAGCTGCGTCTCCTTGCCTGCCACTGATTCTAAGTGTAATTCTAGTAAGCCCTGGGAACAAGGGGGTTATACATGTACTTTCCCTCTTATATCTAGCCCCTTTAATGCTCCATGATATAAGCTTGCAAGTAACACTCATATACAGAATCATAAACAGACGGTAGCCAAAGGGAATGACAGGACGCATAACCATGTAAAAAGTGCTCTGGGAAAAAAAACCTTGCCACCTGCCCTTCTGTTCCACCCCTCCCCATAACCAAAATAAAAATCTCCTACCACCCATCTCTCCCAATCTCCAACATCTCCCCCAAGTTTCCCTAAAATGCCTCCCAACATTTCAAGTAAACAACTCTAACATGCTATTAATGAACTATAACAACTAGAATGTTATAGCAAACCAGAGCTAAAGAGAGTAAAATACCACTTACCTCCACTTGCCTTGGGGGGGAGAGTCACAGCACCACAGAAAGCAGTGTGTCACAAATTCAACTTAGTGGTAATAAACCTCCCAACAGGGGAGAGAAGAAACACCAATAAGAAGGAGAGCATAAAGAATGCCTTGACCTGCCTCGGGCAAGGAGGAAAAAACCCACCACACACAACAGCGCATCATAGCTCCCACATTGAGCAGCTACTGCTCCCGCCTCTCCCCATCCCTCACACCCCTCTCCAATGTAAAATAGAAACACTGGCTGACCCCCGAACATCTATAACACCATATAGGAAAGGCAGAGGTTAGTAATAAATAACAACCAGCTAACCAATCGAAGCTGGTCCCCAGACAGGGGCTCTGAGCCAAACAAAACAAGCTGTCAGGATAAGACCTCTTACAGCCCTTAATTACTAGTCCATGGAGAACATAGGAGGTCCTTCTGAGAGATCCTCTAAGTCATTAGAACAAGTAAATAAAATAAATTAAAAGACATAGCCTGGATGACATATCCCTGTCATGTATTAGGCCATGAATGAACTGTAGAGACAAACAAAACATCAGAGTCCTGAGGATCTCCCAGCAAGTCGATATGACTAATAAGTGCCAGTGCACTTAAAATGAATGGCGTTCCTTGAAAGGGCTTCAGTGCCAGAGGCCCAATACACTGTCTGCCTCCAGTCCTGACTAGATCACTGCAACAGAGGCCTTAAAGTGTTCTAGAAATCACGCACGATGCAGTTCCACTACTCAGCCTACAAAACAAAGACCAAGTCAGGAGACCCAAAGTATGCAGGGGCAAGCCAAATTCTGTAGGTCATTTAACACTGAACCCAGCTGAGTATATCAATTGCAGTCCGATAATAGCGTCCTCTAAAAGGCCAGTCAAATGATGAAGTGTGCAGCCCTGTTCAGAGCCAGGTCTTAGAAGAACAATGCCAGCAGATGATTAGAGGACCTCCCAGGGAATGCAGCTTAAGAAAGGTCCCCGTAGCATCAGTAGTGGAATCCACCAATTGAAAAACGAATCCAAGCAGGTCTCAGGTGAACTCAAGATGAAGGCAGTCTCATACAGAAACCACTAGGCCTGCGTCCAGAAAACAGCTGGAGATGCAGTTCACCGACCAGCACAACAGGACAATAGCCAGAGTCTATCCGCAAAGGAAAAGAAAAGGAAAGTTCAGACTCCCCCACAATAACATGCACTGGCTGCCATGTTGAGCAATGGTATGGAAACCAGTCAAAAAGAGGGAGGCTCTCCGATAACAAGAGAAACATCCTCAGGCCACAATGAAACCAGGAAGCAAGCAACAGAGGTAACAAGCCTTTGTGTAAAGCAAATAAACAAAATGAAACGAGGTAAGAAACCACTATGGTTCTCAAAGGAAGTGGCAGTGAAGGTTCAAGAGAAAAAGAAAGCATTCAGGAAGTACAAGGAATCACAGAAGGAACAGGACAGAGAACTGTATCAGTTAAAGCAAAAGGAAGCTGGAAGGCAGTCAGAACAGCAAAGGCCCAAACCAAGGAAAAGATAGTCAACTCAGTTAAGAAGGGGATAAAACCTTTATATGTACATCAGGGAGGAAGGAAGACCAAGGGATGGATAGTGAGGCTTAATAAAGGGAGGGAGGGTGGGCAGAGGGTGACTGTGAAAAGACAGAGATACTAAACAAATATTTTTGCTCAGTATTTACAAAGGAAAGAGGGGAGGTACCTAAAACAAACAGTAGAAACACTCTGGATACAGAAGTTGATACCAGCCCATTTACAGAAGAAAGGGTTCTGAAAGAACTCTTAAAACTGAAGGTGGACAAAGCAATGGGGCCTGATGGGATTCATCCCAGAATTCTAAAAGAACTAAGGGTAGAACTAGTGACACCACTGACTACCCTCTTTAACAAATGGTAGGAAGGGGTGGTACCTGAGGACTGGAGAAGGGCAGATGTGATTCTCCTTCACAAAAGTGGGAGCAAGGCAGAAGCAGGAAACTACAGACCAGTTAGTTTAACCTCAGTGGTAGGGAAAATGATGGAATCACTTCTGAAGGAAAGAATTGTTGAGTATTTAGAGGCCAGAGGGGCACAGGACCCAAGGCAGCATGGATTCACAGCGGAAGGTCATGCCAGACAAATCTGATAGATTTCTTTGACTGGGTGACCAAAGTAGTTGATCAGGAGGGCTGTGGACATGGCCTACCTAGACTTTAGCAAGGCATTTGACACAGTCCCACACAAAAGATTAATATACAAGTTAGACAGCCTGGGAGTGGGTCCCAAGATGACAGCCTGGGTAAAGAATTGGCTGGAGAATAGGACACAGAGAGTAATAGTAAATGGAGTCCACTCTAAAAAAAGGGGGATTAGTAGTGGGCTACCGCAGGGTTCAGTATTAGGACCGGTCCTCTTCAATGTCTTTATAAGTGACATTGCAGAGGGACTGGGAGGAAAAGTATGTCTCTTTGCAGATGACACAAAGATCTGCAACAGAGTTAATGCACAAGGAGGAGTGGAAAGGATGAGAAGGGACTTGGCAAGGTTAGAGGAATGGTCAAATGTATGGCAGCTTAGATTCAATGCTAAGAAGTGCAAAGTAATGCACCTGGGAAACAAAAACCCAGGGGAGGAGTACACAATGGGGGTGAGATACTAACAACAAAAAAATGGAAAGGGACCTGGGGGTAGCTACATCAGATGACCTAAAGGTGGCAAGCGATGTGAGAGGGCAGCAAGGAGGGTTGGGGATACTGATGCACAGGAAAGGCATCACCAGTAGAAAACAAGAAGTTATTATCCCTCTGTACAGACAGCTGGTGAGACCCCATCTGAGTCCTGCTTGCAGTTCTGGGAGACCAAATCTCCGCAAAGACATAGACAGGATGGAAGCTGTCCAGAGGAAGGCAACTAAAATGGTGCAGAGTCTGCACCGGAAGACATATGAAGAGAGACTTAAGGAGCTTAATGTGTATATTCTCGAGGAAAGGAGGGAGAGGGGGGACATGATAGAAACTTTCAAGTACCTCAAGGGAATCAACAAAGTCCAAGAGGGTAGCATCTTTCAAAAAAAGAGGTGTGCAAGAACAAGGGGGCACATTTTGAAGATAGAAGGGGGGCGGCTCAGAGGTAATTTAAGGAAGTATTTTTTCACAGAGAGGGTTGTGGATGTATGGAACGGCCTTCCAGAGGAGGTTGTGGAGTCAAAAATAGTGGTGGAATTCAAGCATGCATGGGACAGTCATAAGGCAATTCTAGGGGGTGGGGGTAGGAAGAAGTAGGCTGCTGGTTAACTAGGCTGTGCAGCTTATCCATCAGGTAGGGAAATGGGCAGACTGGGTGGGCCAAATGGTCCTTATCTGCTGTCAAATTCTATGTTTCTATGTTTCTATGAAGCAAACAGGTCCACAGG
This sequence comes from Neoceratodus forsteri, assembly GCA_016271365.2. Classification (NCBI taxonomy): domain Eukaryota; kingdom Metazoa; phylum Chordata; order Ceratodontiformes; family Ceratodontidae; genus Neoceratodus; species Neoceratodus forsteri. The sequence continues at coordinate 111,462,867 of JADMNL010000035.1, read as the reverse complement.
TCCCACAGACCAGTGAAATATTTGTGAACAACAACCAGCGTTGCGAATGAGCTCTAAAAACAAATGTCAACCACAGACTTACTCTAGGAGCCAGAGATACAGACCCTCCTTAAGTCCTCAATGTGGCGTGTGAACAGATCTGGTAACTGTTTTCCAAGTTCAGCCTTGGCACATTCAGGTTCCTCGAATGAGTGCTAGAAGCCCGCTATGTGGACTTTTAATCTCACTGGGTACAACATGCGAAAGTAGATCCCGGCTGCCATGATCTTGGTTACTATAGGATGGGAGTCTGTATGCTTCTTTCATATTGCAGCAGAAAGGTCCTGGGAAATCCTGGAGTTTGTTCCTCTCCCAGGTAATTTTTTTTAATATCCCGAAGAGTAGCCGGGACATGCTGTTTGTCCAAATAGTTGAGCAGTCGCAAAATAAAAGGCTGGGGTGGGGATCTGGCAGGAGATCATGGCCTGAGTGTGCAGTGGGCCAGTTCCACCACATATACCAAGTTATTAGGAGATTGGCCCACAATCTTTTCCAGAAGCTTTTGAGTAAAGATCACAGGGGAGGCCTCTTCTGCATTCTCCAGTAGCCAAAATATAAGTAAATTATTCTGCTGCAATCTGCCCTCCTGGTCCTTCAGTTTGGAGTCGATCTTGGTAAGCCTTTGTTTCGTAGACATGTAATCATTGTTAAGGTGGTCCCTCCATTCCTCCAAGGATGCTGTGCAGGCCTCTGTATCACTGGCCCGCCAGGAAAGTTCACCCATGTCTGCCCTCAAAGACTTCAACTCGGTGGTTGGCTTTCTGAACGATTCCTTTAAGGGTTAAAATTCCTCTGGAAATTTATTCTCTGTCAGAGGAGCAGGGGCTGAAGTTAGTGAAGCTTTCTTGGAGTAAGAGAGACTGTGTGATTTGGGCTGCTTGACGTTCTTGTCAGGGGTTTGTGATGGAGTGTGTTGTGGCCACCAAGGCACTTGCTGACTGCAAGCAGCGCAGTGCTGAAGTGGGTAGGTGTTCCGACAGAAGTTGGAGTGGGTGGAACTACTTTCCAGAGCTGTACCGGACTGAGATAAAATGGGCTGTGTGCAGCCTTGTATTTTGGATATATTCTCACCAGACTGCAGAAAATGTTTATGGCATAAGAGGACTCGGAGGTTTACCGGTGGCAAGTGCACAGCGTGGTAGTTACCTGTTCATGTATACATACGCCCATATCCAGAGGGGGAAAGAAAAGTCATTTAAAGTTACAGTTTTGTTCTACTATTAATACTGTTTCAATTTCACTGAAGTGAGCCAGGGGCGTACAACAAATGGGAACAGAAAAATTAAAAAGAGGAAAACGCTTCTCGAAGCAGAGTTGTTGGATGTGAGATAAGCTACTGCACATGCTCTGTAGTGTGTGAAGATGATCACAGTGAGGTTAATAATGATGGAGAAAACCAAAACCATCAGAGCTGACAGGTATGCAAGCAGCGATTTTAACATGTCATCTTCATATGAAAGGGTCATATGTGTGCCTGGACTTCATACAGTGAGGTTATACTCAGACAACCTCACTTTCTTAGGCATACACTGACCAATCAGAGTCAAGGAAATTTTCTTGCCGTTGTATAATCCTTGATATAAAAGTTTTCTTAATGCACCCTGTGAGTCTATTTGCCCTTTGAGTTATTGTTCTGCAGTAGCTGAACAGCGTAGCAAATAATAATATTTTTTATTTAAATAGCTCAATTCAAAACGTATCAATGTGTTTAACAATAAAACAATAAAAGCAAAATAAAAAGATGAAATACAATAAAACATACATTAATGAAGTATACATTCAACAATATTTCTTACACTTAGAACCCAAAAGCACAGTTAAATAGGTCTGTTTTTAAAGCTATCTTAAAGCTCTCCACGGTCTGGCACTCTCTGATCCGATGAGGTAGAGAGTTCCACAGGGTTGGGGCTGCATACATAAATGCTTGAGCACCATTGGTTTCAATCTAACCCTGGGAACCTCTAGCAATCCTGAGTGGAAGGGGTGGAGGGGGCAGTAAGGAACCAGGAGCTCTTGCAGGTAGCCCAAGCCCAGTCCATGTAAGGCCTTATAGGTCAATAAACCGACCTTGAAAGTATCCTCCACTACATAGGCAGCCAGTGCAGTTCGCACAGTACAGGGGAGATATGACTGGCCCAGGAAGCCCCAGTCAGTAGCCTGGTCATAGCATTCTGCACCAGCTGCAAGCAGTGACCATTAACCCCTGGAAGCCCTAGGTAGAGGGAATTACAGTAGTTAAGGCGTGAGGTCACAAAGGTGTGGCTCAATGTTGGAAGGTCGCAAGACGGAACAAGGTGCTTAATCTGGGCAGTGTTTCTCAGATGGTAAAAAGAGGACTTGACTGTTGCCAACACCTGCGTATGCAGTGTCAGCCCCTCATCAAAAATCACCCCCAGATTCTGCACCTGAACAGAGGGCAAGAGCTGGTTACCTTCAAGCCAAAGCCCAGAGGCAGACTGTGGCCCTGTCTTCTTTATCCCCTGACCCGGATCCACCACCAACACCTCAGTCTTATCAGGATTCAACCATAACCAGCTGGCCCACATCCAGTCCTGGAGTTCTACGAGGCAGCTATTAAAGACAGAGATTGCACTATCCTGGTTGGGTGCAAAAGATAGATAGAGCTGGGTGTCATCTGCATAACAGTGAAACCTCAGCCCATACCGTCTCACAATGTCTCCCAATGGCAGCAAACACATCATGAACAACATAGGGGACAGCACAGAATCCTGAGGACCCCCACATGGCAGACAGAATGATGTCAAGGAAAAAATCCCAGACAGCACTCTCTCAGTTCTGCCAGTGACGAAGGATCTAAACCAACTAAGGATCACACCTGACAGGCCGCAGATGTCCCTCAGGCACCCCAGCAGCCCCCCATGGACCACGGTGTTGAAGGCTGATGAGAGATCAAGAAGGACCAAGACTGAATGGTGCTTCTGATCTCTTGCAATCAGGAGATCACCGAGCACCCGAACCAGAGCAGTCTCAGTTCTATGCCTCTTCCGAAAACTGGACTGGAAGGGATCATAGATGTCATGGATGGTCAAATGGTTCTCCAGCTGTAGGGCAACTACTTTCTCTCTATTACCTTCCCAACAAAGGGAAGGTTAGAGATTGGCCTGTAGTTATCAGGACAGTTTAGGTCCAGAGAAGCTTTTCTAAGAAGAGGTGTAACCCCCACCTCCTTCAGGGAGTTTGGAAGCTCAACTAACTTTAAAGAACATCAAACTGTCTCTGCTAGGACAGGACCAATGATATCCATATACCACAAAATGAGGTATGTAGTGCCCAGGTCCAAACTACAGCATGTAGGCCACATACTCTGGATGATCTGCATGACATCAAAGATCGCTGGCCGGTCAAAGTGGACCCAAGAAATTATTGAAGCTACAATTCAAAACCGCCATGGAGGATCCTGGTTCAGCATGATAAATCATAGAAACATAGAAACATAGAAACATAGAAGTTGACGGCAGATAAGGACCGCAAGGCCCATCCAGTCTGCCCATTTCTTTTTCTACCTTATAAATGTGCCATCGGCCTTTGCTCTGTCAGTGACCTATCTATTCATAGTCATTTGTATTGCTCCCTTATGCCTATCCCATGCCTGTTTGAAGCCCTGCACTGTATTCATAGCCACCACTTCTTGTGGTAAGCCATTCCATGCATCTACCACCCTTTCTGTGAAAAAGAATTTCACATTCCCCTTAATCGGCCTCCCTCTAATCTCATGCTGTGTCCTCTTGTCCTGCTATTTTTCTTATATTTAAACATGTTAGACTCTTTTCACCTTGTTTATGCCCTTAAGGTGTTTAAATGTCTCGATCATATCACTCTCTCCCTCCTTTGCTCAAGGGTATACATATTGAGCTCCATTAATCTGTCCTCATATGTCTTCTGATGCAGTCCCTGCACCATTTTGGTTGCCCTTCTGGACTGCCTCAATTTGGTTAATGTCCTTGTGAAGGTGTGGCTCCAATACTGCACGCAGTACTCCAGATGGGGCTCTAACTATCAGTCTTGTACAGAGGGATTATTACCCTCCCTCTACGACTTGTGATACCTCTACTAATACACCCTAACACCCCTAGCCTTACCTACTGCTTTTAGAGGTCTGCTTGATGATTTTAGGTCATCAGTGATGATGATGCCCAAGTCTCTTTCTTCCTTTGTGACTGCTAGCAACTCCCTCCCAGCCTATAAGTGGCTTCAGGGTTTCTCCCTATGTGCATGATTTTGCACTTCTTTGCATTAAATCCCAGTTGCCACTCTTCTGACCATTCTGCTAGTTTATCCAGATCTCTTCTCATTCTGCCCACCCCATCTGGATCATCTACTCTGTTGCAGATCTTGGTGTCATCTGCAAACAGACAAGCCTTTACCTCTAGTCCATCTGCGTAGGTCACTAATGAAGATGTTGAATAGGATGGCTCCAGGACTGATCCCTCGAGGTACCCTACTTGTGACTTGCATCTCTTCTGACTGATACCATTTACCACCACTCTCTGTTTTCTGCCAGTCAACCAGTTTGCCACCCAGTTGACCAACTTCTGACCCACCCTTGAGCCTACCTAGCTTATTTATCAATCTTCTATGTGGAACAGTGTCAAAAGCTTTGCTGAAGTCAAGGTAGGCGACATCAACTGCTCCCCTTGGTCCACCACTCTGGTTACCCAGTCAAAGAAATCTATGAGATTAGTTTGACAGGGACCTTCCTTTGTAAACCCATGCTGTCTTGGATCCTGTGCCCTATGGATTCCAGGTGTTGCACTATCCTTTCCTTAAGGAGTGCCTCCATAATCTTGCCCACTACTGAGGTAAGACTGACCGGTCTGTAGTTCCCGCCTCCTCCCTGCTGCCACTCTTGTGGAGTGGGATCACATGAGCTCCTTCTCCAGTCTTCTGGGACCTCTCCTGTGCTCAGAGACTCACTAAACAATTCTGCTAATGGCTCTGCTAGTTCCTCCTTTAGCTCCTTAAGTACCCTGGGATGTATGCCATCAGGTCCCATTGCCTTATCCACCCTGGAGCTTAGCAAGCTCTTGTAGGACCCTTTTTTGTGAAGGGAGTAGTGCCACCTCCCTCCCCTGTGTCCATGATGCTGAGCTGTGGGCCCTGCCCTACCTTCTCTTCAGTAAATACTGAGCAAAAGTATCTATTTAGGATAGATGCCTTACAGGGTCCCCTCCTCACATGCTCCCTTTTCTCCATTAAGCTTAGCAATACCCCCTCTGACTTTCTCCTTTCACTAATGTATCTATAGAAAGTCTTGTCACCTTCTTTACTGTTCGATGCTAGTGTTTCCTCAGTTTGGGACTTTGCCTGCCTTACTGCCTTACCTGCTTCCCTTAGGGCAGGTTGGTATGCCTCCTATCTTCATCCCGCTGTGTTCCTTATATTTTCCTGAAGGCCAGCCTTTTGCTCTGACCTTTTCTTTCTACTGTATTTGAGAACCAAAGTGGTTTCTTCTTCTTGCACTTCCTTTTCTGTCTAACACAATGGGATGTTGCTCAGTATTGTATCCTAATGCTTGCCCACTTTGCCTGTACCTCCTCACCTGTGTTTCTTTTGCCAGGGCTAGCTTAACTCTGTTGGCCATCTTATCAAAGTCAGCTCCTCTGAAGTCCCATATTTTGCTTTGGAATGGGATGATTTAGATGTAGTAGCCAAATTGAACCATACCATGTGATGGTCACTGGCCCCCAGGTGACCTTCTACCTGAGATCTGTGATCCCTTCTTTGTTAGTCAGTACTAGATCTAGGATAGCCCTGTCTCTGTGGGTTGCTGTACCAGTTGTTTGAGGCCCTCCCCTGCAGGGAATCCACTATGAGTCTAGTTCTGGCAGATGTTCCTGCTGGTATTGACCAATCTGTATCTGGCATGTTGAAGTCTCCCATTATCAGAACCTCCCTTTAGCTGTCATGTTTTGTATATCTTCTAACAGTAATGTGCTATGTCCTCCTCTGGTCTGGGGCCTGTAGACAACCCCAGTTCTTATGGCTGTCCCATTTCCTGTTTCCAGGGTGACCCACAGTTCTTCTGGCTCCTTATTGTATTCTGAATTTCTGTAGCTTTGATATTTTCATTAACATACAGGGCCACCCTCCCCCTTTTGCACCTCGGTCTCTTCTGAACAATACATAACCAGGTACTGAAGTCTCCTAGGTGTGGTTACTGGTAAACCACGTCTCACTAATTGCTACTATGTCCAGTTTAGCCTCTGACATAATTGCCTGCAGGTCTGGGATCTTATTTCCCAGGCTGTGAGCATTTGTGTACATGATTTTCCATTGGCCAGATTTGGTGTGTTAGTTGTTGGGTGAAGTTTGGCATTACCCTGTGCATCGTATGGGGAGACAAACCTTTTTCTTACCTGGTGATGTAAATGAACGGCAAACACGCTGAATTCCTGTTTGACCACTAGCTGAGGGGGAGGGGTTCTTCCCATTTGACGACATGGGTGCTGCACCTTTCTCCATTTGCTAGTTTAAATATTCTGCAAAGACGCCAAACTTCTGCCCCAATGCACTGACTCCCTTTAGTCAGATGCAGTCCATCAAATTTAAAGAACTTTCGCCTCCCAGAACTGTTGCCAGTTCCTACAAATCTGTGTCCTTTTTCCTGGCACCAGTCCTTGAGCCACGTGTTTAGCTCCCCTATCTCCCTTTCTGACCTTCCGTCCATCTGCTCCTTCTCCCAGACTGGCAGGATCTCAGAGAAGGAGATGCCGGACAAATAGATGATAGTTTGTCACCCAGCCTAGTCAGGTGTTCCTTGGTCTCCACAACTGACCGGCTGGCTTAGATCATTAGTCCCTATGTGTACTAGGACATCAATGTTTTCTCCTGCTTTGTGAACAATTTTAGCAATGCGGCCAGTGTCTCTCCATGCTGATGTACCTGGAGACATCTGACCATCACCCTGGCTGGAGATGGGTATCAACTCCCTAATCATGGAGTCTCCTATGATCAGAAGTTTTTGGATTTCCTTTGTGCTTGTTTAGTTTGGTTCCTGATTTGGGTGAGTATTGTTGTGCTAGCTCCTGTGCCACAGTGTCCTGCTCTGCAGTGTCTTCTGCCCTTTATTTGATTTCAGAGATAGAGGCAGATACCTGTTTGTAGTGTTTATATGGTTTTTGGAGGTAATGTGTTGGAGAGTAGAGAGTGATGGGGCACCTGATTTGCTCCTCCTAACCACCTGCCAACCTCCTGGACCAACTACCCTCTGTGGTCGAGGTTTTTCTGTTGGATGCTGGGGAAATGGCGGGTGGTTCTTATAATGTATTTCCTCTTCAATATGAAATTTGAGGCGTGCAATCTCTGCCCATGCTGCCTGGAGCTGAGACCTAAGATCTCAAGGCCCAGCATGTAGGACAGTGTCCTAAATCTTGTAAGACTGTCCTTCTGAAAATTGTTCCACAGTACCTGCAGTTAATGAAATCCATTCCAAATAAGTTGCTGGGTTTGTAACCTAGTCAGAGTAATTAGAAGGAAAAAAAAATAAGTAATGGTTTAATTGTGCTTTGTTTAACTTGTTATAACAAGTTAAATTACTAGTGCCCTGTAAATGAGATCACCTTGTGGAGGCCCCACTGATCCGCTCCTTCCTGCTCTGCCACAGGAAATGTCACAACTGTGGTACCCTATAAAAGGAGTGTAGCGTGGGGTGGTTGGGGATGGGGTGGTGGCTGGGCCTTCCCTGCCTAAAAAGAAGAACCACGACGAAAGAACAAGGAGGTAAGAGCAGAAACAATCAGTCAACAACAAATGCAGTAACCCTGAAAGCTTATCCTAATGTTAGATAAAACTGTAAAACCTGTAAAGCACCACCTGTAATAATTTCAGAGAAGATATACCTGTAAGAAACACTTTGCTCCAGAAAAATAAAGCAGTAACAGAAGATATACCTTGCAAAAGACAATTTGACTCAGAAGATTACAGCAGTAATCTGTTAGCACACACCTGTAGGCACCCTTGTAATAATGCAGAAGAAGGTATACCAGCAACAACAATTTGAATCAGAGAAAAATAAAGCAATGAAATGTTAGCAACAAACAGTAGCAATCCCTGTGAGTAAAAATAAAACACCACCACACAGTAAATCTGCTTAGCCAAACTAAGTCTTAATCCTTCTCCCTTGCTCTGGTAAGTTTCTCTACTCTGCCTTTCAAGCAGTCTTAGAAGGAAAGAGCTCAGGTGAAGCTAGGTGCCTTGGCCAGCAAACCAAGTCTTCTACCTCCAAGATATCAACTAACCTGACTTTTAACCCTTCTTTCTGTTGGAAATTACTGACAGTTTGCCAGCTCCACCCACATACACACCTAATCCTTTGAAGAGCTGTGGAGGAAAAGCAATTAGCTCCTTCAATGTGAGAAGGAGACTGAAACACCTCTGAGACAACAAACCTTTTCAACAAACAAGAATAAAATAAAACACAGTGTCAAACAGTAATTTTGCTTAGCCCAATGATAAAAAGTCACAAAATGTAAGCTCCACCTGTAATACAGTAATTTCAGAGAAGATATACCCTGTAAGAAACACTTTGCTCCAGAGAAAAATAAAGCAGTAACAGAAGATATACCTTGCAAAAGACAATTTGACTCAGAAGATTACAGCAGTAATCTGTTAGCACACACCTGTAGGCACACCTTGTAATAATGCAGAAGAAGGTATACCAGCAACAACAATTTGAATCAGAGAAAAAATAAAGCAATGAAATATTAGCAACAAACAGTAGCAATCCCTGTGAGTAAAAATAAAACACCACCACACAGTAAATCTGCTTAGCCAAACTAAGTCTTAATCCTTCTCCTTGCTCTGGTAAGTTTCTCTACTCTGCCTTTCAAGCAGTCTTAGAAGGAAAGAGCTCAGGTGAAGCTAGGTGCCTTGGCCAGCAAACCAAGTCTTCTACCTCCAAGATATCAACTAACCTGACTTTTAACCCTTCTTTCTGTTGGAAATTACTGACAGTTTGCCAGCTCCACTCCCACATACACACCTAATCTTGGAAGAGCTGTGGAGGAAAAGCAATTAGCTCCTTCAATGTGAGAAGGAGACTGAAACACCTCTGAGACAACAAACCTTTTCAACAAACAAGAATAAAATAAAACACAGTGTCAAACAGTAATTTTGCTTAGCCCAATGATAAAAAGTCACAAAATGTAAGCTCCACCTGTAATACAGTAATTTCAGAGAAGATATACCCTGTAAGAAACACTTTGCTCCAGAGAAAATAAAGCAGTAACAGAAGATATACCTTGCAAAAGACAATTGACTCAGAAGATTACAGCAGTAATCTGTTAGCACACACTGTAGGCACACCTTGTAATAATGCAGAAGAAGGTATACCAGCAACAACAATTTGAATCAGAGAAAAAATAAAGCAATGAAATGTTAGCAACAACAGTAGCAATCCCTGTGAGTTTAAAATAAAAACACCACCACACAGTAAATCTGCTTAGCCAAACTAAGTCTTAATCCTTCTCCCTTGCTCTGGTAAGTTTCTCACTCTGCCTTCAAGCAGTCTTAGAAGGAAAGAGCTCAGGTGAAGCTAGGTGCCTTGGCCAGCAAACCAAGTCTTCGGGTCCAGTACTGCAGTTACAGTCATGGAACACACCTCAGCAAACAATAACCACTGTCCAAACAATAACCACTGTCCAAACTCCAAGTTTATGGATTGCAGTAGGTTTACTTAGAAAATGAGGAGGATGAAAATGATAAAACCCAGTCGGGTGAAACGTCAGTCTGTGTGGTCACCTCCAACTGGGGTGCTTTATCTGTTTTCATGGTTATTTTTTGCTGGATTGAGTTCTGTGACTGTTACTGCAGTATTGGGGTAAGATTATTATTGATTAGAATGCCAAGGTCTTTCGTCATTCTCCACAGTTCTTAATACAGTATTACATAAATTATATGTTTGTAGGGGTTATGTTTACTAAGATGGAGGACTGTACATTTCTCTAAATTAGACAGCATTCTGTTTCTATATGCCCAAAATTCTATTGTTTTTAAGTCATTTACCAGGGATTGTTATTTGCCTTCAGTATCTACAGTATCTCTGCTCTGATCTTTGTCTCATCTGTGAACTTAGCAATCCAATGTTGTTTTGCAGCTGCACTGCATGTCACTTATGTCTACATCAAATAGTGCTGGTCCAAACACCAACTCCTGTGGCACCCCACTGGAAACCCACCTCTCTCTGTGGATAGTTTTCCACTTACTCTCACTTGTTGTGTTTGGTTTGTAAACCAGTCTTCAATCCACCATGCTGTTAAATTATTTATTTCCACTTGTTTTAGCTTTATGATTACTTCGGCATGTGGTACAGTATAAAACACCTTTTGAAAGTGTAAAAATATGACATCCATGGGGAGTCCCTCTGTTTAGGCTTGCACTGACCTTTTCATAAAAAGTAGTTAGATTTGTGGTGCAGGATCACTCCTGTACAAAACCATATTGTGTGGGTTCATGTTTGCCCATGGTCAGTAGGTTGTCCTCAAGCTGGGTCTTAAGTAATTTTCCCACAACCTTACATGAAACCGAAGTTAAACTGATTGGCCTGTAATTGCCCACTCCTCCTACTGCCATTCTTGTGGCTTGGAGTTATGGTAGCTCTCCTCCAATCATTAGGTACCTGCCCCTGTTTGATTGATTTATTAAATAGTACCATAAAAGGTATACTTACTGGTTCTGCTAACTTTGTAAGAAAACATGAATTTATGCCATCTGGTCCTGGGGATGAATTTGATTTCACATAACTAATAGCAGACGGGACATCTTCTCTGGTCAATGTCATATTGTATATTGTATACTCAAAGGGTCCCACATGAATTTTTCTGAATTTGTTTCTATTAAATACTGTATAAAAGCAGTTGCTTAATGATTCAGCTATGTCTCCAGTGTTCTGTAGTGCATCCAAGTTTTTCACTATTGAGTCAAGAGTTCTGTTACCAAACTTATTATGGTTGCTGTATGCATACCAGGATTTTTAGTTATCCTTACTATGTGCTCATCTAAATTCAAATTTCTTCCTTTCAAATTTAATTTGTTTTGTATTTTTTTTTGGTTTTTACTAATTCTGATTTGTGTTTTAGCATTTTGTGTTCTGTTGGATCTATCTTAAAAGTTTCCGGCCTTTTCCTTTTTCTTAATCTGCTTCTTGATCTTTTTGTCAGCTATGTTGGAATCTTGCCCTTTCGATTATATTTTTTTTCTTCCTGGCACAAGTTTGTTTTCCAGCTTTATTGTTTTGACTTTGGTTAGTTGTCAACATTATTCCTCTGAACAGTTGCTCATTAATGTCTCCCAGCCTGTATGTTTTAGCACACTCTTAATTATTTAAAAGTCAGCCTTACTGTAATTCCTTATAGTAACGCTGTGATTTACCTGACTATGGCATGCATGCAAACTGAAGTACACAGTAATATGGTCACTTGTACCTAGTGGTTCTTTTATCATTAAGTTTCCTAATACTGTAGGTAGGTCAGTGATTACCAGATCTAATGTGTTTGTTCCCCTAGTTGGCTCCAGTACTAGCTTATCCAATCCAACCACAAGTAAGTTATTAAGAAAGTCTGTTTCTATAGTATTTGTACATGTCAGTTGGTTCCTTGCTATACCTAGGAAATTAAAGTCCCCTATAACTACTAAATTTAACAGATCCACTGCCAGTGCTATTTGTTTTGACAGGTAAGTAGTGCAATTGTTGTCACTTATTTGGGGCCTATAACAACTGACAATTGTTCACTTTCTTCCACTATACTTTAGCATCTATATCCATACTGTATATACCACCCCCTACTTCCTGTCTAGTCTATCTTTAAAAAATAAGTTGTAATTGGGGGTTTCTCTGGACCAATCATTGGTATCATCCCACCAGGTCTCAGTAATGGTGGCTATTTCAGTGTTATTTGTGGAAAGTAGAATTTCAAGCTCATTTTTTTTGTGATGTTTAAGCTTCTCGTATTGGCTAGAAGAAATTTATAGATGTAGATGTCTTTGACTGCATCATCTTTTGGAATATTAGGCATCTTGCCTGACACCCCTTGGAATTTAGCTTAAAGAATCCCTGATGTGTTTTTCCATTTGCTTGCCAAGGAGCATGCTTCCCCTTCTGCTGAGGTGGAGTCAATCCCAACTAAATAACCTTTGGTCATTTTCAAATCACTCCCAATGAGTGATGCATTTTACATTTTTACTCACAGTCCATTTCCTCAGACATTCATTAATGAGTATTATTTTATTGTATTTCTTGTGACTGGCCCTTGTTATGAGAAGAATCTCTGAGACACAGACTTCACATCCTTTGTCTGCTAGCTTCTTATTTAGGGTTATAAATTCCATTTAATATCTTCTGTCAGAATGCTCAGTATCATTTGTTATGTTTTCTTGCACACATGCACAAGAAACATTATGTGACAGCTTAGGAGAAAAGCAGTGTTTTGGAGGTGTGTCACTGTGGTGGCCAATGCTCCCACTGCACTTTAAGGCTTAGCCCTCTTTCCCCAATGTGGTGGCACACTGCTGCTGACACTAGTTCATAAGTGTGCCCTGAGTTAAACTAAATTCACTTTCACTGCAATGAGGGAGCGACCCGTCATTGCAGGGTGGTGCCTTGCCTTGTGTAAAATTTCAAATTAATATGGTGGAGTCATCTGCTTGAAAGTCCCCATGAAAGCTGACTCGGGGATGCCCAATCCCCCTGTTGGCATGCCTCCTTCCCCAGTTCATTTGCCGACAGGTAGCTAAATCCCAGTTAGCATGATTCCCCCTCCATTTGTTCTGTGCCGAGGGGGTGCCCAATCCCCCTCTTCTCATGTGCTCCCCCTCTCCGCCAAGCACATGCCACCAGCTCCACCCTCCCAAGAATCACCCAGGTAGCACACTGGGAGCCCACCCCAGCATGCTCATGCACCCTCCCAGCACACTGTATGGCCAACGGGGGTGCCCAATCCCCGTCAGCTCCAGTCCCCCCCAACAAACACCTAGGTGGCATACTGGGAACTCACTTCAGTGGCCAAAATCATCCTGCTGCGTCTTTTTTTTTTAAAGTCCTGTTAAAAAAGAAAACAGTCCCTCGTTGAGTCCCTTGCCCCTTCCCCCAACCTGTACCAACCCTCTGCACACCCCATCTCCCCACATGCCCATCTCACCCCATACTTAACTCCAGAGCCCAATGCAATGATCTTCAGTGGACCGGGAACACACCTGCACTCTTCAAAGTCAACCACAAACTGAAGAAATGCCGGTAAGCTGTATAATGGCATAAATAGGGCTTTTCAACTTATGTGGATATCTCGGCCATTTTTTCGACTTTTGGCACCAAATTTTCAACATGGAGTTCTTTGGATCCCTCGTCATGAATTCAGTCACTGTCATGGCATTATTCAGTCCTGAAAGGTGATTTTGCGGTCACTGCGTGGAATCACCTTTCAGGACAATAACTAAAACCATAGTATCACTGTTCCACGAGGTCTGCTCTCAAATCAATGTTGCAAATTTGGTGAGAAAATTCAAAAAAATGACTGTTTCTGACGTACGTTGCGCAGTTTCCATGCACACTCGTAACTTTAATTCGTAATATTTTCAGTCCAGATTTTCAACACTGGCATTTTTCCAAACTTTCTTATTTATGAACAGAAGAGCTGTCATTTTTCACATCCTGGCCAAAATGTGTTTTGCACTTCTGGCGCAAAATTGCGTGGTCACTGTGGGAAATCATTGCTCAGTACTGAGTAAGAAAATCACAGTGAAACTGTTCATGAGCAGAGGTCTTAAAATGCCTATGTTGAAAATTTGATGACAAAAGTCCATAAAATGACTGTGTTATGAGCATGCGTTGCACAGTTTCCAGGTAGGCTTGGAATTTTGACCATCTTTAATATTTTCATCCCAGATTTTCAACATTGCCATCTCTTCACACCTCCCTATGAATGGTACAGCTGTCATTCTTCACATCCTGCCCAATCTGTGTTTTCACACATCTGGCGCAGAATGGCACGGTTGCTGTAGGAGATCAAAGTTCAGGACACAATAATAAAATCACAGTGCCATAGTTCATGAGCAGAGGTCCCACATGCTTTCATGAGGTGGGAGTCACAAAAAGGCCATGCTGAAAATTTGTAGTGCAAATACCAACAAACGCCCAGGGCATTAGGGTTTCTAACCATAACGTCCCACCCTGTACAGACTAACAGGCATCAGGGGTGTGACTTGGTATTGTTAGCTGTAATGCTCATGCCATTCCACTCCCACCCACACCTTGCAGTCAGTGAGAGACGTTGAGGTGTGCCATGGACTCTTTGGTCCCAAAGCTCACCCCATTCTCCAATACTGCACCCATCTCAGCATATTTCCTTATGGAGTAGGGTGAGCATAAGGCTGAAAGACCCCAAGACACACCACAACACTTGTCAGTGTCTGCAGGGTAGGGTGAGGTGAAATAGCATGAGTGTTATGGCCGATGACCCAAAGGCACACCCCAATGCCTGCCAGTCTCTGCAGGATGGGGGTGGGGTTGGCGTCAGTTCACTATCTCACTGCCATTCCTGATTTGCATCTCTGTAACTCCTGCACTACCAATACCAATGACAGCAGGACAACATTTGGCACTGACAAATGCTTGATTTAAAGTGTTGCCACTATTTTCTTTGTCTGGAGAAAAAAAGTGGTATTGAGGAATGTGATGCTGTTAACAGGTAGGGTAGTGGGTGGGTGTCACTTATGCTTGAAGGTGTCTGCTTTCAGGGGGAGCTGTTCTGACTCTGGAGTCAAGTGAGTGGTCAGGTAAGAGTGAAACTGACAGTGGAGCACAGATCACAAAAGATAACGGAGCAGTAAAAGTTAGTTTTTTACTCCAAGGAGGACTTTGTAAGATCCTGCAGTAGGATGCTTTTCATTTTGTTACATCAGTGTTTGGGTTTTGCAGCTTTCAAGTGGGTGACCTAGCAGTATAATTGGCGGGTGGGGAAGGAAACCAGTGACAAGAAAATCTGAACAGTAAGTTAAAAAATATATATTTTATTTGAAAAATGGGAGTCTTACAAGAAGGCATTGAGTCTACATAATAGTCCTGTGAAGTGTTGCTGTATACAGACCTACTGCAAAGAGTTTGTGTGCCCAGGGAAATCATCGTACACAGACCTACAGCACAAATACTGTACAAGTGCAAGTGCTGTTATGTACTGTACCACAATGTGAATGCGAATGCTGGGAAGTAGTGCTGGCTGGGGAGGTTGGATTGACAGTTAGCACTTATACAGCATGGGCCAGATTTTCAAATACCAGAGAATGACGCAGGGTACTTGTGTCAAAAACAACTGACGCAAGGAGCAGGATGCTCAAACCTTGCACTAATTCTGATTTTCAAATGGTGCTTGCATCAAAAATAGGTCTGCATGCACCAGAGTGGCTTTCCCCATACTTGCACCAAAAAATAGCTGCCTCATGTCGGAAAGAGATGCTTGCATCACTCAAATTATGCACCATCCTCTATTTGGTATTTTCAAAGAATGCAAGTCCTGTCCTTGTGCCTAAGATGCCTGTCACTGTTAGAACAGTCAGAGCATCTAAGGGACACAAAGCAGTAAGAGCACAGACCTGACTATGCTACTATTAAAGGATAGTATTCTCCTGGAGGACTAGTTTTGAACATTTTGGGGCTTAGTTTTGTCCAATTTCATCTGCCGTTTTGTTTTACCTAGCTTACGTCATTCTCATCATTTGCATAATTTTTTACTCAACTTGCACCATTTTTCTCAGTTTGCATCATTTTTTTGTTGCTTGCACGAATGTGCAAGAAACATAATACCATCATAGTTTTCGGAGGTGTGGCGCCCATCTTCCAAATTCAGTCTGTGTGTTTGCAGGCACGGCCCAAGTTCCCCAATCACTGCTGCAGCTGTCTATGACAGCAGTTGAAAATGCAGTGGTCGTACCCAGTTGAAAGGGCGCTCTGCTTCCAGTGAGCAGAGCTTCCCCTCTACACACACACACACACACACACACACATACATGCTCATCTCCCCTCCCTCCCCCGCATACACTGTAGGCTGATGGGGTGCCCAATTCCCCGTCGGCTCCACCCCCCAAAGCATCCAGGTGCCACACTAGAGCCCACCCCAGCGTGGCAAAAGTAGGCTATGACGAGGGTGCCCAATCCCCGTCGGCTCCAGCCCCCCAAACAACCTTTCAGCTGCCACACTGGGAGCTCACCTCAGCATGGCAAACGCCCCTAACGCCGCTAAAAAAAAAAAAACCTGTAAATACAAAACTGTCCCGCATCGCCGTCCCCTGCCTCCCACAACCCAGCACTCACCCACTGCGCACCCTGCCTCCCCACAACCCCTTCACCCCATACTTACCTCTGGACCTCGGCGATGATCTTGGTGGACCAGGGGAACACGTTCTGCACTTTCAAGGCCAACACGAACTGAGGAAATAATGGTAAGCTGTATAATAGGATAGATAGGGTTTTTTAACTTTGCTGCATATCTCAGGCATTTTGGAATTTTGGCACCAAATTTTCAACATGAGGTTTTTGGGACCCCTCCTCATGAATTCTGTCACTGTCATGGCATTAATCGGGCCCGAAGGGTGATTTCGAGGTCACTGCGTGAAATCACCTTTCGGGACTGATTAACAAAACGACAGTGCCAATGTTCTTAAGGTGGGCTCTCAAAAAGCCTATGTTGCAAATTTAGAGTGGCCTCCTGAAAATGACTGTTTTACCAGTAATGGTGCGCAGTTCCTACACCACTGTCGTAAGTTCATGAATTTTTAATATTTGCACTCCAGATTTTCAACATTGCCATTTTACCACACCTCCTTATGAGCAGTACAGCTGTCATTTTTTACATGTCGCCCAAAATGTGTTTGCCTGCATGCAGAGTACAATGGCGCAGTTGGTGTGCGCAATCAATGTTTGGGACAGATTAAGAAAATTACAGTGACGCTGTTCATGAGCAGAGGTCTTAAAATGGCTATGTTGAAAACTGGGTGAAAAAATTCCCAAAAATGACTGTTTTATGAGCATTTGATGCGCTGATCCTACGCATGCTCTTAAGTTCGTGAACTTTCAATATTTTCACTCCAGATTTTCAACATTGCCATTTTACCACACCTCCTTATAAGCAGTACAGCTGTCATTTTTCACATGTCGCCCAAAATGTGTTTCCGTGCATGTAGCGCACAATGGCGCATTCGGTGTGCACAGTCAATGTTTGGGACAGATTAAGAAAATCACAGTGACACTGTTCATGAGCAGAGGTCTTAAAATGGCTATGTTGAACATTTGGTGAAAAAATTCCCTTCAGACATTCTGCAATGTTACTAATGAAGACATTGAACAGGACTGGCCCCAGGACGATCACTGCAGCACCCACTGGTGACCCCTCTCCCTAGACTGCACACCATTTACCACCACTCTCTGCCTCCTGTCTGTTAGCCAGTTTCTAACCCAGTTTACCACCCTTCCCCATGCCCAGCCTACCCAGCTAGTTTATCAGCCTCCTATATGGGATGGTGTCAAAGGCTTTGCTGAAATCAAGGTAAGCGTTGTACACTGCCCCACCCTGATTCACTTTCTTTGTCACCCAGTCAAAGAAATCAACCAGATTTGTCTGACATGATGTCCTCACTGTGAGTCCATGTTGTCTATGGTCCTGGACTCCGATGGCGTCTAGATGCCCCACTATCCTTTCTTTAAGCAATGTCTCCATGATCTTCCTCACTACTGAGGTGAGGTTGAACAGCCTCTTGTTCTCTGCCTCCTCCCTGCTGCCGGACTTGTGTAGAGGGACTACATGTGCCCTTCTCCAATTCACTTATGTTGAATGACTCAGTGAACATGGCTGCCACAGGTACTGCTACCTCCCCTCGCAGTTCTCTTAATATCCTTGGGCATAAGCCATCTGGTTCCATCGCTTTGTCCATCTTCAATTTAGTGAGCTCCTGCAGGACTCGTTTGTCTTTGAATGGACTATTGTCCACCTCTTCACCCCCTTGGCAACTGCTGTACTGCTGTGCCCCTTTCCCCTCCCACTCTTCTGTGAATACTGAACGGAAAGACACAGTGGATGTCTTGGGAGGAAGGCATGGAACTATCACTTCCAGATACCTAAACAGCACATACAAGCAAGCAACATTCGGCATTGACAAATGCTTGTTTTACTCTGTGTCATTTTCATTCCTTGAGTTATTTTTTACTCAACCTGCACCATTTATTTCACTCAGCTTGCACCATTTTTACTCAACTTGCACCATTTATTTCACTCAGCTTGCACCATTTTTACTCAACTTGCACCATTTATTTTAGGCATCTTGCATCATTCTCATCCCTTAATGCCATTTTGCTGATGCAGTGGATATCTTGCATTAGTTTCGGGGACTTTGTCACAAACAATGTTTTTCTTGCAAAATATGGCGCACAGTATTTGGCACACTTAGATTTGATTCAAGCTTTTTGTTTGATGCAGCTTGCATGGATACAAAATTGCCAGCAAATACAGGCCATTCGGTCTATCTAGTTTGCTCGAGTGTGCAGCACTTCAGTCCATTAGACTGCAGCTGCTCCCTTTCCACATATGCCCTCCCTTCATCTCCCACTCCTTCCTGATTTGTACCCTCCCCTTGAATGTGTCCCACCCCCTCTTGAAGCACCCAACACTCTGCAACAATACAACTTCCTCTGGCAGAGTGTTCCATGCTGCCACCACCCTTTCTGTGAAATAGTGCCTCCTCAGTTCCCTCTTGAACCTGCCCCCTTCCAGCTTCATAGAGTATCCCCTAGTTTCCCTTCCACTTTTCAGATTGAAAATACACATAGAAACATAGAATTTGATGGCAGATAAGGACTGCTTGGCCCACCTAGTCTGCCCATATCCCTACCTAATGGATAAGCTGCAGATCCTAGTTAACCAACAGCCTACTACCTCCTACCCCCCACTAGAATTGCCTTATGTCTGTCCCATGCATTCTTGAATTCCCCCACTGTTTTTGACTCCATGACCACCTCAGGAAGACTGTTTCATGCATCCACAACCCTCTCTATGAAAAAAATGCTTCCTCAAATTACCTCTGAGCCATCCCCCTTCTATCTTCAAATTGAGCCCCCTTGTTCTTGGACATCTCTTTTTCTGAAAGATGCTACCCTCTTGGACTTTGTTGACTCCCCTGAGGTACTTGAAAGTTTCTATCATGTCCCCCCTCTCCCTCCTTTCCTCGAGGGTACACATATTAAGCTCCTTCAGTCTCTCTTCGTATGTCTTCTGGTGCAGACCCTGCACCATTGTGGTTGCCCTCCTCTGGACAGCCTCCACCCTGTCTAAGTCTTTGCGGTGATGGTGTCTCCAGAACTGCATGGAGTACGCCAGATGGGGTCCCACCAACTCTCTGTACAGAGGGATAGCAACTTCCTGTTTTCTACTAGTGATGCCTCTCCCTACACATCCCAGTATCTCCCCAGCCCTCCTTACTGTCTTCTCATACTGCTTGCCCACCTTTAGGTCATCTGATATAACTATCCCGATGTTCCTTTCCATTTTGTTGTTGTCGGTATCTCACCCCCCATTGTCTACTCTTCCCCTGGGTTTTTGTTTCCCAGGTGCATTACTTTGCACTTCTTTGCACTGAATCTAAGCTGCCTTTCATTTGACCATTCCTGCAACCTTGCCAAGTCCCTTCTCATCCTTTCCACCCCATCTTGTGCATCAACCCAGGGGAAGAGTAAACAATGGGGGGGAGAGATATTGACAACAACAAAAATGGAAAGGAACATAGAATTGTATCAGTTAAAGCAAAAGGAAGCTGGGAAGGCAGTCAGAACAGCAAAGGCCTGAACTGAGAAAAGATAGCCAACTCAGTTAGAAGGGGAATAAAATCTTTTGAGGTACATCAGGAGCAAAGGAAGACTAAAGGAGGGATAGTGAGGCTTAATTAAGGGGAGGGGTGGGCAGAGGGTGACTGTGAAAAGGCAGAGATACTAAACAAATATTTTTGCTCAGTATTTACAAATGAAGAGGGAGGTACCTAAAACAAATAATAGAAACACTCTGGATACAGAGATTAATACCAGCCCATTTACAGATGAAAGGGTTCTGAAAGAACTCTTAAAACTGAAGGTGGACAAAGCAATGGGGCCTGATGGGATTCATCCCAGAATTCTAAAAGAACTAAGGGTAAAACTAGTGACACCACTGACTACCCACTTTAACAAAGCATGGGAGGATGCGGCGGTATCTGAGGACTGGAGGAGGGCAGATGTGATTCCCCTTCACAAAAGTGGGAGCAGGGCAGAAGCAGGAAACTACAGACCTGTTAGTTTAACCTCAGTGATAGGGAAAATAATGGAATCACTTCTGAAGGAAAGAATTGTCGAGTACCTAGAGGCCAGAGGGGCACAGGACCCAAAGCACCAGGGATTCACAGCGGGAAGGTCATGCCAGACAAATCTAATAGATTTCTTTGACTGGGTGACCAAAGTAGTAGATCAGGGAGGGGTTGTGGACATGGCCTACCTAGACTTTAGCAAGGCATTTGACTCAGTCCCACACAAAAGATTAATAGACAAGTTAGCCAGCCTGGGAGTGGGTCCCAAGGTGATAGCATGGGTAAAGAATTGGCTGGAGAATAGGACACAGAGGGTAATAGTAAATGGAGTACACTCTGAAGAAAGTGGGTTACTAGTGGGGTGCCATAAGGATTCAGTATTAGGACCAGTCCTCTTCAATGTTTTATAAGTGACATTGCAGAGGGACTGGAAGGAAAGTATTCTCTTTGCAGATGACACTAAGATCTGCAACAGAGTTGATGCACAAGGTGGGGTGGAAAGGATGAGAGGGACTTGGCAAGGTTAGAGGAATGGTCAAATGTATGGCAGCTTAGATTTAATGCTAAGTGCAAGGTAATGCACCTGGGAAACAAAAACCAGGGGAAGAGTACACAATGAGGCGAGATACTAACAACAACAAAAATGGAAAGGGACCTGGAGGTAGTCATATCAGATGACTTAAAGGTGGAGCAAGCAATGTGAGAGGGCAGTAAGGAGGGCTGGAGGGATACTGGGATGCATGGAGAGAGGCATCACCAGTAGAAAACAGGAAGTTGTTATCCCTCTGTACAGACAGCTGGTGAGACCCCATCTGGAGTACTGTGTGCAGTTCTGGAGACCCAATCTCTGCAAGGACATAGACAAGATGGAAGCTGTCCAGAGGAGGGCAACTAAAAGGTGCAGGGTCTGCACTGGAAGACATATGAAAGAGACTAAAGGAGCTTAAAATGTATAGCCTCGAGGAAAGGAGGGGTGGGACACGATAGAAACTTTCAAGTACCTCAAGGGAATCAACAAATTCCAAGAGGTAGCATCTTTCAAAAAAGAGGTGTGCAAGAACAAGGGGGCACAATTTGAAGATGGGGGGGGCTCAGAGGTAATGTAAGGAAGTATTTTTTCACAGAGGGTTGTGGATGCATGGAACAGCCTTCCGGAGGAGGTTGTCGATCAAAAACAGTGGTTGAATTCAAGCATGCATGGGACAGCCATAAGGCAATTCTAGGGGTTGGGGGTAGAAAGAAGTAGGCTGCTAGTTAACTAGGATCTGCAGCTTATCCATTAGGTAGGAAAATGGGCAGACTGGGTGGGCCAAGTGGTCCTTATCTGCCGTCAAATTCTATGTCTATGTTTCTATGTTAACTCTGTTGTAGATCTTTGTGTCATCTGCAAAGAGGAATACTTTTCCTTTCACTAACTCTGCAATGTCCTTTATAAAGACATTAAAAAGAACCGGACCCAGTACTGAACCCTGCGGTACCCCACTAGTAATTCCCCTTTCTTCACTGTGGACTCTGTTTACTATTACCCCCTGCATCCTGTTGTCCAGCCAATGTTTTACCCAGGCTACCATCCTGGGACCCACCCCCAGGCTAGCTAATTTATTTATTAATCTTTTATGTTGGACTGTGCCATATGCCTTGCCGAAGTCTAGGTAGGCCATGTCCACAGCCCTTCCCGGACTACTACTTTGGTCATACAGTCAAAGAAATTGATTAGATTCATCTGACATGATCTTCCTACTGTGAATCCATGCTGCCTTGGGTCCTGTGCCCTACTAGCTTCTAGGTACTCAACAATTCTTTCCTTCAGAAGTGATTCCATCATTTTCCCTACCACGGAGGTCAAACTGACAGGTCTGTAGTTTCCTGCCTCTGCCTTGCTCCCACTTTTGTGAAGGGGAATCACATCTACCCTCCTCCAGTCCTCAGGTACCATACTAACATCCCATGATTTGTTAAAAAGGGTAGTCAGTCGTGTTACTAGTTTTCTTCTTAGTTCTTTTAGAATTCCAGGGTGAATCCCATCAGACCCCATTGCTTTGTCCACCTTCAGTTCTAGGAGTTCTTTCAGAACCCTTTCTTCTGTGAAAGGATTGATATCGACCCCCCATCCAGAGTGCTTCTATTGACTGGATTAGGTACCTCCCCCTCCTCTTATTTTGTGAATGCTGAGAAGTATTCAGTTTCCCTACTTTTTCACTGTCCCTCTCTGCCCACCCACCTTCTACTTTATTGAGCCTCAATTTCCCTCCCTTTGTCTTTCTTCACTCCCTAATGTACCTATAAAAGGTTTTATTCCCCTTCTTAACAAGTTGGCTTTCTTTTCCTTGGTTTGGGCCTTTACTATTCTGACTGCCTTCCCCTCTTCCTTCTGCTTTAACCGGTACAGTTCTCTATCCTGCTCCTTCTGTGCGTCCTTATACTTTCTGAATGCTGTCTTATTCTCCCTAACCTTCCCCGCCACCTCTTTTGAGAACCATAGTATTTTTTTCTTTCATTTTGATTTGTTTATTTGCTTCACACAAAGTTGTGTTGCCTCTGTGAATGCAGTTTTGATGTTTCCCCATTGTTGCTCCACCCCTCCTTCTTGCCTGTTTGCTAGTGCTTTCCGAGGCACTCTTCCATTTTGACAAAATCAGCCCTCCTGAAGTCCAGTGCTTTCTCTTTTGTATGGTTTGACTCTACAACTGTTTATCGTGAACCACACTGTTTAGTGGTCACTTGTTCCAAGATGGCTACACACTTCTAGATCTGAGATCCTCTCTCCGTTCCCATTTGAGAATACCAGGTCTAAGATTGCTCTCTCCTAGGTGGGTTCCAACACTAGCTATCTGAGGTATGCCCCCTGTAGGGCATCGAGAATGGCCCTGCTCTTGGATGTGGCAACAGCATAGATGCTCCGGTTAACATCTAGCATATTCAGGTCCCCCATCAGTTACATCTCCCCTTTCTCTGCCATCCTAAGGATGCTTTCTGTCATTTCTTTGTCCATTTCCTCCCCCTGAGATGGGGGTCTGTATAGAACCCCTGTGTGCATTGTTGGTTTCAATTCCAGTCTCCAGGGTGACCCTCAGTGCCTTCTCTCCTCCTTGTTTACCCTTTAGTTCTGTTGCTTTTATCCATTCCCTTACATAGAGAGCTACTTCTTCTCCTCCTCTTCTTCCCTCCCTATCCCTCTTGCAGATTGTGTACCCTGGTATGTTGACATCCCAGTCGTGGTTCTCTGTGTACCATGTTTCTGTGACTGCCATGATATCCAGGCATCCTTCTTCCATCACCTGGTGTCTACTTTGTTCAAACCCTTCAGGAACTTGAAGGTCTCAATAATATCCCCTCTCTCTCTCTTCCTTCCTCCAGGTATACATATTGAGCTCTCTTAGTCTCTCCTCATATGGTCTGTCCCCCAACCCCAGGATCATTTCTGTTACCCTGCACTGCACCCCCTCCAGTAGTTTGATGTCCCTTTTCAAGTAGGGGTGCCCGAATTGCACAAAGTACTCCAAGGATCTGAAGGCTCTTTGAAAATGTGACCCCATATGTCTGATAACTTTTTGGAGTTCTAAAATTTATCACACACATGTGGAAATAAATTAATTTATCACATGACTTTTGGGGCCATGCCTATAGGATCATAGGATGTTATGAGTCAAGGGGACCATAGATCCATTAGAAACTCACCATTTATATATAGGTGGAAGAAATGTACATTTATCTGTTGTATATTATCTTATTTTGCCCAATAAAACAATGAAGTTTGTTTTTAAAGATTAACATGCTTTCACTATTAACTATATCAGATGGTAATGCATTCCATACTGGAATAATTCTCTGGCAATACCAGTTACTACTTTTGTTGGTCCTATCAATGTTCCCTTTTAGTTTTAAATTATGGGATCTTGTGGCAAAGGTGCTAGTATATCTTACCAATCCTAGAGTTTCCATTAAATAGTTATCTTTTATGGCTTTATAGGTAAAGCAAAGATCTCCCCTAATTTGTTTATATCATAGTGAGTATAGTCCTATATGTTCAAGTCTTTGGCCATAGCTTAAGTTTTGCACAGTCTTAATTTGTTTAGTGATCCTTCTTTGTACCCCCTCCACTATTTTTTTTACTTCTAATTGTTGTTGGTGCAGACAGTGGAGGACAATAATCAAGATATGGATGTACTAAGGTTGAATAGAGAGGTATTATAACCTTTGAGTCTCTGCTTTTAATATTTTTTAGAATGCAGTTGCTAATTCCCTGGCATTTTTTAACTACGGTTTTATTATGCATTTCAAAGGTTAATGTATTGTTCATTATTACTCCTAGGTCTTTTTCATTATTTATTTCTTGTAGGGGTATATTTTTTATTTTATAAATATGTTTAGTATTACTGTTCCCTAGATGCATAACCTTATTTTTTTTTATGTTAAAGCTCATTTTGTTGTTCTGTGCCCATTGTACAAGATGATTTAGGTTATTTTGCAAGTCCACAGCAGACTGTGTGTTATTCACTATGCAGCCTAGTTTACAATCATCCGTGTACTTGACTGACCAGGTTTTACCAGTTGTTTGTATGGATGAGATCAAGATATTAAATAGTGTTGGTCCCAGAACTGAGCCCTGGGGTACATCACTTGAGTCAGGTCCCCATCCTGAAAGGTGTGCTCTTAAAGCCACTCTCTGTCTCTGGTGGGTGAGCCATGAGGCAATCCAATTTATGATATTATTTTGGAATTTGAATTTAATAAGTTGCTCAATTAAAACTTTATATGAAATTGTATCAAATGCTTTTGAGTAGTCAAGATTTATGACATCCACAGTCAAACCATCATCAAGGGCCGCACTCACAGATTCAGAACAATGAATCAGATTTGTTAAGCAAGATCTACCAGATTGGAAACCATGCTGATTAACATCTGTTAAGTTAGTCTGAAGAATATGTGATTCTGTTCATTTCTGTATTAATCTTTCTAACATTTTACAAATAAAGGATGTAAAACTTATGGGCCTACAATTATTAACATCTTTCTTATTGTCCACTTTGTAGATAGGGATCACTGTAGCATCATTCCAATTAGAAATGTTTTTTCCTTCTTTCAAGGAGGTCTTAAAAAGAATGGTGAAGGGATCCATTAATTCATAAGGTAACTCTTTGATTAGCTTGGGGTGTATCCCATCAGGACCTGGTGAGCCATTACCTTTTAGGTGACGAAATGCTTCCTTTATCTCGACTTCAGTGAAAGATACCCAGTGTAAGCTGCTGCTGCAAACTGGTAGAATAGGTAATGTTTCCTTAGGATTAAATATATTAACAAAGTGTTTATTGAACTGAGTTGCCATTTCTGTTTCATCTGAGATTATTTCTACATCAATTTCTAATGGGCCATTTCTAGCTTTATTGCTACGCAATGAGCCCATATAGTTGTAGATACTTTTTTTGTATGGTTCCTAGACTTTGTTGCCAATTGGAATTCTATGTTTTGTTTAGTTTTCTTTATATTTTTAATTTGATTGGCACTTGTTTTATATAAATTCCAATGTGTATCTGTTAATTGCCTTTTATATTTTATGTAACATTTCTTTTTTCTTTTGTTGGCTCTTTTAACTTTCCTATTCCACCATGCAGGTACCCTATGTATGTTTTTATATTTCATTCTAGTGGGTACCCATTTATTTATGCAGAACAGCAATTTGTCCAAAATTGTGTGCCACACTGTAGTTAAGTTATTATTGCTCAATTCTTTTTTCCAATCCCAGCCAGCAAGGAAATGTTTCATTATTCTGTAGCTGGCTTTATTAAAGTCTTTTAATAAAGTAACCCCTCTATCTTGTCGAAATTATGTAATAATACTAAATTTGACCATGTTATGGTCACTGTTACCTAATGGCTCAAAAACAAATGGAGTGGTAATATCCTCTTCAATGTTTGTTAGAACTAGATCTAATAAGTTATTTCCTTTAGTGTTTTGCAGGTCCGTCTGTTCTAGGTTTGGATTGATTGTAACATCAAGAAAGTTATTGTCTTATTTATTTTATTTATTTATCAAGTCTAGGAGTACAAATACCTTTGAGCCATGGCTCTTTTACAAAGGTTCCACATCAGAGAAATACAAATTATGGGGAACATCAAGACAGGCATTACAACAATGTGGACATTGCAAACAGAGTACAGATTAATACAGTTCAAGGGTAGCATTGTAACAAGGCAGCCAGCGGCATTTGTCAGAGAAAATAGACAACAGATAAGAAGTGCCAGAGTCATAGGGAGAGGGAAGAGGGTAGGGGGGAGAAGGAATGTAGGAAGGGTGGCAAGAGGGTGAAAAGTGCAGCATTGGGTATACCAAGATGTGAGGGTAGAATCCAGTGAGGTGGGAGGACAACTAGAGCAGAAAGGGAAGTGGAGAAACAAGGTTAAGTTGGGCAGTCACAGGAGCTGTTGGTAGTGAGATAGTCCCAGAGCCTAGTTTTAAACGTACCAATAGTTGGGGCAGAGGAGATGGTTGGGCTAAGGCCATTGAACCAGAGTGGAGCACGATAAGCAAAAGAGCGTTGTCCCTGTGAAGTGTGACAGTGGGGGACTTTCAGTAGCTGTAGTGTGGATCTCCTAAGGCACCATTTGTTAATTCGGTGTTGTAACTGAGTTGAGACCCCAGAAGGTGCAAGGCCAAGGTAGATTTTTTTGACCATGGAGCAGGTGATAAACTTTAGGCAGTTTGATAGTTGGAGCCAGCCGGTCTGAGTGTACAGGTCACATGTGTGGGTGAGACGGTGAGCACTAGTGATGAGCTGACATGCTTTATTTAAGGCAGTTGAGAGGCGTCTAAGGGTTGTGGTTGTGGCCAAGCCATAAATGATGAGACCATAGTCTATTACAGAGATCACAGAGCTCAGGACTGCAACCTTCAAAGCTTCTGGTGTGAGGTGTGGTCTGTGTTTGTAGAGGAGACAAGCCATGTATTAGCAGCTCTAGCTACATTATCTACATGAAGTCCATAGGAGAAATTAGGGTCAAGCTGAATCCTAAGTATTTGAAGGACACCACCTGATCTAGAGTGTTGCCCTGGGTGGTGGAGATAGCCAAGTGGTGTAGCTTGTGTGGGTTATGAGAGCTGCAGAAGAGCATAGATTTGGTTTTCTTGTCATTGAGGACCAGTTTATGATTAAGAAACCATGTCTCTACAGAACTGAAACCAAGTTGAAGGTTGTGTTGAAGAGTTGCAGGATCTTTGTGAGTGGAGAATACAACAGCATCATTGGCATATAGTACGATCTGCTCAGAGCAGTGGTAAGGGAGGGAGTTTAAGAAAAGGCTAAAAAGGAGGGGTCCCAGTATGGATCCCTGTGGGACACCTGAGTGAACAGGCAAGGTGTTAGAAAGAGCATCCGCAATTTTTACTCTCTGTGACCGGTTTTCTAAGTAGCTTTTAAACCAGAGAGAAGAGTCAGGTGATAGTCTGGCATTCAGTAGTTGGTGTATTAGTAGTCCATGGTGTACTGTATCAAAGGCCTTGGAGGTACTTAAAACGCCCCTGTGAGAAGACCGTTGTCAAGGGATTTGTGCAAAGCTCCAGTGAACTCAAGAAGGGCTGTGGTGGTGCTGTGACCTTTCCGGAAGCCGTGTTGTTGTGGACAAGGTATACTGTATTTATCCAAGTGGTCGATGGTAAGTTGATCATACCGCCTGCGCTCAAGTGCCGTAGAGTGGGGGCAGTATGGAGATAGGGTGATAATTTGAGTGAATCGCCTTGTCCCCACATTTATGGATGGGTGTCACGGTGGCTGTTTGCATAGGTCTGGGAATTTTCCACAGCTGAGAGAGGTTTAGGATTTTGTTAATGGATGAATTACCTCATTGAGGGTGAGCAACAGAAGCTTAAGGTCCAGGGTGTCACTACTAGATCTAGATTTAGAGATAGCTGCAGTAATATAGTGGCGAGCTTCATTCAGCCTTACCTTCCTGAAGTAGAAGAGGGGATGGTTAGACTGAGGGGCTGAGGTATTTGGGGAGTAGGCCCTGTTTTCGTAAAAGTCATGGGGAACAGCATTAAGGTCTGAAAAAGCCATGTTAAAGATGTTTGCAATCACTTTGGGGTCAAGGGTTGAGGATCCATCAACCATTAACATGGCCAGAGAGGTTTTTGGCTGCTTCTCTGTGACATCCTTGATATTGTCCCAGAAAACATGACCATTTCCGCATGTATTGGAGAGAGCGTCTTTGTAATAAGTGGATTTCATTAGCCGTATGGCTTTTGTGCAGGCATTTTGTGCTTGTTTGTAATTTTGGATGTCCAGTTGTTTGCAATGGCCTCAGCAACTGCCCAGAGGTGATTCCTTAGTTTCAGCTGTATGAGAAGAGCCACGGTGACCCATGGGTTAGAGAGAGATTTTGTTTTGCGCCTTTTAGGAGGGGCAAGAGGTCGAGGACTTTGTTGAAAATTGAGATGAAGTGATCAAGAGCCAAGTTAACATCTGTTGCTTCATAGATGGGTAGCCAGTCTTGTAGAAGCAGGTGTTGTTTGAGAATGAAGTTTTCCATGAGGAAGGACTCTGCTAGCAATAATTTTAGGAGGGGGCTTAAGGAATTTGTTAGACCATGCACACATGACTGGGGAGTGGTCACTGAGTGAGTCTGGAGAGAATATACGAGAAATCCTTGTGGGGTGAGTGGTGAGGACCCAATTCAAGAGGGTACTGGTGCCAGTCTTGTAGTTAATCCTAGTAGGGGAGTTTACCATTTGCATGAGGTTAGCAGCTGAGATGGTGTCTTCATAGGCACTGGCACTCAATGCTAACCAGTTTATGTTGAAATCCCCTAGTAGAATAAGTTCAGCTCCGGAAGGATGAGAGTTGATAAAGTTTAGGACGTCATTGAATCCATGTTTAGGGTCCCTGGGGCGGGATGTATCACGGAGACAATAGTCAGGGCTTTATGGTTGGGACCTAGGATGATTTTATTGGCAGAATCTGGGCTGAGGCAGAAAGTGATGGAGTTGCTACAGGGTGCCAAGACAGGGAGTCTTTGATATAGATTGCGCAACCATCACCTTTTTTGGATATCCGGTCCAGCCTGTGGACATTGTAGCCCTGTATTGTTACTGCTGAGTCAGGAATTTTAGGTGTCAGCCAAGTTTCCACCACTGCAATGATGTCAGGGTTGTGTTGGCATATGAAGACTTGGAGTGCATCAAACTTTGGTAGTAAGCTGCAGATATTAATAGTTGCAAGGATAAGGGCACCTGGAGTTTGTGTGTGGCCTGAGCTTCTAGGGCCAGGATTGGGATGGACGCTGCCTGAGATGAGAAGGAGGAGGAGTAGGAGTTTTAAGGAGCAGAGTTGCAGCTCTTTGAGAGATAGTTTTGATTGTTGTTTCCTATAGTAGAAGTTGCAAAGTTCCAGGCGGTGTCCCATATGGAATCCACTGGCCCAAAGGCATTTAATGTGGTCCAATTAATAATAGGGAAATTAAAGTCACTCATCAAGATGTAATTAGATGATACTTCCATGTTTTCCAAAAGGGTCAAACATTTCTCATTTTCATTGCTATCCAGATTGGGTACTTGATAAGCTAGACCAACTGTTATGTGCTTATCTGGCCAATTTATTTGAGCCCATAAAAGGTCTGTTTCGGATCACAAAGCTGGTGTGGGATCCAACATGTGGGATTTATATTTTTGGGATATATATAAGGCTACACCACCTCCATTTTTCTGTTTTCTGTTTTTAAAGTATCTTACATAGCCTGGGATGTCCATACCCCCGTCTTCATCCTTGAACCAAGTTGCTGTAATTCCACATATAGCTATGTCTTGATCTTTTAGAATATATTTAAGCTCCTAAATTTTGTTAGTCAGACTTCTTGCATTAATCAGTAGAGGATTCATCTCATGATAATTTAAGTTTGGTTCTATCAGATTCGTATGAGTTTGATGAGAACAGTTAAGAGATGCAGAGACTGCCTGCTTCTCCCCCAAAATGTTTAGTTTGAAGTGTTATTTATAAATGAGTTGATTTGTTTCCCAAGAATAGAACACTCTCTTCTGCTCAAATATAGGCCAGCTCCACAATACAATGCTGGTTAGTTAATAAACTCCTCCCAATGTGCAATACCCTTTATTCCTTGCTTACAACACCATTTATGCAACCACTGATTGATAAACTTGATTTTACTATTTCTATATTCTGATGCCTTAGCTATTGGAAGAATGTCTGACAGGGCAATTATGCAACCTAGATCTGTTAGTATGTTTGTAAGGGCTACCAAATTCTGTTTAATTTCAGTGATGGAATTATGGAATACATATTAGCTCCAGCGTGCACTATTACAAGAGGTGACATATCCTTTTTATCAATAATATTATTAACCATTAGTGTAATATCCTTCACTCTTGCACTGTTGAAGCTGGATAAGGTATGATGAGTCTTCTTGGGACTACACACTGTTCTATCGAGATGTTTTATTATTGCGTCCCCAAGTACATATACCGAAGGTGATTTGGAGGTATCACTACTGGAATCCTCCATTTGAATACATGGGGCCTGAGTGTTAGTTGTGGGAATATCTATAAGGATAATTTCTTGTGTAACTTGTCCTAATATCTGTGTAGTACTAGAGCCTATAATATTATCCCGCTCTAGTATCTGGTGACATAAATCAGGAGATTTACTTGCAGTATGAGTCAAGTTGTCTATAAACTGTGATGGATTGTGATCACTAGATACTGAATTGGAGGTTTCAATTTCAGTAGTTTGTGATAATGGGTCTAAGTGATTAAATAATGGAATGGCAAACATATTGGCCTTCCTGCCCTTTTTTGCTGCTTTAGCATTTTGGACCACGTACCATTCTTCATCTGAATCACCTGATGTTTCTATTTCTCTTGCCCTCTTTTTATTAACTTCTGAACAAGCAGTATTTATAGAAGGAAACATGTGAATAGGAGGGGTTATTTTAGCCAAGTTTTCTGGTTGACCCTTATCTAACTGATCAACTTCGTTAGAAGTTGTTGCATTTTCCATAGCCTGAACAGGGCAATTGAAATCAACCTGAAGTCTGGCTGCCATAGCCTTTTGACTATTGTCCAGGTGAACCTGATTTCACTAATAAGAGATTTGATTTGTACACAGTTTTGACATCTAAATGGCTTGTTGTGATTATCTGTGAATATTTTATACATATCACAAAAAATACATTTATGGGCAAAATTCCCATCTGACTTTTGTAACACTTCAGCCATTGTCAAGGAATATGGTATAAATGTGACCTGCTGACTTGTTTAACCTTGGTATCTCTAGTGTTATGAAATAGTTAAGAGATACAGTTAGATGTAGGAATATTCCAGGTGTACAGATTTATATATCATGAGTGTTACTCATTACAGGAACATTTACAAGCTGAGGCTTACTGGCCTTCACATTGCTATGTGATGGTTATTACAGGCTAAATGCCCAGACCCCACCATCCACTCAAAAACATGAGCTAAGACACATGTGTCTTTGTGTGCATCTTCACGCATGACGATGTGCGCTCGCCCTGGGACAAGTTTTAAATAGTGCTGAGCAACCTGGATATAGTTTCTGGGGTCATGGGCTACTTTTACAAATATAACAGTGACAAACCAATATAAATTGTTAAAACACCACTCATTCGTGGCTTGTACACAAAAGTAAATAAAACCCATGTAAGCACAGCAAAAACAAATTCCCTAATAATAAGTTGCAGTCCCTGAGGTATCACAAGGGAACTATAACATAGTCCAAGAGGGTAGCATCTTTCAGAAAAAGAGATGTGCAAGAACAAGGGGGCACAATTTGAAGATAGAGGGGGACAGCTCAGAGGTAATGTGAGGAAGTATTTCTTCAAAGATAGGGTTGTAGATGCATGGAACTGCTCCCTGAGTAGGTCATAGAGTCAAAAACAGTGGGAGAATTCAAGAATGCATGGGACCGACATAAGGCAATTCTAGTGGGGGGGGTAGGAGGAAGCAGGCTGATGGTTAACCAGGATCAGCAGCTTAACCGTTAGGTAGGGAAATGGGAAGACTAGGTGGGCCAAGCAGTCCTTATCTGCCATCAAATTTTATGTTTCTGTGTTATGTTTCGTACAGCTTCTCTTCCTGGTTCTGGAGGAGTTCAGGGCTCAGTGCTTCAAAATGAGGAAAGTGCAAAATTGCAGAAAAACTATACAATGGTGTGAGCAAGTGTAGCTCCTGGGGTCAGCAAACACCACTGTCTCCAGAAAATAGTGTTCTACACTAGCGCTCACCATGGGACAAGTTTTAAATAGTGCTGAGCGACCCAGATATGGTTTCCAGGGTCACAGGCTACTTTTACAAATATAACAGCGTCAAACTTTGTCCATTGCATAAATATGGACATACTGTACATGTACTGTGGCTGATGTATTTGGCGAACATTTGTTTCTAGATTGATCAGGTTGGTTCCTGCCTCAAGCTCCCTATTGTTTCTTTGCTTAAAATGTTAATCGACTTGTCTTCCCTTTTTGTGACATATGCAATATGGGGTCTGTAACATTTATTAATCCGAAATAAAGTCTCATAAAAAAAAAAAATCCAGCTCATGGTCAGCTATGTACTGTTTCTGCATCAAGAGCTAGGTGTCTGATCTCATAATTCTACCAGTGGATGCTCATTGATGTACGGCGAGATCTCATAATACTACAAATGGATTTTAGCAATAGTGTTACAAGGTTTTTCATATGATTTTTGACAGTATTATTGAGTAAATTTATATATCACAAGATGAGTTTAAATAACTGCTCTGTTTCTGTATTCAGAAAAAAAGTAGCTGTAAGGCACATGCAACTAGTGCATCAACCAGCAGACAAACTTGGTAGGAAACAAGGTTTTCCAGAGATTCTGTACAGGGCATTGTCAGGAGTCTTATACCAGACTTACGTTTGTCTTGTAGAATAATTTTGATCTGAAGAAAATCATATCAGCAATATTACCTGATCAGTGTCAGGAGTTTTAACTGTTAATTGATTATAAAATGTTAGTAAAAACATGTTTTTGGATGAGGGGAGACTATTAACCATCTTTAAGGTAATAGTCTGAGTTACATCTGTCCGCTTCATCAGTGGAGACTTTGCAGGCCATTGTCCAGGGCTGTCACTTGCTGATTGCTGAGAACTTTCAAGGATTGCTGCAGATGGACATGGCTGAGGTTAACAGTCATCATATGAGAAGCTTCGAGAATTTTTTCTTTGGTTCTTTTTAGACAACATGGAATAGTTTGTTTATGTACAGGATATTTGTATGTCCCGGACTCCCAGGATCTGTTGCCTTTGATGGGCATGAATCCCCATCCTGGTTTTCATGTGCTATGGTTAGTACTTATTTCATCTCAAGGAAACCTTCAGTAAGTTGACAACCAGCCTGTGGTGGATTTCTCAAAAACCATCAAGGGAGATCCTGGTGGGAGTGATGTTGAAGCAGTAACAAAGCAGAAGACAGCAAAAGACATGCGTCCCCTGAGATCAATCAATCAATCAATCAATCAAATCTTTATTTATTCAGGCGATCATCATTGAGCAAGGCTCATTTACAAGATGGACCTGATAAGGTCAAGGTTCGAGTTGGTGCACAGCAATTACATCACATACTTATGAGACAGTTATACATACAGAAACAAGAAAATGTTATTTATAACACAATAATATACAGAAATTCACATGTAAAAGCTTGGCAAGAGAAAGGCGATGATGACAGGCGAGATGCCAATGAGAGAGCAAAGTAGGTGCCAGACAAGGTAGGAGACTTGTCTCTTATGTTTTAAGCGGGGCTGGGCAAATGGGTTTTTATATTGGAAACAGTAACCAATGTTTAATTTATATTTAACAGGGCTAAGCAATTTAAATCTAGAGAAAAACTGCATAATAAAAATATAAAACAGCTATTAGTTTTTCTTTCACAGGGATCCTTGTTATCCTACTTTACCTGGGTTGATAATCTTTATCATTTTCTTCCATACAAAGTACTGCAGGGGGAATCGGAATTCACTTGCATTAAATCCTTTGGAAGCAGCTGGAGTTTTCTGAACAGTTTCTTCACATCTACAAATGAGAACATTGTTATCCATGAGTTTTCTTCTCACATTTGTTAATTTCTAATATGTAATGTATACAATTGACAAAAAGATACAAACAAAACACTACCACACCTCTTCAGGGCTTTTTTGACAACCTGGAAAAAGGAAACAAACACAGTAAATGAGGTTATTTATGTTTGTATGTATGTATGTATGTACTATTGATTGATTGATTTATATATTGGTGACCAGGAAAGCCACACTGAGTCAATGCTCATTTCAAGCTGCTAGATGTGGTAAGGGATTTATGGGAGACACAGTGCAGAAGCCCAGAATGCAATAGATATAAAAAGAAGAACATGCAATGCCCAAGAATACAGGTAAGTAAATAGTCCCAGTCCAAAGTTGAATGGTAAAAAGGAAACACAGTGAAATAACATGCAAATAAACATGCAAAACATTGGGGACAAAATACAATATGCTACAAAGGCAAAGGTCAGGTGACAGAGGGAAAGCAGTTGGCAAAAGGGGGTAACTAATGTAGGATGACAAGTGAAAGGATTCCTGAGGGGACATCAAGCACTGGGCTGATTAAAACAAGGAGAAGACAGTCATAAAAAGGGGGAGCAGAAGAGACAGAGGCCAGAAAAGCAGCAAGGAAAGGAAATCCTATGGATGTGGAAGAGAAAGAGGAAAGGAGGGGAAGGCAGAGATTTAGGGGTAGAAGGGAAAGAGGTAATGTGGGGAACAGCAGGATGTCAGAATTAAGCACAGGAAGGAGTGATGCTGAGGAACTGCTTAAAAAGAGGCGTTTAGTTCAGTTCTTTCTTTAATCAACCGTAGGTCATTACAAGATGATGAATGTCATTAAAAGCCATAAATGTTATATTTACATCATATATGAATACATACTGACATAGTATCAATATAGAAGCATCAAAATGTTATAGCTTTAAGCATGAGTTTACAACATAGCTTTTCTTTTTCTCAGAACGGCACTAATACAATCTATAATTTTTTCAGCATCACATACATTCAGTGTATTTGAAAGACTTCCTACACAGTCATCAGGTAAATGACTATTGTATATGTTTCTAAAATTATTAGTATAATATACTCTCCATTTTCATACTGGCTGCACTGAAACATGATATGGAACATATTTTTTCCATGACCTTTTCTACAAAAACATTCTAAATCCTTTGGGGATTTATCATTTCCAGGAAAATCTAATCTCAAAACATTTCGACGGTATAGACTTAAATTTTATATGAGTAATAGGAGACATCTTTCCTTGGTTTATAAGGGTAATAACAGGTAAGATTCATAACACTGCCAGATCTCATGCATTGCACACCATGAGGACAAGCTAAGCAGTCTGCTGGACCTCCAGTCTCTTTCTATATAATTTGAAAATATAATATCTTTAAAGCAGATCTTGAAACTGGCAGAAATGAGAAAACTATTCAAAAATCTTCCCATAGGTTTGACATTTTCGTAATTTCCAATCCATTTTGTAACACGTCTAACCAAGGTAAAGTTCAAGACAGTTTTAAAGGTGACCTGCAAAGAAAGATTGCAGCCTGCTCCCATTCTCACATACCTTAAATGCTGCTGCAGGAGTCTGGGGCTGCAGCGATCTTAATTTTTAATCCAGAGTGTTTTTTTGTTATAAAAAGCTGAAACTTTCAGCCAAACACGGAAGTGCTGCGGGTTCCCATATGAGCGTGTGCAAAGAATCATGGGTATTACACCCATTTAGTGATGTCACTACCACCACTGCTCTTGTTATAGTAGCAGTGGCAGTACTTTATTATATTTAATGTATGGCTTATATGGGGGTTCTCATAATGTAATGCTACTTACAGCAACAGCCTGTCCAGGTACTCTTCACAGAAATGGGGGACAGAGACCACAGCCGAGCACAAGATGCCGGGGGGCGGTGGACAACAGTTCATTCATGGAAGAGAGAGTCCTGCAGGAGTTCACTAAATTGAAGGTGGACAAAGTGATGGGGCCAGACTGTATACACCTGAGGATATTGAGGGAACTGTGAAGAGAACAAGCAAAGCCTCTGGTAGCCCTGTTTACCGAACCACTCAACAAAGGAGTGGTTCCGGAGGATTTGAGGAGGGTACATGAGGTCTCTCTACACAAATCTACTAGTAGGGAGAAGGCAGGGAACTATAGGCTAGTCAGCCTCACCTCAGTATTGGGGAAGATCATGGAGGCACTGCTTAAGGAAAGGATAGTGCGACATCTAGAAGTCATTGGTGCAAAGGACCCTAGACAGCATGGATTCACAATGGGTAGTTTGTGTCAGTTGAATCTGATGGATTTCTTTGACTGGGTGATGAAGGAAGTAAATCGGGGGTGGGGGAGGGCCTCTGGATGTCGCCTGCCTTGATTTCAGCAAAGCCTTCAACACCATCCCACATAAGAGGCTGGTTAACAAGTTGGATAGTCTGGGCATGGAACACAAGATGGTAAACTGCATTAAAAAGTAACTGACAGACAGGAGGCAGAGGGTGGTGGTAAATGGAGTACAGTCAGGGGAGAGGGGGTGACCAGCGGGGTACTTTAGGGATCAGTCCTTGGGCCAGTCCTGTTCAATTTCTTCATCAGTGACATTGCAGAGGGTCTGGAAGGAAAGGTCTGCCTGTTTGCAGATGACACCAAGATCTGTAACAGGGTGGATACTCCAGAAGGGATGGAGAAAATGAGGAATGACCTGGAGAAGCTTGAGAAATGGTCTGAGGAGTGGCAATTTAGGTTTAATTCCAAGAAGTGCAAAATCATGCACTTGGGGCATAGAAACATTGGGAAGAGCTACATGATGGGGGGAGGGTGCTGACAGTCACCAAGGAAAAAAGGGACCTGGGGGTTATTATTTCAGAAGACTAGAACATGTCAGAGCAGAGTACAAAGCCAGCAGGGAGGGCCAGTGGCATGTTGGGGTGCATAGGCACTGGTATCACCAGCAGAAGATGGGAGGTAGCCATGCCATTATATAAATCTCTGGTCAAGCCTCACATGGAGTACTGTGTGCAGTTCTTATAGCTGCACCTTCAAAAGGACATTAACAGGTTGGAGATGTCCAGAGAAGGATGACTAAGATGGTACAGGGCTTGCACCACAAAACTTGCAAGATAAGACTAAGGGACCTCAATATGTACTTTCTGGAGGAGAAAAGGGAGAGAGGGGACATGATAGAAACATTCCAGTACCTCAAGGGCATAAACAAGGTGCAGGGGGGAGACATATTCCAATAAAAGATGAGTACAGGCATGAAGGGGCATGGTATGAAATTGGAAAGTAGCAAGTTAAGAGGGAATGTGAGTAAGTTTTTCTTCATGGAGAGGGTGGTGGATGCATAGAATGGTTTGCCACAGAAGGTGGTGGGAGCAAGCACTGTGGTTGGATTTAAACATGCATGGGACAGGTATAGGGGAACCATAGAGGTAAAGCACAGGAAGGATCAGAAGCCATAGTCAAGTACAAGGCTTACATGCAGACTGGAAGAGCCTAGCTGTCCTTATCTGCCAAAACTTTCTATGTTTCTGTGCAACATAGACTCTAGTGGCAGATAAGGACCATCTGGCCCACTCAGTCAGCCCATTTTGTCTTTGCCTATACTGACACCACAGAGCCTACTTGATCTCATTCTACTTCCTCCCCACTTTCTTACCAAGATACCTTTGTGCCTATCCCATATAGGCTTGAAGCCCACCACTGTTGTTTTCCCTCACCACCTTCACCAGAAGACAATTCCAGGCATCCACCACTCTTTCAGTGAAGAAACCCAGTACTTCCTTACATCCCTCCAAAATGTCCCTCTTCTAGATTAATTGTATGCCATTACTAGTTTAATGTTAACATAAAAAGCACGCTCCCCCCCACCAAAAACTAAGACTTTTATTTTATCAAAATTAAAAAAAAGAAAAGGTAGGAAGGCAAGAGGCTTATGTGAGCAGGAAATTCATTACAAAGTGTAGGGAAAAGGAAGGAAAAAGTAGCTTGACCAGCAGAGGTTCTGTAGCAGGCGATGTGAAGGGTGCATGAGTCAGTGGACTGGAGAATATAGAGAGAGGGGACAGATAAACAGAGAAGAGTGGAGAGGTAGGGAGGAAGAGAAGAGTACTGGTGCTCAGAGAAGAATGAGAGGCAATGGGAGAGCCACTGGAACCCAAGGAATGGGAATGAAAGATTTAGGTAGATGGAGCAGTGGTGGGTAAAGGGAGGAGAGTTGGAGGTGAAGTGGAAGAGTGAATGTAAGTGAGAGTGAGAGTCCAGCTTAGCAAGAGATGACTTTAAAGCAATGCCCTAAACCACATTTGCAGAGCCAAACTCCAGCAGGATCATTTTGAGGAAGATCTCATAGTGCACTGGGAAGGTGAGGCAAGCTTTGTTGCAGAAGAGGGTATAAAGTCTGGGACAGAGATCTTATGGATGGCCTCAACAAGAGAGAAGAAGTCCAGGTTTCTATACAACCTTACGCTAAAACATTTGGAGTGGGGAACCACTTCAACTGGGGCACCATCCAGGGTTTAAAAATGGAGCTGATTGTTAGCCTAGTGTGCTATAGTCTGGTGCTAACGGACATGGATACTGTACTGTACTGTCTTTTTGGCATTCAGCACAAGTAGATCTGAGTGGAACCAGCGCTGGATGTTATCAAAGTCATGCTGAAGTGATAATTCCATATCAGAGACCAAAGCAGCAGAGGTAAAAAGCACAGTGTTATCAGTGGACATAGGTACAATCAACTCAACATAGAATGAGGAAAAGTCATTTAGAAAGACAGAAAAGAGGATGTCCCAATGATGGGGCCATGGGACACCAGAGGTGATATGGAGCGGATAAAGTGTTGTCACCTACCCGATCCAACCAGTGTTGATCCAAGAGACAGAAGCTGAACCACTTAATTGTTGAATCAGAAAGTCCCATCCCCTCAGCTAATCCAGGAGGAGTAGAGTGAACCACCATTTAAAAGAGCCAGTAAAACATTAAAAACATTAAATAATACTATTACCTAATGACCTCTTATCTAGGTGTCATGGGGCAGGAAAGGTGTGGGGAGAGGAAGATAGTGCAAGGTGTGAATAGCACAAAAGGTTTCAGGAGATACATTTAAAGATCGCTGTCAACACATTATATAAACTTGGTGCCCAATGCACAGATGCTCTGTGTGGAGATGTAAAATGGGGTGCAAACAGGTGCCTATTACAACTACATACCTAGCAGTCATTCACAACAGGGTGACTTAGAATGTCACTGTGCTGTGCACATGCAACCATTTACTGGTACTACAATCTTAGCTGCCACCCTCCACCCAATCTGTCCCTACAGGCCCCCTTGTGAGCTGACAACTGGTGGCCATTTTTGTGAGCTCTGGTGGTCCTACTTCCTAACTGCAGCCCAAGCACAAGTCCTTGGCTTTTAGTAGATTCCCTCCTTAGTCCTGTTCCCCTATGGGCAGCTCTGTCAAGACAGTCACTCACTGTTCTCCACCCCACTCCAGCACCTAGGATCTGTGCCATATTTTAGCACACCACTAGGAACTGACTATAACAATTCTACATTAGGGAGTGTCACCAAAGATGCAAATACACCTTGCAAGGGTCATAATGCTTTGTTACTGACTCTGTAGGGTATATAAACAGTAAGCCCCTTCTACATGCAATCTTTGTGGAGTTTATGGCCATGTGGTAAAGGGCTCAAACACACTTTGAGGGTAACTTGGAAGGGGATGGGGTCACAAAGGACTTGGATCAAAATCTTTTTGTGCAATGATTTTTGGGACAGTCTCTTCTGACTGTACATCAGGCTCCTTGTTTTAGTATTACTTACGACATGTATTTTTAATAAAAATAAAATATCCTAATCAAAGGCAAGATTGTTCAGACTGACCAAAGAACTTTGCCAGTGTGTTTTTGGTGCCAAAGCAAAGGTATGACCCGACTGGGATAAATTGCTATTTTGTATCATTATTTAGAGGGTAATATTACACAGTAGAATGTGTCCACGAGTGTATGTGGTGTGGTTGATCTATTGATTTCAAGGCAGTGTGCCATAGTCCTGGCTGTGGCTTCAGTGGCCCACAGTGCTCCCTGACTTTAGCCACTCCCTTGGTTGCAAGATTTTCCAATGCTGCCTCGTCTAACCACATCTTAAATGATGAAACTGTCACTCCATTGAATGACTGCCTCAGAATGCCAGTTTATACCATCAGATGTAACATTCCAATTTTTAGTGGCTTCTGGTGCAACAATACTTAGGAGCTGATATATTCTTCCGTAAAGGAACACTGTCAGCTTTGTACTTCTCAGAATGGCACCTACAGCCAGCTATATGCCTTGTGACATTATACATGGTCTCAGACTGCACTAGAATACCCAGTTATTGGATTATTCACAACATTTAATATTTCACCTGAACTTATTCTCCATCCACCTGACCCTCTGACATGTTCTCAAAGGAACATGATGCCACAGAGTCTGTATACTTCTTCTTGTACGAGCTAGGAAATTTTATGTAGTATCTTCTAAACATATTCCCTGAAACTAAGCAGTGAGCTGCGTGTCTACAGTTAAGTATTTGCCCCCCTGGGCACTTCCCTCTGGCAGCCACTATTGCAGGAGCTTCTCCCAGCCCACCATCCATCACAGCAGTCAGTGCCTTGCCCCCCTGGGCACTTCTCTCTGGCGGCAGCTGCCACAGGGGCTGCTCCCAACCCACCATCAATCACAGCAGTTGGTGTCTTGCCACCTCCCTGGCACCACTGGTGTGGGAGTTGCTCCCAGCCCACCATCCATCACAGCAGGTATGCAACTTGAACCTCAGCCTGAGAAGGCACCCTGTTGACCTTCAACGTGAATGTTGCAGCCTTTTGCTCCAATCTAATCCTCTGTTTTCTGGAGTCCTTGAGTTATATCTATTCCTTATCTGATTTAATTCAGAACCTACTTTGTATTTTAAAAGTCTGTCTCCCTGTCTGGTGCTAATTAGTTGTTTTAAACTGTTCATTTCCACCTGTCTGAGCTTATTTAAGGTTATATCCTATTTGCCTGCTTTTCTTGCTCAGGCCACAAGATTGCTGAATGTTTCTGCTGTTCTTGGTTTTAGCCTGCAACCACAGCAGTCCTCAGTCTGTGCATCTCCCTTCCTAGTTCAGCAGAACCACAGACTCAAAACTGCAGTGAGTGGCTCATATTTAATCCAACAACCCTCATTGGTCAATCTATGCTATTCAGCCAAACGGCTGCACCAGAGTCTCCTCACTCCAGGCACATTTGGGGCAGTGAAATCCACCTTACTGTAGGATCTCAATTTCCCTGCTGGCACAAGAAAACAAAATAGCACAGCCAATAACTGCTGAGCACTGCCCGTTGTTTATGTTTCAGGTCTGCCTGGTTCTGGGAAGGTTTGACACTAGGAAATACTGTGATAAAATTTTGAATGACTGCATCTCAGTTTTTCCTTGTTTTATGCTACTGATTTTGTATAACCATTTCCTTTATCAGGCACTGATGATTTTTGGGGTTTGTCATAGATAATTGCAACTTTTCTTACATTGTTCTCCTAACTCTGAACTCTTAACTCCTCATCTTAGGCTGTCCCTCAGAATCTCTCTTATTTCCCCTTGCCCCTCTGATTCCCTTCCCCCACTCTCTACCTGATCTTTGCTTCTCAATTCCCTCTCTCGTTATCTGATAACTGTCTTGCTTACTCCCCACACCCATCCCTCAACCTGTGTTATATACTCTGACTGCACAGCTATTAATTGCTGAGCATCTGCCCGTTGTTTATGTTTCAGGTCTGCCTGGTTTTTATCACCTTCCCCCACCACTCCCACGCTTTCCCGGCTCTGTTTATATAGTTGCTGCCATCCCTGATGCATGCACAGTCATTCAAGCTAATTGTTTCAATCTACCCACTTTATCATCTGTAAATTATATGCTTCTGCCACTAGAGGGCAGTATTGCTTAATTTAAGTACACACACATTGCTGGGTTTAACCTCTCAGCCTTACTGCTATTAAATGAGTGGCTTCTAAGCCTCCAGTTTTGTTGCAATTACTACTATTCCTTTAGCAACACTGCAGCAGCAGTGATATTTGCAATTCCCGAGCGGCTATATGTACGCATACCTACAGCTTCACAGCTAATCTAAGAGCCTCCCCTTATTTATTTATTTTGATTATTTTTCTCACCGGGCACCGGTGTCTGGGGCACCTTCAGGCAACCTTACCTGCTCCCCTCCTACCTGAAATCCTCTCCAGCTGTGGTCTGGTCCTCAGCACACCCGTAACATGCTGTGTGGAGCAGTCCCTTCAGAATTCACCCCCTGAAGTTCAGCCACCTTCTACTCCTCAGTGTATTCATCTGGTGCTTCCATGGGCAGAGGT
Source organism: Neoceratodus forsteri (assembly GCA_016271365.2). Lineage (NCBI taxonomy): Eukaryota > Metazoa > Chordata > Ceratodontiformes > Ceratodontidae > Neoceratodus > Neoceratodus forsteri. The sequence continues at coordinate 111,420,061 of JADMNL010000035.1, read as the reverse complement.
GACTCCAAGTCCAGACCCACAGTGGGCAGGATCCGGTGATGGAGGTGGGGGTAGGCAATGTTTACCTCCCAGACAGTGGGTGTTTTCCCTTGTTCTTGAACTCCCCCTAGGTGCCTGGACATAGAAACATAAAACTTGACAGCAGATAAGGACCGTGAGCTCCATCCATCTGCCCATTTTTTCTACCTTATGAATGTGCAATAGGCCTTTACTCTGTCATTGGCCTATTTATTCATACTCATCTGTATTGCTCCCTTATGCCTATTCCATGCCTGTTTGAAGCCCTGCACAGTATTCATATCCACCACTTCCTAAGGTAGGCCATTCCATGCATCCACCATCCTTTCTGTGAAAAAAAACTTTCTCACATTACCCCTTAATCGGCCTCCCTCTAATCTCATGCTGTGTCCTCTTGTCCTGCTATTTTTCTAATATTTAAACATTTTAGACTCTTTCACTTTGTTAATGTCCTTAAGATGTTTGAATGTTTCAATCATATCACCTCTCTTCCTCCTTTGCACTAGGGTATACATATTGAGCTCTGTTAATCTGTTCTCGTATGTTTTCTGATGCAGTCCCACCACCATTTTGGTTGCCCTTCTCTGGACTGCCTCCATTTTGTTAATGTCCTTGTGCAGGTGCGGCCTCCAGTACTGCATGCAGTACTTCAGATGAGGCCTAACCAGTGTATTGCCTTACCTACTGCTTTAGTGGTCTGTCTGGATGATTTCAGGTAATCTGTGATGATGATGCCGAAGTCTCTTTCTTCCCTTGTGTTTGCCAGCGACTCTCCACCCTACCTATAAGTGGCTTCAGGGTTTCTCTTCCCTATATGCATAATCTTGCACTTCTTTGCATTAAACTCCAGTTGCCACTCTTCCAACTATTTTGCCAGTTTATCCAGCTCTCTTCTCATTCTGCCCACCCCATCTAGATCATCTACTCTGTCGCAGATCTTGGTGTCATCTGCAAATATACGAACCTTACCCTCCAGTCTATCTGCAATGTCAATGATGAAGATATTGAAGAGGACTGACCCCAGGACTGATCCCTGAGGTACCCACTTGTGACATGCATCTCTTCTGGCTGCATACCATTTAGCACCACTCTGTTTTCTGCTGCCACCCAGTTGACTAACTTCTGACCCAGCCTGAGCCTACCCAGCTTATTAATCAATCTTCTATGTGGAACAGTATCGAAGGCTTTGCTGAAGTCAAGGTAGACAACATCATCTGCAACCCCTTGGTCCACCATTCTGGTTACCCAGTGAAATAAATCTATGAGATTATTTTGACAGGACCTTACTGTTGTAAACCCATGCTGTCTTGGATCCTATGCTCCTACGGATTCCAGGTGTTACACTATCTTTTCCTTAAGGAGTGCCTCCATAATCTTGCCCGCTACTGAGGTAAGACTGACTGGTCTGTAGTTCCCTGCCTCCTCCCTGATACCACTCTTGTGTAGCAGGATCACATGAACCCTCCCCCAGTCTTCTGGAACCTCTCCTGTGCTCAGAGACCCACTAAACAGTTCTGCTAATATCTCTGCTAGTTCCACCCATCGCTCTTTTAGTACCCTGGGATGTATGCCATCTGGTCCCATTGCCTTGTCCACCCTGAGCTTAGTGAGCTCTTGTAGGACCCTTTCTTTCGAGAAGGGACTAGTGCACTCCTCCCTCCCCCATGTGTTCATGGTGCTGAGCTGTGGGCCCTGCCCTACCCTACCCTACCTTCTCCTCAGTAAATGCTGAGCAGAAGTGTCTATTTAGGGTAGAGGCTTTTCCTTGGTCCCCCTCCACACACTGCTCCTTATCCCCTTTGATTTTAACAATACCCTCTCTGGACTTTTTCCTTTCACTAATGTATCTATAGAAAGTCTTGTCCCCTTCTTTTGCTGTTCATGTTCTAGTTTCCTCCATTTGGGACTTTGCCTGCCTTACTGCCTTCCTTGCTTCCCTAAGGGAAGTTTGGTATGCCTCCCTATCTTCATCCCACTGCGTTCTCTTATATTTCCTGAAAGCCAGCCTTTTGGCTCTGACCTTTTCTGCTACTGTTTTTGAGAACCAAAGTGGTTTCCTCCTTCTTTTGCTCTTGCTTTTCTCCCTAACACAATGGGATGTTGCTTGAAGTATTGCATCCTCTCTGTCATTTTTGCCCACTTTGTCTTTACCTCCTCACCCATATTTCTTCTTGTCAGGGCTAGCTCAAATCTGTTGGCCATCTTATCAAAATCAGCTCCTCTAAAGTCCTGTATTTTTGCCTTGGAATGGGATGATTGTGTTCTAGTGGCCAAATTGAACCATACCATGTGATGGTCACTGGCCCGCAGGTGACCTTCTACCTGGAAATCTGTGATCCTTTCCATGTTAGTCAGTACTAGATCTAGGATAGCCTTGTCTCTTGTGGGTTGTTGTACCAGTTGTTGAAGCCCTTCCCCCCGCAGGGAATCCACCATGTGTCTAGTTCTGGTGGATGTTCCTGCTGGTATTGACCAATCTGTATCTGGCATGTTGAAGTCTCCCATTATCAGAACCTCCCCTTTAGTTGTCATGTTTTGTATATCTTCTAACAGTAATGTGTCTATGTCCTCCCCCTGGTCTGGAGGCCTGTAGACAACCCCAGTTCGTATGGCTGCCCCATTTCCTGTTTCCAGGGTGACCCACAGTTCTTCTGGCACCTTATGTGCATTCTGAATTTCTGTAGCTTTGATATTTTCATTCACATAAAGTACCACTCAACCCCTCTCCATTTTTGCACCTCGATCTCTGCTGAACAGTATATAGCTGGGTACTGAAGTCTCCCAAGTGTGGTTACTGGTGAACCATGTCTCTGTAATGGCTACTATGTTCAGTTTAGCCTCTGCCATTTTTGCCTGCAGGTCTGGGATCTTGTTTCTCCCAGACTGCAGGCATTTGTCTCATTATCTTCCTTTGGACAGATTTTGGTGCGTTAGTTGTTGGATGAGGTCCAATGTTTCCCCTGTGTGTCATATGGGGCAGCTGGACCTTTTACCCTTCAATGTCAGCCAGTGCTGCCGGTGTGCTCCCACACCCTGCTCATGGACAGCTGCTGAGGCTCCTACCCTAGCATCTTTCTTGATCACCAGGCTGTAGCACCCCCCCAGCGACCTCTGGGAGCAGCTTGTGCTGGGAAGTCATCCACCCAGCCTCCCCAGAAGAGGAGAGCAATCCTCCAGATGCTCAGTCCTCTCCTTCCAGCCAACTCCTGATGATCCAAGCTTGATTCTGACCCTGGGTCACCATTGTGGCGTGAGGTGCGGCGTCCAGCACATCAACCCTCAGTGCCACCGGACCAGCGAGCCTCCTGTTATTGCTTCCTGTTATTGCATAATTGCTGCTCTTTCAGACCAAAGGACTTCTAATCCTTGGTTCCATCCTGGCCTGTCTCCATCCCATGGACTTCCAGTGAGACTAGGCTACCCACCTTTCCCCCATATCAATGTATCCACTCAGATCACAACCTTGTGTGACTTGCCCCTCACCCCTTATAAATCAACCCCCTCATAGGGAACCTCTTGCTTTTCCTGCAGGAAAAGACTATTCTGCTTTTATTCTGGTCCAGAAAAATACACAAGTCCCCTTTTCACCACTCACCCATTATACGGTTGCGGCCATGTCTACTTCTCCTATCAGAGGGACATCGAGCTGAACCCAGGTCCCAGTGTGAGGGCCATGCCTAGCCTTCCCACCTCTTGCTTGACCTGGTTGGACACAAAAGAGCTTAAGATAGCCCACATGAACATACAAAGCATCAGACAAAAAATGGCAGAACTCTGTTCCTTGGCCCAACTTTGCATAACAGAGACCTGGTTAAAGCCATCCATCCAATCCCATGAAATTGCTCTCTCAGGTTTTTCCTCCTATCATTGGGGCCAGCACAATAAGAGAGGAGGAGGGGTACTGATATATACCCAGAACGATTTGGTGGTCAATGAGCTAACTAGCCTCCTAATTAACCCGAACATTGAACATACTATCATCACAGTGACCCTAGGTCTGGTTAAACATCTAATAATTGGATGCGTTAACCTACCCCCTAAACTTGCTTCCTCTTCCTATACTGAACTCTTCTCAAGGCTGGACTCCCTCTCCCGCAGAGATACAGTACTCTACGGAGACTTCAACCTTGACTGGAATGGACCTAACCGAGTTTAATACCTTGCTGCTGACTCTGATGTCAAATTTGAACAACATCTTGAACAACCTACTTGACTTAACATAAAGTCTGTTAACCACAGCCTTCTAGTCTGGTTGATAACAAACAACAGAATGCATATCAAGGCCGTGGGGATCCTTCCAGATGCATTAAGCAATCACTCCCCCACTTATTGTGTCTGGAGGAATAATTCTCCCCACTTCCCACTAAACATTATCAAATCTAGAAACCTGACCACCTTCAACCCTTCCTGCTCAGTCTTGACTCCGTGGACTGGACACCCATTACCTTCCTCTTTGATGTAAATCATGCATTGCAATACTTCATCACCACTTTCAAACCCTCCTTGACTCTCATGTCCCTTTCAAACTACATAGAGCCAAAGGTGCCCATTCCCCTTGGCTGTCTTGAGAATTAAGGCACCTAATGCGCTCTCGAGACAAAGCCTGAAAGATGTTCAAATGATCTGGATTACACTCTAATTGAATATCATATTACCAGCTGTGGCACACCTGCAAAGCCAAAACCAACAAATCAAAGTGGGACTATCTTCTATCCCTGCAAGAAGCACACCTCTCAAACCCCAAAAGGTTTTGGTCCCACATCAATGCCCTCTTTAAAGGCAAAGAGTGGGTCACTCCCCAAACAATGCTGGCAAAAGGCTCCCTTCTTCCCTCACCCTCAGAGATCACCACTAGAATTAATCATTTCTTCACTGACCTACATGTATACAATGCTGGTCTACTTATTGCCAACCCCGCTGCCCAAGGGTCTCCACCAGACACCACCGACCCCCTCTTCTGCTTAAGAACCACCTCACAGAATGAAGTCCTCAAACTCCTATTGTGTCTTAACCAAAACAGCTCCCCAGATTTTGACTCCCTATTGCCTAAATTCCTCAGGATTGGTGCATCCATGCTTGCCCACCCAACTGCACAATTGATCAGTCATTCTTTCCTCACACAAACCCATCTATGGCAAATGGAAAACAGCGATTGTTGTCCTGGTACACAAATATGGCCCCTACAAACTCATAGAGTATTATAGACCCATGTCCATCCTTTGCCCCATATCTAAAATTTAGGAACACATCCTATATAATAAGCTAAACGCATACCTGGAACAAACCAGCACCCTTACCATACATCAACATGGCTTTCGAAAAGCACATGGGATGGAATCTGCTCTTTTACAGGTCACGTCCAACATCTTTCAGGCCATGGATCAAGGCTGTGCCATCAGAGCAGTTTTTATAGACTTTACAAAGTCCTTCGACCTTATAAGTCACTAACTCCTCATCTCCAAGCTCCATAGTATTGGCCTTGACACCAGTTCTCTATCATGGTTCTCCAGCTAGCTAATCAACCTCTCCCAATGTGTCAAGTAGGTGGGAGCTTACTCCTCCTTATCTCCCATTACTTACGGGGTCCCCCAGAGATCAATCCTGGGGCCCCTACTATTCTTCATTTTCATCAGTGAACTCCTGGGAAATTGTGGTGGGGCTTCTGTCCAGCTCAATGCTGATGGTGCCATACTATATAGATCCAATCGGGATGTCTCCTCTATTAAATCTGAAGTGGTGCACAACTTCCAACAACTGGAATTCTGGTTCAAAGAAAATCTACTGGTGTTAAATACCAGGAAAATGAAATCCATGCTATTCCATCACACCACCTTTGATATTACCTCCCAGCCCCACCTAGTAGTCTGCACCTGCTTGTGGGTGCCTTTAGAAGGGGCAAACACATTCAAATGCCACAAGCCTGACTCTTGATGAGCACCTATCCTTCGAACCACATGCGACTGTCATTAAGTCTATTAACTGGAAACTTGGCCTCCTTCCCGAACTGCCCCCTCATCACACCCCAGGCTAGAAAAACAGTTGCACTGTCTACCCTTCTCCCAGTCCTGGTCTATGGTGCCTCCATTCTTCACTCCATTTGGGCATCTACCTTGACCAAAATTAAGCAGGCCTACCATAGGGTTTCACACTTTGCAGCCAAGGCGTCACCCCATACCCATCATTGTAACATGCTGAACTCCTTAGGCTGGCCATCCTTTGAGCCCAAATTGGACTTCCCTGTACTTTGCATGGTCTTCAAACTTATCCACCTTCCCTCCCATCCTCTCCTGCCTGATCACCCTGAAATCATTCCCCAGGACTCTCAGATCCTCCCACCTCCCATTACTTAGCATACCTAAAACACGCCTAGCCATAGGTAAATGATCCTTCTCTTCCACTACACCCCAGAAGTGAAAAAACTCCCACGTCTTACTTTCTTGCTTGTCTCTTCCCCAGTTCAAAAGACAAAGAAATGTTCATCCATCTTCCAAGCTGTAATGATAATTGCATATGACCCACTAATTGTAACCTACCTCTTCTACCTATCCACCTTTCCATCTCTGCTATCCCTCATTATAACTCTTTACTGGTAACCTACCTCTCCTACTTTTCCATCCCCATTCTCCCTCCATCTCCCCCTCTGACTTTCACTCTATACCAATCTCATCACCTCCCCTGCTCTGTTTAGTGTAGAGGGGAGGCAAAATGAGGATATATATATATATATATATATATATATATATACATATATATATATATATATATATATATATAACTTGCAAATGAGCTTCTGCTCTACGATGAACGCCTGGTTAAATAAAGACTTGATTGATTGATTGATATATATATAAATAGGGAAAGAAAAAAGGGGAGGTTCAGGGAGAAGAAGTGATAAATGGCAAGATTAAGAGAGAATCTGTGAAACAGAAAGGTGATGATGGGGAAGATAAAGCATAGCAGAAATGAAAGAGCTAGGGAAGTCTCCCATCTATACTAACTTTGTTTTTTTTTGTCTTTTAGATATTTCCTGAAGAAGACCTAAGGTCAAAACATAGATTTTTAACTCTATTTTCAGCATGTATTTAATATAACAATTTTGTTTTGCTTTTAGACCACATGCTGTCACAGTGCCTTGTTTTTGTTATGTTGATTGCGCGCATGCGCAAGAAACATGTTGCGACAGGTTTCTCCAGATGCAGGTTGTGGAGGCGTGGTAGTGTTGTGCCTAATGCCCCCACAGCCTGCAAAGGCTTGTCCCCCATCCCCCAATACCGTGGCATTCTGCTGCTGACACTAGTTCAGCCAGCATGCCACAACTTTCTAAAACATCAGCCGCTGCAATCAGGGGCCGCCTCATCATTGCAGCGTCAGCCATCTGCTGCAATGAGGGAGCAATCCGTCATTTCAGGGCAGGATGTAGGATCTTGGATATTGTTTGTGAACACGGCGGTGGCTTGCCGCCGTGTTCACAAACAATATCTAACCTCCATGTTATTTGCTGATGGGGAGCCACTCCCACTGGCATAATGTGACAGCCCCCATTAAATTGTGTGCTGACGGGTGCCCAATCCCCATCAGCAGAAAGGAATCCCCTCCCTTTGTTGTTTGCCGACGGGGTGCCCAGTCCCGTCGGCAATAATCCCCTTTTGTTGTTTGCCGATGGGGTGCCCTCCCTGTCTGCAAATAATCCCCCTTTTTTGTTGTTGCCGATGGGTGCCCCAATCCCGTTGGCTGCAGCTGTCCCCAGACTCTGTTGGCATGCTGGAAGCCACCCCAGCATGCCACATGCCCTAGTGAGTGGTCCGCAATGTTTTCTTCCATTTCCTGTACCTGAAAGAAAGAAAACAGTCCCTCATAGTCTCCCACCCCCACAACCCGCACTCCACCCACTGTGCACCCAGCCTCCCCACACCCCCTCACCCCATACTACCTCCGAGCTCATGTGTGATCTTCGCTGGACCAGGAACACATCTGCACTCTTCAAAGCCGACCGCGAACTGAGGAAATGCAAGTAAGCTGTATAATGTAATGAATAGGGTTTTTTCAACTTTAGTGCATATCTCGGGCATTTTGGGGAATTTTTTCACCAAATTTTCAACATGGGGTTTTTGGGGGCCCTCCTCATGAATTTTTGAACTGTCATGGCGTTAATCTGCCCCGAAAGGTGGTTTCACGGTCACTGTGCAGAATCACCCTTAGGGCCCATTCATGAAACAACAGTGCCAGTGTTCATGAGGCGGCTCTAAAAAGCCTATGTTGAAATTTGCGGTAAAATCCAAACAATGACTGCTTTATGGCGCAAGCCATGAAGTTGTTACGCACGCGCTTGTAACTTTGAATCTGCAATATTTTCACACCAGATTTTCCATATTGGCATTTTGTCCCACCTCCTTGTGAACAGTACAGCTGTCATTGTTGACATCCTGGCCGAAATGTATTTTCGCACTTCTGGTGCAGAATAGCATGGTCGCTGTGGGAAATCAGTGTTCGGGACAGATTAAGAAAATGACAATGACACTGTTCATGAGTAGAGGTCCTGAAATGGCTATGTTGAAAATTTGGTAAGGATACTCCATAAAATGACTCTGTTACGAGCGTGCGTTGCACAGTTTGCACGCATGCTTGTAAGTTCGCAAATTTATAATATTTTCACTCCAGATTTCCAACTTTGCCATTTTCCCACACCTACTTATGAACAGTAAAGCTGTCATTTTTCCCATCCTGGCCGAAATGTGTTTTTGCACTTCCGGTGCCGAATAGAGTGGTTGCTGTGGGAAATCACTGTCTGGGACAGATTAAGAAAGTGAGAGTGATACTGTTCATGAGCAGAGGTCCTAAAATGTCTATGTTGAAAAGTTGGTGATAATAGCCCATCGAATGATTGTGTTACAAGTGTGTGTTGCACACTTTCCACGCACCCTTGTAACTTCGCAAATTGTAATATTGTCACGCCACATTTTCACCAGTGGAATTTTTCCACACCTCCTTATGAGCAGTACAGCTGTCATTTTCCACATCCTGACTGAAATGTGTTTTCACAGTTCTGGTGCACAATAACGAAGTCGCTGTGGGAAATCACTGTTCGGGATAGATTAAGAAAATGACAGTGGCACTGTTCGTGACCAGAGGTCCTAAAATTCCTATGTTGAAAATCGGGTGACAAAACTCCATAACATGACTGTGTTACAAGCGCATGTTGAACTGTTTCCACACTCCCTTGTAACTTTGCAATTTTGTAATATTTTCACGCCACATTTTCAGCAGTGGCATTTTTCCCCACCTCGTTATGAACAGTACAGCTGCCATTTTTCACATCCTGACTTAAATGTGTTTTTGCACTCCTCCCGCAGAATATCACGATCGCTGTGGGACATCACTGTTTGGGACATATTAAGATAGAACGAGTGATGGGGGGGGAGTGATCGCGCTCAACTGAGCACTGTTGGGACTACTGCGGATTTGTTTGTAGGCAGAGAAAGGGCCCAACACAAGAGCCCAGTACAAAAGGGCAGCCTGCAGCACTGGGAGAAACAGAGCGAGAGGCGAGTGAGGAGGGGAGTGAGCAAACTCACGGAGCTCTTTCAGGACTGCTGTGGATTTTTTTGTGGGCAGAAAAAGGCATCAATGCAGGCAGGGGCCAGTACAAAGGGCCAGCCTGCAGCGGTGGGAGAAACAGTATGAACGAGTGAGACAGGGAGACTGAGTGAGTTCAACCGAGCTCTGTCAGGACTGCTACGGATTTCTTTGTGGGCAGAAAAAGGCGCCAATGCAGGCAGGAGTCCCTACAAAAGGGCCGCTTGCAGCTCCAGGACAAACAGAATGAGCATGTGAGAGAGGGAGACTGAGCGACCTCCACAGAGCTCTGTCGAGACAGCTGCAGATTTGTTTGTGGGCAGAGAAAGGGCACAACATAAGAGCCCAGTACAAAAGGGCAGCCTGCAGCACTAGGAGAAACAGAACAAGAGAGCGAGTGACGGAGGGGGAGTGAGCGAATTCACCGGAGCTCTTTCAGGTCTGCCGTGGATTTCTTTTTGGGCAGAAAAAGGCATCAATGCAGGCAGAGACCCAGTACAAAAGGCCAGCATGCAGCGGTGGGAGAAACAGTACAAGCGAGTGAGACAGGGAGACTAAGCGACCTCAACAAAGCTCTGTCGGGACAGCTGCGGATTTGTTTGTGGGCAGACAAAGGTGCCAATGCATGCATGGGCCCAGTACAAATGGGCAGCCTGCACTGGCGGGGAAATCAGAATGAGCGAGTGAGAGAGGGGGAGTGAGCGAGCTCAACAGAGCTCTATTGCAACTGCTGCAAATTTCTTTGTGGGCAGAAGAAGGTGGCAATGCAGGCAGGAGTCCAATAAAAAAGGGCAGCCTGCAGCGCCGGCAGAAACGGAATGAGTGAGTGAGAGAAGGGGAGTGAGCAAGCTAAACAGAGCTTTATCAGGACTGCTGCAGATTTCTTTGTGGGCAGACAAAGGCGCCAACAGAGGCAGGAGCCCAGTACAAAAGGGTAGCCTGCAGCGCCAGGACAGACAGAATGAGTGAGTGACATGGGGAGGAGCGACCCAACGGAGCTCTGTCAGCACAGCTGTGGATTTCTTTGTGAGCAGAAAAGGTGCCAATGCAGGCAGGAGCCCAGTACAAAAGGCAGCCTGCAGTGCTGGGAGAAACACAATGTGTGAGTAAGAGAGGGGGAGTGAGCGAGCTCAATGGAGCTCTATTGTGATTGCTGCGGATGTCTTTGTTGGCAGAAAAAGGCGGCACCGCAGGCAGGAGCCTACTATAAAAGGCCACCCTACAGTGCCAGCAGAAATGGAATGAGTGAGTGGGAGAGGGGGGAGTCAGCAGGCTCAACAGACCTGTGTCGGGCATGCTGCAGATTTCTTTTTGGGCAAAAAAAGCCACCAACAGAGGCAGAAGCCCAGTACAACAGGGCAGCCTGCAGCACCAGGAGAAACAGAATGAGCAAGTGAGAGAGGGGGAGTGAGTCACCTCAACGGAGTTCTGTCGGGACAGCTGCAGAATTCTTAGTGGGCAGAACAAGGTGCCAACGCAGGCAGGAGCCCAGTACAAAAGAGCAGCCTGCAGCACTGGGAGAAACAGACTGAGTGAGTGACAGAGGGGCAGTGAGCAAGCTCAACACACCAACGCAATCAACATTCAGCATTGACAAATGCTTGTTTTTTACTGTTATCATATATTTTCTTGTACCTAACTGCTTGTTTGCAATGCCTATTGTAGTCAAATAGTTTCATGTGTGATCATACTTTTTCATGTACCTAATTGACCATTGTATAGGAACAAATAGCTGTGTTCTTGGAATATATCATTCCCTGGGTTGCCCCTGAAAAAGGGATAGTTGTCCCAGTGCACCTACCTGGTCAACAGAATTCAAATAATAAAAGTCCCACTTCAAGCTGAGCAATCTAACATAGTTTAATATGAGCTTGAAATGTCTTGCTGTGTCTCCTGGCATGTGCATCAGAGTAAACACACAGACAAGTCCAAATTGTATTTTTTTAACACTGTTTTAAATGTATTAAACAAAAACAGGTGTGCATGTATGAAAAGGGAAACCCTTGGAATTTACAATGTTTTAGGGATTGTTTAGCTACAGACAAGGTATTTCATTTTTAACATGGAGGATGTAAGTGTCAGTCTGACTGAGTTAGCAAGAGCAGGTGGCGGTGCAGAATAGTTGGAATGAATGACTGATGAAAATGTTAAGCGACTGCTGACAGCACAATATAGATAGATAGCTAGACAGACAGACAGACAGATAGATAGATAGACAGACAGACAGGTAGAAAGACAGACAGATGCTTTATTTATTAAGTACTGTATCTCTTTCCAGGGACTCGGAGCACTGTACAATAAAACAAAATATACAAACAACATAACAACATAGCAACAGCTGGAAGTCATTCATTGAATTATCACTGTCTATCTCCTAATACAATATCAAACCAATGAAAATGTTATAACCAATGCAGATATTAAAAGCCTGCTGAAACAGAAAAGACTTTAGTCTCTTTTTTAAGGTTTCTACCAAAGGAGCCTCCCTTAGATATCTAGGCAGTGAGATCCACAGGGTAGGTGCGGCCACTGAAAATGCCCGGTCTCCCAAATGCCACAACCTAACCCTGGGAACTGCAAGAAGGCCTCCCTCAGCAGAACAGAGAGCTAGGGATGGCCAATGATTAACTAGCAGATCTTTCAGATAAACTGTCCCCCTTCATGTAGGGTCTTGTAGGTCTCATAGGTAGGTAGGTAGGTACAAAGCCAAAAGGACTCAAGTCCATAACAGCTTGCCATCATTAACTGTAGTCTGTAATATCATGTTTTATCAGATAATCATCCAAACGTGCCTTGAATTCTGTCATAGTCCAACTAGCTACCACCACTACTGGAAGACTGTTCCGTGTTTTGGTAACCTGGTGCTAAACCAGTACTTCCTAATTTTTGTACAGTAGGTGGAGACCTTTACGTGAAGTGGATGTGCCCTGGTGTTATATGCCTGAATCCTTGGCTCAGATCCCTTCTGTGCCCATAGGTCGTCATCAAGTAGTGCTCGTAAACCAGTGAATAAAGGCCCAGTTCCTGCAGTCTCTGGTGATAGCTTAACCCTGCTAGACCTGACACCAGCTTGGTTGCATGTCTCTGTACTCGTTCAAGAGCGTTTATTTCTGTTTTGCCCCCTGGTGACCAAAACTGAGCACAATACTCCATATGCAGATGAACCAATGCTTTATACAGGGGTATCATTACTTGTCTGTCTCTGCTTTTAATATCTTTATTTATGCAATGCAATAACCTACTGATGCTTTTAATAGCCTAATTAAAATGAGGCTTAAAACTAAGATCACCAGTAATGTGGATACCTAAATCATTTTCATCTACCACTGCTTGAAGCTCTACTCCATTAAGGCTGTATTTAAAATAACTGTTATTTTTCCCCAAGTGCATTACCCTTGGAGCCCTACTTGAAAGCAATCCTTTACCTAACTGGCAGCCAGTGCAGTTAGTTCACGGAGGACCAGGATGATATGATCACTTTTTTTCACTCCCACTAACAAGATGCCAAATGCACACAGAATAAGAGGTCAGCGTTTGTTGACATTTTCCATGTTATGCTTGGTTAGGGATCATCAATTATTTATGATATGTATTTTATGTCCCTTTGGTTATTGGACTAGTGTGGTCTTCTATGTGAAAGAAGGTCTTTACCCTCCCTGTCTCACTACCAGAGAGGGAGGGAGGGAGGAAGGAAGAGAATGCTGGTTAACAAATTGAGTGCCCATGTATTACAAATAACAACACCTGGCTCCCTGTCTATTATGGTGCTTGTGTAACCCCCGCCCCCTCGAGGGCTTAACTTAATTGCAGCCGTCTCCCATTTTCTTCCACTGCTGCTCTGGCATCCACACAACTCCCCAACTCCTCCTGATGCCTTTTGTGTCCCCCATAGCATTTTATTGTAATTTAAGCCCAGTTTGGGTAAAATCTTTAGCTGTGAGTCACCGGCATGTTTCTGGTGCCAGCGGCAATGGTGATGTGCAAGGAGTACATTGATATGCTGCCCCACGATTTTGTGGGCAAAGCGATCCCAGTGCCCTGGATAGCCGAATAGGGGCCAGTGACCTTGGGAATGCAGTGCAAAAGCCACTTCAATGTTTAAAAATTAAAGTTTAAGCAAAGGGGCTACCAGAGGCTCATTCATATTCATAAGAGCCTCATGCATATTTATGGATAGCTGCCTGCCACCTGGGGGACAAGATATTGGCGGCAGTGACAGCAAAAAGACAAATGTTACCTTAGTAAAAGTGGGTGTGTTTGGCAGGAAAGTGTATGGGCTACAAGGTGTGGGCGGATCTGTAATAATATAATGATTATTCTGGCTGCACCAGACTTTGAAACTTGTGGGACTGCATAGACTGCACAGACATTGTTACAGCAGCCACCATTTTGAGAGTGCATCAGCTAATCAAGAACTGGGATTATAACCAGAGTTTCTTGGGAGTGCAATATGGACTTGTGGGAGATTTTCAGGGCCAAAGTTTGGGTGCCCAATGTTCAGTCAATCACATTTCAATTGCTGTTCAGTTCAGAGTTCAGTTGGTGAACTGGATTGTGAATTGGCTGAAAGGGAGGCAGCAAAGGGTGGTGGTCGTGGGGAAACTCTCATCCCCAAGGGCTGTGATGAGTGGAGTTCCACAGAGCTCGGTACGTGAGTAAGATCAATTTGTTCACTGATAATACTAAGATTGAGGTGGTGGTGGACGACATAGTAGGGTGGCAAGGGCTACAAGATGACCTAATTAAACTGGAAGAGTGGTCAGAAATGTGGCAGTTGGGATTCAATGCTAAGAAGTACAAGGTACTGCACTTGGGAGAAAGGAGCCCTGTGAGGAGCTACCAATAGGGAGAGGTTCAGTTAGGTACCACAGAGGAAGAAAAAGACCTGGGGTAGTTATTATGGGAAATATGAACTGCTGGGGAGTATTGCTATAGGAATCTTCTCCAGAAGGAGGGAGGTGATCCTGCCTCTGTACAGGTCACTGATCAGACCACACCTGGAGTTCTGTATACAGTTCTGGTGCCCGTTTCTGAAGAAGGATGTCAGATTACTGCAGGGGGTACAGTGCAGGGCAACAAAGATGATCCTATGTACTCACTGGTGGAAAGAAGTGATCGGGGAGATATGATTGAGACCTTTTAATATATAACAGGGATAAACAAGACAGGTACAGAAGGGGTATTTAAGTTGAAAAGGGGAGGGACACAAGAGGGCATGGTCTCAGATTGGGGGGGAAGATATAGGAGAGCGATGAGGAAATCTTTTTTCGTGGAGAAGGTGGTGGCTAAGTGGAATGCTCTGCCTGAGGAAGCGGCATCCTGTAGGATGGTGGGCAGTTTTAAAAGGGGATGGGACAGGGTAAGGGGGTAAATGTGAAGGTGGAGGGGAGAGGACAGCTGCTATCTAGGGGACTAGCTGTGCATTCGAGCAGACTTTGATAGACCATGAGGCCTGTTTTTTCTTGCATTAAAGTTGGCAATAGTGGATCAATTTCACAAATAATTGTACGGTGCTAAAATCTTAGTCAAAACAGATAATCTATTAACGTATGTACAAACAACAGCCAAATTGGACACCACTGGACACAAATGGCTCTCCACCCTATCAACATATGATTATGTGGTGGAGTACCAACCAGGTTTGAATCACATCGAATCCGATGCTCTCTCATGAAGACCTGCTTTCAACCAACAGTGGGTGCATATTCCTGAACAATCTGTAAAATCACTATGCAACAAGTTTGACCGGGAAGAAACCCTGTCCTCTGAAGCTGTAAATTGTCGGTGGATTGCTTGAGACCTCCAGAGACTTGCATGCCATCGGCCTACTGTAAGTTTGCAGTCTTAGACTTAAGATGTTTTACCACAACTAACTCCAGCTGACATCCTAAAAGAGCAGTACTATGACCCAATGACCAGACCAGTGGTCAACGCTTTGAGAAAGGGGGAAGATGTCTCCAAAGTGTGATCAAGTGACCCCAAAACTGCTTTACTTCTTTGAGAAGGTCCTAAGCTCATGCTTCAAGAGCAGATATTGTACAGAGAACTTACTGACAGCCAAGGTAAAGTGGCGAGGAGACAGCTAGTATTAACAACTAAGTTCAAAAATGTTGTATTAAGAGCCTTGCACAACCAAATTGGAAATCTGGGTAGCTAAAGGACTCTGGATCTAGCCCGTTCATGCTTCTACTGGCATAAGATGGGCCTAGATATTGAGCCACATGTCAAAACCTGCAGTAGGTGTCTTCAGCAAAAAGCTCAACCACAATTAGCAGCCCCTCTGGTTAATATTGCTACAAGTGCCCTGATGGAGCTCGTCGGCATCGATTTTCTTAGTCTGAAGCCAGATTCAAAAGGCATTGCTAATGTGTTAGTAGTTACGGATCACTTCACGAGGTATGCACAAGCCTATCCAACCTAAGACCAAAAAGCCTCAATTGTAGCCAAAGTTCTCACCGAAACATTTTGTGCACATTACGGTACTCCCGAAGCATATCCATTCGGATCAAGGCCGGCATTTTGAAAGCATACTTATTAAAGAACTGTTGTCCCTATGGGGTGTAAGAAAATCCAGAACCACCCCCTATCATCCACAAGGAGATCCACAACCAGAGAGATTTTATCACACCTTACTTAATATGCTTGGCACCCTGCATCCAAAAGACAAGCCCCAGTGGAGTCAACAGATAAGCACATCTGTACATGCCTATAATTGCACAAAACATGATGCTACTAGTTTTTCACTATACCACCTCAAGTTTGGCAGAGAAGCTCACCTTCCGGTAGATGTTTATTTTGGAGTGTCACCAGATGGAACTCAAAGAGACCATTATTTACAATATGAGCAAAAACTAAAAGCCCAGCTCAATCACGCCTATCAGCTTGCACATACGATAGCTGCTAAAAGAAACTTAGCCAACAAACAGAGACATGATAAACATCTTAAAGCCCAAGAGTTACAGCCTCGTGACAGTGTATTAATGAGAAATGTAGGTGTGCAAGGAAAGCACACAATAGTTGATCGGTAGAGTCACACCCCCTACATTGTCATCAGCAAGCTGGCTGACCTGCCCGACTACAAAGTGCATCCCGAGAATGATACAAAAGCTGTGAAAACAATACACCAAAATCAACTGTTACCCACTAGGCAACTCATAGACTCTGTACCTCCAGACAATGTCCCCACTGGGCCTGTGACCCGGGCTGCAGCCAAAAAGACATTTTAGCTTCCTTTCGCTGTTCCGCAACCCAAGCCTGCAACCTGTAATGTTCTCATTGATAATGACAACCAATCTGACTCTGATGATAGTGAATGTAGAGTTGCTTATTATCCTTCTTACAAATTGAGCCAGTTGTGTCAAGGAAATCATCTGTGTGACATGGGAGATGAGGCTTGGACCTTAGGGCTGTCTAATCATCCAGCCCTCTTAACTATTCCTGTGCCCCCTGATAGTGAATTGCAAAGTATACCGTCTGAGATAGCTGACTATTTATATCTTGTGGAACTGTTTGACCCTTAGCAGGCAAACCCTGACAACGAGAGCCAGACTGGTGAAGTGCCAGATGCCCTTGGAATCTCTGAAACCGATAATGCTGACAATAGTGCTAATTCAGCTCTTGATTCTGAAAATATTAGCAATGTGCTGCATGATTTAAATGCTATGGAGTTTCTTACGAATGATGAACCAACATCTACAGAGCAAGCCAGTACTTCTGTAAACACAAGTAGTACTGTCAACTCTGAACCCCAGAGAGTACCAGGGCTTCATACAAAAGAAAAAAATTGTTGTGGTATTTGTACTGGTCAGTGTTTTTGACCAACCGCATTTTTGTTTCTGATGTTTTGTTTGCGGTTTTGTGTGCCACAATGTTTTTGTCACTGAGACTATCACACAGAACCACCAGGGGTCCTTTCAGAGAAGAAGAATAGAGCCAATATCTGCAGTGATGTGATATACAGACCCAGCACAGGGGAAGGATTTAGATAAAATACTAGTGAAAGCCACTGGCAAGATTGACAGAGAAGTGGGAGGTGCTGCTGGTTGGGGACTTCAATTTGCTGCTGCTGCTTCAGCTAGAAGTGGGGACATCCTGGATTCCCTGCAGGGAGCATTCATTGGGTAAACTGTCAATGAACCCACTCATGATGTGGTAATACTGCACCTTGTACTCACTAACAGGGACATCACTGCAGACATCAAGGTGGAGGACACCTGGGGACCAATAATTACCATGCAGTGTGGTTCAATACAAGGGCTGCAGTGGAACTGAACCACACAAGGGCGAGGTACTGGACTTGAGGAGGGCAGATTTTATAAAGATGGGTGAATGCCTCAAGGATGAACTGTCAAGGGGGGATGACTGGGGGGTGGAGGAACAGTTAGTGAAGCTAAAAGTGGGGCACGGTGATGGCAACAAACCTCTGTGTCAATCAAGAAAGAAAAAAACAAGAGGAAAATGAGACCACTATAGTTTTTGAAAGAGGTAGCTGAAAAGGTGAATGCTAAAAGGATAAAATTCAGAAGTTATAAGGAGATGCACAGAGAGGAGGATAGCGAGGTGTATCGGAGTAAACACAAAGAAGCAGGGAAAGCAGTAAGATGGGCGAAGGCTCAAACTGAAGATAAAATAGCCTAAGCATATGTAACCCCCCTGTTACCCGGGGTTACTAGAATCCTAGTAAGACCTAGTGGTCGGCAGGGAAGGCAGCTTGTGAAACTCCAGTTAAATGGATTTCACTGTCTCTCTCTGTTCTCAGTCTCAGCTGAGACTGAGGATGACATCATTTAGAACTGTCGCAGCGCTATAAGCCACACTGGAATGTTTCAGTTGGAGGTTAGTGTAGAATGCTGAGGATTTTGAATTCAGTCTGTGTGCAGTCTGAGTGAGAGACAGTAGTACAGCTGAGTGTGTGCAGGCTCTCAGAGCTTTAAGCTCTGTTTAAGAGCTACTTTGGAAGATGTGTGTTTACACTCAAAGAGGAACAGGAACTGGTAATTGAAGCGTGGAGACCACTTTAATGAGCTCAAGAGCCCCATCCTGAGGGGATGTGGGGAAGGTGTCGCCTGTTTTCCAGGGGCAACCCCCTGGGTCCGCTATGAAAGAAGGCTGCCTGTCTGGTTGTGCTGAGGCACCAGAAGCTCAGAGAGAAATTCCTTGTGGAGGAAATGCCTGTGGGGCACCTGCACCAGTGTGAGTTCAGCTCTGAAAAAGGGCCAATGTTTTTACCTGAACAGAAGGAAACTAAAAGGACTGTTACTGGGGTCAGGAAGAAGACAGCCAAGTACAGTTGGAAAGTGAGGATCGGACTGCTTAATCTCAGAGAGGTCTAGAGTAATGGACATTGCCACTTAATTCAAGTATGTTCAAATCCAGCACAAAGAGTGAAGGGAAATTGGGATTGGACTGCTTAACTCAGTGGGGAGTCTATAGTAATGGACAATGCCACTTAAAAGTATGTTCAAGTCCAGCATAAATGGGAAGCAAGACAAGTAGATGGAATGTGAAATACATTTAGCAAGAATCTACATTGCAAGACTTTACAGGATGAGGTGTTTACTGTCCAGAGAAATAGCAGGGTATGAATTGTGGGAGCGAGAGGTGGGAGACCCCCCCATCAGTAGTAGCCAAATTCACCTCCATGGATTTGATCTGAGACACCTTTTACTTTCTCTCAGGTACTTGGCCAGTGCCTGAGGAAAGTGCCCAGACGTGGGATTGAAGAGAAGAATTCCTGATGGAGCTGAGGTGCTCTAAGGTGGTTTGAGGAGCCACCAGAAAATGTTTCCATGAAGTGTGGAAGGTGTCCGAGTGGCAGGCAAGGAGCGCAGCCAGGAAAACCCAGCACAGTGTACAAATTAAGGCTGTGTAACCCAGCAGCATGCAAGTCTTGGCCAGTGTGCGTGCGCCCAGAGCCTGAGGGCTAAATTGTTGAGGAAATGTTAAGTCTCTTTAATCTGCATTACCAGGAGTGTAGCCCCATGGGGTCCATCTATGCTTGTTTATTCTGTTTGGATGTGAATAAAAAAGCCACACTTTAGAATCCCACTTCTGGATTGGACATTACAGTTATTGCTTCCTGTGTTCGGAGTTACTTGGGTGCCCCTGTGCAGAATAGCCAAACCTAGCCTTTGTGCCGAGTGACCTATTCCTCCCTGAAAACAGGCCATCTGGTATTGCCGTCAGATACAAACAGCATACCAGCCCTGGGGTTACACATGTACAGTATGTAAGTGAAACGAAGACCATGGGTGGCATTATAAGGTTAAAATGGGGAGAAGAGGAATGTGCAGATACAAGGCGAGCCAAAGTTTATTTATACCGCTCCCAGTCCCGGAGGCTCTGGGCACCTTACATAAAAACAGGCAGGGTATTAGATAAAACAACATATCATAAATAGAACAGATAAAACAATAAAACATCAGATACAGTAGTAACACTAGCAATTTCTTAGGGCTGGTCATATCACTACATCAGGGGGCCAGGGAAAATACGTAGCTTTCAGACAACTCTTGAATCTCTATATCGATGGGACCTCCTGAGGCAGAAGGTAAGGAGTTCCACAGGACTGGTCCGGCAACACTAAAAGACCGGTTGCCAGAAGTTCTTAATCTGGTCCTGGGAACATCAAGGAGAGAAGGGAGTGGACTGAGATGGCGGAGGTCAGAGATTAGCCAGATAGTCAGCACCCAGTCTGTGTAGGGCCTTATAAGTGACTAAACTCACCTTGAAGATAATCCTCCACCTAACTGGCAGCCAGTGCAGAGCATGCAGCAACAAGGTCACATGGCTAGTCCTAGAAAGGCCAGTCAACAACCTGGCAGCTGCATTCTACACCAACTGCAGCCAGAGAAGGGTACCTACAGTGGTCCCAAAGTAGAGAGCATTACAGTAATTCAGTCTGAATGTCACAAAGGCATGCACCAGTGTGGGTAGGTCCTCAGGCAGAACTAGAGGTTTGATCCTTGCAATGTTCCTCAAGTGGTAAACATGGATCTACAACCACTCAACAAAAATGTTGTCGAACGACGGTACAGCGAAAACTCTGTCAACTACATTTATGTTGGTATAAAGATAGACACTGCTCTACCACATTTTGTATTCAGGCCTTCTCCCAACCCCCACACCCCACTTAATATAATTGAGTTTGAGTCAGGAGCTAATAAGGGAGGGGATGCAAGACCCCAGATAACAGTGCCAGGGTGCACAGCGATACTACAGTGAGCTGGTGCTGCTGTCGCTGTGGTGGAGTCGGACGTCAACATGTTACTGTTGGGAAGTATACCATAAAAACACTTTGGACAACAGCCATAACTGCACTTCACGTGTCTGTCTGTCTGTCTGTCTGTCATCCAGGACCACACCAAAATCTCATACCTCAAGGAGGCCATCAGTGATGTAGATCCCAGGAATAAACCATTGACCACATCAGAGGCACTTCCATCACGCCTGCTCCCAGCCGCTCAGTCACTAGGATCTCTCTATCTTATCCGGTTCAGTCACAACCAGCTGGAGGAACATCCAATCATTGATCTTGGCCATGGAGATGTTAAGCATCTCACAGCGCTTAGGTGTTCTGGGGCAAAGGACAGGTACAGTTGCATATCATCTGCAAAACCAGTGAAAACCCACACTGTACTGCTTAATGAGCTCTTCCAGGGCAGCACTGCAAATAACATCAGTGACAAGATAGACTCCTGAGGTACTCCACATGGCAGGTGCCTCAGGGAGGGGGGGAAATTCCCATCACCACCCTCTGCTTCTTGCCAGAGAGATGGGACTCAAACCAACTGATGACAGTGCTGGTGAGTCCATAGTACTCTCTAAGGTGATCAAAAAACACAGTGTGATCTACAGTGTCAACAGATGAACAGAGATCAAGAAGAACAAGAATTGACCTGTCTCCTCTATCACTAGACTTGAGGAGGTCATTGTGCGCCCTAACTAATGCCATTTTGTTGCTATGCCTGGCTCTAAAACCTGACTGGAGTGGCTCACAGATATTAAAGGACACAAGGTGCTCCTCAAGCTGCTGCACCACTATTTTCTCAACAACCTTACCCAGAAAGAGAAGGTTAGAGATTGGACAGTAATGCACCAGGATATCAGCATTGAGAGATGACTTCATCAGAAGGGGTCTCACCAGGGTCTCTTTCAAGGCTTCCAGAAAGACCCCCTCTGTCAACAAACACTGGAAATTCCTGGTGAACACCAGGCCAATGGAAACAACGCATCTCATAAAGAAACGAGTTGGAACTGGGTCCAGTTCACAATATGTGTGCTTCGGCTTCAAGATGACCTCAATGACTTCAGCCACCTCCACCAGTTTAAACTCATCCCAGAAAGGCAAAACACCTCTGTTCCACCCAGGCTAATCACTGTGAGTTGCAATGCAGCTCGCTGACGGGATCCCCTGATGGATAGCAGACACTCTGTCTGAGAAGAACAGAGCAAACTCATCACATAAAATGATTGAAAAGGCTTTAATCGGCTGCAGACAGACTGGATGAAAATGTTTGTTGACAGTCCAAAAAAGCAGAGCTGGTCAGATCCTCGAAGCAGCAATCTCCCTGGTCAGAACTCTGCCATCTTACTGTTGATTGTCCCTGGTACTCAGAATAGTGAGCACACAGGGCCATCTTGTCCACATCCAACTGGTCCTCTGCCAACAACACTCCAATTCTGACCCTGATCATCATCGACTTGAGATCCCCATCAAACCACAGTGATCTCAAGTGAGATGATCTGAGTCATATACAGAGGGTATCAAGCACCTCAGAAACCGCCTTATTATACATGCCCACCTCTTCACCCAAACCCACTGCACATATAATGTCTACACTAGATAGATCAGCTACTGCCTGTAGCCCCTCTGAGGACAATCCCCTTAAAGGGCGATAGCTGCCCATCTAAACAGGAGAGGGACTCTCGAGGGGGGTCCCAACCAAGAATTTCACCATACAATGATCAGACCATGCAACCTGATCAGTCTTGAGGTTATTTACCGCAAGCTCTAGTGAGAACACCAGTTCCAGTCTGTGGCCATGATGATGGGTCACGAAAGTAACTACTTTCGACAGCCTCAGTGATGTCATCAGCTGGAGGAGGTGAGAACCAAGTTGCAAGGATTCATAGTCGACCCAGGCATTGAAGTCCCCCAGAACTAAACATCTGGGGGACCCCAACACCGTGTCGATGACAAAGTCCACAACCTCCTTCAGGAAATCTCCCCCTCCCTCGGATAACAGTAAATAAGGAAAATCATGCAACCTGTACCCAGCCCCCCACGCACCGCCACATGTTCAAATGACCTGGTCATCCCCACCAGGAGCCCGGTGATACCCAATCAGATCTGAAACAGATGGCCACTCCCCATCCCCTGCATTCTTGCCATGGGCAGTGCACCACAGAGTACAAAGTGGGGACAGCTGCCTCCAAAAGCGGCCTAATATCAAAAAAAAAACCGAACCAGGTCTCTGATGCAGGTCAGATGGACCAAGGCAGTCAAGTCTGCCATAATTGCAGTCTTGTTCCTCATTGATCTGGCATTGCACAGCACCACCCACAGAGGACTGGTAGACATTACAGCCCCTCTGGCTGGGGGAACAAGAAAAAGGCAGACATCTTGAACAAATACTTTTGTTCAGTGTTCACAGAGGAAAGGGGGCACAAAAAACTAAAATGAGCAGTAGAGGGAGGAAGGTGGACACTCTTCCTTTTTCAGAGGAGAGAGTCTTGAAGGGACTTGCTAATCTCAATCAAGTTTATCAATCAAGTTTATTTTTACTTTTATACTGGAACAGTATGTGAGCAAAAATGCCTGTTTTCACAACCGTCCAATTGTACAAGTAGATACAAAGATACAAGATCAACAAAGTACATAATACACATGTAATAACTGGGGAGTGTTTTCTCCCTTTGAGAAACTGGGTTATAACGGCGAACACGAGCCAGGTTTCTGGCATTCTGCGCATGTCCACGCTTTTCTTCCCTGCTCACCGATCCCGGAACTGACGGGTCACGAAGTACAACTGTGGCGCACAACAAAATCGGGACTTGGGAGGAATTACACACTTCATCTTAAAACAAATTCCCACTCCTACATGAACCTTTCTCATAGAGTCTACCTCAAAAATAGCCACCTTCCCCGAATTATTTTCAAGAAGAAACGAGCGAGGATCACTGCTACAGCACGGACATGGCCGTCTTATCCCTGCTCACTCACATCTGGCAGCAAACCATGAAACCAGGTTATTTTTTCCTTTTTTGTACTGGTGAAAGTAAAATAAATAAATAAAATAAATCTAACTCCTGGAACTCAAAATGGCAATCGAATATTTTTTGAAACAACAGCTGCACACTCTCACTGATTTTAACAAACTGATGCTGGGAAAACACTCCCCAGCAATTACATAAAATAATGTATGGGGGCGACTGAATAAATGAGAAATTATGTGCACCCTCGGTGTGGGATGCTCATATAAATCCTCGGCTTCGCCCTCAGGGTTTATGTAGCATCCCACACCTCGGGTGCACATAATTTCTCATTATGTACTCACCCCCATACATTATTGTATATATAATAACTGGCCAGCAATTTGTTTCTGTATGGTGACCCAGTTATAATTTGCCATTATAACCCATGGGTTATAATGGCGAGCACGCACCCAGTCTGTCAAAAACAGCCAATTCCCTCATTGGCTGTTCATCTCCTACTGGGCGGGCAAATTGTGTTTGGAAACATGGTGGCTCCTTATCTGAAGCAGTGTGGAGCCGCCAAACTGAGAGTCCTCATCATGTTTTTGTTTTTTTAATAATCCATTTAACATTTAAAAACCAAAAAAGAAATGTATCTCGTTGGTTCTCCCGTTTGGCAGCCTCAGTGCACAAGAACTGCCACCAGAGAATGACTTTGACCTGGCTGACTGCGGGTAAGGCCTGATTGCAATCAAAACTCTAACTCTTCTGGAGAAAAGCACAAGTTAAGATGAAGTAAAAGTAAAAAAAAAAAACCCACAGCTCTACAAAAACAAATTCAGGTCAGATCCACCACGGCTGCATAATGAAGTTAGTGAAGTTGTGTGGAATTGTTAAGGAGGCATGGAGAAACAACACAATTTGTAAGTAGTAAGATTTGTTTTAGTTTCTGTTTTAAGAAAGGCATACACATTATTAGAATAATATATGGAGGTGTACATTTTAATGGAAGGAACAGGAAGCAATATAGGTTTACAAAAGAACCCCAGAACAAATGCCACTGAGGTATGTGTTATCCCAGAGGATATTGGCTATACAGCCATTTTTTGTTTGTATTATATCTTTATTAAATGACAGATCACTGATTACAATACCAGTAATTCAATAGATATACAAGATAGTCAGCCATGTACAGGCAATGCCAGCATACAATTCATAACCCACTATTTTATGTGTATGCTCATTATAAAAAAACTTTATCAATCCAGTACTGTCAGAGTTTATCAGATAAAACTAACCTAACAATAAAAGAAAGAATAAATAATCAAAACAATCCAAAGCTGGTAAACTCCAACAATTAATCTGGTCAGTGTCTGTGTCTCATTATTTATTATATCTTCATATCAGATTCCTTCTTCTTGTTCGTTTCCTCCCCATTTCAATAAGAAGAAAACTCCTCATCCATCTCCCACCCTGTCAGTCCAACCCTTTAGTGCACGATTCCACTCCCCTCCAGCACCATCCTCTCCCACACTCAGAGAGCTCAAGTATCCAGTCCAGGCCCGTTCAAATCTCTCCTCCTCTCCCTTCTGGCAGTAGGTTAATTTGTCTACTGCAAGGACTTTTAGAGTGAGCTCCTTCCAGTGCTATACTGTGGGCCCCAGGGCTGTGGTCCAGACATTTTGTATTCTCCGTCTAGCAACCACAAGGAGTATCCGAATCCATCTTGGACAGAGTACCCAGTCCTCATTGTCCACCTCTTCCACCCCCAGGAGCAATGATCTCTGTGAACACTCAATGGGTGCCCCCTCATAGTCTAAATTTCTTTTACTATCCCTTTCCAGTAAGTAACAATCAGTGGCACTCCCAATAATAATGCATGTATGTTCCCTGTACAATCCTACATTTACTGCAGATCGGGGTCACCCCTGGGCAGAATCTATATACCATAGCTGGGGGATAGTATAGCCTCTGTATGAACTTAAACTGTGTTTTCTTATATCTATTGCATACTAGCAAGTCCCTGTGAGATTTCAGCATTATTTGCCAGTTAGGTTCACTGATTTCCTCTCCTAAATCTCCCTCCCACCACTTCTTGGCCAGTTGCACAGGTGTCTGGAAGAACTTCCTGTCCAATTTCACTGCACACCCAATAAGCCCTTTTTCATTTCTAGAAGCTCCCAGTATTTCTCCTTCGGATTCCAAGATCTGGTCTGAAGTTCCCTGAGGTCCAACCATCCTTTTATAGTAAATTCTCACCAGTAGATATCTATACAAGTGTGAGGATGGGAGGTTCAGTCCCTCTCTCCGCTCCTGGAAAGAATACATGCCATTTCCCATGGTTAGATCTGCTACACTTTTCACATCCCTGGTCTGCCACATCCTAAATCCTTCATCTTCTAAACCTGGCAGGAAGTCAGATTCCCTGTGACCAGTACCAGTAGTGTGTGGGCCGTGTCCAGACCCTGTCTCCTTTTGATTTTGTCCCAGGCCTTTAGACTTGCTAGCACCATAGGGTTGAGTGTTGACAGTCTACTGTATAGTTTAAAGCCCTCCCTTCCCAGATAGCTTGAAACTCTCCCCTGCATCCATTCTTCCTCTAACTCAAGCCAGCTTGCTACTTCACTTCTATTGACCCAATTCTGAATATATCTATAGTGGGTTGCCAGAAAGTAGCCCATGACATCAGAAAAGTTCAGCTCACCCTGTTCCATAGGTGCCTTTAGTCTTTTCAGACTAATTTGTGGATGTTTGCCTCGCCATATAAAGACTGTAAGAGCTTTTTCTGTGTTCTTTATGTCCCGTGCCAGTGGACTAAATGGGAGCATCTGCATTACATACAACAACCTGGTGAGTATGTTCATTTTGAGTAGATTTATTCCCTACTGGGTCATAATGTCACATGCTTAATAGTGTATGACATTATGGCTAAGTGGGTACAGTATAGTCAGTAATCGCTAATGGTACAATACCGAGTATACTGCTGTATGCGGTATTACACCAGTAGCGCTTTCCCAGGCAGAGGATACGACCTCTGCTGGGAGTGGGTTCTGCTGAACAGCTGCCGTGGCTCACAGGACTGAGCCATAGAAGTAGGAACCCAGGTGCTACATCTGGAACAGGGTTTAATTCCTGGTCCCAGAATCTTTTATTTTCTATTTCTTTGTGTTTTCTTTGTCCCCAAGTTGAACCCCCCCAGAGTTGAGAATCTTTAGTGGGGGGTTTAAAGCACAGCCCCTGTAATCGGGGGTGTGGGGGCGGAGAACCCCACAGAAAAAAGACTTATGCCTCAAGGCAGAAATCGCGCTGTATTGGCAGCATGATTTTGCCATGAGGCATAATGTCTTGCGACATTATGACCACGAACTGATTTATTCTTCCCATCCAGGATATGGGCAACTCTTTCCATCTGCCTAGATCCTGCACTATTTCTCTAAACAATGGCTTATAGTTCTCTTCATAGAGAATCCCAAGGTCTTTTCCTACCTTAAAGGGAAACAATGGAAAAGACAGAAACTTTCCTCAGATACTACATAAACTCTCAATTGGTGCTTTTGGGACAGTAACAACTTTATTTAATGATTTAGAACAGCTACCCACAACTCCACTTCCCTGTTGCTGGCAGCAGCCATTTCATGAGTAGTAGTGAGCTTCCTGAGCTCACTGTATGCTAATATGCCTGTTTGACCTCAGCTATTGGTTGGAAGGACATATTGCCATAAAGTGAGCTCAGGAAGCTCTCTGCTGCTCATGAAATGGTGGCTGCCAGCAATAGAAAGTGAAAGTTGAAGGCCATTGTTTAAATCACTAAAAAATCAATTAGAGGAATTTCTTTTTAAAAAATCAGGATTTTTTGTAGTGCCTGGGTAAAGCTGTGCCTTTTCCATTGTTTCCCTTTAATACCAAGGTATGTAAAAGTTCTTTGCGCTACCTTTAAACCCCATGCCTCATTTCTTCTGCTATCCCCTTCCCTAGGAACATAATCTCAGATTTTTGGATGTTGATTTTATATCCCGAGAATACTGCAAACTGTTCTATTATTGATAATAGCCCGGGGACCAACTGTTTCAGCTCAGTGAGGAACAGCAGAATATCATCTGCATAGAGGGTCATGACATGTTTCCCATCATGCTTCCCTAGAATTCCATTTATGTTAGGGTCACTGCGAATCCTGATTGCTAAAGGCTCTATTGCCAAGGCAAACAGGACGGGCAACAGTGGGCATCCCTGTCTTGTTCCCCTGTGCAGCCTGAATTCTGGGGATGGAGTTCCACTAATCAATATTTGAGCCATCTGAGTTTATAAAAGGCACCCACCATTTTCCCAAATCCCTCCCCTAGTCCATATCTCTGCAAATGTTTTTAGCATCCATAGACGAGACACACACCTTCCCTGGATGCTGATTTCCCTACCATATGACATTCAACAGTCACCTTCTGTTGTGGTAGGACTGCCTTCCTTTTACAAAACCCGTTTGGTCTGGTCTAACTAATAGGGGAAGTACCTCTTCTAGCCTCCCAGCCAACACTTTTGTCATGATCTTACAGTCTTGATTCAAGAGGGAAATAGGTCTAAAGGACTCACATTCTTTTATATCTTTACCAGCATTGGGGATAACTGTTATGAGGGCCTGATAGCACATCCGAGGTATCCCTTGGTTCTCCCTAGCCCCCCTCCCCCACAATACTACAAAGTGTACCTGCCACTACTTCCTTCAACAGTTTATAATATTCTGCTCCAAAGCCATCTGGACCAACAGCCTTGCCATTCTTCGGATGAACTATTGCTTTCCTGACTTCCTCTATATTAATTTTCGCTTCTAACTTTTTCGCTTGTTCATTAGTCAGCTTAGGAATTTTAAGGTCCTTAAGGAACCGCTCCCTTTCTACACTCTTCCCCTGGCACTCTGCATGGTATAGCCCTTCATAATATTCTTTAAATCTGTCTCTGATTTCTGTTTCTTTTTTTAACAATTTCCCCTGTTTATTTTTAATTTGAATTACGCGATGACTACTTTTCCCTACTTTCATAAGTCGAACCAAAAGGGCACCCGGCCTATTTCCCCATTCATAGAGCTTTTGTTTAGCAAAGAAGATTGTGGTGTTGACTTCCTTATCTAAATTCGAGTTTGACATTTCCCTGACCAATTTCAGTTCTCGGCTCTTGGCCTCTCCCCCTCCACTAAGCACCTCTTTTTTGAGTCCCCTATTCTGACTTCTAATTCCTGCTGTTTCCATCTCTTTTCCCTTCTCTTCTTAGCCGTACATCCAGTTATCATTCCTCGCATGTATGCTTTACCTGCCTCCCAATATGTACCCACATCATCTACTGTCCCCCTATTTTTTCTCATAGAATTTCCACTGCTCTTTTATGAACTCTCTGAATTCTTCCTGAAGCAACATATAAACAGGGAATTGCCACCTCCCCCTCTGACCCTCAGAGTGAGACAACTCGATTTCCATCTTGACCACTGCATGATCTGACAGGAATATTGGACTATGCCCCATTGATGTAACCTGTTGGTATAGTTCCTTTTGAATGTAGATATAGTCCAACCAGGACCATGAGCTATGTGGGCTGGAATAGAATGTATATTCTTTCAAATCAGGGTTAGCCATCCTCCAGCCATCAATGAGGCCTAGTTCCACCAGCCCCTGGAGCCACTGCTGAATCTCTCTCTCTACTCTATCCTGTTTTCCCATGTAATCCATTCTGGCGTCCGCCCACGCAGTTAAAGTCCCCACCAAGAATAAGGTTTGGGAACTGCTCCTTGACTAACACATCTAGCATCTTTTGATAAAAGACCTTGTCATGATCTGCTGGTGCATAAATATTCCCAAATGTAATTTGTTTACCTGCTATTTCGCCCACTACGGATATGTTTCCCTCCTCTATGGGGTCTCTTACTATTCGCTGGGCCGTAAATGGTAGATGTTTGTTGATAAGTACTGCTACCCCTCTTTTATGAGTAGTATAAGCTGCTGCGTAGCAGGTCCCAACCCATCCTCTCACCAATTTTTTATGTTCACAGTTAGACAAGTGCAACTCCTACAATAAGGCCACTGACACATTCTTTCTTTTTAGAGCAGCTAGCACTTTCGCTCTCTTTGCAGGAGAAGTGAGTCCTTTCACATTCCACTAGACTATTTTTGTCCCCTGTGTAGGTTGTTTTGTTGTACTAGTCATCCTCCCAGGCCTCCCATCCCTTTGAAACCACTGTCAACGTATTGCCATTTTCCATACTAATACGAATCAGAGCACAGACCACTTTGAAAGATATAACACAGACAATAACAATAAACATTGTACTAACTACCCCAACTTTACCCCCTTTATATCAAACAACTCACAAGTTAAACTGAATCCCCCACCATTACCCCTCCTCCAATTTCCCCCAACTTCATTTGCATCCCACTCAATTTTCCTATTATTATACTGTATCCCCCAACGTAGAACATACCATTATAGTAATTATGAAGTCGATCCCCAACTATGCCATACTCCTGCTCCACCCCTCCTGCCATATTTCATCTAGACATGCTTCCCAATGACTTCCCCCTCATCAGTCTTCTTAATTTACCTCCATTTCTTTCAGATGCTGTATAAAGACATTGTCCCATATCAGTCCCCTTCTCTCAGCCTTCATAAACTCCCCCTCCCCATTCAAAATAATGCTTCTTTCTTACCCCATTGAGATCATAACCCCCCATTTACTTTTCTATTAGCCATAGCCCCTCTTCCTTTATTCTGAAAATAACAGAAGGCATCTTAGATCTCTTAATTATTTAAATCGCACTTCTTAGTCCTTGATCCTGTTGGGGAGCCCCCTTCTGAGCACCTCCGGATCACCCCCACAGTCCTGTATAGTCTCTTCAGCCTTCCTTCTTAGTAGCAGCCTGAGGAGTCTCCAAGTCTACCCATTTTGCAGGCCTCCATGTGGGCTAAATACCAAGCCATCTATTTTCACTTCTGGTTGCCTCCCAGTGCCATACGCCCTTAACGGGGGAGAAAAAAAGTTCTGTCTCTAGTCCACACATGGAAGATAATTAGATAGCTCAGCATATTTTGATTGAGCAATTTAATGCTGCAAACTCATATCAGGCCGTGTACCCAGCAGTGTTCCCAGCCTTATATACATACACCCATTTCTACGTCACAGTCCTCTCAGTCTGGGAGTTCTTTTTCTAACTAAAACAAAAGACATAAGGGGCCAAAAGAAGCAAAATACTGTATTTCTCAGTTACCAACCTTAACTTAATTTGTACTCAGTCTCTGCAATTTGAATGACTGGCTATCTCGCAGATCACAATGAAAGTACCACTCAACACTCGAACAACATGCTGCAGCTCAGGGATTTCCTGTTCTTCAGGTCCCACTCTTCTATGAAGTCCTGCAATTTCTCCACATCTCAAAATGAAAAGGTGGCTCCCCCCACTCTCACCTCAACAGTCACTGGGTACACCATAAAGAAATCTAACCCTTGCTTCCTTAGACCATCTATGGGTACATTAAATTGTTGCTTCTTTTTCTGTATCCTGAGCGACATATCTTGATGCAGGGTCAGCTTACGGCCTTCATAAGTAAACTCCTTTTAATTTCGGAATGCCACCAATATTGCCTGTCTGTCTTGATAATGGTGCAATCCCAAAATAACTTGCCATGGAGGTTGATCACTCAGGGGTTTTGGAGCGAGGGCTCTGTGATCCCTTCGATTTTCAGCTTCTTTATCCATTTCATATCTCAGCATTTTCGGCAGGGTCTCTGCACAAATAATAACAGGTTCCTCCCTCAGCCTCCCGACAACCTTCAGATATGGAGATTTATTTCTTCTACTATAATTCTCCTGATAGTCCAGATAGCACCTCAAGGCCTCCATTTCCTAGTTGCTGCAATTTATTTGAAATTTCTCTGTTGCAGTCCTCTAAATTGAGACCTCTGCTCTGCTTCATTGATCTGCCTCGATGCTGTTTCAGTTCGCTGGTCTACCCCTTTAGAGTTTGCTCCAGGCTATCCCAACATGGCTTGAAGTCGGTCAAAATCGTCCAGAGATCACTCACGGCCGATTGCTGCGACTTCTGCTGCCGACAGTGAAATCAGGCCTTGTCTACTCACCTGGGCTCCCTCCTGACTCGCCCCTTTTTTGGCATTTTCTGCTGTTTGCTATGCCGATTTTCCCAAAGTAATATAATCATCCATCTCTACACCTCTCTAGCTGATGAATTTAAGCATTATGAATTCGGGAAATTAAGTTTTGAAGCACTTTATCTGCCTTTTAGCATGGAGCTCTGGAGTATTGCAACCAAGCTCTTTAGCTGCTCATTAGCGCCCCCACAGCCATATTTTAAGAAACACAATGCACATATTCCAATAATGCAAAGCATCATGGAAACATATGCAACTCTCACGATAGTACAGAAAGGTAGTACATGAAAAAGTAATGGCTGGCATGTTCCAGCAGGATTATTACACATTTTTTTAGAGAAAACAGGGTATTTGGTCCATAAGTGATGTAAGTTATATTTAAGCAATGTGTTGATGTCAGGCAGTCAGGTGTAATAATGGACTGTTAGCAGAGAAATGTGATAGTAACTTTCCAGAGGGGTCCACTGTGGACAAGTTAAGGTGGTTATGCTTGTAATAATGGGAATATTAGGAAGAGTATGAGGTATACGCAGGAGTGGCGTACAAATATGTACAGTTTCATAAGTATGTGCTCAGAGTGCAGGCAAATGTGATACACAGGTTTGTTTTACAAATAGGTAACAATAGCTATACATGC
Organism: Neoceratodus forsteri; assembly: GCA_016271365.2. NCBI lineage: Eukaryota > Metazoa > Chordata > Ceratodontiformes > Ceratodontidae > Neoceratodus > Neoceratodus forsteri. Next base: position 111,387,495 of record JADMNL010000035.1, on the reverse strand, counting down.
AATTGATAAAAAGCTAGATAATTAGATAGGCAGATAGACAGATAGCTAGAGAGACAAACAGGCAGGCAGAACAGGAATGGCAAAGAAGTACTGAACTGATGCTAAACCCACCCCCACCCTGCAGTGACTGACAGGCATTGGGGTGTGACTTTGGGTCATCACCCATAACGCTAATGCCATTTCACCTCACCCTACCCTGCAGACACAGACAAGTGTTGAGGTGTGCCTTGGGGTGTTTGAGCTTTACACTCACCCCATTCCATCAGGAAATACACTGAAATGGGTGCAGTATAACAGAATGGAGTGAACTTTGGTGCTGAAGAGTGAAAGGCACACCTGATACCTGTCACTGGCTGCAGGGTGGGGATGGGGGTGGAATGGCATGAGCATTACTGTTGACAATTTCAAGTCACACCCCTGATGCCTGCCAATCCCTAAACGGCAGGGTGTTAAGGTCAGAAAACCTAATGCCCTGGTCATTTCTTGGTATTTTCACTCCAAGCTTTCAACATGGGCTTTTTGTGACCCCACCGCATGAACAGTGACACTATCAGTTTATTAGCCAAAAGGTGATTTTCCACCATTTGGTGCCATAGGTGCAAAACATATTTTGAACAGGATGTAAAAATAACAACTATACTGTTCATGAGGAGGTGCAAAAAAAATGGTAATGTTGAAAATCTGGAGTGAAAATATAAAAAAATTGGTGAAGTCATGAGCTTTCATAGAAACTGTGCAACACACACCCATAATGCAATTATTTTGGGGATTTGTTATACCAGATTTTCAACACAGGCATTTTGGGACCTCCGCTCATGAACAGTGGCACTGTGATTTTCTTAATCTGACCCGAATGTTGATTTCACACAATGACTGTGCCATTGTGTACCAGATGTGCAAAACCACATTTTGGGCAGGATGTGAAAAGTGACAGCTGTACTGTTCATAAGGAGGTGTGCAAATATGGCAATGCCAAAAATCTGGAGTAAAAATATCATAAATTCTCAAAGTTATAAGTTTGCGTGGAAACTATGCAACACATGCTCATGACATAGTAATTTTTTGGAATTTTCTCACCAAATTTTTAACATAGGCATTCTGAAACCTCCGCTCATGAACAGTGTCACTGTAATTTTCTTAATCTGTCCCAGACATTGATTTCCCACAACGACTGCGCCATTGTGTGCCAGATGTGCGAAAACACATTTCGGGCAAAAGGATGTGGGGAAAAAATGGCAATGTTGAAAATCTGGAGTGAAAATTTAAAAAATTCTTGAAGTTATGAGTGAGGGTGGAAACTGCATGATGCATGCTCATAACACAGTAATTTATTTGGATTTTTTCACCAGATTTGCAACACGGGCTTTTTGGAAGCCCTCCTCATGAACATGAACACTGTTGTTTTGTTAATTGGTCCCAAAAGGTTATTTCATACGTAACTGCAAAATCACCTTTTGGGACAGAATAATGACATGACAGTGATTGTCTTCAGGAGGTGGGGTCCCAAAAAACCCATGTTGAAAATCTGGTGCCAAAAATCAGAAAACTGGCATAGATATCCACCTAAGTTGAAAAGAAAAAACATTTACTATATGCCATTATGTAGCTTACTGGCATTTCTTTAGTTCTCAGTTGGCTTTGAAGAGTGCAAATGCAATCTCGCTCCACTGAAGATCATTGCTCCAGGCTCTGGAGGTAAGTATGGGATGAGGGTGCATGGGTAGGTGGGGTGCACAGAAGATGGGTGCAGGTTGGGGAAGGGGCACAGCAGACAAATGTAGGACCATTTTCTTGTTCACAGGTTAAACAAAATAAAATAAACTGTTTCAGAAAGGTGCTTTTTTAGTTAGAAGGATATCTGGCATGCTTGGGATGGGCCCCCAGCATGTCACCTAGGTGTTTTGTGGGGGGGACTGGAGCCAATGGGACTGAACTCATCGACAGAAAGAAAAGGGTCTTTGGGGGCATGATACCAAGTGCAATTGGACTCCTCTTGGCAGGCAAATTATTGGACAGGTGGACCATTATGCTGATGGGGATTGGGCTCCCCCATCAGAAAATGAACTTTGAAGGGGGCATGCCAACAGGGGGATTGGGCACCCCCGACATTAGCTTTCTAGGGACTAGAGGCAGACAATGACAGTTACAAGTGCCATGTTTATTGAAATGTTACACCATGCTCCCTCACTGCAGCAGTGAAATTCTTTCAAGTTGGTGGCATGCTTTTGCACTGCTGTCATAGACAGCATGCTCATTTATTATTGCAACAGAGACAAGCCCCACAAAGCAGCGAGGGCATTGGCCACAACACAACAGCACATCCACAAACTACTATTCCAGCAAACTGTCACGTTTCTTGTGCAAGTAAACATAAAAGCATGCCTAAAATACAGCATGACATGATTGGTTTTGTAGTCTTGTAACTGCCAGAGGTCGCAGCTCATGGACTTTTTTTGGTCTGCCAAGCGTGTAAAATTAATAACACTGCAGGAACATCAGTGTGTGTGTGTGTGTGTGTGTGTGTGTGTGTGTGTGTGTGTGTGTGTGAGGGAAGAAGGACTCTGCAGGTAGCTAAGCCTTTCCAGTGCACAAACCTTTGACTGTGATGGTTAATTTCACTGTTGCAGCATATGCTAGCACAATGACAAACACGAGGAAAAAAAAAAACAGCAGTACAGTAAGCAACCAGATATGCTATCCTGAAAATTGTAATAATTTCTCCATGTCCATGTTTTATGCTTATATTGTCTGTTGCCTGCTTTCAACTTTAAATCTCAGGGTACTATTTTTTTGTCTCAGGGTACCCCCCCCCCCACACACACACACACGGGTGCAGGTCTGTTTACTCATTAGTGTTCAAAAATGCTTCACTCACACTGATGTTTAATAATAACAATGTTTGTACTGTGTTTTTGTAGATTTAATTTCTGTGACCTACAGTGTGCAGATATGCCTCCCTCACACAACAGAGTAATACATTATTTTGTATAAAGCTTCTTTTCCTACAAACTCCATCCTCTTCCTCTGCCCATGACATTATCACACTCGTATATTAAACTTCAAAGCACAAAACCTGTTCATGCTAAAACCCAAACCTTGTTGTTCTTATTCTTGTTTATTACATTTATATATTCTTTGATATGAATACTGTGGTGGTCTCTTATTTGCAGCTAGTATAGGTGCTCGGTTGCAGTGGTGTGTATGGCATCTGGGGTGGTATGGTCAAGGGTACAATGATAGCGTGTGTAGGGTGGTGTCTCTGGTGTGGGTGTGGCTTTCAGTCAGTATTGTTGCAGGCTGCCACCCACTGCTGGGTGCTCATGGTGGTTTGGCTTGTATGGTTCTGTGGTTCCACACAGTTGCAGGTGGCTGCGGGGGCGTGGGGATTCCTGCAGTGCTGGTCACTGCTCATGGTCAGTGTCTTGGGTCACAGTGCAGGTGTGCTGTGTGCACAAGGGGGGGCTGCTGTACACTGGGTGGTCCGCCACTTTGTGTGTGGCAGTCTCAGCTTGCCAGTAGTGTGTGCTGCAGTATCACAGCCGGATGTGCTTTTGTTTGTCCCTTGTTAGTCCTGTGGTTATTCCGCCCTAGCCCAGTTATGCTGTGCTTGGGGTGTAAGTACATTGTTGGTTCTGCAGTGTGTTCTGTACCCATCGGTGGCATGTGGTGGCCCCGCCTGCCTACCTCCCTGGTTGTGCAGTTCCATTGCTTTGCTGCTGGGGCGTCTCTGCTTTGCTATGGCACCTCTGGACTGCTCAGCTGGGCTGCCTTTGTTCAGCATGGCGTATCGTCTCCTGCCCAGCTTCCCCTTCCTGGTTACGCTATAGCGCAGGTTGTGTGATATTCAGAAGTTGGCTGGTTGCGCAATTTGGCTTGCTCCATGTTTGAATATTGCGTCTATTGAGCATGTGCATAATTGACTTGTGCTTGCTCCTGCTGTTGCGCTCTTTTTGGGTGCAGTTTGAATATCTGACCCCCAGTACATAATTTTAAATTAAAGCAGTTGTAGTGCAGAGTGTTTTACCCATGCTACTGGTGCTAAGGAGATCAACAATCCCCACAAAAGATCATAGAAGTTATTTATTTTTTTGTTAGTTGTTTAACCAGGAGTAGCACGCTAAGCTGAAAGCTTTTTTACAGGTGCGATCTGGGAGCACAGGGAAGTTAAGTGACTTGCTCAGGGTCACACAGTATGTAAGTGGAAGCTGTGGGATTCAAACCCAGGTCTGGTCGGCTGGATGTCTCCAGATTTGCAGCTCAGAGCCTTAAACCACTGCACTATACTGCCTCCCCTGCAACCTGCATCATGTCACGCTATGGCTGCATTTCTAAACAGGACCTAGAGGAATCATTTTTATCATATGGTATAGTCTGATATAATATGGTAGGATATAAGAGAAGATACTGTGATATAATCTGAAATAAAATGATATGGTATATGAGACAGATTGCAGCAGAAAAATGGATCTTTAGGAGCTGCTGAGGTGAAGGTGGGATGGATCTTTCTCAATCCACCATTGTAGATCCACCTCTTGCCCCTCCCACATGAACAAAAAACAAAAAAACAAACAAAGTGGGGGTGGATCTTTAGGAGCTGCTTGGCTGGAGGTGGGGGAGTATCTTACCTAAAACAATTAAAGCTCCCACCCACTACATAGATTCCAGTTCTTGTACCTCCCAATTAAGAAAGGAAATAGTGCCCTGCAACCATTGACAAACATGAAAGTACATTGATTTGAGGGTAGAGAGCATTTCTTGAAGGAGGGTAAGGCAGAGAAGACTATTTATGCCTTTTCCTGTTCCACGGACAGAAAACATGGCATGAGCCCTTTTGTACATGCAAAACATCTGCAGGACTCCATCCACTGCAGTCACAAAAATAAAATCAGAGAGAGAGAATGTGTGTGTGTGTGTGTGTGTGTGTGTGTGTGCCTGCATGAATGAGATAGAGGGTTGGAAAAATTGCGGACCAACAATTATAAATAAAATAAGATAGTGAAGTGTGCTATAACTCAAATGTAATGGTTGCCCTCAGTGTGGGATGCTTTAATAAACCTCTCAGGCTTTGCCCTTGGGGTTTATGTAGCATCACACACCTCAGGCAACCATTACATTCTCGTTAAGCACACTTCCCAATCCATTATTCTCTATATAATACATATATTAAGATAAATGAAATACATAGTATATACAAGAAGCAGTACCATCATACAACTGATGACCACTAATCTGAAAGTGGACAGTGCAATGGGACTAGATGGGGTGCATCCAAGAGTATTGAAGGAGTTCAGAGGGGCACCTGATGTATTTCTGACAGTCTTATTTAACAGCTGACTGGAAACAGGAGTGGTTCAGCAGGACTGGAGGATGGCAGATGTAGTCTCACTTCACAAAAATGGTAGCAGGGAGGAGGTTGCCAATTATAGGCCAGTCAGTCTGACATTAATGGTGGGAAAGTCAATGGAATTACTGCTGAAGGAAAGGATAGTGGAATATCCTGAATCTATTGGGTTACAAGACCTGCAGCAGCATGGTTTCATGGGGGAGGGTCATGTCAAACAAATATGACAGATTTCTTTGCTTGGGTGACCAAGGTATTAGATCAGGGTGGAGCAGTGGACATTGTCTACCTAGATTCTGGTAAAGTTTTTGACACCGTTCCACATAGGAGACTAGTAAGCAAGCTGGGTATCTTAGGAATGGGCACAAAGATAGTAAACTGGGCAAGAAATTGGTTAGGGATAGACCACAGAGGGTGATCTGAAATGGAGTTCACTCAGAGGAGGGGAGGGTGATTAGTTGGGTGCCTCAGGGATCCGTGTTGGGAACGATCCTTTTTAATGTCTTTATAAGTGATATTGCAGAGGAGCTGGAGGAGAAGATCTGCCTCTTTGTAGATGATACAAAAATCTGCACTAGGGTAGCCACTTGGGGGGATGAGCTGAGAACTGAGAAAACTCAAGGAGTGGTCAAGGGTATTGCAGCTGGGTTTATATGCGAAAAAGTGCAAAATAATGCTCTTGGGGCACAGAAATCTGGGGAAAGTACAAACTAGGTGTGGGTGGAGTGTAACCGATGACCACCAAGCAGGAGACAGTCCTTGGGTGATCATATCTGTTATGTCTGGGTCATATACCACTGACTGGCCCACATGTAATCATAACATTATACACTTACAAGTATGAGTCCCTTACCACAGTGTTATAAGGTTTTATCTTTATTAGATTTGCTATGCTCATATTTGCTTGGAATGCATATATACACTGTTTCTATTTCCTAATATTTTCTGTTATACTCATAATCACTCATATTCTGTAGTTTTCCACTATTGTGGCATGTTGTATGCTTTTATTATTACGTTGCAAAGATTTCCAGACTAATTGTCTGGAAATAACAGATAACACATATTCCTGCTGAATATGAGTTTCTTTTGTTCAAAGATTCTTACTTCATTTACTATGTAATTTCACACGGAAGCCACCTTATTTACATTCTTTATCCAATGCTGTATGTTTATCATATCTGTAACTGTACTCCTATTAGTCAAATATAATTGTATGCACACCAGCTCCTCAGAGAGAAAGAGACCATCCTCAAGGAGCTGTGAGAAATCGGCTCCCTTGTGATTGCTTTTTCACTTGTAATGGTGTGAGTATGTAATAAGCCTTTTTTATTACTTCTACTTGTTGTTACTTTCTTTGTACAGCATACCATGCAAAGAACCTAAGGCATGATCTTTTCACAGTGTAACAATAGCGAGCCAGCCAGGTTGTCGTGGTTTGTCTGGCAAAGAATAACAATCATTTTACTTAATGATTTGAGTTCTGAGATGTGTCTTTCCTCAGATGCAAGTAGCAATGAGTTTGGCAGCTTTGGGACTCCATGCGCGGACTGCTACTTTTTGTTTTGTGAATTCCTCCTTTACGGGAGTTCTCAGATGCCATCTGTCTGTGTGTGTTCAGTTGTGATTGCAAGCACAGCAGTTAATCCAAAGAATGGTTTAAAGATTTCCCTGCATACTGACATGTCTAAAATATGCACAGGGTTGACAGAAGACATCTCGGCTTATCTCACTGCACAAAGTGTGTGTGACGTGCTTAAATAAGTAATAGTTGACTGCAAATGTTTTGGATCTGATTATGTTGATCTGTGTGCAGTATACTGAACTGAGACAGTCAACTACAATGCAATCTGATAGAGGGCTGCTTTGGAGGCTTTCAAGCCTAATAAGGTTAATGGCTACTGATCAATCGGTGACTAAACCATCTGATCAGTTTGTTATAGACTTTCATGAGGAATCCTCCTTATTAATGTGATTCACAGATCAAACATTGATCTGTTCTGACCCTGGTGTTTTTTTTTTTAAATGGAAAGTGCATCTGGTAGGGTGTTGCCCTGTCCTTGTGTTTCATATTTGTAGTGGATACACTTTACTTATATCCGTTGTTTGATCCACCTTTTATTGCATTCTGTAACGAATCTAAGTGTAAACACCTTTGTCTATATAGCTGTTCCTTACTACTCACTTCAGCAGAAGCACTATGTTTAATAGTAGTACACCATATCTTGTCACGTATTCCCTGAATGCTTAGTTTACTGATTTGCAGACAGCATACTCACAGTCATGCTGTTCCCTGCATTTCTAATAATGATTACTTGCAGAATGTTTAACAAAATAACATTGGAAACATTACTGTATTCAGCAATGAATGTTGTAGTTTAATGATATCAGCTTCATTAACTATAATGATTCCAGAGTTAAAGGATACCTAAACAACATTTTGACAACAAACTATTCAAACATCTGACTTCATAGGGTACTTAAAGAAAGGCTGCTGTATTCATTAATGCTAAAACTACATTCATATAATTTTCCTAAATGCAGTTCCAAAGCATTTGAAAAATGTAAAATAAGTCTTCCAATTAAAAAAAAACTGCTTTACCTGCTTCCAAAAATGAGCGCCAAATGTGTTAAGTGATGACATAATTGGAGCCAAAGTCAGAGAGCTATATGGCTCTCTATAGTGCTAATTAATTCTCTTTTCCCTTTGTAAAGAATTGTTTCACCAAAATTGTCAAAACCATATGTATTATTTAGATCAATACACGTTAGGCTATGGTTCTGTTCATTTTGTTTACTTTAACATGCTGAAACTGTTTTAATCCAACTGACTTTCTATTTGGTAAACCATAGTACAGTACAAATCTTGAATAACCTGGTGGTCTAGTGGTTATTCAGGATGCTACAATGGGGATGCTGGGGTGGTGTGCATACTGGATGTTCACTTTTTAAACTTTTTAACCTTTTTATTACACTGCTGTATTTTCTGCTATTATTCTCTTCTAGTATGTTTTTCAGGGAACCTACATATGTAATCCATAGTTTTGAATGTAAACATTTGTACAATCAATAAATCAGACTTCTTCAACAAAGTGAAATACAGCAGCAGCAAGCATTTATTTATTTATTTAGGATTCGGATCATACCTTTGAGCTCAGAGCTCTTTTACAAAGGTTCCAAGTCAAACAGTGACAATAACAACAATAACAAACAGTTTATATACAATACTCGAATAGTAGGTAGCTGGTATACAATAAGGTTACAATGTCATTCATAGTACCAATGATGTTAGTACAGTGTCAAGAGCATACAACTAGGGTAAAGGACAGTGTTTGTATGTAGCTAAGGAGATAAAGAGATGTGACACCTAGTGTGAGTGTCCAGGAGGAGTCAAGGTGAGGGGAGGAGACTGGGGTGGGGAGAGTGGGCAGCCAAAGAAGTGGCTTTGTCTAGGAGATTGGGACGAAGCGGTAGTAGGTTGGCTATAAGGTTGATCCAGTGAGGGAAAAGGCAAAGGCGGAGAAGAAGACAGAGGGATAGGGCAAGGGGGAAGAGTGGGGGTAAAAGGAAGGGGAAGGAGAGTGTGGGTGAGTGGGCATTATGGGTCCTATGAGTCCTAGTGGCAGTCACAAACTGTCCTAGTAAGAAGGTGTTGCCTAAGGCCATTTTTGAATTGTGAGATGTATTGGGAATTTAGAATGTGCACTGGGATTTCATTGAGCCATTGGGGTGCCCTATAGCTGAAAGCACGCTGTCCCTGCACAGTTCAATGGGAAGGTGTTGATAGGGCCCCCCTCATCCTGCTTCTGGTGGTATAGCTGGTAGTATTTGGTGTTAGGATGCTAGAAATGTATGGGGGGGTTACCCATTACCGCCTTTTTTCCAAGGAGACATGTTTGGAATATAATCCTGTTCTTTAGTGGCAGCCAATTGGTCTGCTCATATAAGGAGCAGGTGTGGGTATTTTGATTTGCGGCCATTTTGAGCCTACATGCCTTGTTGAGGGCAATGTGAATCCTTTTTAGAGTAGTGTCTGTTGCTGCACTGCAGACCACCAATCCATAGTTGATGGTAGAAAGGATAGAGCTGGAGACTGAGAGATGGAGGGCCTCTGGATTGAGAGACTTTTTATGTCTATACAGTACACCCAGCTTGGTGTTCACTGCCTTTACCGCTGTGTTGATGTGTTGGGTGAAGGTGAGGGAGTCATCAATGGTGATCCTCAGGTACCTGAAGGAGTGAACTTGTTCTAGCAGCTCACTGACTTTATTGGAGATGGTGAGGGGAGGGAGCTTCTTTTTATGCTGTGGGCAGGCTGTGAGCATCACCTTGGTCTTTTTGTAGTTTAATAGAAGTTTATGGCTATAGAACCAGTCTTTCAACTTGTAGAAGGATGCCTGCAGCTCGGAGTGGAGAGCAACTATTGATGAACTGCTGATGAAAAGTAAAGTGTCATATGCGTAAAGTATCAGTTTAGTGTCACAGGCTTCAGGAAGATTATTTAGGAAGAGGCTGAATAATAAGGGCCCCAGTATTGACCCCCGTGGGATCCCTAAAGATACCTCGTCGGAGCTAGATACTGTGGCCCAATTTTTACACGTTGGCTTCTGTGTGTTAGGTAGTCCTTGAACCAACAGACAGCAGTGGTTGCAACCTCCAGGTTCTGCAGCTGAGTCAGGAGGAGAGAGTGACTGACAGTATCAAAGGCTTTAGTGAGGCCTATGAAGACTCACCCCACCAGTTTTCCTTCGTCTAGTGCCTTGTGCAAGTAGCCAGTGTAATCCAGCAAGGCAGTGGAGGTACTATGATTCTGCCTGAAGCCAAGTTGATTGGGACATAATAGGTTGTATTTGTTGAGGTAATCCGTGAGTTGGGCGGCCACAATCTTTTCCAGGGCTTTAGATAAGGGAGAGAGGATGGATATTGGCCTATAATTGGCAGTGCATGTCATATCACCATTCTTGTGAACCGGCATCACGAGCACCTGTTTCCAGATCCCAGGGAATTGTGCAAGAGCCAGCAATTTGCTAAATAGTTTTGTAACTGGCACAAAGATGACATCCAGTGTTAGGGACAAGAGTTTCATATAGACTCCATCACTCCCCTTGCCTAGTATTTTTTGATGTGTTTGTAAGCCTCCTTCACTGACACTTTTTTGAAGTAGAAGATAGGGGTTGAGCCCCCTTGAGGCATGCAGTTTGTTTGTTCCCCAGCAGGGTGCAGGTATTCGGGGGGTAGCACTCCAGTCAGGTCAGTAAACACTGTGTTGAGAGAATCCACGATGTGCCGTGCGTCAGTAATCGTGGCGTTGTTGATGTTGAGCGAGTGGGGGATCTTCTTCTTCTCATCCTTTCCAAGAAGGTTTCTGATGTTCTCCCAAAAACTCTTCCCATTGCCCCAAGTTTTATTAAGCTGCTCCTTGTGGAAGTTGGCCTTTGCTTAGCAGATACAGTTGGTGCAGTGGTTTCTTTCAGCTCTATAGCATTGGAAGTTGTGTTTGCTGCGAGAGGACCTGGCTTTTTCCCAGAGGTTGTCCCTTTCCTTCCATCTGGGCGAGGAGATCCCCTGTGATCCAGCCATTAACTTGACCCCAAATTTTAATTTCCTCAGTGGTGTAAAGATATCACAAATGTTGTTAAAGCCCTCTATAAAGAAACTTAGGGCCTAGTCAATATTAGGCGCATGATCGATGGGGGACCAGTCATGCTGGGAGAGGGCAGAGGAGAGGGCCCCAAGCTTGCCCTTCCCCAAGACCCTACTATTAATTATGATAGCCGGGGGCTTGCTCAATTTGTTTGACCATGTGAAAGTGACTGGGAAGTGATCACTTAAGGTGTCAGGCAGGACCTTAAGCTCAGAGATCCGAGAAGGGGAACTTGAGAGGAGCCAATCGAGGAGGGTGTCTTTTCCTATTTTGTGGTTCTGCCTTGTTGGGCAGTCTACGAATTGGGTCAGGTTGGAAGTAGTGACCATGTCCTTGAAAGGTGTGGATTCTCTGCCCTCCCAGTTGATGTTAAAATCACCTGTTATGAGAAGCTCTGTACCCTTATGAAGGGTAGCAATTTTATCCAGTATTTTTGGAGGCCATCCCTGGCTTTAGCGCGTGGAAGATCATAGATAAGGACTCCTCCGCCTCTCTTGCCACACCTGTCTTTCCTGAATGTTTGATATCCCGGAAGCATCACTTTGTTGTCTTTTATCTTGCTTGACAGCCAGGTTTCTGTCAGACAGAGAATGTCAGGTTCATGGTGGGACATCCACGCTTGGAGTAGGTCAAACTTTGCTGTGAGGCTGGAGATGTTCAGTGCAGCTACTTTCAGGCATTTATTCATGTTTCCCCCTGCATTTGACGCTGGTGGTGGGTCTGGATTGGCATGGACATTACCTGTTAGAAGAAGAAGCATGAATATTATTTTCCTGGCTGAGACCCATTTGTATGGTCACTCCTTGGATCTGGTGTTCCTCTTGGGTATGGAGACCGCCAACCTGGTGGTGGAACCGGTTGGATGGTCAGACCATAACCCTGTAAGGTTCAGTTTCAGGGCTCCCCCTGGGAGACCTCCCCCTTTGAAGATGGTTCAGTACTGCCCTTTGAGGGAAGTTACCCCAGAGGGTTTGATGGCGGTACTGAACCTATTGAAGAGGCCACTGGAAAGCTTGTATCCAGGAGACCTAGTAGCACACTATAATAGTGTGGTGCTGGGGGCACTGGATTCCATAGCTCCTGTCCAAGTTCGCCCACTCTCTCTCTGCCCTCGGTCCCCTTGGTTTGATGGGACCTTGAGGGAGTTGAGGAAAGCGGGGCGAAAGTTGGAACGTTGTTGGTGGAAATCTGGCAGGGAGGAGGACAGGCTTAGATTGATGGCCCATTATTTGGACTATCAATCAGCAATATCCCGTAAGAAGGCAGAGTTCCTGTCCAAGGATATTGCTGCAGCAAAGAATCAACAAGCTCAGCTCTTCCGGACCATGGACAGGCTGTGCAATCCAGCTAGTCTTTGGGACCAGAGAGCTTTTTCACAATTAAAGTGTGATGAGTTTGCTCAATTCTTTGCAGATAAGGCATCCTCCATCAGATCGGAAATCCACTTGACTCATTCAAATGAGCAGAGTGGTGGTCAATGGGAGGGCATGGACACCCGGTCTGTCTGGTCAGATTTTGACCAGCCATCGATCACGGATATCGTGAAGATTGTTCAGAACTTGCGACCAATTTACTGTAGTTTGGATCCTGGTTCAACACATCTCCCTGTGGGGTGTTTGGATGTCACTGGACCATTTCTTGCAGAGATAGTCTGGTGTTCGCTGGACCAGGGAGTGTTTCCAGACATCCTGAAGGAGGCCTTGGTGACACCTCTCTTAAAGAAATCTTCCTGTGACCCAGACTGTCTTGCAAACTACAGACCAGTCTCTAACCTTCCCTTTTTGGGGAAGGTTATTGAGAAGGTAGTTGCGTTGCAGCTCAATAACTTTCTTACCACCCACAAATTACATGATCCTCTCCAGTCTGGTTTCAGAAAGAGGCATAGTACCAAGTCAGCACTAGTTCGAGTACTTAATGATCTCCTGATAGCAAGAGATCGGAGGAATAATTCGATCTTGGTCCTCCTTGATCTCTCTGCAGCATTTGACACCGTGGACAATGGGGTGCTACTTGAATGCCTGTGGCTCTTCTGTGGACTGTCTGGTACAGTCCTCAGGTGGTTTAAATCTTTCCTCACAGGCGGGACTCAGAGGGTGGTATCGGGGATGTTTTCCTCGGCCTCCTGCTCCCTGCCTTGTGGGGTTCTGCAGGGGTCGGTGTTGTCCCCCATGTTGTTCACGGTGTATATGCTGCCATTAGGAGACATTATAAGGTGGTATGGGCTGAGTTTCCACTGTTATGCAGATGTTACTCAGCTCGACATGTCCTCTGTGCCCGAACAGGATAGTGCGATATCGGCCTTTAACAACTGCCTCACTGAGATCCAAGACTGGATGAGTGCTAACTGGTTGAAATTAAATCTGGATAAGACTGAGGTGTTAATGGTGGATCCAGGTCAGCAGGTAGAGAAGCTGACTCCTGGCCAACCATAGGGCCTTGAGCTAGGTGGTAACCAGTTGAACTCTTCTGAACAGGTGCGGAAACTGGGCGTTGTACTTGACAACAAACTGACACTGCAAGCACAGGTGTCATTAGTTGTCAAGTCCTCATTTTATCATCTGAGGAACATCGCCCGGATAAAACACCTAGTTCCACCTGAGGACCTGCCTACACTGATTCATGCCTTCGTGTTCTCTTGTCTGGACTACTGCAATGCTCTATACCTAGGGTTACTGAGAGTGGACCTCCATCACCTGCAGCTAGTGCAGAATGCAGCGGCCAGGCTGTTGACAGGGTTGTCAAGTTCTAGCCATGTCGCACCTGTACTATGCGAGCTGCACTGACTGCCGGTGTGATGAAGGATCATCTTCAAGGTCACGTTGCTGACCTAAAAGACCCTACACAGACAGGGACTGGGTTACCTGCAAGACCTCCTTTGGCCCTACTGCCCTCTCTGCTCTCTCTGTTCAGTAGATGAGGGATTGCTAGAGATTCCAAGGGTCCGTTTGCAGACATCGGGAGCTAGCTTTTTCTTTTGTGGCACCGACCCTTTGGAACACTCTACTTCATTGGATTAGAGAGTGCTTGTCCATCGAGGCCTTCAAATCAATTTTGAAGACTTATTTATTTGAAAAGACCTTTGGGGAACATGGTTAGCTCCGGAACTTCTGCAGTTTGTTTTATGGTTATTTTAATCTGTCTGTATATTTTATGGAAATTGCTTAAATTGAATGTTTTTATATTGTATTAGCACTTTGGTTACAGAAAAGCGCTTTATAAATAAATTTGACTTTGACTTTGAGAGGTTTATGCTAATGGTGGAGCATATCTTGCACCTCCTGCTCTTACAATAGGAGTGGTGAGCATTCACCAGAGTGATCTTTATGGGCATGAAAATGGTAATGTTGTTGATAACCGTGGCAGGTGTCAGGGGGTCCCGGGCTAGCAGGCAGGATGCAGGTAGGGGAAAGCTGGAGCTCCCTCGACACAGCTGGCATTGGGAAACCATAGAGTCCATTTTGTCAAGAGCAGATTCTCGCAGGGGTGGTAGCAGTCCAGCTTGGCATCTTGGGCCTGTAGAATCCACAGCAAATAGAAGAACTAGAAGGATGGAGTAATCCATGTTAGAGCAGGTGGCGGCACTTGGGTGGTCTGACAAGCATACCAAGAGGAGATGGCAAAGGAAAAATGCTGATTGTTAATTACATCCAGAGGAAATGGTGAACTGTTGAGATACAGGGTCACATAATATGTTAAAATTCCTGAAAGGTGATAAACTGTGGCATGGGCATAGGCAAGGTGTGAAATGATTTTTTCTGTATGTTTCCTTTGATCTTCAAAGTCCTCAGAGACAAGTACAATACCTTTGGTAGCAAGTGGGACAAAAATGTTGATTCAGTCACAAAATGTGTTAAAATTCCTTTGTTCTTTAAAGTCCACAAGTACAGCTGCTTTAGGAGTGGTCAGACGAAAATGTTGAAAATGTTGATTCAATTGCAGGACCTAACATTACCATGTTTGTAAGACTAGTTGTAAGAGATATGCTTCTTTGGGGAGGATTCAAGAAAGCTGATTTAAAATTAAAAAGCTGCCGTCAACCCAGGTTTGGGAATGGATTCGGGTTACTGGGGGTCGGCGGGGCAAAGGAGGATTCAGCATCTCAATGGATGCTCTCCTCCTTCGGGGCCGGGATACCGGGGGTGCTTCATGCACCTGACATCCCTGAAGCCGGTGGAAGCATGGGCTTTCGGGGCACTGGCGGCTCTGTTTCATGGAGTCGGGAAGGGGGGACGCTGTTAGGTGCTTGACTGATGACATGCTTAAGCACGTCACCTAGTCTGGACATTTGTCCTTCATGCCGGCATCCCAGGGGTTGGGAGAAGAATTGGGGGAAAAATGCAAAAAATTCCGGCCCTATGAGCAAGATGAAACCAGGGATGGGAAACTTGGGATTGTCCTGGCAGGACGGAGTAGGAGGAAGCGTAGTGCCTCCTCTGAAAGCCATGGAGCCAGCAAGATAAAAAAAAAAAAATTAAAAAAACTGATAACTCGATATGATGTTGGTAGAAATTCAGTCCAGGAGACTTTCACCGATGTTGTGCAAGAATGGCGAGGTAAGTTACAATGGGGGGAGATGTGCAGCCTCACCCTTCACCACCCCCTAGATCCACCACTTGTTTGTAGCAATGTTCTTGTGTAGTCCAATGCCAGAGTTCATACTTTCTCAGAAATCTAAAATATGCTTATTTTGTCTTCTTTTTCCATGGGAAATAATAATAACAATAAGAATCAACATTTATATAGTGCTTTTCATACACATTGTATCCCAAATTGCATTACAAGCAACGCTAGACTGGTGTTGAAGTGACTGAACGTGCAGTGGCAGCCAGTTCACAAATTAATACCCACACACAGCATGGACAATTGCATGAACTGGTTTTATGCGAAGGGGAATATTGGCCAGGACAATGGGGTTAGGTAGTGGTCATGGTGCTGACAGCCCCACATCTGATTTCTCACAGTGGTCTGCACATATTTCTTCCCCTTTCCCCGAGTATAGAAGTATCTTGCAGGAATGGCCTTCTCAGTCCCCCTCTGTTATTCATTCTTTCACTACTCCTCATCGTCCTCACACCAAAAACAGGTGAGCTCATCACCCTTCTGCATCATGAATGCAGGTAGTACAGTCCCCGGATTGTCTAACACATCAAAAATAAACAAATCTTTCCAGTAAGTGAGGCTGATAGCAGCAGGGAACAAGGGGAATCATGGGCTTTCCTATCCTTAAAGATCTAGGCTACCTTTGATTAGGCACTACTAAATGATGGGTGTGCGATCATTATGCACATCATGTAATAGTGCCTAATCATAGTGGCTTAGATCTTATATTGGTAGGAAAGCCTATTTTCCCCCTTACCAGAAGATCATGTTTATTATTAACATGTAAAAATAACACAGGAGACTATACTAACCACATTCATGATGCGGAAGGGTAGTGAACTCACCAGTTTTTGGTGTGGGAAGCAGGTGAGAAGAATGAATGTCAGAGAGGAACTGAAGAGGCCATTCCAGCAGGGTACAGCTATATTTAGTTTAGTTGAAGACATGAAGGAGGACGTTCAGCAGATCACTGTGAGATCTGAAATGTGGGGCTGCCAGCATCCTGATCACCACCTGATGTGGATGAGAGTAGCCAGCGATGGCAAATACTCAGGGTGGCAGGGCTGCACCTAAACTGTTACTTGAATTCAGTGTAAGGAGATTACCGTCAGGTGGGGAGGGGATGTTGGAGTAGAGCACAGAAAATTACTGGAGAAGAATTGCTGGGAACTGTCCTGCAGGGTTCTGCAGATCACAGGTAAAGGAGTAGACTGGAACTGGAAGTCGAGCGGATTTGCCCAAGATATTAGTATGTCTCTCCTGCTAATAATATTATCAATTGTAAGTGCAGTCCTTATGAGGGCATGAACAGCAGTTTTTCTGCCGAGTCCTGATGCTTATTGCTTGGCTCTCCAGGAAGACCTAGTTGTTGGTTAATGAGGTGGGAAAAAACACAACAGGGGGACTGTAGATACTGCCTTCACTGTTCAGAAGGGTGGTCTCTTCAATGTTTACTGTGGGAGCAGAAGTCAAACAGTTAGAAAGTGGGATGGAGAGTGGTTTTGGAGGCATTTTTTAACAGTGCCAGCTGATGAAGCATATTGGTGTAGGTGTGCACAACTCTCTGAGGTACAAGATTACAATCTGAAGTGTGATAATTCTCTTCATGAGACCGCAAGCTCATATGCGGCCCCAGGCAATACTAAGGACAGACTATGGATGGTGGGGTGTTCAACAGAAGGCAGGCTAGATACAGGGGGTTCATGAGGAACAAGAATACAAGAGAAGCTTATTTGTGGATTAACAAGAAAGCATGAGCTTTGGAATTGGACCAGACTGGTACTTCACTGTGTGACCCTGAGCAAATCACTTAACTTCCTTGTGCTCCCAGGCCACACCCTGTAAACATGCTTTCAGCTTAATGTGTCTCTCCTGGGTAAAAAAAAAATCAGGGCATCACATAACCACTAGATCATTAGGTATTTGAAGTGTTGTACTATACTGTGGTTTGCCAAAGAGAAAGTCAGCTGGATTGCAAAACATTTTCAGCAAGTTAAAGTAAACAAAATGAACAAAATCATAGCCTAACTTGTGCTGATTAAAATAATCCATGTGTTAAAACATGGTGTTGATCGCTCTGGTAAAACAATTCAAAACAAAGAGGGAAAGTAGAACTAGTTAGCACTATAGGGAGCTGAGTGGGTCTCTGCAGCTGGCTCCAATGATGTCATCATGACTCATCACCTAACACACTTGGCAGACATCTTAGGGAGAAAGCAAGGCTGTTATTTGACAGTGAAAGGCTGATGTTTACATTTTTCAAAAGCTATGAAACTGCATTTATATTATTTACATGAATGCAGTTTTAGCATAAATGTAAACACCAGCCTTTACTTTACCTTGCTATGAAGCAAGATTTTGGAGTTTGCAGTTTTAAAAAACTGCTTGTTTAGGTACCCTTTAAGTCTGTCTTTTACTCTGGTTGCGTCACTTGGCTTTGTTCACTCAAGTTATTTTTTATTTTAATTAAAAGAATCTTTGTTTCCTTATTCCAGGTTAACCTTCATCGGTGAGGTAGTGTTGCAGAATATGTTTTTGTATGTGCCGTCTTGGATTTTGATGTGTGGAAATATTTGTGGTTGAGGAAACACTGCCAAATTCAGCATGTGCTATATATGTTTGTCACTGTTATCAGTTATCAGAGTCTTCAACTGTGTTTTCAGAAACTACACTATTTTTTTTTGTCGTTGGTAATGAGGTAAATCTGCTCATAAAATGGCCAACACCTTTGGCTTGTTGCCAATGACATGTTCCAGGTTGCAGTGTTGGCATATTGTCTGACAACTTTCTATCTTTCAGATAAATGGTTGGTTTAATATTGAAGTATGTGAATTGGTGTCCTTAGTATTGTTTTGAGTTAATCATAGTTTGTTGTTGAAAAAAAAAAAAAGGAAATAGAAGCACGATGCAAATGCTTGCAAAAGTATGTTTTTTTTCTTCCAATATGGCCTCTCCATCTGCTGTCATGGAAACTGTGATGGTTCATCAGTTTTGTTTTTGAAGCCTCAGCCAGTGGCTAGACAATATTCTTTTATCTGTCAGACCTCTCATTCAGTGTGGTGTCCAAGGCCACTGCAGCCACAGCTGGGTTTGGTCCCTGGAAACATTGTTTTCACGTTGTGTGACCTTTTGCAAATCACTTGACCTCTGTGTGTTTTTGAGCTGCACCTGTATTTCCAGCTCACAATTGATGCATCTCCCTAGTTAAGTCTGTATTTCTTAACCAAATATAACATTAATGGGGTATCGCACATCAAGAGTACTTTTGTTGAAAGTTACTTTTTTTTCCAGTCCTCCTCATCTGTCCATGACATTATGACTGAATTTTTTTTCCTCTGGGTTTACAGCCATGAAACTGCTTGTTATCTACACACCACCCATTCCTACGTATGCCTTGCTTTATGGACGATCTCATGGCTTCTTTGTCCTTGTCCTATATCACTTATCCCCAAGCATCGCATGGTGATCAGATGGGGGGGGTGTTCACCCCCAGCTTTTGAAATAAGCTGTTTACTTTATATTTAACAGGTTAGCTACACAGTGTATACTGCCACAGGAAGTATTATGTCTGTTTTGAGAGATTTTAACCTTTTACGCTGCAGGTTTATTTAACACCCTTTTAACAATTTTGTACGTACAAAATACCAGTATTATAACTTGTGTTATTTATCAGAATGATGTGTGTGTGTTAATCACATGGTTCTAATGTCAAATTCAAAGAATTAGGGACACCTAATACTCTGATATTAATAATTTATTTCATTTTCAGGAATTCATCGGAGTGTACTAGTAGCTATAAAAAAAAAGCCTAACACCAAAGGTGGTCAAAAGGATACATCTTTATTTGGGTTAATATCAGTATTGGCATATAAAGAACCAATGCTTACCTTCCACAAGGAGAACGCTTTAAGTAAATAAGATGTTCCCTTTCATGGTTTGTGTTTTATTTTTTTTCTCTTATATGGATAAGATTAACCTTCACAAGTAACCACTGGTAATGTTTGAGTGTATTTTAGCCAGTGGCCCAATTTCATTATAATATTATTATAGTTTGAATCACAATAGGATACTGTATTACCCTTA
Source organism: Neoceratodus forsteri (assembly GCA_016271365.2). Lineage (NCBI taxonomy): Eukaryota > Metazoa > Chordata > Ceratodontiformes > Ceratodontidae > Neoceratodus > Neoceratodus forsteri. The sequence continues at coordinate 111,367,828 of JADMNL010000035.1, read as the reverse complement.
TTTTAAGTTTTAACAAGTAGGGTCTTACCCATCTGTATTTTATTCAGCATACAACCTTCCAGGTAATGAGCTTAATGGCAAAGCCAGTTTGCCAGAATATTTGTGGACAGATATGCACACCTCTGTTGGGAATAAAGTGTTCTCTAACATTTATGCAAACACCTGTTACTAGTCAATTTGGTAGTATTTACTGTTCTATGGCCATGCATCTGCTCCAGCATTGGTCCTGCAGTATCCTATTATCTCCGTGCTGCCTGTTTTGCAGAAGAAGGAGCTTGTGTGGGGGGAAGCATGAACTGTATATATGTGCCCATGCCCAGTAACTGATTGCTTACATTAACATCTGTTTCAACAATTGGTGTGCCCATCCGGGCAAATAATTGTTGGAACTGTTAATGACACAGTTAACTACTAACACAACATTGCGTGCCTATATGTTTAACAAATAACAGCTTAGGTATGGAGTCAGCTGTATATGAATTACTTCATACAGGCTGTACTCACTGATCGAAGACTTTTACGGTTCTTCAGTGATGAGTATTCATAATGCTGCAGCTGCTACCATTCTTAGTGTGATTCACCATGTCTATGCCATTTCCATAGATATGATATACTGTAAGCCTAGCCTTCTGTACTATACAGGGAGCACAAGGAGGGGATTGACCCATGCCACCTTACAGTGCACCTATAGTTAGAGCACAAAAGAAGAAAAATGTGTGTTTGCTAATAACCCATTTGCTGGTTACAAATTAAAACTAAAATATAGAATTTTCTGTAACATTATAAACCACCTTAGCCTCTCTGCATTCGCAGTGCAGTTTAGAACAACTGTAAACAATCTATTTGCAAGTGGCTTTATGCCATCAACCAGCACCAGCCAGGTGCAAGGGCCTTGACCCTCAACTAGTATTCAGCTGAGCTGGGGGGGGGGGGCTGTGTACAGTCCCATATTCTTTCACATATCCTTTTTGTCTTTGTAGCTCCTGTAAAAGACAATTTTATTTCAATAGTCATTCCTGGACTGTGATGACCAACTTCATTTTAAATGTGATCAATGTTTAAAATGTATTTTCTGCAATGTGCTTAATATGACTTTTGTTTCATTGTGATTATGTCATTGCCATTATGTCTTCACATAATGTTGCAACTTATCAAGTATAAGCTCAGTAAACTGCTCCACATCCATGGATGTTTTGGGGTATTAGGCCCATCTGGGTGACATCTGTCACACCCACATGAGAGGGGGGTACCAAGTACCAACCACTTACACTCAAATTAGTTGTTTTCACAAGCTGAAATTTCCCAGTAACACCCCCATAAATGATTATTTCTTTCTCATAGATTATGTGCCATCATTCATCCTCCCAAACAAAAGGGATCAGTATTGCTGTCCCATCCAGATTCATTACAACATGATAACCATGTACACCTGGACACCAGAATGGTGGCCCCTAACCAGTTTTACAGACTAAGTGGCAGACTGCTAGCAATCAATGACAAATCCCTAAGGCCCACCTAGCTAATGGTACACTCCAAGGTACGCCCTACACCAGGAGGTCACCCACTGGCATGCTGTCTATATGCCAGACCCAAGTACAACACACAGGTTTCTACACCTGTACTGTACTCATACATCCATATTTTGTGCTCTATTTCCATATAATACTACTACTACATAGTATTGTGCACCTCATTCCATTGCTAGCACTGCTATGTTTCCAACTGTTGTTACCCCAACAGAGAAAAAGCCTATCAAATGTTCCAAGCATAAACCAAGACCGCCGAGTGGTTTGATTGCTTCATCACTCCCAGGTCCCCTTTATATAATGTGTAAATATACACATAATACGGCCAAGTGTAAATTCTGCTTCAAAACAAATACTTTTAGGTTTCATAGCATCATGTTACAAGATCCCATTTGCAATGGAACTGATACATGCTCCAGACCCAGTATCAGATCACCACATTACTGACTACTTTGGAGTATTTCACACTAGACAACTGACCTTACAAAAAGGATGTTTTCAAATCACATAGGTGCAACATGCTCTGTTGTACGCCCCTGTGTTACATGGTGTAAACGGCATACTGCCATATGATAAAGGTTCAAAGTGCATATAACAAGCATAGTATCATTTTTTTTTTTTTTTTTTTACAATTGTTTAACCAGGAGTGGCACACTAAATCAAATCAGTATTTATTTGTATTGTACTTTTCAAAGTGCCAAAGCGCAGAACATAGCCAAAACAGCATACATCGACAATAAATACAAATATAAAAACAGTTTAAAAAGCAGCAAAATACTTAATCAAAAGCTAGTGCAAATAAGTGGCTTTTCAATGATGCTTTAAATGACTCTATGGACGGGCACTCTCTAATCCGACGAGGTAGAGAATTCCACAGGGTTGGGGCCACAAAGGAAAATGCTCTGGCCCCCAGAAGACTGAAGACAAACCCTGGGAATCTCTAGCAATCCCTCGTCAGTGGAATGGAGTGGGCAGAGAGGGCAGTAAGGCTGAAGGAGATCTTGCAAGTAGCCTGGTCCCTGTCTGAGTAGGGTCTTATAGGTCAGCAACGCGGCCTTGAAGATGATTCTCCATCGCACTGAGAGCCAGTGCAACTCGCGCAGCACAGGTGTGATACGGCAAGTTCTCGATAGCCCAGTCAACAACCTGGCTGCAGTGTTCTGCACCAGCTGCATGCGACGGAGATCCACCCCTGGCAACTCTAGATAAAGAGCATTACAGTTGTCAAGATATGAAGAAACAAAGGCGTGGACAAACACAGGAAGGTCATCGTGTGGAACAAGATGTTTTATCCAGGCTATATTCCTCAGATGGTAAAAGGAGGACCTGAGAACGGCTGACACCTGTGTCCTTAGCGTCAACTCGCTGTCAATTATTACACCCAGATTCCGCACCTGTTCAGAAGGTCTCAACTGGTTACCCCCAACACAAGGCCAGAGGGAGACCCAGGAGTCAACTTCTCTGCACGGTGACCTTGATCAACCACCAGCACCTCAGTCTTATCAGGATTCAGTCTCAACCAGTTAGCACTCATCCAGTCCTGAATCTCAGTGAGGCAGTTGTTAAAGACAGATAGTGTGTCATTCTGTTTGGGTAGAAAGGACACATAGAGCTGAGTGTCATCTGCATAGCAGTGAAAACTCAGCCCATAATGCCTTATAATGTCTCCCAATGGCAGCATATACACTGTGAACAACATGGGGGAAAGCACAGAGCCCTGCAGCACCCCACAAGGCACAGCAAAAGGAGCAGAGGGAAAAAAATTCCTGAAATTACCCTCTGAGTTCTGCCCATGAGGAAAGAATGAAACCATCTGAGGACTGTCCCTGACAGTTCACAGAGCAGCCGCAGGCATTCTAGCAACATCCCATGGTCCACGGTGTCAAACGCTGCAGAGAGATCAAGGAGGAGCCAAGATCGTAATGGCTCTCCGATCTCGCTATTAGAGATCATTCAGTACCCGAACCAGCGCCTGCCTCTGTACTGTGCCTCTTCCTGAAACCATACTGGAGAGGATCATAGATTTCATGGGTGGTAAGAAAGTCATCGTAGCTGCAGTGCGACTACTGTCTCAATAACCTTGCCCAAAAAGGGCAGGTTAGAGATCGGTCTATAGTTAGCGGGACAGTCAGGGTCAAGGAAAGGTTTCTTCAAAGAGGGTGTCATGACAGCCCCCTTTCAAAGACTCCAGAAACACCCCTTGGTCCAATGAGCACCAGACTATCTCAGCAAGGACTGATCTGATCGCATCCACGCATCCCACAAGGAGACGCGTTGGACCAGGATCCAAACTACAGCAAGCTGGCTGCAAGCCCTGGACAATCTTCTTGATATCCACAATTGCTGGCTGGTCGAAATCTGTCCAGGCAGACCAAGGGCTTGTGACTTCACATCGATCACTGCCATGCCCAGTTGAATGTGTTTTGCGGATCTCCCACCTGATCAGTGACACCTTATCATCAGAGAACCAAGCAAACTCATCACACTTGATTTGTGAAAAAGCTCGCTGACCCCGCAGACAGGTTGGATTGCACAGCCTGTTCACAGTCCAGAAGAGCTGAGCTGGTTGATTTCTTGATGCAGTTATCTCCCCAGACAGGAATTCTGCCTTCTTATGGGAGATTTCTGATTGATTGTTCATATAATGGGCAATCAATTTAAGCCTGTCACCTTCCAGGCCGGATTGCCGCCAGCATTGTTCCACTCTTTGCCCCACCCTCCTCAACTCCCTCAGTGACCCATCAAACCAAGAGGATCGAGGGCGGAGGGAGAGAGGGTGAACACGGACAGGTGTTATGGAATCCAGAGCCTTCAGCCCCATATTATTATAGTGCACCACTAAGACATCTGGTTTCATGCACTCCATAGGCCAACTCGAAAGGTCCAGTACTGCCATCAGACTCTCAGGGGTAACACCCCTCAAAGGGCGGTACTGGACCATCTCCAAAGGGGTTGGTCTAATGGGGGGTGCCGCAAAATTGAACCTTATAGAGTGATGGTCAGACCACCCAACTGGTTCCACCACCAGTTCCGTGATCTCCATCCCCATGGTGAACACCAGATCCAGAGAGTGACCCTGAATATGGGTTGCAGCGGTAACAGCCTGTATAAAGCCCAATGAAATCATTAGTTGGAGGAAGTTTTGACCAAAATGCGAGAGTTCATTGTCGACCCAGGCATTTAAGTCCCCCAGGACCAACCACCTGGAGGGCTCCAACACCAGGTTGACAGTGAAGTCTGCAACTTTCTGCAGAAAAGCTTTCTCATCACCGGGTGGATGGTAGATGAGTAAGATTCTGCTGCCCACACCTGCTCCCATGATACACTTAAAGGATCTAGGGATCACCACAGGAACATCTAAACATCCAATTCTGATTTAAAACAAATAGCGACCCTCCACCCCTTTGATCCAATCTCGGGCAATGTAACACCGAGTACCCGGCTGGAACAGCTGACTCCAATATAGGACCAGCATTCTCATCCAGCCAAATCTCGGTGATGCAAGCCAGGTCAGATGAATCAACAAAATCAGCAATAATTGGTGTCTTGTTCCTTATGGACCTGGCATTGCATAACACAGCCCGAGTTGGATGGGAGGCCTTGGAGGAGCAGGCCACTTGCTCACTATCGGTGGAACCCTTAGGTATGGGAACTAGGCATCGCAAACCCCTATCCTGGACCCATTTTGCCCCAGGGCATCTCCCCGACCTCACCACCCTTATCCGCCCACTCCGCTCCTCCTCCCACAGCTGAGGACTCCCTTCCCCCTCCGCCTCCTCCGTGCAATCCTCAAGGCATGACAATGCCTATATACCTCGGGTTGCAATGGAGGGCTGATGAAAGGGCGCAGGTCCCTCAGCCTGAAGGGGAAGTAGCGCCTGCCCACACAGATTCAGTCCCAGTACATACTACCAGTGTTGGAACCCCCTGTCAAATGACAGAATCAATTTCAACACCAACACCACTAACTCATTTAAAATAGCTTATATATGTGGCTATTCACTAAAACACAATAACAGCAGTCATAACAATCACCCCAAAAACTTAAATAATAAACCAAATAATGAATAAAACTAAAATGAAATCCCAAAAATAGCACAAAAACCCACACTAACAAGAAAATAAACCTATTTATAAATATCGCACTGTCTCATAATGTTGAGTTAGTTCCCAGTACCCGCAATTTTAGTGAGATACTGCATGCCTCCCTCAGAAAATGAATAATGACAATCTCCCCACCCCCAAGTCCACTCAGGGCCTGGGAGATGGGGCTACTGGCCCTCTCACAGCCCGCAGAGTCTAAGTTCAGAGAGGGACCTACCGATATTACAATCCCCTCTTATAGCTAATCAAGTAATAATGTAAAGAGTAAAATTTGTCCCCCCCCACAAGTCCTCTCATGACCCAGAAGGGAGGAGTCCAGGCACTCTCACTGCCTAAACCACAGCCAAAGGAAAATACAATGAATCAGAAAGAATTTGTGGACCCCCAGTCCTCTCACCACCAGGGAGTCAAAATTCAACCCAGCAAGAGGAGGAAATGCAGTACATCCTTGCTGTTGGCTGTTTTCATCCTTGAAAAGCCATTAGTCCCATGATCAGCATAGGAGAAAGGTCAATAAATTATATCCCAATCCAAGTCCTGAATTTACAAAAGAAGCCACACAATGTAGATCTCCAACCGTCCTGGGCTGCAGCCAACTCAAAATCCTAGGGCCAGATGTAAAGACCAAAAAACAGATTAAGGAAAGGGGGATGCCCCCCACCACCACAAATAGCTCCCGATCACACTCACCCGCTACCCGCAGCTGCAGAAGCCTCAAGGCAGACCAACACGACCAGCCACGAGGCCCCTTAGGACAAGCTCGGATAACACCTCCAGCTTCTGGGACAAACTCTGACAGCTCCTGCTTCGATCATGGGGCCGAGATCGCAGTGTACTTGAGACCAGTGGAGGACAAGGGAAAAACCCCATCCCCAGACACTGCCCTCAGTCTCTGCAACCTACATCGTGCGTTTCACAGAACTCCACAGAACTCGGTCAGGCCCCAACGAAAGCCCGCTGATGTTTGGTGACAATCCCGGCAAGCAACTGCTGCACACACCACTTCTCCACCCTCGGTCTCCACACTGCAGCCTACTCAGGACGCTAATCCACCTCAGCAGTTCTGCAGGCAGTTCCACTCCACAGTCTTCCGCCAACACCAATATTTGGAACCACTCTAGGGGGCTAGGGTCATGGCAGATTGCCGCTTCAAAACACACAATCCCACTGTAATCTCGAGAAAATCCAAAAACAAAGCATAAAGCATTAAAATGCTACAAAAACTGCTGTGATGGCTGACTCAGCATTGCCGCCATCTTTTGTGCTTGGCCCAGATGACCCCCACTGCGGCACTTCCATTTCTGTGTGCAACAACTGCATTCTTTGGTTCTGATATTGAGCCTTATTATGTATGCTGTGTGTTATTTATTTAACAGCATTCTTTTTTACATCGTTTATTTCACGGCCTGCACATATCTACTATATCAGCACTTTTTGTTTTTAGCTTTTGTGATATTGGTAATTTTTGCCTGTATTTGTTTTGATTTTTGTCCTCTTCTCTGTAACCCTTACCCACACCTGGAAAGGATCCTCAGCTCAGTATGCTTTTCCTGGTCACCATATAGTGAAAGCTTGTTTACAGGTGTGATCTGGGAGCACAAAGAAGTTAAGTGACTTGCTCAAGGTCACACAGTATGCAAATGGGAGCTGTAGAATTCAAACCCAGGTCTCCAGATTTGCAGCTCAGGGCCTTAAACCACTGTGCCATACTGCCTCCCTAGTATTGCACTTTCATTTCATGAGATAGGCCTAAACTAGGTCAAACATCAACGCACAAGCAGGGAAACTATGTTTTCTTTCCCTACTGTCACAGCTTCTTCTGAGATTTGGAAACAGGGTGTATTCACAGATGAATAAATGGTATATTCTTATTATTAGACCTCGACCTGCACCTCCGAGTGCATGGCCGATGCCATCACTTGTTTATGTCACACCACACCATAACTAAAGGCATTGCTAATAACCATACCATTTTTCTTTCAATAAAAACTATATGTGTGTTTTAAAACTAAGTTTTTAACAAAGTTTTAGGTTTCTACAGAGAGGTACTGGTAAGATCTTCAAGTAACACATGCATCTTTTCTTCATGGCTGGTTTTCTATATTTGGCCGGCACCTCATACGAACTGATTGTTCTTATATGGACTGTGTTCTTGGTTGCTCCTTCATGAATTATGTTCTTTATGAACTGTCAATATTTGTGCAAAATGTGCTCTTTTTACAAAAAGCTGTGCCTGTGTGGGTATGGCTATTCTATTGAAACATTCAATGGACATTCTCATGCAACCCTTGCTAAGGCCTTTGCCAATCCAGCCAACCAGCAACCAGCTACATGAACATTACCTTTCTTACCGTGCTGGTACATGTCTGCAGAACCCCATGTGCCGTGTATGCCCCATGGGTTACAAACTTTCGACGAATGACATTTCCAATATAACTACACTGCTTTGTGGTTACGACTTGAACCATATGAACTGGTTCCTCTTTAAGGACATTGTTATTAGATTCTTCAGTCAATAACGTACACCGTTGTTATCTGCCTTTTCAACTCTCAATATGGACTGTTCTTTATGACTGGACAATGACTTTAACACTGTTTTTATAAACAATGTTCTGTGATAATACACATCAACAATTTTTCTTATACACATATCCACTGTGGTGTTGGCATACCTTGTTTCTGTTTGTATTTTATACTATGATCATCTGTGATTACCCTGTGTCGCCTCCTGCATAGGTCTACATTCACAGTCACCCTATCTGAATGCTATAAAAATGTAATTAATTTACATTATGAGTTTTATGTGCTTTGAAACACAGATGTTCAAATCAATGTTTTAAAGCTTGATAGTAATTTATATCTTGTTTTACCTCATCCACTACTAACCCTTTGCTGTCTGAAGAGTACTTTTATCCAGTATCTTGCATGGCTGTGGTTCTTTTACAGGGCTTACACCTCAGGCTTGTTGACACATTTAGATGTACCATTTCTACACCAAATCATCATCTTTTTGTTGTGTTGCCACTTTTGCAATTATGCCAACAAAGAGAGGAGTATTATTCCTGGGTTATACACCAACAACTGGCCCACATGTAACCATAACCGTATACACTTACAAGTATGGTGCCCTACCACAGTCTTATAATGTTTTATCTTGTTTAATTACTTATATTAGTGTTCTTTATTATATTTTACACTCATATTTGCTTGAAATACACACACACATATATATATATATATATATATATACACTGTTTTATTTCTCATATTTTCTGCTATACTCATAAGCACTCATATTCTGTAGTTTTCCACTATTGTGGCACGTTGTATGCTTTTATGATTATGTTGCAAATATTTCTAGACTGTCTGGAAATAACAGATAACACATATTCCTGCTGAATATGAGTTTCCTTTGTTCAGAGATTCTTACTTCATTTCCTACGTAATTGCACAAGGGAGCAACCTTATTTACATGCTGTAGCCAATGTTGTATGTTTATCATATCTGTAACTGTACTCCTACCAGTCATATATAATTGTATGCTCACCAACTCCTTGGAGAGAAAGAGACCAACCTCAAGGAATGGTGGAAAACTGGCTCTATTGTGATTGCTTTGCTTCACTTGTTATGGCGTGAGTATGTAATAAACTTTTTTTATTCCTTCTACTTGTTGTTACTTCCTTTGTACAGTATACCATGCAAATAACCTAAGGTGTGATTTTTTCACAGTGTCACAATCTGATGCCCTAAAGGTGGCAAGACAGTGCGACAAGGCAGTTGGGAGAGCTGCTGGGATACTGAGGTGCATAGGGAAGGATATGACCAGTGGAAAGAGTGAGGTGGTGTTGACTCTGTACAGATCGCTGGAAAGACCCCACAGATAGTACTGTGTCCAGTGCTGGAGACCACATCTCAGGAATGACATAGACAGCATGGAGGTAATCCAGTGGAGAGCAACAAAGATGGTCCAGGGTCTGCTTCAAAAGCGCTATGGAGAGAGAGAGAGAGAGAGAGAGAGAGAGAGAGACTAAAGGAACTCGATACATACATCCTGGAACAAAGGAGAGAGGGGGATATGACAGAGACCATTAAATGCATCATGGGGTAAATAGGTACAGGAAGGAAGTATTCTTCTGACAAATGTTGCTCAACAAGGAGACATGCTACGAAGCTGGAGAAGGGTAGATTCATGAAAGATGTGAGGAAGTACTTCTTCATAGAAAGAGTGGTGGATTCCTGTAACAGCCTACCAGCAGAGGTGATGGGGACAAAAACAGTGGTGGGGTTCAAGAATGCATGGAATAGGCATAAGGGAATCTTAGAGGAATGGAATGGGGAAGGGAGAACAAGCCGGAAATTACGAAGGGTGTGCCATGATACTGTAGATAGGGAAAAATGGGTAGACTTGGTGAGCTAGACAGCTTCTATCTGCCAATAAATTATCTATTTCTATGACGAAGCACTTGGGAGGGCTAGTAGGATGCTGGGCTGCATAGGGGAGGGGTATCTCCAGCAGAAAGAGGGAAATGGTGATGTCTCTGTATAGATCACCGGCAAGACCCCACCTAAAGAACTGTGCCCAGTTCTAGAGACCACGCATCTTCAGAAGGTTACAGACAAAGTGGAGGAGATCTAGAGGATAGCAACACAAATAGTGCAGGGCCTACATCAATAGCCCTGTGAGGACAGACTAAAGGAACTCAATGGCCCAGATATTCAAAAGGGTTGCGCCATGCGCAACAGGGTTGCGCGTGCGCAACTCCAAAAATGCGCCGCAGCCCCGCTATTCAGAAGGGGCCAGTTGCGCCACCGAAAACACATGCTGCGAGCAACAGCGCTAATGGAAATGAAGGCATGCGCAAATCAAGGCAGGTCCATGCATAAAGGCGCACGAGCATCCGCACTTGCGCAAGAGTGGCTTCAGCCGAAGTTGGGCGGTGAGTAATCGGATTTGGAGCCAAAATAAAAGGCTCAAGGCGAAGGGCGCAAGAACCCCAGCAGCCGCAAACTGGGGGAGAGAGAGACAGGAGCTGGAAGGGCAGAGAGGGACAGTGGGTCCAGGAGGACAGAGAGGCAGTGGGGGTGCCGGTGCAGTGGAGAGCAGCAGTGAGGCAGCGGGGTAACACAGGAACAGCAGCCGGGGGCGAAGCCGGGGAGATGGACGGTGTCGGCTTCCACATGGAGCTGTGTGGGGTGAGGACACCGTGCTGCGGGGCGTGTCACGGAGGGCCCGTCGGCCAGTATACCCGACAGGTGGTATCGTGCCCGCATCAGCTTCGAGCTAGTTGCACAGGTCGTCGAGATTGTGGGCCGGTCACCGCCTGAACAGGGCAATACTGAAGGACGGCTCTGTGAGCTGTGCAGTGATTGATGCAGGCACCTCATGACGGCTGGTCATGCTCTGTCCGTGGAGACCAAGGTGACAGCCTGCATGTGCCTGCTCCACGGGCACCTTCCAGAGGCTGACAGGGGACACCACAGGCATTACACAGTCGGCCACGTCAGCATCCTCACCCAATTCCTCAGCGCACTGCTACCTCATGCTCGCGGAGCATCCATTTCCCCAGCACCCGCAGAGCCGTACAACAAACATGCAGGAGTTCCACAGGGTAGCATCGTATGCCTGGCGATGTGTTGGGCCGAGACTGCACCCATGTGGCCGTTTTTACGCCACCTGGCCCTGACTGCCAGGCTTATCGGAACCAAAAAGGGCTTTCCAGTGTCAACTGCCAGGTGGTGGTGTGTGAATGCCACTGGGCGATTATCACGTCTGTGCCACACCCGCAAGGAGCACATGATGCTTCTCATATGGCACCAGTCTGCACTGTGCCATCGACGAGAGTGGGGGAACATCCCACGGTCATCTAGGGTGAGTACACATGTGAATGCAAACTCTGTGCAAGGGTGGGAATTGACACAGGTGCCATGGTAGTGGCACACAAGGATATGGGCATATGGACCTGACATGACACTGATTTCCACTATCTCCACACAGGTGACTGCGGATACCCACTCCGTCCCTGGCTGCTCACACCGTGCCGGGCACCCCACGCACCTGGCGCAGCTATGTTTCAATGAGGCACATGCCACAACACGTAACATCATAGAGCAGGTGTTTGGGATGCTCAATGCATGCTTCCGGTGTTTGGCCACCTCGCGGAGATTTATGGTACAGCCCCAAAAGGCCTGTGGGATATTCCTGGCCTGTTGCATCCTGCACAACATGGCCAAAGATCATGGATAGCCGTGACAGGTCCAGAGGGATAGTGATGGGGACGCCAGTGGCGTCGGTGATGTGGAGTGATGAGCAGCCCCTAGGACGGAGGGACCCCGACTGACCCAGCAGGCCCAGCTGCACGGTCACACCACTGCAGAAGAGCACTATGCCCAGCACAGGTAAGTCAGGGGACATGTGCAGGCAACATTGTCCATGCATGAAACCACAGGCACACAGAGACACACGTGCATGAAGGTCCAGGGAGTTAGCGGTTCCAGAGCATACTAACACACCATCAGAGAGGGTGAGTACTCATATGGACACACACACACACACCAGGCAGCTGCATATGGGCAGCAGCACAGCACTCTTGGAAATGACATTGTCAACACACAGCACCACCAGCCACCCCCACCACCTGGACTGTCCACGTGACATGTGTGTCAGGACCTGGGCACACGTGCACCTTGGTGTACAGTGCAATGCAGGCATCATCATGCACACTCCTGTGGACAGCAGTTGGGAGAGGTGCAGGTGGTCCTGTGTCAGCGTGGTGAGCAGAGCACCCAGCAGTGCACTGCCCACCATGACACACATTGCACACAGGCAGCACCAGGTAGGGCCTGCACTGGGAGACAGCTCAGTCAGGTAGCACTGTTCCACGGCCACCACGGATGCGTGGGCGGCCCCGCCGTGTCCCAGCAGCACTGCCAGGCTGGGAGTAGGGCCACATCGCGGCGCCAGGCACCACCAGGGTCCCACTGCGCCGAACGCCGACCTTGCCCACACAGGAGTCTGCATCCTGCCAAACAAACTTTCACCAGGGATGCTCGGGATGCCCATAGCAGAACCCGGCGTCGACAGGCCTGGTGTGCTGACGCGGGGAATGGGGAGTGGAGGCGCACTGTGTGGGGTGTGTGAGTGCAGGGGCACCTGACAGTGTGTGTCCTATGTCCCGCCACAGAGACCCCCTGGGTCAACAGCTCTGTCAATGGCAGCGTCACATCCATCCGCATAAGATCAGCTCGGCTGGTCCCGAGCACATCTCTGCTATGCCGCTTCCACGGACACAGACAGTGCCTCCACGGACCTTGCAACCTGCCCCTGCAGCTGTACTGAGTCCTGCAGCAGGCGGGGTGTGTATCGCTCAATGGGTACTTGCCCCAATGGCTGTGACCCCAGGGTGTGGATGGTCCTGGCACAGCACCCTGAGGGTGGGTGCTGTCTTCAGGACCAGGTATGGGCGGATCAATGAGCGTGGACATGTGCCACTGATTGACACCACCCCAGACCTGGTGTGCGACTGCTGCTGCCGCCTCCAACTGCTGAGCCCCAGGTCCACCTGTTCCACCTCGTGCTGACAACAGTGCCAGACATTTGCTCACAGCCACCGGTGCTGCCCGCCGTGCTGACAGGCACAGCCTGGGACTGTGCCAGCATGTTGGCACACAGGTGTGAACCAGGATGGCCCAGGGGCACGTGCTGAGCCTGCCATGTGTCCGCTATGGACACACACCTATCACTGCCCATTGTGTTCTATTATTAATATAGTACAGTACATATGACTGTGCATAGTATAATATAGTACAGAACCTAGGACTGTACATAGTATAGTACAGTACATAGGACTGTGCATAGTGTAGTATTGTACAGTACATAGGACTGCATGCATTGTATAGTACAGTACATAGGACTGTGCATAGTATAATATAGTACAGTACATGGGACTGTGCATAGTTATACTAACAGTACATAGGACTGTGCATAGTATAATATAGTACAGTACATAGGACTGTGCATAGTATAATATATACAGTACATAGGACTTGCATAGTATAATATAGTACAGTACATAGGACTGTGCATAGTATAATGTAGTACAGTACATAGGACTGTGCATAGTATAATATAGTACAGTACATGGACTATGCATAGTATAATATAGTACAGTACATAGGACTGTGCATAGTATAATATAGTACAGAACTAGGACTGTACATAGTATAGTATAGTACATACAAGGACTGTGCATTAGTATAGTACAGTACATTAACTTGCATAGTATAGTACAGTACATAGTACTGTGCATAGTATATTTACAATACAGTACATAGGACTGTGCATAGTATAATATAATACAGTACATAGGACTGTGCATAGTATAATATAGTACAGTACATAGGACTTATGATAGTTAATATAATACAGTACATAGGACTGTGCATAGTATAATATAGTACAGTACATAGGACTGTGCATAGTATAATATAGTACAGTACATAGGAATGTGGATATTTTATATTACAATACATGGACTGTGTATAGTATAATATAGAACATTACATAGGACTGTGCATTATATAGTACAGTACATAGGACTGTGCATAGTATAATATAGTACAGTACATAGACTGTGCATGGTATAATATATACAGTACATAGGACTGTGCATAGTATAATATAGTACAGTACATAGGACTGTGCATAGTATAATATAGTACAGTATATATGACTATGCATAGTATAATATAGTACAGTCATAGGACTGTGCATAGTATAATATAATACAGTACATAGGAATGTGGATAGTTTATAGTACATCATGGAACTGTGTATAGTATAATATAATACAGTACATAGACTAGCATAGTATAGTACAGTACATAGGACTGTGCATAGTATAATATAATACAGTACATAGGACTGTGCATAGTATAATATAGTACAGTACATAGGACTGTGCATAGTATAATATAGTCAGTACATAGGACTGTGCATAGTATAATATAGTACAGTACATAGGACTTTGCATAGTATAATATAGTACAGTACATAGGAATATAGATATTTTATAGTACAATACATGGAACTGAGTATAGTATAATACCGAACAGTACAAAGGACTGTACTTAGTATAGTACAGTATATAAGATTGTGCGTAGTGTAACATAGTGCTGTACACAGGACTGTGCATAGTATAATATAGTACAGTTCATAGGACTGTGCTTAGTGTAATATAGTACAATAGATAGGAATGTGGATATTTTATAGTATAATACAAAGAACTGTGTATAGTGTAATATAGAACACTACCTAGGACTGTGCAAAGTACAGTACAGTACCTTGGACTGTGCACAGTACAGTACAGTGCATGGGACAGGGTATAGTATTATATAGAACAGTACACAGGACTGTACATAGTATAGTACAGTACATAGGACTGTACATAGTATAGTACAGTACCTGGTACTGTGCATAGTCTAGTACAGTACATAGGACTGTGTATAGTATAATATAGAAGAGTAAATAGGATTGTGCATAGTATAGTACAGTATGTAGGACTGTACATATCAGTACATAGGATTGTGCAAAGTATAGTGCAGTACCTAGGACTGTACATAGTATAGTACAGTACCTAGGACTGTGCATAGTCTAGTATAGTACACAGGACTGTGTATTGTATAATATTGAACAGTACATAGAACTGTGCATAGTATAGTACAGTACATAGTTCAGTACATAGTACTGTACATAGTATAGTACAGTACATAGGACAGTGCATAGTCTAGTATAGTACATAGGACTGTGCATAGTTTAATACAGTACATAGGACTGTGCATAGTATTATATAGTACAGTAGATTGGACTGTGGATAGTATAATATTGTACAGTTCATAGGACTGTGCATAGTATAATATAGTACAGTACATAGGAATATGCATAGTATAATATAATACAGTACATGGGACTGTGCATAGTATTGTACAGAACATATGACTGTGCATAGTATAATATAACAGTACATAGGACTGTGCATAGTATAATATAGTACAGTACATACGACTGTGCACAGTATAATATAGTACAGTACATAGGACTGTGCATAGTATAATATAGTACAGTACATAGGACTGTGCATAGTATAATATAGTACAGAACCTAGGACTAAAGTATAGGATAGTACAGTACATAGGACTGTGCATAGTATAGTATAGTACAGTACATATGACCTTGCATAGTATAATATATACAGAGACTGCGTGCATAGTACATTACAATACAGTACATAGGACTGTGGATAGTATACTGTACACAGTACAGTATGTAGGACTGTGCATGATAATATAGTACGATGGGATTATGCATAGTATATATACTACAGCACATAGGACTGTGCATAGTATAATATAGTACAGACATAGACTGTGCATAGTAGTATATGTACAGCACATAGGACTGTGCATAGTATAATATAATACAGTACATAGGACTGTGTATAGTATAGTATAATACAGTACATAGGACTGTGCATAGTATAGTATAGTATACTACATAGAACTGTGCATAGTAGGTATGCACATTAAACGTGCAGGACATAGCATGTGTAGCGTGTACTAGTATAATACAGCATAGGACTGTGCATAGTATAATATAGTACAGTACATAGGACTGTGCATAGTATATTACAGTAAATAGGAGTGTGCATAGTATAATGTTGTACAGTACATAGGACTGTGCATAGTATTATATAGTACAGTTCAGAGGACTGTGCATAATATAATATAGTACAGTATTTAGGACTGTGCATAGTATAATATAGTACACTTGATAGGACTGTACATAGTATAATATAGTACAGTACATAGGAATGTGGATATTTTATAGTACAATTCATGGAACTGTGTATAGTATAAAATAGAACAGTACATAGGACTGTGAATATTTTACAGTACAATACATGGAACTGAATATAGTATAATATAACAGGCACATAGGACTGTACTTAGTATAGGCACAGTATATAGGACTGTGCATAGTGTAACATAGTACTGTACACAGGACTTTGCATAGTAGTATAGCAGTTCATAGGACTGTGCTTAGTGTAATATAGTACAATAGATAGGAATTTGGATATTTTATAGTATAATACATGGAACTGTGTATAGTGTGTACGTGACTACCCAGAACTGCACATATAGCATGTTCCTAGGACTGTGCAAAGTACAGTACAGTACCTTGGACTGTGCACATTATAGTACAGTACATGGGACAGGTTATAGTATTATATAGAACAGTACACAGGACTGTACATAGTATAGTACAGTACATAGGACTGTACATAGTATAGTACAGTACCTAGGACTGTGCATAGTCTAGTATAGTATAGTACACAGGACTGTGTATTGTATAATACCTAACAGTACATAGGACTCTGCATAGTATAGTACAGTACATAGTTCAGTACATAGTACTGTACATAGTATAGTACAGTACATAGGACAGCGCGTAGTCTAGTATAGTACATAGGACTGTTCATAGTATAATACAGTTCATAGGACTGTTCCTAGTATTATATAGTACAGTAGACTGGACTGTGGATAGTATAATATTGTACAGTTCATAGGACTGTGCATAGTATAATATAGTGCAGTACATAGGAATGTGTATAATATAATACAGTACATAGGACTGTGCATAGTATTGTACAGAACATATGACTGTGTATAGTATAATATAACAGTACGTAGGACTGTGCATAATATAATATAATACAGTACATATGACTGTGCATAGCATAATATAATACAGTACATAGAAGTCTGTATTGTATAGTATAATACAGTACATAGGACTGTGCATAGTATAATATAGTACAGTACATAGGACTGTGCATAGCATAATATAGTACAGAACCTAGGACTGTACATGGGATAGTACAGTACATAGGACTGTGCGTAGTGTAGTTTCGTACAGTACATATGACCCAGCATAGTACAGTACATAAGACTGTGCATAGTACATTACAATACAGTACATAGGACTGTGCATAGTATACTATAATGCTGTACAGTACGTAGGACTGTGCAAAGTATAATATAGTACAGTACGTAGGACTATGCATTGTATAATACAGTACAGCACATAGGGCTATGCATAGTATAATATAGTACAGTACATAGTACTGTGCATAATATAGTACAGTACATAGGACTGTGAATAGTATAGTGCAGCAGACAGGACAGTGCATAGTATTGCTGGGCTTATCGTATTTGACAGGGAGAGACAGCGACATCATCACGCTTGGTGGTTGCACGAGGCCGCAGGCCGAGTGCGTCCAACGACCCGAGAAGTGACGATATCCCACGATATACCACACCCTGGAGTGCATTATTGCTATTATGAACTGGATTAATTGATATTTTATGCCTTTCATGCAAAAAAGTAAAGTTTTTAAATATTTAATATTGTTTTTATATGAGTGTAGGTAGACATTTAAAAAAAAGTTCGTGATTTCATGTTTTGGCCGGTAGGTGGTTGCTGTTGCAGGAGGATTTTGTTGTCATCTTCATTGTTGTGGTAATGACCCCCAGCCGGAAGTTTAGTTTACTCGTACGGTTAAATTTTTTTTCTTTGTTGAGGGAGGTGAAGATCAGTTGTTGCCATACTTGTGAGGAAAGCGGCGAGGTAAGGGTAAAGCGTGAGGAGCGGGTTGTATGTTTTGCCGCTTGCGCGAGGCAGCGCGGCAGTGAGGCTTAGCAGTACTTGCACTCTGCAAATCAAGCAGCTGCCAGAATGAAAGGGGAGACGATTTTGTTGTTGTTTTATAGCGCTGCCTGCTTGTGGGCGTACGTGGTATGGGGGGCAGCTGTGAGGATCTGTTTTTTCCCTGTTAGTCTTTAGTGGAGGTCAGTGGAGAACATTGCGCTGGTGGTGAGCAGGCTGCGGGCCTGAAAGCTCGCCGTGATGATGTAGCCCGATATCATCACGCTTCGGAACCTCTCCGCCAATCAGGTTGCTCCATTTACGACGTCGTTCATAATATAATACAGTACATAGGACTGTGTATAGTATAATATAATACAGTACATAGGACTGTGCATAGTATAATATAGTACACTACATAGAACTGTGCATAGTATAGTACAGTACATTAAACTGTGCGTAGTATAATACAGTACACAGGAGTGTGCATAGTATAATACAGTACATAGGACTGCACATAGTATAATATAGTACAGTACATAGGACTGTGCATAGTATATTACAGTAAATAGGAGTGTGCATAGTATAATATAGTACAGTACATAGGACTGTGCATAATATTATATAGTACAGTTCAGAGGACTGTGAATAGTATAATATAGTACAGTATATAGGACTGTGCATAGTATAATATAGTACACTTGATAGGACTGTACATAGTATAATATAGTACAGTACATAGGAATGTGGATATTTTATAGTACAATTCATGGAACTGTGTATAGTATAATATGGAACAGTACATAGGACTGTGTATAGTATAATACAGTACATTGGACTCTGCATAGTATAATATAGTACAGTCCATAGGAATGTGCATATTATAATATAGTACAGTACACAGGACTGTGCATATTAAAATATAGTACAGCTCATAGGACTGTGCATAGTATAATATAGTACAGTACTTAGGAACGTGGATATTTTTATAGTACAATACATGGAACTGAGTATTGTATAATACAAAACAGTACCTAGGACTGTACATAGTATAGTACAATACCTAGGACTGTACAAAGTATAGTTCAGTACCTAGGACTGTACACAGTATATTATAGTACATGGGACAGGGTATAGTGTAATATAGAACAGTACACAGGACTGTACATACATACATAGTATAGTACAGTACGTAGGATTGTACATAGTATAGTACAGTACCGAGGACTGTGCATAGTCTAGTATAGTACATAGGACTGTGTATAGTATAATATAGAAGAGTACATAGGATTGTGCACAGTATAGTACAGTATATATGACTGTACATATCAGTACATAGGATTGTGCATGGTATAGTATAGTATAGTATATAGGACTGTACATAGTACAGTACATAGTGTAGTACAGTACATAGGACAGTGCATAGTCTAGTATAGTACATAGGACAGTGCATAGTATAATAAAGTACATAGGACTGTGCATAGTATTATATAGTACAGTTGATAAGACTGTGGATAGAATAATATAGTACAGTTCATAGGACTGTGCATAGTATAATATAGGACAGTACATAGTAATGTGCATAGTACAATATAGTACATTTCATAGGACTGTGCATAGTATAGTACTGTACCAGGACTGTGCATAGTGTAGCATAGTACATAGGACTGTGTATAGTATAATATAGTACAGCACATAGGACTGGGCATACTACAATATAGTACAACACACTATACTGTGCACAGTATTATATAGTACAGTACATAGGACTGTGAATAGTATAATATAATACAGTACATATGACTGTGTATAGTATAATATAATACAGTACATAGGACTGTGCATAGTATAATATAGTTCACTACATAGAACTGTGCATAGTATAGTACAGTACATTAAACTGTGCATAGTATAATACAGTACACAGGAGTGTGCATAGTATAATACAGTACATAGGACTGTGCATAGTATAATATAGTACAGTACATAGGACTGTGCATAGTATATTACAGTACATAGGACTGTGCATAGTATAATGTAGTACAGTACATAGGACTGTGCATAGTATATATAGTACAGTTCAGAGGACTGTGCATAGTATAATATAGTACAGTATATAGGACTGTGCATAGTATAATATAGTACACTTGATAGGACTGTACATAGTATAATATAGTACAGTACATAGGAATGTGGATATTTTATAGTACAATTCATGGAACTGTGTATAGTATAATATAGAACAGTACATAGGACTGTGAATATTTTATAGTACAATACATGGAACTGAGTATAGTATAATACCGAACAGTACATAGGACTGTACTTAGTATAGTACAGTATATAGAACTGTGCGTAGTGTAACATAGTACTGTACACAGGACTGTGCATAGTATAATATAGTACAGTTCATAGGACTGTGCTTAGTGTAATATAGCACAATAGATAGGAATGTGGATATTTTATAGTATAATAGAGAGAACTGTGTATAGTGTAATATAGAACACTACCTAGGACTGTACATAGTATAGTACAATACCTAGGACTGTGCAAAGTACAGTCCAGTACCTTGGACTGTGCACAGTATAGTACAGTACATGGGACAGGGTATAGTATTATATAGAACAGTACACAGGACTGTACATAGTTTAGTACAGTACATAGGACTGTACATAGTAAAGTACAGTACCTAGGACTGTGCATAGTCTAGTATAGTACATAGGACTGTGTATAGTATAATATAGAAGAGTACATAGGATTGTGCATAGTATAGTACAGTATGTAGGACTGTACATATCAGTACATAGGATTGTGCATAGTGTAGTGCAGTATATAGGACTGTACATAGTATAGTACAGTACCTAGGACTGTGCATAGTCTAGTATAGTACACAGGACTGTATATTGTATAATATTAAACAGTACATAGGACTGTGTCGTAGTATAGTACAGTACATAGTTCAGTACATAGTACTGTACATAGTATAGTACAGTACATAGGACAGTGCATAGTCTAGTATAGTACATAGGACTGTGCATAGTATAATACAATACATAGGACTGTGCATAGTATTATATAGTACAGTAGATTGGACTGTGGATAGTATAATATTGTACAGTTCATAGGACTGTGCATAGTATACTATAGTACAGTACATAGGAATGTGCATAGTATAATATAATACAGTACATAGGACTGTGCATAGTATTGTACAGAACATATGACTGTGCATAGTATAATATAACAGTACATAGGACTGTGCATAATATAATATAATACAGTATATATGACTGTGCATAGCATAATATAATACAGTACATAGAACTCTGCATTGTATAACATAATACCATACATAGGACTGTGCATAGTATAATATAGTACTGTACATAGGACAGTGCATAGTATAATATAGTACAGTATATAGGACCATGCGTAGTATAATATAGTACAGTACATGTGACTGTGCATAGTATAATATAGTACAGAACCTAGGACTGTACATGGGATAGTACAGTACATAGGGCTGTGCATAGTGTAGTTTTGTACAGCACACATGACCCTGCATAGTACAGTACATAAGACTGTGCATAGTACATTACAATACAGTACATATGACTGTGCATAGCATAATATAATACAGTACATAGAACTCTGCATTGTATAATATAAATGCAGTATCTCGTGCATGGTATAATATAGTACAGTGGTTTGGACTGCAGGTATAACAGGTACAGTATAAGGAATATGTATAATATAGTTTCATGCTAATTGCTCGTATACTATAGTGCAAACCTAGGACTGTGCATGGGATAGTACAGTTTTATGGGACTTGTGGGCTAGTGTAGTTTCGTATGTACGTGTGACCCTGCACAGTATAGTGTTATAAGACTGCAGTACATACAATACATATATAGACTGCATAGTATATATAATACTGTACAGTATCGTAGGACTGTGCATAGTATAATATAGTACAGTCACGTAGGGATTATGCATTGTATAATACAGTACAGTGTAGTAGAAATTTCTGAGTTCTTATACTGGTATATGCTGTTACAGGGTTACAGAATCGTCACTGAGGTTACTTGAGGTACATTTGTAGAAGCAGAAAGCAAAATAAAACTGGATAGAACTGGTTGTGTCTTGTACCAACCTGAATAACAGGCTCAGACAAAATATAAGATAACATGCTTGGGCAAAATATAAGATAACAGCACGTTGAGGCATTGAAGGCAAGCTGTACGTTGCTATGGTGTGAGTGAAACTCATTGTTTCACTCAGGTCAGATTGACCCAGGCATATATATCAGCAGTATTGGGAAAGAAATGAAATAAGCAGTGAAAGCACCCATACATTGGTATCAACTTGTTTTCTACATTACACATGCGCAGGCATCAAAATCCATATTAGGAAGTTGCTGACAGCAGTTCTTGGTATTGAGATAGCAGTTTTGGAATAAGACACTCCTTTCAGTAGAATTAACAACGCCTAGATAATAAGTGTATATATGACTGACTAATAAGCTTGGGGAGCCTTGCATGTTGTTGAAGCAGACTCCCATATGCATATGTATTAAACTCTTTCTTTTACTACATGCAGTGTTCCTGAGCCTGATTTTAAAGTAAAGTGTAAGAATATATTTTTCCACGCAGTTTTGGCGAGTCGGCAGGATCAGCAACGGACTGGACCCGTGTGTAGTCCCTGGTCGGGGATGAATCCCAAGACTTCTGGTAAAAGTACTGAAAAACAGAGGGAAATCCACCTACAGCAAGCAGAGCCAGGGTGGGACCGTCCCCGATCGCAGAGGATTCTCTTTGGATCCAGACGGCGCTGATCACTGTAAGTACCTGCACTCAGGCCACTGCATGTAATGAAAAAGGAAAATTGCTTGTATAAGTTGTAACTGATATCAGGATGGCTTGAGTCTGAAATAGTGACAAAAGTAGCTATAAGTCTGAGCCTGAAATAGTGGCAATAGGGACGGGGTGCTCATAAAGTAAACCTAGGTAAAGAAGTAAATAGGGACGTTGGTGCCTGCTCTGACAGTGTGTGAGTATAAGACAGACAAAGGGGGGACAGCAATGAACCTTTAAAGGGTTGGCACTTGTGCCAACAGAACCTTTAGATGGTTGGAGCACCTTTAGCAACTAGGGAGAAAAGGGGTGAAGGAGGCAGGCAACAGTAACTCCCCGTGTTTTTTTAAATCTTTTCTCTTTGATGAAACTGATGAAGAATATGTGGAGAGATGTATTTAGGAAAAGTCTCAAACAAGCAAGGGCAACTGCCCTTTGCCCTCTGTAATTTGTGCTTGCTACAAGTATATACTGTTAGAGCCAATGATGGCTTTCAACAGTTCAGGCTGTTTTTAGTAGAAAAGCAGCGGACTAGCATTAAGCGTTAGATAAGCAACATTTAGAGAAAGAAAATAAACTACTGTGGATGTACGCACAGTAGGTGACTACAGACGGGATGATTTGAAAATCCTCCCCCATGTTGCCTATCTGTGTAGTTTCAAGTTTTTCTGTATCAATTTCAAGTTCCCTTGCCTCCTATAGAGGCTGAAACATTTAATCCCAAACCCAAGTACTGGGGACCTCTACCAGATGGATCTCAACCTAGTACTCTTAGAGATTTTTTTGTTTTTGTTTTTAAACTGCAACCCAGAGCTCTGGAAAAAGACTTGGTTTGGCAGGTTACTAAAATGGCCAAAAGAAAACCTTTGAAAGGGTTAATAGCTGCAGTGTTTGAAAATTATCATGAAGGTCCTGCAGTCGGTTTTCTCAATCGGACCAGTGTATCAGAAAAGAAGAAGGAAAATACCTTGGTACCGGGTAAGTCTGAATTTTTTTATTTTAAGTTGTTTTATGTCTGTTTTATTTCAGTAATACATATACTAAACAAGGTAATGCTCCATCTCTCTTGTGCGTATTTTCCAGCGTATATCTGTGTTCTGTAATTATGTTCTGTTGTCAAGGTTGTGAGATAGGATTGACTGCCTTCGGTGCACAACATGTTACAGTAAAAAAAAAAAAAGAAGAAGCTTCTTTGCCTCATATCTGACTGTTTTAATTGGTTTTATTTTTAATAAAACATTTGTGCTGCCTAGATAGGGTCAGTGAAGAACTTTTGTATGTAGTTGTTGGTTGGAGCAGGTAGTGTTGAAGGTGAAGAGATATGACGTCATAGATTGCAATGTGCAGAAAGATTTGTAGTTTGCAAGCAACGTGCCAAGCCACTGCTAGGTGAAAATGTAATGTGTTAACAGCTATAAATGGCTTTATCATACTTCTAGTTAAAACCAGAAACTTTTTGCAAAATGGCAGGGTGCCATATTTTGGCTATGCGCCAAAAGGTGTAACCATGTTATACTAGATGTGTTCACTTACAGATGGTATGTTGTGCTGCATTTTAAAGGAGTTAGAATGTGTTTAAAAAGTGTTTTGTTCTGGAAAGATTTGGCATGGAGATATGTATAAATGTGTTGGTTTAAAAAATTGTCAGTGTTACAAGACAGGCAGGAGGCAGCACATATATCTAAAACACGTACAGTTTTCTAATGAAACTATGGGCATTACCTCAGCAAATTGGTGTCAAATAATGTCAGTCTTATTTTCTGTTAAGTATTTCTTTTTGTGTAGTGTGTACTGTCTTGGCCAGCAGTTTTATTGTGTGCTCTATTATTATTTAAAGATATTTTAATATCAGTAGTGTTCAAGGACACTACAAAAATAACTGGGTTTGAACGACCCTTGCATGCACACTGTGACCTTTTGCACGTTATTTGACCTTCTTGTGTTTCAACATTTTATGTTACTACCAGTTCAAACTTGATGTGTATTCCATACCTAAAGCACAACTTTTCACACAAAATGTATGTTTTCATGAAAGCACCAAGAGTGAACCATGTAATTTGATTTTTATTGCAAAACTAGTATTCTAAGTAAAAAGAAACAAACTTTTTTTCTCTTCTCATTTCTTCTGACTTGCAGCTGTTTTTGAGAGTTTACCATCTACAGTTAAAAACAATGGCTTTTGTTTTTATGTGTGACCATGGTGTAATCATTTTTTTCCTTTTAAAAATGCATTCTAAGAGATACGTACATACGGTATTACCATTAATCTGGATCCTTTATAAACTCAGCTGACATTTTGTCATGCTTAGGATAAGGGAACCCAGGGACGCTAGGCTTCTTTTATCCTATGGAAATAATCTTGTTTTATTTTTAAACTTGTGTAGGTTTAGTATTTTGTTGTTTGTGTTTTCTTCTTTCTTCTAGAGAAAAAGAAGTTCCCCATCTTTATAGTAAGGTATGAAACTTACTAAACTAATTGTAATATTATCTTGTTATAATTTAAAGTGTAGTAGGTGGGGATCATGTCACCATCCACAACTAACCTTTATTGCTACAGTATTTGAGCTGTCTCTTCCACCAGTAGGAGCTTGGGGAAGGGGTAAGTACCTTCCTCCCTTCCAGTGTAATACCCACAAAGGTTAAGGTATATACACTGTCCCCCAGAGGGGTAAATAAGGAAAATGTGTATTTGCCAATAATTGTTTCTTATTTACAGGTTTTAAAAAGACCCAAGGTATTTTGACAGCATAACCCAGCCCAAGCCCTTCTGCTTTGTCTAGTGCAAACAGTTAAATCCCACACCTATTATTAATACAAGGACTTCTGCCCTTAGCAAGTAATCAGTTACGCTGGAGGGTAAAGTTGTGTATGTATGTCCACACATATTCATTCTTTTGATTGTCTTTTCAGCTTTCTTATCCTGTCAAAACAAATGTAAACAACTTTTGTCATAACCTTACAGCAATGAATGCATTTTTTTAAACCAGTAAATTCACAATACTCTAACATTCCTGGACTCTGAACTAAGTTTACAGTTTATATTTATCGTTTAAAATGTATGTTATGCATTATGCTCAATACTGAAATTGTTCTGTTACAAACATGTTTATGTTTCACGTTTATGTTATAATGTTTTGATATACATCTTGCTACACTGTATCATGTGTGTATTCAGGAAAGTGCTCCACATGTATAGCGTTTTTAATGCTCATAACCAAACCTAAATACTGGGGCCAGCATTGCTGACCCACCCCTACAATATGTTCCAAAGCAAAACCCCAGACAAATTAATGCTCCGTTTGTCTTATTATTCACAGGTGCAATAGGCACTGTTATTAAATTGGCATAGGCCAACAACATATGTATTTTTCCCACTAATTGATTGCTATGAACTATGGCCCGATATTCAAACTACTTCAAAAGCGCTAACACGCGAGGAGCAGCACAAACCAATAGCATATATGCTAACAGGTGCTATATTCAAACATGGAGCAGAACAAATTGCGAAGCAGCCAACATCTGAATATCGCGACCAACTGCGCCATAGCACAACCAGGAAGGAGAAGCTGAGCAGAAATGTTGCGCTATAGCGCAATCTGGGCAGCCCAGCTGAGCAGTCCAGAGGTGCCATAGCCAAGCGAGCCCCCGAGCAATGGAACTGCACATCCAGGGAGGCAGACTGGGGCCCACCACCAGCCATGCCACACATGGGCACAGGAACACCTGCAGAACCAACAAGACACCTGCACACCCTAAGCACAGCATCACTGGGGTGTGACGGATGATCTACTGGCCCATGGGGACAAGCCAACAAAAGCAGCAGAGCCATGACACCCCAGCACAACCACTGGCAGGCTGAGGTGCCACACACAGGGTTGACAACCACAGTGCACATCAGCCCCCCCGTCGCACAGCACACCCTGCACCGTGACCCCAAGACACCACCCATGTGCAGTGACTGGCACTGCAGGAAACCATGCATCCCGCCACGCACACCCCATGCAGCACAGAAGATACAAGCCAGACACACCCTGTGCACCCAGCAGTGGGTGGCAGCAGACAACAAGACCAACAGAAAGTCACTGCCATGCCGAGATACCTCCCCATGCACACACACACACACAACATACCAGGACCATACCACCCCAGATGGCATGTCACCACTGCAACTGGAGCACCCAACCCCTGGTCCCTGATATGGTTGTTGGGGGTATCCCAGCAGGAAATTCACCCAAGACCTGGAGGTTTCAGTGGGAAGTGTGGTGCATCAGGGGGCCTAGAAGTAATAAGCCTGACATTTTAATAATTTATACATTTTATTTATTTATTTATTTTTTTAACTGCAATACAGCTTAAATCATTGGCTGGATTTCATTCTGGCATGACTCTGATCAAGTCCATACTCTTTGCATCACATTCCTTGGCAAGTCTTTGGTTTGACTGGACAGGGGAAAGGCACCAGGAGGAGGTGTCAGTCTGCAGCATCGCCCTAACATCATATGTCTTGATCTGGCCTTGTGTAAGGTGGCTTGCAAATGCAGATTTGATTGCCAGTTGCTGTTGTTCAGTAAAGGATTGCTGGCAATGTGGGGACCGTATAGGTGGAGTGTGTGCCCCAATCATCTCTTGGCTTCTGTGGATGTCCTGTGAGCCAAGTCCCTTTCTTGTTCTTGTTGCAATACAGGTACCTGGTGAAAGAGAGGGCCTTTTTCCTGGTTCACCTATGGTAATTGAACTGCTCTCCAGAGTCTGTGATGGAGCACCTGCATGTGGGCTGATGGTGGTGGTGCATGGGGCCTTTGTGGTTAACTGGCATATTTGTCGGCTCACTCTGATGCTCTCTCTTTGCTGCCCATCAGGCGATAGTATCGCATCTGCTGTTGTGGCTCGGTGGCTCATGTGTGACGCAAGCCATGTCTACCCTCAGGATGAATGCTGTGAAACTGTGGAAAGAAAAGTAAAGATACATGCTTTGGGGCCCACGTTTAACAACTAAGCAAATGGAAATCTCCAACTTGGGGGGGCATCATGGAGCTCTGTGTCATCACCCTCAGGAGTTTGGGACTGCTAGACCATAGGGATGGTCAAAGCAGGCCCTGGAAGGTTCAGGGGATGCCTGCTGGTGTCCCCAGGCTTGGAAGCACATTCCCTTGGGAAGGCATATGCTTTGAGACCCTGGGTAACAACTAATCCTGTGGAAGTCCCTGTCCTGGCAGGGCATCAGAGAGGGGAGGGCCATTACCCCTGGGAGTCTGGGAGTAGTAGGCCCAAGGGAAGTGTTAACAGCTGGCCCTGGAAGTTTTAGGGGGCTGGGGTACCAGGCCATCCCAGCCAGATAGCACCTTCCCTGGGTAAGACATAGGCTTTGAGACCCTGGGTAAAAAGTTAGCCCGTGAAAGTCCCTACCTGGCAGGGCATCAGAGGAGGTGAGGGCCATTACCCCTGGGAGTCTGGGAGTACTAGGCCCAAAGGAAGTGTTAACAGCTGGCCATGGAAGTTTTGGGGGGGCATGCCTGCATGTGTCCCCAGGCTTGGAAGCACATTCCCTGGGGAAGTCATATGCTTTGGGACCCTGGGTAAAAAGTAAGCCTGTGGAAGTCCCTACCCTGGCAGGGCATCAGGGAGGTGTGGGCCATTACCCCTGGGAGACTGGGAGTTCTTGGCCCAAGGGGAGTGTTAACAGCTGGCCCTGGAAGTTTTAGGGGGCATGCCTGCATGTGTCCCCAGGCTTGGAAGCACATTTCCTGGGGAAGGCATATGCTTTGGGACCCTGGGTAAAAAGTAAGCCTGTGGAAGTCCCTACCCTGGCAGGGCATCAGGGAGGTGAGGGCCATTACCCCTGGGAGTCTGGGAGTACTAGGCCCAAGGGAAGTGTTAACAGCTGGCCCTGGAAGTTTTAGGGGGCATGCCTGCATGTGTCCCCAGGCTTGGAAGCACATTTCCTGGGGAAGGCATATGCTTTGGGACCCTGGGTAAAAAGTAAGCCTGTGGAAGTCCCTACCCTGGCAGGGCATCAGGGAGGTGAGGGCCATTACCCCTGGGAGTCTGGGAGTACTAGGCCCAAGGGAAGTGTTAACAGCTGGCCCTGGAAATTTTAGGGGGCATGCCTGCATGTGTCCCCAGGCTTGGAAGCACATTCCCTGGGGAAGGCATATGCTTTGGGACCCTGGGTAAAAAGTAAGCATGTGGAAGTCCCTACCCTGGCAGGGCATCAGGCGAGGTGTGGGCCATTACCCCTGGGAGACTGGGGAGTTATTGGCCCAGGGGAGTGTTAACAACTGGCCATGGAAATTTTGAGGGCATGCCTGCATGTGTCCCTCTACAGGCTTGGGAAGCACATTTTCTGGGGAAGGTACATGCTTTGGGGACCCTGGGTAAAAAGTAAGCCTGTGGAAGTCCCTACCCCTGGCAGGGCAATCACGAGGTGAGGCCATTAGCCCTGGGAGTCTGGGAGTACTAGGCCCAAGGGAAGTGTATAACAGCTGGCCCTGAAGTTTTAGGGGACATGTACAGCATGTGTCCCCAGGCTTGAAGCACATTCCTGGGGAAGGCATATGCTTTGGGACCCTGGGTAAAAATGAATCCTGTGGAAGTCCCTACCCTGGCAGGGCATCAGGAGGTGTGGGCCATTACCCTGGGGTCTGGGAGTGGCTTGGCAGGGGGTATCAACTGATTCTTTGGAAGTTTTTAGGGGACAGCATAGCATGCCAGGATTGAGCATCATTCCCTGGGGAAGGCATATGCTTTGTGACCCTTGGAAAACCTAATATTTTGAAGTCCCTATCCTGGGAGGGCATCATGGAGGTCATGGCCCTTAGCCTTGTGAGTATTGACTCCTAACCCTTAGGAAAGTGGCAAAAGCAGGCCCCTAAAGATTGAAGGGGTGAGGTACCACTACGGTCTCCCCAGACTGAGTGCACTTTCTCGCATTGAGTATATGCTGTGGGACCCAGGGGAATAACCAAGCCTGTGGAAGTATGTACCCTGGGAGAACATCAGGGAAGTCAGGGCCATCACTTCTGTGAGTTTGGGACTTCTAACCCAGAGGGAAGTGGTTGAATCTGGGCCTGGAAGCTTTATGGGGACAGCCTGTCAATTCTACCCAGGCTGATTGTGGAGTTTGGAGACATACTTACATTTCTTACGGTACTCTTCCGCCACAGAGTCATGGAGAAGTGTTTGATTCTAAGTATGGCTGCCTGCTTCTTCACTGCTTTTGCAATGGCAGAACATGTCAGGTTTGATCCGTCTGTCTCGATGAGCACAGGGGCATTAAGTCCAGTAGCTGATGGTCTCAGTTTGGGGAGCAGCCTTGTGTGGTGTGCATAGAGCTGAAGTAACTTGAATAGCTCTCCTTCTAGCACCAGTCTAGCTGGTCCATGTGTTGCAATGGTTTTGTGAAGAAAAATGGTTAAGACATAGCTGTCTTCACTATCAACGACCAGTCTCTCTGCATTCCTCAAGTCGCCCAGAAACATATTTCCAGCACATTCTCCCCAGGCAGAGAGCACTTTCCCTTGGGGAGAGAGATGCATTGGGGCCCTGGGTGACAAGCAAGCCTGTGCAGGTCTCTGCCCTGGCAGGCCATCAGGGAGGTGAGGGGCATTATCCCCTGGTGTCTGGGAGTGCTAGACCCAAGGGAAGTGTAATTAGCAGGACCTGGAAGTTTTAGGGGGTGAGGTTACCATGCCTGCCCAGCCAGAGAGCCCTTTCCCTGGGAAAGAGATATGCATTGGGACCCTGGGTGACAAGGAAGCCTGTGCAGGTCTCTGCCCTGGCAGGCCATCAGGGAGGTGAGAGGCATTAACCCCGGTGTCTGGGAGTGCTAGACCAAAGGGAAGTGTAAGGTCAGGACTTGGAAGTTTTTGGGGTGAGGTTACCAAGCCTGCCCAGCCAGAGAGCCCTTTCCCTGAGTAAGAGATATGCATTGGGACCCTGGGTGACAAGCAAGCCTGTGCAGGTCTCTGCCCTGGCAGGCCATCAGGGAGGTGAGGGCCATTAGCCCTGGCTGTCTGGGAGTGCTAGACCCAAGGGAAGTGTAAATAGCAGGACCTGGAAGTTTTAGGGGGTGAGGTTACCAAGCCAGCCCAGCCAGAGAGCCCTTTCACTGGGTAAGAGATATGCATTGGGACCCTGGGTGACAAGCAAGCCTGTGGAAGTTCCAACACTGGCAGGCCATCAGGGAGGTGAGAGTTATTAACCCCTGGTGTCTGGGAGTGCTAGACCCAAGGGAAGTGTAAATAGCAGGACCTGGAAGTTTTAGGGGGTGAGGTTACCAAGCCTGCCCAGCCAGAGAGCCCTTTCCCTGTGTAAGAGATATGCATTGGGACCCTGGGTGACAAGCAAGCCTGGGGTGGTCTCTGCCATGGCAGGCCATCAGGGAGGTGAGGACCATTAGCCCTGGGTGTCTGGGAGTGCTAGACCCAAGGAAGGTTTTAACAGCAGTCCCTGGTAGTCTTAGGGCAATGCCAGCAGCTGTTTCCAGGCTAAGAGCATTGAGTCCTGGTGGAGATCTTAGTGGTAGCTGAAGTCCCTGGGAGAAAGTGTGACCAGATGTCCCTTGGTCCTGGTGGGACCAGATGTCCCTGAGAGATGTTAGGGACCAGATGGCCCGCACGAGCTTTCCAGACCAGATGGCCCCACTGGCTGTTGGCTGGGATATCTTTAAATAGTGCTGGTCGGGCTAATAGTCACTCAAGGGGAGTTTGTTGAAGCCTACCCAGGCTGTGATAGCACTTGCTGGGCATGGCTTGATGATGAGGCTGGCAGGCTGATTCTGGAAGTCTCCAGGGAACATGCCAGCAGTTCTCCCCAGGCAGAGAGCACTTTCCCGGGGGGAGAGAGATGCATTGTGGCCCTGGGTGACAAGCAAGCCTGTGCAGGTCTCTGCCCTGGCAGGCCATCAGGGAGGTGAGAGGCATTAGCCCCTGGTGTCTGGGAGTGCTAGACCCAAGGGAAGTGTAATTAGCAGGACCTGGAAGTTTTAGGGGGTGAGGCTACCATGCCTGCCCAGCCACAGAGCCCTTTCCCTGGGTAAGAGATATGCATTGGGACCCTGGGTGACAAGCAAGCCTGTGCAGGTCTCTGCCCTGGCAGGCCATCAGGGAGGCGAGAGGCATTAACCCCTGGTGTCTGGTAGTGCTAGACCAAAGGGAAGTGTAAGGGTCAGGACCTGGAAGTTTTAGGGGGTGAGGTTACCAAGCCTGCCCACCCAGAGAGCCCTTTCCCTGGGTAAGAGATATGCATTGGGACCCTGGGTGACAAGCAAGCCTGGGGAGGTCTCTGCCCTGGCAGGCCATCAAGGAGGGGAGAGGCATTAGCCTCTGGTGTCTGGGAGTGCTAGAGTCAAGAGAAGTGTAATTAGCAGGACCTGGAAGTTTTAGGGGGTGAGGTTACCAAGCCTGCCCAGCCAGATAGCCCTTTCCCTAGGTAAGAGACATGCATTTGGACCCTGGGTAACAACCAAGCCTGTGGAAGTTCCAACACTGGTAGGCCATCAGGGAGGTGAGAGGTATTAACCCCTGCTGTCTGGGAGTGCTAGACCCAAGGGAAGTGTAATTATCAGGACCTGGAAGTTTTAGGGGGTGAGGTTACCATGCCTGCCCAACCAGAGAGCCCTTTCCCTGGGTAAGAGATATGCATTGGGACCCTGGGTGACAAGCAAGCCTGTGGAAGTTCCAACACTGGCAGGCCATCAGGGAGGTGAGAGGTATTAACCCCTGGTGTCTGTGAGTGCTAGACCCAAGGGAAGTGTAAATAGCAGGACCTGGAAGTTTTAGGGGGTGAGGTTACCAAGCCTGCCCAGCCAGAGAGCCCTTTCCCTGTGTAAGAGATATGCATTGGGACCCTGGGTGACAAGGAAGCCTGTGCAGGTCTCTGCCCTGGCAGGCCATCAGGGAGGTGAGGACCATTAGCCCTGGGTGTCTGGGTGTGCTAGACCCAAGAGAAGTGTAATTTGCAGGACCTGGAAGTTTTAGGGGGTGGGGGTACAATGCCTGCCCAGCCAGAGAGCATTTTCCCTGTGTAAGAGATATGCTTTGGGACCCTGCGTAACTTCTTAACCTGTGAAAATCTCTACCCTTTGATAGCATCATGCAAGTTAAAACTGCCTACCTGTTTTGGCTTGCCATGTACATAGTATTTCCTGTTCTAATTCCATGCCGACTGTGTAGTAAGTTGAGTTCTTGGTTCTGAGGAAAACCTCCTTGCATCTGTTACTGTGCTGCTTTACTGCAGGTGCAGAGAATGTCAGCTGCTGTTCTGTGAGCCCCTAGTCTTGCAGCTGCTAATTCTGTGACTGTTTTATACCTGGTGGGGGGGCAGGAAGGGAAGGGGTGGTCCAGCCTCTCTTTCCAGGTTCAGTGCACTGAATTCTGGGTAAACAGTGAACGTCATCCCCCAAGAGAAGTGTCACTGAAATCAGGGCTATGATCCATGTGAGAGTGCTAATACTAGCCCCCTAGGAAGTGGTTTAACCCAGAGCTTGGAAGTCAGAGGGGCTCTGGACAAAATTGTTCCAATAGAGGTGACCTAGATGGAGGGTGCCAGTGTCTCTAAATCAGGTACCCAGAGAGGCCAGCCTTATTGGGACCCCATATCCTTTTATCATAGTCTAGGCACCTGTGGCAAAGAACTTCTCTCCATGTTTTTCACTTTAAAAAGGGGCACCAAGTACTTTTTTTTGTGTCCAAGACCTTGAAGACCCTGGCCAGTCCTACATGCTGTACTATATTATACTATACACAGTCCTATGTACTATACTAGACTATGCACAGTCCTGAGTACTGTACTATACTATGCACAGTCCTATGTACTGTACTATACTATGCGCAGTCATATGTATTGTACTACATTACACTATGCACAGCCCTATGTAGTGTACTATACCTTACTATGCACAGTCCTAGGTACTGTACTATATTATACTATGCACAGTCCTATGTACTGTACTATATTATACTGTGCACAGTCCTATGTACTGTGCTATATTATACTATTCACAATCCTATGTACAGTACTATATTATACAGTGCACAGTCCAGTGTGATGTACTATATTGTAGTATGCCCAGTCCTATGTACTGTACTATATTATACTATACACAGTCTTATGTACTATACTACACTATGCACAGTCCTGGGTACTGTACTATACTATGCACAGTCCTATGTACTGTACTAAGCTATGCACAGTCATATGTACTGCACTATATTATACTATGCACAGTCCTATATACTGTACTATATTATACTATGCACAGTCCTGTGTAATGTATTATATTATACTATGCACTGTACCGTATTATACTATGCACAGTCCTATGTACAGTGCTATATTATACTATTCACAGTCCTATGTACTGTACTATATTATACTGTGTACAGTCCAATGTGCTGTACTATTTTGTAGTATGCCCAGTCCTATTTGCTGTACTATATTATACTATACACAGTCCTATGTACTATACTAGACTATGCACAGTCCTGGGGACTGTACTATAATATGCACAGTCTTACATACTGTACTATACTATGCACAGTCATATGTACTGTACTATATTATACTATGCACAGTCCTATGTACTGTACTATACTATGCACAGTCCTGTGTAATGTACTATATTATGCTAGGCACAGTCCTATGTACTGTACTATATTATACTATGCACTGTCCTATGTACTGTGCTATATTATACTATTCACAGTCCTATGAACTGTACTATATTATACTGTGCACCGTCCCAATGTGCTGTACTATATTGTAGTATGCCCAGTCCTATGTGCTGTACGATATTATACTATACACAGTCCTATGTACTGTACTACACTATGCACAGTCCTGGGTACTGTACTATACTATGCACAGTCCTATGTACTGTACCATACTATGCACAGTCATATATACTGTACTATAGTATGCACAGTTCTATGTATTGTATTATACTACACACAGGCTTTCTACTGTACTATACTATGCACAGTCCTAAGTACTGTACTATACTAAGTACAGTCCTATGTACTGTTCTGTATTACACAATACTCAGTTCCATGTATTGTACTATAAAATATCCATGTCTCTATGTACTGTACTATATTATACTATGCACAGTCCTATGAACTGTACTAAATTTTACTATGCACAGTCCTGTGTACTGAACTATATTATACTATGCACATTCCTATGTACTGTACTATATTATACTATGCAGAGTCCTATGTACTGTATTACACTATGCACAGTCCTATGTAATGTACTATATTATACTATGCACAGTCCTACGTACTGTACTATACAATGCACAGTCCTATGTACTGTTCTATATTATACTATACACAGTTCCATGTATGTACTATAAATATCCACATTCCTATGTACTGTACTATATTATACTATGTGCAGTCCTATGAAGTGTACTATATTATACTATGCACAGTCCTATGAACTGTACTATATTATACTATGCACAGTCCTATGTACTGTACTATATTATACTATGCACAGTCCTATGTACTGTACTATATTATACTATTCACAGTTTAATGTACTGTATATACTATGCACAGTCTCTATGTAGTGTACTATACTATACTATGTACAGTCCTATGTACTGTATTATATTATACTATACACAGTCCTATGTACTGTATTATATTATACTTTGCACGGTCCTATGTACTGTAATATATTATGCACAGTACTATGTACTGTACTATATTATACTATGCACAGTCCTATGTGCTGTACTGTATTTATACAATGCATAATCCTACATACTGTACTATATTATACTATGCACAGTCCTATGTTCTGTATTGTAATGTACTATGCACAGTCCTATGTACTGTACTATGCAGGGTCATATGTACTGTACGATACACTATGCACAGTCCTATGTACTGTACTATCCTATGTACAGTCCTGGGTTCTGTACTATATTATACTATGCACAGTCAGTGTACTGTACTATATTATACTATGCACAGTCCTATGTACTGTACTGTACTATATTATACGATGTACAGTTCTACCGTATGTACTGTACTATATTATACTATGTACAGTCCTATGTACTGTATTATACTATGCACAGTCCTATGAACTGTACTATCCTATGTACAGTCCTGGGTTCTGTACTATATTATACTATGCACAGTCAGTGTACTGCACTATATTATACTATGCACAGTCCTATGTACTGTACTATATTATACTATGTACAGTTCTACATATGTACTGTACTATATTATACTATGCACAGTCCTATGTACTGTATTATACTATGCACAGTCCTATGAACTGTACCATATTATACTATCCACAGTCCTATCAACTGTACTATGTAATACTATGCACAGTCCTATGTACTGTGTTATACTATGCACAGTCCTATGTACTATACTAGACTATGCACTATCCTATGTACTGTACTACACTATGTACTGCACTATGTGCTGTACTATATTATGCACAGTACTATGTACTGTACTATATTATACTATGCACAGTCCTATGTGCTGTACTGTATTATACAATGCATAATCCTACATACTTTACTATATTATACTATGCACAGTCCTATGTTCTGTATTGTAATGTACTATGCACAGTCCTATGTACTGTACTATGCAGGGTCATATGTACTGTACGATAACTATGCACAGTCCTATGTACTGTACTATCTATGTACAGTCCTGGGTTCTGTACTATATTATACTATGCACAGTCAGTGTACTGTACTATATTATACTATGCATAGTCCTATATACTGTACTATATTATACTATACACAGTCCTATGTACTATACTAGACTATGCACAGTCCTAGGTACTGTACTATACTATGTACAATCCTCCGTACTGTACTATACTATGTATGTACAGTCCTGTGTACTGTTCTATATTATACTATAACCTGTCCCATGTACTATACTATACTGTGCACAGTCCTAGGTACTGTACTATACTTTGTACAGTCCTGGGTATTATCTTACTATGTACTGTTCTATATTATACTACACAGTTCCATGTAGTTTACTATAAAATATCCATTCCTATGTATTGTACTATATTATACTATGCACAGTACTATGAACTGTACTATATTATACTATGCACAGTCCTATGTACTGTCCTATATTATACTATGCACTGTCCTACAGTATGTACTGTACTAAATTATACTATGCACAGTCCAATGAACCGTACTATATTATACTATGCACAGTCCTATGTACTGTACTATATTATACTATGTACAGTTCTACAGTATGTACTGTACTATATTATACTATGCATAGTCCAATGAACTGTACTATATTATACTATGCACAGTCCTATGTACTATACTATATTATACTATGTACAGTTCTACTGTATGTACTGTACTATATTATACTATGCACAGTCCTATGTACTGTATTATACTATGCACAGTCCTATGAACTGTACCATATTATACTATCCATAGTCCTATCAACTGTACTATGTAATACTATGCACAGTCCTATGTACTGTATTATACTATGCACAGTCCTATGTACTATACTAGACTATGCACTATCCTATGTACTGTACTACACTATGTACTGCACTATGTGCTGTACTATATTATGCACAGTACTATGTACTGTACTATATTATACTATGCACAGTCCTATGTGCTGTACTGTATTATAGTATACTATGCACAGTCCTATGTTCTGTATTGTAATGTACTATGCACAGTCCTATGTACTGTACTATGCAGGGTCATATGTACTGTACAATACACTATGCACAGTCCTATGTACTGTACTATCCTATGTACAGTCCTGGGTTCTGTACTATATTATACTATGCACAGTCAGTGTACTGTACTATATTATACTATGCACAGTCCTATGTACCGTATTATATTATACTCTGCAGAGTTCTATGTACTGTATTATATTATTCTATGCACAGTCATATGTGTACATGATATTATACTATGCACAGTCCTATGTACTGTATATATTATGCACAGTCCTATGTACTGTACTATATTATACTATGCACAGTCCTATGTACTGTATTACATTATACTATGCACAGTCCTATGTACTGTATATATTATCACTATGCACAGTCCATATGTACTGTACTATATACTATGCACAGTCCTATGTCTGTATTGTATCAACTATGCACGTCCTATGTACTGTACTATATATATCACAGTCCTATGTACTGTATTTTATTATACTATGCACAGTCCTATGTACTGTTACTATACTATGCACAGTCCTATGTACTGTATAATACTATTCACAGTCCTATAACTGTATCTATACTATGTACGTCTATGTATACTACTATATTTCCTATGTACTGTACTATATTATACTATGCACAGTCCTATGTACTATTTATTATACTAAGCACAGTCCTATGTACTGTACTATATTATACTATGCACAGTCCTATGTACTGTACTATATATATACTATGCACAGTCCTATGAACTGTACTATACTATGCACAGTCCTATGTACTGTACTATATTATACTATGCACAGTCCTATGTACTGTATCTATATTATGCATACAGTCCTATGTACTATACTAGACTATGCACAGTCCTGGGTACTGTACTATACTATGTACAGTCTATGTTCTGTACTATACTATGCACAGTCCTATGTACTGTTCCCATATTATACAAACACAGTCCTATGTGACTATACTCAGACTATGCACAGTCCTAGGTACTGTACTTTACTATGTACAGTCCAAGCCTCTGTACTATACTATGTATAGTCCTATGTACTGTACTATACTATGCACAGTCCTATGTACTGTTCTATATTACACTATACACAGTCCTATGTGCTATACTAGACTATGCAGAGTCCTAGGTACTGTACTACACTATATATGTTCCTATGTACTGTACTATATACACTCCTATGTACTCTTCTATATTATACTATACCCTGTCCCATGTCCTGTACTATACTATGCACAGTCACTTGTTCTGTACTATATTATACTATGCACAGTTCCACTGTATTGTACCTTATAACATATATACATTCCTATGTACTGTACTTTATATTACACTATACACAGTCCTTTGTACTGTACTATACCTGTGATTATGCACAGTCCATAGTGTACTGTGCTATATTATACTATGCACTGTCCGATGTACTGTACTATACTATGCACACAGTCCTATGTGCTGTACTATATTATAGTATGCACAGTCTTGTAATGTACATTATGCTATGCACAGTCCGATGTACTGTACTATATTACACTATGCACAGTCCTATGTAGTATACAAGACTATGCAGAGTCCTAGGTACTGTACTATACTATATATGTTCCTATGTACTGTATTATATACAGTCCTATGTACTCTTCTAAATAATACTATACCCTGTCCCATGTCCTGTACTATACTATGCACAGTCACTTGTACTGTACTATATTATACTATGCATAGTCTCCATGTATTGTACTATAAAATATCTACAGTCCTATGTACTGTACTATATTATACTATGCACAGTCCTATGTACTATACTACACTATGCACAGTCCTTGGCACTGTATATTATACTATGCACAGTCCTATGTACTGTATTATACTATGCACAGTCATATGTACTGCACTATATTATACTATGCACAGTCCTATATACTGTACTATATTATACTATGCACAGTCCTGTGTAATGTATTATATTATACTATGCACAGTCCTATGCACTGTACCATATTATACTATGCACAGTCCTATGTACTGTGCTATATTATACTATTCACAGTCCTATGTACTGTACTATATTATACCTGTACAGTCCAATGTGCTGTACTATATTGTAGTATGCCCAGTCATATGTGCTGTACTATATTATACTATACACAGTCCTATGTACTATACTAGACTAAGCACAGTCCTAGGTACTGTACTATACTATGTACAATCCTCCGTACTGTACTATACTATGTATGTACAGTCCTATGTACTGTTCTATATTATACTAAAACCTGTCCCATGTACTATACTATATCAGGCACAGTCCTAGGTACTGTACTATACTTTGTACAGTCCTAGGTATTGTACTTTACTATGTACTGTTCTATATTATACTACACAGTTCCATGTATTGTACTATAAAATATCCACATTCCTATGTATTGTACTATATTATACTATGCACAGTACTATGAATTGTACTATATTATAATATGCACAGTCCTATGTACTGTCCTATATTATACTATGCACTGTCCTACAGTATGTACAGTACTAAATTATACTATGCACAGTCCAGTGAACCGTACTATATTATACTATGCACAGTCCTATGTACTGTACTATATTATACTATGTACAGTTCTACATTATGTACTGTACTATATTATACTATGCATAGTCCAATGAAATGTACTATATTATACTATGCACAGTCCTATGTACTGTACTATATTATACTATGTACAGTTCTACCGTATGTACTGTACTATATTATACTATGCACAGTCATATGTACTGTATTATACTATGCACAGTCCTATGAACTGTACCATATTATACTATCCATAGTCCTATCAACTGTACTATGTAATACTATGCACAGTCCTATGTACTGTATTATACTATGCACAGTCCTATGTACTATACTAGAC
This sequence comes from Neoceratodus forsteri, assembly GCA_016271365.2. Classification (NCBI taxonomy): domain Eukaryota; kingdom Metazoa; phylum Chordata; order Ceratodontiformes; family Ceratodontidae; genus Neoceratodus; species Neoceratodus forsteri. Next base: position 111,326,987 of record JADMNL010000035.1, on the reverse strand, counting down.
TATGCACTATCCTATGTACTGTACTACACTATGTACTGCACTATGTGCTGTACTATATTATGCACAGTACTATGTACTGTACTATATTATACTATGCACAGTCCTATGTGCTGTACTGTATTATACAATGCATAATCCTACATACTGTACTATATTATACTATGCACAGTCCTATGTACTGTACTGTATTATAGTATACTATGCACAGTCCTATGTACTGTATTGTAATGTACTATGCACAGTCTTATGTACTGTACTATGCAGGGTCATATGTACTGCACGATACTACACTATGCACAGTCCTATGTACTGTACTATCCTATGTACAGTCCTGGGTTCTGTACTATATTATACTATGCACAGTCAGTGTACTGTACTATATTATACTATGCATAGTCCTATATACTGTACTATATTATACTATACACAGTCCTATGTACTATACTAGACTATGCACAGTCCTAGGTACTGTACTATACTATGTACAATCCTCCGTACTGTACTATACTATGTATGTACAGTAATGTGTACTTTTCTATATTATACTATAACCTGTCCCATGTACTATACTATACTGTGCACAGTCCTAGGTACTGTACTATACTTTGTACAGTCCTAGGTATTGTACTTTACTATGTACTGTTCCAGATTATACTACACAGTTCCATGTATTTTACTATAAAATATCCACATTCCTATGTATTGTACTATATTATACTATGCACAGTACTATGAACTGTACTATATTATACTATGCACAGTCCTATGTACTGTTCTATATAATGCTAAACACAGTCCTATGTACTATACTAGACTATGCACAGTCCTACGTACTGTACTATACTATGTACAGTCCTATGCTCTGTACTATACTATGTATAGTCCTATGTACTGTACTATACTATGCACAGTCCTATGTATTGTTCTATATTACACTATACACAGTCCTATGTACTATACTAGACTATGCAGAGTCCTAGGTACTGTACTACACTATATATGTTCCTATGTACTGTACTATATACACTCCTATGTACTCTTCTATATTATACTATACCCTGTCCCATGTCCTGTACTATACTATGCACAGTCACTTGTTCTGTACTATATTATACTATGCACAGTTCCATGTATTGTACCATAACATATCTACATTCCTATGTACTGTACTATATTACACTATACACAGTCCTTTGTACTGTACTATACCTTACTATGCACAGTCCTGTGTACTGTACTGTATTATACTATGCACTGTCCTATGTACTGTATTATACTATGCACAGTCCTATGTACTGTACTATATTATACTATGCACAGTCTTATGTACTGTGCTATACTATGCTATGCACAGTCTGATGTACTGTACTATATTACACTATGCACAGTCCTATGTACTATACAGAGTCCTAGGTACTGTACTATACTATATATGTTCCTATGTACTGTACTATATACAGTCCTATGTACTCTTCTAAATAATACTATACCCTGTCCCATGTCCTGTACTATATTATGCACAGTCACTTGTACTGTACTATATTATACTATGCATAGTTCCATGTATTGTACCATAAAATATCTACATTCCTATGTACTGTACTATATTATACTATGCACAGTCCTATGTACTATACTACACTATGCACAGTCCTGGGTACTGTACTATACTATGCACAGTCCTATGTACTGTACTATACTATGCACAGTCATATGTACTGTACTATATTATACTATGCACAGTCCTATATACTGTACTATATTATACTATGCACAGTCCTGTGTAATGTATTATATTATACTATGCACAGTCCTATGCACTGTACCATATTATACAATGGCAATAAAATTTCCCAGACTCTGATTGGTCAATGTGTGCCTGAGACAGTGATGATATTAAGCTATAACATCACTGTATTAAGTTCAGGCACACAACTTACCAGACAACAAAAAAAATTCCTCCCTGCCCACACAAGCCAGCGTTAAGTCGACAGTCCGGAAACAAGTGACAGCTTAGGACCACCTCGCCTCCAACCAAACACACGCTTCTGCGCCTACTATGCTTTCAGCCCAGAAAAGAAAAGCAACAAGATAAAAAAAAAAAAAAAAAAACCAGCAGCTGTCCATTTGAAACGTCACTGTAGCTGCCTCCGACGAAACCGCACGCGCGCATCACCGTTCAAAAAAAAAAAAAAGGGAAACAGTAGCTAAAGCTATTCCAGCTTCTCACCAACCCCATAATTTCACGGTTTTCACTAAAATAACAGTTGTAGTAAAATAAAAGAACAATAACTTACAGCTTTCTCCTAATGTCAAGTAATGGAGCAGAGCGGGAAACCGAGAAAGGCTCGGCTTCCCACTTCTTAATCCGCTTCCAGTTTAACTGCTTTTTACTGTTCATGGGTAAAAACTTTTGTCAGAAGAAGCAGAGGCAGTACAGTGAAAAAACATACTAGCAAAACTAAAAGATACCACACGGCGACTGTGTGTGTGTGTATGTGGGGGGGGGGGAGGCAGGATGATCATGCACGAGAAAGCCATCTATTACCACCACCTAGTGGACTACTTTTTCTTGCATTTGAAGAATATGCATGTCATAGAAAAAAACATCATAAATATTTACAAAATTTTTTTTTTTTTTTTTTTTTTTTACTTTTTATTATTTTAAAACGAGCCATTATATATGTAATAGCAAGCACTCCAGGGATGTGTGTTATGGTGTAATCGCATCACTCCTCTGGGTGTGGTGGAAGCATCCGGTCAGCCCATGCTTCAACCCACCCTCAGGAGTGACGCTATACACGATACACACACCCTGTCGCTGCCTTATTGCTTAATTATACTATGCACAGTCCCATGTACTGTGCTATTATACTATTCTACAGTCCCATGTACTGTAATTATATTATATACTTGTACAGTCCAATGTGCTGTACTATATTGTAGTATGCCCAGTCATATGTGCTGTACTATATTATACTATACACAGTCCTATGTACTATACTAGACTAAGCACAGTCCTAGGTACTGAACTATACTATGTACAATCCTCCGTACTGTACTATACTATGTATGTACAGTCCTATGTACTGTTCTATATTATACTATAACCTGTCCCATGTACTATACTATACTGTGCACAGTCCTAGGTACTGTACTATACTTTGTACAGTCCTAGGTATTGTACTTTACTATGTACTGTTCTATATTATACTACATAGTTCCATGTATTGTATTATAAAATATCCACATTCCTATGTATTGTACTATATTATACTATGCACAGTACTATGAATTGTACTATATTATACTATGCACAGTCCTATGTACTGTCCTATATTATACTATGCACTGTCCTACAGTATGTACAGTACTAAATTATACTATGCACAGTCCAATGAACCGTACTATATTATACTATGCACAGTCCTATGTACTGTACTATATTATACTATGTACAGTTCTACATTATGTACTGTACTATATTATACTATGCATAGTCCTAATGATGTACTATATTATACTATGCACAGTCCTATGTACTGTACTATATTATACTATGTACAGTCTACGTATGTACTGTACTATATTATACTATGCACAGTCATATGTACTGTATTATACTATGCACAGTCCTATGAACTGTACCATATTATACTATCCATAGTCTTATCAACTGTACTATGTAATACTATGCACAGTCCTATGTACTGTATTATACTATGCACAGTCCTATGTACTATACTAGACTATGCACTATCCTATGTACTGTACTACACTATGTACTGCACTATGTGCTGTACTATATTATGCACAGTACTATGTACTGTACTATATTATACTATGCCCAGTCCTATGTGTTGTACTGTATTATACAATGCATAATCCTACATACTGTACTATATTATACTATGCACAGTCCTATGTACTGTACTGTATTATAGTATACTATGCACAGTCCTATGTTCTGTATTGTAATGTACTATGCACAGTCCTATGTACTGTACTATGCAGGGTTATATGTACTGTACGATACACTATGCACAGCCCTATGTACTGTACTATCCTATGTACAGTCCTGGGTTCTGTACTATATTATACTATGCACAGTCAGTGTACTGTACTATATTATACTATGCATAGTCCTATATACTGTACTATATTATACTATACACAGTCCTATGTACTATACTAGACTATGCACAGTCCTAGGTACTGTACTATACTATGTACAATCCTCCGTACTGTACTATACTATGTATGTACAGTAATGTGTCTTTTCTATTATACTATAACCTGTCCCATGTACTATACAATACTGTGCACAGTCCTAGGTACTGTACTATACTTTGTACAGTCCCTAGGTATTGTACTTTACTATACTTATACTATGCACAGTTCCATGTATTGTACTATATAAACATGCACATTCCTATGTACTGTACTATATTATACTATGCACAGTCCTATGTATCTGTGTCTGTACTATTATACTATGCACAGTCCTATGTACTGTCTATATTATACTATGCACAGTCCTATGTACTGTACTATATTATACTATGCACAGTCCATGTACTGTACTATATTATACTATGCACAGTCTACTATGTACTGTACTATATTATACTATGCATAGTCCTATGTACTGTACTATATTATACTATGCACTGTCCTACTGTACTTATTATACTATGCACAGTCCTATGTACTGTACTATATTATACTATGCACAGTCCTATGTACTGTATTATACTATGCACAGTCCTATGTACTGTACTATATTATTATGCACAGTCCTATGTACTGTACTATATTATACTATGCACAGTCCTATGTACTGTATTATACTATGCACAGTCCTATGTACTATACTAGACTATGCACTATCCTATGTACTGTACTACACTATGCTACTGCACTATGTGCTGTACTATATTATGCACAGTACTATGTACTGTATATATTATACTATGCACAGTCCTATGTACTGTACTATATTAACTATGCACAGTCCTATGTACTGTACTATATTATACTATGCACAGTCCTATGATTGTATTATATTATACTATGCACAGTCCTATGTACTGTATTATATTATACTATGCACAGTCCTATGTACTGTACTATATTACTATGCACAGTCCTATGTCTATACTATATTATACTATGCACAGTCAGGTACTGTACTATATTATACTATGCACAGTCCTATGTACTGTACTATATTATACTATGTACAGTTATACCATATGTACTGTACTATATTATACTATGCACAGTCCTATGTACTGTATTATATTATACTATGCACAGTCCCATGAATGTACTGTACTATCTATCTATGTACAGTCCTGTGTTCTGTACTATATTATACTATGCACAGTCATGTACTGTACTATATTATACTATGCACAGTCCTATGTACTGTATTATATTATACTATGCACAGTCCTATGTACTGTACTATATTATACTATGCACAGTCCTATGTACTGTATTATACTATGCACAGTCCTATGAACTGTACCATATTATACTATCCACAGTCCTATCAACTGTACTATGTAATACTATGCACAGTCCTATGTACTGTGTTATACTATGCACAGTCCTATGTACTATACTAGACTATGCACTATCCTATGTACTGTACTACACTATGTACTGCACTATGTGCTGTACTTATATTATGCACAGTACTATGTACTGTACTATATTATACTATGCACAGTCCTATGTGTGTACTTGTATTATACAATGCATAATCCTACATACTTTACTATATTATACTATGCACAGTCCTATGTTCTGTATTGTAATGTACTATGCACAGTCCTATGTACTGTACTATGCAGGGTCATATGTACTGTACGATACACTATGCACAGTCCTATGTACTGTACTATCCTATGTACAGTCCTGGGTTCTGTACTATATTATACTATGCACAGTCAGTGTACTGTACTATATTATACTATGCATAGTCCTATATACTGTACTATATTATACTATACACAGTCCTATGTACTATACTAGACTATGCACAGTCCTAGGTACTGTACTATACTATGTACAATCCTCCGTACTGTACTATACTATGTATGTACAGTCCTGTGTACTGTTCTATATTATACTATAACCTGTCCCATGTACTATACTATACTGTGCACAGTCCTAGGTACTGTACTATACTTTGTACAGTCCTAGGTATTGTACTTTACTATGTACTGTTCTATATTATACTACACAGTTCCATGTATTTTACTATAAAATATCCACATTCCTATGTATTGTACTATATTATACTATGCACAGTACTATGAACTGTACTATATTATACTATGCACAGTCCTATGTACTGTCCTATATTATACTATGCACTGTCCTACAGTATGTACTGTACTAAATTATACTATGCACAGTCCAATGAACCGTACTATATTATACTATGCACAGTCCTATGTACTGTACTATATTATACTATGTACAGTTCTACAGTATGTACTGTACTATATTATACTATGCATAGTCCAATGAACTGTACTATATTATACTATGCACAGTCCTATGTACTATACTATATTATACTATGTACAGTTCTACTGTATGTACAGTACTATATTATACTATGCAGTCCTATGTACTGTATTATACTATGCACAGTCCTATGAACTGTACCATATTATACTATCCATAGTCCTATCAACTGTACTATGTAATACTATGCACAGTCCTATGTACTGTATTATACTATGCACAGTCCTATGTACTATACTAGACTATGCACTATCCTATGTACTGTACTACACTATGTACTGCACTATGTACTGTACTATATTATGCACAGTACTATGTACTGTACTATATTATACTATGCACAGTCCTATGTGCTGTACTGTATTATACAATGCACAGTCCTACTACTGTACTATATTATACTATGCACAGTCCTATGTACTGTATTATATTATACTATGCACAGTCCTATGTACTGTACTGTATTATTATACTATGCACAGTCCTATGTACTGTACGATACACTATGCACAGTCCTATGTACTGTACTATCCTATGTACAGTCCTGGGTTCTGTACTATATTATACTATGCACAGTCAGTGTACTGTACTATATTACACTATGCATAGTCCTATATACTGTACTATATTATACTATGCACAGTCCTATGTACTGTACTATATTATACTATGCACAGTCCTATGTACCGTATTATATTATACTCTGCAGAGTTCTATGTACTGTATTATATTATTCTATGCACAGTCATATGTACTGCATGATATTATACTATGCACAGTCCTATGTACTGTAGTATAATATGCACAGTCCCTTGTACTGTACTATATTATACTAAGCACAGTCCTATGTACTGTATTACATTATATTATGCACAGTCCTATGTACTGTTATATTACACTATGCACAGTCATATGTTCTGTGCAATACTATGCACAGTCTTATGTCCTGTATTGTATCAAACTATGCACGATCCTATGTACTGTGCTATGCATTCACAGTCCTATGTACTGTATTTTATTATACTATGCACAGTCCTATGTACTGTACTATATTATGCACAGTCCTATGTACTGTAATACTATTCACCGTCCTATGAACTGTACTATATTATGTGCAGTCCTATGTACTGTACTATATTTCCTATGTACTGTACTATATTATACTATGCACAGTCCTATGTACTGTATTATATTATACTAAGCACAGTCCTATGTACTGTATTATACTATACTATGCACAGTCCTGTGTAATGTACTATATTATACTATGCACAGTCCTATGAACTGTACTATACTATGCACAGTCCTATGAACTGTACTATACTATACACAGTCCTATGTACTGTTCTATATTATGCTATACACAGTCCTATGTACTATACTAGACTATGCACAGTCCTGGGTACTGTACTATACTATGTACAGTCCTATGTTCTGTACTATACTATGCACAGTCCTATGTACTGTTATATATTATGCTAAACACAGTCCTATGTACTATACTAGACTATGCACAGTCCTAGGTACTGTACTATACTATGTACAGTCCTATGCTCTGTACTATACTATGTATAGTCCTATGTACTGTACTATACTATGCACAGTCCTATGTACTGTTCTATATTACACTATACACAGTCCTATGAACTATACTAGACTATGCAGAGTCCTAGGTACTGTACTATACTATGTACAGTCCTATGCTCTGTACTATACTATGTATAGTCCTATGTACTGTACTATACTATGCACAGTCCTATGTACTGTACTATATTACACTATGCACAGTCCTATGTACTATACTAGACTATGCAGAGTCCTAGGTACTGTACTATACTATATATGTTCCTATGTACTGTACTATATACAGTCCTATGTACTAACATACTAACATACTATTTGCCAGCAGATTAGGCCTTATGGTCTATCAAGTCTGCTCGAACCTAGATCCTTAGTTGGGTGCCGAGACCCTCCCATCCCTTGTGCTCCAGAAACCCCTATCATCCATCCCCACCCCCCGGGACAGGTCATCATCTGATACATCCACTTTCTGTGTCTGTCCCACCTCTCTTAAAGCCCTCCACTGTGGATCTCGAACCAGCTCACCAGGCAGAGCATTCCAAGGGTCCACCACCCTCTCAGTGAAAAACCTCCTCCTCTTTTCCCCTCACCCTTCCACCTTCCAACTTCAAACCATGCCTCTGGTGATGCCTCCCTGCTTTAGTCTAAAGATCCCTCCATGTTTACCTATTTATTCCCTTGAGGTGCTTGAGACCTCAATCATGTCCCCCTGCTCTCCTCTCCTCCAATGAAAACAGGCAGAGCTCCTCAAGTCTGTCCTCATAAGTCAAATCTCTAGCCCTCGTGATCATCTTTGTTACCCTCCTCTGTGTACCTCTCCAGGAGCTGTATGTCCCTCTTCAAGTGTGGTCTCCAGTACTGTACAGTACTCAAGGTGTGGTCTAACTAGTCCATTGCACAGCGGCAGAATCACTCCTTGCTCCTAGAGGTGATCCTCTCATGATGCATCCCAACATCCTGTTTGCCTTGCTAGCTGCTCTCCTGCACTGCTCAGAGTTATTCATACATGTATCCACCATGACCACTAGGTCTTTTTCCCTGTTGAGGCTTCCAGCACCTCCCTCCCAGGTGTGCCTGTGTTAGGGTTTCCCGACCAAGATGCAACACCTTGCACTTGGTGATATTGAAATTTAATTTCCATGTGTGGCCAGCTTTCCAGGGTGTCCAGGTCCCTTGCATGGCCAACCTCCCTCTTCTCCCTCAACTACTGCTCCCATCTTGGAGTCATCCATGAAGAGACTCATTTCACACCCTATACCACCCTGATGTCCGATATGTATGCATTAAACAGGATTGGACCCAGGACTGAGCCCTGTGGTACCCCACCAACCTCTGTAGGGTTCAGAGCCCCACAGACCACTACTCTCTCTCTGAGTGCATCCAGCTATCCAGTTTCAATCCATCTGACCATCAAAGGCCTACCCTAACCCCATCAGTTTCTCCACCAGACCATTGTGGGGACAGAGTCAAACGCCTTGTGAAGTCCAAGAATAATACATCCACAGGCTTACCCCTGTCCAGTTCTGATGTTACCCATTCATAGAACTCCACAAGGTTGGTTTGGACATGATCTACCTGGCACAAACCCATGCTGCCACTATCCAGACCTCCCACCTCCCCGTAAACCCCAATCGCTCTTTAGTATACTTCCATTAATTTTCCCACCACCGAGGTTAAACTGATGGGTCTATAGTTTCCTGGTACTTCCTTCCGACCTTTTGTGTGGATTGGTACCATGTGCCTCTCGCCAATCCCTGGTCCCTCCCTGTCTCAAGTGACCTGTTGAAAGCTCCGCCAGGGTGCAGCCAGTATGTCCGCCAATTCCTAAAGTACTCGGATGAATGCCATCCGCCCAGGAGATTTGTCTTTTTAGGCCTTGAGGGCAAACTACACCCTTTTGGTGGGGATGGCATCATCCGTCCCCTCCACCTTACTGGTCTTTTTATCCTTATCCAGATGTGACACCCCTGGGGTACCGTTCCCTCCCTTTTGCTCCATTTCTGTTGCTCCCCTGAACCAACTCCCTGCCGCTTCTATCCCCTTTGTGCCTTGCTTTGTAGATATCCCATCCCCCTCCCTAGTGAACACAGAGGCAAAGTACTCGTTAAAACTCTGCCTGGTCCCTCGCCTCTTCCACCCACCCTCCTTCTGATCTCAATCTGCTGAGATGGCCCTTAGTTTTTCTCCGGCCTCCCAATGTAACCGGAAGAACCCTTTTCCCTCCATGTATCCCTGTGCCAGCCGCTGTCTTTACTGGACTTTGCCCTCACCATACGGGTGACTTTTCTAGATGCAAGCTGGTACATTTCCTATCCCTATCCTCTTGTTGTTTTATATTTTTGTGCTCACCTTCTTTTCTCTGACTGCTACCTGGACCTCACTGACCACCAGCATGGTTTATGTGACCTTGCTCCCTTACGTTTCAACTTAGCGGAGATCCTGACTGCCCCATGAAGTCCCGTTTTATGACCTCCCATCTCCTTTCCACACTTGTCGTTGAGGTAATACCCTTCATGTGATCCTTGAGAATATTTCCCATGCCCATAAAGTCTGCCTCTGAAGTCCACTGCCAGTGTCCTAGATCTCACCCCCACTCCCCAATGCTTATTTGAAACCAGACAGTATTGTGGTCACCCAGTCAGGGGTCCTGTACAACCATGTCCCTTACCAGATCCCCATCTGCCAGAACCACATCCAGGACATGCCCCTCCCTTGTGGGCTCCATCACATGCTGTGTTAAGAACACATCCTGGAAGCCATCCAGCAGCCTCTGCTCCTTGGCCATCTTAGAGACATGGTTCCCCAGTTTGTACCTGGCATATTAAGGTCCCCCATCAACACCACTCCTTCCCCTTTGGACCACACTGGGCAATGATGTTGTCCAGCAAACCATCCCTAGAATATCAGTCATCCCAGGGGGCCTATATGCTACTCCCAGCTTGACCTTATCTCCTGCTGGGGATCAAGGTGACCCATAAGGCTTCACGTTCTCTGCCTCTTCTACCATAGCAATTTCTATGTCATCTCTAATGAACATAGCCACTCCACCCTCTGCCCTCCTTTCTATCCTTCCTAAGCATAGTACCCCGTGACATTTAGGTCCCAGGTCAAGGTTTTTGTTGGCCCACGCTTCCTGACTGCCGCCACATCCACCCCCCCTCGAACAGCATGGCCTGAACTCTGGCAACTTGTTTCCCAAGCTCCTGGCATTTACTAACACTAACCCCCACCCCTTATCCCTGATCCTTTTTGTCGAACCCCACCCAGATTCCTTATACTTCCATCCTCCCCCTGCTCCTCCTGAAACCTCCACCTCCAGTCTGTTTCCCCCCTCCCCCCTTGGGCTTGAAGGCTACTCCCCTCATCTGGAAGGGAGGGCTTCTGGTCAGCCCCTCCCTTATCCCTTCCCCACCTTACAAGTTTAAACCCCACCTTTCTTGTATGTAGTCAGCCATCCCCTGTTTAAGGACTTCCTTCCCAAATGTACTCTTCTAAATAATACTATACCCTGTCCCATGTCCTGTACTATACTATGCACAGTCACTTGTACTGTACTATATTATACTATGCATAGTTCCATGTATTGTACCATAAAATATCTACATTCCTATGTACTGTACTATATTATACTATGCACAGTCCTTTGAACTGTACTATACCTTACTACGCACAGTCCTGTGTAATGTACTGTATTATACTACGCACAGTCCTATGTACTGTATTATACTATGCACAGTCCTATGTACTGTACTATATTATACTATGCACAGTCTTATGTACTGTGCTATACTATACTATGCACAGTCCTATGTACAGTACTGTATTTTACTACGCACAGTCCTATGTACTGTACTATATTTACTATGCACAGTCCTATGTATTGTACTATACCTTACTATGCACAGTCCTATGTACTGTACTATATTATACTATGCACAGTCCTATGTACTGTACTATATTATACTATACACAGTCATATGTACTGTACTATATTATACTATGCACAATCCTGTGTAATGTACTATATTATACTATGCACAGTCCTATGTACTGTACTATATTATACTATGCACAGTCCTATGTACTGTGGTATATTATACTATTTACAGTCCTATGTACTGTACTATATTATACTGTGCACAGTCCAATGTGCTGTACTATATTATAGTATGCCCAGTCCTATGTGCTGTACTATATTATACTATACACAGTCCTATGTACTGTACTAGACTATGCACAGTCCTCGGTACTGTACTATACTATGCAGATTCCTATGTACTGTACTATACTATGCACAGTCATATGTACTGTAGTATATTATACTATGCACAGTCCTATGTACTGTACTATACCTTACTATGCACAGTCCTATGTACTGTACTATATTATACTATGCACAGTCCTGTGTACTGTACTATATTATACTATGCACAGTCATGTGTAATGTATTTATACTATGCACAGTCCTATGTACTGTACTATATTGTACTATGCACAGTCCTATGTACTGTGCTATATTATACTATTCACAGTCTTATGTACTGTACTATATTATACTGTGCACAGTCCAATGTGCTGCACTATATTGTAGTATGCCCAGTCCTACATGCTGTACTATATTATACTATACACAGTCATATGTACTATACTAGACTATGCACAGTCCTGAGTACTGTACTATACTATGCACAGTCCTATGTACTGTACTATACTATGCGCAGTCATATGTATTGTACTATATTATACTATGCACAGTCCTATGTAGTGTACTATACCTTACTGTGCACAGTCCTAGGTACTGTACTATATTATACTATGCACAGACCTATGTACTGTGCTATATTATACTGTGCACAGTCATATGTACTGTGCTATATTATACTATTCACAGTCCTATGTACTGTACTATATTATACTGTGCACAGTCCAGTGTGCTGTACTATATTGTAGTATGCCCAGTCCTATGTGCTGTACTATATTATACTATACACAGTCCTATGTACTATACTACACTATGCACAGTCCTGGGTACTGTACTATACTATGCACAGTCCTATGTACTGTACTATACTATGCACAGTCATATGTACTGTACTATATTATACTATGCACAGTCCTATATACTGTACTATATTATACTATGCACAGTCCTGTGTAATGTATTATATTATACTATGCACAGTCCTATGCACTGTACCATATTATACTATGCACAGTGCTATGTACTGTGCTATATTATACTATTCACAATCCTATGTACTGTACTATATTATACTGTGTACAGTCCAATGTGCTGTACTATATTGTAGTATGCCCAGTCCTATGTACTATACTAGACTATGGACAGTCCTGGGTACTGTACTATACTATGCACAGTCTTACGTACTGTACTATACTATGCACAGTCATATGTACTGTACTGTTTTATACTATGCACAGTCCTATGTACTGTACTATACTATGCACAGTCCTGTGTAATGTATTATATTATGCTAGGCACAGTCCTATGTACTGTACTATATTATACTATGCACAGTCCTATGTACTGTGCTATATTATACTATTCACAGTCCTATGTACTGTACTATATTATACTGTGCACCGTCCAATGTGCTGTACTATATTGTAGTATGCCCAGTCCTATGTGCTGTATGATATTATACTATACACAGTCCTATGTACTGTACTACACTATGCACAGTCCTGGGTACTGTACTATACTATGCACAGTCCTATGTACTGTACTATACTATGCACAGTCATATATACTGTACTATAGTATGCACAGTTCTATGTATTGTATTATACTACACACAGGCCTTTGTACTGTACTATACTATGCACAGTCCTATGTACTGTATTATACAATGAAGAATCATGCTCACTGGCACATAGTCAGAGTCTGGCTGAGAAGGAAATGTTGGACTGTGCCAGCTGCCATCAGTGTGTGTGAAACAGATGACCAGGGTGAGGGAGATTTGAGGCTGGGAGTGAGTAGTGGGTGAGCAGGTGGGTGCTGGCATGCAGTCAGAGTGTTGGAGGTGTACTATACCATTACAGGAGGGTTAATTTGATTGTTATAGGGGCAACTGGGGGGTGAACACTGTTCCACCAGGAAAGAGTTTATCTAAATGTACAGGGGCTATCTGGTGTGCACCATTGTCCTGTCAAGGGTGGTTCTGCATGATTCCTACAGGGGTAATTGGGGTGGAGCACTATACAGCCAGGGATTGTTGCATATTATTATTATTACAGGGGTAATCTGGGGGGTACACTGCCCTAACTAGGATGGGCAGCTGCTTTCGGCAGAGAAGACATGGTCTTTGACAGGCTCCATCGATTTTAACTGTAATGCAGCAACGTGACTATATCCTTGATACCTGCAATCTTCAGTTTGAAACTGTCAGTCTCTGATGACACTATCTGCCTGCTGATCCTGGCAATTTTTGTTTCTATGGCTATATTTTACAAGAGCTTTACTTGTCACCTAGTCAGGCCCCATGGGTTTCTGCTCACAGAAAGCCGTAAATCAATATAGTCACTGCAACCTATGAATCAAGTTGCAAGGTCTGCAGTGTTTTCACAATAGCCCTGTGTGCAATGCGGACCATGACACCCCTACCCCTAACTGTCTTTGGCAGCTCTGCAAACACCTGGAAGGTATTTGTGACCCAGTTCAAGACTATTAGGAATCTTTCCATTTTTTATGTTTGCTTGTACGCATGCGCAAAAAACATAATGCCACCATACGAGTTTTCGTAGGTGTGTCACGCTCACTTCCAATGCCCTCAGCATTTTTGCAGGCGCAGCCGCACCGCACCAATGAATATCCCAGCTATGACAGCAGTTCTGATTGCAGTGGTGTATAGTTGAAAGCAAATGACTGCTACAATCAACAGTGGTAACATGTAAGCAATTTGCATACTGCCGTGCCATCAGCAGTATGCAAATTGCCTCCACGTCACCACCGCTGATTGTAGCGGTGGTTGTATGCACACACTCGCCCTTTGTTGTGTGCTGAGAGGGTGCCCAACCCCCTCAGCTTATGCACACTACCCCTTCCAGCACACGGTATGTCAGACGGGGTGCCCAATCCCTGTCTGCTCCAGTGCTCCTCCCCCAAAACAAACTTCCAGGTGCCACACTGGATGCCCACCCCAGTGTGGCAGACGTCCAGCATCCACATGTGTCCCCCCACACTGTATGGCCAGTGGGGGGTGCCCAATCCCCTGTTGGTGCCTCCGCCTCCCAAAACTTCCAGGTGCCACACTGGAAGCCCTCCCCAGTGTGGTAAAAGTCCCATGTTATCCCTGTAAAATAAAAAAATAGTCTCTTGTCCCCCCCTCCTGCAACCCGTGACCCAACCTCTGCATATCCCACCTCACCACACTCCCCCTCACCCCATACTTACCTTTAGAGCTTGGTGCAATGATCTTCGGTGGAGTGGGAACACGTCTGCACTCTTCAAAGCTGACTGTGAACTGAAGAAATGCTGGTAAGCTGTATAATGGCGTAAATAGGGTTTTCAACTTTGTTGCATATCTTGGTCATTTTTTCAAATTTTTGCACCAATTTTTCAACATGGGGTTGTTGGGACCCCTTCTCATGAATTCAATTACTGTCATTTGGTTATTTGGTCCTGAAAGGTGATTTCGCTGTCACTGTGTGGAATCGCGTTTTGGCACCGATTAACGAAACAACAGTGTCAGTGTTCATGAGGTGGGCTCTCAAAAATCCTATGCAGCAAATTTGGTGAAAAAATTCCCAAAATGATGTGTAATAAGTGTGCATTGTGCAGTTTCATGCACACTCACAAATTTGAATCTGTAATATTTTCACTCCAGATTTTCAACATTGACATTTTTACACCTCCTTATGAATGGTACAACTGTCATTTTTCACATCCCTGACCAAATGTGTTTTCGCACTTCCAGCACAGAATAGCATGGTCAGTGTGGGAAATCAGTGTTCGGGATAGATTAAGAAAATCGCAGTGACACTGTTCACGAGCAGAGGTCCTAAAATGACTATAGACATAGAATTTGATGGCAGATAAGGACCGCTTGGCCCACCTAGTCTGCCCATTTTCCTACCCAGGGTTTTAAATAATTGATTAGCAGTTTTTTTCTTGGGACAATACTAACTGTACAGAAAGCATTTATATAGGTTTTCTAGAAGTGTTATGTTTGTTAAACACAGTGAGGCAAGTGCTATGCATTTTCACAATGTTTTAGAACTTTTATGAGCAAAACGCTAATCAATTTTTAGAATTAAATAAAACCCTGCTACCTAACAGATAAGCTGCTGATCCTAATTAACCAACAGCTTAATATGTTGAAAATTTGTATCACAAAATTCCATAAAATTACTGTGTTATGAGCATGCATTGCACAGTTTCTACGCACCCTCATAAATTCACAAATTTGTAATATTTTCACTACATATTTTCAAAATTGCCATTTTTCCACACATTCTTATAAACAGTACAGCTGTCATTTTTCACATCCTTGCCATAATGTGTTTTCGCACTTCCAGCGCAGAATAGCACAGTCACTGTGGGAAATCAGTGTTCGGGACAGATTAGAAAAGTCACAGTAACACTGTTCATGAGTGGAGATCCCAAAATGCCTATATTGAAAATCTGGTGGAAAAAATCCCCAAAATAATTGCATTATTGGTGTGTTATATGCAGTTTCTATGCACGCTCGTGACTTCACCAGTTTTTTACATTTTTGCTAGAGATTTTCAACATTACCATTTTTTTACACCTCCTCATAAACAGTATAGCTGTCATTTTTCACATCATGTTGGAAATGTGTTTTCACACCTGCGGCATTAATGGTGCAGTCACTGTGCAAAATCACCTTTTGGCTAACAAACTGATGGTGTCACTGTTTATGTGGTGGGGTCACAGAAAGCCCATGTGGAAAACTTAGAGTAAAAATACCAAGACATGCCCAGGGCCTTAGGGTTTCTGACCATAATGCCCTACCCTGTAGGGTTTGACAGGCATCTGCCCTACCCTGTAGGGACTGATAGGCGTCAGGGGTGTAACTTGGGATTGTCGACTGTAATGCTCTGACTGTAATGTAAGGCTGTAATGCCATTCCATCCCCACCCCCACTGCAGCCAGTGACAGGCATCGAGGTGCACCTTGGATTCTTTGGCCCCAGAGTTCATGTCATTCTCCTATACTGTACCCATTTTAATGTATTTCCTTATGGAATGAAGTGAGTGTAAAGCCCAAACACCCCAAGGCACACCTCAACACTGGTCAGTGTCTGCAGGGTAGGGTGAGGTGAAATGACGTGACTGTTATGGGTGACAACCCAAAGGCGCACCCCAGTGCCTGTCCATCTCTGCAGGGTGGGGGTGGAGTTGGTGTCAGTTCAATACATCACTACCATTCCGATACCGCATCTGTCTAACTCCCTGCACTTTCACTGCTAATGCCAGGAAGCAAACATTCGGCATTGACAAATCCTTGTTTCTTTGGTGATAAAACATTTTCTTGTTCCACGAAAACTGTGAGTATAATAAAATCATAAAGGTTTCATTTAGAGAAAAAAGATAACTGTCACATTTGGCTTCGAAATATAATATGGTACTGTTCGTTTCATTACATTTATAATAAGCAAGTACAGACTGTTATCAACGCTGCATTCCTTCTCTTCCTTTATTTCAACTAACACAATACACCCCTGACACATTCACCATGCAAGGAAACATTCGGCATTGACAAATGCTTGTTACTCTTCTTTTATAGCCTCAATGAACTTATTTGGCACCCCTCCCCTTTTTCAATCTGCATTTTATGACTTTTCCCACAAACTTAATTTAGAAAACACAGCTCTCAAATCCAGCATCATGACTTTGTCTCATCTTTATTCATCCATACTTGCCTGAATGGAGTCTTTAACTGATGTGTGCACTTACGCCCTGGGACAATAATGCATTCTCTGTTTTGGATCCTAAATGGCTTCAAATTGGGAAACATGCAATGTTTTCATTTAATGTTTAATATTATGGGTTTTGAATGTTTTGAAGTTCCAGTGGACGTGAGTTATTTAATTCTTTATTCCAGTTCCATTTTGATTTAATTTGTATATTTTATAAAAATCATTTA
Source organism: Neoceratodus forsteri (assembly GCA_016271365.2). Lineage (NCBI taxonomy): Eukaryota > Metazoa > Chordata > Ceratodontiformes > Ceratodontidae > Neoceratodus > Neoceratodus forsteri. The sequence goes on along the minus strand of JADMNL010000035.1, from coordinate 111,308,737 downwards.
TCAACTTTATGGACACTGCTGCCTTTGAGCCCGTTTAGTTCATGTGTCCTTCTTCACCTCCATCCCCTTTTCTTGTTCCCACTCACTTTTTCTTTCCAACTTGCCCTCCCCCAATCACCATTTCCTTTCCCTCTGGACACTTGAATTGCATTTTCCTGAATTATTTAAATTTGTGATTTAGCATTGTTGGACTTGTTGGTCTTATCGGATAGTGTCTGTTCCATTCATCTACTTGTTCCCTTCCTTTTTGCTATTATTTGCCAATTAATGTATAAAATATAACAAATAAAAACTGAGGGGTTTAAATATACCCAAGTGTGCAATATTGTATTAGGAGAGCTTACATTGTTTTCTCTCCCACAGACCCTTCTTTCACCAAAGTTTTTTTTTATATATATATATATTTCATGCATTGCAGTTTTTGTTAACTCTGTAATTGATTTAGTATGTTGCACTTTAAATGATGGATTTAAATTGTAGAGCTGAAGCACCATTCAGACAACCACCTGATGAAGACCTAATGGTCAAAGTGCAGGGGTTGCGTTGTTGGTGTTTTCCATGTGGACTCTGCAATACATTTGATTTTCATGAGATTTGGGTCTCTTGTTCATTCACTGGAGTGCACCATTGTTTGTGTTTTTCTACTTACCTCACCGAGCTTCCTCCATGGCTTACCCCCCCCATGTCGGGGCTAGCTGGGGGCACCATGCTGTTGGCAACACGAATCCAGTGAGGGCCCTTGGCCCTGCTTCCTTAATGGCTTAGCCCCCCCCACAGCAGGAGTCCAATGATGGTCACCACCCACTGGACACAGACACATCCGTTATGGGAGAGGGGTCCTGTAGTCCAGCACAGAGCTCAGGAGAGGCTGTAATCATCATCTTCGCTGTGCCTGGCTATTGTTCCATTTTTTTGAAAGGGAGGGACAGATGTGCAGTGCCACCTGAGATGCACCATGCACGCTATCATGCATGAAGCATCACTGGCCACTGTCCCTCTGACCCCTGAAGTTGCACTGGTTTGCCCGAGCTCTGGCAGGGGGTCAGACCAGTACTGAGAAACCACAGCTCCCTCCCTCCCAAAGGAGCAATGTCCTGTGGATGCTCAATCCTCCTCTCCCCAGCAAACCACAGCTAACCAAGTCTGTCACCAAACTGGGGTCACCGCGTGGTGGCAGGTTAGGCTTGGATGCCACAGCCCTGTGTGCCACCGGGCAACATATTTCCACCATTAAAACAAAAAGTAAAGGGGAAGTGAAGTATGGCATCTTGTGTTCTCATTGGCTGGAAACAAATCCCACTGACTCTCAGGACTGAAGCACTTGACATTCACTGTGGGATTTGGTGCAAGGAATCCAGCGCATCAGTTTACCATCAGCTGTACAGTACATAGGCTTCACTTAGGCTTTCACTGGGTTATTAGGGCATGTTAGGCAGATATCAACCTACTTTGTGCTACAACAGATGTTAACTCTGTTTTGTTCCCTGCAGTTTGTGTACATTTACAATTGTGAATTCTGACACTCTCTGTCACTTTTCTTGCACAGTGGGATTCATAGGTTTTCACTGGGTTATTAGGGCATGTCATGCAGGTACCAGCCTACTACGTGCTACAACAGACGTTAACACTGTTTCACTCCCTGCAGGTCTTGTAAATTTAAACTGCAGATTTCAGACCATCTCTGTCCCTTTTCTTTTCTTGCATACCAGGGTGCATATGGAAAGCCTCTCCTTATTTCTTGGGTATGGCTCTGCCTTGGAATTCCCTTTACCCCTCTGCACAGAGTCCTGACTCTACCTAACTTTGGCTACTTTATTTTAAAGCAGGGAGCTGCAGCACGGTGTCACTACATTCTGTTACTTTGTGTCACATCAACAGTGTTTCCTATACTTAATGTGAGCTCCTTAAACAGAGAACATCAATGGGATTGGCAGTTCCTTGCCAGCTATATTACTCTCCTTCAGCTTGGACATTCAGCATCCTCTACCTTACTTTTCTGCTTTTATTGAACCAGCTTTCACTTACTGCCTGTAGTTGTGCAACCCCTTGTTCTCAGGGGTTACTAGAATCCCACTTAGAATCAGTGATAGGCAGGGAAGGCAGCTTGTGAAATGTCAGTTAAATGGGTTTCACACTGTCTCACTCTGTTCTCAGTCTCTGCTGAGCTGGAGTGATGATGTAATCATAGAACTTTCACAGCAGCATAAGCCACAGTCTGTCAGCTGTTTAGGGAGTGAATTGAAATGTTCAGTGAGTCAGTGGAATTCTGAGTTGGAGGAGGCTGCAGCTAGCTGGGCAGCTCCTCAGTTTAGATAGAGAGCTAACTTTTCTTTTCTGTAATATTTTGTTTCTCACCCTAGAAGAACAACAACAGACTGTTTTTTCTGAAGTGGTGGAGACCTGTGCCAGAAACTTTCCCTGTGCCCCCTCCCAGGAGGAATGGGGTGAACTCCAGGATTCAGGGCCAATCTCCTGGTCCATCTGGACTTATGAAGCTGTCTTGTACATCTTCTGTATGAGAGTACAATTTTCTGTGTAAACCCAGGAGTACCTGCAATTCCTATGGGTGATTTCTCTGACAAATGGGACCCTGTCACCCAGTTCTGTGTAAAAGTTTTCTACCTACATTGGAGTCCAGTATGTGACTGTACAAGTACAGAACTTTTAATTCTGACACCTGGCATGTCTGTAGTTTGTTAAGTGTGAGAAACATTTAAGACAACAGCTACAATTTCTTCTGTTGTGTGGTGTGATTAACCAGATGAATGGCAGAGTATAAGCTTGGGCAGAAAGGTGGGAGACCCCCAATCTGGAGTAACCAGTATACCTCTCACGGGTTCAGAAGGGCACCATTTCCTTTTCATTCAGTGCAATTGGCCAATGCCTGATGAAAGTGTCTACCTCAAGATGTGGGTTTTTGTTTCTTCCAGTTTACCCCAGTATAGTGGGGTTTAGAAGTCCTGAGCCTAGATGTGTTCTGTATGGTTTTGGGTACCACATCTAATCCTGTGGAAAATGGGAAATGTACTAGTTCTGGCCATGTGTGCCAATCTCCAATTTGGAACCAGTATATTCACCAGGGTGTGTTTCTTCATCCTATGTTAAATGGGAATTCAGGAATGTCCGTACCTCAGAAATCTGCATTACCAGTATGTGTAGCCCCATGGGGGTCCATCTTCACTTTGTGTTTATTCCTACTCTGTTACATGAATAAAAGCCACACTCTAGAATCCCAGCCAGGTTTGGACAGTAATGTTGTTATTTCCTTGTGTCTGGAGTTACCTGGGTGACTGTTTCCAAAAGTGCTAACCGAGCATAACTTTGAGCAAATGTTTTCTACCAGGGACCTATGTTGTTGGCCATGGTAAATGGTCCCATCAGGTGCGTGTCAGGCAGTTGTCACACTTGGTTGACTGTTTTGTATAAACAGTCTTGTCCACCTTGTCTAATGGTGGCATCACAAACACTCACTTTTCTTTTATGTAAACCCCACCCCTCTCCTTGTACCCCTAGATTGTTGTTTGGTGCAGAAGTGTGCCCTGCTAGTTAAATAAGGGGGCCAGTGGGGGGTTACAAAAATGGGGGCTTGTCCATCAATGTCATTTTGAAATTTGGGAGAAAACAGAGGTAGTTTGCTCGAGTTATGGCTAGCGTTTTGCCTATCTGGCAGTTTGGCACCCAAAAACTGGAAGCTTTGCACAAAAGGATTTGTCTAGGATAGCGCCATCCATATGTACTGCTGTGTACCTGCTGTTCATGTGCTGCTGTGTGTTGTGCCATCTTTTACCAAGAAGCTGTAAAGCCAAAATGTGTATGCCCTTGTCCTGCATCAAGAGAGTGTTTACAGTGCTTATTTCTCAGGTTTTGTGACAAAAAGTATTGTAAACATTGGGGCAAACAAAAAGACGATTGTACCCTACAAGTTTCAAGTGCTTGCTGTGTAAACTGGGGGAGTTGCTAAACAAATAGCCAAGTTCTGACTAAGAAATGGTCAAAAACGGTGCTCCCGCCCTGGAAAGTTCTGCCGAGAAAAAAAGTTCAGTTTACAGTTAAAATTTTGCCTGCTCAATGATCACAGTGGAGAAAGTACGTGAGAGAGAGAGAGAGGTTCATAGAAACATAGACTTTGTCGGCAAATAAGGTCCGCCTGGTCCTCATAGTCTGATAATTTCCCTACCTACAGGATAAGCTGCAGCTCCTAGTTAACCAACAGCCTATTTCTTCCTACTCCCCACAAAAATTGCCTTATGTCTGTCCCATGCATTCTTGAATTCTCCCATAGTTTTGCATGGTGTCGAGTAATTGGTGAGACTGCAATCAGTCCTGCCCCCTAGCCAGCTTCAGAGTGCAGCCCAGTGTTCGAGAGAAAAAGAGCAAGTAGAGTGCAAGCTGGTTAGCCAGGAGAATCAATCATGGGGACAATAAACGTTCTACCTCTGTGAAATTCAGACTTTTTTTGTGTTAATTCAGGCTCAACCCATTATCCGACTAACTGGGAAGCAAGCAAGGTGTCAGTAGTGACACTTGACTTGATCACTAGTCAGTTTCAACCCAGAGACCTTCCAGGATCGGCTGTAGGCCAAACAATTTCCAATGAAGCAAGACAGCTACTGATTCAGTGAGTACCATTCAACAAAACTGAGCTCAAACCGTGTGTGTAATTTTTCAAAAGCCAGCTGGATCTGTGAGTAAACAGTGTGATTGTTTTGCAAAGAAGGACTGTGAGTTGGAGTCTGAAACACAACAAACAAAAATTCTTGGCATAGACTGTGAACATGTATTATAGATTCAGCAACAGTATCATTTTCTGAGCATGTGACAGACTAAGTTTGTTAAGAGACTGCAACAAAACAGGCAAGTCTGTGAAGAAATGCTGTGGCTTTTGGTGACTTTAGGCAAAGTGTAAATAGTAATTCAATGCTAATAGTAAAGTCAGAAATTATATGAGTATGCTGAGGGAAGAGAAATGCAGTAAAATCATTTCAGTCTGAGCTAACATCAGTAGCAGCAAGGTCAGATGCGTAGTAGTTTGAGTCAGAGAAAAAGTTAATGCATCAGGAGTGCTGCCACTACCATTACAGAGTAGGGCAGTAAGGTAAACACAGCAGCAGGGAGACATTTTGAGAAACTGTTCCAAGTATAGTAAACTCAGTAGTAACAATGAACTTTTATGTGCTTATTTACAGACATGGCTTCGGGACCATCCCGCTACCTTGATCATGCCCAAGCTATGATAGTTGAGGAGGTTGCTAAGCATAAAGAAATAGAGCAATGTTTCTACGGCGGAAGTTTGCCTTCTCATACTGCAATTCCCAACTACCCTGTGAAAGTATGTATAATGTGCCTCAAGGCTGAAAGGAATGTGATCTTGATTCCTCACTGTTCGGGTTGCTTAGAGAAGTATGGTCTGCCCACAGTATCATGAATTCATCTGGCTCCCACTTGGACAAAAGTAACAAACCCTGCATGTAGCAGCACACAGCACCAGGTTGAACCTGTTGGGGAGGGGGCCCCAGCAGAGTGTGGCACAAAGGAAGAGAGTGTAGATTTACTGCCAGGGCAGATTCCTCTTGATGTCTCCATGCCTGTGTCGCAGATGGACAGTGCATAAAAAAAGTCAGGGGACCCATGGAGAGAGGGTCCTAGTCCTAGCCTTATTGGAGAGGATAAAGTTTGAGAAACTCTAGAATGGGAGGTGTCTACCTCCGCATCCAGTGAGGAGTGGACTTTCTTGGGAGTGAGGATGACTGCTCACTCCTAGGTCAAGATCTTAAGTGAGGAAGAGGAGGAGGAGGAAAGTATGTATTTTCTTGTTGAGGGTCCCAGTGAGCAGCCTCAAGCTCTTGCCTTGGAGGAGCCAGATGAAGAAGTTGGTGACTCCACTGCCCGGCCTTCAGAAGCAGTCATGGACAAGTTCTACTGTGCTTTGAGTATGCAACACTGGCTGAACCAGGACTGGCTGCCCCCAAGCCATCCAGAGGGTCGTGTACTAATAAAGAGTAGTAAGGAGAAGAGACTGGTACATAGGAGGGCCGACGACATCTATGGGAGGCCCTTTCCTACCTTTCCTCGGAGAGTCTGGGAAGAAATTGAGCAAAACAGGAAAGCCTGGTTATTAAAGAAAGCAATCAAGAATCTGCATCCAGGTGTGACTCCTTGTGTCAGAAACAGTCTCATAAATAACAGAATAAAGTTTTGGACATTGGGCAGAACATTGTTCATGGACACTGTACGAAACATGGACAGAGCAGAAAAAAAACCTTCCATTTCATTAACCATGTACACCCAGATGGGGTCATAGTTCATGCACCTGACCCAGAGTGGTACTACCCTTAATGGTGCCACTTTCCTGTGAATATGCCCATGCCTACCCAAAGGGAAGCAAAGCAGCGGTAGTGAAGTGTCTGCCATCCAGCAGTTGTCGTACTCATGTTGTTCCACCAGTATGGTGTTCCAGGATCCAAGGTGCATTGGGATTCATCAGCCCTGCAGTGTGCCTTTCCAGTTTCATCACTTGTTCTTCCAGATGGCCAAGATGACATCACCCCAGCCGTTTTCCTGATTCATTGCCTGAGATCTCGGATGACATCAGCTTAGCTGTTGTTCCTGTTCCATGGTTCAATTTCCGAGATGACATCAACCCAGCAGTTTCCAATTCATCATCTGTTTTCCGGAAGGTATCCACTCAGCTGTATCCGAAAAATGCTGCCAGGGAGGGAGAGTCTTCAGCTGGAGAAGTAGTTAATTTCCATTGTTTCGTTCTTCAAGGGACTGGTAAGTCCAAAACCCTTTTTCTATTTACTAGCTGACTCTACACTACACATCCAACATCTGGCAGCCTACAAACTATTGAATTGCCTACAAAGACTCTCCCTTTGGACTACAGGCTCCAAGAACTGTGTTTCAGCAGCTCGGCCCAGGAAAGTCTCTTTTATGGACCTTGCCTTTGGGCACCATTGCTGTCACTAGTTGAGACTTTTAGGGCATCCCCCCCCCAAAGTGTATTGTACATAAAGTTAGATGTTTTTCTACTGTTTTATATCTTTTCTAAAAAAATATTTTTGGGATTGTCCAGTGTTTTGATGGAGAGGTTACTGTTGTGGTACTGTGTATTTGCAGATTTTGGGTCTGTTGTTGTCTCTTTTTCTCTTTCAGGTGATTCCTATTAAAGAAAGAAGAGAAGACCAGAAGAGGAGGTGGGAACTCATCCGAGTTCTGCTGCTTTTGTACAGTGTTTTGTAAAATTGTATGGTTAACATGTGTTAACAATTTTTCTTCCACATGTGTTAGTGTTTGGGGGATAGTAGGAGTGTAATGCTTTGGTATAGTGTTAGCTCTGTGTTTTGGTTTGAAGGTGCCCTGGGTTGGGTGAAGGTTGCCCTTTTTGGGTAGGTTTTTGGTTAAATAGGTTTTCCCTAGAGGGCTAGGGGGATAAACAAGCTGTGGTCCTGATCTGCAGTAGGGGTCACAGCTCTGGTCTGTCAGGGCATGCTCTGGACAGTTCATCCAGAGCCACTGGTTCTCCATAGTAAGATCGTAGTGTAGAGGCTGATGCATCAGCCAATGGCCTCTGTGCTCTTAGTGTCATCTGTCTGTGCCTGGCACATGGTAGGGGACAAAGTAGCACTACCTCTCCATAGTCAACACATAGGGTAGGATGGTCAGGTGCCAGGTAGGTAATGACTGGGGACAGTCATTTTCCTGGCTAAGGGTGAGTGTAACACCCTTGTTCCCAGGGGTGACTAGAATCCCAATTAGAATCAGTGGTAGGCAGGGAAGGCAGCTTGTGAAATGCCAGTTAAATGGGTTTCACACTGTCTCACTCTGTTTTCAGTCTCTGCTGAGCTGGAGTGATGATGGCATCATAGAACTTTTGCAGCAGCATAAGCCACAGTCTGTTAGGTGTTTAGGGAGTGAATTGAAATGTTCAGTGAGTCAGTGGAGTTCTAAGTTGGAGGAGGTTGCAGCTAGCTGGGCAGCTCCTCAGTTTAGGTCTGACAGAGAGCTAACTTTTCTTTTCTGTAGTATTTTGTTTCTCATCCTAGAAGAACAACAACAACAGATTGTTTTTTATGTTGATTGCACGCATGCACAAGAAACATATTGCAGAAGCTTGCTGTAGAAGCAGGTTGTGGAGGCGCGGCACTGTTGTGGGCAATGCCCCACTGCCTTTTGAGGCTTGGCCCGCTTTCCCCAATGGGGTGGCATGCTGCTGCTGACACTAGTTCGGCCAGCTTGACACAACCTTGAAACATTTCAGCTGCTGCAAACAGGAGCTGCCTCATCATTGCAGTATCAGCCATTCGCTACAATGAGGGAGTGACCCATCATTGCTGGGCGGAATGCTGGTACTGTAATATTGTTTGTGAACATGGCGGTGGCTTGCCGCTGTGTTCACACACAATATTACTCAGCCTCCACTGCCGAGGGGTGCTCAATCCCCCTCAGCAGCATGTTCCCCCCACAACAGTGTTTGTTTGCCGACGGGGGCCCCAATCCCCGTCGGCTTGAGTCCCTGTCCCAGTTCACATTGCCGACAGGGGAGCCTACTCCCCATCAGCATTATGTCCTCCTCCCAGTTTGATTTGCCAATGGGGAGCCCACTCCCCATCAGCATAATGCCCCCCACAAAAACAATACAGTTGTGCCAAGGGGTGCTCAATCCTCCTCGCTCTTGCCTTGCTTGCCTGCTTGAAGCCCAATCCCCGTTGGCTACAGCCCCAAAAAAATATAACACTCAGTTGGGTGCACTGAGAGCCCCCTCAGCATGCCAATCCTGTAAAAAAAAAAAAATTGTCCCGCAATGTTTTTTTTTAACCTGTAAAAAAAAAAAAAATGGTCCTTCGTAGTCTCTCTGCCCACTCCCACAACCTGCGCCCACCCTCTGTGCACCCTGCCTCCCCTCACCCCATACTTACCTCCGTAGCCCGGCAGGACGATCTTCGGTGGACCGAGAACATGTCTGCACTTTTCAAAGCTGACCGCGAACTGAGGAAATGCCGATAAGCTTTATAATGGCATAAATAGGGCTTTTTCGACTTTAATGCATATCTCAGCACTTTTTAGACTTTTGGCACCAAATTTTCAACATGGAGCTATTGGGCCCCCTCCTCATGAATTCAGCCACTGTCATAGCGTTAATCAGTCCCCAAAGGTGATTTTGCAGTCACTGTGCAGAACCACCTTTTGGGACTGATTAACAAAATGACAGTGCCTGTGCTCATGAGGTGGGCTCTCAAAAAATCTATGTTGCAAATTTGGTGGGGAAAATCCCAAAAATGACTGTTTTATGAGCTTGCATTGCGCAGTTGCTGTGGACGCTCATAACTTCACCAATTAGCAATATTTTCACTCCAGATTTTCAACATTGCCATTTTTACACACCTACTTATGAACAGTACAGCTGTCACTTTTCACATCCTGGCCAAAATGTGTTTTTGCAGTTCCGGCACAGAATTGCGCGGTTGCTGTGGGAAATCAGTGTTCGGGATAGATTAAGAAAATGACAGTGACACTGTTCATGAGCAGAGGTCCTAAAATGCCTATGTTGAAAATGTTGTGATGAAAGTCCATAAAATGAGTGTGTTACGAACGTGCGTTGCGTAGATTCCATGCATGCTCGTAACTTTGCAAATTTGCAATATTTTCACTCTAGATTTTCAATGTTGCCATTTTCCACACTTCCTTATGAACAGTACAGCTGTCATTTTTCACATCCTGGCCAAAATGTGTTTCTGCACTTCCGGCGCAGAATACTGCAGCTGCTGTAGGAAATCAGTGTTCAGGATGCACTGAGAAAATTACAGTGACACTCTTTGTGAGCAGAGGTCCTAAAATGCCTATGTTGAAAATTTAGTGATGAAACTCCATAAAATGACTGTGTTATGAGCGTGCATTGTGCAGTTTCCACACACCCTTGTAACTTTGCAAATTAGTAATATTTTCATGCCACATTTTCAACACTGGCATTTTTTCATACATCCTATGAACAGTACAGCTGTCATTTTCACATCCTGACCAAAATGTGCTTTTGCACTTCTCTGATAGAATAGCTCAGTCACTTCGAAATCAGTGTTTGGGACAGATTAGGATCAGTGTGAGAGTCGGGGACTGACCAAGCTCAACTGAGCTCTGTCAGGACTGCTGTGGATTTCTTTGTGGGCAGAAAAAGCCACCAATGCAGGCCGGAGCCCAGTATAAAAGGGCAGCCTGCAGCACCAGGAGAAACAGAATGAGCGAGTGAGGGAGGAGGAGGAGGAGTGAGCTCAACGGAGCTCTGTTGGGACTGCTGCAGATTTCTTTGTGGGCAGAAAAAGGCAGCAATGCAAGCAGGGGCCCAGTACAAAATGGCAGCCTGCACTGTGGGAGAAACAGAACGAGCGAGTGGGGGGGGTGTGAGTGAGCTCAATGGAGCTGTATCGTAACTGCTGCGGATTTCTTTGTGGACAGAAAAAGGTGCCAACACAGGTAGGAGCCCAGTACAAAAGGGCAGCCTGTAGTGCCGGGAGAAACAGAATGAGTGAGTGAGAGAGGGGGAGTGAGCGAGCTCAATGGAGCTCTGTCGGGACTGCTGCAGATTTCTTTGTGGGCAGAAAAAGGCACAACAGAGGCAGGAGCCCAGTACAAAACAGCAGCCTACAGTGCCAGGAGAAACAGAATGGACGAGTGGGGGGGGGAGTGAGCGACCTCAACGGAGCCCTGTTGGGACAGCTGCAGATTTCTTTGTGGGTTGAAGCAGAAAAAGGTGCCAATGCAGTTAGGAACCCAGTACAAAAGGGCATCCTGCAGCGCCAAGAGAAACAGAAGGAGCGAGTGAAAGAGGGTGAGTGAGCGAGCTCAACAGAGCTGTGTCGGTACTGCTGCGGATTTCTTTGTGGGCAGAAAAAGGCGCCAGTGCAAGCAGGACCCCAGTACAAAAGGGCAGCCTGCAGCGTCGGGAGAAATAGAACGTACGTAGTAAGAGAGGGGAGTGGAGTTGTTCAGTGGAGCTCTGTCGGACTTTACAGTTGCCCACCCTGCCCCCTATGGTCCTCTGTGGTCCAATATTACAGCAGGGTCTCCGGAGTGGAGACAAAGCAATGATTGGATTCTTTAGGATTGCTATAATAATACATATTTAGTTGTTCTGTTTATTTCTCTAACTGAGCTAAGTACTGAGCTATACTGTTATGATTGCTGTAATAATACATATTTATTTGTTCCGTTTATTTCTCTAACTGAGCTGAGTAATACTTGAAGTGCAATAGGATTTCTAACTGGGCTAAGTGAAACTATATGAGAGCTGAGAACAAAAAGTATAGTAGCTGAGGGGTGAAAAACTGACAAGGAGGCTTTAGGATTGGTACAGTAATACAGTATCTAACGGATGAGATTTGAGACTGAATTACCCCGGTCGGCAAGGGGTCAGTAGGGGGACTAGTGGGGGGCAGGAATTTGAGTAAATGGGGGCCTAACAGTTGTAGTAGGGTACAGAACCTGGGAGCAAAAGCCCGTAACATAAGATAGGGCCAAAATGGGGCAGGTGCCACATGTCAATAGGGCAGGCATCTTTGGAAGGGTGGAGGGGTGTACAGGGTGTGGGTCTACCATGATCCTGGACTGGGCTTGCAGGATGGGGAGGGGTGTATGGTCTGTAGATGACTGGCTAGTTTGAGAGAGGAACTTTGGAGGTTAGGGAGGAGTCTAAGTGGCAGGGCAGAGAAGAATGGTAGGCATCCTAATGGAGGAATAGGGGATGGCAAAGGGGGACAGAGGAAGAATAACTAGGGACTGAAACCAACCCCAGTATCAGAGGCACTAGCAGAAAAGAGAGGAGAAGGAAGGGGGTGCATGAGGTGAGGGAAGGGGGCCTCCTGATGGGGAGAAAAGAGACCACGAGGAATAACAGGGAGAGAGCAGATGGCTGCAGGTAGGGAGGGATCAGGGGTGACACGGAGGGGAAAACTAGGAGGGGGAACTAATAGGGGGAAGAGATGTATGACAGGTATCGACTAGAAATAGATTCGAAACTCTGCTATTGGACAGAGAGGGTGAGCAGGAACATACCAAAGGAAGGAGGACAAGTGGGGCATAAGAGAGATGGCAACAGGTAGGGGAAGAGATAGCGAGGACAAAAGGATAGAAGGGGCTAGTAAGGAAGGAGGGGATGGTGACTGAAGGAGAAAAGGCTACGGGAAGGGAGAAGAATAGGAGGGGCATCACTATCAGGGTAGAAGGGAATGGGGGCTCTAAATTGACAACAGCGGGGATAGGAGAGGGTTTGGAAATCAGCAGGGAGGAAGGGAGGTCGACATGGGAAGCCCAGTAGGAAGTAGTCAGGCTGGGAAGGGTTCAAGGGGATGGGAGGAATAAGGCAGAGAAGGGGTGAGGCGAAGTTAGGGGTACAGATACAGAAGTCAGAGGGTGCAGTTGCAGGGGTAAGGGAAGAAAATGAATTTTGGGTGTGGAAGGGCATTAGAAGGAAAGGGGTAAGGGACAGGGGGTACTCATCCTGGGGGATTCTATACTGAAATGGGTGACATGGGGTGGAAAGGGGAACAGCACAGCCATATTTGGGTTGAAGCTGTCCCCAGGTTGACTGCAGGGAGGGCAGGACAGGCACTGCTCAAGCGTGCAGTAAGGGGGGGAGGGAAGAAGAAACCTCATTTACTGTTGCATGTGGGTACAAACGACTGGCGGGGGATACAATGGAAGTAGTGAGGGTGAGGTTTGAGTACTTGGGCGGGCAGTGTGAGGGGGTTGGGAAGTTGGTGGCATTCTTGGAGGTACTACCGGTACCATGTGCAAGCATGGTGAGGAAAGGTAGGCTTGAAGAGTTTGACTGGCTAAGGGATTGGTGCCACATGAAACATTATGGGTTAGTGACTAACTGGGGTAGGGTCTGGGGGAGAATAGTGACTTGTACGCGGGGGACAGGGTACACTGGAGCAGGAAGGAAAGGGGAGTATTAAAGGCAGCACTGCTGCTGGGCCACTGGTACTGAGGGTTGAGGCACTGGATGCCACACCTTGCACCACGCTGGGGACCTGGGTTTGGACGCAAGCCCAGGCCACCAGGGGTTGGCAAGGGAAGGATAGGATTGAGCATCCGGAGGACTGCTCTCCTATCCCTGATCGGGATCCAGGGACCCACCACTCTGTAGCGGCCCCTGGTGACGACCACGGATGCTACTACAGTGGTGTAGTAAAGGGTGGTGGAGTGTGGCGGATGTTGGCATGCTGTGCCTAAGCGTCATTGCACACCCGCACTCCACAATGGGAAGAAAAGTAAAAAATGAGCTACGGTCAGGAAGCATGAGCTTCCGACTCCCCCTGCCCACCCTGAATGGCGCCTCCTCACCCGGATTCTGCTCCAGTGGGTCGACTTGGGAAGCTCCTCAACACCCCAGCACTGGGGTAATCTGTGGAGGTGAGCAAGTCGGCCTGATGTCGGGGGCAGGGTTAGGGGGTCAGTCGGATGACCAAGCCAACCGTAGCCCTGTGAGAAAATATGTAAAAAAAAAAAGCCAGGATTGAGGGGTATATCTCTACTAAAGTGGATTTAAACAAATGGGGGGCTCAAAAGACTGAGGGTGGTATAAAGGTACTGACAGGGGAGCCTGATGAGCTCACCGCCCAAGATATAGGTAAAGGCGGAGGTGTAATAACCCTGGAAGGGGGCAGGCAGAGTGGTCTGAGGGTAATACAGAAGGCACCACCACCCGGTAAGAATAAGGAGGAGAAAGTGTGCAGACTACCGGGAGGAGGGACACAGGCCAAGGAGGAGAAGTTTGAGGAGAAGGAGGGGTACGGGTGGAAGGTGGTCTGACTAAATGGATAAATAACTGATTACAGGGGAGGGTGCAGAGGGTGGTGGTGGTGGTGGGGGAGTAGCTCTTGGCACCCAGAGCAGTGACAAGCAGGGTGCCTCAGGGCTCAATGCTTGGCCCAATGCTATTTGGGCTCTTTATCTCCAAAATAGCAAATGGCATGGGGAGCAGGGTTAGTCTGTTCGCATATTATACCAAATCAAAAGCAAATAGTTATAGTAGCAGAGCCCGCCTCCCCACTCACACACATACACACTCCCCAAAAACCTGCTTAAAAGCCTGTAATTCATTCAAATCAATTCCATTTTCTTACTTACTTGGGGTTCAATGCCAACAAGTGTAAAATCATGTACCTAGGGCATAGGAACCCGATGCTGGGTATAGAACGGGGAGAGGTACTGATACTCACTAGACATGAAAGGGTCCTTGAGGTTATTATATCAGAGGACCTCAAGATGGCAGTACAGTGTGACAAGGCTATGGGCAGGGCAAATTGGATTCTGGGGTACATAAGGAGTTGCATCTCCAGTAGGAGGAGGAGGAGAAGGGATGTTGTGCTGCCATTGTCTCACTCCGTGGTATACACCCAACTGTAGTACTGTGTCCAGTTTTAGAGTCCACACTTCAGAGAGGACATAAGGTGGAGGTTTTACAGAGGAGGGCAACTAAAATGGTTAGAATTTTCACAGGAATCCCTTCAAGGAAAGGCTGAAGAATCTCAACATGTACACTCTGGAAGAGAGGAGGGCGAGAGGTGACATGATCAAGACCTACAAAGTACCTCACAGGGGTAAAGAGTGTACCATTGAGGAGTTTCCTTCAAATGAGGATGAGCACCCAAACCAAGGGGCATACAATGAAGCTGGGGTGGCATTCAGGATAGATGTGAAGAAATATTTCTTTACTGAAAGGGTGGTAGACACATTAAACAGACTGCCAGGAGAAGTGGTGGAACCTAAAATGGTAGCAGGCATGAAGCATGTATGGGACAAACATAGGGGTATACTAGAAAAAGGGGAAGGAGGGGGGTCAACAGAGATCAATATGGCTAAGGAAGTGGAATAGGTTCAAGTTCATTGCAGGAAAAATCCATTAAGCAAGCTCATTCACAAGGAGGTCCTGATGGATGCAGGCAGAATAAGACATGCAGTAACATATACAGGTAGGAGTTACAAGTAGGTAGAGAACACTTAGGCAGACTGGATGGGCTGAGAAGTCCTTTTCTGCTGACAAATTCTATGTTTCTATGGCATCATGTGTTCATTCAGGTGCGGTGTTTATTTAAAAATGGCCCTACCATACATTCAGATGTAAGGTACAGTAAATTACTGAATTACGTGCAGCCCACTTACAGTACAATAAACACAACCCCAGTGCTTTGAAAAGCCTTTACTCTTCATAAGGCTGCTTAAAGAGCTAGGATTCTATTTGCAGTGTCCACTCCAGTATGCTGATCTTAAAATCGACGCCGCATCTGAATTACTTCATTCTTGCTCTCTCCATTTCTTTCCCACTTTGAAATCTGCTTGTCCTGAGTTACTTTTCAGCTGGCAGTGCCTTGCCTGGCCTGTGTTGGAAGATGACCAATAAGAGGCACTGAAAGACATCAGATTTCACCGACTCTGAAGGCAGCTGCTCACGGACAAACATAAGGCAGTTCTACTTGGGGGGTAGGAGGAAGTAAGCTGTTTAACTAGAATCTGCAGCTTATCCATCAGGTAGAGAAATGGGCAGACTAGGTCGGCCAAGCAGTCCTTATGTGCCATCAAATTCTATGTTTCTATGTTTCTCACCCACCATCTTGGCAAGAAGAATGCTGCAACTGTGGCCACTGATGACTGTTGGGGTGTGGGGATGGGGGGACCCAAGGGGACAAACCTAAGGAGATAAAATCTTAATAAAAATTGTGATACCTTCACCAGCTTACCAAAATGCTTACCAGTAAAAGAACACTCTATGAAGTTGTTCAAATGGCAACACAATCTGGTGAGCCCTCTGTCTGCCATCTGACACCAGGCATCAACCAGCATAAAATTACCTACATAAGACAGTGTGGTCATGTGGTTACTGAAATACTGGACATTACAGATTTAGAAAAACAAAAGAATATCACACAGAAGCTGGCACATATGCCTATAGCAGCTGTCTCCTGCTTCTCAGTAGTTATATTTATACCCTTGAGGTACTTGAATGTTTCCATCATGTCCCCTCTTTCCCTCCTCTCTTCCAGTGAGTACATATTGAGGTCCCTTAATTTCTCCTCAGAAATCTTGTGTTGCAAACTCTGTACCATCTCATTCACCCTTCTCTGGACCATCTCCAGCCTGTTAATATCCCAACGAAGGTGCACTCCAGAACTGCACACAGTACTCCAAGTGAAGCCTGACCATGGTTTTATATAATGGCATCACTACCTCCTCCTTATGCTGGTGATACCCCTGCCCACGCACCCCAGCATGTCACTGGCCTCCCAGCTTCCTTACCACTATGACATTTTCAGGTCATCTGAAATAACAACCCCCAGGTTCCTTTCCTTCTTTGTGACTGTCAACAACTCCCCCATCCTGTACCTTTCTCAGGGTTTCTGCATCCCAGGTGCATATTTTTGCACTTTGTGAATTAAACTTCAGTTGCCAGTCCTCAGACCATTCTCAAGCTTCCCAGGTCCCTCCTTATTTTCTCCACCCCCTCTGGGGTATCCACTGTCTTACAGATCTTGGTGTCATCTGCAAACAGGCAGACCTTTCCCTGCAGCCCTTCTGCAATGTCACTAATTAAGACACTGAACAGGACTGTCCCCAGGACCAATCCCTGTGGTACCCCACTGGTCACCCCCTCTCCCCAGACTGCACCCCATTTACCACTACTCTCTGCCTCCTGTCTGTTAGACAGTTTCTAACTCAGTTTACCACCCTTTCCCCTATGCCCAGCCTACTCAGCTAGTTTATCACCCTTCTATGTCGGACGGTGTCAAAGCCTTTGCTTACATCAAGGTAAGCATTGTCCACTGCCCCAATTCAATTTACTTCCTTTGTCACCCAGCCAAAGAGATCAACCAGATTTGTCTGACATGACCTCCCCACTGTGAATCCATGTTGCCTATGGTCCTGGGCTTCATGGCTACTACATGCCCCAGTGTCCTTTCAACCAACGCTCCATGATCTTCCCCACTACTGAAGTGAGGCTGACTGCCTATAGCCTTTGCAACTGCTGTACTGCTGTGGCCCTTGCCCATCCCCCTCTTCTGTGAATACTGAATAGAAAGACACAGTAGATGTCTTGCGGGGGGGGGGCACATGACAGTTCTTAGGCATGGTACTTTCACTTCCAAATACCTAAACGGCACATGTAAACAATGAACATTCGGCATTGACAAATGCTTGTTCTGAAGTGGTGGAGACCTGTGCCAAAAGGTTTCCCTGTGCCCCATTCCAGGAGGGATGGGGTGAACTCCAGGATTCAGGGGTCAATCAGCTGGTCCGTCTGGACTTGTGAAGCTGCCATGTACATCTTCTGCATGTGAGTACAATTTTCTGTGTAAACCCAGGAGTACCTGCAATTCCTGTGGGTGATTTCTCTGACAAATGGGACCCTGTCAGCCAGTTCTGTGTAAAAGTGTTCTACCTATGCTGTAGTCCAGTATTTGATTGTCCATGTACAGCACTTTTAATTGTGCCACCCAGGTGTGTTTGTAGTTTGTAAAGTGTGTCAAACATTTAAGACAACAACTACAATTTCTTCTGTTGTGTGGTGTTGTTAACCGGATAAATGGCAGAGTATAAGCTTGAGAGCAAGGTGGAGAACACCCCATCTGGAGTAACCAGTTTACCTCTACGGGTTCAGAAGGGCACCATTTCCTTTTCATTCAGTGCAATTGGCCAGTGCCTAATGAAAGTATCCACCCCAAGATGTGGGTTTTTGTTTCTTCCAGTGTAGCCCAGTATAGTGGGTTCTAGAACTCCTGAGCCTAGATGTGCTCTGTGTGGTTTTGGGTACCACATCTAATCCTGTGGAAAATGGGAAATGTACTAGTTCTGGCCATGTGTGCCAATCTCCAGTTTGGAACCAGTGTGTTCACCAGTGTGTGTTTCTTCATTCTATGTTAAATGGGAATTCAGGAATGTCTGTACCTCAGAAATCTGCATTACTAGTATGTATAAACCCATGGGGTCCATCTTCACTTTGTGTTTATTCCTACTCTTTTACATGAATAAAAGCCACACTCTAGAATCCCAACCTGATTTGGACAGTGATGTTATTGCTTCCTTTGTGCCTAGAGTAACTTGGGTGCCCCTGACCAGAAGTGCTAACATAGCATAACTTTGAGCTAATGTTTTCTCCCAAGGACCTAGGTTGTTGGCCATGGTAAATGGTCCCACCAGGTGTATCCAGGCAGTTGCCACACTTGGTTGACTGTTCTGTATGAACAGTCTTGTCCACCTTGTCTAATGATGGCACCACAAACACTCACTTTTCTTTTATGTAAACCCCACCCCTCTCCTTGTACCCCTTGACTGTAGTTTGGTGGCGAGGTGTGCCCTGCTAGTTAAATAAGGGGTCCGGTTGGGGGTTACAGTTGCTTGAGGTCTTATCTATCTATCTATCTATCTATCTATCTATCTATCTATCTATCTATCTATCTGTCTGTCTCTTGAATTATATTACCTTTAAACCAGAGACTCTTTTACAAAGGTTCCACATCAGCAGAAAGAACAGTGAACAACACACAGTGCAACAGTATACACAACATTCAGGCAATAATATACACTAACAATAACTATAAGTGTTACAATCTGATAAAGTGTCAATAACATAGGTTCTGGCAGTGGTAATTTCGATAGAGCTGGACATTTAGAGTTGGAAAAAAAAACAAGGGCAACTGAGTCAGGCCTTGTGGAATAGAATACAAGGTGGGGAGTCTAGGGTAAGAAGGGCAGCTGGGGGTGGGTGTGGGTGAGGAATGTAGGTTAAGAACATACAGGGTTGGATTAGATATGCAGGGGAAAGGTAAGGGTGAGTGTCTTAGCACCAGGGGTGTGTGAGTAACAAATGTTAAATCCTGAATACCACGAATAA
This sequence comes from Neoceratodus forsteri, assembly GCA_016271365.2. Taxonomy (NCBI): domain Eukaryota; kingdom Metazoa; phylum Chordata; order Ceratodontiformes; family Ceratodontidae; genus Neoceratodus; species Neoceratodus forsteri. The sequence goes on along the minus strand of JADMNL010000035.1, from coordinate 111,289,854 downwards.
TGCGCTATTCGACATCCCAGAATCGAATACCAACTAGCGCAGCTATATGGCGATATTCAGTATTTGGCATTCCAAGGGAATTTAAGATCTTGCAGGACTTGCTGGCCAATCGCTGAGCATTTGCTAAAGCCAGATCACTTGACAAATCATCATTGCTGCATAGTGGACAGATCGGAACGGAGAGTGGCGAGAGCTCTGACAGGATAGATTAGGATTTGCAAAAAACTAATTTTTTAATCACAAAACCTTTGTTTTTTTGTTCTGGACTGTGTGTTTAGGTGCTCAGTATGAGTGGGAGCTAGGGGCTGGAGAAAGAAACTAGTACACCTTTATTTCAGGGGCCTCTGTACTGTGCTCTGGAAATGAATGAGTAGTGTGTTTCTTGCCTGCCTGGTAGTGGTGTGAGGCTTTTTGTAATTCTCTCCAGAGAAATTGCCTGATTTATTTTGCCAGGAGGAGCTACAGAGATACTTAAGTTGCAGTTACCTCCTTAATTACAGTAGTTCTAACTTCTACTTTGACTGCTGTACTGTACTGTACTGATTTAAAAAAAGTCTTCAATTTGGTGATGTAAATAAAAATAATAAGTATTTCTGGGTGGGGGGGGGCTCAGGTTTCAGAAAACCCAGCAGTAGCCTAGTCAGAAATCTCAGAGGGCAGTCGACAGACTGCACTCCCACCCTCCACAGTTTATAATGCTTGCAGTGTGCACACACTCTTGCTTGCTCTGCATTCCTGCTGCTTGCAATAATTTTTTTTCTGCAAAAACAAAGCAATACTGCTGCTTGTAATCATTTGTATGTTTGCTTGCATGCATGTGCAAGAAACATAGTGTCATCATCGGAGTTTTTTTTAGGTGTAGCACCCTGTTTTCCAATTCAGTTAGTGTGTTTGCAGGTGCGGCCACAGTTCACCAATGAATGCTGCAGCTGTCTATGACAGCAGTTGAAAATGCAGTGCCATACAGTTGAAAGGAAGAAATCGCTTCAGTGAGCAGCGATAAGATGGTGCTGATTAGCATATTGCGTGCTCATGCACTCCCCCCCACACACGCACACACTGTATGGCCGACGGAGGTGCCCAATCCCCCGTCAACTCTGCGGCGCTCCCCCCCAAACAGAGTTCCAGATGCCATCTTGGGAGCCAGTGTGGCAACAGTCCGTAAGGCCGACAGGGGTGCCCGATCCCCGTTGGCTCCACTGTCCCCCCCAACAGACTACCAGGTGCTATGCTGGGAGCCCACCCCAGCATGGCAACAGTCCGTATGGCCGATGGGGGGTGCCCAATCCCCTGTCAGCTCCACTGACCCCTCAAACAGTTTTCAGCTGCCACGCTGGGAGCCCACCCCAGCGTGGCACAAGTCCCGCGCTGCTCACGAAAAAATAACCTGCAAGAAAAACATTCCCTCGCTGACTGCCCTGACCCCTCCCCACCTGCTCCCACCCTCTGCACACCCTACCTCCTCACACCTCCACCTCACCCCATACTTACCTCCGGAGTCTCCGGCGCGACGATCTTCGTGGACCGCGAACACGCCTGCACTCTTCAAAGCATACCGCCATGAGGAAATGCCTGTTAGGTTGTATAATGGAATAAATAGGGTTTTTTCAACTTTGATGCATATTCAGGCATTTTGGGAATTTTTCATCAAATTTTAACATAAGGTTTTTAGACCCACCATGAATTCTGGCACTGTTATTAGTTAATCGGCCCTTAAAGGTGATTTCACAGTCACTGCATGGAACCACCTTTCAGGACCGATTTATGAAACAACAGTGTCACAGTTCATGATGTAGGTCCCCAAAACCCCTATGTTGAAAATTTGGTGAAAAAATTCCCAAAAATGACTGTTTTACAAGCATGCATTGCGCTGTTCCTACGCATGCTCATAAGTTCACGAATGTTCAATATTTTCACTCCAGATTTTCAACATTGCTATTTTACCACACCTCCTTATGAGCAGTACATCTGTCATTTTTCACATCTCACCCAAATGTGTTTCCACAAGATGTAGCGCAATAATGACGCAGTCGGTGTGTGAAATCAATGTTCAGGACACATTAAGAAAATCACAGTGACACTGTTCATGAGCAGAGGTAACATGGCTATGTTAAAATTTGGTGAAAAAGTCCATAAATGACTGTGTTACAAACGCATCATTGCGTAGTTTCCAAGCACCCTTCGTAAGTTCATGGATTTCTAATATTTTCAGTCCAGATTTTCACCCTGGCATTTTTCCACACTTCCTTATGAACAGTACAGCTGTTATTTCCACCATGGCTCGAAATGTGTTTTGCACTTCCAGCGAGAAATGCATGGTCGCTGTGGGAAATCAGTTTGGGACAGATTAAGAAAATCACAGTGAAACTGTTCATGAGTGGAGGTTCAAATGCTTTGTGTTGACAATTCATGAAAAAATCTCCAAACTAATTGCATTACGGAAAAGCAAGTACGTAGGGGTTTAAGCACGCCATGACTTCACCAGTTTTTAGTATATTTTTACTGCAGATTTTCAACATTTCCATTTTTTGCACCTCCCCATAAACAGTACAGTTGTCATTTTTCACATCCTGTTCAGAATGTGTTTTGCACCTGTGGTCACAAATGGCGTAGTCACAGTGCAAAATCAGCTTTCAGCTAACAAACTGATATTGCCACTGTTCATAAGGTGTGGGTCACAAAAAACCCATGTTGAAAATTTGGAGTGAAAATGCCAATGAATACCTGAGGCGTTAGGGTTTCTGACCATAATGCCCCACCCTGTAGAGATTGACAGGCATCAGGGGTGTGACTTGGGATTCTCGCCTGTAATGCTCATACCATTTCACACCCTGCAGCCAGTGAGAGGCATTGAGGTGTGCCTTGGACTCTTCGCCCCAAAGTTCACCCCATTCTCCTATACAGCACCCATCTCATTGTATTTCCTGATGGAATGGGGAGAGCATAAGGGCCAAAGACCCCAAGGCACACTGTGACACTTGTCGGTGTCTGCAGGGTAGGGGTGGTGAAATGGTGTGGCCTTTATGCCTGATGACCCAAAGGCACACCCCAATGCCTGTCAGTCTCTGCAGGGTGGTGGTGGGTTGGCTTCAGTTCAATACTTCACTGCCATTCCTATTATGCAGCTCTCTAACTCCTACACTACCAGTGCCAATGCCAGCAAGCAAACATTCGGCATTGACAAATGCTTGTTTTGTACTGAAATACAACAGAACTTTTGTGCATTTAAACAAAAAGCAATAATTGAATTGCAGTAGTTCTACCATATAAATCTTTGTGTAATAAATACTTGTGGTGTAATCTAAATTTGGGCTCAGGTTTCAGGAAAGTCAGTAGCCAGCAGCAGTCTCAGAGGGCAATTAGCTGACTGCACTTCCACTCTCCATGATTTAGGGCTAGGTAGTGATGCCTGCAGTGTGCACACACCCTTATCTGCCCCTGCCCTGCGTGTGCGCCGCTTGCAATAATTTTTCTGTGTGAAAGTGTGTGCAGTACTGCTGCTTTCAACCATTTTTATGTTTGCTTGTGCACATGCGCAAGAAACATTATGCAGCAGCTTTGGAGAGAAGCGGGTTGTGGAGGTGTGGTAGTGTGGTGGCCAATGCCAGCACTGCATTTGTGGGCTTGATGGTGTGCACCAATCAGGTCCAATGTCCTGATGACACTGGTTCTGCAGAAGTGCCACCAACCTGAAATGATTTGGCAGCTGCAATGAGGGGCCACTTCATCATTGCAGCATCAGCAATTCCGCTGCAATGAGGGAGCAACTAGTCATTCCAGGGCAGTACCTTGCCTGGTGTAACATTTGTGAACATGGCGGTGCTGATGTCAGCATGCCAACATCAAATTAATTTGCTGATGGGGAGCCCTCCCCATCAGCATGATGTACCTCCATTTGTTGTGTGCTGAGGGGTACCCAACTCTTTGCATCATGCACCACCAAAAGTCTTTTTCTGCCAATGGGGGGCAATCCCATCAACTTCAGTCCCCTTCCAGTTCAATTTGCGCAATGGGGCCGACTCCCATTGGCCTACTGCTCCCACCCCCATTTCTGTTGTGTGTTGAGGTGCCCAATCCCCTAGGCATCATACACCTCCCACCCATTTCTGTGTTGGAATGGGGCCCAATCCCCATCGGCTTTGGTCCCCCACCTCATTGATGCAGGTGGCACACTGGGAGCCTACCCCAGTGTACCAAACACACCTACAAAAGAAGAAAACTGACCAGTGTTGTCTTTTTTTTGTTTTTTTTCTACCTATGAAATGAGAAAACAGTCCCTCGATGTGTCCGGTGCCCCTTCCCAATCCGTCCCCACCCTCTGCATCCCACACCTCCTCACACACACCCTCAGCCCATACATACCTCCAGAGCCTGGTGCAAAGATCTTGCGTGACCAGGAACATGTCTGCACTCTTCAAAGCCGACCGCAAACTGAAGAAATGCTGGAAAGTTGTATAATAGTATAAATAGGGTTTTTCAACTTTGGTGCATATCTCAGGCATTTTTGAGGAATTTTGGCACCAAATTTTCAACATAGGGTTATTGAGACCCCTCCTCATGAATTCCGTCACTATCATGGCATTATTCGGTCCCGAAAGGTGATTTTGCGGTCACTGTGCAGAATCATCTTTTGGGACCAACTGACGAAAGTTTTATGAGCATGCGTTTTGCAGTTTCCACGCACACTCATAACTTCGCAAATTTGTAATATTTTAACTCCAGATTTTCAATATTGGCATTTTTCCACACCCCCCTTATGAACAGTACAGTTGTCATTTTATACATCCAGGCCAAAATATGTTTTAGCACTTTTGGCGCAGAATAGCGTTGATGCTATGGGAAATCAGTTTTCAGAACAGATTAAGAAAATGACAATGACACTGTTCATGAGCAGAGGTCCTAAAATGCCTATGTTGAAAATTTGGTGATGAAAGTCCATAAAATGACTGTGTTACACGTGTGCATTGCGCAGTTTCCACACACCCTTGTAACTTCACAAATTTGAATATTTTCATGCCAGATTTTCAACACTGGCATTTTTTCACACCTCGTTACGAACAGTACAGCTGTCATTGTTCACATCCTTGCCAAAATATGTTTTCACATTTCCAGAGCAGAATCTTGCAGTCACTGTGGGAAATCAGTGATTGGGACAGAGATTAAGATCAGAGTGAGGGGGTGAGCAAGCTCAACAGAGCTCTAGGATTGCTGTGGATTTCTTTGTGGGGCAGAAAAGGTGCCAACTAAGACAGGAGCCCAGTACAAAAGGGCAGCCTGCAGCACTGGGAGAAATAGAACGAGCAAGTGAGAGAGAGGGAGTGAGCGAGCTCAACTGAGCTCTGTCGGGACTTTAGAGTTGCCCACCCTGCCGCCCAGGGTCCTATGTGGTCCTATATTACAGCAGGGTCTCTGGGGTAGAGACACAGCAATGACTTTTGGGATTGCTGTAATAATACAGATTTAGTTGTTCTGTTTATTTCTCTAACTGAGCTAAGTACTGAGCTATACTGTTAGGACTGCTGTAATGATATGCATGTAACCCATAGGTGGTGCTACCCTAAGGAGTACTACCCCTGCCTGTGTGGCTTGCAGCAGGTTAAGAGGCCAGGGTTCGATGACAGGTGCCTCCACCCAAAGGTCAGGGTTGCTTGTGGTCAGCCTAACCAGGTCACAGCCCTCTGGGACACTGTGGCCCCCCTCGACGCCCACTAGTGGCCCTCTCAATACACAAGGGTAACCTTCCCAATACCCCAGATATGCAAAACACATACACAGATATCTGGCACTTACCCCAAGGACTGGTTCCTTCAGCATGGCTCTGGGGAACCCCTGTAAAATAAGGTTATGCAAGGCACACAGTACGATGCAATACTTTCAACATCTAATGACACCACAGTCAAGGTAGATTTCAAAGAACAGAAGATCTGAATTATTCAGGGGACTGTAACAAGGATGGGGGACAATCAGGTTAATTGGCTTAAACACACTAAGAATCACACTACTATGTATGCAATCAGAGTCCCATTCAGTCACACTCTCTGGGTACCCAGGATGGAGGGAAAGGCTAGCCAGGACCGATGTCCGGGGTAGGCTAGCAGCGCAGCTGGTTGGGGCCCTGTGATGGAAAAATAACATGCACACACACAATTTGTAATCCGAGCCGGAGGGCTCATTTCGTGGAAACGGTACAACACAAGAATCAGATGACACACTTTTGATTTAAGAAATGTTGCAGGGAGCTACCCTGATAATTACTCATGGTACCCAGGCTGAACACAGGAGGGCTGATGGATGGACGTTCTGGATTCCCAGAGGAAGCAGGGGCCCGCACGAGTTGCTTTGGTGCTGTACTTGTTCAATCGTGGAGCAGGGGGCTGATCCCCTGGCTGGTCCCTCGTCGATGGATCTCCTCTGTGCAGCAGGGTAGGGAGACAAGGCCATTGTGGCAGGACCTATCTGCATTAGGTAACAACAGATTCAGTCTGAATTTAGCTGGGTATAACTTCCATCTCTCAGCACACGACACACAGTTCGCTCAGTGGGAAACATAACACATTTCCATGTTCAAGTCAGCAGCACACAGCTTACACACAGCCAAACTAAATCACAATTCTCTTTCAGTTCACAGTACATTTATACACCAGAATTCTACTTGTACCAGGCCAACTGCTCCCGAGTCACAATTGCAAGTCTCTGCACACACTGGGAACTGAGAAGTGGTTGAAATTCCTGACAGGCCAATCGCATTCAGCAAAATCTTCAGTCTTCTACGGGTTAAGCCTGGTTACACTTCAGTGGCTTCTTTGCTCTTCCCCAAACAGAGTTAGTCTGAACTCAATCCTTTTCTCCCTCACAGGGTAGAAAACAGGCAAACAGGCCAGAAGTCAGGTTTTCCACAGTTCTCCCGCGTGAATTACCGCGCAAACGGCTGCTCGAGGTATTCGAGCTGTTGCTCTCTCAGTCTCCAACTTAGATCTGGCTTGCCAGAAGACTGTTCAGAGGATTTCCTTTGGATCCCAAAAGTTTAATTGGTCGGTTCGGCTGTCAGTCAGAATATGCTCCCCCTGCTGATGCAAAAAGGTGCCAATAGTCCAAAACTACAATTCCGAGTCTGGCACCACACAGTCCCACTTTGATAGGCTCCATTTTAGAGTCCTCACATACTGATTGGTCCAATTCAGCAGTTCAGGACCAAAATGGCGGTGCTAAACAAAAACAGTCCTGTCTGCAAGAAGGCAGATTAGAACAACTCACATTATCATTATTACTCTAGCACTGGTTCAGCAAATATATACATCTTTTAGCTCCCTCTGCACAATTAGCGATGGCAGAAACTGAGCGATTATTCAGCAACCCAGGTAGGACTCGGGCATAGAAACACACAGACCCCCCATTTAAACTAAAAATGCATGCAGGCAGGCAACCCTTAAAGAGACAGTACATGGAGGCTTTAAAAGCACTCACTGCAACATTTAAACGGCTTTAACGGCAAACACCAACCAGGCTGTGAGCAACTAGACAAGCTCTTGGAAGACTTTTCAGGAACCCCCATTTGTAGGGAGGTTACACTTATTTATTTGCTCTGTTTATTTCTCTAACTGAACTGAGTTATACTTGGAGTGCAATAGGATTTCTAACTGGGCTAAGTGAAACTATATGAGAGCTGAGAACAAAAAGTATAGTAGCTGAGGAGTGAAAAACGGACAAGGAGGCTTTAGGATTGCTACAGTACTACATTATCTAATGGATGAGATCTGAGACTGAATTAACCCAGTCAGCAAGGGGGCAATAGGCGGACTAGTGTGGGGGAACAGGAGTTTGAGTAACTAGGGGCCTAACAGTTGTAGTAGGATACAGAAACTGGGAGTAAGAGCCCGTAACATAAGATGGGGGCCAACATGTCGCAGGTGCCGCATGTCAATAGGGCAGGCATCTTAGTGCTGTGTGGGGGTGTACAAGGTGTGGGTCTGACATGATCCTAGACTGGGCTTGGAGGATGATGGTGTGATGGTCTAGGTAGAGCACTCCATTTTGCTGCATCAAAGCCTGCACTTTTTCAAATTAACTTCAATGTTCTTACTTTTCATACTTTTCGGAGGGGCTCTTGGTTCTCATCATCCAGCTGAACCAGGATAAAGACTGACCACTTCGGCAAAGTGACCACCTCCATCGGTCAGGTAAAATAGCATCACATTTTATCTTGACCGACCAGAGCTGAGGTCTCCTTGCTTTCTTTATTGAAGAGACCACTCTCCTGGATTCATTACTTATAGTGTGCTCTGGCCAATGTAAGGCTCACAGGTATTTAATAGGGAGCTTAGCAATTAGAAGGAGGCCACAATTCTCCTACATTCAAATCAGTACAAAAGGTTTGCAAGCTCAACCCCTGTATTTACAATACAATTTAGTAAAATTAGTGGGGTGTCTAGTTGGAATGCACTACCAGAGAGGGTGGTAACATGTAGAACAGTCAATAGCTTTAAGAAGGAGTGGGATAAAGCAAGAAGAAGAGTCGGGGGCAGGGACAAACGGGAGTGAAGAACTGAGGGGGAGGAGGCTGGGGCAGCTGCAATCTAGGCTGCTAGCTGCATACTCAGGCAGATTTAGATAGATTGATTGGTCTGTTCTGCTGGCAGATTTGTATGTTCGTATGTTCATACAGTATGTAAAATCACAGTGAGTCTGTTCATGAGCAGAAGTCCTAAAATGCCTACAGTATGTTGAAAATCTGGTTAGAAACGTCCATAAAATGACTGTCTTACAAGTGTGCATGGTGCAGCTTCCACACGCTCTCAGCTTCACAAATCTGTAGTATTTTCACTCCAGATTTTCAGACTTCCTTATGAACAGTACAGCTGTCATTTTTCACATCCTGTCCAAAATATGCTTTTACACATCTGGTGTAGCATCGCGCGGTTGCTGTGGGAAATCAATGTTTGGGACAGATTAAGAAAATCATAGTGACAGTGTTCATGAGCAGAGGTCACAAAATGCCTATGTTGAAAATTTGGTGAAATAATTCACTAAATGAATGTGTTATCAGTGCGTTGTGCAGTTTCCATGCATGCCTCGTAAGTTCTAGCATTTTTAATATTTTCTACAGATTTTCAACATTGACATTTTTCCACACCTCCTTATGAACAGTACAGCTGTCATTTTCACATCCTGGCCAAATGTGTTTTGCACTTCTGGTGCAGAATAGCATGGTCGCTGTGGGAAAGTCAGTGTTTGGGACAGATTAAGAAAATCACAGTGACTCTGTTCATGAGCAGAGGTCCTGAAATGCCTATGTTGAAAATTTAGTGACAAGCGTCCATAAAATGACTGTTTTACTGGTGTGCATTGTGCAATTTCCGCACCTGCGTAACTTTGCTAAATTGTAGTATTTTCACTCCAGATTTTCAACATTGGCATTTTTTCATACCTCTTTATAAACAGTACAGCTGTCATTTTCACATCCTGGCCAAAATGTGTTTTCGCACTTCTGGTGCACAATAGAGTGGTCGCTGTGGGAAGTCAGTGTTCAGGACAGATTAAGAAAATCACAATGACACTGTTCATGAGCAAAGGTGCTAAAATGCCTATGTTGAAAATTTAATGGCAAAAGTCCATGAAATGACTGTGTTATGAGCATACATTGAGTACGTTGAGCAGATTCCACGCACCCTCATCATTTTGTACATATGTAATATTTTCACTATAGATTTTCAACACTGGCATTCTTTCTCACCTCCTTATGAACAGTACAGCAGTCATTTTTCATATCCTGCTCGACATATGTGTTTACACATCTGGCGCAAAATAGCGCGGTCGCTGTGGGAAATGAATGTTTGGGACAAATTAAGAAAATCATAGTGACAGTGTTCATGAGCTGAGGTCACAAAATGCCTATGTTGAAAATTTGGTGAAATAATTCCACTAAATGTGTTACACACACGCATTGCACAGTTTCCATGTACGCTCGGAAATTTGAGCAGTTTAAATATTTTCACTACAGATTTTCAACATAGCCATCTCTTCACACCTCCCTATGAATGGTACAGCTGTCATTCTTCACATCCTGCCCAATCTGTGTTTTCGTACGTCTGGCACAGAATGGTATGGTCGCTGAGGGAGCTCAAAGTTCGGGACACATTAACAAAATCACATTGCCACTGTTCATGAGAAGGGGTCCCAAATGCTTTCATAAGGTGTGGGTCACAAAAAGGCCATGTTGAAAATTTGCAGTGCAAATACCAGCAAATGCCCATGGCATTAGGGTTTCTAACCATAACGTCCCACCCTGTACAGACTGACAGGCATCAAGGGTGTGCCTTTGGATTGCCGACTGTAATGCTCATGCCATTCCACCTCCACCACCCCCCACATCCTGCAGCCAGTGACAAGCATTGAGATGTGTCTTGGACTCTTTGCTCAAAGAGTTTACCCCATTCTCCTATACTGCACCCATTTCAGCGTCTGTCCTTCTGGAATGAGGTGACTATAAAGCCGAACAGCCCAATGCACACCTCAACACTTGTCAGTGTCTGCAGGATAGGGTGAGATGAAATGGCGTGAGCATTATGGGTGACGACCCGAACACATACCCTGGTGCCTGTCCTTCTCTGCAGGGTGGAGGTGGGATTTGCATGAAGTGCAATACTTCACTGCCATTCCTATTCTGCATCTGTCTAACTCCTGCATTCCCAATGCTAATACCAGCAACCAAATATTTGGCATTGACAAATGCTTGTTTTGTACTGAAATACAAATTAAAAAAATAACTGAATTGCAGTAGTTCTGCAGTAGAAATCTCTGTGTCTGAAATATTTGTGGTGTAATCTGACTCCCTGAATGCCTATCTCTCCGTACCTGCACACTGGTGTGTTCAACACCCTGGTGCTGCTGTTTCTGATGTATCACCTTGTGGCTCACCCTTGGCCCCCCACAATCTGGTAATCTCTTTAGGTCAGCTTTGCTGAATATCAGACTGATAGAGGAAGACCACAGAGCACATAAAATTCTCATGTTATTGCAAGAATTGTCACGGTCTTGGACTGGTGTTAACAGCAATGTAAGACCTAGCTTTTTTGCTACCAACAATGGCGCAAACATGGTGAATGCCATCAAGGATGGCCATTTCATATTTGTTGCTTTGTGCACACACACACACACACGAATTTAGTGGTGACTCATGCACTGCATAGCAGTACTAGGACCAACAACGTATTATCCTTAGTCTGTTCCATCTGCAGTCATTTCCATCGCTCTGTAAACACTGCTAACAAATTATGAGAAGTTCAGGAATGCCTTGCTTTGCCACAACATTGTATAATACAAGATGTTTGCACTCAGTGGAATTTGTCATACCTGACACATTCACAGCTCTTTGAGCAAAAGCGGGCACTACATGAAATGTCTATGGAGGCAGACACAGGAGGGGTCCTAGAACATCACGATTGGTTAGTTCTTGAGTGCAAGGTGAAAGTTCTTTTGCCATTTGAGAGGAATACACGTGACCTAAGTGTTGCCACTGCCTTACTTAGACAAGTTATCCCAGCTGTGCATATTCTCAAAAGATCGTTACAACGGTTTTTGGGTAACAATACACTAACTACTCAAGAGGTCACTGAGCTCGTTATTCATCTCGATGCAGAACTTGATGTAAGGTTTACCACAGTCATGGACATCTGCCATCATGTGTTTACTACCATGTTGGACCCTAGGTTTAAATGAGCGATCCTTCATACAGCCATGGACAGTCACAGGGCGACTCATTTTATGCAACAGCTGAGTGAAGAATTAAATAGTACCATGCAGGCAGTGAGACACTCGGAAGTGGTGAAACATGTTCCAGTTCAGGTTCCTGAGGAAGACAGACAGGCATGTGGTGATCTGAAATTGGATCATACTTGTGGAGATGGACAAAGATGGCATAGTGGCAGTGTAGAGGAGAGTGACTGGGCATTACTTAGTACATCACTGCATCAACAGGAACACAAACGCTCAGTTTCAGCCTTTCTCTGCAGAAAATTTGCTTAACAGCTAATTTGCAGAATCAATTGAGCCATTTGATGTTGATCCATGGGGCTACTTAGTTCAGATAATGAACTCCTCTCGACACCTGGCACAACTTGCTTTAAAATACCTAAGCTGCCCTACTACAAGTGCGCCGTCTGAGAGGATGTTTAGCACTGCTGGTGATATTCTTGAGCCACACCATTCCAAGCTGGACCCTCAACACGTTGAACAATTAGTGTTCCTTAAGCTAAATGTACCAGTAATTTGCTACAAATATGATCTGCCCACATAAAACTGGTGCTACAGTACAGCTCTCTATCTACCTAATATTATGACAGTGTAATGCTACTGTTTTTTGGCTCACCATTTTATGTTTGTATCACGTTAAATATTTAACTAAAAGGGTAACTGAGTCTCCACTTCCTGGCATATAACTGCAAGGCCACCATGAGGCCCCTCTTAAACTAGAAACATTTAAATAATGTATCATGTTTTAGTGACCTTACTATTGTGTACTTTAGGTTACTAATTTGTTGGAGAAGGACTGCTTGGCCCAAACATTCAGTCCTGATTGTCCAGCCCTGCCTTATTGGTCTCATCTGTAGAACCTTAAGCAACCCTGCTGCCTCCCTGCCTGTTTTCAAATACACCCCAGCCCCATACTTGTCTCACGCATGCTTGAAGCCCCACACTGCTTTTGGCACCATCACTTATGCCTGCAGTCTCTGTCAGTCATCTACCATGCCTTCCGTGAATATTTCTTCAAATCTGTCTTGAACTCCCCTTCAACTTCATCACATGCCCCATTACCCCTGGTACTTGTGCTCTTTCTCATTTGAAAGAGACTCCCTTTTGGGTCCTGTCTTCACCCCATGAGGTACTTGTATAGGTCTCTATCATGGCACATCTCACTCTCCTCTCTTCCAGGGTGGACATACAATGCATGCACACCAGTGTCATTTTAGTAGCCCTAGACAAGACACAAAACGTTACCTCATCTGCAGCCTTTGCTCAGTCTGTGATGACCGCATGTCACCTGACCACTGACCAGTGCAGTAGTTTACTGACTTTTTGGGTGCCTGAAAGGCTGTTGTGGAGTGTTCATGGCAGAACAGCCTACTGTACTTTAAAAGGGCAGGAAGTAGTATAGTTTAACTGTGTTACACTTATGGGGGGGTTGAATAATGCATATCTGGAGCCCAGAATATAAATATTAATCCAAACATTAAAATTAAGGTATTCCCAGACCCCTACTTAGCACAGGCCAGTGTTTGGTGCCCCCCCAACCAGGATCCCCCTCAATGTCTTAGGGGGTGACAGTGTGATACTGGAGATTCATCTTGTACCTTATGCTCCTGCTTTCTGTCTGTACCAGCTTTCACCTATTGCCTTGGGTGTGCAATGTCTCCGCACAGGCCAGTCTCCAGGGTCCCCCCAACCAGGACCTTACTTGATGTCTTAGGGGGTCCCAACAGAGCTAGATGGCCTGCAGGTTGTTTTCACTTGATGGGACCCCTAGCATTCCACACCCTCCTGGTGGCCCCACTATTTACTGGATGTTATTTGTGATCACAATAAAAGAAAATTAGATACAGGCCTCTCTTGGATCTCTGCAGGTCTCTAGGCTGCCCCTCAGCCTGCTCCTAACTGGCTCAAACTGGTACAGACTGATGGTGCACTTTTTATGCTAAAATCCTCTAAAAGCTGTACTCTGGATCCTGGCACCAGAGCGACAGTCTCATACTCGACACATAAGACCTAACATGCTGCTACCCCCTAGTAGAATGGGGTTGTTAAAATAACTAATGTAAAACTTTACAATTAAACATGCATTGTATAAACTGGACATGTAACAGCCTGGCTCAGAGCAAGCCACATATCACTTGTGAGAGTGCAGAACTTAAATAATTTACTCGTATCTCTGCCGCTTTTGAGTTACTGTCCTGCCTCCTTACTTAACAAGGTAGATCATATTCTTTGTGTCAGGCCACTGGATATTCTGCATGTACAAAGGGGCAAGACCATAACCCACAAGTGGAAGAGCCATGAGTGAGTTATGAAAGTCCTGCCCCCTCACAAGTGATGATAAACTGTGTATTTTGTGTCAGGCCACTGTATGTTCAGTGTATACAAAATTAGTTTACTAGTTATAATGTTTTAATCTGTTGTTCATGTGACTATGTAACTGTTTCTCTTTGATTTCAACTGCCAGCTTCAGGACAGCTCTGAGCTACTGTGATGTCATCAGCATTGTGAAAGCTCCTTTCTGATAATTCATTATCGGAGTGTTGAGAACTCATCCTGTAAGATAGTAGTTGTGACCTACCAACATCAAATGTTTGATATCTTGAGGTTAAAGGCATCACTTGTTATCCTGCCATTTTTATCTTCATGGGAATTTGATAAATTAGTACTGCATACCCCACAATCCCAAATATTGCAGCTGATAGTTCAACAGTACAGGTACTACTAGCACTTTAAACAGAACGCACCTTGATTTCTCTAAGTTTGTTCTCCTCTTCACTTCTAGATTTGAGAATCTTCTCCATCTGCTGCCGTATGCTCACCAGTGATTTTTCAAGTTTTCCCTGAATAGAAAAAAACTCTTAGTTCTGTATCATTTACATGTATTCATGTTTCATCTGATTGTACAATGGTGGTGAATAGTTGGTGCTGCTTGCTATTCCAGTGTCCAGAGATCATGTCCCAAGCCTGGAACATTGCAGTCATCAGCAGCAGAAGGATGAGTCTGGAGATGGAGGGCGGTGACTTCTGCTGCAACACTATCACCTGGGAAGCCATGGCTAGAGGCTGGAGGTACAGCTTGGGATGACGGGGGGAGAGAGGGGGTGAAAGGGAGGGTCAGGGTCTGTGGAGAGAGGGTGGGGTCCACTGTAACCTCTGCATTAGGGTCACCACAATGGAGCAGACTCGACAGACCATAAGGCTGTCTTCCACTGGCTCTTTCATATGTCTGTATGTTCACATGCACTGAAAGTGTGGGCGTGAATGTGCTGCAGTGGGTCAACTGACACCACAACCACTGCAAACCTAAGTACAAGGAACTGGTATCTCTGGAGTCTATGGGGAAAATCACAGGCAGAGAATGTCTTGCTATCCTCCAGTCCACAAGAGCAACTCCTGTCCTTCTGGAAGGATGTCTACCCACCCTTATCAGATATGCGCTGTGATCAGAGTACATGTCAAGCTGTACTGCAGTGGGGATATAGGTATATACACAAAGGCAGAGAAAGGGAGGTTGGGGTTCTCAGAAGATTGTACAATAGATGGTAATGGTCATATGAACAGCTGTAGGAGGACGTTTAGCCTCAGACCAACAAGAAATACTAGAGGAAATACCTGAAACAATAATTTGCAGTTTAACTTTTTGTTTGCAGAATAAACTCCAGTGATTTTGTTCAGTTTTAGTCATGTAACCCCCCTGCAAATGGGGGTTCCCAAAAGCCTTCCAAGAGCTTGCCTAAGGCTTACAGTCTGGGTGGTGTTCGGCATTAAAGCCGTTAAAACAGTGTTGCAGCGAGCGCTTTTAGAGCCTCCATGTGCTGTCTCTCTTTAAAGGCTGCCTGCCTGCAGTCATAATTAGTTTGCCTGGGGGGACTGTGTGTTTATATGCCCGAGTACTGCCCGGGCTGCTGACTAAGTGCTCTGTTTCTGCCGTCGCTAAATGTGCATAGGGAGCCCAGTTAACAGATGTAACTCATTGCTAGTCATTTGTTAGAGTAATAGTAAAAACGTAGTTTGTCTAGCCTGCCTTTCTTGCAGCACGGACTGTTTCTGTTTTACTCAAACATTTTCGTCCCGAACTGCCAATTTGGACCAATCAGGTTGTGAGGACTCTAAAATGGAGCCTGCCAAAATGGAACTTATGGTGCCAGACTCTGGGAATTGTAGTTTTAGATCATTAACTGGCACCTTTTTGCACCTACAGGGGGAGTGTGTTGTGACTGACAGAGGAACCAGCCAATTGGACCTTGTGGATCCTGGGGAAATGGCTCCAGCTGTCTGCTGGCAAGCCAGATCTGTGTGGGAAGCTTTGAGAGCAACAGCTCTGAGTGTTAGAGCAGCCATTGTGGCGTAGTCCGCACAGGAGAACCATGGAAGGCCTGACTGTTAGCCTACTAGCCTGATTTCTGCCCTGAGTGGGAGGAGAGGATTCTCGTCAGAGTAATTCTGAATTTGTGACAGCAAAGCAAGCTGCTGCTGTGGGACCAGGCTTAACCTGTAGAAGACCAAAGATTTAGCTGAATGCGATCGGCCTGTCAAGACACTGTGGCCTGGTACAGTAACAAGTTCCTTACATATGAATGTGCTATGTGCTGGATGGGGATTGCAATCCGATTCCCCCCATTGCTATGAACTGTGTGCTAGTGTTGGAAGTTGCTGCCCAGCAAAATATCGGACTGAATCGCTGTTTATGCAGATAGGCCCAGCCATGAGGGCCTTGTCTTCCTACCCTGCTATGCAGAACAGATTCATCGACGAGGACCAGCCCCTGCTCCTTGCCTGAACAAGAACAGCGTCCAGAGCAAATCGGGCGAACCCTGTTCCCTAGCAATCCAGAAATTCCACTCATCATCTCTCCTGCGTTCAGCCTGGGTACAGTGAGTAATGATGAGGGTAGCTCCCTGCAACTGTTTTTAAACCAAAGTGTGTTATCTGATTGTTGTGTGTGTTCCATTTTATGAACTGAGGCTTCCGGCTCTGGATTACAAATTGTGTGTGTCTGCTTGCATGGTCTTTTTCCATCACAGGGCTCAACCAGCTGCATCGCCAGCCTACCCCGGGCAACAGTCCTGGCTAGCCCCTTTCCCCATCCTGGGTACTCAGAGAGTGTGACTGAGTTGAACTATTTCTGCATGCACAATACTGTGATTATTTATGTGTCTAATACCAATTAAACTGATTTTCCCCCTCCTTGTTACAGTCCCCCTTAATAAATCAGATCTGTTGTTTATGGAATATACCTTGCTTGTGGTGTCACTAAATGCTGAAAGTATTGCATTATAGCTTTGTGCCTTGTATAACCTTATTTTACAGGGTTCCCCAGAGTCACATCACCGAATCAGTCCGGGGTAAGTGCTAGTTTTATGTGTAAGAGGTTTGCATATCTGGGGTATTGGGAATGTTACTTCTGTGTGTTGGGAGGGCCACTAGTGGGAGTTGAGGGGTCACAGTGTCCCAAAGGCTGTGACCTGGTTGACGGTACACAACCAACCCTGACCTTTGGGTGGAGGCACTGTCAATGAACCTAGGCCCCTTAACCTCTCACTAGCCACGCAGGCAGGGGTAGTAGCCCTTAGGATAGCGCCACCTAGGGGTTACATTTTGGAGGCACCTCTGGGATTAGCATCCTCTAGTGGTCACATGAGGAAATTACCCTGATATGTTCAGTACTGGACAGAAAATGGAGGACTTTGATACGCCCAAGATAAAAATTGCCCCCCATAAGCTATTGGTGCACTGAATGATGGGGTGGAGTGAAGCTGAGGGATTAGACCCCAGACAGGCTATCCTGTTATTGGATGTCCCATTAGGGACCAGTAATGCTGATATTGTATCCACTGTGAAGCATGTTAAGGGCCTGGGCAAGGTTGAAGTAAGGGGGCGAGATGCTGCTTTATTTGAACAGACTATGATAGTGCTACTCTCGTGCAGTTCCCCAATAGATCCAGAGAAGGTACCCCCTGTTATTTTGACCGAAGGTACCCAGAAAGGGTGGAGGGTTATTCATTTACATAGTGGTCCGGCCACCCCGGGTGGGTCCCCCAGTATAGATGGGTTTAAGGAAAAGCTGTTCCAATTTTTAGCATCTGAGTGGCGAACTGCTCAAGAACTTATAAAGGTGCTAGACCTTAAAGGGAAACCCACACCCCTGCATTCCCCAGCCACATCCCCAGTGTCCCACAAGAGCTCTCCTGTAGCCTCCTCCCCCATCGTAATTCCACCCATACAGCTGGATTCCTACCGGAAGCTCAGACTTTTCTCAGGCACCGTCCCAGTGCCTTTGGGGAGGACGATCTAGAGACATGGATGGACTATGCTACCCCTTTAGTGCAGGAATGGCAGTGTTTGGAGGGGGAAAAGAGGAAGTGACTAATGGAGCGTTTGAGAGGCCCTGCACTGGAGGTCATCTGTTTTCTACGAGCGACTAGTCCAGAGGCTACAGTGGCTGAATAGCTCTCTGCACTAGAAGGAGTGTTTGGCAGCACTGAGTCAGGGGACAACTTGTTTTAGAAGTTCAAGTCAGCTAAACAGTGAAAGAATGAGAAGTTGTCAGCCTTTGTTACCAGGATCGAGAGGGCTCTGCAGAGGGCCCACAGGAAAGGGGGAGTGCCTGAAAAGGACCGGAACCAGGTCAGACTGGACCACATTCTGAAGTCAGTTTGATTTTCTAGTGTAATGATATTAAAGCTCAAGTTGCAAGATAGGAGGGCAAACCTTCCTGAGTACTGCCACCTCATGAAAGAAATTTGTGAAATAGAAACTGATGAGGAGGGCTGGGAGCCCCATGCTGGGGCTGTGAACACTTGCCAGGCTCCGGAGAGGATTGATTCAGATGAGGCCCAGCAGTTGAGAGAATTGATTAAAGAGTTGACTGAGGAAGCCAGAGAACCTGATCTGTATCAGGCACCAGAGACTAAGTGGAGTGGAGGTGCATGTTGTTTCTTCCGAGCCCTGGACTGAGGGTAGCCTATTGGAAGAGGTGCGAGAGTTGAAAGCCCTAGTAGGAGACCTGCTGCAAAACCGCCCAATCTCCACCCTGGTGGAGACCAGGAGGATCAAGGACGTGGAGCACAAGACCCAGCAGAGCCACCAAATGCCCCTAGGGTACCCAACCCAAGAGATGGCCCACGTACCCCCCGAGATTCTAGAGAGCCTATTTTTTTGCTACCAATGCAGAGAGGATGGGCATACCAGAGTTTCCTGCCATTCACTGGAAAATTTGAGGAGAGTTACTGCCCAGTTACTGGCTAACGACGGGGCAACAACTGGCCACAAGGGGAGCTGCTTGAAAAGTTATGCTGCAAAAGCCAATTCCAGATCGACACCAATGTCAGTGCTGCCAGAGGGTCTCAAGTGGTGGCCCTCCATTGAGATGACAGTGAAAGTAAACGGAGTGTCTACTAGGGCTGTGCTGGACAGTGGCTCCCAAGTAACCATCATGTTCCAAGACTGGTGCCAGAAGTATTTGCCTGACATGCCTTTACAGCCTTTGGAAGGACTGCATGTCTGGGGGTTAAGTGAAAAGGCGTACTCCTACTCTGGATACATTCGGATTTGGTTGTCTTTCCCCACCTCGGTGGCTGGAGTGGCGGAACAAGTGGAGACCTTGGCCCTAGTGTGTCCCCCTACTGGATTATACGATGAGGTTCCTTTACTGATTGGTACAAATGCTCAGATGTTCGGGAGGCTGGCACAACTCTGCTATGAGAAACAGGGGCAGCGAACTGGTAGAGCTTTGAGGATTCCTGCCTTGATCAGGAAGGCTTATGAGTCACGGAAGAATGCTGAAGAGGTGGATGCGGATGAACCGGTTGGGTTTGTATGGAATAAGGATCCTGAGTCCATGATCCTGGCGCCTAATGCTCAGTGTATCATACAAGAAGAGGTCTGCTTATGAAAGGATGTCAAGAATAAGATGCTCATGCTGGATGCACCAGGCGATGGAAAATTGCCAGAAGGGTTGCTTGTTAAGCCCAGTATCTTACCCACTCGGGCTCATGCCTATGCTCGACAGGTAATGGTCCAGGTTCATAATGTGTCAGACAGAGAAATTCGGGTGAATAGAGGTTGCACCCTGGCTAATGTACACTGTGCAGACATTGCAGCGCTACCCAGTAACAAGTACTCTGGGGAGAGTGACAGAGTGACGCCAGACTTGTTTGATTTTGGTGACTCCCCGTTGCCAGTTGAATGGAAGACTAGAATCAGTGAGAAACTTGCCCAGAGAGACCAGGTGTTCCCACTAAAGGAATGGGATGTGGGGTGTGTACAAGGAACTGAGCATCATATCTGGCTGCATGATGAGCAACTATTCCATGAGAGGTCTCGACGCCTGGCACCCGCTGATATAGATGATGTAAGACGGCACCTACAGGAGATGCTTGTGGCTGGGGTGATACAAGAATCCAGAAGCCCATATGGTTCACCTATTGTGGTAGTGAGAAAAAAGAATGGAACAGTAAGAATGTATGTGGATTATCGGACCCTCAACAGGCAGACCATCCCTGATCAATACACCATGCCCCGTATTCAGGATTCTTTAGACTGTCTGAATGGTAGCAAGTGGTTCCCAGTGCTGGATCTTCCCAGTGGGTACTATCTGAGCCCCATGGCCACTAAAGACCGTGAGAAGACAGCCTTCATCTGTCCACTGGGGTTCTATTAATTTATGAGGATGCCCCAAGGAATTTTGGGTGCCCCAGCCACCTTTCAACGATTGGTGGAGCGTGCAGTGGGGGACATGAACTTGTTGGAGTACCTAGTATATCTAGACAATGTTATTGTGTTTGGAAGTTTGTTGGAGGAACATGAAAGCAGACATTTCAAAGTGTTGGACTGACCGGAAGATTTCGGCCTCAAACTATCCTTTGACAAATGCCAGTTCTTTCAGACATCCATAAAATATGTGGAGCACATAGTGTCCACCGAGGGGACAGAGGCCGACCCTAGCAAAGTTGAGGCCTTGACCACCTGGCCCCAGCCCCACAACCTAAAAGAGTTACAAAGATTTCTAGGATACAGGTGGTTCATTAAGAACTATTCAAGGGTGATTCGCCCACTTCTGAATCTTACCCAAGGTTACCCTTCCACAAACAAAAAATACAAGAGAGTGGCCTCCACTGAAACAGAGAGAGTGTATTTCCATCAAAATGAATCTTTTGGGTCGCGCTGGACACCTGATTGTGAAGCTGCTTTTCATGAAATCATATACCAGCTTACTCACGCTCCTATCCTTGCCTATGCTGATCCTGCAAAACCCTATGTATTACATACCGATGCTAGCCTACAAGGTTTAGGGGCTGTGTTATATCAAGAGCACGAGAATGGACTGAGACCAGTGGCCTTTGCCAGCAGAAGTCTAACCCCATCTGAGAAAAACTATCCTGTGCATAAATTGGAGTTCCTGGCATTGAAATGGGCCATTGTTGATCAATTCCATGAATACTTGTATGGAGCAAAGATACTGGTAAAGACAGATAACAATCCATTGACCTATGTGCAGACTTCAGCCAAACCGGATGCCCCTAGCCATCGGTGGCTTTCTGCATTGTTTACCTATGATTATGCTGTTGAATACAGAGCAGGCCTGAATCAAGTAGATATTGATGCTCTCTCTCGGAGGCCTGCTTCCAGAAGTGATTGGGTCAGACCATCCGAACCTGACATTCGAGCACTATGCCAAAAGTTTGACAAGGAGGAACAAACATCCCCAGACGCAGTGGACTGTCTAGTAGATTGTTTGGGGCCCTCTGACACGTGTATACCTGCTGCTTACTGCCAGTTCTCCACACTAGATATTAGTGCACTGCCTCAGTTTGATAATGACAGCATCCAGCGGCTCAATCCCAGATCCTATGATCAAATCAGCACTTGACGCCTCTACACAGTGAAAGATGTGTCCAAGTTGCACTCCTCTGACTTGAGAACTGCATTATTGTATAAAGAAGGCCCTAAATTGAAACTGATTAACCAGTTGCTATACAGAAAAACAGTAGACAGAGGGGACAAGTAGACAAGCAACAGTTGGTTTTGCCCTGCTTTAAAGACTTGGTGCTGGGGTCCCTACACAACCATGGGGCACCTCGGTATGGGCCGAACCCTCGAGCTAGTGAGGGGCCAGATTCTACTGGCCTAAAATGGGGCCGATGTTGAGCATCATGTACGGACTTGTAGTCACTGCCTGCAGAGAAAGGCCTTGCCCCAGAGGGCTGCCCCCCCTTGTTAACATCACCACCAGCACCCCCATAGAGCTAGTTTGTATTGACTTTCTGAGTTTGGAGCCTGATCAGTGGAACATTAGTAATGAGTTGGTGGTCACTGATCATTTTACAAGGAACGCCCAAGCATTCCCCACCAAGGACCAGAAAGCATCCACTGTGGCCAAGGTACTGGTGGAGAATTTCTTTGTTCACTATGGAGCCCCCCAGAGAATCCATTCCAATCAGGGCCGAGATTTTGAGAGTCGCTTAATCAAGGAGATGCTCTCTCTGTGGGGATTGTGGAAGTCTAGAACCAGCCCTTACCACCCCCAAGGGGATCCACAGCCAGAACATTTTAATCGCACTCTTCTGGACATGCTGGACACTCTCCACCCAAAAGACAAGCCTAGATGGAGCCAGCAAATTAGCACCTTGGTACATGCTTACAGCTGCACCAGAAATGATGCTACCGGGTTCTCCCCCTACCACATTATGTTTCGAAGAGAAGCTCGACTGCCAGTGGATGTTTGTTTCGGAGTCTCTCATGATGGGGTCCAAGCTGACAATTACCTACAATACATGCAAAAGTTAAAAGCCCAATAAAATCATGCATACCAACTAGCTCAGACTATGGCTGCAAAGAGAAATCTGGCCAATAAAGAAAGGTATGATAAAAAGGTGAAGGCCCAAGAACTCCAAGTGGGAGACTATGTATTTTTAAGAAATCTGGGACTGCATGGCAAACACAAAATTGCTGACTGGTGGCACCATCTCCCCCACATCGTAGCAGGCAAATTAAATGACTTGCCAGTGTATAAAGTGTGGCCTGAAAACAACTCAAAAGAAGTCAAGACAATGCATCGCAATCATTTGTTGCCCATTGGTCAAATACTGATTGAATCTGAGCCCTCAGAAATTGCCCCCTGGACCGGTGACAAGGGCTGCTGCAAGACAGAAATAGAGAAAGCTTGCCCTGTAGTTTCTGACTTAAGGTTTTCCACAGCAAACCCCAACTGAGAATGACTGTCAGTCCCTTCGGATGAAAGTGAGTACAACTATTGTTACTACCCTTCTTATGAACTGTCAGTTGTTTCAAGGTAACCCCCTGGTTAATTATGGGGATGAAGTTGGGCCTTCTGGACTGCCTAACCTCCCAGCTTTAACCATGGAGCCAATGCTCCCTGAGAGTGAAGTGCAGAGTGTCAAGTCTGATGATATTGAATCACTGTGTAAGGTGGAATTGTATGATTTCCCTGAGGAAGAAACAGATGAGCTAAGACCGACTGGTGATCTACCAGAGCAGGAACAGTACTTTGAGTGTAATGACAGTTCTCTTCCAGTGCTGGAGTGCTTTTCAAGTGAGCTAAGTGTTGTGGAACCAGAATCTGCAGGTCCAGGGGCTGACAATGCCCCAAGCCCGGACTTTTCTGCCCAGATAGAAACTTTCCTTGCCAGTAAAGAAGGTGCTGAAAGTGAAGCTAAAGGTGCAGAGACTGTAACTGCTCCCCCTTGGAAGACTGGTCGAGTGGTAAAGCCAGTAGTGCACCTCAGCTATGATTCCCCTGGGAGGCCTGTGGATTTGCCTCTCAATGTAGTCCATAAAGCAGTGTATGTATCCCCGAGCTCACTGCTCAAACTGAGCATAGGTGCCAACTCTAGGTTAATTGTTCTGCCCTCTAGGTATGGTGCCCCTGCCCCATCTAGCCCCAAGGTAGCTGACAGGGAAGGGCCTCCTCTCTCCATGTTTCATGTGCAGGAAATGATAACCTGATTTCAAACTGCAATGTGTGTATGAGTAATCAGTGCAATGTATGTATAATGCTGTATAAAAGTAATGTACTGTGAAACACAGGAAATGTGTATGTAGCAAAGGTTTAATATGCTGATTACTGCTTAAAGGTTATAGGCCTGATATGCTAGAGCCATAAATGTATATGATGATTTGCATTGGAGTTATTGTAAGAGTACTTACTTGATGCGGACACCAAGCTTTTTCAGGCCAGAAAGGATGTAACCCCTGCAAATGGGGGTTCCCAAAAGACTTCCAAGAGCTTACCTAAGGCTCACAGTCTGGGTGGTGTTCGGCGTTAAAGCCATTAAAATAGTGTCACAGCGAGTGCTTTTAGAGCCTCCATGTGCTGTCTCTTTAAGGGCTGCCTGCCTGCAGTCATAATTAGTTTGCCTGGGGGGACTGTGTGTTTGTATGCCTGAGTCCCACACTGGGCTGCTGACTAAGCGCCCATTTCTGCCATTGCTAAATATGCAGAGGGAGCCCAGTTGACAGATGTAACTCATTGCTAGTCATTTGTTAGAGTAATAGTAAAAATGAAGATTGTCTAACCTGCCTTTCTTGCAGCATGGACTGTTTCTGTTTTGCTCCACCATTTTGGTCCCGAACTGCCGAATTGGACCAATCAGGTTGTGAGGACTCTAAAATGGAGCCTGCCAAAGTGGAACTTATGGTGCCAGACTCTGGGAGTTATAGTTTTGGATCATTGGTGCCTTTCTGCACCAGGAGTGTGTTGTGACTGACAGAGGAACCAGCCTATTGGACCTTGTGGATCCTGAGGAAATGCCTCGAGCTGTCTGCTGACAAGCCATATCTGTTTGGGAAGCTGAGAGGCAGCCGTTACAGCGTAGTTCACGCGGGAGAACTGTGGAAGGCCTGACTGTTGGCCTACTAGCCTGATTTCTGCCCTGAGTGGGAGGAGAGGATTCTCGCCGTACTAATTCTGAATTTGTGAGAGCAAAGCAAGCTGCTGCTGTGGGAACAGGCTTAACCTGTAGAAGACCAAAGATTTAGCTGAATGCGATCGGTCTGTCAGGACACTGTGGCCTGGTACAGTAACAAGTTCCTTACATATGAATGTGCTGGATGGAGATCGTGATCTGATTCTCTCCATTTCTGTGAACTGTGTACTAGTGCTGGAAGTTGCTGCCCAGCAAAATATCGAGACTGAATCTGCATTACTTATGCAGATAGGCCCAGCTCACGAGGTCCTTGTCTTCCTACCCTGCTGCACAGAACAGATTTGTTGACAAGGACCAGCCCCTGCTCCTTGCCTGAACAAGAATAGCGTCAGAGCAAATTGGGCAAACCCTGTTCCCTGGCAATCCAGAAATTCCAGTCATCATCCCTCCTGTGTTCAGCCTGGGCACAGTGAGTAATGATAAGGGTAGCTCCCTGCAACTGTTGTTAAATCAAAGTGTGTCATCTGATTGTTGTGTGTTTTCCATTTTATGAAATGATCCTTCGGCTCGGATTACACACTCCACCACAGGGCCCCAACCAGCTGCATGCAGCCTTCTGGAGTGCTGTCCTGGCTAGCCCTTCCCCATCCTGGGTACCCAGAGAGTGCGACTGAGTTGAACTATTTCTGCATGCACAATACTGTGATTATGTATGTGTCTAATGCCAATTAACCTGATTTTCCCCCTCCTTGTTACAGTCCCCCTTAATAAATCAGATCTGTTGTTTTTGGAATATACCTTGCTTGTGGTGTCAGTATATGCTGAAAGTATTGCATTATAGCTGTGTGCATTGTATAACCTTATTTTACAGGGGGTCCCCAGAGCTGCACTACCAGAATCAGTCCTGGGGGTAAGTGCTAGTTTTATGTGTAAGAGGTTTGCATATCTGGGGTATTTGGGACGTTACTTCTGTGTGTTGGGAGGGCCACTAGTGGGAGTTGAGGAGGGTCACAGTGTCCCAAAGGGCTGTGACCTGGTTAGACTAGCCACAACCATCCCTGACCTTTGGGTGAAGGCACCCGTCATCGAACCTAGGCCCCTTAACATGTCACTAACCACGCAGGCAGGGGTAGTAGCCCTTGGGATAGTGCCACCTAGGGGTTACAGTCACATAGATCCTAATTCACAAATCTGGCTGATATATGCACCATTGCCAGCCTGAACAACTCTACAAACCACTGCCACTTCATGAGTCTAGTTCACAGGTATTATCCACATACCCTGGTCACCTCCATCCACAGACATGGAGCTCTATACGGTGACAGTGGGAGTCCTTGAGCCCGAGCTCTGCCAGACTGTAGGTTCCAAATGGAATCCTGGGTCAGTCTAGTTGATCCTTTGCTTCACATGAGCAGAGAATCCTTAGTGGCATTCATACCTGGATTGCAGTAGTCACCTAAGAATATTTTTTTTTTACATAAAACTTTTGCCCTCAGTCACCTTTCAGCCCTCCATGCATCAGAGCAGAGATGAAACAGCATCTGTTGGGGCAGTATTGCACCCAAAGGCCAGAGAAGGGTGTGGCAGTGGGCACCGACTTATGTCCGGAGTCCTCCCTCCCCCCAACATGACCACCATGTATTGTTTACACTTTCCCAGTGCCTGAAGCATTTAAATGGATTTGGTCTGCTGCTGTGGAACATGACCTGGCCTGCCTCCTACTCAGTCTGACCAGCTAGTGGTCAGGGCACTTGGCATCTGTGTAGAGATTGAAGAATACCAAAAAGGCCACTTCTTATGTGGTGAATGGCTTCCTTAGTGCTGAGTAGCCCTACCTGCCCACCTTGTAATGCATGTAGGGTTTGAAGGCCAGAAGCTTAAACACATTCCCAGTTTAGAACACTTTAAATGGAAATTAATTAAACAGTAAGAGCCAGTAACCTGGAGCTTTACAAACAATACCTTTTCACCATACCTTGTATTCTGTGACAGCTTCTTCAATAGGGACAACGTTGTGACTTCTGTGGTTACGAGATCTATCACAAATCAGACAGACTGGAATCTGATCATCCTCACAGAACAGTTTCAGTTTTTCCTCGTGTTTCTCACAGAGAAGATTTTCACTTGATGTTTGAGCAGCTGCTTTTAGTTTTTTTATCCCTTCTACAATATTAGCCAGATCTGTGTTTGTTCTCAACTTCTTCTGCACAAACACTTCCTACATTTAGGACAGGTGATATTTGTGTCTGATTTCCCCCAGAACTCAGTGATACAGACTCTGCAGAAATTGTGCCCACAGTCAACAGTTACTGGATCTTTGAAAAAATCCAGACAGATGGCATAAACTGCATCATTTTTCAGTATTTCTACCTGTCCTGCAGCTGCCATGTTCCAAGCTCGAGTGTAGGTCAAAGAATTGTACTTTCAGTTTTACTTACTGACTTCAGAGAGTGACTTCCTGGAACACACATGTTGTTATTCTGCATTAACTCCTTCACTGCCACAACAGGCTCCAGCTATGTAGTACAGATACCCTTTTTTGACGTTTCTCAGCAATTTGGGTTTAATGTCTAATATTACTTAAATAATTCTTATTTGAAAAGTAAACAGAATGCATAGATATATGTGGAACAATAATATTGTATATTATCTGCAGTGTTGTTTAATAGTATTGGTTTTTCATACTGTACAGTTGTATAACCTGCAGCACAGAAAACATTTGAGAATTTTGTTTTCTTTCACAATTCTCACTATAACCTAGATATGAAAAAAACTGACCAAACTGAACACCTTCATTGGTTAAATGTACACAGCTCCTGACAGTTTATTATTTACCTAGAAACTGCACACTTCATAACTACCTGCACTTATCAACCTAGCAACAACCTAACTAAATGAGAATAACATCTTTCCCATTGAAATAAAACATGTTTCCTCTTCTGAAACACAAAAACCCACAACAGGACATAGGTTTCCTCAAAATAAATACACTTCCTGGGTTCATTTAAAGGCATGCCTTTCATACCAACCTCTCATTTTCTACCTAGAAAAACAATCAAACTAACGGAAAATGAAAACTTTTCCCATTTAAAAAAGGAAAACAAAATGTCCATATTATAAACATGATTGATAACCTCCTGTAACCCCTAGATGGCGCTATCCCAGGGGCTACTACCCCTGCCTGATTTGCCACTAACAGGTTGAGGGGCCTGGATCCAATGGCAGGTGCCTCCACCCAGAGGTCAGGGTTTGTAATAGTTAAACTTACTTGGTCACAGCCCTCTGGGACACTGCAACCCCCCTTTCTTCCCACTAGTGGCCCACACAATATATCAAATTACCTTCACAGTATACACTTACCCCCAGGACTAGTTCGGCACTGGGACCTCCTGTGAAATAAGATACAGTGCAACAATCACGGTACAGTACTTTAACATAGACAAATACCTCCAGGCAGTATAACTGCTGGAAACAAGCAGCTCTGATTTATTTAGGGGATATAACAAGGACAGGGAAATCAGGTTAATTAGCTTATCCCTTTACTATCACTATGGCTCTGTGCACAGGCCTATCCCTACCAGTTACTGTCCCTGGGTACCCAAGCCCTAGTGGCTAGTCCAAACCGTGGGCAGCTGGTAGGGGCCCTTCACAGTGAAAAGAAAAACTAGTTTAAACAGTCAGCAGTACAGTGATTCCATTTGATTTAATGTGGCACTTCAACAGGAGCGACCTCTGAATTAGGGTACTCATGACCTCCAAACAAGATAGGGTCCTTCAACGTCAGAGAGGCTACTCTTGAGCTCCAAGAGACTCCTCACACATTTATATGGTAAACAGTCACAGGCAAAAGTCACTTAATGGCAGCAGGATTCACTTGAGGTACACAAGCCTCCTCACACATTTATATGGTAAAAAAGAAAGCTTTATACCAGGCGCAGGCTGCTTCTATCCCGATCGCAATTACTGCACAATACCCGGGAACACACAGCAGATTCAGTTCCTGACAGATCGAGTGCAATTCAGCAATTTCTCCAGTCTTCTACAGGGTGAGCCTGGTTTCTACCTCTTCAGATATCCTTTGATTCTCTTCACAGGACGGATTCAGTCTCAACAAGCAGTTACACAAGCTGCAGACAGGAACTCTGACCTCACACATGTTTTGGACTAAAACTGTGCACTGAAGGAGCACAGGGTCCTTTCCCTTCACTGTCAGAGCTAAACTGAAACTCCAACAGACAAAACTGGCACTTCCTTTGAGTTCCTCCCAGTTCTTGACTGGATTGGCTGTCACTCACAATAGACTGCTGCTGTTGGTCCAAAAAGGCGCCAAGTCTAAACTACATCTCTCAGAGTCACTGCTCATACAATCCTCTTGTGGCTGGCTCAGATTATGAGTCCAAGTTCTGATTCGTCCAAGGCACCATTTTAGAGCTAGCTTACCCACACTGATTGGTCCAGTTCAGCAGTTCAAAACCAGAATGGGGAACTAGGCAGACACAGTTCTGACTGCAAAAGCAGGTTAGACAAACTGTAATTTCATTATTACTGTAAATGATTTCTGGCAAACAGTTACATCTTTCAGATAGGTTCCTTTCACTCCTAGTAACTGCAAAATGGAGTGAATTGGCAGCAGCTCGAGTGGTACTCAAACAGAGAAGCACACAGTCCCCCCATACAAACTAATTATGTCTGCAAGCAGACAGCTCTTAAAGAGACAGTACCAGAGGCTCTAAAAACACTCACTGATAAATGGTTTAAACGCCAAACACCATTCAGGCTTGGAGCATTCAAGCAAGCTCCTGGAAGTCTTTTGGGAACCCCCATTTGCAGGGGGGTTACACCCTTCCTGGCCTGGGAAAGCTTGACGTCCGCGTCAAGCAAGTACCCCCATAAGTTTTAACTGCAACCATATACATTTGCATTAGGCTCACACATGTAATCGCAGTCAGTATATCATTTTACCAAGAACACATTTCTGAAACATTGCAGTACATCACTCTTTACATAGTATTACACACACATTGTACCATAACTCAAGTTATTACCTCTTGTACATGAAACCTGAAGAGGGCCTTCCTATCAGTTACCTTGGGGCTGGACGGGCAAGGGCACCATACTTAAGAGGGCAACACAAGTAACTTGAGTTAGCACTGACGCTCAGTTTGGGCACTGAGCTTGGGACACATACACTCCTTTATGGACAACATTGAGAGGTAAGTCCACAGGCCTCCCAAGTGAATCATAACTGAGGTGCACCACAGGCTTTACAGCTCGACCAGTCTTTCTAGAGGGAACTGTTGCAGTCTCTGCACTCTGAGCCTCATTTTCAGCATTGTCCTCACTTGTCAGGGGGTCTCCATGGGGTAGAGGCTAGTACTTTCAGCTCCAGGAGTTACGTTTCTGGAGTCCACAACATTTGGCTCATATGGATCGGACACTGGCAGTGGACTGTCAGGGCACTCAAAATACTCTTCTTGTTCTGGTGTATCACCAGTCTGCCTAATCCATCATTTTCCTCCTGAAAGCTCAAACAGTTCAACCATGCACAATGATTCCATTTCATCTGATCTGATGCTTTGCACTTCACTTTCTGGGAGCATTGGCTCCAGGGATGAAGCTGGGGGCTTAGACAGTCCAGAAGGCCCAGCTTCATCTCCAGTATTGACTGGGGATTCCCAAATAATTGACTCAGTTCGTGAAGGATAGTATTCAAAGTCACTCTCACTTTCTTCTGATATGGACTGACAGTCATGCTCAACTGGGACTTGTGGAGGGGAACACTTTAACTTTGCTTCTGTAGGTCAGACTTTCTTGATCTTTCTCTTAGCAGCAGCTCTAGTCACTGGTCCAGAGGGGCATCTTCTGGGGCTCAGACTCAATCAAGATTTGTCCAATGGGCAGTAAATGATTTCTATGCATTGTTTTTACATCTGAATTATTCTCAGGCCTTACTTTGTACACTGGCAGATCATCTAGTTTGCCCACTACAATGTAAGGGAGATGGTGCCATCTGTCAGCAATCTTGTGTTTTGCAATGCAGTCCCAGATTTCTTAGTAATACCCGATCTCCCTGGAGTTCCTGTGCTTTCACCTTTTATTATACCTTTTCTTTGTTGTTGATTTTGGCAGCTATGGTTTGAGCCAGTTGGTACGCATGAGTTAGCTGGCCTTTAACTTTGCACATACTGTAACAATTGTCAGCTTGAACCCCATCAGGAGACCCCAAAACACACATCTACCGTAGTCGAGCTTCTCTTCCAAACATCAGGCGGTAGGGGAGAACCCAGTGGCATCACTTTTGGTGCAGTTATAAGCATGTACCAGGTGCTAATTTGTTGGCTCCATCTAGGCTTGTCCTTTGGGTGCAGGGTGCCTGCATATCTAGCAAAGTGCGGTTGAAACGTTCAGGCTGCTGGGTCCCCTGGGGTGGTAAGTGAGGGTTCTGACTTTCGTGCTCCCACAGAGAAAGCATCTCTTTGATCAGACAACTCAAAGTCTCTCCCTGATCAGAATGGATTCTTTGTGGAGCCCCATAGTGAACAAAAAAAGTTTTCTACAAGCACTTTGGCTACAGTGGATGCTTTCTGGTCTTTGGTAGGTGCTTGGGCATATCTCTGTGAATGGTCAGTGACCACCAGCACATTACCGATATTTCTTGATCTGACTCCAAACTCAGAAAATCAATACACAGACCAGTTCATGGGTGCACTGGTGGTGATGTTAACATAAGCAGCCTCTGGGCAAAGCTCTGTAAGCAGCGACTACAAGTTCGAATGTGTTGCTCCACATCAGTCCCCATCTTAGGCCACTAGAATCTGGGTCTCACCAAGTCAAGTGTTCTGTCTATACCAAGGTGCCCTATGTGGTTGTGCAAGGACCTCAGTACTGAGTCTCGAAAGGCAGTGGGCAGCACTAGTTGTTGTTTGTCTACTTGTCCCCTCTGTCTACTGTTTCTCTGTATAACAGTTTATTGATCAGTTTCAACTTTAGGACCTTCTTTGTATAACAGTGCAGTTCTCAAATCAGTGGAGCGGATTTGACACATCTTTCCTTCATAGAGGCTTCTAAAGCTGCTTTGATCATGGATCGCTGGATTGAGCCCAGCCGAATATGTCATTGTCCAGCTGAGGCAGTGCACCAATGTCTATTGCAGAAAAGTGGCAACAAGCAGCAGGTGTGCAATTCCTCAGAGGGTCCCAAGCAATCCACTTATGCAGTCCACTGCGTCCGTGGACATTTGTTCCTCCCGTCAAACTTCCGGGTAGAGTGCCCGAATGTCAGGTTCTGCCAATCGACCCACCATCTGGGGAACAGGCTCCGGGAGAGAGCATCAGCATCTATGTGGTTCAGACCTGCTCGGTATTCCGAGAGCATAGTCATATGTAGATAATGCAGAAAGCCACCTATGGCCAGTGGCATCCAACTTAGCTGAGGTCTGCACATAGGTCAAAGGATTATTGTCAGTTTTACTAGTATTTTAGCCCCATACAAGTACTCATGGAATTGTTCAACAATAGCCCACTTCAAAGCTAGGAACTCTAACTTATGTACAGGATAGTTCTTTTCGGATGGGGTCAGGCTTCTACTGGCAAAGGCCACTGGTCTCAGGCCATTCTCATGCTCTTGGTACAACACAGCCCCCAACCCTTGCTAGCTAGCATCAGTGTGCAGGACATAAGGTTTTCTTGGATCGGCATAGGCCAGCACTGGAGCATGGATAAGTTGATATATGATCTCATGAAAAGCAGTCTCACAATCAGGAGTCCAGTGGGCCCCAAATACTTCACTCGGATGAAAATACACTCTTTCAGTCTTGAGGGACGCTGACTTTTGGTAATTTTTGTGGGTTGGGGGATACCCTTGAGTAAGGTTAAGTTAAGGGCGGATCACTCTTGAATAGTCCTTGATGAAGCGCCGATAATAACCACAGAATCCCAGGAATCTTTGCAGTTCTTTTAGATTTTTGGCTGTGGCCAGGTGGTCAAGGCCTCAGCTTTACTTGGGTCGGTCTCTATTCCCTCGGTGGATACTATGTGTCCCACATACTTTACTGATGTTTGGAAAGAATTGACACTTATCAATGGACAGTTTTAGGCCAAAGTCCTCAGTCGGTCCAATACCTTAAATAATCTGCTCTCATGTTCCTCCAGTGAGCTGCCAAACACAATAACATCATCTAGGTATACCAGGCACTCTAGTAAGTTCATGTCCCCACTGCACGCCCATCAATCGTTGAAAAGTGGCTGGGGCACCTGAAATCCTCTTGAGGCATCCTCATGAATTCATAGAAACCAAGCGGACAGATAAAGGCTGTCTTCTCATGGTCCTCTGGGGCCATCGGGATCTGGTAGTACCCACTGCGGAGATCCAACACAGAGAACCACTTGCTCCCATTTAGGCAGTCCAAAGCATCCTGAATGCGGGGCATTGTGTACTGATCAGGGATAGTCCGCCGGATTAAGGTGCGATAATCCACGCACATCCTTACTGTCCCATTCTTTTCCTCACTACCACAATGGGGGAAGCATAAGGGCTTCTGGATTCTTGTATTACACAGCAGCTAACATCTTGCAGATGCCGTCTCACATCATCTATGTCAGCAGGTGCCAGGCGTCAGACCTCTCCGACGAAATGGTTTCGTCATGCAGCTGGATATTGTGCTCAGCTCCTTGCATGCATCCTACATCCCATTCCTTTAAAGAAAACACCTGGTCTCTGGGCAAGCTTCTCACTGATCCTCACTTTCCATTCAGCTGGCAGCGGGAGTCACTGAAATCAAACAAGTCAGGCGTTACTCTGTCATTCTTCCCTTGAACTCTTGCTGCGGGTAGCACTGCAGTGTCTGCACAATGCACATTAGCCAGGATGCAACCTCTATTTACTCGAATGTCTCTTTCAGACACATTATGAACTTGGACCATTACCCTTCTGGCATAAGCATGGGCTCTAGCGGGCAAAATACTAGGCTTAGACTAGCAGTCCCTCTGCAATTTTCCATCGCCTGGTGCATCCAAAATTAATATTTTATTCTTAACATCCTTTCTGATATGGACCTCTCCTGTAAGGTACACTGGGCATTTTGGCGCCAGGATCAGAGACTCAGGATCCTTCTTCCATACAATTCGGAGCGGTTCCTCTGGTTCTATTTTTCAGCATCTCTCTGTGCCTCATAGGCCTTCTTAATTAAAGCTGGAACTCTTAAAGCTCTACTAGTTTTTTGACCTCTGTTTTCATAACACAACTGTGCCAGCCTTCCGAACATATGAGCATTTGTTCCAATCAACAAAGGACACCTTATCATACAGTCCAGTGGGGACACACTAAGGCTAGAGTCTCTACTTGTTCGGCCACTCCAGCCACGGAGGTGGGAAAAGACAGCCAAATTCGGATATACCGGAATAGGGTAGGCCTTCTCACTTAACCCCATACATGCAGTCCTTCTAATGGTTGTAAGGGTACATCTGACAAATGCTTCTGATACCAATCCTGGAACATAATTGTCACTTGGGAGCCACTGTCTGTCACAGCTCTTGTAGACCTCCATTCACCTTTACAGTGGTCTCCATGGAGGGACCCACTATTCTGGACCAGTCTGGAGAGGCGATAGTGGGGGCCTGGGCAACTGACCTTGCCACAAAAGGACGTGAGTTAGCATTTTGGTGCCCTCACTGGGATCATTTAGTGCACCTCTTAACCACTGATTTGTTCTCCAAGCCTCCTTGTAGCCTATATGCAACTTTGTCAGTGTCTTTTGGGACCCGTATCCTCTTTCATGTGCCCATCCTTCCCACAATTATAGCAAACCATACTTTCTGGGTTTGAGCTGGCCAGGCGCCACACTGGGAGCCAGGGCGGGGTATTACTAACTGGAAACCTTGGTGCCATCTCTGTCTGTGGCATGATAAGCATTTGGAGACATCTCGTCAGTTTCTCCACTTCCATGGTCAAGGAATTGAGTTTGGAGCTGTTATCAGAGGAGATACATGGGTGTACCCCCACCCCATAGCAGATGCAGTCGGATATAGGCTGGGGTCTGCATTTTGCAGGCGTGGCCTTCATAAAGGGGACTGTTTTGAATTCGTGATCTCTCTCAACAGTTCGCCCCATTGTGGCATATCTTTTTCCTTGTCAGAGCACTCATTGACTGCCAACCTCTGCCCCTGAACTTCACTTGATGTACACCTCAGTCACTCGGGTCAGAAATGCAGCTATTGGTGCAGGTCCCTCCCGAGGTCGCCTTTTTCTCAACCCTCAAATTCTCCCCATTAACTCATCATAGGAGGTGGGGATTCCAGTCGATTTGCCAGGCGAATCTGGAAGCAACAGCAGTTCTGAGAAGGGGCAGACTTAAGGATCCTGTCCGCCTGGTTCGGTCCAGTTCAATCGCTGGCAAACTACCCTTTCTGGAGGCATTCTTGCAACAATTTTTCCAGCCGAGATACATACACAGACAGCAACTCCCTTGGTACTGTTGTGCATTTCACTGTCCACCATAGATCCTCATCAGAATCTGGGCTCCTACACATTCTCCAAGGCCTCAAGATAGGCCTGTGCAGTCACTTCAGGGTTACTGGCCCATTTAGCTGGGATGGTAGCCAGGGCAGGACCTCGGAGGCTCTCTACTAACCCTCTCTTTCGCCGGCTTCCCGAGCATTGCCATTCTAAAGCAATTGGGGCAACATAGTCTATCCAGGTTCCCAGTCATCCTCCCTTGGGGGGTGAGGTGCCAGAGAAGATCCTCAACCTTCAGTAAGAGTCGTGACTAATGGCAGGTGCAGAAATAGGAGTCTACATTGGTTCAAGCCACCATTACAGGGTACTGGAGCGGAAGGGTTGTTGGGGAGGAACACCCCAGGTTATAATAGTTTCTTCAAGTCCTCCACAGTTTTCCCTTCCCCCAGCAAACCATTTAGCAAATTCTCCTCAAAAGCTTTCAGACAGTGGTGGGGGGCTCATTCCCCACGGGTCTTACTGTACTTAGTTATCACTCCAGGTAGTGAGGGCTCCCTCTGGGGTAATGGTCTGTGGCACTTTGGGAGCTATCTATGAGATCCTTAAACTCTATTAGGGCCAGGAAAGTGTGGGTGAGCAGATTAGCATGCCGACCCACCACCAGGGTTTTGTAAACTTCCACCTTGTGAAAGTACTCCTGTACAGTGTCCGTATTGATACCCAGGGATGTCCAGGATAAGCATAGCATTTTGGGGTCAATCTCCCCAGGGGACACCACTCCACCCAGCGGTGCACAGCCACTCTGTTGGGGTACCCATTTTTTCTTAACAGTGGTTTCAAATATGGCCACTAGAGGCCACACAATCCCAGCGGTGAGCCTCAAGATGTAACCCTAGATGGCGCTCTTGGCCCAGGCCATTACCCTGCCTGATTTGCCACCAACAGGTTGAGGGGCCTGATCCAATGGCAGGTGCCTCCACCCAGAGGTCAGGGTTTGATAGTTAAACTTACTTGGTCACAGCCCTCTGGGACACTGCAACCCCTTTCTTCCCACTAGTGGCCCACAATATATCAGAATTACCTTCACAGTATACACTTACCCCCAGGACTAGTTCCGCACTGGGACCTCCTGTGAAATAAGATACAGTGCAACAATCACAGTACAGTACTTTAACATAGACAAATACCTCAGGCAGTATAACTTTGCTGAAACAAGCAGCTCTGATTTATTTAGGGGGATAGGACAGGACAGGGGGAAACTTAGGTTAATTAGCTTATCCTTTACTATCTACCTATGGCTCTGTGCACAGGCCCTATCCTGCCAGTTACTGTCCCTGGGTACCCAAGGCCTACTGGCTAGTCCAAACCGTGGCAGCTGGTAGGGGCCCTTTCACACAGTGAAAGAAAATTAGTTTAAAATAGTCAGCAGTACAGTGATTCCATTTTGGATTTAATGTGGTAATTCAACAGAGAGTGACCTGAATTAGTACTCACGACCTCCAAACAAGATAGGGTCCTTCAACGTCAGCAGGGCTACTCTTGAGCTCCAAGAGACTCCTCACATTTATATGGTAAACAGCCACAGGCAAAAGTCACTTAATGGCAGCAGGATTCACTTGAGGTACAAGCCTCCTCTCACATTTATATGGTAAAAGAAAGTACTATATCAGGCAGGCTGCTTTCTCTATCCCGATCGAATTACTGCACAATACCGGGAGAACACACAGCAGATTCAGTTCCTGACAGATCGAGGTGCAATTCAGCAATTTCTCCAGTCTTCTACAGGGTGAGCCTGGTTTCTACTCTTCAGATATCCTTTGATTCTCTTCACAGGACAGATTCAGTCTAACAAGCAGTTACAAGCTGCAGACCGAACTCTGGACCTTACACATGTTTTTTGACTAAAACTGTGCACTGAAGGAGCACAGGTTCCTTTCCCTTTCACTGTCAGAGCTAAACTGAAACTCCAACAGACAAAACCGGGCACTTCCTTTGAGTTCCTCCCAGTTCTTGACTGGATTGGCTGTCCTCACAATAGACTGCTGCTGTTGGGTCCAAAAAGGCAAGTCTAAACTACATCTCCCAGAGTCACTGCTCATACAACTCTTTGTGTGCTGGCTCAGATTATGAGTCCAAGTTCTGATTCGGCCCAAGGCACTATTTTAGAGTAGCTTACCTCACACTGATTGGTCCAGTTCAGCAGTTCAAAACCAGAATGGGGAACTAGGCAGACACAGTTCTGACTGCAAATAAAGCAGGTTAGACAAACTGTAATTTCATTATTACTGTAAATGATTTCTGGCAAACAGTTACATCTTTCAGATAGTTTCCTTTGCACTTCTAGTGACTGCAAAAATGGAGGAATTGGCAGCAGCTCGAGTGGTACTCAAACAGAGAAGCACACAGTCCCCCATACAAACTAATTATGTCTGCAAGCAGACAGCTCTTTAAAGAGACAGTACCAGAGGCTCTAAAACACTCACTGATAAATGGTTTAAGCGCTAAACACCATTCAGGCTTGGAGCATTCAAGCAAGCTCCTGGAAGTCTTTTGGGAACCCCCATTTGCAGGGGGTTACACTACTCCAGGGAATGAGTTTCTTAAGAATTAATGTGATAACCGAGTGCGTTGAAAGTAACTTGGACAACAGCCTCGTGCCCCCCAATTTACTCAGGGCGTACATTCATTCTCTAGCTATGCATGCCCTAGTGTGACTTATTGCTTACATGGATCCCTCTTTCCAGCAATGCTCCTGTGGAATCACCTTGTCTCTCCTGTGAGGGGACGTACACAGGTAGAAAGTTTCTTCTGAGACTGAGGTCTATCCCATTTGTTTCTCTGTCATGGGGAGTAGAATTTTGTGATATGCAACAGCCCCATGCCCCCACAATATTTCCACTTTTTTCAGTAGAGTAAACATCTTTCAGTATCGTGGGGGAAGTTTGAGAGATGTCAATACTCACAATCAATGACAATATGTTATCGCACACATTATTGTTATTCTCCCCTCCCCCTTCCCCTCTTCCTTTAGGAGGCAGTATAGCACAGTGATTTAAGGCTCTGAGTTGCAAACCTGGGGTTTGAATCCCACAGCCCCCACTTGCATACTGTGTAACTCTGAGCAAGTCATTTAACTTCCTTGTTCTCCCAGGTCATGGCTGGAAACAAGCTTTGGCTTTGTGTGCCTTTCCTGGTTAAATAATTTCCCCTTTCCCTTCTCACACCTTCTTATTTTATCCTACCACTCCCTCTGCCTCACTAAGGGTGCTTCTAGCTCTCAGCCCCAAAAGAGTATGAACCCAGATAGACTTGACCCCAAGCTTCAGCTCTGCACCAGCCATTGTCTCCCATAACCCTTCTTCATAGCCTATCCTTCTCTTCTGCCTCTGTCCCTGATGCCTGGCCATTCTATTATCATCCCCCTCCTTAAAGGGGTAATTCCTCCTCTCCAGATAACTTTCATCCCATTTCTTTCCTCTCTACCTTGGCCAAGCTACAGGAGCATTTTTTTTCCTCTCACAACTCACCCCTTTCTGACTCCTTTCCAGTATGGTTTCAGGAAGATCCACTCCACACCCTCCTCCCTCCTCCAGCTGAGTGCCTCTATTTTGTCTGGCATGGACCAGGGTCAGGTCACTTCTGCTGTCTTTGTTAACTTTGCCAAAGCCTTTGACACTGGTTCACACCCTCTTCTCTTTGACAAGTTTACGGTAGCAGGACTCTCTGTCTCATTAATCAGCTGATTCCATTCTTACTTTCAGGGTTGGTCACAGGCTGTCTGTATTGGTGACCCCCCTCCCCCACTCCCTTTCTGCTCAGGTGTCCCCAGTGGTTCTGTTCTGGGCCATACTCTTTTCCATATTCCTAATGAGAGGTGGTAGAAGTCTCCATTTACTATGCGGAGCACTTCAAGTATTATCCCCAATCTAAGTAGTGCTCCTTAACGTGGGGCAAATTACTTCACCTTTACATTTTAACACGAAGTGTATTGTTTCCTTTTTTGCAACTTTCTTTATTTAGCATTTTAAATTTATGACAAAAAATACCTCAACAGAACACTGACACCACAGAGTGTCTTGATGGCAAAGACAATAATACAGACATAAAAGTAAAAGCACAGTAGGGAAACAATACAGTTACTCAGTTGTGGCTGTGCAGATTGTTTAAAAACATTAATATCTTGTTAAGAAGGGAATTCATATCTCAGTCGATTAACGTAGTTGAGAGATCCAGTGTATGTCGCTTAAAATCCAAAGCTGATCTATTTTGTAGTCTAGTTCATGTGATGGTCATCTAGGGAATGAAGTCTGGTCTTTCTGGAAAGATATATAAGACCCAGCGCCTCCAAATGATTTCAGATTTGTCTTTTTTATTTACTAACGCTGTCAGTGCTTCCATCTGGTAAAGTTAAAGGTGACCTGTAAGGAAATACCTCAGCCCGCTCCCATTCCCACATACCTTAAAATGCTGCTGCAGGAGTCTGAGGCTGCAGTGAGCTTAATTTTTAATCCAGTGTGTTTTTCGTAATAAAATGCCGAAACTTTCGGTCGAACACGCAAGCGCCGCGGGTTCCAGTATGAGCCGGCGCAGAGAGTCATGGGGATTACACCTATTTAGTGGCGTCGGCTGCCACCACTGATCTTATTATAGTAGCCGTGGCGGTACTTATTATGCAATATATGGCATATGAGGTCTTCAACATGTAATGTCACTTACAGCAACACTTGGACGGGTTGTTGCTTAGTGACATTACAGCTCGAAAACCCATATAAACATATATTGCAGCATTTTTTCGGCACAACATATATTAATATAAAGAAAGGTCACACCCAGAAGGATAATGGATGCACTGGGGCCCCATTATATCAATCAATCAATCAATCAATCAAATTCCATTTATTCAGGTGATCACCACTGAGCAAGGCTCATTTACAAAGATGGACTGATAACGGCGACTGGATATGCACAGCAATTACCTCACATAATTACGAGACAGTTATACATACAGAAACAAGAAATGTTATTTATAAAACAATAATATACAGAAATTACAATGTAAAAGCTTACGAGAAAGTTAAACTAACATCTACAATATGTACAATACATATATATATCAATGAGGCCTAACAGTCACCACATAATAGTACAAGGATGGTGAAGGAATATTAAGTCATATAATGACGGTGTCTGACCAGAGGAATATACCATATATGATTAGAATAAGGTTTAATAGGATGACTATTATCTCTAGCAGTAGAACTGCATTTCTCTGTGAAGAAGGCTGTACAGTGCCGGCTAAAGGATGTAAATGGAAATGATAATGACAGTTTTAGGGATTTTGTAGGTGTTCCATGCTATGGCTAGAAGAATAGCCCCAATTGCTGCCCTCCCTATTTGAGTATTGACTTTGGCCAATTTGAGCAGGATGATATTGTTGCTTCTTAGGGCATAGGAGCTGGGGTAGTCAAGTTGAAGCAGTCAGGATATAGCTTAGGAGCTTTTTTGATAAAGCTCTGTAGATCCATAGAGCTGCATTTCTGCTCCTCCTGACAAGAAGGGAAACCAATCCAACTGAATCATAGAGAGAACAATAGGTGAGTATTATATGGCAGGTCTGTAATGAACCTTATTGCTCTATGGTATAAGGTATCCAACTTTGAAGGTAGGAGTGGAGCAGTGACTATAGAGGAAGTCTGCATAGTAACGACTGATAGAAAGATGGCCTGGACTAATCTCATCTTTGAATCTCTATTAAGGAAGGTTTTAATTATAGAGAATGAAGCCTTTAATGAGAAGCTTTTTCAGCAGTTGTTCTAGATGCTGAGTAAAGTCAAGTCTGTTGTCAATCCACACACCTAGGTATTTGAAATTTTCAACATACCCTAGATTTTCTCCAAGTATAGTATATCTGGGGAGACTGATTGAGTTGGTGGAGTTTTTGGATCAGAACATCATTGCTTTGGTTTCTTGCATTGCAGCAGAAGCTTTTCCAGAAGCTGGATGCTGTAACAAGGAGAATTCTGCTTGTAAGTTTCATGAGCAACTTTAGGTGAAGGGTTGCTGACATACAGTACAGTGTCATCAGCAAAGAGATGTACACTGAGGACATGGTAAGGGTTGAACTCAATTTTTATTTATATAAATGGCAAAAGGATAGGACCCAGAATAGAGCCTGGGGACTCCTCTGACAGTGGTCTTATGGGGAGAGGTCACCTTCTGCTTTTACCTGCTGTGATCTACCGGAGGTAGCATCTGAACCACTTAAGGGAGGATGGATCTAGGCCAATGGGTGTAGGGATGAGGAAGTAGCAGTTCATGGCCACAGTGTTGAATGCTTTGCTCAGGTCCAGGAATACTGCACAGACATTATTCTTTTTA
Source organism: Neoceratodus forsteri (assembly GCA_016271365.2). Lineage (NCBI taxonomy): Eukaryota > Metazoa > Chordata > Ceratodontiformes > Ceratodontidae > Neoceratodus > Neoceratodus forsteri. The sequence continues at coordinate 111,248,389 of JADMNL010000035.1, read as the reverse complement.
TCCAGTTTGGTTTTAACCAATCATTGGTGACCTTAGCTAATGCAGTGATAGTGCTATGTTTGGCCCTGAATCCAGATTGAGCTGGATTTAATAGATTAGCATTGTCCAGATCTTTAACTGAATACTCACTAATTTCTCCAGCATCTTGGATAAAACAGGTAGGATGAAAATGGGCCTGTAGTTATTAAGATCCATAAGGTCCCTGATTTTAGAAGGGAACCACTTGGGCTGTCTTCCACAGTGTAGAATAGGAGCCAGAGTTTAGGAAAAGGTTAAAGAGGTGAGTTAGGGGGACTGCAAGACATGACACGTAATCTTTAGAAAGAATGGGTCCAGAAGATCTGCTCTTGCACTTTTTTGGTATCTAGATGCCATAATAGATCCTCAACTTATTTCAACAGTATAGGTTTGAAGCTAAAGGAGGAGTCAACTCTTTGTTCACCAGTATAGTGGGAGCTTAAATGATCCCTTAATAGGTTAGCTGGGGAGGAGTCAAAGGCAAGGCCAGCTAGTTGTGAAGTGGTTGTTGAATGCATCCAGGATTTCAATGTGCCAGTAATGGGGCCATAGTTACTGTGCAAATGGGTTGGAAGGGGGTTGTTAACATCCTGGCCCATCATCCCTTGATGGTGCCCCAAAATCTAGCAGTATTATGGTAGGAGGAGTCGAGCTAGGCCAGGTAGTAGGCAGCCTTTGCATCCCTAACTTTCCTAGTGCATTTATTCCTGGCTTTCCTAAGATCATCCAGTCCATGATATTCTTAGTTTTCTTGCTGCTTTCAAAGTTTATCTCTCTCCAACAGTGCAGCTTTGAGGTCAGCTGAAAACCAGCGACAAGTTGTTTTTTATTCGGATACTAGAGATTGGGGCATGGGTGTTAAGAACGCACTTAATATAGTACTATTTAGCACCTGCTGAGCAATTTTCTACAGAATGTGCAAGATAAAGCTTTGCCAGTGTGGAGAGTAAGCTAGATCACGCAGATATCCTTCAATATTGATGTTTTCTTGGATCTCCTCATGAGAATTTTGCAAGATCTATTTAATGCTGTTGGATCTTACCTCATGCATGGGGCAGGTACTTGTCATGCATAGAGCACGCCAGTGTGTGTGAATAGATGTGGTTTACTCACTAGTATGATGTCAAGTAGAGTACTATTACTACTATTCCTTGCATTTAGTCTTGTTGGTTCATTAATTAACTGTGTGAGCCCATAGGTGTCACAGAATGATACCAGAAGGTGTAGCTGCCTGGGTGAGCCAGTTGAAATTCAGGTCCCTATGATAATGACTTCTTCAGTACAGGACTTGACCAGGTTTCCCAGGTGGGATAAGAGGCTTGTGTTCAGCAGAGGGGGGTCTGTAACATCCAATTAAATGGAAAGCTGCTGTATTGGTGAGAGAGACTTTTAGAGATAGACACTCAAATTCCTTGGGCATAGATGTTGCAGCAGTACAGGATGCAACTAAACCAGCTTTTACATATATGGCTACTCCGCCTCCCCTTGTTTGGCGATCAGCTCTGAATAGCTGATAGTTGGGTAGGTTAACTTCCCTGTCCATTGTGGTGGTCTTGAGCCATGTCTCAGCTATCACAGAAAGTCTGGCAAGGTATGGGCAACCCAGGATTGTAACAATGTAAATTTTTTCAACAGACTGCATACATTAATATGCAGGAAACTGAGGCCTTTAATTAAGGACAGGTCTGAGGGAGAGGTGATGCTTTCAAGAGGTCCAGGGTTGATTTCTACATTACCAATACAGAGCAATATATAATATATGTAAAGGAAAGGTGTGGCAGAGACGCACCATGCACTTCAAATACTTTTGTATTGAAGTTCATGGTGGTCGCCATTGCACCTTACACATAATGGAGCCCCATAGCATCTGCCATACTTCAGGTCGCTGACGCTTTTTAGTATCAACAAAAGTATGTTGCGGCATGAGAAAATGCCACAACATATACTTAAAAGGCTTAACTTAGAGGTAAAGCCTTGCAGGGGCGGGATGCAGGTGCTGCTGTTGCTGACTGTCTCCTTTAAACTAATACTGTGGCCTTCCTCTGTTTGGTATTAAACAAACAAAACACAAAAAAGTACAGCAGTGGAAGTGTGCAGAAAACAAAACCTAATGCTCGATCCCATGATGTTCCAGCAGCAGATGAAGGAGCGACACTATTTGCAGCTGCTCTTGCTCAATCCGTTCCATCTGCTGCTGGACAGCACCCATCCTCTGATTGCTTTTCTCCATCACAGCCCACAGCAGTGCTATATCTGCCTGCGTTGCAGGCATTGTGGTGGGGTCCACTGCTGTGGGAGGAAAGCCAGGTAGTGGTGGTGGTGAGGGTGGTGCTGGTGGCAGTCATGGGTGTAGTGGTGGAGCAGCAGCTGCTGCTGTGGCCCTCCTCCTGCTCTGGTGATGCACAGCACCAGCACCCACTGCCACTGCCACAGAAGGGCCAGCACGTGGAGGCCTGGCCTGTTCTGTGGCAGCCTGCCACTCCACCTTGTGGTGGTTAAGCATGTGTGTCCTCTGGCCCTCAGTCCCCAGATGTGTCCCCCAGGGGCCACGGCGCACCTGCACACCATAAAGCTGGCACACCACAATGCTTCTTCCCCCCCCGGACACAGTTGAAAATCTGCCAGACTATCGAGCTGAGGGAGAGACCAGGCACAACAGGGGCAAATGTATTGCCGGCAGCACTGTCACACACTTAGGGATCTCTATCTGCTGCTGTGGAGGTGGTGCTGCTGGAGCTCCTACAGCTGGTACTGGTGGTGGTGGTGGCAGTGGCGGACTTGCTGGATGTGGTAGTGGCACTGGTGGTGCTGCTGCTTCCAGGGGGGGCAGGACCAAATAATTGGGAGTAATCCAGCGACACCCATACGCTGACCTCCACGTGTCTGCACTCCCCTCCCTGGCCACTCCAGGCCACAGACTGTCCCTAGTCCATAACCCAACAAAACTCTCCTTCCCTCTCCACTCCGACATGTCACGTGACGACGACTGACTTCACACACAGTCACAGACAGTCTCACACATGTACACACACAGTCACACACACACTTACACAAAACAAAACTTATAAGACAAATAAATCAGTCACAAAAAAAGAACTCACAAAATAGCACAACAAAAACTAAAGCATTAGCTTTTAAAAAAGCTGTTGGTTTTTATGAAGTTTAAGAAAGCAACAAATAAACGCTCCTCTCCTACACTATCCTTCCTCCTTCTACCTCTGCAAAGGAGAAAGTGAAAGTATCTGCTGGTATGACTCACTTCCTTCCTGCCTGGCTAAAGTATGTGACTTACAGTACTGTAGCCATGTGATATGTAAAAGGGGCCGCCTAAAAGTGCCTATTATTGATTCTGCCTTACTTCACATTACAAGGAATAACAACATGAAAGTCAAGTCATAATCACAAGGTGAAGTGGCACTCCTCAATAGCCATTTCACATAGCATTACACTAATAAAGCTGCCATCTAAGCTCACTTCGCTTATGGATTTTAAATTACTGCATCTCTATCTGCCAGAGAACAACAGAGCAAATTTGCACTTAGTGGCTGAAATTGCACCTTATGGCTGTAAACAGGCCTGATGACACAGCCTGTCTACAGTCCTGAAGAGCAGAGCTAGTCTTTTCCTCCCTGCAACAATCTCCCTGGAGAGGAATACTGTCTTCTTATGGGAGATTGTCCTTTGATACTCACCATAGTGAGTTTTCAAAGCCAGTCTATCCTCCTCTGAACCAGGCTTCTGCCAACAATGCTCCAACCTCTGACTCCTGGTTTTCATCTTCCTGAGAGCTCCATCAGACCACAGGGATCTCAAGCAAGAGGGCCTTTGTTTTATATGGATCAATGCAACAGAGTCAAGTTCTGAGGTCATAGCCCTATTATAGGCTGCCACACTTCTCCTACACCTGACACACAAGCAATGCCTACCATTGGGAGGTCCATTAGGGAACAACCCCTTTAAAGGGTGAGATGGACTATGTCCACAGGGGAAGGACTACTGAGTGGGGCCCTGAATCAGAACACTGCTGTGCAATGATCTGACCCAATGACCGTATCAATATTGAAATCAGTGATCTCAAGCCCCAATGAGAATATTAGATCCAAGGCATGCCCTTGACCGGGAGTTGCAGTAGCAAATGCTTGTTTGTGTGAGGCTCAGCAAATTAATCACCTAGAGGAAGTCCTGTCCAAACTGTGATAGTTATTGATCTAGGCACTGAAGTCACCCAGAATCAACCTCCTGGGTGGCTCCAACACCCTCACAGTGACAAAGTCTGTGACTTCCTACAATAATTCCCCATTATGTGTCGGAGGCCTGCACACCAGAAGGATTCTGCAACCAGCACCAAGACTCCCACATATGACCATGCATTCAAACAATGAAGTAGAACTCAATCGGTGCACAGAGAAGTTCAGGTCAGATCTAAAACAGATGGCCACACTCCCACTGCTTTGATCCCTCCTCAGGCAGTGCACTATGGAGAATCTGGTCAGTGTAGACACCTCCAGAACTGGGCCAGCACCATCTTCCAGCCAGGTCTCTGTAATCCAAGCAAGATCAAGTGAGGAAACCAAGTCTGCTATAATCACAGTCTTCTTCCTGATGGATCTAGCATTGCACAGCACGAGACAAAGGGGACTAGTGGAGTCTACCGGCCCAATGGCTACCTGTCCAGTGGAAACCCTGGGTATGGTGACTAAATGTGTCTGGCCTCTCCTTAGACCATGGAATGGTCTGCCACAAGAAGTGGTGGGAGCAAACACTGTGGTTGAATTTAAGCATACATGGGACAGGCATAGGAGAACCACAGAGGTAAAAGCAGAGGGAGAGGGTCAGAAGTTGTAATCAAGTACAAGACTTACAGGCAGACTAGATCAGCCTAGCGGTCCTTATCTGCCAACAATTTCTATGTTTCTATTTCACCCCAGGGTGTCTACTGGTCCTCACCACTCTGATATGGCTCTCCCCATATCAGCCTCCTTAGCTCTCCACTGTCTGCCATCCCACTTCCTCCTGATGCCAACCTCCTGACAATGCTCAAATGCTGTAGATGACAGAGGGAGGTCGACAGAGGGTGGAGGTCCAATAGCTGGGACACTATGCAGCTAAGCCAAGGGAGCACATCTTCCCAGTCTACTGTCTAAACAACCTCCTTATGAATAAAAAACATTAAAAACATAAATAAGTTAACCCAACTTTTTAACACCAAACGTAAACACTACACACACACACAAACACTCACTCTGTACAATAAGTTACCGTATAAACACACACACACACACACACACACAATAACACACAGTCAACCACTAACCTATCACAACCTCAGATGTTCAAACACACTACCCACCTTATAAATATCACAATTAAAATTTAACAGAGGCAATGTTCATGGACATAACCAAGTATTCGACCTTGTTGACCCTACAATTTTACTGGATCGACTATCTGGATTAGGGGTGGGAGGTCCTGCCTTGTCTTGGTTCAAGGACTATCTTACTAATAGGCTGCAGTGTGTTAAGTTAAATGGAATATGTTCATCTTATCAAGAGGTCTAGTATGGGGTCCCTCAGGGCTCCATACTAGACCCTCTACTTTTTTCACTGTTCATAGATCCTGTGGTGAAAGTGGTGGAGCACTGTGACCTGTTATTATATGTAGATGATGCAGTTTTATTCACTCATAATTCTAATGTCACCAATATTATTCTATTATTGAACACTGAATTTAACAATATGCAATCCTGGCTTTCTCAAAACAATCTAGTGTTAAATAAGCTAAAGACCAAGGGCAGGATATTCAAAGCAGTTGCTCATGGCACAACTGAGGTTGCCAAGCTATCTGAGGAAATGCGCCAAGGAGCAATATTCAGTGTGAGCCAGTGCGCAGTGCAAGTTGCAGTGCGCCAATGCACAACCCTAATGAATGCATGCACAAGGGCAGGGGGCGTGCCCATGAATATGCGGCATAGTGCGATATTCAACCCCCAACCCATGGTGCAAGTGCAGAGCAACATCCAGATGCATCAAGCAGACTTGAGCCCATAAATACAGGGCACAAGTACAGGGACAGCACTTGTGCCAGGGGCTAGAGAGAGAGAGAGAGAGAGAGAGAGAGCAAGCAACCAGACAGTGGAGGGAGGATACAGAAGGAGCAAGGGAGCCAGAGCCTGTGAGGGACAGAGGGAGTGGAACAGGCAGCCACAGGGGTGTGGGACAGAAGTGGCAATGGAGTGCAATCCAGGGGCAGAGGGAGCAACAGGGAGAGGCAGGCAGAGAGAAAGGCACTGCCCCACAGTGGCAGACAGACCACTGGAGCCGACCGCCCAGAGGGAGACAGGACAGCAGGGGCCATGGCCAGTGCAGCCTTCCAGATGGAGGCCATAATGAGGGGTGTGAGGAGGCAGGAGGAACAGCGTCATGGCCGCGGACGTGCCTGTCAGCGGTATGCCTGGAACAGGTGGTACTGTGCCCGCACCAACTTTGAGAACTACTCTGACATGGAGATTATGGGTCGGTATCACCTGAACCGGGTGATTCTGAGGCAGCTCTGTGAGCTGTGCAGTGAGGAGATGCAGGTACCCACTAGACGGAGCCATGCTATGTCAGTGGAGAGGAAGGTGACAGCTGTCATGTGCCTGCTCACCAAGGGCACCTTCCAGAGACCAACAGGAGACACCACAGGCATAACCCAGTCAGCCACATCACGCCTCCTCACACAATTCCTCAACGTCCTGTTGCAACATGCTTCAGAATACATCCATTTCCCAAGCACACAGGCAGAGCGTACAACAACCATGCCGGACTTTCACAAGATAGCACGAATGCCTGGCATGCTTAGGGCCATTGACTGCACCCATGTGGGCATCTGCATACCACCTGGCCCTGAGGGTGTAACATACATGAACAGGAAGGACTACCCCGATGTCAACTGCCAGTTGGTGTGCGATGCCAGGGGGTGCATAGCCAATGTCTGTGCCACACACCCTGGGAGTGCACATGATACATTCATCTGGCACAGCTCTGCATTGTGCCACAGGTTTGAGCATGGGACATCCCCACAGGCCACTTAGTGGGTGAGTATGGGATGGCCAATGAGAGCTGGGAACAGCACTGCATGGGATGGGGCGGGCAGGGTGGGTGTGCTGGTGAGGGTGCCAGGGATGGGCAAGGGCACAGCAACATAGGACACTAGGCTAACCATGCAATTGTCTACACAGGTAACAGTGGCTACCCACTCAGGCCCTGGATGCTCACCCCCTACCAGCACCCGTCATCCCCAGCAGAGGACCAGTACAATGAGGCACACACCAGCATGCGGAACATCATTGAGCATGTGTTTGAGATGCCGAAGGCACAGTTTCATTGCCTTGACAGGTCTGGTGGTGCCCTACAGTACAGCCCCTCGAAAGCCTGTGGCCTATTCCTGGCCTGCTGCATATTGCACAACATGGCCAGTGACCATGGGATAGTTGTTGAGGCCGAAGAGAGGGACAGCAGTGGGGACAACTAGGGCAATGAGCCAGAAGGTGGTGGGCAGCCCCCCCCAGGCAGAGGGATCCCCGGCTCCAGCAGATGGCATGCCAACACTGGGACACAATTGCACAGGAGCAGTATGGTGCTCGCAGGTAGGTGGAGCAACACCCATGCATTGGCCACACACAATGGTACGGCACACGGGCATGGGTGGGTATGGCAATGGGCATGCACACACAGAGGCACGGTGCAGAGGTGGGGGTGGCAGTGCCACACAGCCACACACAACATCAGTGTACAGCAACACACACACACACACTCACATGCACACACACACTCACGCACACACACATGCAAACACGTGCCCAGGAGCCAACGTGACATGTATCAGATGCAGGGCACTGGTGCACAAGCGCAACCAGTGCAGTTCTGCTCTCATCACGCCCACCCCACATGGGCCAGTGGCCGGGCAGGTGCGCACACAGGCAGCATGCGGCACGACACCCAGGTGCCACGACTGTGGCATGCACTCACTCATATTGCCTATGTGCCCACAGGGCAGTGGCAGCAGACTGCAGCCAGGGCAGCATGCACATCAGGTCCGCCACATGGAACCATGGCCACCGAGGACACGGGGTGACCACGCCGGGGCCAATCGGCAGCCACTGGCTGTTCAGCAGCCACAGGGGGTATATGCAATTGCCCCCCAGGGGTCGTACTGTGGGACCACGACCAGGTCCACACAGGGGTGTGTAGGCACCCAAACAGTCCCACCTCAGACATGCCTGGGATGCCAACAGAAGAGCCCGGAATTGACAGGGAGGGTGTTGCTCGATGCCAAGTCTGTGGGATAGACAGTGCACTATGCGGTGTATATGGCTGGCAACCATGCCCTGTGACATCCAGTGATGCAAGACCAACCAAGATCGCATTGGCAATGTGATCCTGGGATGCGGTCATGTCCTCCCGCAGGCACTGCATAGCCTCCATGTCCTCCCGCAGGCACTGCATAGCCTCCAGGACCTGCATATCGGCTGCCTGGTGCACCTCTGCATGAAGTGCATGCACCCCAGCTACAAGCAGCACCTGTTACTCCACTGAGGCCCGCAGTAATCAGGTGTGCTCTGACAATTGGTTGGCACCCAGGGGAGCCTGGGCTGGCCACCAACCCAACGGTGGTGTACGACCATGCTGCACAACCCCCCACTCAGGTGGATGCTGCACAGCGGAGTCCCCATGGGGTAGGTCCCTGTCTGGTGCCCCGGCAGTGGACACTGTGTCCGGCCACCCAATGTCCCCAGCTGCCTGCCGCTCCTGCCCCTCCAGCTCCTGTATGCTGGCCAGCGCCTGCGTGGATGCACCACCACCACCACATGGCAGTGCCGTGGCTGTGCACACGGCAGTACCTGCAGTGGCAGCGGGCAGCTGCCCCACCACCGACAGGCCACTGGGTGTTGCTGCCTGTGATGGCACTAGGTATGGGTGTCTCCCCCACAACACCACCCATGCTGTCCAGGATACTGGTCAGGTCGTCATCAGTGTTGGACCCTGCCCCAATCTGTGTCTCCACGCAGAGGATTCCATGGCTGGCATCCTGCTGAAACACAGCCAGGGCCTCGTCTGACACCAAGCCTAGGACATCCAGCTGGATGGCGGTGGTGTGCTGCAGCTGATTGGGACCCTGGATGCCCGTGGAGGTGGATGGCTGATCCTCTGGAGTTGGGCCTGCCCCCACAGCTGCTGCTGGTGCCCCATCCACTGCATGCTGGTGTGCCGGTGCTGTGAGAGAAAACAGATGTGTTAGTGCTGCATTGCCCCCCCCCCAACAGTGTGGGCTTGGCATACGTACCATGCAGTGATGGGCTCCCTCCTGTCTGGAATCCACCACCTGGCACACCTTCAACAGTGCTGGGATGCATGGTGACTGCCATCAGCTCCTCCTGCATCGTGAGCTGTGGCACATTAGCATGCCCACCTCCAGTGACTGACCTGGCTGCCCGTATGGCCACCACCTTCTCTTTGATGTGGCGTTTATCAGTGCCCACCTTCTTCCTGCACTCCTGCACAGACCACTGATGGCTGCCCTGCTGTTTCACACACGCTGCCACCTCCACCCAGGCTGCAGCCCTGGTCTGTGGTGTGCCTGCAGTACCACTCAGCAGTGGCTCCCTGTTGAGGTAGGCCTCGAACAGGGCATCGGCCTCTGCCTTCACTAGTTGGGCCTGGCGCTAGGAATAAGCCCATGCTCCTCATCCTCATGCTCGGACATAGTGCTACCTGTGGACATGGACGTGTGTGTCAGTGACTGCAGCTGCCTACCCCATCCACCCTGCTGTGCTGGTTGGTCCCACAGCATACGCAACTTACCTCGGATGGTTGCAATACCGGTCCATGGCCTGTGCTGTTTTGTGGCACCTTTATAGCGCAATGCATGCAAATGAGCAGTGGCACAGTGAGTAATAACATGCTAATTTCCCCGGTGTGCTTTCACGCTGGCTGATGAGCTCATTGGCATGTGGTCGGCTGAATATCGGCTAACTTGCTCTCATGCGAATGGAATTGCTCTGAGTATGTAGCAGTGTAATGCTTCAGATCGTGCACTATGCAGGACCACAGCATCGTGTGTCAGGCGCAGTGCCATTGCCTGATTGCATACTGTGTGCTTAGAGTGCAATAGGGGCCCCATGGCACACTGTGCACCATGGCCTCTATTGCGCCTAGTGCACTGTGCACCCAGGTGACCCCTGACCCCTGTTGTGACCCCTTGCCCCTTGGGTCTACACCACCACATGTGGGGTGGGCTGCACCCATTCCACACATCCATGGTGATGTGCGATTGGTGGACGTGGTGCATGCTGACACAAGGCACGCATCCCGCGCACATTGTGCACACGTGCACCTCTGGCCACCATTTTGACTCAACTCCTTGCAGTGGATATGATGGTGCAGCGAAGTGTGTGACATGCCCACAACTGGATGGACCTGGAGCTGGTCTACCTTGTGGCCCTTGTGCAGCCACATGCACCAGGGCTGTTTGGCCAGGAGCCCCTTCAGCAGGCCAGGACGGAGGTCTGGCAGGCCATCGCTGCAAGCCAGGTACGGGACATCAGGGTGGCAAGGACTGGTGAGCAATGCTGCCACCGGTATGGGGACATGCTGCACTGGGACCCTGAGCGACTGAGGCAGTTGCAGACATGCGCCCGCAGGAGGGCTGTGCCATGGCCAGGTAAGTCATCACATGCTGCATGTGTGCCCTACTGTTGTACTGTGGTGTTGGCTAGGCTGCCTGACATGCCCTGCGGAGGGGTACACTGTCTTCATGTGCATTACCAAGTGGCATTGCCAGCTACCAGTTGCGCTGCGCTACAGTCTTGCAGGCCATGTCAGGCTGGGGCACATGCTGTGCACAGGGGAGGGGGTGGTGGGCAAATGCTGTGGTTGTTCTCTGATGTATATCTGTCTTTGTTCCATTCCTAGGGCGTGAGGATCAGCACTGTGCGAGGGCGGCAGGGATTCCTGGCAGAGCACAGCAGGCTGCTGCGGGTCTAAGAGTGGTGGAGGAGGAGTGGCAGCAGGGCAGGTGCAAGCGGCACCACAGTGGGCAGGTAGGCACTGTTGTGTTCCTCTACTCAGTACCGGGTGGTCAGCAAGGGAGTGGGTGTGGCCATGGCCACCTGTGCCATGTGCCATGTCAGCTGTGTGCTGTACACTGTACGTGGTGCATGCCACTGTGGGGTGGCCGTTGCACACATGTACCAGCTGTTGGTCGGGTGGGTGTGTGCCCAGCTGCCATCAGTGCTGCTGTGATGCTGCTGGTGCCCTGTGCCATCTGCCTGTCGCTGCTCATTCTGGTGGCCATTGGATGGCAGTGTCCACTGCTGTGGACTGTCATGGCATGCTGGGATGCTAGCAGGCATTAGCCCACCCACTGTGGGTGGCCAGGGCACCACTCCAGGGGTGCGTGTTCCCACTGCCAATTGCACACAGTGGGAGGGCATGGTTCCTAGGGACCTTGCACTGATCACCTGTCCATTCCTTTGTCACAGGCATTCAGAGGGGGTCGTGGCTGCCACTGTATTGTCACCTCTTATGGCAGATCATCCTCATTACATCAACAACCCTGGAGGTGCCACACAGACAAGTTGGATGGTGCTCATGGACAGGCAGAGGCATCAGGTGGCGGCAGGCTGTGGCCGCCCATGGTTCGTCCCCAACATGTCCCTTTTACCCCTGCCATCACTTCCCCATCCATCCCTCCCCATCCCCTTGTACAGTCCCTGTTCCCTGTCCCCTTCCCTCGATCTCCTACCCTTTCCCACCCCACGCCATCGTAAATAGTTTACTTGTTTAATACAGATATTTTGCCTGCCTGCCTGTATCGACGTCTGCTTTGCAGCTGGCATGTGGAGCCATGCTGCAGTGGTGTGGTGGGTATCTGTGTGGTGTGCCTGTGTCATTGTGCGGGTTGTGCATGGTGGTGTCCTACCCCTTGGTCGGTGGCTGTGCCTTGGGGTAGCCATGGGGTGGCTGTCCTGGATGTGTGGCATGTGTGTTAAGGCCATGGTCCAGGGTGTGACTGGCCGGGGTCTAGGTGGGTGGGGGCACAGCATGAAGTGGGGGTGATCCAGTGGCAGTCCTCCCTTGGCCATTGGTGCCACCTGTTCCCTGCATCCTGTGCCATGGTAGTGTTCTGGGGGGAGTGGCTGGTTGCCTGTGTGTGCCCTGCTGTTGGTGGCCACCTGTGGCCTGCCACGGTGCCTCCCTGACACTGTCCCCAGGTGTGCTCCTCTGCCTTCCCCATGCTTTCCCTCTGCTACTGTGCTCCCACCATTGACTGGGGCTGGTTCTTGTGTATCTTGGTGCTTGTCCCTTTGTGCCCTGGTGCATCTCTGATTGTGCTATGGCACAGGTCTGGTTGCTCCCTGGCACAACTCTGGTTGCGCCATGGTGCTTTCCATGCCATATTCAGCTGTGTTGCACTGGCACATGTCACCATGCACACCCTTTGAATATGGCACTCATTGTGCCATGGCGCATTGGATTTGCACTGCACCAGACTTGCGCTGGCCTTTGGCGCATTTCTGAATATCTGGCCCCAAGTCCATGATATTTGGCTCAGAACCTAAATTAAAAAAAAACATTCTGGTGATTTCACTGTTAGCATGCTGGGGGTTGGGTTATGGAAGTTGTTAAATCATTTAAATATCTATGCTTGTACCTAGATCCATCATTAAAATATAATATGCACATAGATAAGGCTACTGCCAGGATACATTCTAAAATTGGTACTCTTTGTCGGCTTTCTAAATTTCTGACCAAACATTCTCATAAAACTATTGCACAATATTGTTTGTTACTGGTCCTAAATTACACTTCTTTAATTACTGATGTCTTATCTTCTTCCTTTATTTGCCAGAAGGAAACATTGTTATATAAAACTGGAAAGTTTGTATTAATGGCACCTTCCCAGACACATCACTATAATATTTTGACAAGCTTTGAATGGCTACCCATTCAAAATACTTATAAATTGGCTGTGTCATGTTTTATGTTTAAAATACTACATACAGGTATTAGAGTGTTACTTTGAGCCCTTTTGAATACATATAGTTACCCATACAGTTCATGGTCATCCACTATGACCTAACTGACTGTTCCATTGGTCCGTGCAAACTCATGGAAAAGGTCCTTTGCTTACGGTGCTGCAACAGTGTGGAACCCTTTACCTGATGAGGTAAAGTCTTCTTTATCAATCTTCACTTTCTCCACTGCTGCTTCCATTCATTTAAAAAAAAATTATTGCTTGCTCTTGTATAAAATGATGTGTTAATTGCTTATTGTATTTAATGGTTGACTACTGCATTCTATGTTGTTAGTTTGTCTGTTGAACCTACTGACTTCAGATTGTGTCTGAAAATGGGATCTTGTATCTCAGTGTACCTACCTGTGATTACAAATAAATAAAATGAAAAATGAAAATGAAAATCAATAGAACAAGTAAGTCCCGGTCCGAATCATGTGCCGGTCAGTGGGCAACCTTTGAGACTTAGGTCCTCCTGTAGTACCCTGCTTGAGATACCAAGAACAAGGTCTTGGGCTGGCAAAATATCCTTTGTTTTCTCTGACCCTTCCAAGTGAAATGTCCTTCCAGTAGTGCTCCAAGGTTGTTCATCCCTTGGTGTCTTCAGAAAAGGCTCAAGGCATTCCTCCTTGAGCACAGTCAATGCAGTTGCATTCGCTGAATGATTCCCACTGGGGCAGTACTTGTATTCCTATAACTTGCTATTATTGATCCATGGGAACCTGCTGTACTATGTCCTAATATCCTATAACCTGTCTATATGTTAGTTCATAGTTGTATTCCAAGTTATTTATGATCCTAAACTGTCTAACCGTATGACCCTATGTTTATTTCTTGTTGTTACTATACCTTGTATTGCTTATTGACTTCCTGTTTTCATTGTGTTGAAATACCTATGATTAATTCTAGGTTGCCCCTGAAAAAAGGGACTTTTAGTCTCAGTGGGCCTACCAGGTCATTACATTTTAATAAAGAAGTAAATAAATATAAAAATAAATAATTTGATTTAGTGCATGTGGCATCACCTGCTCTTGTTTTCAGAGGTGTGCCAAACAAGCTGGGGTAGAACCAAGGAAGACAAAAGGAATAGAGGGGTAAGATATTTAAATTTCAAAGGTGGCCAAATTAATTCCATGCTGGTACCAACAGGGGGTTAGGTGTGTTACAGAGGTGAGGTGCTTAGCTGCCGGAGACAGCACGGCCTGTTAGGCATTCACAACACCCCTACTGTCCAACCAAACAGCAGCACTGGAATCAGTTGTGAGGCCACTCATTCTCTTGCCCTCCTGTGTGGAGCAAGGGCGCAACCACAGCTACCCTGTGTCCCAGAGTAGAGCATCTGCAAAGGGACAAAATGGGACAAAACAGACTCCTTAAAGAACAGTGTCTGGCAGAAGCCATGAGGGCTGCAGCTGAGTGCAATAAATGACAGCTGTCACATTCATGAGGTGCTGTAAAGAAATGGCTATGTTGAAAATATGGGGTAAAAATATGGAAAATTACAAACGTTATGGACCTGCATTCGCAAAATGCAGCGTAGGCTCATCACTTTGTTGTTTTTTAAATTTTAATGCCAAATTTTCAGCATAACCTTCTTATTACCCCACCTTATAAAGAATAGCACAGAAAATTTAAAACTCTTGCCCAACAGCTGATGTTGTGCAGTGACCATGAAATCACCTTTTGGGATGTAAAAACACATTTTGGCCAGGATTTCAAAAATGACAGATGTCACATTAATGAGGTGCTGTAAGGAAATGGTTATGCTGAAAATTTAAGAGAAAAATATTGCAAATTACCAAAGTTAGGAGCCTGCGTTCACAAAATTCAATGTAAGCTAATAACTTTGTTTTTTTTTTAATATTTTTACACCAAGGCCTGGATATTCAAAAGGGATGCGCCATGCACAACAGAGATGCGCCAGCGCAAGTACAAAAATGTGCCATTGTGCGATATTCTGCGGGAGACAGCTGTGCCATGCAAGTTGCAATGTGCATGAGCGCAATAGTAATGAATGCATGCACAACCGTAGGGGGAGGAACCATGAATAAAATGCACAGTTCGATATTCAACAGCATGCGCCATGTGCAATAGGGTAGCTAGCAGAAGTTGCGTGATAGCGGAAATGATTCAAAATAAAAAGGAACAAGAGAGAGGCGCAAGAACGCTACAGGGAAGCCACAGGTGGGAACGAGGTGACAGGAACAAGGCAGAGGGTAGCAGTGAGCAGGACTGGGCAGGAGCAGGACAGGGCATACCTGGAGTCAACCAGGAACAGTAAAGGAGTGGGGAGCCTGTGCCACTGTGCAGGAGTGCTAGGGAGGCACCACAGTGGACTGAGGGCAGTAGGCAGTAGGCAGGACAGCCATGGCCAAAGACCAGATGTGTACCCGGTGCAGGGGGAGCATCACAAACGGACAGCGGGGGGAATGGGATAACAGCTGCTGGGCAGACACCAGCCAGTGACATGGCCAGTGCCACCTTCCAGATGGAGGCGGCAATGAGGGGTGTGAGAAGGCAGGCAGCAGGAGGGCACGGCCATGGAAGGGCCCATCAGCGGTATGCCCTGAACAGGCAGTACCGAGCCCACACCACCTTCAAACACTACTCTGACACAGAGATTGTGGGCCAGTACTGTCTAAACTGGGTGATCCTGAGGCGGCTCTGTGAGCTGTGCAGTGATGAGATGCAGGCACCCATACGACAGAGCCATGCTCTGTCAGTGGAGACAAAGGTGACAGCTGTCATGTGCCTGCTCACCATGGGCACCTTCCAGAGACCAACAGGGGACACAACAGGCATAACCCAGTCAGCCGCGTCACGCCTACTCACACAATTCCTCAGCGCACTGCTGCCACATGCTACGGAGTACATCCGCTTCCCCCAGCACACAGGTGGAGCGCACAGCACACATACAAGAGTTCCACAGGGTAGCACGTATGCCTGGCATGCATGGGGCCATTGACTGCACCCATGTGGCCATCTGCACACCACCTGGCCTGGACGGTGTGTCCTACATAAACCGGAAGGGGTATGCCAGCATCAACTGCCAGGTGGTATGCGATGCCCGGGGATGCATAACCAATGTCTTTGCCACACACTCTGGGGGAGCACATGATGCCTTCATCTGGCACCAATCCGCACTGTGCCACAGGTTCAAGAGTGGGGACATCCCCACTGGCCACCTAGTGGGTGAGTATGCACATCACGCAGGACGACATGAGCAGATGTGGGGGGGATGTATAGTCAGAGGTGCCATGGGTACCGGCCTTGACGGCCCATGACAGAGCGACACAGACCACCATACTAATGTCCACCCTCTACACACAGGTGACAGTGGCTACCCACTCGGTCCCTGGCTGCTCACACCATACCGGCGCCCCGCGACCCCAGCGCAGCTATGGTACAGTGGGGCATACGCCACAACATGGAATATGATCGAGTGGGTGTTCGGGATGCTGAAGGTAAGTTTCCAGTGCCTGGACACATCTGGTGGTGCCCTACAGTACAGCCCCTCGAAGGCCTGTGGGCTATTCCTGGCCTGCTGCATCCTGCACAACATGGCCAATGACTGTGGGATAGCCGTAGAGGTCGAAGAGGGGGACAGTGGTGGGTACGATGAGGACACCGGTCCAGACGGTGATGGGCAGCCACCCCCTGGGCGAAGGGACCCCCACCTGATCCGGATGTCACAGCTGCACCGGGACACCATCACAGAGGAGCACTTCGGCCAACACAGGTAGGTCACGGGGCCATGTGCAACCACCAATGGCAAGGGAACAACCCACAGACAGGCAGGCATGGACGAACCCCAGGGGTGGATGGCGGCAAGGGAATGGGTCTGAGAGTGGAACTGCACACGCTGTCAGGGATGGGCAGGGCCAAACACGACACGCGCGCATACACACACACACACACACACACACACACACACACACGCACACACACACCACAAGACATAAACAAGGGGTAGAAGGCACGCCACCCGATGCACCCCTACCAACACACAGATCCACACATGACCACGCCCAGTAGCCATCACTGTGTGTGACTCAGACGTTGGGCACCATTGCACACTGGCGGACAGCGCAACACAGGCATCATCATGCACACGCCACAGTGGCCAGCAGCCGGGAGGGTGTGCACAGGGACCATGTGTGTGTGCAGGGCCAGGTACCCCACCCGTGCGTCACATGATACACAACATACTGCACACAGGGCAGCAGCAGACAGTGGCCATGGTGGGAGACAGGTCAGTCACAGGGCACAGTGCCACGGCCGCCACGGATGCGTGGGCAGCCCCGCTGAGACCTGCCAGCCATGCCAGGCTGACCATTGGCCTCATGGGGTGGCACCGATGGTCCACCATGGGTGACGCTGCAGGAACGAGACCATGTTCACGCAGGGGTCTGCAGCTCACCGAACATGCCCGCGCCAGGTGTGCTCGGTATGCCCACAGCCAAACCCTGTACCGACATGGAAGCTGTTGCACGACACTGGGAACGGGGGGTGGACATGACACTGCGCTGTGTCTGCGGCACATGGGCAATGAACTGGATGCCCAATGTGGCCATGACAGCTGTGAATGCACATGTCTGCCTGTCAGTGGCAGTGGTCACATCCTCCCGCTGCCGGGCCATCTCTGCCGGGAGCAGACTGTGGTCTCTGCTGCGCTGCTCCTCTGCCTGGTGCAGAACCGCACTGAGTGCATCCACCGCAGTCACAAGCCGCAACTGCTGATCCACTGAAGCCTGGAGTAGGCGTCTGTGCTCATCAAAGAGGTCATCCGCCAGTTCGGCATGCTGTTCCTCGTGGTGTTCCTGGTCCTGCTGGGCAGCACCCCTTGATGATGGGCACTGCACACCAGTGCCATGCCGGGGCACATCCACATGCAGTGCACTGCCGCCGCCCCCCGACACTGTCCCCCCGTAGCCATTGGCTGACTGCTGGCATGGCCCCTCTGGCCACCGATCGCCAGTGCTCACCAGTGCCACCGCAGCGGCCGCAACAGCCCCACCAGCCTGGATGCACACCAGTGCTGCCCCACTAGGAGAATAAAGGCACAGGCTGGGACTGTGATGTCACACAGGCCTCCATGGCAGCACCACCCATGGCTACACCCATACCGTTTCCGGCTGTGGGACCATCCTGCGTCCCACACGTATCACTGTCCAGGACGTGTGATCCATCATCATCGGTGCCAGATCCGGCACCAGTCCATGTCCCAGCATGCTGGGGTCCGTGGGTGCTGTCATGCTGCGACACAGGCAGGGCCTCGTCTGCACCAGCACCACCATCTTCAGTCCAGACAGACAGGCAGGTATGCGGTGGTCCTGTCCCTCGGACACCTGTGGAGGTGGATGGGTGCTTCTCCGTGTCCAGGGCATCACTCTCGGTGGACACACCCACCATCGCTGACCCATGTAGATGCTCAGGAGCTGTAAGGGAACACAGTAGCGTTAATATCTCCACCCTGCCCTGTGGCATTCCCCCCACCTCTCACACAGTGACAGCACAGGACCTACCATGCAGTGACGGGCTGCCACCCATCTGGAAGCCACCACCAGGAACGCCCTCTATGGCACAACGCCGCATACTGCCGGCCACCCACTCCTCCTGAGGTGTCAGGTGTAGCACATCCAGCTGTCCACCACCGGTTGCAGCACGTGCTGCCCTGATGGCAGCTACCTTGTCCTTTATCCTCCTCTTGTCTCTGCCGACCTTCTTTTTACACTCCTGCACGAACCACTGGTGGCTGTCATGCTGGTTCATGGCACGCGCAACCTCACCCCATTCCGCAGCACTGGCCTGTGGTGTTCCACGCTGTCCGCTGAGCAGCAGTTCCCTGTTGAGATAGGCCTCGAACAGGGCATCTGATTCCGCCTGGGTGAAGTTGGGCCTCCTCCTTCTCCCACGTCCCTGTTCATCCTCTTCCTCATGTTTGGTCATTATTGAGCCTGTGGGAATGACAGGTGTTACCTTTGAATGTGCAGTACCATGCATCTCTCACACACCACACCACAGTCCACACTTCCAAACAGCATGCAACCCATCACAATAGACTGCAATACCAAACTATGTCCTCTGCAGCCCCATGTTGCATTTATATAGCGCAAGGCATGCAAATGAGGTGAGACGCAACTTTAAGTGGATGCTAATGCAGTGGCTGCGCCATGGAATTGCTGATGAGCTGATTTGCATATGCTGGCTGAATATCACGCTGTTGGGCCTTGCACAATGGTGTTGAGTGTGCTCAGGCAATGGCGCAGCTCTGTGACATGCACAGTAGGTACTGCATGGCGCATGCCCGGGGTGCTGACGCCTGCCGTGCTGATGATGTGCTGAGCGCAGGAGGTAGTGCAGGGCATGGCCACCACTGTGCCAGTGGCACTAGTGCACTGTTCTCACGTGTGGCGCTCGTGCCCTGGAGCGCCGTAGGCACCATGGTGCCACAGTGTGGTAGGCTACTGCAGGGCGTCACACACAGGCACCCTATCGTGTTACATGCAGGGACTCCCGATAGCACTGTGGTGGTCTGTGCGTGACAAACCCTTGACCCTGCAGTCGACCTTTGCCCCCTAGTCACCATGCGTCTGCATGGGTGCACCCCTATTGCGCTGTTCGGTGACAGCGCAATGGGGAATGGCAGCGTTGTACTGCACAGTATCAGCACATGAGGGACGTGCGTACAGAGTGCCATTTTGTTATCTGGTCTACATGGAAAATGGCATGCAGGAGAGTCCCACAGTGGAGCACGCTACAGCTAGCCAACCTTGTGGCTATTGTTGAGCCTCATGCTGGGGCCCTGTTTAGTGAGGACCCACTAGACAGGCCATGCAGCGCCATGTGGAAGGAGGTGGCAGAGGCCATGCAGGAGGCCACAGGGATTGCCCGTAGCACTGAGCAGTGTTGCCACTGGTATGGGGACCTCCGGTGGAGGGACCCAGATAGGCTGGGGTGACTACGGGCACGCGCCAGGTGAGGCACTGTACCACAGCCAGGTAGGTGCTCCATCCATTCACTGGTAGCATCCGTCCATCCAGGTATTGCGGTGTGCATGTGTCCACCACGCAGGGAGGTGAGGGCCATCCAGTGTGGGTGGTGGTGGTGGTGGTGGTGGGGTTGCAGAATGGCTGGGCTGTGCGGGATCGAACACACACACTGGGGGGGGTTGCTACTGGTTTTTACTGATGTTCCCCTCTCCGTGTTTGCACCCTAGGCCTGGAGGAGTGACATCGAGCTAGGGAGGCCAGAGCTCAGTGGGAGATGGTTGATGCGCAGCAGCAAGGATGTGGCGGAGGGGCCATGGGACAGCAGTGCCCGGCTGTTATGGATGCAGGTGAGTGCCTTTTTTTCCAATCATATCTGTGCAAGCTGTGTTGCAGGATTGGCGGTGGGGCATGGCCACCAGCCCTTGGCCCCACCACTGTGCACACCACACGGTACACTCAGCACTGTCCTGTGGCACTGCATGTGTGGGTGGGCATCGCTGGTGGTCTGCGCATGCACTGGGTATATGGCTGTGCCACTATCTTCACACCGCATAGCCATGTCATTGTACGGCCACGGTGGTGCTGTGCGGGACATGAGCGGTGGGTGTGTGCAGCGGTCCGCATGGCTGTGGGTACCTGGGTAGGCAGGTCTTGTGGACTCGGTCACTGTGGTTGGTCGCACACCATCACAAGGGCGTGGCCCATGGCTGTGTGCCATGCACAATGGGTGGGCTGCAGGGGGATGGACAGCCACATGTATTGACTCTGCTCCCTTGTCCTAGGTGGACATCACTGGACGGCGATGGAACGTGGAGTGCAGGAGCTGCTGCAGCTAGTGCAAGTGTCCCTGGAGATACTGCAGCGGATGGAGCAGGATGGGGTCCGGCGCCGCAGTGGTCGGAGGTGCCACAGGAGTGGAGAATGGGGCAGGCAATAGGCCCTCCATGCCTCCTGAGTGACCTAACCCCCCCTGGACCCACCCTCACACCCCTTCTTCCCTCTCCCATTTATCACACCTGCCCCATGCCTGCCCCCACCTGGTTTGTGGCCCTTTCCCCCAACCCTTGTGTATAATTATATATATGTTTTATTGTTGATACTGTTCAATACACACATTTTGTTATGACAGCTGTGGTGGTCTCTGATTTGCAGCAGGCTACAGGTGCTTGGCTGCAATGGTGTGCATGGTGTCAGGTGTGGTGCAGGCATGGGCATGTGTGTGTGTCCGGCAGGGACCCACCTATGGTGTGGGCGGGGGACTCGGTCACTGTTTGTGGTATGTGTGTTGTTCTCTGTGCACTGGATGCCTGTGTGCAGTGGTCCACGGTGCATGCACTGTGTCCATGGCACCCCTGTCAGACTGTCTATGGCCTGTGCAGCTGACACCCTTGCATGTCTGTGTTATGCATGGTCTTCTGGCATGTCAGTGGTGGCTGTCCATGCTGGCCACCCCCTGTACCCGGCACAATGCCGGATTGCCTCCTGTCACCGGTATGGTGCACGTCTGCCTTGGGTGGCACTGTAGCCTCTGCTGTTGTTGTCCCCCCTCCTTACTGTCGCTTGTGTCTGTTGCAGGGAATGTGCTCCAATGTCTGTCACTTGTGCTCCAGCCATATGCTGGTGGCGGACAGATTCATGGTGCATGCGCAGGGTGGCTGGTACACCTGTGCCATGGAGGGGTGCTGGCCGTGGGTATATGACTGCTGTGGCCGCATGCCAGTGGGTTTGTTGCCCTGCTATTGTGTTCCTGTGTTGGTGTGCCCTTGGGTATGGGTGGGTGTTTGTCCATGCACTGTGTTGCATCCTGTGTGGCGTATGCTTCCCTGCACCACTGTGGGCATCTGTGCTGGCTGTTGGGGCCAGTGCTGGGACAGGGTGTGTGCTTGAGTGGGTGTGCGGGGTGCTGTACCGCTGGTGGTGGGGTTCGGGGAAGGCCCTGTCGCATGCTGGGTACCTCATGTGCCGACGCAGGGTCGATCTCTCAGATGTGCCTCAGGGGGGCTGTGCAGGGTGGCACTGTGTCTGTAGTTGTTGCATCGGTGGCTGCTGCTGCCCACTACAGGGTACTCACGGTGGGGCTGCCTTGCATGGCTCCATGGAGCACAGGGTTGCATTGTCACAGTGGGGGTGGTGGCATACATAGGGTGACATGCACTGTTGGGTGATGCTACTGGGCAGGGTGTCTGGGGATTGCTGTGCTGGGTGTGCTCTGCATTGGTGGGATGGTGTAGCACAGGGTGGCCGGACCTCCTTGTGTTCCGGTCACAGCTTTCCAAGGGGTGTGCTGGGGCACCATGCCTCGGCTGTGGAATTGTTGCTGGTGTCCATGGGCTGGTGGTTCTTCCAGCTCACCTCAGGTTGTGCGGTTCATGGGGTGTGAGGGGCGCTGTCTGTTCTGCAGTGTGCTCCTATGCCCATGTCTTCCATGGGTGGTGAACCCCTGCATCCTGTCCCTGCGCATCCCTGGTTGTGCTGATGCACTGCTACCCTGCTCCACTGCGCATCCCTGGTTGTGCCACTGCACATCAGACCTGTGCCACTGCACATCCCTGGTTGCGCCATGGTGCAGCTGGCGTGATGTTCGGTTGTGGTGGCGCGAGTCATCTGGCGCTGCGCTTGTGTTTGAATGCTCGCACGTGTTGTATGGGTGCACTGCACTTGTGCCTGCTCCTGCTATTGCACTACTTTGTGGCGCAGTTTGAATATCTGGGCCCAAATGTTTAACATAGCCTTCCTTTGACTCCACCTCATGAACAAGTGCAAAGAAAATTTTCAAATTTTGCCTAAAAGGAGATTTCATTCAGGGACCGTGAAATCACCTTTCAGGATAGATTTACTTAATTTCTGGGAAATTGTTAATGAAGAGGGGATCCCAAAGAAAGAATGTTGAAAATCTGGGGCAAAAGTTTGCAAAAATGGCTAAGTTATGCCACTAAGTTCAAAACACCATTGAAATACATTGAATTGCATACCTATTTCCTCAGTTTGAGGTCTGACTTTGAAGAGTGAAGAGGTGTCTGCTATCCACTGAAGATTACGGTGCTGGACTTTTGGTAGGTAAGTAAGGGTTTGGGAGGGTGGTGAGTGCTGAGTGGGAGGATTGGGTGAGGCATCGATGGATGGTTTTCTTTTTTGCAGGGTTTATTAAAGATGAAAAAAAAACTTCAAGGGAAGGTTTTCTTTATTTCAGGTTGTGACACTAGGGAATTGAGCACCCCCAGCGTCAGTGTTATATTTGTCAGGTGGGGGTTGTGATGCTGAGAGGGAGGGTCAGCTGGGTGGAACAGTGTCATGGGTAACAACAACAGAACTCTGCCTTCCTACAAATAATGCCTGAATCCACAAGGCAAGAAGCCCTCATAGACTGGAGATTTATAAAATCAAACATGCCTCAGCCTTGCATGCTAGATGATTGTATACTCACATCCTAAAACAATACCTAGTACATGCAGCCACATAAACTCTGCCTGTCTACAAATAATGCATGAATCCTGGATGCAGGGAAGCCCTGGTCAGCTTTCAGATGGCATGGGCAGTGTATGCAGTTTCAGTCAGGCATACTGAGTTTGGAAGCAGTCCACAGTAAGAGGGAGTCTCACGCTGATACTTCTAAGGTCTTTGGAACAACAGCAACTGAAATTCTGCCAAAAATGATCTTAGTTCACAGAAATCAGACCATTTAATGTTAACCTCATGTTTGCCTGATGCCAGCATTGCATGGGGGAGAATGTAATGCCATGCCTTCACACTAAAGCCCTGCAGAGTAAAAACAAACAACAGATTGTATCTGTTTATTTTTTTTAATTCCTAGCAGAAGTTCATTGTAGTCTTTTGGCTCTTTAAATGATTGTTCTGAAAAGTCCTATGTGATGTGCAGATGCTATCCCTTGGGTAACCATCCAGCAAAGATTTCCATTTGCCCCTTTATTTGCAAAAAAAAAAGGAATTCAGTTTTATAGTGTCTTTCTTGCACATCTAAAAATACATTTTTCAGCTGAGGAGGGGATGCCCTTTAGGTGTATGGTGAGTTGGTGAGAATATATTGGTTAGTCTTTCTTTTGGTTCTATTCAAAACCCCACTGTACCCTTTCCCCACTGTGGGAAGAGTGCATTGACAGAGCAGAGTGCTTCCTTTTTTGATAGCAGGAGGTCTGCAGGTCTCCATCCACTGCAGCCCTAAACAGGTGGATAAAGTTCCCCAAGTATTTGTACCACCATAGTACTAATTACCATCTGTATTCAACAGAATTTTATTTTTAAAATGTTATACTTTGTCTGCTTTACCACCACGTTGTGTGTCATTGTGCCTATCATCTGAAAAGTTAAAAAAAAGTTACCAGGGCAGGCTGGCTTTAGTTTGGTCACATATCACCCCCCAATAATCGCACTATGATTATTTTCCATAACGTGAGGACATTTAACCTACCATGTCTCTAGCCTGTTGCTAGTTTTGAAATCTGTTAAATGTATTACTCCGCTAGCATGCCATGCCACTACACACTTTTGTCCATGGCTTTAGCTTTACCGTAGCAATTATTTAAGTTTGTTCATAGTTTATATTTGTGGCATGCACTTCTGCTTTTTACTGCTGCATGGGAAGAGCTCCGCAGATGTTATGGCATCATCATAGTTTTAGTAGAGCACTGTTGAAGCACATGACCAGACCACTGTCCAGTGTGCTTCCACAGTGCTCAGGCAAAGGTCCAGTGGTGCTGTTTATGCATCCTTCCCCTCCACGGACTGCATAAACACACTTTCTTTGCTGGGGAACTACTTTTTCTTCTGCAATTGCAGAAGAGACAGCTGCTGTTCCCAAGATGGTGGCATTAACTCAAACTGTGCATGCATGAGTATAGCACATGCACAGTTCTGTTGCCACTACCATCTTGAGTATGGCACATTTTGGCACAGTGAAACTGCAAGTTTAATTCTGTTTGCCTTTGCCCTGGTGCTCTTTGTAGCCTTCAGCATTCCAGCACGGCAAAACTGTAAGCTTAATTCTGTGCTTGCCTTTGCCCTAGTGCTCTTTGTAGCTGTGATTGTCCCTAAGAATGTTAGGTGGAGGCTCTTGTGGAGTCCAGCATATAGATCGGCAGTCCAGGTGTGGGTAAATGAGAATGCAATATCCAATGACTATCTTACTTGGAGTTGACAGTTAAAGTATTACCTTCTAAAAGGAACATTATACAACAGCAAAACTTTGTCTGTTGGGCGACTGATCGGGTGTGGGGGGAGAGAAAACTGGACACCAGGGAGACTTTGTCCATCAGGCAAGTGATTGGGTGGGGCAGGGATGGCAGGACACCAGGGAAACTTTATCTGTATTTCAGGCAGATCTGGTGAAGGGAGGAACCGCAGGACACCACAAAACGGGTGTCCGACTACCCAACATGGTTACGGGTTGGAGAGGGAGCATGGAACACCAAGGCTACTGTTGTTTTGTATCAGGAATGGTGTGACCAGGGGGAGCTGCTGACCTTCCTCAGCCAAATGGTGGGGTTGCATGGGAGTAAGTTGTGGTCTAAGTCAATGGTATTTGCATTGCACAAGAGGACCACGCAAAAATACCCTTGTGCTGTGCAAATACTCTAAATATCAGACTGCACTGATATTCAGGTTCATGCCTCTTCCAAAGATTGCCCAGGTACAAACCCTGTTTGCCCATGTTAACCAGGCTTTTCAATATAGGGCATCTGCAGAAAACCCAGTTTGTGTGGGCAAACTAGGATTTACACACAGAAAAATGTTTGAGTATATGGCCGCAGATCTCTAAAGAGTAAAATAGTCATGATGGAAGATTTCATCATGGATTCCTTCATTGATCTCATATGTACAGTATCATGGGGATCTGGCTGGGGGATGACTTTGGCCCTGTGCTCAGGACATCCATTTCGCTGGGTCACTCCATGGTTCATTGTCCTAGGAGAGAGCACAGTGGTGGCAAGGTAGGGTCAATGAATTTCTGTTTTACAAAAATAACCAATTTGATCAGGCAAAATCCTAAAATCTGCTTATTCCATTTTTTCCCCAAATTGAGGATAAGTCAGCATGTTATGTACAAAAATGTGGCTTGAAAAGGAGGGGTTTTCCCAAAAAGTTAATGCAAACTGTTTATTTTTTCATTAAAAATTGACTTCCAGGTGCTAGTTTGAAGATGACAAATTCCATTTTATACCATTGTTTTCCATCAAAAATTAAAAATCATTGGCCCTAGTGGCAGAGTAACCATTTGCTTTAGATCTGCATTGGGACTGATGGTATACCTCACGGGGGTGACCAGGTCACTTAAATGTGCAGTGGTGAAAAGCGGGTTGGGTACAAGTTGCAAGACCATTCTCATATACCAGCCCCCCCGGGGTATGAGAGCAAACTATGGTAGGGACTAGAGAGTTTCATGGCCAAATTGGTGATGACGTCAATACACTTACTGTTTTGGGTGACTTCAGTGCTTGGGTTGATAATGAAACTTCTCTGTTTGGAATGTAGTTACTCCAGATGATGATGTCCTTGGGCTTTGTATAGGCAGTTGTCTCTGGTGCCAATCAGCATGGCCATGCCATGGGCCTGGTTTTCTCATTGGGTCTTGACAATAGCAATGTCAAGGTTAATCCAGACATTTGGTAGGATAATCATACTGTACAAATTCTTTGTGGGGCTTCCCATTTACCTGCTCTTGTGGAAATGGTCAGCTACCAACCTTTTCATAATCTAGAGTCAGATCATCCTGGCAGTGCTGGGCATCTTGCAAATGGAGGCAGCATGTGCAGTGAGAGCTGCGGGGGCTGTGAAGGACTATAATGTGACTCTTATGGTGGCATCTGATTCCCTAGCACCTCTTTGTGTCTGCCCCTTAATTTCCTGCTACAGTTCAGAGTTCCTGTCACAAGTGATTGGTACAAGAAGAAATCGACCTGCTTGGCTCTTCAATACAGTGCTCCTTGCCATACCAAACCTTGCTATAGTGGAAACTCGGTTATACAGAATGGCATTTCTGGCTCCTATCAGAAACTAATAATACTGTACAGTTGTTATTGATACCGTGTCTGTGAGAAATATGTCAAACTCTAATGGTAACGTACATTAATATCTCTCCTTACACAGTAGCAACACACTTTATAGTAATTAATATCTGCCCACATACAGTAGTTGCATGCTCTATAGTAATTAATATCTGCCCACATACAGTATCTGCATGCTCTATAGTAATAACTGCCCACATACAGTAGTTGCATGCTCTATAGTGATTAATATCTGCCCACATACAGTATCTGCATGCTCTATAGTAATTAATAACTGCCCACATACAGTAGTTGCATGCTCTATAGTGATTAATATCTGCCCACATACAGTATCTGCATGCTCTACAGTGATTAATATCTGCCCACATACAGTAGTTGCATGCTCTATAGTAATTAATATCTGTCCACATACAGTAGTTGCATGCTCTATAGTAATTAATATCTGTCCACATACAGTAGTTGCATGCTCTATAGTAATTAATATCTGTCCACATACAGTAGTTGCATGCTCTATAGTAATTAATATCTGCCCACATACAGTATCTGCATGATCTATAGTAATTAATATTGGCCCTTATATAGTAGTAGCATACTCTATAGTAATTAATATATGCCCTTATACAGTAGCGGCACACCCGATTGTAATTAATAGGCAGGTCAAGGCAAAGCAAGGCAACATTTATTTAAAAGGCGCCAAATCCCAGAGGCTCTGGGCACTGTACAATAATAAAACACAGCATAAATTACAGTGCAATAATACAACATAATAACCCATCATCAAAACAAAATAAATACAAAGTGATAACCTAATTTGTTATAGTTCACTAAAGGAAAATACAGGTCAGGGACAACTTGCATATCAGCCAGGCACTAGATGTTACACAGTGAAATCAGGGAATGCCTGTGCAAACAGGAAGGCCTTGAGGTGGGCCTTTAATACCTCAACTGAAGGGGCCTCCTTTATAGATGGTGGAAGTGAATTCCACAGGATGCGGCTGGCAACACTAAAAACTCTGTTGCCGGCCATTTTTAACCTCGTCTTGGGAACTGCTAGGAGGCCCATAGCTGCCTTATACAGTAGCTGCATACTCTATAGTAATTAATATCTGCCCTTATACAGTAGCTGCATATTCTAGAGTAATTAATGTCTGTCCGTATATAGCAGCAGCATGCTCTATAGTAATTAATGTCTTCCCTTATATTATACTGACACCAGTATTGTGCTGTCACAAAAGAAAGTGTGTTTTTGTGGGGGCTATGCCCTCTGCCCCCTCCATGTAGGGGGCTCTTCCCCCTGCACCCCCCCCACATTTAAATATAATCAACTCCAGGACTAAGGTTTTTCAGGGGAGGAGGCAGAGCACTGGGAGAAGCCACATCGGTGAAAAGAGGCCATTAAGTGTAATGGTCTGTTTTTTGGGGTTTGCTGTTGTGGAGTCGCTGTAAAGTGGGCCACCGAGGGCATGTCAGATGAAGTAGTGGAGTGTATAGCATATACACTATAGTAATTAATAACTGCCCTTATGCACTAGTTGCATGCTGTACAGTAATTAATATATGACTGTACAGAAACATAGAAAAAATGATGGCAGAAGGAGATCAAGGTCCATCTAGTCTGCTGAAGTATTCCTGAGAACATTTCTAATTGCAGAACTTAAGCCCCATCTGAATTATATTCCCAACTGCTCTCCTTACTTCTGTTCATGCCTTGGCTCTATCCCAACCCAGTTTGAATGATGTCACTGTCTTAGCTTCCACCACCTCAGTGGGCAACCTATTCCATGGTTCTACCACTGTTTTTGTAAAATATTTTTTCCTAAGTTCTCTCTTGAAGCTCCCCCCCCCCGAAAAAAAAAATGCCACTTGTGATGTCTAGTGCTGGAGCTGGTAAATCTGCAGAACAGATCAGATGAAGGCATATTGTTTATTCCTCTTAGGAACTTGACGTCTCAGAAATGTTCCTCCTCCGTAGCCTCTCTCAAGGAGAACATATGCAATGCTTCTAACCACCTCTTGTATGGGAGTCTTTGGAGGCCTTGAATCATTTTGGTCACTCTTCTCTGGACAGTCTCTAGCCTGGTCTTATCCTTCTTTAGGTGTGGATTCCAAATCTGGACACAATACTCCAGATGTGGCCTTACCAGGGATCTGTATGGAGGAAGTATTACGTCCCTGCTTCTCCTGTCGAATCTCCTCCCTATGCACCCTAGCATTCTAATGGCCTTGCTGTAAGCTGTGTTGCATTGGCTGGTCTGTTTGAGGGTACTGTAAATGATGGCCCCCAGGTCTCTTTCCTCCTGAGAGGCAATAAGCTGCATCTTGTTAAGCCTGTAGACTATCTTTGGATTATCCTTACCCAGATGCATCACTTTGCACTTTTTAGCATTGAACCTCAGCTGCCAAATGTTAAACCATCTTTCCAGCCTCTGAAGGTCTCTTTGTAGGTCCCTAACTCCTTCCTCACAGTCCAACCTTCCTTGTAGCTTGGTATTATCTGCAAAAAGGGCAAGTCTGCCCTGTATATCTATATCAATATAGCTGATTAATGCATTAAACAGGACTGGTCCTAACACTGATCGTTGAGGCACCCCACTTGTAACTTCTTCTTCTTTTGACTTCTCCCAATTGATTACCACTCTCTGCTTTCTGTCTCTGTTCTTTGCTGCTCCCAGGTCCTCCAACTTTGTCAGCAGGTGGTTGTGAGGCACAGAGCCAAAGGTCCTACTGAAGTCAAAGTAGAGGAGGCCCACTTGGTGACATCTGTCAATTTCCTGAGTTACCCAATCAAAAAATGTGATTAGGCTTGTCTGGCATGACCTACCCGCCTTGAACCCATGTTGCCTATCATCCTGGAAGCAGTTCTTTTCTAGGCACTCAACCAAATCTTGTTTTATTAAGGTTTCCATAAGCTTCCCCACCAGCAAAGTGAGGCTGACTAGGCGGTATTTGCCAGCCTCCTCACAGCAACCTCCCTTGTGGAGGGGAACCACGTCTGCTGTTCTCCAGTCCCTCAGCACCACTCCCATCAGTAGTGAACTGTTGAACAAATATGCCAACAGACCAGCCAACTCCCCAGCAAGTTCTTTTAGCACTCTCAGGTGAATTCCTTCTGACCCCTCTGCTTTGTCATCCCTGATTTTTTATAGGACCTCCTTAACCCTACTGGTAGTGATTGATGGTGTGTCCATTTGAGGGACCCCTTTTACGTCATCCTTAATACCACTGTCTGATAATGGGCCTATGTGTTCCTTGGTGAATACAGAGCAGAAAAAGTTATTTAAAACAGTGGCCTTTTGCTTGTCCTCCTCTATGATCCTGTCTCCATCCTTAAGTCTGACTATTCCTCCCCTCTTCATTCTTTATTATTGTACATATCTGAATAGGTGTTTTACCCCTGCCTTATCTCCCTCTGCCATCCTAAACTCTGTTGCAGCCTTGACTGCTCTAATTGTGTTCTTCACTTCCTTATTCTTCTGATTGTACACTTCCCGTTCACTGTCCCCCATGGTTCTTTTATAAGTCCTGAATGCCTCCCTTTCGGTACTAATTGCTGTCCTGACTTAGTTAGTGAACTGCATGGGGTTTTTATGTCTGCTCTTTTTGGACACTGTCCTTACGCACATCTTGGTAGCCTCTAATATGGCCTGTTTTAATTGTCTCTAAATGCCTTCTACCTCTTTATGCTCTTACAGTATATCTTCGCCAGGTTGCCCCTGACCGCTTCCCTCATTTTGCCAAAGTTAGCCCCTCAGAAATTTAAAACTTCTGCACTGGACTCAGATTTTGCCCCCAAAGTAGTGGCATGCCCTATAGTGATTAATGTCTGCCCTTATACAGTAGTTGCATACTCTATAGTAATTAATATCTGCCCTTAACCAGTAGCAGCACACTCTATAGTAATTTATATCTGCCCTAATACAATATCAGCATACTCCATAATAATATCTACTCTTATACAGTAGCTGCATACGCTATAGTAACTATTATTCATTTCTTTTTTTATTTTAGTCTTTGGTAACTGGTATTGCAGTGTATAAACTGTTACTGCACATTACTGTATTATGTGGAATATTGTACTGTGTTGAATGTTACTGCACTTAATTGTACTATGTTGAATTTTAGTACTGTGTTGTATGTTAAACCCCCTTATTACCCCCTCCCACCAGGACGCACTGGGAGATGAGCAAATAGATGCTCAGTGTGCCTTTCCTGGTGAAACAATTCAATAAATAAATACATATAAATAAAATTAATATCTGCCCTTATAGTGTAGCTGGTAAGCTCTATAGTAATTAATTTCTGCCCTAACCCAGTAGTGGCAGACCATATAGTAATTATTATCTGCCCTTACTCAGTAGCAGCATACTGTATAGTAATTAATATTTGACTTGACACACTACCTGCATGCTCTATAGTAATTAATATATGCTGTTACACTCTAGCTGCATGCTCTATAGTAATTAATATCTTCCCTTATACAGTAGTAGCATACTCTATAGAAACATAGAAACACAGTCTTTGATGGCAGATAAGGACCGCTTGGCCCACCTAGTCTGCCCATTTCCCTACCTACAGAAAAAGCTGCAGATCCTATTTAACCAACAGCCTATTTCTTCCTACCCCCCAACAAAAATTGCCTTATGTCTGTCCCATGCATTCTTGAATTCTCCCACAGTTTTAGACCCCACAACCTCCTCAGGAAGGCTGTTCCATGCATCCACCACCCTCTGTGAAAAATACTTCCTCCACATCACCCCTGAGCCGTCCCCCTCTATCTTCAAATTGTGTCCCCTTGTTCTTGCACATCCCTTTTTCTGAAAGATGCTACCCTCTTGGACTTTGCTGATTCCACTGAGGTACTTAAAAGTTTCTATCATGTCCCCCCTCTCCCTCCTTTCCTCAAGGGTATACATATTAAGCTCCTTTAGTCTCTCCTCGTATGGCTTCTCTTGCAGACCCTGCACCATTTTAGTTGCCCTCCTCTGGACTGCCTCCATCCTGTCTATGTCCTTGCAGTGACGGGGTCTCCAGAACTGGATGCAGTAGTCCAGATGGGGTCTCACCAACTGTCTGTACAGAGGGATAACAGCTTCCTGTTTTCTGCTGGTGAAGCCTTTCCCTATACATCCCAATATCTCCCCCAGCCCTCCCTACTGCCTTCTCACATTGCTTGCTAACCTTAAGGTCATCTGATATGATTAACCACAGGTCCCTTTCCATTTTTGTTGTTGTTACTACCCCGCCCATTGCTTAATCTTCCCTGGGTTTTGTTTCCCAGGGCATTATTTAATACTTCTTGCATTGAATCCAAGCTGCCATACTTCTGACCATTCCTCCAACCTGCCAAGTCCCTTCTCATCCTTTCCACACCTCCTTGTGTATCAACCCTATTGCAGATCTTTGCATCATCTGCAAGAGGCATCACTTTTCCTTCAGTCCCTCTGCAATGTCACTTATAAAGACATTAAAGGACTGGACCAGTACTAAACCCTCACGGTACCCTGTGGTCCCTCTTCTTCAGAGTGGGCTCCATTTACAATTACCTTCTTTGTCCTGTTGTCCAGCCAATGTTTTACTCAGGCTACCACCCTGGGACCCCCTCCCAGGCTGGTTAATTTGACTATTAATCTTTTGTGTGGGACTCTATCAAATGCTTTACTAAGGTCTAGGTAGGCCATGTCTACAGCCCCTCCGTGGTCTACTACTTTGGTCACCTAGTCAAAGAAATAAATTTGATTTGTCTACCATGACTTTCCCACTGTGAATCCATGCTGCCTTGAGTCCTGTGCCCCACTGGCCTCTAGGTACTCAATAATTCTTTCCTTCAGAAGTGATTCCATCACTTTCCCTACCACAGAGGTCAAACTGACAGGTCTGTAGTTTCCTGCCTTTGTCTTGCTCCCACTTTTGTCAAGGGAAACCACATCCACCTTCCTCCATTCCTCAGGTTCCACACCATCCTCCCATGATTTGTTAAAAATGGTAGTCAGTGGTGTCACTAATTCTCACCTTAATTCTTTTAGAATTCTGGTGTGAATTCCATCAGGCCTCATTGCTTTGTCCACCTTCAGTTTTAGGAGTTCTTTCAGAACCCTTTCTTCTGTGAAAGGACTGGGGTCGACCCCACTATCCAGAGTGCTTCTGTTAATTGGATTAGACACCTCCCCCTCCTCCTCTTTTGTGAATACTGAGCAGAAGTATTCATTCAGTATCACTGCTTTTTCACTGTCCCTCTCTGCCCACCCACCGTCCATTCTATTTGGCCTCACTATCCCTCCCTCTGTCTTTCTATGCTCCCTTATGTACCTATAAAAGGTTTTATCCCCTTCTTAACCAAGTTGGCTATCTTTTTCTCAGTTTGGGCCTTTGCTATTCTGACTACCCTCCCTGCTTCTTTCTGCCTTAACTGGTACAGTTCTCTGTCCTGCTCCTTCTGTGTTTCCTTACACTTCCTAAATGCTATCTTTTTCTCCCTAACCTTCACCGCTACCTCTTTTGTGAACCATAGTGGCTTTTGCATTCATTTTGATTTGGTTATTTGCTTCACACAAAGGCTTGGTGCCTCTGTGATGGCAGTTTTGATGTTTCCCCATTGTTGCTCCACCCCCTTCTAGCCTGTTTGCTAGTGCTTTTCTAAGGCACTTTCCCATCTTGCCAAAGTCAGCCCTCCTGAAGTCCAGAACCCTCACTTTTATATGGCTTGCCTCTGTAGCTGAGTTTATCGTGAACCCTACTGTTTGGTGGTCACTTGTTCCCAGATGGCTACCCACTTCTAGATCTGAGATCCTCTCACTGTCCCCATTTGAGAGTATGAGGTCTAAGATTACTCCCTCATGAGTGGGTTCCAAAACTAGCTGTCTGAGGCATGCCACCTGAAGGGCATCGAGAATGGCCCTGCTTTTGGGTGTGGCTGCAGCAAAGGTGCTCCAGTTAACACCCAGCATATTCAGGTCCCCCTTCAACAGTATCTCCCCTTTTTCTGCCATCATAAGGATGCCTTCTATCATATCCTTGTCCATTCCCTCCCCCTGATGTGGGGGTCTGTATACAACCCCTGTGCAGACTGTGGTGCCATTTCCAGTCTCTATGGTGACCCACAGTGCCTCCCTCCTCCCTGTTTACTCTTTTGTTCAGTTGCTTTTATCCCTTCCCTTACATAGAGAGCTACTCCTCCCCCTCTTCTCCCCTCTCTGTCTCTCCTGTAGGTTGTGTACCCTGGTATGTTAACATCCCAGTCATGACTCTCTGTGTACCATGTTTCTGTGACTGCTACAATATCCAGGCATCCCTCTTCCATCAAGGCCACCAGTTCAGGGAGCTTGTTGTCCAGACTATGGGCATTGGTACTCATTACCTTCCATTTCTTGATGGCCTTACCCCTTTTTTCCCCATCCCTGTCTTTATTGGGTTTGTCATTTTCTCCATTTACCCCTGCCCTTCTCCCTATCGACATCTCTATCTTGATGTTTACCTCACTTATTACCCTTATCTTTTGGGGGGGGCTAGGATTTCCCTGCTTCTTTCCAGTGCCTCCCCCCTTGGCTAGTTTAAATGCTTGCCAATGAAGCATTCAAACCTATCACCTAGGATCCTGGTTCCCCTCCTGGACAGATGCAGACCATCACACCAGTATAAGTCTGCATCCCTCCAGGTGGACCCCCAGTCTCCAATGAAGCCAAATCCCTGAGCTCTGCACTAGTTTTTCAACCACTGATTAATCCCATGGTGTGGAGCACCCTAGCCTCACCCATGCCGTGGACAGGCTGCAGGTCCGAGAAGGTTACCGTGCATGCTACTTGTCTAAGGCCCCTTCCCAACTCCACAAACTCTTCCTGCACTGCTCTGATCCCTTTCTTAGCCAGGTCATTTGTCCCTAGGTGGACAATGACATCCATCTCCCTTCCCTGTGCAGCTGTTCTGGTGATCCTCAGGATTCGCTTCCTGTCCCTCCAAGCCATGGCACCAGGCAGGCACCTTACCTCCCTCTTCCTTTCCTCCTCCAGTTTTACCTTCCTAACAATGGAGTCTCCCACCAGGAGTTGTTTCCTTCCCCTGTGGGGTCCCATGCCACTCTCCTGCGGGTCTCCTTTGTTGAGGTTCCCAGCATCCTCCTTGGTCTCCACTGTGGGTGCCTCCATAGAAGAACCACACTTTGCCAGAACGGCATACAGTATGAATTGTGGCAAGGTACAGCTAGAGGGCTGCGCCTCTGTTCCACCATCCTCACCCTCCCTGAGCCCACTGTGGTCCAACTGCTTCTCTTTCTTGGCAACCTCTGAGGCAATGGCAGTGGCCCTGGTGGTCCCTGGGTGGGAGAGGAGTTCCCACAAATCCTGGCCAACTTAGCCTGGAGATGAGCAACCTCCTCTCCCTCATCCCAGAGAGGTGCCTGCAGATGGGACAACACCGCATCCTCCAGAATGTCTCCCAGAAGACTGCTGCTCCACAGCCACTGCACTGCACTGCACCACTCCCATCATGTCTTATTTCTGGCCCCTTAACTGTTTGGAATACTTACTCTTTCCTCTGCTTGTTTGTTTGTTTGTTTTTTTCTCCCTGCTTACTTACTGCCTCTGTGCCCTCTAAGCTCCCGATCTTCCTGTTCTG
Source organism: Neoceratodus forsteri (assembly GCA_016271365.2). Lineage (NCBI taxonomy): Eukaryota > Metazoa > Chordata > Ceratodontiformes > Ceratodontidae > Neoceratodus > Neoceratodus forsteri. The sequence continues at coordinate 111,212,697 of JADMNL010000035.1, read as the reverse complement.
AGATAAGAAGTTCCTATATTTCTCAGTAGTCTCCTTCCTTACTCAGAGTCAGACGTCCAGCAGCTGGGGGGGGGGAGCTACTCTTTTCCTTCTAGGATGATTAGTCTTTGATGGCTGTGTGATCATGCACTTCCTGCTCCCAAACAGGAAGTTCCTGTTGTCAGTAAAATCCTGTGCCTATAAAAGTAGAAGTGGTTTAGGGTGGAGGGGAAAGAAGGAGGGCAATATAGTCCAAGTAGAGAAGTTTAGTTTTAACAGCAGCTCCTTCCTCCTGGTGTTCTCTGCCTGGTCTCTGGCAGAAGTTAACAAGGGCAGTGTTTTAATCTAGTAATTAATATCTGCCCTTATACAGTAGCGGCATACTCTATAGTTTATTTTTTATTTATTTGGAAAGATTTCACCAGGAAAGACAACATGAGCTGCAAACAGCTAGTTTCCAGAAGCGTCCGGGGCGATTACATAAAAGGTGGAGCAAGTAATAAACATATCCAGGCCATTTATAATATGCACAGGCTAAAAATACAGACTAAAATACAACAAGCACACACACTTACAAATGTACATAAGTGTACAAATGCTTAATTCCCACAGCATAAGGCAAAACAATCCCTGACAGTTGTTGAGCAAACAGCTTGTATAGCTATAACATACTGGACAAACAACACCATGAGCAAAACAAGTATGAAATGACAAGAAGGATAAGGTGTAGACAACAGTAGGGGTGCACCTGAAAGTGCTGGGGGGACATATACAGGGTTAGATAAGTGCATAGGTTGCCTATTAGAATGCCGAGCAGCAGGGGAGAGGTTGGGGGAAGGGGGGAGGGGTGTGCCAAGGTCAAAAGCCCCTTCAGGATGCTGATAATCCTGCAAGGGAAGAGGGACCCAGCAAAGATTTTTTGGGGGGAGAGACATGCCAAGGACAACACCCCTTAAGGGTATTGATATCAAGGAAGAGAGAGACATGCCGAGAACAATACCCCTTCATGATGCTGTGAACCCTGCAAGGGGATAAAGGCCCAGCAAAGAAGGTGTGGGGAGGGGGAGAGACACGTCAGGGAATAATACCCCTTCAGGATTTTGAAACTCGGGGAAGGGAGGGAAGAGAGACGAAGGAGAGAAGAGGGACAAGCTGAGTACAACACCCCCTCAGGACACTGTGAACCCAGCAAGGGGACACGGACCCAGCAAAGAGGGTGGATGGTGAGGGGGGAAGAGAGAAATACTGAGACAATGCCCCTTCTGGGTACAAAGAATCTGGCAAGAAGTTAGGGAACCTGTAAGGATGAATGCAGGGAGAAGGAGGGGGAAGGGGCTGGATTATTAATATCTGCCCTTATACAGTAGTGGCATACTCTATCATAATTAATTACTGCCTTTACACACTAGCTGCATGCTCTATAGCAATTAATATCTGCCTTTATACAGTAGTAGCATACCCTACAGTAATTAATATCTGCCGTTATACAGTAGTGGCATACTTTATAGTAATTAATATCTGCCCTTATACAGTAGCAGCATACTCTATAGTAATTAATATCTACCTTTATACATTAGCAGCAAACTATATAGTAATTAATATCTGCCCTCAAACAGTATCTGTACACTCTATAGTACTTAATATCTGCCATTATACACTCTATAGTAATTAATATCTGTCATTATGTAGTAGTTGCATGCTCTACAGTAATTAATATCTCTCCTGACACAGTAGCTGCATGCTCTGTAGTAATTAATATCTGATTTATACAGTAGCTGTAAACTCTATAGTAATTAATATCTGCCCATATACAGTAGTGGCATACTATATAGTGATTAATTACTGCCTGTACACACTAGCTGTATGCTCTATAGTAATTAATATCTGTCCTTACACAGTAGCTGTATGCTCTATAGTAATTGATATCTGCCCTTATACATTAGCAGCATACTTCTTTATGACTATATTCTTAAGCACTTAAGACAAAAGAACTGCTGCCCATCCAGTTCTCTCCTCCTTGCGTTTAGTATTTTAATTATTTTACAGACTATACCATCCCCGTTCCCTACCTGAATCGCTCTATATCCTGTAGATTCTCAAGTTGTTCTCTTGACAACCTGTCAACTTAGCCTGCTTTAAATTATGTGTCTGTATATTTTTACTTATGTAATCCCGGTTATTGTAATTATGTAACCTCTGTAACCCGATGCATTCATGTCTTTCTAGGCATGGAATCTCCTTGTATCTGCTTATGTACTTGTAACCATTGTAAATGACATTATGCCCATGTATTAATACAACGTGAAACTTCCGTAAAAGAGCCTTTGGCTCAAAGGTACTTCCTAGAAATAAATAAAAATAAATAAAACTAGTATCTTCCCTTACACAGTAGCTGTATACTCTGTAGTAATTAACAGTTACCCTTATACAGTAGCAGCATACTCTATAGTAGTTAATATTTGCCCTCAGACAGTAGCCATACACTCTATAGTAATTAATATCTGCCCTCATACAGTAGCTGTATACTATATAGTAATTATTATTTGCCCTTATATGCTCTAAAGTGATTAATATCTGCCCGGATACTCTCTACAGTAATTAATATCTGCCCTTATGTAGTAGCTGCATGCTCTATAGTAATTAATATTATTCCTTACACAGTGGCTGCATACTCTATAGTAATTAATATCTGCCCTCATACAGTACTGCAGCTGCATATTCTGTAGTATGAACATACGAAATTTGCCAGCAGATAAAGGCCTAGAGGTCTATCAAGTCTGCTCGAATGTGCAGCTAGCACCCCTTATTCTGCAGCTGCCCCACCCTTCCACCTTTCCCCTTCATTAACCCTCCCTTGTCCTGTCCCATCTTAGTTTGAAGCAGTCCACTGTTCTACTGCATACCACTTCTGCAGGTAACGCATTCTACCCAGCCACCACCCTCTGTAAAAAGTGTCTCCTCATCTCCTCCTGACCTTCCTCGCCTCAGTCTCATATCATGGCCCCTGGTGGCCCTCCTTCCCTTACTTTGAACAGCCCCTGTACCCGTCTTTGTTTATTCCTTTCATGTATTTAAAGGTTTCAATCATGTCACCCCTGTCTCTCCTCTCCTCCAGTGAGTACATGTTCAACTCCTTCAACCTCCTCTCAGATGATAAGTCCCCAGCCCCTTGATCATCTTTGTCACCCTGCGCTGCACCTCCTCCAGTAACTTAATGTCCCTCTTCAGATACGGACACCAGTACTGCATGCAGTACTCCAGGTGTGGTCTAACTAATGACCTATACAGTGGCAGAATCACCTCCTCCCTCCTTGAGGATATACCTCTTGCAATACAACCCAGCATTTTGTTGGCCTTTGCAGCTGCCTTCCTACATTGTGCTGAGTTGTTCATTGACCCTGTAATGAGCACACCCAGATCCTTCTCCTCCTCTGTCTGGGCTAGCTGCACTCCCCCTAGCTGGTAACTCCTCCTTGGGTTCTTTATCCCAAAATGCAGCACCTTGCACTTTTTGGCATTAAACTCTAGTTGCCAGGTGTCTGACCAGGTTTCAAGCTTTGCCAGATCATCCTGCAACCCCTGCCATCCCCCTAGGTCATCCACCACCGCGCCAACCTTGGTATTATCAGCAAACAGACTGATCTAGCTCTTGATGTCCCATGATATGTTTGCAATGAATATCCCAAACAACACTGGTCCCAACACCGAGCCCTGTGGGACACCGCTCGTACTGCCCTGGGTGTGAGAGCTCCCCACCCACCACCACCCTCTGTTGCCTTCCCTGCAGCCAGTTTCCTACCCATCTCACCAGCTTTCCACCCGGCCCTGTGCCTACTATCTTCCTTCCCAGCCTTCCATGTGGCACCAAGTCGAATGTAGTAATTAATATCTGCCCTTATACTCTATAGTAGTTAATGTCTGCCCTTGTACAGTAGTGGCACACTCTATAGTGATTAATTACTGCATTTACACACTAGCTGCATGCTCTATAGTAATTAATATCTGCCTTTGTACAGCACTGGCATACTCTATAGTAATTAATATCCACCCATGCAATGTAACTGCATGCTCCATAGTAATTAATATATGCCATTACACAATAGCGACATGCGCTGTAGTAATTAATATCTTCCCTTTCTCTGTAGCAGCACGCTCTATAGTAATTAAAATGTATGTCCACAGCAGCACAGTTTTTATGGCTGTGGATGGAGCCTACAGCCATTTTGTTGTCTGTAGATTGAAAACGGAGTATAGTGGAACACATTTTTTTGACTTTTCAATGTATCCTTCCACATCTATAAATCACTATGCCAAATAACATAAAATACTCTGTTCTTTATGTTTAGAATGTTGGAGACATAACTCTAAGCTGATTATCAGATGGACATTAGGAAACTGAAACAGCTTGTTAAATATTGGTTGCCTATTAAACTGGAGATTTGTTTACCCCCTTCGAAATGCAACAATCTGCACATTTAAATACTCAGCATTTAAACATTTTTGCTACTAACTTCAGTTGGTATGTATTGTCTTTCAAGAAAGATTCATGCATCCTAACTGTCACCCTTTCCCAGCAAATGTGTGATGATTTACATTGTTTTCTGACCTTTTAGGACACTATCTGATAAGCACTCTCAGACATATTGCAGGTCTTCAGTGAACTGCTTTCCAAACATAACAGATAAAAGTCTGCCAAATACTGAGGTGTGTGTGTGTGTGTGTGTGTGTGTGTGTGTGTGTGTGTGTGTGGAGGTGGGGGGTGGAGAAGTAGTCAAACTCCTGGCAAGGGAGACCTCATCTAATGAGTTAACTGTTGACAAACCAGAAGAGTGAGAAATGCATCTGTATAATTATCTATTTCCTTATGTTCCCATATAGAGTGCTTAAAAAAGTTAGTCAAAACAACTGAAAAAAAAAATTTTAGGGGACTACAGTTGAGTTATTCTTGTGTTTTAGACCTCCAACTCTAGGCTGTGGAACATAAATGTATTGTTTGTGGTTTGAAGGTCCTGATCAAACAACTGGAAACAGATGACGTTTTTTGTCCCTTTATAATACGATGTACTGAGTGTGTATTTACTGAGTTGCTGGAACAGGGCCTTGAAGAAAATAATAACATTTACTTAACTCGTTCAAGATTCCATCAGGTGGTCAGAAAAAACAGTCTATAAGAATTTGTCTGAAAACTAACAAATATAAGATACAAGAAACAGCATCTGTGTATATGTATATGGGGAAATGTCTCTAATTTATTTGCAATAAATTTGTTTACAGGCACTACTAATATCTTTTGAAAGATTGGCAGACTTGTGATTACTAATTTTGAGTATTGTTCATGAAATAACGAGTGTGATATTTGTTATTTCATATACAGTAGTGCCCCATTATGCCTTATGCATACCATGTAAATCCAAATCATTCCAAGTCTATCTTGACGTATAATATTAATACCGAATAACAAATCAGTACCCCTTTTCTGATTGAAGACTGCTTATGGAAAATTCTACAGGGATTTGATTCTGTCTCTGTTGGGAAAATACAGGAAAAATGAGGGCTTGTTACAGGGAAATGGTTATTTGGATCTGGGAGCACTTAATATTTCTTATCCTATATTTTGTATCCTGGATAGTGCAGGGAAGATGCTACATGTCATTGACATAGGGATGTTCATTTACACATTTTTGCACTGTACTTACTCAGATTGCCCCAGATTTGATACAATATCTTGTTTTCAGTGGGATCTTGATTTTATTATTTTTATAATGTATTTATTCAGGGCACCTAGTTCAGGGCCACCGTATTCAAAGGAGATTTGCAGTGCATCCTGCCAGAAAGGGAGATGTGCCGAGCAACTCCAACAATGCACCAAAGCATGATATTCAGATGTGCAGGATGCACCAGCCACAAGGGAATAGGCCAGGGCTCACACAGATGGTATGCCATGCAAGTCAAGGGGGTGTTCCTATGCATATGCCGTGCTGCAACATATTCAGTGGGAATGTGACCCTTGTAGTCCAGAGCACCACGACCCACGGTTAGACCATGAATTGCTGGCCTAACCTAGCCAGCCACCCACCCACAGGCAGGTTGTGGAAGTGCACCAAGGTGCACAGCAGCCTGGCAGCCATGATGGACTAGAGTTACCCCCTTCCCATCCCCAGTCAATCTAACTCCATCCCCGAAAAGCTCCATAGAGTAGGGCCACCCAGACCCAATCGCACCAGAGGAAACTATGGTCCATATCCATAGTGTAGAGGACCCCCATTCATTGTCCCAGTACGCAGACACCCTCGCTCTCCCGGTTACCTGGCCTGCTGCAAAGACTCGCACTGCCCTCCACACCCTGTCATGGCCAGATGCCGACTGCACTGGACCCAGACTGCGGACCTGCACTCTGAAATGACCCAAGTGGCTGTACTGTGCATTGGGGCACTACACAAGCTGCAGATTCACCAGTGTATGCAGCTGTGTGTATGTCCCTGACAAACCGTAAGAGGGAATTGACATACCTCCAATGCATACCTTGTCAATGCTGTATCTTCCTGTTGTCATACACCACTGCAAGTCCACACTCTCCCCTATTCCCCTGTGTAACATGTCACCCTCTGGACTGCTGAGGCATCCCGGGTGCCATGGGGTGCAGTATCCTGCAATGCCATTTGCAATGTACACTCTAGGCTATGGATAGTTCATCCGTGGTTCCCCAATTGTACAAACAAATGGGAGGTCGACTGTAACATGCCTGTTCTGGGACCTGTGTGAGTGGGTACAGCACTGGCCATCACCTACACTAAGAAGTGCAATGGCACTGGGATGATGGATCCACATGTGAGCACCTGAGGTGTATGGTCACTGGGCGTTATAACCTGCACGCAGCTCGTGCCTATGTATGACACATTCCAGCATCCTCCTGGCAGTGCTCCACCACCCACCAATACATTGTTATGATCTCATCACAGTGCCAGTCATCACAATGGGATGGGTTGGGGACAGGGAGGATGTGTCTGTGCACTATTGAAGGGGGCAGGGGCCACTACACTATGGACATGGACTCCAGATGTATTGTGGTACAATCAGGGATGGGAGCGGGGTCCCTACAGTATGCAACCAATAGAGACTGGACTCCGGTAAAATTTGGGGCTGGTGGAATGTGTGGGGAGGTGCCTCTTTACCAACAGAGACTTCAGGGTGATTGGGGTCCGGGCTTGGGGGTAAGAGCTGCCAACATGCAAATGGTCTGGTAAGGAGCATGCATAATGTCCCTTTGCAACCTGCATGTTCAATTAGCTCATTTGCATTCCTGGGCTGAATATCATCCATGGGGGCTGTGGCACATACTGGTATGTGCCAGGCATTCCCCCTGGGAGGTATTCAGTCATGGGTGCCCTGGATGCACCTGTCTTGGCAGCTGCCTACACTGTGACTCCTCTCCAGGGTCACATTTTCAACTGGTACCTGTATGCCGACCCTGTACCAGTGGTGCATTCTCTTTGCATATTGTATCGGTGCTGACCAGTGCACCTTCTTTGCATAGTGCATCTTTCTGCTCACGCATCGGTCAGGCACTTAATGTGTACCCCCAGATGTAAAATATTATTTTCAGTGGGTTCTGATTTTACTCAATGCAGCATAATATTGTGTAGATGTAGAGCCTCACTGAAAATAAGATGTCATTTCTTCTGTGAACTATCCAGGCTAAATATATAGCAATCACAGGCATATTCTAGGAAAACACATTGTAAAAAATGTGTAAGAGGAAGATCACATTGAAACTGCATGGGTAAAAGCAACCCAAAAGTTCTCCACAGCCATATCAGCTCTGACCAGAGTTTGTTTAAAGAGCTATGGCACTATTTCTGCCTTGGTCTAGATCATGGATGCAGTCCTTAATGCCATGGACTCTGATCATGTGGTGGGGGCTTCAACTGTGGACATCACCAAGGCCTTTGATGTTATTGATCATAGTAAGCTTTGCAATACACTTTTGTGTCTTGTTTTTCTTTCTTACTGGGTGCTAGATTATTAAACTAATAGCTCTCAGTTTGTGGGCATTGGTTCAGTTTCTTCTAGTTATTGTGCTATAAGTAAAGGAGTTCTGCAGGGGTCAGCTCTTGGCCCCCTAATGTTTATTTTCTTGTTTATTAATTCATCACCGTCTTATTTTAAATCATGCAAATCTTTGTCGTATGCTGATGATTTGATTATTTATTTTGCTGGTAAAACATGGTTACAGTCAACAAATATTTGTAAATTGATTTTCTTTCTGCTTGTACCTGATTTTTGAAGAACTCCTTGATTCTTAACACTATGAAAACAAAGTCTCTGTTATTTGGGCCAGGATTCACAAAGAATTGCGCTCACGTAAAACTGCTTTGTGCAATAGACTGTAATAGCACCAGGGCAGGGCAGTGACATTCACAAAGATATAGCGTCAGTGCCAAATACATAGTGAATGGGGTGCAAAACCAGAGGCACAATGGGAGCCTAATGCACAACACAATCATTTGCCCGATTTGCAGAACACCACAATGCATTGCAATGGTGAAGTTGCAGAAGGCAGCAGGCCAAGCACAGGACAGTGCTATAAGGCTGTATCACACAGCAGGGCAACATGGGCCCACAGCAAAAGCCGACAAACATGGTATGCCATGCTACATGTGCCAGACATGTGGCTAGATGGGAAATGTATGGCAGGCCTACGAAGACACAAGCACATGTGACAGCACAGCAAAGCACATCCAGGGTGGCAGCATCATGTGGTGGTCCAGCTAGTGACATAAGTGGACTGGGCATAATGGGTGGGTCACACTGTCCTGTATGGTACAAGACAGAGTCTGGAAGGAAGATGCCAAGGACAGTCCACGATATGGCACGCAATGCTGGCTCATGGAAGAAGTGGCAATCAGTCCCAGTGGATGCCTGCCAACACTGAGGTGTTCATTTGGCAAGGAATACAGGTGGTATGGTGACGTGTGGACCTGAACAGATGGAGTGTGGAACAGTGAACACCCATAAGTGAAGCTCTTAAGGAAGAAAGAAGAAACTCAGAACACAAGATAACAGATATAAAACAACTGTACTATAAAAAATATATTGAACATTCACAATATCAAAATAATTTTCAACAAGAAGTAATAGGGGCTGGCCCAGTGGCGTGGAAGGCCGAGGCACCACTATCTTACCTCTTACCATGCTGGTGACCCATGTTCACGGTGTGAGCAGGTCGGCGGGGGGTCAGCCGGGGAGGAGAGTATTGAACATCCAGAGGACAGCTCTTCTCTCTGGACAGGGGTGGAACTGGAGACTGGTACATGCCTGGCCCCCTAGCAGCAGCTGGAGGCTGGCACACCAGCTCCATAAATACAGGGGGCATAGGTGGAGCAGATGCCAGGCATGCTGCATGCGGCATGGTCATTGATGTCATTGCATGCTGCTGCCATGCATTCGGGGATGGAGAGAAAATGGAGGATGAAAATACCACCGACCAGTGAGATGATGCCAGTCCACTGCAGACATTGCACCTGGCCAGCTGGTACCTCAAAGCCATGAGCTGAGTTTCAGTGGTTGACAGGGTGATTGGGCTGGGGGGCCAGTGGGCAGGGGCTGGTCATTGGAGGGACATAAAGCAATTAACAAAAAAAACAAGTAGAAACAAGGAAGGATGTAGGGCAGGGATGACTGGGGAAAGATGGGATGCAGAGGGGTGGGGAAGCAGGGGCAACTATATACAAAGGAGAAACTATATACAGGGGAAGCAGAATTGGGGAGGACATTGAGGGATTCACATTGGGGGCATGGTGGGTAAAGGTTGTAGATGTCTAAGGAGCAGGAGGAGGGGGTGGTGGCAAGTAGTGAGCCTCGAGGCAAATTGGGATGTGTCGCATCTCCCTCAGTTCCTGGAGCAAGTCCCCCTGCTTCTGCAGCATGTCGTACAGTGCCCTCATCTGCTGTCTTGCAAGGAGCTCAATCCACTCCATTCACTGGCATCTGTACCGCCTCACACACCAGGCTGCTGAGTGGTACAGAGGAGGAGAAAAATGGTGCACTCAGTACATATGCCACAGCTGTGCTGAGATGTGCAAGCTATCCACCAGTCCACGTGATGCATGTTTGGAATGTTGATTGTGTGCTGTCCAGAGGCAGTGGCATGGCCCGCGGGCATGTGGCGATCCAATGCCTAGGAATGTAGTGCTTGACAAGATGAGAAGGGCCAATGGCAAGGTGTGCAAAGAAGACTAGGTACCAGGACCCAAGGCTGCATGAACACACTGCCACAACATGACAGTGAGGGAAAGTGGAAGGTGGCCACCTGTGTAGCACTAGCAGCTATGGCTGGTGAGCCAGACTGACAGGTGTAGTATGGGCTCAGGTGCACATGTAACGGCAAACCAGACACACGATGATGGGAGGAGTCTGGCACAGCCTACACTGGGCACAACACCCCGCCCATAAAATGCCTATGGGTATGTTCCACTGTGGGCACTGCCCATGGTTGGCCACTGGAAAGGCAATGGCTCCATAACATTGTGGAGAAGCAGCAGTGTTACATGAAGATGCAGAATGTGGGACAACATGGCACTCATGATGACAGGTGCAGAAAGCACAGACAAGGCTGCGACAGATGGCCCCTTGTGGAGGGCAGTTTAACTGGATAGCATCCATGTGTCTGCCACCATAGCTACCAGCAGCTCCTGGGTAGGTGGGGCCTGGGTAAGATGTGGCCACATGTGTCACCTGGCCTTGTCATCACAGGCACCACAGTAAATGAAGGGTCAAAGGGACCACATGTGAACATGCCAGCAGGAGACGGAGGGACATTGGAAGATGTCCAAAGTGGTCCATGGCAGTCACACAGGGGCACAGCCTGCAGGCATGCAACTGTGGTAATGCGTAAGCTACGGGATGCCACACCCAGCTGGCCACATGTGCATGCCGCACACTGAGTGTGCCACTAATGCCATGGCAAAATTGACCAGCAATGTTCCACCTAAAGCCCATGAACACCACCCATAACAGAAGCACAAAAGCCCAAACCACCAACACATAGCTACCACACAGGCTACTACAGAAGGCTGGCATGACAACTACCCAGGGGGCAACAGAGCACTAACAAAGGGTGTCCTGGTCCAAACAAAGGCATGTGATCAGCCTGAGATACAGGCACCTAAGTAAGAGGGAATACTGCACTGGCCCCAGCCCAAATAGCCACAGACATGCACCTGGGGGCACACTGACAGGCAGGTGCAGGAATATGGCTTGAGGCAATATGATTGTGCTGCAATGTAGGACCATTGCAGAGAATGTGTGCATGAATGGGTTGAACACATGGGCCACCCACAGCTACAGGGCTACATACAAGCACATGGTGAGGGGCACTCAAGGACCCTGTGGGCAGAGAAACAACCAAGGGGCACATGGGATCACATGATGTGGGACACCACACTAGTGGAGCAAGACATCAGGGCTGTATCACTGTGACCACCATGTGCAGACTCCCCAGGCATGTTGTGGGGGTGTTCCATGAGGTCTGGCATGTGGCAGGGTCACACCACAGACACGATGTCCCCACACATCGGAGTGTGTAGTGTGCCATGCGAGCTCATCACCCTAAGGCATGCCCAGGGTGCTGCAATGGGGACACGGGGCACCAGGGCAAGGATGCAACCCAACTGACCCTTGTGATTTCAGTATGCGTACCTAGAATCACAGGTTCCTGGGACATGGCAGATGCCACACAGTGCACGGGTGCTGCAGGTGACAGAAAATGAGGTAGAAGCTGATGGCAGACTCAAGTGACCGTCCACTGTTCCAGGCCTGGGGGACGGGGTCGGACCCCCCCATCTGGTGGTGCTGCTGCTGCTTACCTCCACCCTACCTCTCTGGCAGGTTGTGCCTCTGGCACCTTGTTCTGCAACAGAAAGAGAACAAAAACTATCAGGGGCAGGCATCAAGAAATATGGTCCCAATACCCACCCCAGGACTATGCCGATATGGTCCATGGCTGAGAGACATCTGTAAACCACATGTGCCTATACTGTGTGGTGCTGCAGCATTGTCACACATGTGCCCACACACACACACAAATCCAGCAAAGGCAGACAATAGGGCACTACTGGTGACAAGGATGTGGCACCTTTGATGCCACAGACATTCTGTTCACAGAATAAGCAGCCCTGGCATGCACACTGCATGCTCTGTGGCTGCTGAGGTGCAGACTCCCTGTGTGCAGCATGTCTGCACAGGGCATTCATGTTGGCATATGTTACCGTGCCTCTGTCAGAGGGGTAGGGGTCTGAGCAGCATGTGACACATGCACCGTGTGCAAGGTGAACACAGGAGGTGATGTATTGTAAGGTAAGGTAAAGTAAACCTTGTGCATATGGCACCCAAACACAGAGGCTCTGGGCATCTAACAAGGTCAACACAGGCATGGTAGACACATCAACATACAAATACAAGCTGCAGAAGGGTTATCTAAATTTATAAAATGGGTAGGAAAAATCGATGAATAATAGCATACCTGATTGGATAAAACACATCACATGACCGTGCGTGTATCAGAGTGCGACCGCACACCTGCACTTTTACCCCTCTCCAAAACAATTTTGACGTTTTATAAGATAGATAATCCACTCTGAGGTGTGCGGTCGTGCTCTGCTATACATACGCCTTGGGCGGTTGATGCACTCGGCCTGCTGCCTCGTGCGTACAACGCACACCAAGGCATGCATATATCAGAGTGCAACCGCGCACCTCAGAGTGGTATATCTATTACGTAACAACCCAGTCCCCTGGGGTTTCTATAATCCCATCAGTATTAGACCAGGAAGGTTTCTGGGCAGCCTGTAGGGAGCTGTTAAAAACTTCTTAGTGGATCTGTTCACAAGAAAGGGGTACCAAAGTGTGACATAGAGGTAATTTTTTCAACCTCACAGTAGAATAATTTTGATAAGCTTTTCTGCACACTCTTACTCAAAGTTGAAAAAGGATCTGTGTAGTGAGATAACTGCCTAACAGAAACTTGAAATAAAAGCCACTCAGTGTGGCATGCATGACAGGGACACCAACAGTGTGCAGCTGTGCAACATTGGACACGAACAGCAGATGATGCAACATTGAATTAAAAGAGTGTGTGTATGCTGCAACACTGGACACCAAAACAGTGTTCTTCTTAGCATCTAATCATTATAATATTAAAACCATTTTACATCAAACATTGCATAACTAGCATATTTACGTTTGACCGTTTTGAAGTGTTCCAAGGTGCAATTCTGCCAACCCCTAAAATCTTCTATTCAAGTATTGTTATTTTGCCATTGTCTTATGCTGTATTGCCCTGTTCCCCCTGTTCTGCCCAAACAAACAGAGACACACACCAAGCACTGCAAAGAAATGGCCGCTACTGTGCATTTCTTTGATAAAAAAAACAACATTAACAAGTCTGCGTGATGTGGGCAGCCAGGTAGTCTTGACTGGTATTCTACTTCATAACTCTGTGCTTCCACATGAGTTAACGAGTCTTCAGCCATGCTCTCAGTTGGATTTTTCATTAAGGGGGTCCACTACTCTTTCTCATGAGTGAGTCCACTACTTTCTTTTAAAAAAGTTGGGGTGCCATGTCCCAAAAGTGGAAGTTCCTATTACATTTCCAGGGGTCCTCATTTAAATACATGCAAGCTATGGCCTTGCATCTGCATGGCTTGTAATGTAAGATTCTCCAGAGCACAGGGATGTGCTCCATAGTTCTCTATGGGACCATGTTTAAATGCCATTTCTAATGTTAACATGTGAGTTCAAACAAATTACAGCCACCATGCTACTAACAGTGGTCTTGTTAGTTGATCAGTGGCCATAATTTGTTTGCAATCATCATCTGTAAAACAGCCCTAGAGTAAACCAATGGAGTGTGCCCTCAAGCTCTACAGATTCTTTCATTCTTTCATTACAGGCCATGTGTCCGTAGGGGCACAGCTCACTCTCCCTGGGAACTTTCGGCCAAAAAACATGAGCGTCTAGACATACAAAATGGACATAAAGGATGCTGGTACCTTCCCCTCTTCTGCATCAACCAAGACTTCCATGCCACCCAAGACATAACAGTAAGTAAATTAACCAGTCCTGCCTACTGCCTAACCTGATCTCACTGGAGAAGGCAAACAACCTGGAAAAACCCTGTGGGAAAACCGGAAAATTCTTTCACAACCCCAAATGCGATCTCCCCTACAGGGACAGCGAGACTGTACTGACCCACACCTTCTTTTACAATGGCGGGGCATGGTGGGTGCACTACCCACTGGATGTAATCTAAAAACCTATCTAAACTTATGCTACACAAATGTACACCACACAACAATGTCTCTTTAATCCCAATACCTTCCTTTCTTACCACAACCACCCACCCACCCAATAGTGTCCATAAATGTTCTTATTGCCACATTCTTAAGCCAGCGGTCATTCTTCTTAGTTTTATAAAACAGTTCATAGTTCATCAGAGTGCCATTGCTCAAGAAATCGATTTTCGCCTCCCTGAAGTTGCCTGGAATTCAATCTTCATGGGCATCCACACACTCAACATAGTTTTTTCTTTGAACTGACACCTGCCAAAACAAAAACACAGGTCAGTTCCCGCATCACATAACATTCAAAATCCAGTGATCGTCAGTGCCAAAGGGCCTGCATCCACTGACACCTGCCAAAACAAAAATAGGTTTATCATGTGCTACAACACATAACCAAAATCAAGCTCTGCCGATGCCAGAGGGCCAGCATCCTCTCATCCATGAGCCTTCCGCCCTGACATTCTTCACTTCCTTCACACCTTTCCCTTTTCCCCTCTTCCTGCACACCTTTTTCCACACCTTCCACCTTACTTTATACTTCCCCAACTAATCATCCCATCTTCCTTCCATCAGCACCCCCTTCCACTTAATTCCACCATATGACAACCTCCACTTGGCCACCCTGTTTGTCTACCTTTAGCAGCCCTTGTGCTCACCAACATTCTTTAAATTCTTCCCAAACACCTGTCCACCTTCAGCAGTTTCTAACCAACCAAATGGCTGTTCACTGTCAGCATGCCCTGTGTCCCTATGCGTACATCCATGAACTCACCTACTGCTGTCCACCATATCTAGCTGCATACCTTTCCACTGCCCACCCTTCCTACCTGCCCACCCTATTACAGGACCATTCAGAAATGTTAAAAGACAATACTTCCTTCAAATTCTGTTAATTCCATCGTTGTTGCAGTTTTCATGTTTGTTGACGATGGTTTTCAGGTCATCTGGTGATATGTCGAATTTTCCTTGTCCTTGCACTGTTACTGGTCCATATAAAAGTCATCTTCCCTTTATGACATCGATGTCTGGATGCTGTGGCCAATAGAATTTGCCATCCCTGCTCCATTGCAAAGATTTACATTCAAATTCTTGTTTCATTCCATCAAATGATGTTACTTGTCCAATGTAAACTGGCTTGTCTGTATGTGGTCATAGTTCTTTTGTTTTCTGGTAGATGCGCTGGCAACAGATGCATTGGTTGTTGTGTTGGCTGTGCTGGAAACAGATGTATTGGTTGTTGTGCTGGCTGTGCTGGAAACAGATGTATTGGTTGTTGTGCTGGCTGTGCTGGAAACAGATGTATTGGTTGTTGTGCTGGCTGCAGAATCTGTCAATGAGGCAGCATGTTCTCTAATCTGGCTCACAACAGTAGACGTACTGGTCATCACTGGAGGTGTGATATCAAGTGGGGTGGGTGTACTGGTGATTGCATTGGAGACAGAAACGGCATGTATAGTGGGCCCAGGTTCTTAATATCCAAAGGGGGAGTGGTGCAAATGATTGCACTGGAGACTGGAATTGGCAATGTAGGGGGCCCTGAAGTTTCATTTTCCTTCACTGAAGACACATAGCCAGGTGCAGTCTGAATAATCCTCTTCTTCCATCCGTCGACATATCTTGCATTTTCACAGTGACCATCCTCCTTTCTGCATGGCCCACAAAAATAGCTGTAGTCTCAGACTTCAACACCATCCACTGCTGGTCGGACACTCTGAACCTTTCGTGTGCCAGCTATTGTTTTTAGTTCTGGTCCTGCATTTCTGCTAATTTTTCCAACACCGACCCAGAAGAATGTTCTGCGGTAATGAGTGCAACCTTCGATGGCAGGTTCCTTTGTTAAATTCCTCTTGCAGTACTGAAAGAGGTGTGCAGCATTTGAAATGATAGCCTGCCGGGACTGCACAGCTAGACTTGCACATGACTTCACCACCACACTCTCACCATCTGAGGGTCCTTTTCCATGCCTGGATCCAAAAAATGCACGCTCTATTGGGAATCCATGTAGTGATGGAGACAATGACATGTTCTGGAAGGTCCATTTCAATTTGTACTGACTCCTACGCCCATCAGTAAAGTGTACCTGTTTCTCAATATTGATGCCACGGATGTTTCTGAGGTAGGAATTGAACATGTTCACGAAATGCAGAACTGCATGGTGGTCATGTTTGAGATCACTAGATATGAAGACAAGTGACTCTGTAACTAAGTCTGTACATCTTTCACACCTGTAGTATATCACTACAGGTTGAACAGTGGCTTGCTCATGGTGCCAGTGTCATGACTGAATTTCATCGTGGTACTTGCATGTGTAGTTCTCTGCAAAGTCTAGAGCCATCAATACCCAGCTGACTGGAAGGTCATCTTTGAGTGATTTGAATTGGTGGCGTTGCCAGGATACTATGTGTAGATGTCGACCCAAAAACAGGAGGTCCTCCTTCAGGACTTCAACCAGACATCAAATGTGGCCACTTTTCTTCATGACTTTTCTTGTCTGTTTACTTTCTGATCCATTTATGACCTGTAAAAGGTCACACTGTCCCACTGTTGCCATTTCACCTCCTCAGTTCCATGTGTCTGTAAAAGTTCTTCCAGTGATTTGTCTATAGCAGAAGTGTTACACGTTTGCAATTTTTTCAATACAGGACTTTTAAAGAATTTCTCACCTTTCCTTCTTTGGGCACATTGTCAGCTCTACTGCTTCATAAATATTGAAATTGTGCACTCCATTTTTTCTGCTCGGCAAATCGCTTTATATTAACAACTTTAATTTCCCATTGGTGCAATACTTCATAGACACTGGTCCAGTTTTTGATCCAGTGCGAGTTTAATATTATCAGGGTGGAGACTGTTGCATCTAGTTAGTCCAATTTTCTCACCTGGGTTCTGCTCACAGAATTCTTGGTGCAGCCTTTTCAGAGTTTTGTCTAAGAATGATCTGGCTTTTCCGGTTCATTTAGAAAATGCCTTCTTGTGTGCAAGCGGTATTGCTGATATATTGGAAAAATCATCTACTTTCTTCTGCAGCTCCTCAGATATTCCCAACTTGTGCCTGGTGCTCCTCTTAACTTGTGTGCTCTTCGATACCCTCATCATTCTTCTCCAACTGATCCCCAGGCACATGCTTGCTCTTCGTAGTAGGCGGCAGGGCTTCAGTTAACTCCATTTTGGGAGTATTTGACTTCCAAAAATAAGGCAAAAACCTCCAAAATAAAGAGGAAGGAAGTCATTGACTTCCAGATGTAAAACCAAAAATTAGATGACTTCCAAAATTCCAGGCTTGGAAGTCAGAAATGATGGATTTTTCTAAAACAAACTGAGTTTTACCACTAACACATTATATTAACATCCATAAATTTGTCTTTCATGGAATATTGACTTCCAAAGGTGGGATTCTGGAAGTATTTTGACTTCCAAAAAATTGGAATGACTTCCAGATTTTGACTCCTGTAAGTTTTAGACTTCCATTGAAAATAAATAAACTGAAGCTCTGGTAGGCGGTACTTTTTCTGAACAAGAAACGTGCTGATGAATTCTTTTTTCAATTCTTTGTCTGCCTTCCTGTTGCACTGTTTAAACGAATGTAATTTTTGTTGAAGGACTTCCACTAACTTATTGTCCAGTTTGGTGTGACATCCGAACCTTGAGAGGGCAGCCTGTTTTTTGGGAGTGGCCAAGGAGATAACTTTTGAGATTGTTGCAGCAAACCTGGTTGGGGACCTGGGCAGTCCTTCACGTGCTCTCTGCACAGCCTTTCTAATTGCACTTTCTGACCGTGGGTCCATCACTGGTGGTGTGCTTTCGTCCAAGGCAATCGATGTCATGGTTGTACTGGTAATGAAGGGTGTTCCCATTTGTGTTTCCTTTGTGCTGGACGATATGCTCACTTGCATTTCCATAGAGTTTGTGGTGTTAGTGGCTGTGGTCATGGAATTGGTGGTCAGCATCTTCTTTACTTCATGGTATCCTTGTCATTGTTTTTCATTGATTCTTCTGCGTTTTTGTGAGGTCATCATCATGTGTTCTTCTCTTTTTCTCTCTCTCCAATGTTCTCTTTTCTGTTCTGCCATTTGTTTAGTTGTTTTAGTTACAGAAGGGTTTACTGAAAGGTTTACAGTATCTGGTGTCATGTCCCTCTTCCTTTTCCTGGATTCCTGCATTCACAACCGACTTTTCTCTCTAGCAAGTATGCGCTGTTCTTCGGTCATTTTCTCTCTTTGCTTCTGTGCACATCCTTTTGCTTTTTCTGTATACTCCTGGATGCATTGTGGATCCTTTCTTAAGTTATTCTGGTACCGCTGACTTCTTTCTTTTACTGTGAGTGGTACAGAACAATTCTTCAAAGCCCCACGGAGCAAGTCAGCAGCAGACACACATGGTGTTTGACGTCTTCTTGTTTCACTTCGATCCATCTTTTTCTTTCCAAAACTAGTCAAGATAAAAAAAAAAGGAAAAAAACATGATGCCATAATAAAAAAACAACACAGAATATATTAAAAAATTCACTCACAGAAAACAACTAGGAGGGTACAGGGCAAAACAGTAGTGCCACACGAGGCAGAGTAAAGCAGCACACATGGTGATGCCGCACGAGGTAGAGTAGAGCAGCACACATGGTGATGCCGCACGAGGTAGAGTACAGCAGCACACATGATGACACCGCATGAGGTAGAGTAGAGCAGCACACATGATGACGCTGCATGAGGTAGAGTAGAGCAGCACACATGGTGATGCCGCACGAGGTAGAGTAGAGCAGCACACATGGTGATGCCGCATGAGGTAGAGTAGAGCAGCACACATGGTGACACCGCATGAGGTAGAGTAGAGCAGCACACATGGTGATGCCGCATGAGGTAGAGTAGAGCAGCACACATGATGACGCTGCACGAGGTAGAGTAGAGCAGCACACATGGTGACGCCGCATGAGGTAGAGTAGAGCAGCACACATGGTGACGCCGCACGAGGTAGAGTAGAGCAGCACACATGGTGACGCCACACGAGGAAGAGTAGAGCAGCACACATGGTGATGCCGCATGAGGTAGAATACAGCAGCATACATGGTGACGCCGCACGAGGAAGAATAGAGCAGCACACATGGTGATGCCACATGAGGTAGAGTAGAGTAGCACACATGGTGACGCTGCACGAGGTAGAGAACAGCAGCAAACAAAATGGAGGCCCGCCTGCACTTGCTTGAAAATAAAATGGAGGCCCGCCTGCACTTGCCTGCAAACAAATGGATGCCCACCTGCACTTGCTTGCAAACAAAATGGAGACCCGCCTGCACTTGCTTGCAAACAAAATAGAGGTCCACCCGCACTTGCTTGCAAACAAAATGGATGCCCACCCGCACTTACCTGCAAACAAAATGGAGGCCCACCTGCACTTGCCTGCAAACAAAATGGAGGCACGACCGCACTTTCCTTACAAACTAAATGGAGGCACGCCTGCACTTTCACTGCAAACAAAATGGCTGTGAGGAAAATGAAGTATCTCAGAGTGCCGGCAGAGGGGTGGAGGAATAGTGTGCATGTCCGATGAAGAGATATATCTGGTTACTTGGGGAGGGGCAGCAATGTGGGGTCACTGGTTAGCAGCAGGGGGTAGCCGATAGGGTGCCCTAGGGACATAAAGGTCTCGCTTTAAACATGAAGGTCTCACTTTAAACAAAAAAGCCATCACAAAACAATTCAGCACGAATAATCCGGACAAAGCAACATTTCAACAAACCAGCTGCAGCGGATGCATTTTTCTAGGAGTGCTTCTTGGCCTTCACCCTTCCACCAACACAACCCCCCACCCCAATCCAAGAAAGCACATGGCACTCCTAAGATGGCCGAGCCTTAAACAGGCCTGAAAAAATGCATCTCCTGGCCCCCATCCCCCCAACCACAGGCCTCGATTCAAACAGAAAGCCAGCAATCACAGTTCAGCACAGAATAGCATCTTTCCAGGTGTGCTTATCCACTACTCACCGAGCCATGGTGCTCAAGATGGCTGAGAGGGCATCTGTGAACAAGCACACCTGGAAAGAAGTATTGCCTGTGTGCTTTAAACCCCCAGCATCTCACTTTAAATTAAAAAAAAAAAAAAAAGGTCCACATATCAACACAAGGCAGAAATCACAAAATTCAGCATTAAGCATTAACACACCAGCCCCAGCGGATGCATCTTTCCAGAAGTGCTTCTTGGCCTACACCCTTCCACCAACCCAACCCCCCACCCCAATCCAAGAAAGCACATGGCACTCAAAATGGCTTAGCTTAAGCAGGCCTGGAAAAATGCATCATCTGATCCCACTCCAACCACAGGTCTTGCTTTAAACCAAACAGCCAGCAATCACAAAATGCAGCACAAATAAAGCATCACTGCAACACACCAGCTGCAGCTGATGCATCTTTCCAGGCGTGCTTCTCTGCCTACACCCTTCCACCAACCCCCACCCTCCCCAAACCAAGAAAGCATGGTGCTCAAATGGCGAGCCTTACAGGCCTGAAAATGCATCACCTGCCCCCCAACAACAGGTATCACTTTAAACAAGGCCACAATCAAAAATTAAGCACAGTAGTTATGGCAAAGCGTCTTTCCAGGTGTGCGTATCCACCACCCACCGAGCCAAGAATGGTGCTCAAGATGGTGGAGACAGCCTCTGTGGACAAGCACACCTGAAACAAACTCTGCCTGTACATGCAACTCCTCAGCCTTGCTTTAAAATAAAAAAATAAAACTTCTCAACATAGCACTTATAGATGATGCATCTTTCCAGGCATGCTTCGGCCTACTCTTTCCATCAACCTCCCCACCCACCCAAACCAAGAGAGCACATGGCACTCAAAATGGCTAGAGCTCTTAAGCAGGCCTGGAAAACACATCACCTGGACCCCTACCCCCAACCACAGATCTCATTTTAAGACATAATGGCAGCAATTACAAAATTAAACACGAATAATGTCGTCAATCATAAGTCTGCACAGTAATAATCAGCACAATGCATATTTACAGATGTGCTTATCCACCACCCACCAAACAAAGCAAGCGTTCTTTAGAAGGCCAAACAGCTTGGTGATCACCATCCTCAAAACAAAAATAAAAATAAACACACCTGTAAAAAAACATTGCCTGCCTCATCTTGATTTTTAAAAATAATGAACACAAGAACATACCTGGACACTCAGCTGCAACTGTGACAAAACAACTCACAAATTATCCAGTTTACAGTTTCCATCCCAAAAGATAGTGGTCCACAAAACATAAGGCAGAGGCAGCATATTATAAAAAATACTTGGCCATGTGTGTAACAATGGGCATTTGCAATAATGGGCATGTGCCTCCAGAAAGACTTTGTGTGACTTTCAATCCATTTAACACCCTACCCCAACCACCACAAGAATCAAATAAGAGAAAGTGGCTGCAGTCCTTCTGAGAGACTTCCTTAATCATGTTCACATCAACCCCCCAAAAATACACAAAACATAGATTTAATGTGCATTGTGGCACCTTCCTTTGAGCTTAATCGTTGTGTCCCCATGCTGTTGCTACATGGAGGGGGAGTAAGTTGGATCCCCTGTGGCTCACACAATGCTCGGTTTTATCACAAATGCAAGCATCAAAATAATTATACTCCCCAGTGGCGGCTGCACCAGTGAAAATATCCTTACCTCAAGTGGTGCAGCAAACAACCCATGGCGCAACAAACAGCCAGTGGTGCAACACACAGCGTGGTCTGAAGTATGGCGTGGCGCAGTCAACAGGTTACTTGCAGGTGGACACAGCTCTCCAAACACGCCGAGAATTCACAAGCAAAGGGGACTCAGCTAAGCAGTACACAGGCTTTTATGGCTCATCAGAACCTGCGTACTGCTGATGTCCCCTTACATCATGACATGGTACTGCTGTGAGTGGGTTGTGTTGTGTAGTGGCACACCACACATGGGGGATGGAGACATAAATGGAGACTTGTGGTTAAATCTCACCACAATTAAAGGGAGAGCGGGACTGTATGAAATGATTGACAGCCACGCACTAGGAACCTTTGATAGCACCTGGGAAATTCCTCGCATAGAAACTCAGGAGCAAAACATTTGTGGGGCATTTTAACTTCAGCCTTACACAGGACACTGCGTGTTGCCTGCGCCACGGCAATTTGTCAGGAAAGTTTATTACAGCCAATGTGGAAATCAGGGGGAAAGCATGTAAACTTAAAAAAGAGACACACCACACCGTTTTTTTAAATGATTTTTTTTAACAACAGGCAAGGCATATGCAGACTATCACACACACAACATATTCTCATCTTGCGTGTCACAATTTGCTGCTGCAAATATGTGCATTTTCATAGATGGCCATCTAAAAAAAAAAAGGACTGTAGTTAAAACTTTGAAACTATGTCAGGTATCTCTTGAGATGACCATCTATTGAAAACACATATATTTGCAGTAGCTATTTTGGCTTTGATTTTAAATTAGTGGTACATCTATATTGTACTGTGGTAACCCTTTCTCATGAACAGACCCTACTACATGATGTCATTTTTTACTCAGCTAAGCTGGGTATAGAATGGATTATATCATTTAGAACTCTCGCAGCAGCCTGAGCCATAGTGGAATCATTTGCTTGGGGACAGTTTAGAATGTTGGGTTCAGTGTGTGTGCAGCAGCAGTAGAATGCAGTAGTGCTCTGAGTGTACAGGTGCCTGCCAGCCTCCCTGAGGTTGGATGAAGGACCTCTGGTCATTTGTTCTCACCCCAGGTTATGAGACAACAGCCTGCCAAAAGTAGTAGTGGAGACCTGCAGTTCTGGGACCCCAGTGGGTCATGTCTGAGAGAGTTAATGGGACTAGGAAATGCAGTGGTTTTAAGGGGCAATCTCATGAGGGACCAGAAGATTATTCAGCTGTGCAGATCAGAGATGGAGAGAGTCTCAATGAAAGCTACCAGAGAAGGGGAGAAGTATGTTTCTTCCAAAATCCATGTCTGTAACAAAGGGACAACCAAACTGTGGGTATAGCTGCATGGTGATGTTTCAGAGGGAGTCATCTGGCAGTGTATATGTCCAACATAAGGCTAGATTACACTTCTCAGGACCCCAGTTTCACCACACAAATGCGCTGAATGTAAAAAGTTTAATGTGTGGAGGCCTTTAGCAATCCAGGATAGGGGTTGAAGGTTCTGTTTGTGTAACCAAGAAGGAATGGCAGAGCCTGGCTGGGGCCAGGATGGGCAGACCCCCACCTAAACTGTTGTCAGGACTAACTGATTACCATAAGGACACAGGTTACCCTGGGGATGTTAATTAAGCCCATTGCATCAGGAGAAATGTGATTTGTTAAAGTGCGTGGCAATCCCCACGTAATAGACATTTAAAGAAAGGAAAGAGAAATGTTTGAATTTTAAAGTGTGTGACAACCTCCACATGACAGATAATTGTGGAAAAGTTAATGTCCATTAAATCCCTGGGAAAAGAGGAATGAACTGTTCAAGTTTCTGTGAGGAAAAATCTAGGAAAAGTCCAAACTGTTTGTTCTGGAAAAGGAAAAGTTCTTGTGCATGTGTCTTCTGTAAAGTACGGTACCAACCTGGGGGACCACCACTTTCTGCTTTCTATCAAAGTCAGAATAAAGCCATACTATACAATCCCATCTCTAGCAGTGGATAGTCCATATGTGCACTCCAGTGTGAGATTGTTTATGGGCCTCTCAGATAGGAGACATAGCATAGCACTAGCACCTCTCTCCCAGAACTCAGTGTGAATATAAATGTTATTTTGCACTCTAACCCCATCCCCCATCCTCTGAGATGCTGAGCCAAGTATTTGCCCCAGTGCCAGGGGTGATGTCTATGTTATGCCAACTTGTGGTTTGTTGCATTGTCTGTGGTACATGTGACATGTTAGAGGGGTCCTGGTTTCAAGATGCCACTCTTGGCCAGGGTAAGGGTTGCATAAAAACAGTACAAATCTATACAACAAATGAGCATTGATAAATGGTAATAATAAAGACACCAATAACATTTACTGCAATTAGATGTGACCTATGAGTGGTGGGGGGTGGGCACATGTGAGGGCAGTAGTGGCCGGGGAACACATTGATGGGAACTGGGAGGAGATGCTGGTCATGTGTGCAGACATGCCACCATGTAGCAGGTACATGTTGTACAGGGACTGACACATGTGATCAGACCGTAACCCCACAGTCATGACTGACTGGGAGTTGTCATGTCCCACCATGATGGACACTCATGTAAGCACTGGGGCTGTGCTGCTGCCACAATGTGCAGTGGGCAGCCACAGCCAATGCCACACCAGCCTGGTACCATGTTAATTCCTCAATTTTTGAATGTTCTATCTGAATTATTGAGATCCGCTTCATCCTGTTATATTTAAAGCAACAAATGTCTTTACAGTATTTGTATAGTCAATGTAATTGTAATTGTAATTTTGTGTAATTGAATTTTTATGTTGATTGCGTGCATGCACAAGAAACATATTGCAGCAGCTTGCTCCAGAAGCAGGTTGTGGAGGTGTGGCACTGTTGTGACCAATGCCCCCACAGCCTTTGGAGGCTTGGCCCGCTTTTCCCAATGGGGTGGCACGCTGCTGTTGACACTAGTTCAGCCAGCGTGCACAACCTTGTATAGGTTTCAGCCACTGCAATCAGGGGGCTACCTCATCATTGCAGCGTGAGCCATTCCGCTGCAATGAAATGTTCCATCATTGCTGGGCGAAGCTTTAGTGTGTGATATTGTTTGTGCGAAAATGGCAGCAACTTGCTGCGTGTTCCTAAACAATATGAAGCACAACCCACTGTCGGGGTGCCCCAATCCCTCAGCAGCATGCGCCCCCCAACATGTCTGTTTGCCGACGGGGCCCCAATCCCAATTCGGCTTCAGTGCCCTAACGTTGATGTTATTGCCGGGGGAGCCCACTCCCCGTCGCCATTATGTCCCTCCCCCATGTCATTTGCCGATGGGAGCCCTCCCCATCGGCATAATCCCCAAACATGCACTACAGTTGTGCGAGGGTGCCCAATCCCCTGCTGGCTAGGCGCTGCCCCCAAACAAACACTCTGTTGGCATGCTGGGAGCCCACCCAGCATGCCAAATGGCTCCTAATAAAAAAAAAGTCCCGCATTTTTTTTTTGGTACCTATCAAAAAAGAAAATGGTCCTCATGGTCTCTGCCCCCCTCCCGCAACCCAAACCCACCCTCTTCACACCTTCGCCTCCCCACACCCCTCACCCCATACTTACCTGTGGAGTCCAGCGCAATGATTTCGTGACCGGGAACACGCCTGCACTCTTCAAAGCTGACCACAAACTGAGGAAATGCCGTAAGCTGTATAATGGCATAAATAGGGTTTTCCAACTTTGGTGCAATCTCAGGCATTTTTGGAATTTTGCACAGATTTTCAACATGGGGTTTTGGGACCCCTCCTCATGAATTCTGCCACTGTCATGGCGTTATTCGGCCCTGAAAGGTGATTTCGTGGTCACTGCATGGAATCACCATTTGGGACCGATTAACAACGACATTGCCAGTGTTCATGGTGGGCTCTCAAAAAGCTGATACTGCAAATTGATGGAAAAAATCAACAAATGACTGTTTTATGAGCATGTGTTGCACAGTTGCTATGCATGTTCGTAACCGGTGAATTACCAATATTGCCATGCCAGATTTTCAACATTGGCGTTTTATCAGCTCCATTGAACAGTACGGCTGTCATTTTTTCATCATGAGCAAAATGTCTTTTCGCACTCGGCAGCAGAACAGTTGAGTCGGTGGGAAATAAGTGTTTGGGACAGATTAAGAAAATGACAGTGGACACCACACGAGCAGAGGCCCTAAAATGCCTATGTTGAAAATTTGGTGACGATACTCCATAAAATGACTATGCTAGTAGCGTACATTGAGCAGTTTGCACGCACACTCGTAACTTCGAGAATTTACAATATTTTTATGCCAGATTTTCAACATGGCCATTTTACCACACCTACTTCTGAACAGTACAGCTGTAATTTTTCACATCCCGACCGAAATGTGTTTTCACGCTTCGGCTGCAGAATTAGTGTGTCGCTGTGGAAATCAGTGTTCTGGGATAGATTAAGAAAATGACAGTGACACTGTTCATGAGCAGAGGTCCTAAAATCCCTATGTTGAACATGTGGTGATGAAACTCCATAAGACTGTGTTACAAGCATGTATTGAACTGTTTCCATGCACCCTTGTAACTTAGCAAATTTGTAATATTTTCACGCCACATTTTCAACACTAGCATTTTTTCACACCTCCTTATGAACAGTACAGCTGCCATTTTTCACATCCTGGCCATAATATGTTTTTTTCACTCCTGCCACAGAATAGCACGGTCGCTGTGGAAAATCAGTGTTTGGTACAGATTAAGATCGAGCGAGTGAGAGGGGGGAGTGACCGAGCTCAAGTGAGCTCTGCCAGGACTTCTGCGGATTTCTTTGAGGGCAGAAAAAGGCCCCAATGCAGGTGCCAAGTACAAAAGGGCAACCTGCAGCAGTGGGAGAAACAGAATGAGCGAGTGAGGAGGGGTAGTGGACTCAACAGAGCTCTGTCAGGACTGCTGCAGATTTCTTTGTGGGCAGAAAAAGGCGTCAATGCAGTTAGGGGCCCAATACAACAGGGCAGCCTACAGTGGTGGGAGAAGTAGTACAAGCATGTGAAAGGGGGACTGAGTGAGCTCAACGGTGCTCTATCAGGACTGCTGCGGATTTCTTTGTGGGCAGAAAAGGCGCCAATGCAGGCAGGGAGCCCAGTACAAAGAGGCAGCCTGCTGCGGGGAGAAACAGAATGAGCGGTCACGACTCTGTCGGGAATGCTGCAGATTTCTTTGTGGGCAGAAAGGCAGCAGCAATGCAGGTAGGCCCAGTACAAAAGGGCAGTCTGCAGCCTGGAGAAACAGAATGAGCACGTGGAGAGGGAGACTGAGCGACCTCAACGGAGCTCTGTCAGGACAGCTGAGGATTTCTTTGTGGGTGGACAAAGTTGCCAATGCAGACAAGAGTCCAGTACAAAAGCGCAGCTTGCAGTGCCAACAGAAACAGAATGAGCAACTGCCAGAGGGGGAGTAGGCGAGCTCAACGGAGCAAAGCAATGAACATTCGGCACTGACAAATGCTTGTTTTCTGTTATTTTTGCTCTATGTTACATATGCTTTATTATTGCAGTTTCTTCCCAGGCAGTGCCTGAAAAAGCATGATCCGTCCAGTACTCTTTCTCAATAATCAACATAAGAACATAAGAATGTGTTGGCAGAAGGGGACCATACGATCCATGTAGTCTGCCCAAATTGCCTACCCCCTTATTCTGTTCTTCATCCGAGATTATCGCAGTACTTATCCTATGCTAGCTTAAAAGCAGTGACTGTTTTGGCCTCCACAACCTCTGGTAGTAAGCTATTCCAAGGATCCACCACCACCATCTCTGTGAAACAGAACTTATGAATGTTGGTTATAAACTTATCACCTATTAGTCTCAAACTATTCCCTCTTATCCGTGTGGTCTCATTTTTGTGAAAGAGGTTTTCTGTTTGTACCTTATTTATGCCCTTTATGTATTTGAAGGTTTCTATCATAGCCCCTCTGTTTCTCCTTTGCTTGAGAGAGTACATTTGCAGTTGCTGTAGTCTAGATTCATATTGCTCCTGGTGCAGTTCCTGTACCATTTTAGTAGCGCTCCTCTGTACAGCCTACAAGCAGTTTTCTGCCTGTTTGCTGTCCTTGGTTGCTATTCTTATAATACCTCCTTGTGTTTTCCTTTTTTCTCTGATGTATCTATAAAAAGTTTGGTCATCCTTCTTCACTCCTTGTGAAATTCTCTCTTCTGTCTGAACTTTCGCTGCCCTTACTGCCTTCTCTGCTTCTTTAAGCATTGTTTTGTAGACTTCCATCCATCTGCCTCATTGTTAGTATCCTTGAATCTTTTGAATGCTTTCCTTTTATCCTTTATTTTTGTTGCTACATCCTTGGTATACCATACTGGCTTCCTCCTTTCTCTTGACTTAAAGATCTGCTTTGTGCACTGGGCAGTTACTGTGAGTAGTGCTTACTTCAGGGCTTTCCACCTCTGTTCCACTGTGCCACCTGTTTCCTTGCTAAGTATTTGTTTTATGGAAGCCTTCTTTTGAGTAAAGTCAGCCTTCTTAAAATCCAGGACCCTGAGTTTGCTGTGGCTGACTTCCTCTTTACTGGTGATGGTGATCCAGATGGTCCTATGGTCACTGGTACCCAGATTGCTGCCCACTGTTGTGTCAGAGATCCTGTCGCTAGTTGAGAGCACAAGGTCCAGGATGGCTTCCTCTCATGTTGCTGTGGTCAACAACTATTCTAGTCCTGTTCTCTTTAGTAATAGGAGGAATTCTCTGCTCCTTTCCATAGAAGCTGTGTGTGACAGCCAATCCACATCTGGTAGATTGAAATCATCGACCAGCAGTAGTTCTTTGTCTGCCATCTGTAGGATGGCCTCCAGGAGTTCCCTGTCCAAGTCTTTTTCCTGGGCTGGGGGTCTGTATATAATCCCAACTCAGATAGGGTACTTACTTCCTGCTCAGTGGGTGACCAAGGGGACCTCCGTATTGCTGCTGTGTCTCTGGGTTTCCATAGCATTGATGCTGTTTTTTACATACATTGCATCAAATAAAATAACATAAAAAATCAAATAAAAATTAATATCTGTTCTTATACAGTAGCTGCATGATCTGTGGTAATAAAGAACTGCCCTTATACAGTAGTGGCACGCTCTAAAGTAATTAACTTTTGGGGAGGGGAAGAACATAGGACACATAAATCAGATTCTTCAACAAGATTTTATTTCACTGAAGGGTTAGTTCAATCAGCATAGATTGGTTGTTAATACCAAAAAGACAAAAGCTATGTTGTTTACTGGTCCCCATAAATCACTTCGTGATTCTCTCAAATTGTTCAATTCTAAGGGTGAGCAGATTGAAATGGTCAATAGATATCACTATCAAGGAGTTATTCTTGATAGTTCTCTTTCATTTGAAACCCATTTATATTCCATTTTATGGAAAAACTTCACCAATGATTGGGTGTCCAATACAGAGTTAAAAACTGTTTAACAACTGAGTCTAGAAAAATATTATCTGATGGTTTGTTAATCCCTTTGATTGATTATAGTCTGCTGGCATGTTGTTCTGTGAGTGAGACAATGCTATCTAGGTTAAGCGTACTTTGTAATTCCATATGTAGGTTTCAAATAAATCTCCCTTACCGTACACATTATTGTCTTCTGCTAAACTCTGCCTTTCACCTCTCATTGGATGATCATATTAAATTTTTGGCTCTGGTTTTTCTCCAGAAAGTGGTTTTAGGACTAGCTCTGCAAAGTATTCAGGATATTCTTACAGAATCATTTAATAATAGCTATTCAAGATCTTTTGCAAGTCACATTTTTATGTTTGCTTGCGAGCATGCGCAAGAAACATTATGTGACAGTTTAGGAGAGAAGCAGGTTGTGGAAGCGCGGCACTGTAGCAGCCAAGAGAGGCACAGCATTTGGTGGTTTGGCAGTGGTGGGCCAATGGAGGCACAGTGTGTTGATGTCACTGGCTTGCAAAAGTTGCACCAAGTTGCAACGTTTTTGCCGCAGCAATCAGGGGCTGCCTCGTCATTGCAGGCGTCAGTGATTCTGCTACGTGAGGGCAACCTGTCATTGCAGGGGAGGCGGACTTGCCGACTATGTGTGTTTGTGAACGGTGGGCGGCTTGCCGCTGTTCCCTAAACAATAATAAGTTGCCCTGAGCTGAGGGGTGGCCAACTTCAACAGCACACGGCACCCGCCACAACAGTAGCTTTTTTGCTGGCGGGCCCCAATCCCCGTCGGCTTCAGTCCCTCCAATTTAAAGTTGCCGACAGGGAGCCCCATCCGCATCATGTCCATCATTACCAGTTTGATTTGCTGACAGGGGCCCACTCCTGTCAGCATATCACCCAAAAACAAAGTAAATTTGTGCGAGAGGTGCCCCAATCCCTCTCGACTCTTTCGCCACCCCGCTTTTGTGCCAGCGGTGCCCAATCCTCCATCGGCTACACCCCAGAAACATTCGGATGGCATGCTGGGAGCCCACCCCAGTGTGCCCGATGCCTCGTAATGAAAAACTGTCCCGTGATGGTGTTTTACATTTTTAAACCTGTAAAAAAACTGTCCCTGCAGTCTCCCTGCTCCCCCCACAACCTGCACCCACCTACTGTGCCTACCATTCAAACCCCCCTCACCCTGCCTCAGAGGTCCCAGCAATGATCTTCAGTGGACGGGAACACGTCTGCACTCTTCAAAGCCGACCGTAACTGAAGAAATGCCGGTAAGATGTATAATGTAATAAATAGGCTTTTCAACTTTGATGCATATCTCAGGCATTTTTTGGAATTTTGGCACCAAATTTTCAACATGGGGTTTTTGGGACCCCTTCTCATGAGTTCTGTCACTGTGATGGCATTAATCGGCCTCGAAGGTGATTTCACAGTCACTGTGCGGAATCACCTTTTGGGACTGATTAACAAAATGACAGTGCCAGTGTTCATGGGGTGTTCTCAAGCTATGTTGCAATTGATTAGGGCATCAAAAATGACTGTTTCTTGACGGCATTGCGCAGTTTTATGCATGCTCATAACTTCATTAATTTGCACATTTTCACGCCAGATTTTCAACATTGACATTTTTCACATCTCCCAACACAATCACAGTGACACTCTTCATGAGCACAGGTCGTAAAATGCCTAGGTTGAAAATCTGGTGACGATACTCCATAAAATGACTGTGTTATGTGCTTGCATTGTGCACTTTCCACTTATGCTCTGAAGTGCGCGCATTTCTAATATTTCCAATACAGATTTTCAACATTGCCATCCCTTCACACCTCCATATGGATGGCACAGCTGCCATTCTTCACATTCTGCCCAATCTGACTTTTCATACATGTGGCACAGAATGGCACTGTCACTGTTGGAAGTCAATGTTTGGGACACATTGACAAAATCACACTGCCACTCTTCATGAGAAGAGGTCCCAAATGGTTTCATGAGGTGGGGTCATAAAAAGGCCATGTTTAACATTTGTACTGTAGATACCAACAAATGACTGAGGCACTAGGGTTTCTAACCATCACATCCTACCCTGCATAGACGGACAGGCATCAGGCTCTGCCTTTGGATTGCCGACTCTACTACGCATTCCATCCCACCCCCACCCACCAGCCACTGACAGCCATCAAGGTGTACATTGGACCCTTCTGCCCCACACTTCACCCCATTCTCCTATGCTGCACCCATTTCAGCATATGTCCATGTGGAATGGCATCACTGTACAGCCAAACACTCTAAGGCACACCTCAACACATGTCACTGTCTGCAGAATAAGGTGAGGTGACATGGCATGACCGTCATGGGCAACGCCCCACAAACTAACCACAATGCCTCTCCATCTCTACAGGATGGAGGTGGGGTTGGCGTGAACTTCAATACTTCACTGCCATTCCTATTCTGCATCTCTCTAACTCCTACATTTCCAATGCTAATACCAGCAAGCAAACATTCGGCATTGACAAATGCTTATTTATATTCCAATTATGAACAGCTGTTTGGGTCAGAGACCTTTGGTTTGTAGGGCTACGAATTGGTACAATAAGTTACTTTCATCAGTTACTGTGCATAAATCAATTGTTAGCTTTAAAAATGTATGCCTTAATTTTATATCTTCTCAGTCCACCTGTAATTGCATCTATTTAATTGCTTACTATTGTATTTTTGCTGTCTGTTCTTTTTATTGTTGTATATGTACTGGACACTTATGAAAAAGGGTATTTCCCCATTAAGGTTTTCCAGTATAATAAATAAAATTAATGAACAAAATGAATCTGCCCTTACACAGTAGCAGCATGCCTTATAGTAATTAATACCTCTCTTATGCAGCACTGTAACCGCATGATCTATAGTAATTAATATGTTATACAGTAGCTGCATGCTCAACAGTAATTAATATATGCCCTTATGCAGTAGTGGCATGCTCTAAAGTAATTGATAACTGCCCTTACAACAGTAGTGGGATGCTCTATAGTAATTAATATCTGTCCTTTCAAAGTAGTAGCATGGTGTATAGTAATTAGTATCTACTCTTACACAGTAGCTGCATACTTTATAACAATTAATGTGTTTTGTTTTCTCCCATAGGAAACCCGTAGCATAATTTCCCATAATAAAGGGATGTTTATTATGGCAAACACATGCCAGGTTTCCCTTCTGCTGCACATGTGCCATTGCCAGCTGTCACTCTTCTACAATGCCAGTCAACCTAACTCCCAGAGACCAGACAGTCACTCTGACTTGGTGGTAA
Organism: Neoceratodus forsteri; assembly: GCA_016271365.2. Classification (NCBI taxonomy): domain Eukaryota; kingdom Metazoa; phylum Chordata; order Ceratodontiformes; family Ceratodontidae; genus Neoceratodus; species Neoceratodus forsteri. The sequence goes on along the minus strand of JADMNL010000035.1, from coordinate 111,180,014 downwards.
GTAATGGCTGCACTAAAACACTGCCTCCTACCAATAGAAAAAGGAAAAAACACAAATCTTTCTGCCAGCAGCTGCGTCTGACCACTGACCCTGCTGAAACCTGGTTGGACCATGGCTCCATGAAGATGTCTTCTCTTTATTTTATATAATTGCTGTGGTGAAAATGAAACCCAGCAATTATATAAAATAAAATATGGGGTGGTGTGTAAACTCGAATTTTACACACACCCTCGGTGTTGGATGCCGAGATAAACCCCTTGAGCTTTGCTTTCAGGGTTTATGTGGCATCGAACACCTCAGGTCTGATATCGGGGTGTGAGATAGTATCGAGGTTGCTAGGAGACAGTGCACAGGAAGTGCTGTTAAGGAGCGGTAGTCCGATTCACAGTAGAAGACTACACTCCCTGTTTTAACTGCTGATTTTTTATCTGTGGCACCCTATATTGTGAGGGGCTATCCAGAACAGGCAGCCACTTATCCAGCTGCATTTGTTAGGGAGCTTGGAATTTTTACGGTTTGATTCTGTCCCTATGCAGGTCACGTGACTAGCGTGACACACTTCTGGAGTCCAACCCTTATCTGCCCTGTCTGAGTGAGTGGAGTGAGCACAAGAGGGTGAGCATGTGTTCGGCAAGCGTGGAGACACAGGCAGAGACATGCGCTCTTTTATCGCGTGTCTAGAATGTCCAGCATGGACCAGGGGACCAGGTGAGTTTTCTTAGAACTATTACAGTTAATATAGTATTGTTGTAATAATATTCAGCACATAATGTAGCCGTATGATCTTCAGAAGATTTCCTAAGTATATTAAGCAACAACTGAACTACTATAAAATGTAGAAGGTGCTTTATGTAGGCAGAGAACGTCATGGAGATTCATTGTGAAAATTTCATCTGCCAGGAATGTGTATAGCTAGGTTGCTTACTGAAGGAGGTAAAAACCCTCAGGGAGATTACAAGGTATATATATATACAGTATATATGTATATATATACACCATTATATATATATATATATATATATATATATATATATATATATATATATATACCACTATTAATCGGCTCCAAAGGATAAAAGGAAGAGAGAAGGCTATGAGGGTCAAGGAGAGACAGAAGACCTGGGGAAGGATCCCTCCTTCTCCCTCCATCTACTGGTCTAGAGGATCATGATTTGGCAGTTGTGGACAGAATGCCATGAAAAAAGGGTAGGAGAGTTTTAGGAAACTTTGAATTGCCAATCTCTAATAGATATTCCCCACTAACAGAACATACTACACATAAGTTATTGGTCAGTGGGGATTCTATTTGAAAAAGAACTGATAGTATTATATGTGAAGGAGTTAAGAACAACAGGGAAGTCTGCTGTTTACCAGGGGCCAGGACATCTGATGTAAAGCATATTTTACCAAATGTGATAGATAAGGAACAAAATTCACAGTCAGAGGAGGATAGCATGATGCCACTGAAGGGTTAGCAGCTCTGACGGCTGGCTTCTGCCTCATCTTCCGTTCTCCTAGTAATCTCCCATCATACTTCTTTGAGATCTGTAACAGCATCTATAATATTAACTTCTGATAGCCTCTGAGACATCTTGAGGTGAAGTTGACTTCGGGAACTAGCAGTGGATGGTAAGGACAGCGGTCTCTAATTCTGCGGCCTATCTCAACAATATGGAAGCAGACATGCACCAGGCCCAGCCCCCACACACTCCGCCACAAACTCCAGAAAAAGCTCCTAAAAGACCTAAAGGACAATCCGGCACTATTACTAAAGCAGCTGCTCCTTCCTCCTCTAATCAGCCTATCTCAGCTCCACTAATGGAAAATAAATTTTTAGAGGAACTCCATCCTTTTAAAACGGTACTCCAAGAACTTACCTCTGAGCTGAAATCTATGCGGGGAGATATCACTGATGCAACTAGGGCAATTTTGGATGTGGCAGCCTGCACCAAGTGAATAGAGTCCTGGCAGGCAAAATGGACCCGGAGGTCACAGGTTTAAGGCAAAACTACAACGAATGGAGACCAAACTAGAAGACCTGGAAGGTCAAGTCGCCGAAACAACATCCTTATCTTCGGCCTTCCAGAGGACACTGAGGGATCGGCACAGATACTATTTTTGCAAAAATTGCTAAATAAGATTGCTGGGCCCTTCCTCAATAACACTACATATGTTATTGAGAGGGTGCACTGTACCCTTAGATCTAAGCCAGCTACTGGGAAACCACCAAGACCTCTAATTCTAAAATTTCTTAATTATTTGGATAAGGTCCATGTCCTGGCTAAAGCCCGTGATCTTCAAGAAATATCATGGGAAGGCCAAACTTTACATTTTGCCCAGGACCTACCAGCATCAACTAGACAATGGAGAGCTGCATATCATCCTATGGTCAGTAAGTTAATAGCGGCCAGTATAAAATATAAAGTACAATATCCAGCGTGCCTGTCTGTATACGGTAACAATACCTGGCATAGCTTTGATTCGGCGGAGCAAGCCCTTCCGGCTTTACAATCATTGTTTACCAATTTATTCCACACCCGCTTAGGTATCACTGCAGTTCTAGTGTTGGTCTAACAATCAGCATGAAGGTATGTATGATGGATGGCACGAATTTACAACATTAATGCGGCTTAACAGCATAGCTACGAGAAGGTCAACATTTCCCAGTTTTAGAGGATCCACACCTGATCTGACGTTTTGATTTTATAGTTTGCTGCTTGTCAACAGACAGTGCTCCTGAACTACTAGTAACAGTGACGTGAAGTTTTCTGTTGCCAAGTTTGGATGACTGCATGGCGAAGGAATTGTCTTTGTAAGTGCAGTTGGAGATACCCTCTGTGTTTTTCGTTTTTCCCTCTCCAGAAGTCACCAGTCTCAACTTCTTCATAAACATTCAGGGCAAGACAACAATGTCAGGTTATTTCAGTTTATAGCCACAAGAGGGCAGTGATCTCTTATTTTTCGGAGGTCCTGGCTTTTATTATTTAAAAAAGGAAGTTCCCCAGGTTTTGAATGCCCGTTTCTCCCCATTATGTATACTTTCCTTTTTCCTTTTTTTTCCCTTTCTTTTTTCTCTTTTCTAGTTTTGCTGTTGGATTAGTTTGGGGAGGTAAATAACGAGATTTCCTAGAGCTGAATAAAAGCTCATATTAAGGATTGTTAGACTCGGGACTGGATTTATAAGTGGAAACATTTGATTCGCTTTTAATAGGTAAACATTTTTTTGTATAATCCAGTGTTGTTTTTTGAAGCATAATTGACAATGTTGGGGATGCATATGGACGGGAGGTGGGGTGGGAGGAGAGTCAGTGAGAGTATAATGCCCCAGCAGGGGATCATGAATCAAGGTAAGGGGAAGGGGGTCCCACATCAGTTTTAGGGATATTTTATAGACTGGCTATAAGTTTCCTGTCTATTATAGGCAGGCTAAGGATTTCAGCAGACCTTGTATTGGGGTATTTCATAGGTAGATTTTTCAGATATGCTGGGGGATTGGGAACTCAGAAAAAAAGGAGGAGAAGGGAGGGGAAAGACTTAAATGGGGAGAAGAGGGAGGGCTGGGAACTCAGTATGCAAGGGGACAAAGGTATTTTACTACGAAAAGCGTATATATGATATCCTACCTAGAGAGTCTACAAATAGAGATAGATCTTTTGTGTTATTGTCAAATTGATGGCTTTATATAAGATGTGTTCCTGGAATGTGAAGGGTGCCCAGTCTCCAAATAAGAGAACAAAACTAATGTTACATCTCCGTAAGTTAGATATTGACGTGGCTTTTCTACAGGAAACCCACCTACCCTCCCCTCAGGTTCTTCGACTTAGACGGACCTGGGTAGGCCAGGTAATAGGGTGTGGCCCAAATACCCAGAAGGGAGGAGTTGCAATTTTAGTAGCACACCGGGTCCTTTTCCATTTGTTGGACACCATTATGGATACTCAGTGCAAATACATTTTAATTAAACCTCTCCTCGGCCATACTGAGGTAGTACTGGGTTCCATTTATGGACCACAAGGGATGACCCTCACATTTTTATATCTCTCATAAACAATCTGATTCCCTGGGCTTCTCTTCCTATAGTGCTGGGTGGTGACTGGAATCTAGCTTACAGTAATACTTTAGACCGCTCAAGAGGCTCAACGTCACCACTTTCACCGGCACAATTTGTTCTTAGAGAAATGATGGAGTCGGTGGGGTTGACGGATCCCTGGAGAGCATTATTTCCTCTTTTAAGGGATTACTCTTTTTACTCTATACCCCATAACTCATCTTCTCGTATTGACTATTTTCTTGTGGACACTGGTCACCTTTCTAGTGTGTTGTCATGTAATTATCTTCCCAAGGTCATATCGGACCACCATCCCACACTGCTTTGCTGGACCCCAGGGCTCCCTTTAACCAGGAACAAAGCTGGAGATGTAATAATCAGCTTTTGAAATCAGGCCATTTGATTTCTCAGTTAGTACCTTTCATCGACAATTTTATTTATTGATAATACTCATCCCACATTGAAGCTAGGCTACCTTTGGGGAGCTTTTAAATGTTCCTTAAGGGGAGAGCTTATTCGATTGGCTACTATTAAGAAGAAAATTACTTCCCAAGTTACGTCCAATCTTCTCCAAGAAATAAGAAGTTTGGAGATGGCGCTTACAGATATTTTGACCCCTGAAGAGATTCATAATTTAGAAGTCCTTAGAGCTCAATATAACTCCATTTTAACAGAAAATACAGAACATCTACTTTTATGCTCTAAAGTACATTATTTTGATCAGGCAGACAGCGTAGTAAACTGTTGGCTCTTCGCTTAAGCACAAGTCTCAGACAGAATAATTCTCTGTATCTGCAATATGTAGGCAATCCATCACCTCCTAGAGAACTAGTTCAATGTTTTCAAGTTTATTATAAGGTTCTGTATTCTCAGCCAATAACCAGTTTTAATTCAGCCAAAACAGATCATTTCTTGCAATCAGTTCCACTTCCCCAATTAGATCTAAATTAAGTGGAGTTGCTTAAAGCTCCCATATCTGCTGCAGAGATAAATTCTGTCATCAATTCTCTTCCGGCAGATAAAGCTCCTGGTCCAGATGGATACACCCCAGAATTTTACAAAATCTTTAAAAAACAGTTGTTGCCAATTTTCTTAAATACATTTAATTATATGTACAAACGTGGCATTGCTGACCCTGCCCTTACTGAGACAACAGTTGTGGTTCTACCCAAACCAGGATGAGATCCACTACAGATCATTAACTATTGCCCAATATCCCTGATCAATGCTGATATGAAAATATTGGCAAAAGTTCTAGCCAATAGACTGGCTAAGGTATGGCATGGGCTTATAAGTAAAGAACAAGTGGGCTTCATGGCAGGAAGGGTCTCTTCCGATCACATGCATAAACTGGCGTACTTGATTTCTGCGTCCAGGGACTCCCAGATTCAATCAGTACTGGTCTCCCTGGATGTCGAAAAAGCATTTGATAGAGTTTCCTGGGACTATCTTTTCTACCTTCTCCCCAAATTCGGTATTCCCCCACAATATATCAACCGGATAAAAGTACTCTATACCTATCCAACTGCACTGGTACTCTGCAATGGTCTTCTCTCACAGTCAATTACTCTCCAACAAATCACCAGGCAGGGATGCCCTTTATCCTCATTTCTGTTTAATCTTTATCTTGAATCATTTATTAGACATATTAATCTTTCCCCCTTGATTTCTGGTATATCATTAGGGACTCATCAATACACACTTTCAGTATATGCTGATGATATTTTGCTTCACGTCTCACATCCTTCCCCATCGATCACAGCCGCATTTGAGGTTATAAAAGAATTCAGGGGAGCTTTCCAACTACAAACCTAATATATCCAAAACAGAAGTAATGCCCCTGAATATCTATACGTTCTCAGCTGAAATTTCCCACTTAGATCTTTGTTGGGTGAATGACAAAATGAAGTATCTAGGGATATACCTTTCCTGTTCAACATCCACAATGAAACAGCACAATCTAGATAACATTTTAACCCACATAAAATTAGATTTGGCCCACTGGGTCTGCTTCCCCTCTCTTTTTGGGGATGAATCAATGTGATAAAAATGAATGTTCTGCCTCGGTTATTATATCCCTTACAAATGAAAAATATTTTCCTCCCAAAGCAATGGTTTATACAAGTCCATAGAATAATTTTTTAATTTTATATGGGGTGGTAAATCATCCAGAAGGGCTCTATTCAAAATGCAGCGTACTAAAAAGGCAGGTGGTCTACAAATTCCCGACTTTCTTCTTTATTACTTTTCTATCACCAGTAAGGTTCTCACACACTGGTTGACAGATAGAACGGGGGCAGAATCAACACAATACTCTCCTTTATGGCTACAAATAGAAGACTTTCTATGTCAGCCTCTCGAGTGTGATCTTAAAGCTCTTGTTTATGTGTCTACTAAGCATATTCCTAAGAACCTCCAGAATACCCCATCAAGACTACACTTCAAATACATACCCAGATATGTAATGCTTTCCAGATATCATTAAAAACAGATGTCTCACAATCTCTTCTTTATAACCTGAATTTTAAGATCGGTAAACACCCGATTACTCCTCATTTCTGGCCCTTGGGAAACCATTTTAGAGTTGCTGACTTACTCGTGGAACAGAGACTCATGTCCTTCCAGTCAACAAGTCTTAAATTTAACTTACCTACCTCTTTCTGTTTTAAATATTTTCAGCTCACACATATGTTTACTCAACATTTTGGATTGGGTCTATGGGATCAAAACATGGCTAGGCCTATACTATCAACCATCCCTAGTTTGCCCTCTTCTTATCTAATTTCTTATTTTTACCAGCTTCTAAGGGATGGTATATAGAATATGGAGGGCCCCCACATTATACTTGGGATCAGATGCTACCATTGACATCATCCACACCATACTCATGGCCTAAGATCTGGACCCAGCTTTATCAAGACATAAAATGGCCCAGATTCCGGATTCTACAATTTTATGTCATACACAATTTATATTATACACCAACTAAATTACACAAAATGGGCAAACTTTCTTCCAACCTGTATACAAGATGTCATAAACATCCTGGGACCCTATTACATATCATGTGGGATTGTGAAAAAAAAAACACCATTATAGGAGGCAATCAAAACCAAAAATGACCCTCTACTAGGACTTACTGATGCTTTCAGACCAGAAATATGTGTACTGGGAGAGCATAGTGACTATCTAATTGGAAATCCATGAAAACACATGGCATTGATATCAGTATGTGCCAAAAAAGGTAATTTTAAGGCATTGGTTAGACCAGACTGCTCCCTCTTTTACAGAATGGTTCAAAGAGATATTGTTTGCTCTTCAAGCAGAGAATATCACTGCTCATATGGTTAAAAGACCACATCATTATAAAGTATGGGCACCCTTATACACATTGCTGACTATCAAATGAATGGTTATAGGGAATAGATAATTTCTGAAGAGAATAAAGTATAATTTCTATGACTAGAAATGTTACTCTCAATCATAATAGCAGACAGTTAGAATCTATAGACTTAGGACCTTGCATACAGAAGGGAAGGGGATAGGAAAGAAGGGAGGGGGAAGGAAGGATGGGAAAGAGGGTAGATTAGTATAAGTAAGGATATTAGCTTTAATGTATATTCCTCTGAGTTGTGATTCTGTGTTTGACTGATTACATTGTTAACCATATAGGTAAATGGTTATGTCAATTTCCTACTCTGTCACTGTTTGAAATACTATTATGTAATGTTTTTAGGCCTTACTGGTTTACTGGAATGTTGAATCAACCTTCCTTCTAATAAAGTTTATTAAATTTGAAAAACAATTCACAGTCAATAGTTGTTCATGTGGGAACCAATAACATTGGTCATGACCATGAGAAACATATTGTCAATGAAATAGTGAGCTTGTCAGAATTAATTAAAACACATCAACAAAAACCCATAATCTCTGGTATTCTTCTCTACTGAAATGTCACAAGGAAAAAAAAACATCCTATTCAATTTATAAACTCTAGACTGAAAAACAAATCTATGGAGAAATACAGGCCTGGATATTCAAAAGGGTTGCGCCATGCGTAACAGGGTTGCGCGTGCGTAACTCCAAAAATGCGCCATTCTGTGATATTCAGAAGGGGTCAGGCGCTACCGAAACATGCTGAGCAACAGCGAATGGAAATGAAGGCATGTGCAACCAAGGCGGGTCCATGCATAAAGTGCGAATGCGATATCCAACACTGTGTAATGCGAAGAGTGGCTCAGCCGGAAGTTGGCGTGACATCGGAATTGAGCCAAATAAAAAGGCTCAAGGAAGCGGTGCAAGAACCCTAGCAGGCCACAAACTGGGGAGAGAGAGAGAGAGAGAGAGAGAGAGAGAGACAGGAGCTGGAGGGCAGAGAGGGACAGTGGGTCCAGGAGGACAGAGAGGCCAGTGGGGGTGCCCGGACAGTGGAAGCAGCAGTGGGGGCAGCGGGGTAACACAGGAACAGCAGCTGGGGTCAGAAGCCAGGGAGATGGACAGTGTCAGCTTCCACATGGAAGCTGTAATGAGGGGTGAGACACCATGCTGCAGGGGAAGTGGCCGAGGGGTCGAGCCGGGCGGTACAGCCCCTCGACAGGCTGCATCGCCCGCATCAGCTTCGAGCTGCACACAGACGCCGAGATTGTGGGCCGCACCTGAACAGGGCAATACTGAGACGGCTCTGCGAGCTGTGCAGTGATGATGCAGGCACCTCCACGACGGAGTCATGCCTCTGTCCGTGGGAGACCAAGGTGACAGCCTGCATGTGCCTGCTCACCACGGGCACCTTCCAGAGGCCGACAGGGACACCACAGGCATTACACAGTTGGCCACATCACGCATCCTCACCCAATTCCTCAGGCATGCTGCCTCATGCTGCGGAGTACATCCATTTCCCCAGCACCACGGCAGAGCGTATAACAAACATGCAGGAGTTCCACGGGAGCACGTGTGCCTGGTGTGCTAGGGGCCATAGACTGCACCCATGTGGCCATTCGCACGCCACCTGGCCCCGACAGCCAGGCTTATCGGAACCGAAAGGGCTTTTCCAGTGTCAACTGCCAGGTGGTGTGTGATGCCACTGGCTGCATTATCAATGTCTGTGCCACACACCCTGGCGGAGCACATGATGCCTTCATATGGCACCAGTCTGCACTGTGCCATCGATTCGAGAGTGGGAACATCCCCACGGGTCATCTAGTGGGTGAGCATGTGTGGAATGCAAACTCTGTGCAAGGGTGGGATGACACAGGTGCCATGGTAGTGGCACACAAAGGATATGGGCAATATGGACCTGACATGGCACTGATCTCCACTTCCTTCACACAGGTGACTGCGCGGATACCCACTCCCGCCCTGGCTGCTCACACTGCACCGGGCGCCCCACACCCCAGCGCAGCTAATGTTTCAATGAGGCACATGCCGCAACACGTAACATCATAGAGCCGGGTGTTTGGGGATGCTCAAGGCACGCCTTCCGATGCCTGGACACCGTTCGGGCGGAGCCCTACAGCATAGCTCCCAAAAGGCCTGTGGGATATTCCTGGCCTGTTGTATCCTGCACAACATGGCCAAAGACCATGGATAGTCCGTGGCAGGTCCAAGAGGGGACAGCGATGGGGACGCCCCAGTGGTGCCGGTGATGGGTGATGAGCAGCTTCCCCCAGGATGGAGAGGGACCCCGACTGATCTGCAGGCCCAGCTGCACCGGGACACCATTGCAGAAGAGCACTGCCCAACATGGTAAGTCAAGGGGACATGCAGGCAACACTGTCCATGCCAAACCACAGGCACACAGGGGAACACACCGCATGAAGGTGAGGGAGTTGACGGTTCCAGGCATACTAACACACCATCAGAGAGGGGTGAGCACTCATATGGACACACACACACACCAGGCAGTACATGGGCAGCAGCACAGCACTGCAGAAATGACATTGCCAACACACAGCACCACCAACCACCCCACCACCTGGACTGTCCGCCAGACATGTGTCAGGACCTGCACACGGCACCTTGGTGTACAGTGCAATGCAGGCATCATCATGCACACGCACCTGTGGACAGCAGTTGGAGAGTGTGGTGGTGGCCTGCGGTGTCAGCGTGGTGAGTAGAGCACCCAGCAGTGCACTGCCCACCATGACACACACATTGCACATAGGGCAGCACAGACCAGGGCCTGCACTGGGAGACAGCTCAGTCAGGTAGCACTGTTCCACGGCCACCACGGCTGTGTGGGCAGCCCCGCCGTGTCCTAGCAGCACTGGCAGGCTGAGCAGGGGCCACATCGGGTGGCGCTGGTGCACCACCAGGGGTCCCACTGCACGAACGCGACCTTGCCTGCACAGGGGTCTGCATCCTGCCAAACAAACTTGCACCAGGGGTGCCTGGATGCCCACAGCAGAACCCGCATCGACAGGCCTGGGTGTCGCACGACGCCGGAACGGGGAGTGGAGAGCGCACTGTGTGTGGGTGTGGCACAGGGCACCTGACAGGGCCAAGTGTCCGCCACAGAGACCACTGCCTGGGTCAGCCTGTCAATGGCAGCGGTCACATCCGCCTGCAGAAGGACCAGCTCAGCTCGGTCCCGAGCACACCCCTGCTATGCCACTCCACGGACACAGACAGTGCCTCCACGGACCTTGCAACCCGCCCTCGCAGCTGTACCTGGTCCTGCAGCAGGCGGGTGTGCACGTCCAATGGGTACTCTGCCCCAATGGCCTCGTGAGCCCCAGGGTGTGGATGGTCCCAGCACAGCACCTCGAGGGTGGGCGCTGTTCGCCAGGACCAGGTATGGGCGGATCACGAGTGGTGATGTGCCACTGATTGACACTGGTACCCCAGACCTGGTGTGCGACTGCTGCTGTCGCCTCCAACTGCTGAGTCCCCATGTCCACCTGTTCCACCCATGCTGACAACAGTGCCAGACACCTGCACAGCCACCGTGCTGCCCCACCGAAAAGGATAGGCACAGCCTGGGACTGTGCCAGCATGCTGGTACACAGGTGTGAACCAGGAAGGCCCATAGGGGAGACAAGGGTTTCAGAGTTGTCAGATTAAAAATTCAAACAAATAGTATAAGGCTTTGGATGGAGCTCCACACAGGGTACTTCCTCCATACAAGTCCAATACTAAGTCCTAAAAAACAAACCCAAAATGTACAGATTCAGATGAGGAGGAGGTGGTGGCAACCCACCCACCCCCTTATGACTGAGCCAGCATGGGTGGATCTGGCCCAGCCTGGGCCCTCCAAAGTCAGCCAGGTGCTGAAAAGCCTCCTACCACAGAGGAGAAGCTTGACAGGCTCATGGACCTCATGGTTGGTTTTGCCACTTCTGTCCAGAGTCAGAAGCAAGAGGGAAGAATGGGCAAGGTGGCCACAGACTCCACAAGTAGTAGCACAGCACTGCAGGCAGCAGCAGCAGTCCTGGAATACTACATCAGCATGGCAAAATCAGTGAGTTCCCACTTGATGGACAAGGTCTGGCAACAGATCCAGGAACAAGAGTATGCCAACAAGTTCTCCTTAATTAACTACTCAGGTGAACAGAAAGACAAGGATAGGAAGGATGATCAGGAGAAAAAGAAGGTAAAGCCTGAATGCACGTTTGACAGTTGGTTGGTGACGTTAATAGTTTTTGCCAGAACAATTGGTCAGACAGCCAGGGAGAAATGTGTCGACAGGCTCAATTACCTGAACAGGATCATGCTGGCCCACAGCCACAGACAGGGGATGGCTTGGAAAGAATATGATGCAGACTTCAGGTGCAGCATGCAGTATGGCATGACACTAGATCGGGGCATCCTAGATATTTCCCAGTTAGTCAAGGGCATGCATGAATAAGGGGTCCTCCACATAGACAATGGTTTGCCCATCAAGGCACTTCAGCCACAGAGGTCTGACACTGCCAGTTCCACCACACAAATTTGTTTCAGTTTCAATGAGGGGAGTTGTACTAAAAGCCCCTGCAGGTTTTAGCATGAATGTGCCACCTATGGACAGCGCCATCTTCTTGTACTGCACAATCTCCAAAGACCTCAGAAACAAGGAAACCATCCCTTTCATAGAAAGTTCAGCAACCCAAATTCAAGCCTGCCCATTCCTGTAAGGGTGGACAGGGTTAGACCTTGGATTGAATGTTACCCAGACTGCAGGTTGGCCCACCTTTTGACAGATGGCTTCTCAGTGGGTTTCAGAATCAGATACACTGGGCCATGCTAGGAGTATGAGGATGAGAACCAGAAATACACTGAAGACCACTGCAAGTGGCCCAGAAGAAACTAGAAAAAGATATGCAGCTTGGGAGAGTGAGTGGCCTTTACCACTCCACGTCCTTGCCAAATCGCAAGATGTTTCCATTTGATTTAGTTCCCAAGAAGGCCCTGGGAGACTTCTGCATGATCAACCACTTGTCACATCAAGAGGGTAAACCAGTCAATGACCACAATGAGCCACACTTCACTGCAGTTCAATATGTGCCATTCACCAGAGCTGTTGATGCAGTATGATTGTCAGGTCTGCAGGTGTTAATGGCCAAGGTGGACACAGAGTCAGCATTCTGACTACTGCCAGTACATCCAGATGACCGGTACTTGCTTAGGAAAATATTTGATGGCCAAAACTGTGTGAATAATGGTATGTCCATGAGCTGCTCTGTAACCTGCACAGTTTTTGAAACCTCCAGCCATGGCCAAAGGCTGAGAAGTAGAGATGTGCGAAGCTGGCAAACTTTGCTCTGTGAAATAATTTGCTATGTTTGCCACATTCACAAAGTGCTGATTTCACAAAGTTTCTGGCAAGCAAAGTGGCAATGTTTAAAGAGCAGTTATGCAATTTCAGTGGAGAAATTGCAGCTTCACCTTAACTTTGCCTGTCTTGGCCTGAAAAAAGTGCCATTTCCCCAGGAAAACTGAAGGCAAAGTTGTCAAAGTGGGCAATACACAAAGTTATTTGCAAAAGTGAATTTTGTAACTTTGCCGGAACTACACCAGTGAAGTAAAACTTTTCAACATCTCTGCTTAGGAGTCAAAGAACCAGGCGATTTTTCATTATTTGGACAGTTTGTTGTTTGGTGGGCTGGCAGACTTGCCAGTCTGTGATCAAACACTGATAACTTTTTTGAACTCTGTGAAGTCTTTGGTGTTCCCCTGGCACATGGGAAAGTTGAAGCACTGACATTGATAAAAATGTTTCATGGGGTAGAGATTGACACAAGGAGGCTGGAATTTTGCCTGGCCTACAATAATATTGATTCCCTAAGGTGCCTTTTAAGCAATGCCATAGAGGCAAGGAAGGTAACACTAAATGAGCTACAACAACTTCCTCAATTTTGCCTGCTGGGTCATCCCCATGGGGAGGACCTTTTTCAACATATGGGGAAGTTGTGAACCAGCACCCAGAAGTGTCATCACTGGATTCGGGTGACAGAGGGTTTCCTTGAAGACTTGAAAGTGCGGATGATGTTCATATCCGACGTGGAGCCTTTGCAAAAGAGTCTATGACTCAAAGGATTGTAATTCCGATCTTATGCAATAAATAAATAAAATATCCCACTTCAATGACTTATTAATGTGGCCAGACACAGTAGACAGATGGGAGCTGGAACTGTCAATTGACACATCGGGGGTAGAGTTTCAGGCTATATTTTAATGGTGAATGGTGTGCTTAGGAATGGCATTCTTCATGGGCATCAGTTGACCTCATGAAACAGATCACACTCTTGGAATTCTTTCCAATTGTGATGGCCTTGTGCATATGGTGCTTTCAGTTGACTGACAATAAAGTCATGGGGCCCAATTCTAGTACAGTTACGCCCGGCGTAACGGCACTTGAGCCAAGTAGAATGGCGCATGTAGCAACTTATGCCAACAGTTGTGACATGCACAATTCTACAATGTGGCCTACAACATGATGCAGGCCACATGTGCCGAACAGCAGTTAAGTCAGCAGTTGTGCCATAAACCCCCTGCAACATGGCACTAGGGAGTTTACAGCAGCTGTTGCGCCCCATTCCAGAAGGGCAGCAAAAAAGTCCCCAATGTCAGGATTCTACAAGAACCCCAGGAAGAGAACTGGTAACATAAGTTACACCAGCTTTTAGCTGGTGTAACTTATGGATGCCCGGGGTCCTGTAGACCCGCAGTCATGTGACAGTTGACCACCCCCATGGCCCAGCATACCCTGTGGGTATCCTGGCTCCCGACATACTTAACATGTGCCCATGAGTTCTTTACCCCTGCCCTCTGGCGTGTCAAAATGTGCCCCACAGGTTGCCCACACCAACTTCCCCTGACATGTCCAAATGTCCCTCAGGCTGCCCACACCAACTGCCCACCAGATCCCCTTTGTGAAACACCCCACAGGGCAGCACTGTCATCCCCCACCTGTGCCTGACACCGAGTCACCGCTGCAAATGCGGCAAGAGTACCCAGACAATCCCTGGTAGTCTAGTGGCCCCCACCCAGCCATGCCAGTCCACCCAGCACTCACCCATCCCAGCTGGCGACTGGCACAGCCACCTCTCACCTCCCCCAGCTACCGACTGAGTTCTGTAGGAGCTTATGTAAGATGTGCCTCAGAAATTAATTTCTGAGCACGCCTTTACTGTAGTACTCCTACAGAACTCAGTCGGTGGCTGGCCATGGTGGTGAGAGGTGGACTGTGCCAGTTGCCAGCTGGGATAGGTAGGGGGTTCTGGGTGGACTGGCACTGCTGGGTGGGGTGGGCCACTAGACTACCAGGGATTGTCTGGGTATATGCCGCATTTGCGGCCAGCGACTCAGGGTCGGGGCATGCATGGGAGGATGACAGCGCCGCCCTGCAGGGCATTTTGCAATGGGGGATTTGGAGGGCAGTGGGTGTGGGCAACCCTGCAGGGCACTTCACAATGGGGGGCTCTTAGGGGCTGGGGGTGTGGGCAGCCCTGTGGGGCATTGATTACACAGGGATTTGGGGGCAGTTGGTGTGGGCAGCCCTGCAGGGCAGTTAATGAAGGTTTTGGGTGGCATGGTTGGTGGGCAGCCCTGTGGGGCTCTGCTTGTGCACTTCAGGGGGGCAGTTGATGTGGGCAGCCCTGTGGGTCACCTAATTTGGCTAGCTGGGCATGGGGGGCACTTGCGCTCTGCATTGCGTCTTGCAACATGCTCACCAGGTGTGCCCTCTAGTTGGCGTACCTGGCCACATGTAGCAAATCGCAGGACTTAGCTGTGGAGACCCTGCCCCTTCTAGAATAGGGCGCAGAGTCAATGTTGCAGTTGCAGTTGGAGCAAGTTGCATTTGGCAGTGACTTGTGCCAACCTTCTAGAATCGGGGCCATAGTTTGGTCAGACAAGATGGGTGTGGTACACACCATACACACCATAAATGGACAGTTAGGGGGCAAGTTCCCATTGGGTGACCTGATGAGGACATTTGTCCTGAAATGCATGTTGTTGAAGGTCCATTTGAAGGCTGTACTTGCTCCTGGCATTGAAAATGATATTGCTGATGCATTATATTATTCACAGTGGCAGAAATTCAGGGAATTGGTTCCAACAGCAGAACAGAATCCACAACCAGTTATATCATTTCTATGGAAGGTAAAGACCCAAAGACCTGGGAGTGTTTAGGTAACACTATTGCTTCCAGGACCAGAACAGCCTACTGTCGAGGCATGGAATATTACCATGTGAAAATGATATGGCCAAACTGCTGGCCTACAGTATTTCCCAAGGATCAACTGTGCAACTATATTACAAAATCCAAACAGCAGGCTATTATGCCAGAAGTTGTGTTACAACTTGCAGGTCTGGTATGGTTTTCCTGAGTTAGGGGATACACCAACATCACCTATTCTTTTAAGATCTGGAAGGTTCTTGAAGGATGGAGTAAGGACCTTCCCACATGGGCAGACCTTCGGCACCTTTTTATGCCAGTTATTCTGCAGCAAGTGTGGGTTGTTCTGCCAGTTGTTTGCTGGTTCCATATAAGACTGAATTATTTAAGACTGCCTTTGCTTTGGAATTTTATAAGGCACTCTGGGTCTCCAAATTGGTGCAATCTGCCTAAATTAGAGTTGCTGTGTGCCTAAAGGACTCAGACATAACAGTGACCACTGGAGGGGGGTCTTTGTATGGTTGTGCCAGAGCAAAACTGACCAGAAGGGTATTGGTTGCTGGTGTACAGTGAAGGCCCCAGTGGGATCAGCATGGGATATAAAATCTATGATGGCCACTTACGTCTCTGTCCACTCAGCTGACGGTGAGGAATAACTACAGCATGTAGATTGCAAGCCCATAAAAGCCTATCAGTTCTGACATATATTGGGATTCACAGTCTAGCAGGCCAGTTTGAATGCCAAAGAGTACAACATCTATTTCTTTCTGATTAGAACAGGAACAGCTGCCAGGACCCAGGGGCTCTCGGATGGTGAGATCAGGCCATAGGGTGGTGGAGGTCCCAAGTGTTTTTACATTATGTTCAACAGTATTTCCTTTAACATTGTTTTCCTGTTTTCTGTTTTCCCCAGCTGGTTCAATGCAGGTCTGGATCTGTGGACATTCCTTCATCCATTGGGCAGTGGAAAGAGCAAGATATCAGCCTGGGGAGGACCCTAATGTTTCCAAGGCAGAATGCACATATTCACTGATTGAGCAAGAGAAGCATGTGCTGGGAGGAACATCTCCCCAGTCTGGTGGCAGAGGCCTGATTAGGAAGTTCACTGGTCATCCTTCTGATTCACCTGGTTGGGAACAACCTTGAGCTCTGGAAAAATGTTTATTTGCTTCTAAGGATGAAGGAGGGCTTATGATCCATCAGAGAGCGGTGTCCAAAGACTAAGCTGATTTGGCCCACGTCATTCAACAGCTTCATTGCTGGCATGCATTTGGCTTTAAAGCTAAGGACAAAGCATGTATACACATCAGTCCAGAAATGTAGATGTTTATGTAGATCATTGGAGAACTGTGGTTCAGCACCGTGACATTGGCACCTTCTGTCAGGGACTTTAGACTATGGTTGATGTGCAGTAGTGGGACAATGGCTGGGACATGTTGCTATACTCTTTCTATTAGATCTTTGAGCAAGAATTGAAATGAGCTGCTTGGTGGGGGGGGTGGACTGTGTCATTCCTCTGGTGGCTTGGGAGTCTCTCAGACTGATGGCACCAAGGGAAAAGAGGAATGAGTAAATTATTTTGAAGGGGTCATCTTCCCTGGTCAGCATGATGTCTGTGGGGCTACAAGAACTAGACTCCATTTGGGGGGGTGTCAAGGTCCAACCTCTTTGGATTTGTCTGAGGGTGCAATGCCACCAGATGGGAGTGGTCTCTTGCTATCCAGCCACATGACCTCCCAACTCTTGTGGTTTGGTTAACAACTCAGGAGGTACATTATTCTCTCAGTCCACACAAGGGGTATGAACCTTTGGAGGCCTAAGGTGACTAACAAGAGTTCCCATCTGTGTATGCCAGTCCACTTCTGTAAAATACCTTTAAAAAACATATGGTTGTGACCATTTCTCCAAGACCTGTGTTCAGTGTATTCTTCCGGGAAAGGGATATGAGGACAACTGAAACAATATAAAGTTTGCCATAGCATTGCAGCAGCTGTCTCCTTGTCTGTGTCCCCTACACTGCAATCTGGGCATAGACAGGCAGGTAGGGTTCATCCAAGGGAGTTGGGGCTTAGCTCTGGCACCACCCCATGGAAGGAATCACTGGGGCCACCCACATGGAAGGGGCAACTGGAGGGGGTGAAAAATGATGGGTTAAAAAGAGCTGAAGCCAGCAGCTTCCCCTCATTTCTATCTCCCTGTACAGATCTTCCACCCACCATCCCTCATAAAAGGAAGATTACGGTCAGCCAGGGTAGAACAGGTAACCCTTTGACCCAGTAGGGGTGACTGCCCTAGGGTTCAGAGAATCAGTTTTCCCAGCTTTTCCTCAGACAGGTTTTCGCAAGGTTTTGTGCCTCCTCCAAAGGGGTTAACAAGGCAGGTTAGCATAAATCACAAACAGGCACAGCCATTGTAACATGGCAGCCTGGGAGTCTCTCAGATCGATGGTACAAGGGAAAATGGGATGAGTAGAATTCTTCTGAAGGTTTTGTCTTCCCTGGTCAGCATAAGGTCTGTGGGTCTGCATGATTTGGAATCCATTTTGGGGGGGGGGTCATGGTCCTGTCTCATTGGACTTGTCTGCAGTAGTAGTGCCACCAGATAGGTCACATGTCCTCTCCAGTCCAGGCGCTGAAGTACATAGGAGATACATAATTCCCTTGGCATGGACAAGGGGTAAGGCCCTTACTGTTGAGCTCTTCCAGCTGTGCATGCCATTCCAATAGTGTAAAATACATTTAATAAACATATGGCTGTGGCCATTTCTCCAAGACCTGTATTGTGTGTATTGTTCCATGGGAAGGGGTATGAGACTAGTAGGACAATATCTTCTATGTAAATATGGAAGTTTTGCATATCATGAAGAAAAAGAAATCAACCGTTATGCTTTTCTATTAGAATTAATCTACATTCCTGGTTGAGAACATTGTGCATGGTTCTAAAAAGTTCTCTCAGTAATCAAACCTTACTGAAATTTTCATACAGTTTTAGTTTATTGCTAATTCAATCAACAACATCCATCTCATTACTCTGTGCATGGTTATTGAGTGAAACCATTGATAGTACCCAAATGCTTTCTCAGTTTATGGACTGGATCAGTGAAACAACTGCAACTTTTAGATGTTTTGTTGTTGATACCTATGCACCTACAGAGAATGCGCTTCCAGGCTCAACTAAGCACCACATAGGGATGTGTATGGCTTTGTAGATTAAACCCTAAATACCTAGCTCCATATAACATTATTGCACATATATTGTATAACATCACTGTGAATATGACAACTGTCTGTGTAAAATGGCAGAAAAAGTCTTGAAACCTCATTGGCTGAGAGACATTACCTGACCATGCATTAAAAAGCTAGCGATACACAGTCAGGTGCCAGATCTCATTACTAATGCAAACAAGCCTCATTACCTACAAAATAAGGTAACTTTCATGTATATATTTGTGACATTTGTATTTAAACAAATGATTGTATGTTAAACTATTAGACATGCATCACATTACATATAATACAAAAGAGCAGTGAGCTATTTTATGAGTACAGTGAGGCACTACGGGTGTGCATTAATGAATTTGAATACACTTCCCAGGGGTATAAGTTCACTCAACCTTCAGCCAGATGCTTCACTCACCTGGGGAGTGCACTAAAATCATGTAATGCAAACCCTGTCATGGCTTATTGCTTACTTATCACAGATCACCAGACCTATGAGCTAGCTGTTAAACAGACAGCCTCCATTATTTATTCTCAACCATCCTGAAGATATATTCCAGATTTCCTCTCTGGGTGGTATATCATAATGTGCCACACTGTACCATGCCTGACATGAACAGTGTATTACATTTTATCAGACTATACTGTACCATACAATATCAGTCAAGGGGGGTTGTGGATTTTATGTTAAGGATTCCTTGATTACCACCAAGCTTCAAATTACTGCTGTTGATATTTGTAAATTCCTATCTTTAAAGTTACATCTTTGGCAGGCATAAAAACTTAAGTGTTTCTAATGCTTATTTACCTCCCAATAATAGCACAACTGGAACTGTATTAAAATAGATGATCGAAGTACCAAAAAAATAATTGTTTGTTATTTCAACATCGACTGGTCTCTTCAAAATGGTAATAAATTTTGTGGAAAGAGTAATTAATTTAATTTATCTCAGTTGGTTAATGAGGCATCTACTTTAAAAAATTGTAAGATTGAAAATAGTTCTCAGATTGATTGGCTGCTTGTGTCTCATTTAGATCATGTTAATAATGTTATTAGACCAGGTGTAGATGGAGGTGGGGTGTCACTTGAGAGCTAAATAAATGCCAGTGGTTGTTTAATGTAGCAGATATACCCAAAATACATGATCTGTCTGTTGACTGCATGAACACTGGAGCAAAATGGTAGTTTGCATCAATTTTGTACTGACACCTTGAAACATTTTGCGATTTTCAGCTCCACGTACTTAATGCAGATTTTTGGGCCATTTCTTAGAGAGTAAGTGAAATATACATTCAAGTGTGGTCTCAATGAATATGCAAGAGTTGGAGATTTAAAATGCATACTCATATGATACCTCAAAAGACTAATGTTAAAAGGTATAGGGTTAAATACCAACCACCACCCCTTAATTTCTTATGAAATTTCAAAATATTCTTATATTCAGTCTTGTCAGATATGATTTATTGTGCTTTATAATTTAATTTTATGTTGTCTAAATGGGTAAGGACTCTGCTTTGAAATGCTTAAATGCTTGAAATGCATATGTGGTTGTGAAGTTTTAAGTTAATATAAGAGGATAAACTGATAAGAAGGGATACCATTAATAGACAAAATTTTAGCAAGTTTATACTTTCTAAGTTCTTCACGCCGTATCTTCTGTGTTTATATGTGTGGCATACGTATGTATGTATGTACTGCATATGTGTGTGTATATCTATCTATCTATCTATCTATCTATCTATCTATCTATCTATCTATCTATCTTTCTATACATATATATATTCTTCACAAAAAATTTAATTGAAGCATCAGTTAGGATGAATACCACAGCCATAAAGGCAGGGAAATGAAGCATTAGGTTTTCCAACCCTAAAGCCCCACCCCCAGAGTTCTCACCCCTACCACCCCACCCAACCCCCTTACCCTCCACACACCAGCAGGCATTAGGGTGTGCTATTGGGTTATCAGGCCCACTTCCCACCCCACCCAATGTGTAAACAAGCTTACATGCTACAGTATAGGACTATGGGGTAAGAGTTAGGCCCGATGACCCAATGGCACACCCCAATGCCTAGTGGTGTATGTGGGTAAGTGGATGGGAGTGGTGTGGTAGGGTGGAACTGGGGTGGGTGTTAGTTGGAAACCCTAACACCTCATTCCCCTCTTGTTGCTGTGGTATGTACCCTAACTAATGCATTAACAAAGTTTTTTGCAAAGGATTTCCCTTCTTTTTAAGATAGTATAATTGTATCCTCATTTTAATGTGGGAGCACAGTCATCCCTCCATCAAGATAGTACAACAGTATCCATATGTTATGTTGATAGCACAGGGTCTTTTGGACCCAGCGCTCCTATCCCTCCATCCAGATAATACAACAGTGTCCATATGTCATGGTGGGAGCACAGGGTCCGAACAGTATCCAGGCTCTACAATGCCAGTTTGACAACTAAGTTGTCAATCACCATTACAGCAATGGATTTATGTTGACCGCAACCTGTGGTTGACATAAATCTGACTGGAGACCCTGCCTGTTTTTTCATATGGGGGCTTTATCCCTTGAACCCCCAATGCAGGGGGCTTTGCCCCCCCACCCCCAATCTATAGGATTCAAATTCAGAGTCAGAGTTGGATCAGTGATGGGGTGCAGGACTGGGAGACAGAGTGCCAGGGTCTCATAAGATTATTGCAGTGAAAATGTCGATGTTGTCAGCATCGACAGGTTCACTGTAATAGTGTTGCTGTAGAGGTGGCATACCCAGTATCCATGTATCACGGTGGGTGTGCAGGGTCTGAGTACAACAGTGTCAAAATGCCACAATGGGAATGCAGGGTCCTTTGGACCCTGCGCTCCCATCCCTCCATTGAGATAGTACAACAGTATCTAAACATCATGGGTGGCAGCGCGGGGTCCCCCATCCCTCCAAGCAGATAATACAACAGTGTCCATAATGGTAATATAATAACTGGGAAGAGTTTTCTCCCATAGAGAAATCTGGTTATAATTCACCGTTATAATGGCAAACATGAGCCAGGTTTCTCTCACTCCACACATGCGGCACCCACAGTCTTCCCATGGTCACTGTAAAGCCAAGGACCCCAGCTACATTTCTCCAACCAAACTCCACAGCCAGTAAGTTTATAGCCATTGACTTCTGACTTTTTCACTGCAATTTCCTTTACTTAGAGGAATCAGTAAAATAATTTAAACAAGTTGCACCTGCACTTCAGCACGAGCACAGATTGGGGCATGCAACAAGGAAAGGCACTTCAAGACAACCACAGGTGAACAGGAATGCATTTTATTTTATATAGTTGCTGTGACAAGAAAATGCTCCCCAACAATTATATAAAATAAAAAATGGGATGCTGTGTTTTATTTGAGATTTTATACACACCCCTCAGTGTTGGATGCTTAAATAAACCCCTGGAGCTTCGCTCTTAGTGTTTATGCAGCATCCAACACCTTGGGATGTGTGTAAAATCTTGTTAAATACACAACCCCATACATTATTCTATATGTTAAAATTCAGGAGTGAAAAATATGACAAATTGGCCAATATATGAGTGTGCATAGAAACTGCGCCGCCTTTTCATAACCCAGTCATTTTTATTTTTCAACAATTTTAAACATCACCATTTTGGACCTCCCCTCATGAACAGTGGAATTCTGATTTTGTTAGTCCATCCCAAAGGTTGATTTTGCTCAGCAACAGTGCCATTCTGGGACACAGTTGCAAAAACACATTTTGGGAAGGATGTGCAAAATGACAGCTGTACTGTTCATAAGGAGATGTGAAAAAATGGCAATGATGAAAATCTGAAATGAAAATATTAAAAACTCTTGAATTTATGAGAGTGTATAGAAACTGAGCAATGCACACTTGTAACGCAGTCATTTTTTGGAATTATTTCACCAAATTTGCAACATGGGCTTTTTTGGACTCCGCCTCATGAATAGTTGCACTGTTGTTTCATTTCTCGGTCCCAAAAGGTGACTCCACACATCACCATGAAATCACCTTTTGGGACCGAGAAATGAAACAACAGTTTCAGTGTTCATGATTTGGGGTTGCAGGAAACCCATGTTGAAAATTTGATGAAAAAATTCCTAAAATTGTCCAAGATATCAACATAAGTTGAACCTCCATTGAGTCCCATTATACAGAGCTTATCTGATTCCTCAGTTCGCAGTTCAGCTTTGAAGAGTGCAGATGTGTCCTGGTACAGAAAAGATTGTGATTGTGGCTCCTGACTTCCGGAGGGTAAATATGGGTGAGGGGATGCAGGAGGTGGGTGCACAGAGAGAGGGTGGGGATGGGGGAGGGGGCGGGAAATGATGATGGACCTTCTTCTTTACAGGTCCAAAAATAAAAATAAAAAGACTTTGGGGACAGGTTTATTCATTTACAGGAAGAAAAAAAAGAAAAGAAAACTGGGGCACACTGGGGTGGGCTCCCAGTGTGCCACTTAAGTTGAGTGGGGGAATACATGATGCTGACAGGGGGACAGGACACCAATTTCGGCAGTACAAGATGGTGGGGGGGCATCCAACACCGGGAGTGGGCATCCCGGTGTTGGAAATCAAAGATTAAGTTCTCTCAGCACACTGAGGTGGGCTCCCAGTGTGCCAGAATAGTGTGGGTGGAGATGCAGTACAGTAGTAATGTGCGTACAATGCAGACACAGGGATTGGGCACCCATTGTCGGAAAACATTTTACAGTACATTACAGTACTTCGATGCAGGATGCTGCATCAAAATTATTGAAAATATCGATGCAGGATTCTGCATCAAAGAAAATGCCTCAGATGATGATTTTCTTCTTTTCACAGGTTTTTATAAATACATAATACATTTGTGCACACTGGGGTGGGCTCCCAGTATGCCTAGTACACATTATGTATTGTGTGCACAAAGCGGGTCTTCCTTGACTCTGCAGTCAGCAACACGAATTCCAGTTGCAGCTGCAGAAGTCAAAAAAATACCACTCTTCTCATACAGAGAATGGACACCAAGTCATTCTCTGTGTAAGCTGGCACCCGAGAAAAAAACTTCTTTGGGTCCAACTTAAAACACACAAAAAAAAATCACAAAACAGCTAAAGAGGTTCTCTTTAGCTGTTTTCTGGTGTGTTTTTTTTTCTGTGATTTAAAACCTTCGGTGCTTCAACATCCTTGCTAAATGGCAAAACAAGATGGTGGCCACGACACAGCTCAGTAGATCACAGGATGGTGAACTGTACGAAAAATACCAGCATTCTTTGTGAAAAGAAGCCGATATTTTTCGCACAGTACTCCTATTGTGTGAAAAATCTATTTTCTATGCCTGACATATAAACTTTCCTATAGGAAATCATGGGGAAAATAAAAATGTCACAACTTTTGAAAACATTAGTATTTTTTAACCAAACCTTCAAAAGGCACATTGGTGATGCAAAGGCTTTCTATCCTGAAAATTTCAAAATACAACATAAAGGCATTCCTGAGACACAGGTGAGCAAAGAAATAAAAAAAAAATGATGTTTCTGTCATTTCAACACTTTATATCTCAGAAACCACTCAATGGATTCCTATGACATTTAGCGGGTCGAGAGATCTGTCCCTAGCATCTATGCATGCCAAAATCCATATACATCCATTGAAGGGCTCTAAAATTATTAAGGCTCAAAGTATGGACTTTAACATAGAAGTGCCATTTCACCCTAACTATACTAGTGCGACTGTGCCAGTATAATATATATGTATATTTATATCTGTCTATCTATCTATCTATCTATCTATCTATCTATCTATCTATCTATCTATCTATCTATCTATATATATATATTTATATATATATATATACTGTATATATATATACAGTATTTATAAAATGGAGAGATCCTCCCAAATCCAATGTTCTGATTGTATAAAACACATCACATGACCTTGCATATATCAGAGCGTGACAGCACACCTGCACTTTAACCCCCCTCCAAAACAATTTTGCCACTTTATAAGATAGATGACCCACTCTACGGTATGCTGTTGCGCCTGACATACGCATGCATTGGGTGGTTGACGACACCAAGGCATGTGTATACTGTATCAGAGCATGACCACACACCTAAGAGTGGGTTCTCTATCATATATATATATATATATATATATATATATATATATATATATATATATTATAGGGGTGCAGTCACCCCCTATAGTTAAGGTACAGTAGGCACTTTGATGTTATACCTAAATTTTTGCTCGTTAATAACTTTGCAACCGTTCAATGGATTTGCACAAAATTTGGACTGCACGGTCTGGTATGGCAGATCTCTTGATTTACCAAGTTGCGTTTTGGTTGGACTTATGGTTTCTGAACAGCAGAATGCTAAAATGCATTTTTCACCACTTTTGACACATTTTTTTGCCCATGGCGCTGCGATCACACCATGAGGTATTTTGGTCTGAAATTTGGAACATAGAAAGAGGTTGCATCAGGAATCAATCCAACATTGGTTTGGTAAAAAAGTATTAATCCATTCCAAAGTTATAACATTTTAAATTTTCAGGTTCTGAGCATGCTCATTTCACTCCAAGATTTATATGGTTATTTTTCAGATGAAGATTGGCTCATGGGAAAAAATTTTGTAGCTCGCAGACTAGGACCATGGTCCCCAGAAAATTCCTTGTTAGCGAGCCATCATCTTGTTTTCAATTTTTCCCCAAAACAAAATGTTGTAACTTTCTCCACAGGTGACTTTTGGGCCAAGTGAGGAATGGGTTTTGTTCAGGGTGACCCCCTCTATAATGCCAGGCCTTTGCTTTGGCTCATTTTGGTCAAAAAAATTGCTTTTTAAAATTGAAAAATTCTTTCACTGTGACTCGCTAACAATCCTAGTCCACGAGCTGCCAAAATCCTAGTCTGCGAGCTGACGGTCAAGGATTTTGCTACCTCGCAGGCTAGGATTTTAAAAACGTTATCATTGCATTGCTAATGAATGGTTTGGTATTTTTACTTGAAATTTTCAGGGTACTGAGGGGATGTCCTACAGATGTGATGTATTCTATTTAGGTGCTGGGGAATTAAGTGGTCCCATACATATGCCATCACAAATTTCAGATTATCCCCATAGGATTACATTGTGCCACCCACTGCGTTTGTCGGCAACCATATCTCGGAAACGATGTGAAATATGGATTCAGTAGATTTACATTGTGAGCAGAACTCATTGTCATGATTACAATGACACTTGAATTTTTTTTTCTAGCTGCTTTGGTTTCCCCAGATATTGGCAAATTAGTGTTACAAGGGTTCCTTGCCCTATAGGGCTGCTATATGGCTCTGTAGCTATGTGTAAGTGGGAGTGTAGGGTCCAGAGGGTCCGTGACCCCACAAATGCATATTGTTATGCAGAAATGGGCAGCTTGGTGGGAGCACAGGGCCCTCCACCAACACATGCTATTTACTATTTATATTACACTTTTTCAAAAAGTAAGAACATTCATGGCAAAAAACTGCATTTAATGCATCAGTTAGGGTTAAAGCAACAAAAGTTAGGAAATGAGATGTTAGGGTTGAGCCCCTAATCCCCCCACACCACACACACCTCCATCCTCCACAGACTGAGAGATGCTGGGGTGTGCCATGGGGTCATGATGCCTAACTCTCACCCTATTCTCCTTTACTGTAGCATGTCAGCCTGTTGACAGATGGAATGGAGTGAGAGCTGGGCTACAAGACCCGATGGCACACCATGGTGTCTGTCAGTCTGTGAAGGATGAATGTGTATGTAGTGTGGGAGGTTTAAGGGTTCAACCTAATGTCATTCCTCACTGTTTGCTTTAACATGCATTAAATGCAGTTTTCATGAATCATATATAGATTCTTTGCAAAAAAAACTTTGTTAATGCATCAGTTAAGGTGGATACAGCAACAACAAAAGCAGGAAATGAGGCGTTAGGGTTTCCAACCCTAATTCCCCACCTCTGTGTTTCATCCCACCCCCACTCATCCCCCACCCTCCGCACATCTACAGGGTGTTAGAGTGTGCCATGGGGTCATAAGGCCCAACGCCCACCCCATTCCACATGTGAATTATTCTTACACACTGCAGTATAGTACAATAGGGTAGAGTTAGGCCTTATGACATCATGACACACCCTGACACCTGTAGATAGTGGAAAGTGAGATAATCTGATAGGAACCAGGGGTGGGGAATTAGTTAGAAACCCTAATGCCTCATTCCTGATCTCTGGATTTGGAAAGGTTTTGTATGGAAGGTCTGTTGATTTCCCAAGTTGTGTTTTGATCAGACTTGTAGTTTCCATGCAGCAAAGCACCAGAAAACATGTTTTTTTTTTTTTTTTTTGCACTGTTTTGCTTATTTTTGACCATCACGCTACAGGAACACCATTTGGAATTTTGGTCTGAAGTTTTCAGGGTAGAAATAGGTTTGGTCAAAGAATAATCCAGCTTTGGTTGGTGAAAAAATATTAATCTGTTCAAAAGTTATTTATTTTTGAATTTTTGGGTTCTGAGCATGCTTAGTTCATTTCATGATTTATATGTATGTTTTGCGAAAGGGGACTGGGCTTGCAATCAAGGATTTTGTCACCTCACAAAAGGGGATTTATAAAATCGCTGTTCATGAGGAAAAATTCCTTGCTTATGAGCCGCCATCTTGTTTTCATTTTTTCCCAGAAACAAAATGTTGCAGCTGACTTCTTTTACAGATGAGGCATGGGTTTTATTCAGGGTGATGCCCTCTACAAACCCATGCATTTGGTTTCCTTCATTTTGGCCAAAAGACATCTGTTTTACATTTTAAAATTCTCCTTTCATGATTCACTTCCGATCCTCGCTCGTGAGGTGACAAAACCCCCGTTCGCAAGCTGATCCCCTTTCGCTAGGTAGCAAAATCCTTGATCGCAACTTAGAGACCAGATGGCCCTATATCACAAACAACGATCAGCTCGTGAATGGGGATTTTGTCACCTCACAAAAGGGTATTGGCTAGTGAAAGTGGAATTTATCAGCTTATGAAACAGAATTGGGTTTTTGAATCCCCTTTCACTAGCTGACGAAATCCCCTTTCGTGAGGTGTCAAAATCCCCTTTTGCGAGCCGATACCTTTTTGTGAGGTGACAAAAGCCTTGATCATCATTTCACGACCAGATGACCCTTCTAGAGAATGAGGATTGCCTTGCAAAAGGAGATTTTGACACTTTGCAAAAGGGGATCGACTCGCAAATGGGGATTTTGTCAGCTCGTGAAAGGGGATTGTTTTTTTAATTCCTTGTTCATGAGCTGACAAATTCCCTGTTCGCTAGCAGTCAAAATCCCCTTTTGCCAGCCAATTCCCTTTCTCAAGCTGACAAAATCCTTGATCGCGACTTCCAGACCAGATGACCAAAATCTGACAATCAAGGATTTCTTGCGATTTTGACAGCTCGCAAATGGGGATTGACCTTGCGAAAGGGAATCTTGCCACTCACGAACTAGGAATTTAAAAACTTTGCCAGTGCACTGTAAATAAATGCTTTGTTCTTTTGGCTTGAAACTTGCAGGGTATAAAGGGGATTTCCCAGAGATGTGAATGATGCTGTTTAGGTGTAAAAAAAAGGTATTTGGTTACATAGATATGCCATTACAAAATTGAGATTTTTCTCTTAGGATAACATTGCGGTGCACACAGTGACCTTTGGTGCCCATATCTCAGAAATGAAGCAAGATATGGATTTTTTTGCTACCCACAGCTTAGTCCACCTTTAGTTGGACTAAGCATGCATGGAGGTTTTGAAGTCATGATTACAACTGCAGTGGCAATATTTTCATAGCTTGTACGGTTACTGAGATATTAGCAAACTAGTGCTACAAAGGTTCCTTTTCAGCCCTATAGGGCTACTGTATGGCTCTGTTGTTATGTGTAAGTGGGACTGCAGGGCCCAGAGAGCCCATGCTCCCACAGATGGATATCGTTATGTGCAAATGGGCTGCTTGGTCAGGGCCCCACACTCCAACCAACACATACCATTTACTAGTTACATTACACTTTCTCAAAAAGTAAGGACATTCATTGCAAAAAAGTTTGTTAATGCAGCAGTTAGGGTTAAAGTGACTAAAGTAGAGAAATTAGACATTGGAGTTGAGCCCCCTAACCCCCCATCCTACCACCCACCCACCCCCATCCTCCACACATCAACAGGCATTGGGGTGTGCCATGGGGTCATTAGGCTAACTCTCACCCCAATCTCCTATGGTGTACCATGTCAGCATGTTTACACATGGAATGGGGAGTGAGATTAACTCTTTAATATATATATATATATATATATATATATATATATATATATATACATACGATATTGGCCCAGTAGGGCCAGTATAGTTAGGGTTGGAGCACCTTTAATAACTTTACAACCATTTGTCTGATTTGCCTGAAATTTTGCATGCACGGGTCCAATCATAGATCTCTGGCTCTGGAAAGATTCATTCTGGTCAGATGTACAGATGCAGAACCACAGAGCGTCCAAAAAGTGAAACAAAAAAAAACTACTTTTGAGCATTTTTCAGTTCACCATAAATGACTAAAGAATGCATCTCAGTGGATTCATATGTGCCTGTCTATACATGGCCTGGTTTAAACTGGTGTTTTTTGAAGATTTCGTGAAAAAATATTAATCCATTCAAAAGTTATGCAAGTTTTTCATGTCCCATTATAGCCTATGGAAAAATTTATATGTGCATTGTGAAAACTTTCACAATCGCATTTTTGTTGTTGTGCTCCCTAAATTTATTTTTGTGCTGCTGCCTTCTTGTTTTCAGTTAGCAAGAGACATTTTCATAGGTTGTACGGTTACTGAGATATTGGCAAATTGGTGTGACAAGGATTTTTTTTAAGCCTATAGAGCTACTGAATGGTTCCGTTGTTATGTGTAAGTGGGAACACATAGCCCAGAGGGCCCACACTCCCAAAGACACATATCATTATGCACAAATGAGCAGTTTGGTGGGCCCTAAGCTCCCACTAACACATACCATTTACTAGTTACATTACACTTTTTCAAAAAGTAAGGAAATTCATTGCAAACATTTTTATTAATGCATCAGTTAGGTTGATGTCACAGCAACAAAAGTTTAGAAATTCAATGTTAGGGTTACTCCCCTACCACTCCACCCATACCCCCATCCTCCACACACCAAGCGGATGTCGGGGTGTGCCATGGGATCATCAGTCTAACTCTCACCCCAGTCTCTATACTGTTGCATGTCAGCTTGCTTACACATGGAATGGGGTGAGAATTGGGCCTGATGACCCCATGGCACACCCCAATGTCTATTGGTGTTTGGAGGATGTGGGGTGGGTTGGGGTGGTAGGCGGGTAACCCTAACATAGAATTTAAAAACTTTTGTCATGTGACATCAACCCTAATTGATGCATTGACAAAGTTTTTTTCAATTAATTTCCTTAATTATTAACAAAGTGTAATGTAACTAGTAAATGGTATGTGTTGGTTGGAGCGCAGGGCTCTTCAACCCTAACTGATGTATTAACAAAGTTTTTTGCAATGAATATATATATATATACATACACACACTAACACAACATTTCTTTTTATTTCACACTCATTGAGGATGTCTCTAAACTTTTTTTGTCAAGCAGAAATGTGGAGATGAAAATCATAGGACCCTGCAATGTGTAGTGCATTACCCTTCCCTGACAAAAAGAGACTTTGAAGCAACTCCTCTGAGTGACAAATGTTACTGCACACTTATAGACAGCAAAGATATATAAACCTAGTTAGGTGATACAAATCCTCATGATGAGCAGTGTGCATCAATTCCAATGCCTAACTATGACCCTGCCAAGGATGGCTACCTTAAACAATGCTGTAAAAAGTTCACAAAAAAACAAAAGTATCAGAAAATCAGGATAACATGCAGACACTGGTGAAAGTAGCTCACATCATCATCATCATTATCTCAGGGGTGGTTTTTCTTGTGCCTTATCATCTAGAGTGTTATTTTCTGATATATATGGAATCTGTAACAGATACTGTATGTAATCAAAGTGAATGGGAAGAAGCAATATCCAACTGCTATTGTTACAAAACCAGCTGAAACCACAATGAAAAGGGTGGCAGAGCTATGTGATAACCAAGATATGCTCACAAATGTTAAAACAGAGGACCTTATTGCAAGGGAGTTTCATAAACATGACAAGTGCTACCTAAATTATACAGTAATCACAAGGGACAAGACACCAGATGATCAGAATAGAAGTGATAATGAGGATGACAATGAGCAGTCAGATGGAACTGGGTTTGAAGTTGTTTGTTGTGTAATTGAAGACAATGTACTTCAAAGACACCAAGACAGTTCAATGAAGGTGTTGAATGAAATCTTGGGTGTCAGAGTAGGAGATCAACGATAACGTTATAAACTTAGAAACCAGCTGAAAATCAAATATGGGGATTCATTTTTCTTTTTAACAGTTGATTCTCAAAAAACACTAGTTGTAATCAGTGCTGAATCATTAACTGGTGGTGCATCAATCACTGAGCTTTTGAGAATGGATGACAATGAAGTTATCAAGCATGCTGCTTCCTTGTTGCTTGAACATATCGCCTAAGATTTATAGAGACAGCAACTTCACTACCATGGTCACTAATAAGGATGCTCTCCTGAGTAAAAAACGACAGCCCCCGGAGAGTTCAATCATTTTTCTTGCATGTACTAAATTCCTCAAACAAACAGAAAGTGAACAAGTCTCCGGGTTGTCACAGTCCTACTCAGAAGATTTAATTCATTGTGTCACATGCAGCAAGTTTCTCACTATAAAACATGCACTTGTTGGAGCTGTGCTGCATAATATGACTGGACAGAAAATGCCATGAACATTCTGATTCATTTAAGAAATAGTTGCAGTTATGACCAAGTGTGCGAAATTGAAACTGGTTTAGCGGAACTGTCTCAGCATTTTCAAGAGCAAGGTCTGCCACTTCAGCCAAAGTCAGAGTCTTCTGTTGTCTCAACAGTTTTCTGGATAGATAACTTTGATCAGAACATTGAAACAGTAACTGGACATGGAACAATACACAATAAACATGGTGTTGCATACCAAGAAGAATCTAAAGGCTTCATTCTCTGAGAAGATTCTATTGAAATTCATCACTCAAAAAGAAGGGCAATTGTATCTAACAAAATGGAATTAGAACATCGACAGGTGAATTCAAAAAAGGAGCCAGCTACATTTGGCAATATGGCCAAGTCTACTGTGACAACATCAGTGGTAGATATTGTCAAGACAAATCTAATTTTTTGGAAACTCAGTTGGGAGGCACACAAGGGAGAATCAGCTTGTCCCGACGTTTCCTGGTAGGGTGATGCTAATTTGCAACAAACATTCAAGTTCACTTAAGAAGATGGTTATCACATATCTTTCACCCATCCACAATCCCATCACTGATTATGCCACTGTAGTTGAATACCTCACACAAACACAAGAAATAGCTCAGCAAGTAAATATGCCTATGTTCACCTGACATTTGATGTTGGAGCAGCAGCAAAGGCATATTATGCTGTGTGGAATTTCTCTGATTAGTTCCACAATGTCATAATTCATTTGGGAGATTTACATCTATTCTTGGAAAACTTTGGCATTATAGGACAGTTAGTTGGTGGCAGTGGCTTTCAGGACATAATATTTCAGGCTGGTCTTTGTGCCTCTGGCAGCATAAGTGAAGTTTTGCATGGGAAGCATTACAATCTGGCATGGACTATGCATGAACATTTTGCAGATGGCTTAGAGCGATTGCTTCAGGTCACAGTTCTAGAGTATTCAACAGAATTGAATGCTACCCCCGCAGTATTGCTTGACCTGATTAGATAATCACCTCAACTCACAGACTTCTATAAACTGCTTCAGGAAGATGAGATTGTCACTTTCTAGACTAAGTATGAATCCTTCAGGCAGCATATTCATCATGGTGAGCTGGGCAAAACTGCACAGCTCTGAATGACATATCTGGATATAATGGATCGGTAGCATTTGCTCCACACAGAAATAAAAAAAAACAACTTTGATCTTTGACTACTGTGTTGGAAATATTAATCAGTTTCCATGCATTCCATTCTATACCTAAACAAAATTCTCAAATCTCCAGTACATATGCATCAACAAGATCTAGAATTATCCATCAGACGCATAGTACCCAGGCAACACAATAGACTAATCCTAATTGGCAAAGCAAAATCAAACAAGCGGGATAATTTCTTTACAATTAGGGCAGCTAAAATCTGGAATACCCTTCTTCAGGAACTGGTCGATCTTAAAACTCTGAAAAAGTTCAGAAACAGTCTATATATCTGGCTTCAGGGTAAATTACAAATGGTCTAATGACCCCAGAGGGTGGGGGGACAATCTTGATGGGATTCAGCCTCTTTTTATCCATTAACACCTAGTAAACCTTCAAAAAAGGTAAGAAGATTTGCTGGAACATCCTTCAAAAGTACCCTAAATTCCTGGATGCCTTTCAGAAACTTGGAAGTGATTGGCAATGGATAAGGGTGTTGCAGCTCTGTATGTCTGTAAACTGTATAGAAGGAAGCAAGTTACTAGTGTAAATATAGCAAAGCAGCAATTCTTCTGGGAGAAATATAACAAAGACAACAGAATAACTGATCTGTCTCTGCTACCACCCTGCCAGAAAACCCTTAAGTTACATATTCTATGAGCCATCTACATCTGCTGATTGTTGAGGCTTTCTTCTGTTGCAGTTATCAATGCCCCAAATGCAGCTTTGCACGGATGCACTGATGATCTCAATGTAAAGTGGATAGACACACCATTTCCAGATAATGTTATGTCTCAGCTCTATAATTTAAATGATGAGGACCAACATATATGTGATTACCTAGATGATACTGGCATATCTGGGGATGATGAAGATTTTTCCTAGCTGGACAAGATTAAGTTCCACTACTTTACCAACAATCATATTTTAAATTTTACAATTTTTTAAATAAAAATGTTTTGTGTAAACAAAGGTGTTTTTTTTTTCTTTTAGATAAATCTCTTTCTTTAAAAACTTTTTAAAATAACCTTTGAGGTAACTTATGGGTATGCAGTTTGAAGCTTTAACTCCCACCTATTCATTGAGATCACACTTGAATGCATATTTAAATTAGTTTCAAAGTAATGGCCCAGGAATATGAATTAAGTACACATTGCTGAATATCGCAAAATTTGACAAGGTATAAACTTGCTAAAATTTTACTATTAATAGTGTCTTCAGTTGTATCAGTTTATCCACTTATATTACCTTAAGAATTTAAAACCACATATGCATTTCAAAGCAGAATTCTTACCATTTTAGACAATGTAAAATTGTATTAGAAAGTGCAATAAATCCTGTCTGACAATTACATATAAGAATATTTTGAAATTTCACATGAAATTAAGGGGTGGCGGTTGGTATTTAACCCTATAACTTTTAACATTAATCTTTGACGTCATTTTAAAGTGCTGACTTCCACTTATTCATTGAGACTACTCCTGAATGTATATTTAACTTACTTTCAAAATAATGGCCCAAAAATCTGCATTAAGTACGTGGAGCTGAAAATCACAAAATATGTCATGGTGTCACTACAAAATTGTTGCAAACTACTATTTTGCCCCAGCGTTCATGTGATCAACAGACACATCATAAATTTTGGGTATATATGCTACATTAAACAACCATCGGCATTTATTTAGCTCTCAGGTGACATCCCACCTCCATCTACAGCTGGTCTATACAGTCTTATCCGATTCCCTGAGCGACCATTCTCCAGTTAAATGTGTCTGGTTTTGCAAAGCTATTAAATTATCTTGTACTACTTAAAACATTTCGATTTTACCAAAAAGTAACATAGTAAAATATAAAGAAGCTCAGCAAGAAATCAAATTGTCATTTATGGACTTTTTTCCAGGTATTGGTGATGTTTTTGACTTTGTCTGTTCCAAATTTTCCAGAATTTGCAAAGTTTATGCTTCAAAGTCACAAGACTGAAGGTAAATTCTAGAAAATGAGCTTCTCAGAACTAGTGCACTTGATGAGAAACAGGGACAAGGCATGGGATAATTATCGAGTCAATAGAGACCACAGGTAATTAGTTAAATAATGGGAATTATGACATATGTGCAAGGCAAGGCAAAGGCAAGGCAAATTTTATTTTTAAGGCATCCAATCCCTGAGGATCTGGGCGCCATAGATTAAAATAAGTTAGGCAGGAACAATACAGTTCTTTAAAATTATATGCAAACAAGATTATTTAAAACAGTCATTAAAATTCAGAATAAGTAAGGCCACTGGTGGTCAGTACAGGTCAAATAGCTTCACTAGAGAAAGCCAGGGAGAACAGGTGAGTCTTTAGCCCCTTTCTAAAGACCTTGACACACAGGGGCTCCCTGATAGCAGCTGGAAAGGTGTTCCACAGGGTTGGCCCAGTGACACTAAAAGCGCAGTCACCAGATGTTTTCAACCTGACCCTGGGAACATCAAGGACACCCCTAGTTGAAGACCAGAGGGAATGGATTGAGGTGATAGGTGTAAGGATATCAGCCAGATAGGCAGGGCCCAATCCATATTGGGCCTTGTAGGTGAGCAAGCCCACCATGAAGATGACTCTCCACCTAAGCGGCTGCCAGTGACAAGCCCGCAGAACTGGGGCCACATGACTAGACCTAGCCAGGCCCATCAATAATTGAGCTGCTGCACTCTGCACCAGCTGCAGCTAGTGGAGAGTCCCTCCAGTGACCCTGAAGTAAAGAGTGTTGCAGTAGTTGAGTCTTAACATAGAAAATGCATGTACCAGTGTTGGCAGGTCTTTGGACTAAACTAGGGTCTTGATCCTGGTGATATTCTTCAAGTGGTAAAAAACAATACTGACCACAGATGACACCTAAGCTTCAAGTGTTAATCTACTATCAAGGATAACACCAAGGCTTTGTACCCTAGGGAAGCCATCAACGGACCGGAACCCAGAAATCATCCTGTACCCATTCTGGAGGCACTCCCATCATGCCTGCTACCTGCTTCAATCACCAGTGCCTCCATCTTATCCGGGTTAAGTCACAGCCAGCTGGTGGACATCCAGTTATTGATTTCAGCCAGTCAGTTGTTAAGCACTCCCATGGCATCATGTGTTCCAGGGACAAATGACAGATACAGTTGGGTATCATCTGCAAACAAGTGAAAACCCACACTGTATTGTTGAATGAGCTCCCCCCAGGGTCTACATGTATAGCACAAATAGCATAGATGACAGGATTGAACCCTGATGAACTCCACAGGACAGGAGTCTTGGGGAGGAGGAGAAATTCCCCATCACTACCCTTTGCACCCTGACTAAGAAAAAGGACTCAGACCAGTAGATGACAGAGCTGGTGAGTCCACAATACTCTTGAATGTGATCCAGAAGCACCATGTGATCCATGGTATAAAACACCAAGGAGAGATCTAGGAGAACAAGAATTGACCTGTCTCCTCTATCTCTAGCCCTGAGGAGGTTATTATGCACCCTAACTAATGCCATTTCAGTGCTATGCATAGCAATTAAACCAAACTTGAATGGCTCATAGATATCAAAGGACATGAGGTGTTCTTCGAGCTGTTACACCACTAACTTCTCAACAACCTTGCCCAAAAATGGCAGGTTGGAGATTGGACGGTAGTTTGTTAGGACATCAGGGTAAAGAGAGAGGAGAGTTTGAGAGAGAGGAGAGGTCTTACCAGAGCCTCTTTAAAGGCATCTGTGAATGCCCCTTCTGACATCGAACACCAGGCAATCTCATCGGACACCAGGCCAATGGACCTGACACATCTCATCAAGAAATGAGTTGGGGCTGGGTCCAGTTCACAATAAATGTGCTTTAGTTTTGAGATCACTTCAATGACCTCGGCCACCTCCACTGGCTTAAACCCATCCCAGACAGATGGAGTGCCTTTGCTCATAACAGGCCAACCACTGCTAGGCAATACTTGCCTCGCAAACGGGATCCCCGATCTGATGGAGGGCACCCTGTCAGAGAAGAACAGAGCAAACTCCTCACATAGAGTGGTCAAAAAAGCTTTTTTAAGCTGTAGCTAGACACACAGGATGTAAAAGTCTGTGCACAGTTATAAAGAGCTGAGATGCTCCATTTCTCCCTGTATCAATCTCCCTGGACAGAAATGCTGCCTTCTTATGATTGATTGCCCCATGGTACTTATAATAATGAGCACACAAGGCAAGTTTGTCATCCTCGATCAGGTGTTCCACCAGCAATGCTCCAACTTCCGACCCCTGATCTTCATTACCTTGAGATCCCATCAAACCAAGGAGATATCAACTTAAAGGATCTGGGTCAAATATGAACTGGTGTGATGTCATTGAGCACTTCAGAGACCACCCTATTATAGGCAGCCACCACCTCACCCATGCCAACCACATGTGCAGCATCTACATTAGATAAGTCAGCTATTGCCAGAAGTCCCTCTGGGGGCAATCCCCTCAAAGGGTGATAGCTGACCATCTCCACAGAGGAAGGACTTTTGGGGGGTGCCCAAAACAAGAATTTCACTGTAACATGATCAAACCAGTAGAAACTTGTGAATGTATGTTGCACTGTTATACTGAAAAACAGCTGATATCTATCAAAGATTCACATAATTTTTGGAAAGGATAAAATTATTTGTGAGGAATAAATCCCCAGGTTATAACTGGTTTAATTTAATTGAACTGAATGCTTTGTTCTGAGCCCTTACTTATTTTGGATGCCTTCACCAAGTTCTTTACTTGTGAAGATGAAAAACTGGCTATTAATATTCTTTCCTGTAATTGTAGTTGGTTGTAATCTCCATCTATTCAAGAGGACACACAATACCCACTGTTCTATTTCAGAGTTATAAGTGTCAAAATTTGTTCAAATCATTTACATAAATTAAAGCTAAAAGCCTGGTTTGGTCCTGATCAATTAGCTATGAAGTTATTATTGTTGCATTAGACAAATTGGCTGTTTCAATTACCAGATTGATTAATCATTCATTCATAAACAGGGAGATTCCTTCTGTTTGGAAGCTTGCATTTGTTTCACTTATATTTGAAACTGACTATAGA
Organism: Neoceratodus forsteri; assembly: GCA_016271365.2. Taxonomy (NCBI): domain Eukaryota; kingdom Metazoa; phylum Chordata; order Ceratodontiformes; family Ceratodontidae; genus Neoceratodus; species Neoceratodus forsteri. The sequence goes on along the minus strand of JADMNL010000035.1, from coordinate 111,142,029 downwards.
CAGGGTATTTCTAATGATAGTCCAATTTCAATATCTTCCCCATTATCCAAGTACTTAATGAAAAACAACATGGATTTAGAAAGAAACACTGTACCACTACAACTCTTGCTTATGTTACAAACTACATACACAAGGTCTTCAGTAGTGGTGAAACTGTAGGTTCCACATATACTGATTTTTCCAAGGCATTTGATCTTGTTTATAATCCATTATTATTACATAATCTAGGTTGCATAGATTTTTCTTCTCTTGTTTTGCAGTGGTTTCAAGAATATTTATCTCACTGCATACAGCAGTACAATTTCATACTTTCTCTTCTCTTCCAGTTACCTTGGATATCCCACAAGGTTCAATTTTGAGACCACTTCCCCAAGGGGTGGTTAATTCAAAAAATCCAACGGTGTTCAAAAAATAGGTTAGATAAGCACCTCAGCTCTAAGGATAACAACATTTAATTAAGATACTCACTAGCAGTGAGAGACACAACAAATGGGCACATGCCTTTTAGTGTCTAAATAAATCAAGTAAACTGAGTTTATTCTTAAATGATCTTCCCATGTCAATAAAAACTTTGAACATACTGTTGTTCATTGATGATATAGTGATATATGCAAAAGGCAATTATATTCAGAATTTAATCTGCTCTGTAGAGTCTGATTTTGATTTGGTACTGTCCTGGTTTATCAGTCACAATGTGTGACTGGATACAAAGGAAACCAAAGCAATGTTTTTCAATTCCAGAAAGATTCGGAGTACCTCTCCAAGTCTTCATATTAACACTTGTAGTGGTACTGTCTTGGAACAGATAGGTACTTTTGGTTTGACTCTGGATTGTAAGTTAAGTTACTCTAACCATACTGAGAATTTGATAAAGCATGCAAACCAAAAATTTGGATTGCTTTTCTGAAATTGTTTGAATCTCACTCACAAAGCCAAAATGCTTTTAGTGGTGTAATACACATTTCCCATTATTAATTATGGCCTGGTAATTTATTCTTCTGCATGCCAGACATTATTACACTAGGGCCTAAGCATGAACCCAGATCAGTGTTTACACAGCATGCAAAATGCATGCATTAGGGTTTATGTCTGTATACCATGCATGCCACACCTGAGGGGCTTGCATATAGGATGCACGGAGGCAAGCAAACTGGTCACAAATGTAGCTATCTGTTGGCTACACTACACACATGTTTTGAGGCATTGCCACATATCTGCATGCACGTAGCACACATACGCACATGCATGATGTGCACTAAGTCACCTGGGCTCAGGAAGCAGCATGCGCAGCACTACATCATGTAAAGGGCTGCCTTAAACTGCAGCCAAGCAAACACAGGTGCACATGTTGCAGCAAGGAATGTCTCTTGTGCATGGGCCCATGGGCACAGGATCAGGTAGACAACTGTGGCCCAAAGCACCACTCAGGGAAGAAAAGGGCAGGTGGTCACACTGTCCCCTACCCCAGGTGCACAGACCCAGATGGCAGCAATGGATATGATAGAATGCATCCATAGGATGGCAGAGAAAGGGGAGATACTGTTGATGGGGGACCTGAATATGCCAGATGTTAACTGGAGCACCTTTGCTGCAGCCACATCAAAGAGCAGGGTCATTCTCAATGCCCTACAGGGGGCAAGCCTCAGACAGCTAGCGCTGGAACTCACTTGGGAGGGAGCAGTCTTAGACCTTGTACTCTCAAATGGGGACAGTGAGAGGACCTCAGATCTAGAAGTGTGTAGCCATCTGGGAACAAGTGACCACCAAACAGTGTGATTCATGATAAACTCGGCTGCAGAGTCAGTCCATACAAAAGTGAGGGTACTGGACTTCAGGAGGGCTGACTTTGGCAAAATGGGAACGTGCCTTAGAAAAGCACTAACAAACAGGCAAGAAAGAGGGGTGGAGCAACAATGGGGAAACATCGGCAACAAGCCTGTGTGTGAAGCAAATAAACAAATCAAACCAAAAAAAAAGCCACTATGGTTCTCAAAAGAGGTGGCAGGGAAGGTTAGGGAGAAGAAGACAGCATTTAGGAAGTATAAGGAAAGACAGAAGGATCAGGACAGAGAACTGTACCAGTTAAGGCAGCAGGAAGCAGGAAAGACAGTCAGAATAGTAAAGGCCCAAACTGAGGAAAAGATAGCCATTTCGGTCAAGAAGGGGGATAAAACCTTTTACAGGTACATTAGGGAGCGTAGAAAGACAAAGGGAGTGACGTTGATGCTGAATAGAATGGATGTAGGTGGGCAGAGAGGGACAGTAAAAAAGCAGGGATACTGAATGAATATTTCTGCTCAGTATTCACAAAAGAGGAGGAGGGGGAGGTATCAAATCCAATTAACAGAAGCACTCTGGATGGGAGGGGGGGTCAGTCCCAGTCCTTTTACAGAAGAAAGGGTTCTAAAAGAACTCCTAAAAGTGAAGGTGGGCAAAGCAATGGGGCCTGATGGGATTCACCCCAGAATTCTGAAACAATCAAGAGAAGAACTAGTGACACCACAGACTATCCTTTTTAACAATCATGGGAGGATGGTGTGGTACCTGAGGACTGTAGGAGGGTGGATGTAATTCTCCTTCACAAAGTGGGAGCAAGACAGAGGCAGGAAACTGCAGACCTGTCAGTTTGACCTCTGTGGTAGGGAAAATAATGGACTCACTTCTGAAGAAAAGAATTTTTGAGTACCTAGAGGCCATCGGAGCACAGGACCCAAAGCAGCATGGATTCACAGTGGGAAGGTCACATCAGACTAATCTAATAGATTTCTTTGACTGGGTGACCAAAGTAGTAGACCAGGTAGGGTCTGTGGACATGGCCTACCTAGATTTTGGCAAGGCATTTGACACAGTCCCACACAAAAGATTAATAAACAAATTAGCCAGCCAGGGAGTGGGTCCCAGGGTGGTAGCCTGGGTAAAACATTGGCTGGACAACAGGACACAGAAGGTAATAGTAAATGGAGTCCACTCTGAAGAAAGGGGGGGTTACTAGTGAGGTACCACAGGGTTCAATACTGGGTCCAGCCCTTTTTAATGTCTTTATAAATGACATTGCAGATGGACTGGAAGGAAAAGTATGCCTCTTTGCAGATGACACAAAGATCTGCAACAGAGTTAATACACAAGGGGACATGGAAAGGATGAGAAGGGACTTGAAAGGTTGGAGGAATGGTCAGAAGTATGGCAGCTTGGATTCAATTCAAAGAAGTGCAAAATAATGCACCTGGGAACCAAAAACCCAGGGGAAGAGTACACAATGCAGGGGAGGTAGTAACAACAACAAAAATGGGAAGGGACCTGGGGGAAATCATATCAGATGACCTTAAGGTTGGCAAGCAATGTGAGAAGGCAGTAGGGAGGGCTGGGGGTATTCTGGGATGTATAGGGAGAGGCATCACCAGCAGAAAACAAGAAGTTGTTATTCCTCTGTACAGACAATTAGTGAGACCCTATCTGGAGTACTGTTTCTAGTTCTGGAGACCTCATCTCCACAAAGACATAGACAGGATTGAGGCAATCCAGAGGAGGGCTACTAAAATGGTACAGAGTCTACAAGAGAAGCCATATGAGGAAAGACTAAAGGAAATTAATATGTATACCCTTGAGGAAAGGAGGGAGAGGGGGGACATGATAGAAACTTTTAAGTACCTCAGTGGAATCAACAAGTCCAAGAGGGTAGCATCTTTTAGAAAAAGTGATGTGCAAGAACAGGGAGACACAATTTGAAGATAGAGAGGGGGTGGCTCAGGGGCAATGTGAGGAAGTATTTTTTCACAAAGAAGGTGGTGTGTTGGATGCATGGAATCGCCTTCCTGAGAAGGTTGTGGGGTCTAAAACTGTTGGAGAATTCAAGAATGCATGGGACATACATAAGACAATTCTTGTGGGGGTAGGAAGAAATAGGCTGTTGGTTAAGTAGGATCTGCAGCTTATCCAGTAGGTAGGGAAATGGGCAGACTAGATGGGCCAAGCAGTCCTTATCTGCCATCAAAGTCTATGTTTCCATGTTATGTTTCAATGCATCACTGCCCTGAATAACAACCACACCAAAGGGGTTACAAAAATATTTTTAATATACAACAGTGCTGTACAAACACAACTGGTACAAATGGACCATCCAGGCCCTGCCACTTAAATAGTGACAGAACCATAAAATGACAGTCTTGCCAGCCGGGGCCCTGGACAACAGGGCTGTACTGGCCTGTGCCACCAACATCACTCTATAGTCAGTCCTCTTTGTCCTGAAAGTCCCTTGCTTGACTCCTTCAGTGTAGTGTGCATGTACCATTTCTACAATATATGAGAGCAAAATGCATGAATTGATTTCTTTTTATGCTTTTTAGCCATAACAAATATTTTTGGCTATCTATTTAAGTCCTAAATATATTATATAGGTAATTTTAGCTGGTATGGTATTTGTAGGGGATGATTTGTCCAGTTATCTATTTACTGTTGTTAAAATTGTGTATTTATTTACTATCTGTATAAATTACTGTTGCTGAATATAAATTCAGCTTTTTTCATTCCTCTTTTTTGTTCAGTTTGGTAATTTGACCTTTTGCATGTGCTTTTGCCCTCTCATATTTAGTTTTGCCCTTCTTTAGGTTTCTTTAAAATAACCTTTCTTTCATTTGTCACTTATTTATATTATGGTGTCTAGTACTGGTGGTCTCTGTTGTTGTTTTGGAAATGTATTTTTATATGTCCTTGATGATTTGGTGCACTGTCACTTTAATATGTATTATGAATAAAAGGAAGATCCTGAGCACCAGGACCCTCCTCCTGATAAAATGTCCCAGAGAGGACACGAAGCACTGGGGTAGTGTGCTTTGCGGATTCACTTGCTCCTGAATGCCTTTTTCTTATGTGTGCTTATTTGACCCCTGAGTGCTTTTTGTCATTTGTGCTTTTATTTGTATTCTTTGGACATAGCACCCACTTGCTTCATGTAAGCGCAAAGCACCTGTGTGTTTGAACTACAGTATATGAGGAACAGCCAATGGAGAGGATCACTAAACCACTGTAAAACAATACAAAAGAGGACAGTTATGAGTAATCTGTGTATGTAGAGCCTCTGCTGTGCACAGCTGGCCCACACAGCCCCAGCCATAACACTACCAGTAAATACCTTGGAGGTCTCCTGATGCTGGATTAAACCATATTATACCACCATCATGCGAGGTCACTTCCCATTGAAAGTGGGCCATGTCAGCAATGGAGACTTGACCAGCAGAACAGACAGTGCTTGTGTGTGGGATGAGGGTTGGTGGACACTACACACTGTGTAGCATTCACAAGGGGATACACAGGATGTGCCCAGGCCTACTTCTAAATGTTAAAACAGTAGAGATTGGGTCTATGAACTTACACAGTGCAAGGCTGATGTAGCATAAACACAAGGGTCTGCCTGCCCCAGGCTATAATACTAGATCCAAATGAAGTGCTGCACTCGACAGTGATGAATTGGACACTATACTATGAAATGGACCAAAGTAAATATTTTATTTAGAAAATCCAGGTGTCTAAACATTCTCCAGCTCACTGCTGTTCAAACAACTACCCTAGCACTTCAATTCTTGTCAGTCTTCCTCAGGGGGTGTATCTGTAGGGAGCACAGGTACTATGTTATGTACAGGTGCTCATTATTATTAAGTGTCAAACATGCATATATAATATAATATAATATAATATAATATAATATAATATAATCATTTTCCCAGTACATAAAACAGTGTTCACAAATACAAACAACCTCTAGAAAGAGCCAATATGGCTGCAGCCATGAGAGCATGGCACTGCCTGCCTTGTTTTGTTCCTGTCTTCTTTTAAAGCTGAGTCTAAAAGTTTTCCCTGAGATATATATTCTGTGCAATTTTGCCTTGTTTTTTCAGTACCGGGGCTGGGGTACGGGCAAGCTTATTTTTGAGAAAGAGCCCACAGCAATAGAAAGGAGGATCATGGTGTGAGAGCCATGGCTGTACAGCAGCCTTTCCTTCCAATCCCAAATACAATTTTTTTTTTTAGTTGTTTAACCAGGAGTAGCACACTAAGCTGAAAGCTTTTTTACAGGTGTGACCTGGGAGCACAGGGAAGTTAAGTGACTTGCTCAAGGTCACACAGTATGCAAGTGGAAGCTGTGAGATTCAAACCCAGGTTTGGTCTGCTGGATGTCACCAGATTTGCAGATCAGAGCCTTAAACCACTGCGCTATACTGCTTCCCTTTCTGCTTTCTATTTCTGCTGTGCAATTTCTTTTTTTGATGCTAATTCAATACATGGTGTCAGTTAACAGCTTAAAATAATATCATATTTTATATACATCACCGAACCCAACAGAATGTGAAAAATGGTACCTCTTTTTAAAATACAGCCTAATTAAAATAAAAAAAAAATTGCAATTTGATAATGGGGAACAGTTCACCATGTACAAGATGGCCTGGCCACTGGGCCCCAGTGCGCATGTGCGAGTTGTTGAGCATGCGCAGGAAACTCTGGTGGCCATCTTGGACACGTGCACAGTGCTGTGTTCTGCTGATGCACTAAATAGCATGGCATGGTGAATGTGCACTGATTGCCATTCACCTCCATTATTTAAAAGTCCATTATATATCCGGTGAACTCCCTTTACTCTACTGTGCTCACACGATGGTTGCAGGGTTATGCCCACTACCACCGTAAAAAGCAATCAATAGCATTTAAATACATCACATTGTAAATATAAACAAATATTAAAATAACAGCCATCATACTATTAGCAGGACTATATTTAATAACAGTATAAGAGAGTGAAAGGTTTCTTTAAATGCTCAACAGGAAATATTTGTTGATATGCATTTAATGGAAACACATTTACACCCCCTAATGATTTGAATTTAAACGTGAATGCTGATATCAGAGAACTGATAACTTGTGAAACCTTCTTCACAGTCAGTGCCTTGTGCTGTACCTGCAAACTGGTTTATGTGGGCAATAATGTATATCATCTCAAGCAGAGAGTACAAGAACATGTTAGGTTCATTGTTAATAAAAAAGAAAATCTGCCTGTATGGCTACATTTTGCCATGTATCATAAATCTAAACAAGAAGATTTCAAATTTATTGGTTTAGAATGGATAGCACAACCTAAACTAGGAGGACACAAAGAAAACTCACTGCTCAAGATAAAGAGCAGCTGGATATTTAAACTCAGTAGTGTAAAACCCATGGGATTGAATGATCAGTTAGATCTAAAACCATTTCTGTATCAGTTCTGAACCTTTGTGAAGTATCCAAAAGATGCTATCTATTTCCTATTGTCTCTAATACTGCCCTTGTTGTTTTTTCTAGGTCTTTTGCTATGAAGTTTTGTTGATGGATCACCTTGCCCCCCCCATCACCAGCAAGATATAGCCTGAGCAGAGTTTGTGTTTAATTGGATGCCTTGAAATGAAATTTTGGGAGAGCACAGCGCTCTTCAAATTTTCATCTCCTCTACACTAGAGACTTTTTTGAAATTTAACAGGTATCTGGAATATAATGCGTCACTTTTGCAGCTCTTTCCGCTATTACATTATACTGCTATTAGATATAGTCCTGCTAATAGTTTGTTGGTAGTTATTATAATTCTTTCTATATTTACAAAGTAATGTATTTAAATATTGATTTTTTTTGTATTAGTGAATGCTGTTTTATGCAATGGGAATTTGATTATATTATATATGTCTGACACTTACTAATAATGAACACATGTATATAAGATAGTATCTGTGCTTCCTACAGATGCACCCGCAAGAGCTGAAGCACTGTGGTATTTGTCTGAGTAGCAGTGAGCTGGAGAAAGTTTGGTTGGACACCTTGATTTCCTAAATAAAGTATCTACTTCACTCCAGTTCATGGTATGGTGTCCAGTTCATCACTGTGAAATGCAGCATTTCATTTGGATCTCCTACTTCTGTCCTCCTGATGCCCCCTGATGGAGGTTGAGAGGGAGCAGCAATTGGCTATGAGGGCACGCCTGAGACCATGCATACTCAGGCCATGGCTGAAGGCTGGACAAGTGTGGGACACACACTGTCTTGAAAGATTCTGACAGGACAGTGCCACAATCACCGTGATTTGTGACATGGTCTGTGCACATCTGGCATCACAAACACAGAGGTCGTGGATGATGTCTGTGGAGACGATGGTGCCATCTTTGGTGCCAGCCAGTCATCCATGTCCAGGGCCCTGCACCAGGTCACAGACACCCTGCCACTGCACATGCATGAGTATGTAGCATTCTCCACTGCAGAAGGTGACATGTGGATGACTAAGGAGGCATTCCACGTGATGCATGGCTTGTCCAAAGTACTTGGGGCAATAGATTGTACACATATGGCAATCCTGGCACCAACTGTGGGTGAGGAGTCATGCATGAACCATAAGGGATTTCATAGCATATATTGCTTGATAGTGTGTGAGTGTGATGCAGGTGGTAGCATCACCAAAGTGTGTGACAAGTACCTTGGGTCATGCCATGACTCATACATCTTTGATGGTTGCAGGCTTTGTTCATTCCTTGTGGCATGTGGGAATGCCAATGGATGGCTGATTCTCAATGTGGTATAACAGCAATCTCAGATAACAAGAATATGGAAACACCAGATGAAATAGCAGAACTTGTTAATGAGTATTATTGCACAATTCTCACAAAAACTAATATTAATAATCCAATCAAAATAGAACTGAAAGGGAATCACGCCATATATTCAGGAGAACTAAAATAGAAAATAGTGGGACGAAAACCATTTGGGGCACCAGGGCTGGATGAGATTACACCCAAATGTTAAAAATGATTGAAAGTACCATCTGTCACCCACTCAAAATACTCTTTGAGAAAACTTTGAATACAGGGAAGATAGCCAGAGATTGGAAGGTCTCAAGAGTCACACTAATATATAAAAAGAGATCAGGCAACATGTGCAAAATCATAGACCAATAAGTCTGACATCGGTCCTAGGGGAAAATATTAGAGTCTATTATAAAGGACAAAATATTAGCCTATATGACCATGAATAATAAAAGTGATAGCAACCAGTACAGTTTAACTAAAGGGAGGTCCTGCACAATGAATCTGGCATGTTTTTATGAACATGTGAGCAACCTATTGGATGAAGTGGAAGTGGTGGTTGTGATTTTACTGGAGTTCTATAAGGCATTTGACAAGGTTCCGCATTAGACAGTTACAGAAAAACTATTAAAATGTGACAATAATTCTATTGTCCAATGGATAACAAATTGTCTTACAGACAGAATGCAGAAGGTATCAGGGAATGGTTTCACTTCTGGGGAAAGGCAGGTGACAAGTGAAGTGCCTCAGGGGTCAGTCCTGGGACACATCATATTTCAGATCTTCATCACTGGCTTTTTTTTTTGTAATGTCTATTTCTGCACTCGATGAGTCAGGGCATCTCTCAGAGGTGCTTGCTCAACCACTGCAGCTATTTCCCACCTGAGACCTTTTCCTCTCTCTGTCTCTCTCTCTCTCTCTGGAACCTTCCCCAGGACCCCCAGATCACACCTCGGGTGAGGACTTGCCCACCTACCTGGTGGCCTTTCTGGAATTAGATGGTCAATCCTGGAGGAGAGCCGAGGGGATCCAGAGGAGACATGGTCCAGCACTGGGGATGTGGGCAGAGTCACTGGAGCCCCCATTGCCTCCCTGATCCATCAAGGGATTTTTGTTTTATATGGCAGCTTCCCCTTGGAGCACAGATGTGCAATGACATCTGGGCAATGTGTGCTGACATCTGCCACCACTCCACCCCCTCATCAATGCACTGCAAGTTCCTGGCAGTGCCCCTAGTTTCCATCAGGAGTTGCTGAGGAGCAGCGCTGGCCCTGTATCCCTCCCTGGGAAGGGAAAGCAATCCTCTGGATGCTCAATCCTTTCCCTCTTCTGTGGATTCCAGTAGCCCGAGTTCATTCCCCAACTTTGGTTACCAGCGTGGCATGAGGTGTGGCGTTCAGCACCTCAGCCCTCAGTGCCACCGGGCTGATCTTCATTGCTGACTTAAGTAAACATGTAGAAAACTACAATGTAAAGTATGCAGATGACACCAAATTTGGGGTCCATGTAGTACTCAGGAATAAATCTAGACTATACAGTCAGATTTGGACAAAATAGCCACATGGGCATACAACTGGGGGATGTCATTTAATACGGAAAAAAGTTGTGTTCTTTATATGGGTAAGAAGTGTCCTCCCACCCCCATAGCTATGTAGCTGTATGCTAAGTAATACCACTTTAAGATCTGTTAGCAGAAAAAAGGACATTGGTGTCATTGTGGACACAAACTTTGACTTTAAGGAGTAATGCACTGTGGTAGTAGAAAAAGGCAAACAGTTATGGGAGCAATCAAGAGGAACATAAAAAGTCATAAAGCTGATGTATTGATGCCTCTTTATGTCTGCTATGTAAGACCACAACTAGATTACGAAGGACAGATATAGTGTCCTTCTAGGAAGCTAGATACAGAAATAGTTGAAAGAGTTCAATGTAGGATAACTAAGTTGGTCAGAAATGTACAGCACTATTCTTACAAAAAACAGGCTGGACATGCTTAACCTTTACTCTCTAGAGGTCAGAAGGAAAAGAGGAGACCTACTTTTACTCTACGATGTATTACAAGATGACATGCTAAGAAACAAATTAAAATTTAGAATTAAAAACAATAACATGACAACAAGAGGACACCCACTGCAGATAAAGGTTACAAAGTTCAGGATGACAAAGAGAAAAGGACTGAGAAAGTGATCATAGGACCCCGTGGTGGTGACTTGGAAAAAAAATTGCTGTGCAGAGAAACATTTTGGCAATATAAGTTGAAGGCAGGGAGTCAACCGGGCTTGAATGGACATTTCTAGTTAGCCCTTCTTTTACATAGAAAATGATTGCTGACTTTATCATTATGATTGATTGCTGATTTATTTAGCTACTACTGCTTTAAATGTTTACATAAATATTATGAAACAGCTTATGATGGTGGAGCCTTTTTTTGTATTACTTCTTTAATGTGCTTTCCCTTATAGGGGAGGGAGAAATGAATAAAAAGTGGGGTGGCAAGTATGTATATATACATGTTATTCTGTCTCTGTATTTGAAGTTGTTGGAGTGTGTCTATATTCACATGATATTTATAGCATTTTAAATATTTGGCTTCACAAGCAATTTGATATATTGATAAATGAGTGATGAAATTTTACCTAACATAGGTTTAATGTATAGGACAGAGTGCAGTTTATACAGTATGCAATATATATAATGTGCAATATATGTGGTGAATTAGGGTTTGAATGTTCACCTTATGTGCTGGTAATGTTAGTATTTATAGTGTCCACTAGATGGCAGTGTTGTCTTGAAAAAGCACTAGGGCAGTTTGACCCATTGACACATTTTTGAGGGGGTGCTACTTACTTGTATGTTTGTTAATAAATTATTTTTAAATGCACCCTAGCAGTGGAGTCATTGTTTACCTGCACAGGCAGCCGAGCATCCTCTTTTGTTGCTTGTGATTTTTAAGAGATGTTGAAAATTGTTATCCTTATGTATCTCAAGAAGTATGTACACTCTTCTGAAACACTATAACTTGTGTAATTGTATACTGCATTGTATGTATTCAATGTTTTGCCTGTGTTTCTGACCACAGTAGTCTTTAAATATGGGCAATATTTGTCCAAAGGCCCTTGTTTAAATGAAATGACATGAAAAAGTATGCTTTGCAATATCACACTGTACCATTGTTAATATATGTTATTAAGTGTGCTGTTTATATCATGCTATACTGTATAGTACCATATAGTAGCTGCTTTCTTTCTGAAATACATAATGTTCCACAGCTTTAGCAGGTGAAGACTGAAAGTAAGGAACTATACTGTTTATTAGAGGGAAAACAGAAAGTTTATGATGCCATAGAGGGTCTAAAATTTAGATTTAGAAGGTTGAAACCAGCACAGTTCCTCATAATATTAGCTCAAATAGAACTGAAATTCCTTTAATTAAAAAACATCTCACTATTTCGGTATCAGTATCTGAAATCTTGTGTCAAAATGTAAGTGTAATAATTTATGTACATACATGATGATAATCTACAGTTATAAGTTTCCAAACACTATCTTTGAAAAGGAAAAAAAAATAGTATTGATATACATGTCTTTAACAAACATACTGTATACTGACACATTTAGACACATACAGTATCTACACAGCAAACTTGTTTTCAGTAGTAATGCATAAAAAAGTACTGATAAAAGGTAGTACACATACTTACAATTCAGTACAGCTCACTTAATGCGCCGTGGGTACACTAGATTTAGTATACAAGGATGGAGATTGTAGGACCCAGAGGTTGTGACAGTGAACTAAAAACTAGGAGACCATAACCACTGACTAGCTTTATGACTGGCACAATTCACTTGACCTCTTTGTGTTTCACCCGTCATAACTGTAAAAGAAGTAGGACCAGCTAGCACGGTGGCACTGAGGGTTGAGGCACTGGACACTACACCTCACGCTATGCCAGTGATCTGGGTTCAGAAATGAGCCTAGATCATCAGTGGTTGGTGAGGGGGAGGCCAGGAGATGGACTGAGCAGCAGGAGGGCAGCTCTCCCCTCTTGGATGGGGACTTAGCTTCACCCACTTCAAGGCTGCCCCGGGTAGAGGCCTGGAGGTAGTGCAGATGGGAGCGACAAGCCTAGGGAGAGTGCCATGGGTTGCTGCATGCATGTGCCTCCACATTGATGCAAGCAACCATGGCAAAGGGGAGGGAAGGAAAAGGTGGAAAATGGAGCTGGGAGGCTCCATGATTCAGTCTGGATGTTGGTCTCCGGGGGCGGGGGGAGGTAAAGTCAATGCCCTTCACCTTCAGCCCTGTCATGAGGGGGGGTAACCCATGGGGGATTACCGGGAAGGTTGGGTGCGGGGAAGCTGGGGACCAGAAACTGAGCCCTTCTGAGGGAGGGACTGGAGCTGCCTGCCAGCTCCACCAGAAAGGAGGATAAACTATGCATAAAAAGAAGCAGAACCTGAAATTTCAGTTAGGCTGTCACAGTTATATAAATTTCAAATAAATCACATATGAAAAGCAATGTGATGTTACTATACAACAGAACAAGTTTAACATACTGTAAAATAGCTGAGAACTTAGTGCAGAAGAGTGGACACAGTGGGTGTAAGATACTGGAGGCTGTTCAAAGAACAAACGCACATTTTCTAGTTTTTGAGATTAAAAGAATATAATGTAACACAAAGTTAGGATTTTTCTGGTTATATGCTGTGAACAACTTTTTCACAACATTCAGAACAACACTGCACAGCTGCCGCAATCAGAACCATGTGCTCACTACAGAACTACAGCTAAGTAAAGTGTACACTCAGCTGCAGTCTCACTGTTTAAATTAAAGCCACATAATGGGACAAATCACAGTTTGTTTTCAATTTATTCTGTGTCAATGTTTAAAAACATGTTAACTGTGGTATAAAAAATAAAACATGAAAGTATTATAGCCTCACTAGTTCAAACACCTTGTTGGTGTTGTGATTTGATTAAGGTGCTTGAGCTTCCCTCAGATGCCAAATGACATGTAAACAAGTTTTTTATTAACACTTTGGTGCTATTATTCCTTATATATGACTTAATGTAGCCAAATAAACATATAAACATAAACCATACATTTCTAGTCCTTTTAGCTCCCTGTTAGTCATGTGGCAGCACATTCTTCTGCTATGTTGATAACCTGGGTTCAGAAGCAAGCCCAGGAAGTCATGTGGGTGGACAGGCCATGGCTGGGACAGCTGCCACTAAGCAGTGTGTCTTGTCCAGACAGAGTTGGCGGTGGAGTCCACCACTGCAGTGACCCCTTTGGCTGAGCCATGGATCTTGTTCCTGTTGCATGGGGACAACTGTGGCTATGTGAGGCTAATACAGGCATGGTTCACACCAGGAGAGGCTGGGGGAGAAAAATGCTGCAGAAAAATGGTGGAACGGTGCAATGGTGGAACTCTGGTTCCATGAAGTTCTGCCCACCTGCCCTGAGCCATTGTCCTCCAGGTGGGGGGAAGATGGCCATCGCCGTCCTGGTCCTGCCACAGTGAGGAACTGTGGGGGTCTTGGATTGGGTCTGTAGGAGGCAGTAACTGGTCACGGGGGTGGGATGGAATGGAGCTAGTCACCCAAATTCAGGCCCGAGGAAAAAAATGAATATGTTAAAAAAAATTTCTATCCCTAAAACTATGATAATATATCATAAAGAGGGAAATTGTGAAATATTGCATTGCCTATTAGGTTGTGGTTAAGTTGAGAACTGTGCTGTATGCGTAGCTGGGTGAAGTTTCCCAATGTCACCTCAACTTTACAAGGCAAAGTTATTTAAAGAAACTTGAGGTGTGCAACTGAGTCTGTTACCTGTTTGTAGGGAAGTTTTTTTTTTTAAGTTGTTTAACCAGGAGTAGCACACTAAGCTGAAAGCTTTTTTACAGGAGTGACCTGGGAGCACAGGGAAGATAAGTGACTTGCTCAGGGTCATACAGTATGCAGGTGGAAGCTGTGGGATTCTAACCCAGGTCTGGTCTACTGGATGTTACCAGATTTGCAGCTCAGAGCCTTAAACCACTGCACTATACTGCCTCCTCTTGCCTCTGGCAAGTTGTTGGGAATGTTTATTTTGCCAATCAGAAAATGGGGAGTAGTCTCATGGGGTTGGTAGATATGTTCTGAAGTTCCTCATATTTGGTACAGTTGAAGATTAGATTTGATTGATCTAGGTATGGGACTATGTTTTATAGCCCAGGCCATTATTCTCGAGCTACTGCATGTATATACAAATGTGCACCAGTATACACCACTGCTTGGTGGCACAAGCTGTCCTCTATTTCATTTTGGAGATCTGTGTTGTTTTTTAGTTTCCACTATTAATATTTACTGATGTATAAGGCAGGGAAGTAGAGGTGGATGTCTGGAAGCTGAAGACCCGTGCAACTTTTTAACCATTAGTTTTACTGAAAACCTATGGGGCATTTTCTCAGTCCACAGAAAGGCAGACAAATGTGACTGCAGCTGCCTGAATCATTTCATAGGGTTGAGATATCCCAGCATTCTCACAGGGTATAGGAAGCAGGAGGAGAACATTGATCTAAATAATGTTTACTGTCTCACAGAGGGAGATGACCAACTTATCACACCTAGTTAAATTGTTTGTTAGGCAGTTTTAACTGTATCTAAGTTTTTGGTGTATGATGTTTTCCAATTTCTTGGCACTGTGATACGCAGAGATATCAGAGAATCTGGCATGCAGTTACAGCCCCATTTTGTCCCCTCCTTCCTAGTGATTATGTTTGACAGGTATAATTAATGTCCTCTCCATCTTACGTTTTCTTCCTCATAGAATCCCAACATCCACGATGATCTGGTGAGCTACCAGGATGGAGATATTAGGTGCATGCAGCATGAAGTCATCCGCAAAAGTAGAATCATGTACCTTTCCTGTCCTCCTTAGATGCCTTAAATCTGTTTACAGTGCTTTAAACATCTTGAAAGCAATTATAGATTTAGGTTAAAAAGTAGGGAGACAGTGGATATTTCTGGCTGGTACCCTTTTTAAATTTAAGTTTGTCTGTCAATACTCATTCCTGCAAACCATGACTGCTGAGTCAGAGTACCTGCTCTCAGTACACCATTGTAGGTGAGTCTTCCTGTAGGGTGGGAATATATGAATTTGATCCAGGAAATGAAAGTTTCTAGTATTCCCAGTTCCTTCAGTACACTATATAGGACTCACAAGACTCTATCAAAGGCTTTATCAGCATCTGTGATCATCAGCAATGCAGGGGTTACTGAGTCCCTAGATGCAACTAACAGGTGGAAGCATTTCCTCATGTAATCTGAGAAGAGCCGCTATTGCATAAGCCCACTTGTCTGGGACCACCAGCCTGTGCAATACTCTACCAAGGGGGTTCACCAAAATCTTTGCCAACATCTTAAGGTTAATGTTTAGCAGGGAGATTATTCTATAGTACAGTTTAATCCATGATCTTTATCGTGAATTGGGTAAGAAGAATGCTGAATCCTGACTGGATGAGAGGTACTTTAAGCTGGGCCGTTATCAAAGCATAACAGCCTGGCTGAAAGTAGCTCCGCACAAACAGGCTTCAGAACTTAAACCTTGGGAATCCACCTCTCATTCAGGGCAAAAATGCTCACAACAAACATGGCTACCTTGTTGATCTTCCCTTTCCTCACAAGCTCCTACCTTCTCTGCTCTTCAGGAACACCTTGGTCTCCTTCCTGCAAACCATGAATGCTGAGTCGTAGTTCCTGCTCTCAGTAATGTGGAGTCTCCAACTTCAGCCACCAAACTTGACTCAAACTAAAGGCTCCCTCATGGCTACCACTCAGGCATACAGTCAAGACAAAGTTACAGCCGCACCTCAGTTGTCAGTGCCTTACAACTACAGCTCAGTCTCTCTCTCTCCCCACTATGCCACACACACTTTTTGATCCAGAATGTGTCACCAGTATTGTCACTTTTTGAAAGACCCCAGTGAGCCTACAAAAAGAATGCTGCTCCTCAAGATGCTAAACATTTTTCTCGTCTGTACTCCCCAAGCTGTAGACTATTCTCAGCAAACTGATGCTACGGATTGCAGTTACACATACCGTGCTATATGAAACCACTGCTGTCTTCACTTTCCTGACTGTTGCTTATACTTGCTCCATATGTGCAGCATTGTTACCACCTATAGGGCAGCTTCCAGCACCACAAAGTACTGCATGGGACAAGGGCACTATTTCTTTTATTATAGTTTGTAGTTTTCACTTTTTTACTAATTTAAAACACAATTGTTTAAAAATACGTATTTATTAACATTGTTGGACCCATTTCATAGTCACAATAAGTCACACCAGCAAGATCACTGTGGTGGGTTAATGGCCCTTCTTGTGTAGCTTTGCCTGTGCTTCAACTCACCTAAGGCAGGCTGTTATCACATCACAACACCCCCCCCCCCCGGCATGCCTTATTGCTTAATCAGAATTAGGAATAAAGGAAAAAGTATCCTGCAGAGTGGATTCCAGGCCCCCCTTGCAAAAGCCTGGTTAAACATTACTGCCATATGCTGCCCTAGTTCCTCTGACAGAACTTTGCAAAAATCAGGCGAAGGGGCATCTGGCCCTGGAGCTTGTATGAGACATAAAGAAATTATAGTTTTAATACCTATTAATGTTGTTTGCTTCTCCACTTGCTGCTCTTTATTTATTAGTTTTTTAGGAAGTTGTATCTGCTTATATCTTTCACAACTGGTGATCCCCCCAACATAATTGTGCTTAGAAATTATGGAACACCCTGGTTATGTCACTTGGCTTAGCGAGTGTAGTGGTGGAATTTCTATCGTTGAGTACTTTAATCATTCTACTGATTTCTTGCTGTCTAAGGCACAATACCAGCAGTTTACCAGCTGTCTTGCCTTTGTCCCTGTACTTTAATTTTGATTTCTAAATTATGGTCCACTCCCCCCCCCCCATCTCAGCATATTTGGCTTTTAGAGAAGACAGTTTTATCCAAACCTGCTGTTGTGTTTGTGATGAAAGCTGTATCATTAGCATACAAATGTATGTCACTAGTGCTTTAATTTTTTTTTTCATTTTTCCTTTTGCAGTTATTGGTTAGTCTGATTAACTCCCCTCCCCTACTGTACATTTAGCTGCTGCTCACACCTGTTCTAGGTTTGTGGTAGAGCTCAGCATTTCTTTGAAAAAGTGGATTGTGAGTTCTTTTAACTTTGTTATGCACCATTGATCTCTCATCAAGCAATTATTTAGTCTCCAGCACCTGTCACACTCCACATTTTGGAGGAAACAGAGTATTAATTGTGCTGGTCATGGTCAAAATTGGCCTTGCTTGACATTTTGGTGATGTATATGCCAGATAGTATATTCTGGTTTATTAGGCAGACATAGATCCCAGAGTGGGTGTCATGAGAGGGGTGTAATAGCTTTGGTCCATCAGGTCTGCATGGAGTGTTCTCCATTGGTCCAACATGGGTGTTCTGCAATTCTCGGAGTGCCTATGTCTTGAGGAAAGTCCCTTTGTGCTTGTTCCTGATCTGTTAGAGCAATGTTCCAGCACTAATGTCCAGTTTCTGGCTAAGATTAGTGGAATCATGTTGTGATATGCCCAATGTGCCAGCAAGTTCATGCTGAATTGCCAGTCATCAGTGTTTTAGCCAGACATGCTGCCAAGGACTACATCAATAGTGCCCAGTATTTATTTTAGGAAGAAATATCTATAATTGATACCTATTACTATTGACATTAACTGGAATCTGGTGTTTCATGCTACCTTCTGATTGGCAATTGATGTTCCCTGCCCCAAATGCCTATCCTATTCATTCTTTTCTGGAGAGATTAATTTGGTCAGGTTTTTGAAATGACTCGGTTTTGTTTTCAGTTTGACACCCCTTGATGTTCCATATGACAGGTCCTCCACCATAGTTGAAATATGGAGGTAAAATTCATGGATGTCTGGACCCTGTGGTTGAAATCCAGACTGCAGTCTCTCCCCCATAATAGGCATGGTCCAGCCTCCCTATAAACACTGGCTTGACCGGCGACCCATAATATGTTGACAGCTAGCATTATTCTTCACTTGCAGTGAGACACTATGACAATAGACCCCTCAGACTGACAGAAAAACCCACCCATCAAATCCCAATTTTCATAAATTCCCCACTTTGACAGTGTAGCCTATTTCCCTGATGGCTAAAAATATGAAAACACAATTTAGTGATTATG
The DNA here is from genome assembly GCA_016271365.2 of Neoceratodus forsteri. Lineage (NCBI taxonomy): Eukaryota > Metazoa > Chordata > Ceratodontiformes > Ceratodontidae > Neoceratodus > Neoceratodus forsteri. The sequence continues at coordinate 111,123,224 of JADMNL010000035.1, read as the reverse complement.
GATGTATCTTTGGTAATATTTATTTATGTTTTTATTCTGTTTATCCCTCCCCCACTGCCTGCTGGCCCCGACCCTTTGGGGCATCCAAGGAGTCATCCTCCTGCCACATGCCCACCCGGACTCACCCCTCGCTTCTCCATAGAGCTTTGGTTTTTCCCCCCGAGCGGGGACGAGGTAGGGGGCATTCACTCCATAATCCTTCATCTCGTCAGGTTGAGGAGGTGGTGGTCCTGGTGAGCGTGGCACATCGGAGGCATGCTCCGGGAAACCTGTCTTCCCGGAGCCAGCAGGTGTTTTTCCACTTTTCCTCCCTCCCTCTGCAGTGTTTAACCCCTGATGTCATGGCACCAAGCGCGGATGCCCACACTGTGAGGTGGCTGCCTGTCCCCAGTGACTGGGGCATGCAGTACCCCGAGCCTCCGCTCAGAGTCAGGCAAGTGCGTGGGTTGTGGCCACAACCCTCCCTGAAGAAGGCAAACTGTAGTCAGACACTCAAGCCTATCTCCCGCGGCCGATCCAACAGCAACCTGAGTCCGTTCACGAACCTGAGTCACCAGCATGAAGCGAGGTGTGGCATCCAGCACATCAACCCTCAGTGCCACCGGGCTGGCTTATCTTTGATAATATTAATGTTGCTTAGTATGTTACATCTAGGTGTGCTCATTTAATAAGAAGTAGTGTTCATACTGGATTTCATACCGGAGGTTTAAGGAAGTCAAGAAGGCAAAGCCCATATAGACTTCCCCCACAATTCAGTGGCGGTGCCATACATCGCCAACTTCTACAAGGAATTTATCCAATCCATTTTTGAAAATTACCAAGCTATCAGCATCCACCATATCCTGTGGCAGTTTATTCCACATCCTGACTGCTCTACACTTAGAGGTATTTCTTCTCAATTCAGTTCTTGTTGTTTCCTTCCTCAGTTGCTTATTATGTACTCTCAGGTTATATGATTTTACCCCCAACTCCAATCCTAATTCCAATTTAAGATCTTCATCTCCCAAAGCCTTATATAGTAACAATAAGTCACCCCTTATCCTTCTATTTACCATGGACCACAGACCCAGCTTATCCAATCTCTCCTCATACGAGATCCCCTGACATCCAGAAATTAATCTGGTAAAAGATCTCTGGGGCCTCTCCATTAATTTAATATGCTTTATGAGGAAAGACTGAAGACGGTGGAGCAATAGTCCAAGATGGGCCTAACCATTGCCCTATACAGTGGCAACAAAACCTCCTCACTTTTTGATTGAAAACTCCTTCTTACACAATTTACCAACTGCATAGCTTTGTTTGATGCTATTTTACTTTGGGCACCATTTTTAAGGTCATTCTGTACATACACACCCACATCTTTTTCACACTTTGAGACCTTCAATTTAAGGCCCTGCATATAGTAGGTCTGCTGAATATTATTCCTTCCAAAATGCATTATAATACATTTCTCCTTGTTGAAAATCATCCCATTTATATTTGCCCATTCCATTATATGAATCAAATCCTGTCCAAACAGTAATCCATCGTTAAATGTATGTAAATGATTTTTCTCTGTAGGCCTCTTAATTATATCTATTTATTTGTTCATTCCATGTGACAGTTTATTATATCCATTTTTTCATTATAGTAAATAAAACTGTATTATTCTTCCATTTTATCTAACACATTTAGAGTTATATGTCCAGTCAGAGTTCCCTGGTCAGGTTCTCTTTATTCTTTCTCAATTGCATTTATGTGTTACTACTGCTATGTATAATGGTTATGTACCTCTTGTTTGGTTTTTATATTTAAAATTTCAATAAAGTAATTTGCACAATAAAAATAGTTCATAGCTAGACATGCTGTTTTAGGAAACTGTCTTTGAAAAAGATATATTATGGTATCCCTAAACTCAGAATCCTGAGTCTCAGGATACCGACCCCAATGGCCCGAACTCCAGCCTGCTGAATGAATCAGATGCCCGAAAATACTATTTCAGGCATCTGATTGCAAAACTACAAGGCAAATCAGGAGGGCAAAGCCCCCTGAAGCACCCATGTGGGGGCTCCACCTCCCACCCCCCCGGAACTAAAATATCTAATTTCGAGGGGGAGCAGACCTCAGAGTTAGAAATAAATTAGTTACGGGGGTAAAATTGCTATCTCCTGCAGCATGCATAGAACCCACACCTCCACAGCATGCAGGCTGAGCCACCATGGTGTAGTCCAAACACCACTGGGGCAGCTCAGCCAGCCTCTGGATTCCTCATAGATTTTAATCCCAGGGACAGGGGTAAGGTAGCAAGCCATCACATCTGCTACCTTACCCCCTCTTGATGTCCCTTGGGATTCCTTATGTCGGGATGCTCACTGTCCAGATAGGGGACTGGGATGATAGATTACACTGGACACCAGGGAATGAGTTGTCAACATAGGGATGGTGACCAGCTAGGGGTGGAGAACCGCTAGCCACCAGAGAATATTATTTCTATTTTGGGCAGGGCTTTGGGTGGGGTGGGGTGACATACT